>OY740779.1:13440925-15840925 GCA_963513935.1 Aphrophora alni
ATTTGCTTTGTTCAGGTCATATCGTTATAATTTCGTTCTATGCAATACGTAACTCGAGCTTACACACAGAGTGAACCAATGTCACCATGTAATTAAATTTTATTTATTGTGTTATTTTGCTTGTTCAGGTCATCGTTATAATTTCGTTCTATGCAATACGTAACTCGACTTACACACAGAGACTGTGAACCAAGGTAACCATGTAATTAAATTTTATTTATTGTGTTATTTTGCTTTGTTCAGGTCATCGTTATAATTTCGTGCCTATGCAATACGTAACTCGAGCTTACACACAGAGACTGTGAACCAATGTAACCATGTAATTAAATTTTATTTATTGTGTTATTTTGCTTTGTTCAGGTCATCGTTATAATTTCGTTCTATGCAATACGTAACTCGAGCTTACACACAGAGACTGTGAACCAATGTAACCATGTAATTAAATTTTATTTATTGTGTTATTTTGCTTTGTTCAGGTCATCGTTATAATTTCGTTCTATGCAATACGTAACTCGAGCTTACACACAGAGACTGTGAACCAATGTAACCATGTAATTAAATTTTATTTATTGTGTTATTTTTGCTTTGTTCAGGTCATCGTTATAATTTCGTTCTATGCAATACGTAACTCGAGCTTACACACAGAGACTGTGAACCAATGTAACCATGTAATTAAATTTTATTTATTGTGTTATTTTGCTTTGTTCAGGTCATCGTTATAATTTCGTTCTATGCAATACGTAACTCGAGCTTACACACAGAGACTGTGAACCAATGTAACCATGTAATTAAATTTATTTATTGTGTTATTTTGCTTTGTTCAGGTCATCGTTATAATTTCGTTCTATGCAATACGTAACTCGAGCTTACACACAGAGACTGTGAACCAATGTAACCATGTAATTAAATTTTATTTATTGTGTTATTTTGCTTTGTTCAGGTCATCGTTATAATTTCGTTCTATGCAATACGTAACTCGAGCTTACACACAGAGACTGTGAACCAATGTAACCATGTAATTAAATTTTATTTATTGTGTTATTTTTGCTTGTTCAGGTCATCGTTATAATTTCGTTCTATGCAATACGTAACTCGAGCTTACACACAGAGACTGTGAACCAATGTAACCATGTAATTAAATTTTATTTATTGTGTTATTTTGCTTTGTTCAGGTCATCGTTATAATTTCGTTCTATGCAATACGTAACTCGAGCTTACACACAGAGACTGTGAACCAATGTAACCATGTAATTAAATTTTATTTATTGTGTTATTTTGCTTTGTTCAGGTCATCGTTATAATTTCGTTCTATGCAATACGTAACTCGAGCTTACACACAGAGACTGTGAACCAATGTAACCATGTAATTAAATTTTATTTATTGTGTTATTTTGCTTTGTTCAGGTCATCGTTATAATTTCGTTCTATGCAATACGTAACTCGAGCTTACACACAGAGACTGTGAACCAATGTAACCATGTAATTAAATTTTATTTATTGTGTTATTTTGCTTTGTTCAGGTCATCGTTATAATTTCGTTCTATGCAATACGTAACTCGAGCTTACACACAGAGACTGTGAACCAATGTAACCATGTAATTAAATTTTATTTATTGTGTTATTTTGCTTTGTTCAGGTCATCGTTATAATTTCGTTCTATGCAATACGTAACTCGAGCTTACACACAGAGACTGTGAACCAATGTAACCATGTAATTAAATTTTATTTATTGTGTTATTTTGCTTTGTTCAGGTCATCGTTATAATTTCGTTCTATGCAATACGTAACTCGAGCTTACACACAGAGACTGTGAACCAATGTAACCATGTAATTAAATTTTATTTATTGTGTTATTTTGCTTTGTTCAGGTCATCGTTATAATTTCGTTCTATGCAATACGTAACTCGAGCTTACACACAGAGACTGTGAACCAATGTAACCATGTAATTAAATTTTATTTATTGTGTTATTTTGCTTTGTTCAGGTCATCGTTATAATTTCGTTCTATGCAATACGTAACTCGAGCTTACACACAGAGACTGTGAACCAATGTAACCATGTAATTAAATTTTATTTATTGTGTTATTTTGCTTTGTTCAGGTCATCGTTATAATTTCGTTCTATGCAATACGTAACTCGAGCTTACACACAGAGACTGTGAACCAATGTAACCATGTAATTAAATTTTATTTATTGTGTTATTTTGCTTTGTTCAGGTCATCGTTATAATTTCGTTCTATGCAATACGTAACTCGAGCTTACACACAGAGACTGTGAACCAATGTAACCATGTAATTAAATTTTATTTATTGTGTTATTTTGCTTTGTTCAGGTCATCGTTATAATTTCGTTCTATGCAATACGTAACTCGAGCTTACACACAGAGACTGTGAACCAATGTAACCATGTAATTAAATTTTATTTATTGTGTTATTTTGCTTTGTTCAGGTCATCGTTATAATTTCGTTCTATGCAATACGTAACTCGAGCTTACACACAGAGACTGTGAACCAATGTAACCATGTAATTAAATTTTATTTATTGTGTTATTTTGCTTTGTTCAGGTCATCGTTATAATTTCGTTCTATGCAATACGTAACTCGAGCTTACACACAGAGACTGTGAACCAATGTAACCATGTAATTAAATTTTATTTATTGTGTTATTTTGCTTTGTTCAGGTCATCGTTATAATTTCGTTCTATGCAATACGTAACTCGAGCTTACACACAGAGACTGTGAACCAATGTAACCATGTAATTAAATTTTATTTATTGTGTTATTTTGCTTTGTTCAGGTCATCGTTATAATTTCGTTCTATGCAATACGTAACTCGAGCTTACACACAGAGACTGTGAACCAATGTAACCATGTAATTAAATTTTATTTATTGTGTTATTTTGCTTTGTTCAGGTCATCGTTATAATTTCGTTCTATGCAATACGTAACTCGAGCTTACACACAGAGACTGTGAACCAATGTAACCATGTAATTAAATTTTATTTATTGTGTTATTTTGCTTTGTTCAGGTCATCGTTATAATTTCGTTCTATGCAATACGTAACTCGAGCTTACACACAGAGACTGTGAACCAATGTAACCATGTAATTAAATTTTATTTATTGTGTTATTTTGCTTTGTTCAGGTCATCGTTATAATTTCGTTCTATGCAATACGTAACTCGAGCTTACACACAGAGACTGTGAACCAATGTAACCATGTAATTAAATTTTATTTATTGTGTTATTTTGCTTTGTTCAGGTCATCGTTATAATTTCGTTCTATGCAATACGTAACTCGAGCTTACACACAGAGACTGTGAACCAATGTAACCATGTAATTAAATTTTATTTATTGTGTTATTTTGCTTTGTTCAGGTCATCGTTATAATTTCGTTCTATGCAATACGTAACTCGAGCTTACACACAGAGACTGTGAACCAATGTAACCATGTAATTAAATTTTATTTATTGTGTTATTTTGCTTTGTTCAGGTCATCGTTATAATTTCGTTCTATGCAATACGTAACTCGAGCTTACACACAGAGACTGTGAACCAATGTAACCATGTAATTAAATTTTATTTATTGTGTTATTTTGCTTTGTTCAGGTCATCGTTATAATTTCGTTCTATGCAATACGTAACTCGAGCTTACACACAGAGACTGTGAACCAATGTAACCATGTAATTAAATTTTATTTATTGTGTTATTTTGCTTTGTTCAGGTCATCGTTATAATTTCGTTCTATGCAATACGTAACTCGAGCTTACACACAGAGACTGTGAGCCAATGTAACCATGTAATTAAATTTTATTTATTGTGTTATTTTGCTTTGTTCAGGTCATCGTTATAATTTCGTTCTATGCAATACGTAACTCGAGCTTACACACAGAGACTGTGAACCAATGTAACCATGTAATTAAATTTTATTTATTGTGTTATTTTGCTTTGTTCAGGTCATCGTTATAATTTCGTTCTATGCAATACGTAACTCGAGCTTACACACAGAGACTGTGAACCAATGTAACCATGTAATTAAATTTTATTTATTGTGTTATTTTGCTTTGTTCAGGTCATCGTTATAATTTCGTTCTATGCAATACGTAACTCGAGCTTACACACAGAGACTGTGAACCAATGTAACCATGTAATTAAATTTTATTTATTGTGTTATTTTGCTTTGTTCAGGTCATCGTTATAATTTCGTTCTATGCAATACGTAACTCGAGCTTACACACAGAGACTGTGAACCAATGTAACCATGTAATTAAATTTTATTTATTGTGTTATTTTGCTTTGTTCAGGTCATCGTTATAATTTCGTTCTATGCAATACGTAACTCGAGCTTACACACAGAGACTGTGAACCAATGTAACCATGTAATTAAATTTTATTTATTGTGTTATTTTGCTTTGTTCAGGTCATCGTTATAATTTCGTTCTATGCAATACGTAACTCGAGCTTACACACAGAGACTGTGAACCAATGTAACCATGTAATTAAATTTTATTTATTGTGTTATTTTGCTTTGTTCAGGTCATCGTTATAATTTCGTTCTATGCAATACGTAACTCGAGCTTACACACAGAGACTGTGAACCAATGTAACCATGTAATTAAATTTTATTTATTGTGTTATTTTGCTTTGTTCAGGTCATCGTTATAATTTCGTTCTATGCAATACGTAACTCGAGCTTACACACAGAGACTGTGAACCAATGTAACCATGTAATTAAATTTTATTTATTGTGTTATTTTGCTTTGTTCAGGTCATCGTTATAATTTCGTTCTATGCCATACGTAACTCGAGCTTACACACAGAGACTGTGAACCAATGTAACCATGTAATTAAATTTTATTTATTGTGTTATTTTGCTTTGTTCAGGTCATCGTTATAATTTCGTTCTATGCAATACGTAACTCGAGCTTACACACAGAGACTGTGAACCAATGTAACCATGTAATTAAATTTTATTTATTGTGTTATTTTGCTTTGTTCAGGTCATCGTTATAATTTCGTTCTATGCAATACGTAACTCGAGCTTACACACAGAGACTGAGAACCAATGTAACCATGTAATTAAATTTTATTTATTGTGTTATTTTGCTTTGTTCAGGTCATCGTTATAATTTCGTTCTATGCAATACGTAACTCGAGCTTACACACAGAGACTGTGAACCAATGTAACCATGTAATTAAATTTTATTTATTGTGTTATTTTGCTTTGTTCAGGTCATCGTTATAATTTCGTTCTATGCAATACGTAACTCGAGCTTACACACAGAGACTGTGAACCAATGTAACCATGTAATTAAATTTTATTTATTGTGTTATTTTGCTTTGTTCAGGTCATCGTTATAATTTCGTTCTATGCAATACGTAACTCGAGCTTACACACAGAGACTGTGAACCAATGTAACCATGTAGTTAAATTTTATTTATTGTGTTATTTTGCTTTGTTCAGGTCATCGTTATAATTTCGTTCTATGCAATACGTAACTCGAGCTTACACACAGAGACTGTGAACCAATGTAACCATGTAATTAAATTTTATTTATTGTGTTATTTTGCTTTGTTCAGGTCATCGTTATAATTTCGTTCTATGCAATACGTAACTCGAGCTTACACACAGAGACTGTGAACCAATGTAACCATGTAATTAAATTTTATTTATTGTGTTATTTTGCTTTGTTCAGGTCATCGTTATAATTTCGTTCTATGCAATACGTAACTCGAGCTTACACACAGAGACTGTGAGCCAATGTAACCATGTAATTAAATTTTATTTATTGTGTTATTTTGCTTTGTTCAGGTCATCGTTATAATTTCGTTCTATGCAATACGTAACTCGAGCTTACACACAGAGACTGTGAACCAATGTAACCATGTAATTAAATTTTATTTATTGTGTTATTTTGCTTTGTTCAGGTCATCGTTATAATTTCGTTCTATGCAATACGTAACTCGAGCTTACACACAGAGACTGTGAACCAATGTAACCATGTAATTAAATTTTATTTATTGTGTTATTTTGCTTTGTTCAGGTCATCGTTATAATTTCGTTCTATGCAATACGTAACTCGAGCTTACACACAGAGACTGTGAACCAATGTAACCATGTAATTAAATTTTATTTATTGTGTTATTTTGCTTTGTTCAGGTCATCGTTATAATTTCGTTCTATGCAATACGTAACTCGAGCTTACACACAGAGACTGTGAACCAATGTAACCATGTAATTAAATTTTATTTATTGTGTTATTTTGCTTTGTTCAGGTCATCGTTATAATTTCGTTCTATGCAATACGTAACTCGAGCTTACACACAGAGACTGTGAACCAATGTAACCATGTAATTAAATTTTATTTATTGTGTTATTTTGCTTTGTTCAGGTCATCGTTATAATTTCGTTCTATGCAATACGTAACTCGAGCTTACACACAGAGACTGTGAACCAATGTAACCATGTAATTAAATTTTATTTATTGTGTTATTTTGCTTTGTTCAGGTCATCGTTATAATTTCGTTCTATGCGATACGTAACTCGAGCTTACACACAGAGACTGTGAACCAATGTAACCATGTAATTAAATTTTATTTATTGTGTTATTTTGCTTTGTTCAGGTCATCGTTATAATTTCGTTCTATGCAATACGTAACTCGAGCTTACACACAGAGACTGTGAACCAATGTAACCATGTAATTAAATTTTATTTATTGTGTTATTTTGCTTTGTTCAGGTCATCGTTATAATTTCGTTCTATGCAATACGTAACTCGAGCTTACACACAGAGACTGTGAACCAATGTAACCATGTAATTAAATTTTATTTATTGTGTTATTTTGCTTTGTTCAGGTCATCGTTATAATTTCGTTCTATGCAATACGTAACTCGAGCTTACACACAGAGACTGTGAACCAATGTAACCATGTAATTAAATTTTATTTATTGTGTTATTTTGCTTTGTTCAGGTCATCGTTATAATTTCGTTCTATGCAATACGTAACTCGAGCTTACACACAGAGACTGTGAACCAATGTAACCATGTAATTAAATTTTATTTATTGTGTTATTTTGCTTTGTTCAGGTCATCGTTATAATTTCGTTCTATGCAATACGTAACTCGAGCTTACACACAGAGACTGTGAACCAATGTAACCATGTAATTAAATTTTATTTATTGTGTTATTTTGCTTTGTTCAGGTCATCGTTATAATTTCGTTCTATGCAATACGTAACTCGAGCTTACACACAGAGACTGTGAACCAATGTAACCATGTAATTAAATTTTATTTATTGTGTTATTTTGCTTTGTTCAGGTCATCGTTATAATTTCGTTCTATGCAATACGTAACTCGAGCTTACACACAGAGACTGTGAACCAATGTAACCATGTAATTAAATTTTATTTATTGTGTTATTTTGCTTTGTTCAGGTCATCGTTATAATTTCGTTCTATGCGATACGTAACTCGAGCTTACACACAGAGACTGTGAACCAATGTAACCATGTAATTAAATTTTATTTATTATTGTATTATAATCAAATACAATGACACTCCTGATAAACAGAAATATTGACATTGTGCATAATACCACTGAACAACAACAGAAGTGAAAACAACTAATCAAGTTTGTCAGTGACGAAAATTGTTGGTACCACTTCACACAGACAGTGGTGAGGGGTGTACCATTGTTAAACATTTTAATGATGGTGGTTGGTACCACTTCACACCAACATGCACATGCACACTAGACACTTTCATAAAGGAGCTCATGTCTCTAAAGAGGCTATTGCCACGGAAGGGGCTCATGCCTCGAAAGAGGCTATTGCCACTGAAGGGGCTCATGCCTCGAAAGAGGCTATTGCCACGGAAGGGGCTCATGCCTCGAAAGAGGCTATAGCCACAGAAGGGACTCATCCCTCGAAAGAGGCTATTGCCCTGGAAAGTGCTCATGCCTCGAAAGAGGCTATTGCCCCGGAAAGGGTCTCATGCCTCGAAAGAGGCTATTGCCCCGGAAAGGGACTCATGCCTCGAAAGAGGCTATTGCCCCGGAAAGTGGCTCATGCCTCGAAAGAGGCTATTGCCCCGGAAAGGGTCTCATGCCTTGAAAGAGGCTATTGCCCCGGAAAGGTACTCATGCCTCGAAAGAGGCTATTGCCCCGGAAAGGAGCTCATGCCTCGAAAGAGGCTATTGCCCCGGAAAGGGACTCATGCCTCGAAAGAGGCTATTGCTCCGGAAAGGGGCTCATGCCTCGAAAGAGGCTATTGCCCCGGAAAGGGACTCATGCCTCGAGGCTATTGCCCCAAATGACTTACTAGGTACTGTATCATGGAGCGTCACGTTGTATTGTATCATACTAACACTAGGTCAATGCATTATCACAAAGTACATAGTGTTGTTTATATCGGTCGGTCTATAAACATCGCTATTGCTATCTCTCAAAGATAAGCTCCAGAGTTCTGGAATGGTTTACTGGACCACTGCTTCATTCAACACAGAGTAATTGCCTTTATCCCCCCTCAGTTATAAAGCGTTCTATCTCACAATATAAACTGTGTTTAAACCATCCTACAAAGTTTCAGATACACTCATACACAAGACGAGATACTAATCAAAATACATATTTAAAGGGAAGATGTCATAACTTCAGAACTAAAATGTGTTTTTGGAAATTATTTTCTAAAAATGTTTCTAAATTAAAGACTCTAATTGTTCGCACAAACCGTTTAGCTCGCCAAAAACTCTTCAGGTGCTATGGATTAAAATATTAGCATGGTCTGACAGTACTCAAGCGATTTTGATCAAATTTTAGAAAAAAGGGAACATTTTATAATTAGAAGCATCGCACCGAATTGCAAAATACAATTAAGGTTTATGATTAATTTGGGGGAAGTACTGTTATAGTAAGTAGAGGTGTATAAATCCTGAGGTATCCTACCTGGATCTACACTTTCCTTCATCTAGACATGGGTTAGACATCGCTCTCAACTTTCCTATCAGGTCTTTCTTGATCAACTCTTGTTCTTTTCAGATCTTGACGCTACTAGAGTATTCGAGGGGTATTTTTTTGTGTTTATTATACGTTTCCCCCTACTATGAACTTTTAATTTAATTTTTACATCCCCCAGAACTCCCTCACCCTCTGTCTTTCTCTCTTCCGATATGTCCGTCCTTTCTTTTACAACTCTCTACACTTCTTTTACCCGCGACATTTGTATCTTCCTGGTACTTCAGTACTTTCTTTGCTAAACTGTTTACGTTCATTCTTTTCAAGTCTGTCGAATCTTTCCTTTCTAATTTTCTATCCTATATTTTCGTACTTCTCTTAGTCTTGTTTCTTCCAAGTCTCTATGCACGTGTTTCTTAGGAACTCGCATTCTTTTTTTTTTTAATCTCAGTCAGACCTTTCCTTGCAACTGTCACTATAAGTTATACTTTAGTTATTGTAGGATGTATCACTGAGAATGACGACTTTGTCGTTGAAACACGTTTCATTAACAAACGAATTTTTGTGAGATCTTGTGTTCGAGTTTTATTCTATCTAATATTATCTCAAAAGTCAAGCTCAATATTTATTTATGTGAAAATATTGTAATTGAACAGATTTTTCATTATACATACTGTACATCACCCGTTTTAGAGCGGTTGTTATAATTCCATTCCCCTTCTCAAATGAAAGAGATAATTATGTTAACTGTACTTATCAAAAATAATTAATTACTAAACACATTAAATCATACAGATATGTCAAACGTAACATCTAATGTTAGCTAAGTCAATTTAAAAGTCCTTCAATTTTATTTGTATCAACAACAAACTGAATAAAACTCCTCATTATGTAACGAAAACTTGTCTTAAAAACTTGCTGAAGGATGTGAATAGAAAAGACGACACTGTTTAAATGCTCCACAAAACAAAAGAAAGTTTAAAAATTAGAGACAGAAGCGAATGATTTTTGAAGGGTTGGGAAAATAAACAAACCTTTACACACAAAGATACGACTATTGTTAATTTGTTACTGTAATTTACATCTCTATATAACACGCAACGTTCCACGTCTGTTTGTCAGCTTATAACTCAAAAACCGCTGATCCGATTTTCATCCAGTTTGGTTTTAGTTTACGTTTGATTAACATTGGTTCAGCAGTTCCAAAGTTACAGTAAATTTCGTCTACAAGGGTGACAAAAAATAAATTATTCGACATATTTAAACATTTTCTTTCATTTTCAATCACAACATACATTTTGTTTTAGTGACAAATCGGTGTTTGATTTGAATCCATATTAAAATTGGATACTGTTTTTAAATCGGTGCAATATGTTTCGATTTTTAACCATTTTTGCTGCCGACAAGTAGTAAAACCACATTTGATCACGTTTTTTAAACTTTCAGAGACCAAATTGGTAGCCTATACAATTTGAATAGTTATTAAAACTGAACACGTTTTAGAAAACTATCCAGTAGTTCTCGAGTTATAACAAACTTTTTTGCTGCTGAAAAATTAAAAATTACAATTTTCTGATACTATTTTACGTATTTTGAACGTTTCGATGACAACATGCGGAACGTTATTTATAATTTAAATAATTACATCATAATTCATAAATATGTTTTATATAAATATATATAACTTAATGTATTTGCTTAAGAAATCGCGCGATGTTTGTATTATATCAGTGGGAGTAGAATTTGCAGTACTCCCCCCCCCCCATGTTTCTCCCCTGTATAAAACGTGTACCCCCCTTTCACTCATCCCGTCTGTTAATCTGCTCGATAGCTTATAACTTCGAGAACTGCTCATACTACTTGCATGGACTTTTCTTTCCTATTACACTTCATATGATCGGTATATTTTTTATAAAAATTCTTTCCAACAAAGGATTTTTTTTCAATTTAAAATTTGTTACATAATTAAAACGTTATTTAGAATTGAAAAAAAAATTATTAAAAGTTGTTTTAGTTCCAACACCACCGAAAGAAGAGGCTCTGGAATGAACCCAAAACTTCCAAAAGGCTATGAATATAATATATAACCTTTCATCAAAAAAAGAAAAATTACGATAACAATTCTATTGTTAACTAATGCGACATATTGAGGTGTTTACCTCTAGCGTAGTTTTTGTTTAGAAATATACCCCCCTCCCTCCCTATTTGTTGTACCAACCACTATGGTACATTACAAAGTTAAAGGGAAATGACTAAGGGCCGTACGTTCATTAAGGCTTCCGTAAGAGACCCTAAGGAAATACTTGATTACACATTAAGGCATCAATTAACCAAAATCAAATTTATGAACACTCCTTAAGATTTCCCTCCCTTTAAAAAGTGTTAGAATCACTAATACACCAAGATCCCTGCCTGGTATCTTTCACTTTCAACTAAATACATCAGTGGTTGAGTTCTACAATTAATGCTTCTTTATTATTTATTTATTGCAACCTGATTATCTCTCTCGGCTTCGTCGAATACTAATACAAATATCTTAAACTTATGATTAACTAAGAATCCAGAACGACTCTATTGTGACTGATTGACCTGATTTTTTGTTAATAATTTAATAAACTGACTCTGAATAATTACAAGTTTGCTCACCCTTCTTGCAACTCTCGCAGATCCTTGTATGAAGGTCCGATCCCCGCGGAAACTCTTTTCAAACCTCTAGCAGTTGTCCATTCGATCAATTGACCTCGCTCTCTCTCATCTTAATGACGTCCATCGTACCTGCAAGGTTTTCATCGGTTTTTCAGATCTGTCACAATAATTGTTGTTACTCTAGCTTCTTAAAAAGAAAGACTATTTCTAACTAAATTTATCCCTAATTCCTACCAAAAGTTATTCTTTATAAAAGGAGCGATTAAAGGAACTAAAAACCGACGATGATTTAGTAATCGCTACAGCTGATAAGTTCGTTACTCGCTAAACAGCTGTTACATACCGTGTATTAATACATTTAATTTAGTTTCAAGATAAATTCACAATCCCAAAGAGAAAGATTGGAACGACGACGCAAGCTTTTTTCTAATCTAGAGAAAGATTTATTAAAACATCGATTGGTAAGAAGCGCATAGTGAAATGTTGAAGGGGAAAATGACTTGTAGTCTAATATTAATTAAACATTTCTCTATATTGCATCAAAAAAGTTTTATTTCAGTAAATACTTTTACCCAATGCTATATTGTATACAATATAATTAACATGTGAAACGTTAAACATTCTGTTAATTTTATTTCCCAAAATGTTATTGAAATTAACGTTCTCAACAATAACGTGAAATGATACTATCGGAGAATGTATTAACGCCCTAATCTAACCTAACCTAACCTAATCTAACCTAACCTAGCCTTACCTAACCTCAACAATAACGTGAAATTATAATATCGGAGCATGTATTAACGCCCTAATCTAACCTAACCTAAACTAATCTAACCTAACCTAACGTAACCTAACCTAACCTAATCTAACCTAACCTAACCTAACCTAACCTCAACAATAACGTGAAATTATAATATCGGAGCATGTATTAACGCCCTAATCTAACCTAACCTAACCTAATCTAACCTAACCTAGCCTAACCTAACCTAACCTCAACAATAACGTGAAATGGTACTATCGGAGCATGTATTAACGTCCTAATCTAACCTAACCTAACCTAATCTAACCTAACCTAGCCTAACCTAACCTCAACAATAACGTGAAATTATAATATCGGAGCATGTATTAACGCCCTAATCTAACCTAACCTAAACTAATCTAACCTAACCTAACGTAACCTAACCTAACCTAACCTAATCTAACCTAACCTAACCTAACCTCAACAATAACAAGAAATTATAATATTGGAAATGCAATAACGCCCTGATCTAACCAAACCTAAACTAACCTAACCTAACTTAACGTAACCTAACCTAACGTAACCTAACCTAACCTAACCTAACCTAACCTCAACAATAACGTGAAATTATAATATCGGAAATGTAATAATGCCCTGATCTAACCAAACCTAAACTAACCTAACCTAACCTAACCTAACCTAACCTCAACAATAACGTGAAATTATAATATCGGAGAATGTATTAACACCCTAATCTAACCAAACCTAAACTAACCTAACCTAACCTAAACTAACCTAACCTCACCTAACTTAACCAAACTTAACCTTACCTAACCTAACCTAACCTCAACAATAACGTGAAATTATAATATCGGAAACGTAATAACGCCCTGATCTAACCAAACCTAAACTAACCTAACCTAACCTAACCTAAACTAACCTAACCTCACCTAACTTAACGTAACCTAACTTAACCAAACTTAACCTAACCTAACCTAAACTAACCTAACCTAACCTAAACTAACCTAACCTAACCTAAACTAACCTAACCTCACCTAACTTAACGTAATCTAACTTAACCTTACCTAAACTAACCTAACCTAACTTAACTAACCTAACCTATAACGTTTGATTTTCTTCATAAAAATCAAAAGTATTTTCGACATCCAATATGAGGTGTGCTCGGTATTGCTATTCACTTAAATCCGTAACAAACTTAAGAGAATCCGTCATCTTCCATCATTTAAAAAATATTTAATAACTACCCCCCACCGTTCAATAATAAACAAAATGGTTAAGGGATGTTTAAGTCAGCTCCTAATCAACCGTTGAGAGAGAATAATAGGTTACATCACTAAGGAATTCCTTGGCAATTTCTCTTCCGTAATAAAGGAAATAGTAATGACGTATAAAATTCGTTAGGGAGACCTAAGCAAACAGAAACCTCAAACAAAGGCAATCCAACCCTTAGTAAATGTTTATAAAGTTCTATCTTATGTGTTTGAAATATACTCGTAATTTAATATCGTTCTGCTTTTCTATTCAAACACCAATTTGTCACTAAAACCAATGACTACATAAATACTATAAGACACGACATGGCCATGTTAAATATTCTACGCTTATTCTTGAGTTGACCAATACCCGCTAGGGTGTGGAGCTGTCGCTCTGCTAGAAGTTGATGTGACTGGCGCTAGGTGGCTCTACGGTCAAACAATGTTTCAGTTGCGCACTGATGCCACATATGGGACCAGAGATGCGAGGGAAGGTCGAGAATCGCTTATCTCAGCGCACGAACTGACAACACTGACTATGCTGACGGAAGTAAGTGAGAAGGTTTTTGAGAGAGAGGTCAACAGTTGTACAGTCTCAACCAAGTGGGATGCGTACAGTCAAGCACCTGCTGCTAGCGCTTTCTGATAGCTGTGTGTCAAACTTGTGACGAACAGCACCCGTAAAGCGTAGACTATTTCCCTATCCTATGTCGTGTCTTATAGTATTTATGTAGTCATTGGTAAAACAAAATGTATGTTGTGATTGAAAATTAAATAAAATGTTTAAATATGTCGAATAATTTGTTTTTCGTCACCCTTGTAGACGAAATTTACTGTAACTTTGGAACTGCTGAACCAATGTTAATCAAACGTAGACTAAAAGTAAACTGGATGAAAATCGGATCAGCGGTTTTTGTGTTATAAGCTGACAAACAGACGTGGAACGTTGCGTGTTATATAGAGATGTAAATTACAATAACAAATTAACAATAGCCGTATCTTTGTGTGTAAAGGTTTGTTTATTTTCCCAACCCTTCAAAAATCATCCACTTCTGTCTCTAATTTTTAAACTTTCTTTTGTTGTGTGGAGCATTTAAACAGTGTCATCTTTTCTATTCACATCCTTTAGCAAGTTTTTAGGGCAATTTTTCATTACATAATGAGGAGTTTTATTCAGTTTGTTGTTGATACAAATAAAATTGAAGGACTTTTAAATTGAATTAGCTAACATTCAATGTTACGTTGGACATATCTGTATGATTTAATGTGTTTAGTAATTAATTATTTTTGTAAAGTACAGTTAACATAATTATCTCTTCCATTTGAGAAGAGGAATGAATAGAATTATAAAAACCGTTCTAAAATGGGTGATGTATAGTGAAAAATCTGTTCATAAACAATATTATCACAAAAATTAATATTGAGCTTATGAGATAATATTAGATAGAATAAAATCTCAAAATCTCACAGTTATAGTTGTTGTAGCTCGTATCACTGAGGATGGCGACGTTGTTGAAACGCGTTTGATTAAGTAAACGTAATTTTTGTGTTAATCTTATGTTCGAGTTTTATTCTATCTAAAACTCTTGTAATTTAAAAATAAATAAATTAAATTTTATAAGAAATGTCACGTACAGTACAGTCTGTTAAAAAAGTTTGTAAAAGGAAAACAGCTGGAGGAAGGGTCTCCTCACTAACACACGCGCAGCTTTCACTCACACAAACACAGAGGGTTAAACCTGCCCCTTGGTGTTTTACCTACTGAATTCTCTTTATTGCAAAATCTATTTTTTTACCGTGCAAGTTAAAGAAAAAAGAGCTGTGAGCTGCGCCTGGAGGGGAGGTACAAGTTTGTAGTTCGAGGCCGCGTGGGGACTGAGGCATTGTAGGGGAAACAGTCAGCGCCGGCTACTGTCCAAGATCCAGCGGTCTTGCAGACATCGTTGTTAGTACCAACACCCAACATAGACTGAGGCGGCGGCTTCCCCCACCACCTTACTGACGCCTAGACCCACTGCGCATTCAAACTCCACAGCTCAGATGAAACCTGTCCATTTATACCAAACAACCAAATTCAAACAATCGCTGTCCTTCACTGCTGTCGTCAACCTCATTAGTTAAACTGTTGTATCAGACAACCGTTACAGCCGATTATGTGTTGTACAAATAGGAATTTTTAAAAATGATCATATGGCAACTACCCCATACACAGGGGTAAACATAGTATATACAGGGTGTTTCTGAAATAGGACGTTAAATATTTGGAGTGAGTTCCTCACATAAAAAAAGTTCCTATAAACGTGTCATAAACCGCTTTGTTTTCAAACAATCCGCCATTTTGTATTTTTATAAAAACATTACATTTTTAGAAGTAGATATGTTACTGAGTTCAGATTTGGCAACATATTTTCCATGGAATGTTTAAACTCACTCCAGAAGTTTGTCGTCCTTTTTTCAGTAACGTCTTGTATAATAAATTTGTTCACTTACCAAATTTGATATTTTTTAGTCTACTCTTTTCACACGACAGGTAGATAGACTATTTGTACCCCCAATAACATAACTTTCCCCAGCAACAACAAGGGGAAATACTTAATAGAGTGTAAATATCAGAATGGAATCCAAGTTGAAAACAAGTGCCAATTTCCTTGCCGTGTTATTTGACTGAAGGAAGTGAGAGGGAGGTATTGGCAATATTCCAACAAAGGTTGAAATATCCATCATAAGATATTGCCTGTCAGTTTGATTCAGTCAAATTAAAATATCCGACAACCCGTTGATATCCTGACATGATGTGACGTCATTTATCGCCCAAATATACTTAGTATAGAGAAAGTTATGTTAAGGGACAAAACCGTGATGTCGAGTTTTGAAGAATAATACGTTTGGAAGTCCCCTACAGTGTTCTACAGCCCTAATGACTACCGATTTCAATTAAATTTGGTACAGTAGCCTCAGACTAGGATTGTGTCCGGTGTAAGGGGCGTGTCCTCCCTTCTATTTGCTTCCCTAACCTGACTTGACGGTACAACCCATTCCAAGAAAACTAGCTACACAAATTACTGCTTAACTACATTTAATTCCTAAAGTTACAACTTCGTGACAGACTTTTGTAAACGTTTTATTCTTATTTACACCGATAAAAGAAACGAAAGTAGGGTGGGCGTTTACACAGAAGCATTTAAGGTATATACTTTTTTATTGGGATTGTACCGCTGAAAGTAAACGTAACAAAGTGTGGGGGGGCCTTTTTTCCCTCTCCACCCAGACACATTCCTACATTGAGGATACTGTATATGAGCGTATGTTGGAATAATTCGTGAGTTTTTTAAATTTTTGTAGATAACTCATAATCTATAGAAAAAAACAAATTTCCATTTTTTTTTTCAAAATCGGTACCAACGATTTAGACAAAACTTTGCTCTAGTGTATCCTCTACGGACTCAACAAAACGAATTGGTTTCTGCAAAAATACTAGTTCGTTAGTTATCCAAAACAAATCGACCATGGAACTGTAACAAAAGATGTCATTTCTCACAATCGCTTCAACCGATTTGTTTCAAATTTTAGTCAAAATTTCGTGTGCGAAATAGAAAGAACAAAACATTACGGGATAATTGGCAGGAAAAAGCGAACCTTCAAATACCGATTTATACTGAGGAAGCTTTTAAACTAAACCAATTTAAGCTCTAGTTAACTAATCCTCCACAGATGGCGTTCAAGTTTAAATTGTTGACTGTCAAACTACTTTGGTTGGGGTTGGGGGGGGGGGGTAACTGAGAAAATTTCTACAATGTTTTAGCACCGTTCGCGTGGCCAAAATGTATCATTAAAAAATATTAACTATTTCTATTTTTAGATTTGTACAGCTAAGTAATTGATGAATATTAAAGTAATTTTTTTCTGTTATTTGCAGCTGGAGACAACGAGTTATACTGCCATAACATAGAGTACTTCCCTAAAGAAGAGTACAGTCCTGATCCTAATGATTCCACAATGGCGATCCCATGTAAGTACTGTAGTTTTACAAAGACACTTTATTGAACTGTGCTTCTAAAACTAACACTCCACTTGTATTTAATTGACTTCCTTGTTTCTCTCAATAAGTAGAAAAAGTTTTAATTTCCCAGTTAGTCGAGTAAAGTAAGACATTAAATCATTTTAGTCCGAGGGAAGGGGGGGGGTACAATTGTAAATCCAAGTGACATGATTTGGTTTCCGGAGGAGTCGTGATCAAGTCATTCTACCGTTGGTCCGATCTTCAACGAGGAGACACGACGAAACCCGAACACTCTACCCTGACAAAGATGACCGGCTAATAGAGTGAGAAGTAACGTTCAGTGTTTCCACGAAGACCTTAACATTAGGACCAGCCACTATGAGACAGAAAGAGTGATTTCGGTTTTACGGTACGGTAGTAGCCAGATTTCCAGCGACTAAAATGTCTTCACTGTTTTTATTTGTAGTTCCAAATTTATTGGTAAATTATAAAATCTGATTCCCCATAGGTTGATTGGTTATGTTAGGTTAGGTTAAATTTGGTTACGTTACTTACATTATATTAGGTTAAGTTACGTTAGGTTAGGTTAGGTTAGCCTTGGTTACGTTACATACATTATATTAGGTTAAGTTACGTTACGTTAGGTTAGGTTAGGTTAGCCTTGGTTACGTTACGTTAGGTTAGGATTGGTTATGTTACGTACATTATATTAGGTTAAGTTACGTTACGTTAGGTTAGGTTAGGTTAGCCTTGGTTACGTTACGTTAGGTTAGGATTGGTTATGTTACGTACATTATATTAGGTTAGGTTACGTCATGAAACGGTTGGTTAGGTTAGATTAGCCTTGGTTACGTTACCTTAGGTTAGGTTAAGATTGGTTATGTTACGTTACGTTACGTTAGGTTAGGTTAGGTTAGGTTAGGCTTGTTTAGGTTAGGTTAGGTTCCGTACATTATGTTAGGTTAGATTACATTCCGTTACGCTTGGTTAGGTTAGTTAGACTTGGTGAAATTACGTTAGGTTAGGATTGGTTATGTTACGTTACGTTAAATTAGGCTTGGTTAGGTTAGGTTAGGCTTGGTTACGTTACGTACATTATGTTACGTTACGTTACATTCCGTTACGCTTGGTGAGGTTGGTTAGACTTGGTTAAATTACGTTAGGTTAGCTTAGGATTGGTTATTTTCGTTACGTTAGGTTATGTTAGGCTTGGTTAGGGTAGGTTACTTTACGTTATGCTTGGTTAGGTTGGGTTTTGTTATTAAGTTACGTTAGGTTAGGTTAGGTTAGCCTTGGTTACATTACGTTATACTTGGTTAGGTTGGGTTTGGTTATGAAGTTACGTTAGGTTAGCCTTGGTTACATTACGTTATGCTTGGTTAGGTTGGGTTTGGTTATGAAGTTACGTTAGGTTAGGTTAGGTTAGCCTTGGTTACTTTACGTTATGCTTGGTTAGGTTGGGTTTGGTTATGAAGTTACGTTTGGTTAGGTTAGGTTAGCCTTGGTTACATTACGTTATGCTTGGTTAGGTTGGGTTTGGTTATGAAGTTACGTTAGGTTAGGTTAGGTTAGCCTTGGTTACATTACGTTATACTTGGTTAGGTTGGGTTTGGTTATGAAGTTACGTTAGGTTAGCCTTGGTTACATTACGTTATGCTTGGTTAGGTTGGGTTTGGTTATGAAGTTACGTTAGGTTAGGTTAGGTTAGCCTTGGTTACTTTACGTTATGCTTGGTTAGGTTGGGTTTGGTTATGAAGTTACGTTTGGTTAGGTTAGGTTAGCCTTGGTTACATTACGTTATGCTTGGTTAGGTTGGGTTTGGTTATGAAGTTACGTTAGGTTAGCCTTGGTTACATTACGTTATGCTTGGTTAGGTTGGGTTTGGTTATGAAGTTACGTTAGGTTAGGTTAGGTTAGCCTTGGTTACTTTACGTTATGCTTGGTTAGGTTGGGTTTGGTTATGAAGTTACGTTAGGTTAGGTTAGGCTAGCCTTGGTTACATTACGTTATGCTTGGGTTTGGTTATGAAGTTACGTTAGGTAAGGTTACGTTATGTTAGTGTCTGAATCTCGTAATTTATTGTATTGTAAACGGTCAAAACAGTGTTAATGATTCAATTTCATTTTTTAATGAACAAGTACTAAACTGATAGGTTGTATGATGATTACTTTTGATTTGTTTTTATTCACTGTTAGGAGAAAGTTTGTGCAATGTTTTCTCCACCATTTATTACAAAAATAAATTTGTTAGGATCGCATTCTATAGAAAAATCTCTCTTGAGAAAGTTATTGGAAATTAAATTGCATATATATATAAATTCACAACAAAGTGAAATATTTATGTTATTTGATCGCTGTCACTCTCAGATCTCTTGTGCGCCGTACAACGGGAGTATAGACTATAAATATTGAGCTGTATCAATATTGCATACTCTGCCCCGTTCTGTTTGTTGCACCGCGACTTTATTTACCATGGGGGACGTATTATTGGTGTTATGAAACTATTGTCGCAGATTTTATTTTCCCAAATGTACGTACAAAATAGAAACTTTTCCAAAGAAATATAAAATCAATGTTGAATACTTATGAAAAATATCCGTGTTAGGGTTTTTGAGCGAAAAAAGTATTTTTCGTCATACTGCTTCAAAAACAGCTGTTTTCAATACATGCATTGAGATGCTAAAGTGGTTCTTTTTAGTTCTAACCTAAAAACATCAGCTGAGGTCGAAGTCATCAGCTGTTACTTCGTTTATACGAATTAATTAACGATTGTAAAGCATCTATAAAAACAACCGATACTCTCGATTGTAAATAACCGTTAAAACAGCTGTTACCATCGATTTGAAGGTAAATAGGTTATAACATTTTAGTGTTTGTGAAATTGTTTTCTTATATTGTTTGCAGTATAACGAAAAATATAGTTCATCACTAGGACAAAAAGAAGCTTTACGATCCTCGCTAATTTTCCGGCCGTTAAACTTGAGCTTGTATTGAAAAGCTTCACTTTTGGTCCCAGTGATGAAATATACTATTTTGGAATTATGTCTTTTTTTTCCAGTTTGATGTTTATGTGATTCAAAATTTAATATTTGGGTGTATTATTACTATATCTTTACTATGTTTTCCCTCATAAATAAAAATTTAGGTATACTTAAAACAAATATGCAAAATTACAATTTCCTCTAACGATTTTGAATAAGTTTTGATAGAATAAACACGTCAATATTGTTAACGTACTAGCAGGTATTTTTTTAAATATCGGTAAAACAATTTAATAGAAGCCATCACGGTATTCACCCAGCCCAATACAATCCTGTAAAATGAAATTTAGAAAAGTAGGTTTCTAGTGTCATGTAGGAAATGTTAAATTGTATTGATAGATCAAAGAGTCTTATCCAGTAGTGTGTTTGTTTAAAACAGGCGTCAGCTCGATATGGATACACAGTGAGTTCTAAGTCCTCCCCCCCCCCTACTTTTTTATATAGTTTGTTAGAAAATTGAAACAACGCATATCCGTTTGAACCCTTCACATCTTTTCTCTTTCTTTCTATTATTTCGATGAGATTAATTGTAATATTGTTCTATTATTTGATGTTTGTTTTATTTTGTGTTGTATTATTTTGTATATGATAAGTGTTTGTTGAGTAATAATTATTGTAGTAATTATTCGTAATTTGAAAAAAATAAACAAAACAAGTAATTCCTATCATGTATAAAAAATCTCACAAAACCAAACTTGCGGTCATTAAAAAACCCTTAGCAGACACTATTTATCTTTTCTAGTTTTCAAGGGTTTGTAATTGACTTTCTTATCAAGATTAAACCAAGAGATAAATAGATTTAGCATTTAACTTCATCCTTCTTGTTTTGCCGTAATCTCAACAAATGTTGTAAGCTTAAGTCGTACTCGTACATGGATTAAGGGGAGTGGAACATATGTTTGTGCTAAATGTAATCTTTATAAAGCAATGTACGTTCTGTACAAACAAAATACAAGATGAAACAAAACACTCGTATATGAATGTTATTCGCCTTAATGTAATATAGAATGAAGAAACTAATAAACACTGCACAATCTTTCAGTCTATCATTGCCAAAACCAAATAGAAACTAACCTAAAACTAAAAATTCAGTTTGGTCAATAAATTAATGAAAAATAAAACATGAATGCCGTCTTTGTAAAAATATTTATATATTTCAATACGGGCTTAAACTTACTTTGCCATTATAAACACCTAATCGATAATACGTACTTCGTTAAAACATTGTTATTAAATTTTTGAAACCTCCCCTTTTCTCTATTAATAGACTCCGCCCTCTACTCTGATTGGTTGACACCGCGCAGCTGTTTCATTGGTTAGTTTCTATAGTCAGCTGTGTTGGTCGGACAAACCTTATAGAGAGAACAAAATGTAAAGTTTTACGATTTTTGATTTGTTTTAGATGCAGTGACACGCTCTGCCTTATTCTTCGTTCTGGCCACTCTACTTCTTCTATTCGGAGAAGCGTGCTGTCTCTGCGGTCATTTCGCTCAACAACGTCGTCTCTTGACCTTTATTTCAGGCGTTATTTTTATCATATCAGGTAAGATTTGTTTTATGTAACCGTACAAAGCGAATATTTGTTAAAGTCCTGAAATAAAATGAGCAGATGACTGAGATACACTTGCTCTGTTGCGTTAAAACTGGGCGAATGTAAAGACGATTGACAAACAGAATAGAAGAGGGAAGATCGATTGTGAGAGAGAGAGAGAGAGAGAGAGAGAGAGAGAGAGAGAGAGAGAGAGAGAGAGAGAGAGAGAGAGAGAGAGAGAGAGAGAGAGAGAGGGGGGGGGGGAGAGAGAGGGAGAGAGAGAGAGGGGGGAGAGAGAGAGAGAGAGAGAGAGAGGGAGAGAGAGAGAGGGGGAGAGAGAGAGAGGGAGGGAGAGAGAGAGGGAGAGAGAGAGGGGAGGAGGAGAAAAGAGGAAAAGGTGAAGAAAGGGATAGGAAATCAGAGGAAGAAAGAATGTGAAAAATGTAGGGAAAAAGGGAACGAGAGAAAAAGACAAAGAAAGAACATAAAATAAAGACTCCTAGCCTTTGAATACTAAAATATCATCACTGTTGGGGGGGAGAGAGAGAGAAAGAGAGAGAGAGAGAGAGAGAGAGAGAGAGAGAGAGAGAGAGAGAGAGAGAGAGAGAGAGAGAGAGACGAGGAGGAGAAAAGAGGAAATAGAGGAAAAGGTGAAGAAAGGGATAGGAAAGCAGAGGGAGAAAGAATGTGAAAAATGTAGGGGAAAAGGGAACGGTTAAAGAAAGGGAACGAGAGAAAAAGACAAAGACTATACGAGGTAGAGACGATTGTGGAGTAAGAGAGGGTTTAGAGAAAGAGAGAGATAGAGAAGTAGAAAGAGGATGGAAGGAAAGGAAAAAGAAAAGAGTGTAAGAGGTAGAGAGAGGATTGTGGAGAAAGAGAAGGATAGAGAAGTGAAGAGAGGATGGAAAAGAGAAAGGAGAGACGGAAGAAGAGAAGAGGAGAAAGAGTAAAAAATTAAGAAAGAACATAAAATAAAGACTCCTAGCCTTTAAATACTATAATATCATCACTGTTGGGGGGGGAGAGAGAGAGAGAGAGAGAGAGAGAGAGAGAGAGAGAGAGAGAGAGAGAGAGAGAGAGGGGGGGGGAGGGGCAGAATAATAACAAGGGGCAAAGTAGAGTAGGGCAAGACATGTATTTGTTGTCTTGAATTTTTATACGACATAAAAAGAATAGGGACAGGGATTGTGTTTATCGTATGTAAGATAAGAGAAGTAAATGGTGCAAATATATCGCACAAACTTTCTCACAAGTCAATACAATGTCAGTTGGCTATATTTGTAAATGGATTTGTTATAATATAGGAAATTAACTTTTGTAAAGTTTATATTCAAATAAAACCTAAACTTGCATCCCTTGTGTCATAAAAATGTTCTAAGCGTAAATAGTTCATTTTTAAGTTATTCCAAAAAGTAAGTTACTTTTAGTTGTGACTTTAAACAGAGATTTGAGTCATTAATCTTCTCATTTCACCGAAAATTAAATGAAATTGATCAAATTTTAAGAAAGTAGGCCTACTTCTTTTATGATTACTACATGGTTAATTTTATTTTTTTAGTTTAGTTTTAATTTGATAAAAACCGTTGGACCAATTTTGAAGAAATTATAAGTTTGTTTGTTTTGCCAGCTACCCCTAATTTCAAGTTATCAAACTCACCATAAAAAGTTGATCTTGATTCACTTATTTGAACAGCCCAAACGATTCTACAATTTTTTAACGGTCATCATTTTGAAAATGTATAAAATATAGTTTTTATTTTTTATTTACCAGTAAAAGATTACATAATTTTTAAAAAATAAGAAATCCGAACCTCTAATCATTATCTCCTTCATTTCCAAAATTACAAATTTCTATTTAAAAAAACTTAAACAGAAAGACAGACTGGAAATTAATCGTTTCCTAACATCCCTGATATATTGCACCTTAATGACTCACCCGGTAGAGCTAGTTTAACAAATATCAATAACAACAGGTGATTTAGTTGAACAGCTGATTGATAAAACCTAATTGAGGTTATGTTTGCGCAGGTCTCTTCATGCTGATAGGACTTGTCATGTACATATCAATATTCAAGGCAGAAATTGGCAGCAAACTACGGCCAAGGTCGCAACTACAACCTCCGATGTTTTCTTTTAGATATGGTTACAGGTAAAGTATATTTTATATACATGTTTTGCGCTGTTTATTAAGTTTTATTTTATCACTTGTAGATAACAAATACAGGTAGAAACCGGTAGTATTAAAAGGTTATTTATTTGTGTATTACAAAAGTGTTTTTCCCCTCCCCCCAAACGGATGGGAAACAAAATGTTTCATATGTTTACGGAAAATATTTTTATATCTCTACACGTACAGTCACTTCCTAAAGTTTTGTTATAAAGCGTTTCACGTGTTTATAGGAGAGTTTTATATATTTCTACAGGTACAGTCACTTCCTAAAGTTTTGTTACAAAGCCTTTCTCGTGTTTATAGGAAAGATTTGTGTATTTATACAGGTACAGTCACTTCCTAAATTTTTGTTACAAAGCGTATCACAAGTTTATATATTTCTACAGGTTCAGTCACTTCCTAAAGTTTTGTTACAAAGCGTTTTAATGTTTATAGGAAAGATTTGTGTATTTATACAGCTACAGTCACTTCCTAAATTTTTGTTAAAAAGCGTTTCGTGTGTTTATAGGAAAGGCTTATATATTTCTACAGGTACAGTCACTTCCTAAAGTTTTGTTACAAAGCGTTTCACAAGTTTATAGTAAAGATTAATCTATTTCTACAGGTACAGTCACTTCCTACAGTTTTGTTACAAAGCGTTTCACAAGTTTATAGGAAAGATTTGTGTATTTATACAGGTACAGTCACTTCCTAAAGTTTTGTTACAAAGCGTTCACGGGTTTATATAGGAAAGGTTTATATATTTCTACAGGTACAGTCCCTTCCTAAAGTTTTATTTCAAAGCCTTTCTCATGTTTGATGGAAAGATTTGTGTATTTATACAGGTACAGTCACTTCCTAAATTTTTGTTAAAAAGCGTTTCCTATGTTTATAGGAAAGGCTTATATATTTCTACAGGTACAGTCACTTCCTAAAGTTTTGTTACAAAGCATTTCACAAGTTTATAGTAAAGATTAATCTATTTCTACAGGTACAGTCACTTCCTAAAGTTTTGTTTCAAAGCGTTTCACAAGTTTATAGGAAAGGTTTATATATTTCTACAGGTACAGTCACTTCCTAAAGTTTTGTTTAAAGCGTTTCACAAGTTTATAGGAAAGGTTTATATATTTCTACAGGTACAGTCACTTCCTAAAGTTTTGTTACAAAGCATTTCACATGTTTATAGAAATATTTCTGTATTTCTACACGTACAGATTTTTTAAAATTTAGTTAGTAGCCTAACCTAACGTAACCTAACCTAACCTAACTTAAACTAACCTACCCTAACCCAACCAAACTGAACTTTGAGTTAAAAGACCTCTGATTTACTGATCATCACTTAAATACAAAGTGTCAAAATACACGTACAAATGCGGAAGCTGTTACATAAAAATAAATGTTTAAAAACATTACACTAACTTTCTCAATCACTCACAAAGTCAAATCATAACCAATCATTACCAAAAACGCAGTTCAGTAAGTTGTCAGTCAAAGTGAAAATTTGGAACTAGCAAATAAAATACCAAATTACAATTTTCTCAAAATTGGCTTTATCAATTTTATTCAAATTTGTCTCAAATGTAGCCCCTAAAGATCCAAACAGAACGTATTGGTCATCATCCCTCCAAAAATGTAAATTTGAGAGTTATCGGTAAAAATAAAACAATATCCGGCAATGGAGTTTTATAATCGATATATATTTTCTCAAAATCGGTTCTACCAATCCAAATTTTGCGGAAATGTACAGATAAATTACAAAATCGCAATTAATATTAATATTTTGGTTTTGAGATAATTGAAAATTAACCAAAATTAATGTTAACCGCAGCTGATAAAACCTTGATTTTAATCACACGTTGAGGACGCTAAGTCTCGTTTAAATAAATAAATATTTCTCCATGAGATTTCCTTTTCAACAAACTGAAATCTTCATAACGATTTGTATTTATTTGATTTTTGATTTGAAATATTTATTTCGTAATTAGGTAAACAGTTATAAAAAATTGCGTATACGTTACGTCCATTTTAAAAAATAATACAAAAAACACAAACTGAAAAGCAGACAATAAACGCAATATTGTACAGAGTCTTTTCTGACACGCACATTCATTTCCAAAAGTTTGACGTATTTCTGCTCCACCCTGTATACCACAGATGATATCTGTAATCGCAGGTTCATTAAAAACACGCACAACCCAAATAACAAATCACACAAGAGATGACAAATACCGCAGGACCCTCATAACTCAACTGACAAAACGCAATGACCTGCTAACTGTGAGGAGGGGCGGTAAGGTTAACGGCCTTCTCCAGATCACTTAACTACAGGATGTCGTTGAAATACACGCAGAAAAAAAAGAGGGGGAAAAATAAATAAATAAAAATAAAAAATAAAATAAAATGTCGGCACGAATTTTCTCAGTCATCCAAAACCAAATTAAAAAGTAATCATCAAAAAATGTCAGTTCTGTAATTATTGTTCGTCGAAGAGTATAGATTCAGAGCTAGCTGTTGTAAGAAAAAAAAATTCAAAAATCGGCTGTATCAATTGTATTCAAACGTATCCTTTAATGACCTAAAAAAAAGGTATTGGTCGTCATCTCTTTAAAAATACAAATTCCTGAATTATCTGTAAAAACAAAATCCAACAATGGGGTTTTTATAAATTATGTATTTTCTCAACATCACCTCAAATTTTGGGGAAATGTGCAGATTAATAAATTAAAACCCACTGAAAAATCGCAATTAAAGTTCAAAAGTAATTGTCAAAAAAATGAATCTTTACAAATTCGGGTTTAAATCAATATGACAGCCCACTGTCGTTAGGGTTTGTGTACATGTGGCATCTGAGGATGACGATGACTTGGCCACTGAAACGTCTTGTTTTTATAATTGAAACGTAAATAGTTTTGTAGAAAATTCTGCTTTCACTCATTTGTTGTTTGAAATTTCCACAAGTGCAGCTCATTATAATTAATTCTGTAAATTTATGAAAAGCTAGTTTGGACGCTATTTAAGCATATAAAAAAATTTTCCCTATGATTTTTTTTTTTTTTATCGAGAACTATCAGAGTGACGGTTTTTGTTAACGATTAGTTTCATTGGTTTTTATTTTGTTTTGAGTGTGGGTGAGCGATACAGTTTGTGTAATGTTGTGTCGCGTGACGTCAAGTCACGTCACGTCACGTCAAGTCACGTCAAGTCACATCAAGTCACGTCAAGTAAAGCCACGTCACGTCACGTCAAGTCACGTCAAGTCACGTCACGTCACGTCACGTCAAGTCACGTCACGTCACGTCAAGTCACGTCACGTCACGCCAAGTCACGTCAAGTCACGTCAAGTCACATCACGTCACGTCACGTCACGTCAAGTCACGTCAAGTCACATCAGGTCACGTCACGTCAAGTCACGTCACGTCACGTCAAGTCACGTCACGTCACGTCACGTCACGTCAAGTCACATCACGTCACGTCAAGTCACATCACGTCACGTCACGTCAAGTCAAATCAAGTCACGTCACGTCACGTCACGTCAAGTCACATCACGTCACGTAACGTAACGTCACGTCAAGTCAAATCACGTCAAGTCACGTCACGTCAAGTCAAGTCACGTCAAGTCACGTCAAGTCACGTCACGTCACGTCACGTCAAGTCACATCACGTCACGTAACGTAACGTCACGTCAAGTCAAATCACGTCAAGTCACGTCACGTCAAGTCAAGTCACGTCACGTCAAGTCACGTCAAGTCACGTCAAGCCACGTCAAGTCACGTCACGTCAAGTCACGTCAAGTCACGTCACGTCACGCACGTCAAGGCAAATCACGTCAAGTCACGTCAAGTCACGTCACGTCACGTCACGTCAAGTCACGTCACATCACGTCACGTCACGTCAAGTCACATCACGTCACGTCACGTCACGTCAAGTCACGTCAAGTCACGTCAAGTCACGTCAAGTCACGTCACGTCACGTCAAGTCACGTCACAGCACGTCACGTCACGTCAAGTCACGTCACGTCACGTAACGTCACGTCACGTCAAGTCACGTCACATCACGTCACGTCACGTCACGTCAAGTCACATCACGTCACGTCACGTCACGTCACGTCAAGTCACATCACGTCACGTAACGTAACGTCACGTCAAGTCAAATCACGTCAAGTCACGTCACGTCAAGTCAAGTCACGTCACGTCAAGTCACGTCAAGTCACATCACGTCACGTAACGTAACGTCACGTCAAGTCAAATCACGTCAAGTCACGTCACGTCAAGTCAAGTCACGTCACGTCAAGTCACGTCAAGTCACGTCAAGTCACGTCACGTCAAGTCACGTCAAGTCACGTCACGTCACGTCACGTCACAAGGCAAATCACGTCTAGTCACGTCACGTCACGTCAAGTCACGTCACGTCACGTCACGTCAAGTCACGTCACATCACGTCACGTCACGTCAAGTCACATCACGTCACGTCACGTCACGTCAAGTCACGTCACGTCACGTCAAGTCACGTCACGTCACGTCAAGTCACGTCACATCACGTCACGTCACGTCAAGTCACGTCACGTCACGTAACGTCACGTCAAGTCACGTCACATCACGTCACGTCACGTCAAGTCACATCACGTCACGTCACGTCAAGTCAAATCAAGTCACGTCACGTCACGTCATGTCACGTCACGTCACGTCTAGTCACATCACGTCACGTAACGTAACGTCACGTCAAGTCAAATCACGTCACGTCAAGTCAAGTCAGTCACGTCACGTCACGTCACGTCACGTCACGTCACGTCAAGTCACGTCAAGTCACGTTACGTCAAGTCACGTCAAGTCAAGACAGCTAATAGGTTATACAAAACATGCCTATAACTGATTTCAACTTATACCTCATCTATTTTCGAAACTATAGAAACAAACACACAAAACTACAGACTAAAATAGAATCATTTTCAGACATATATGTTTACAAGACTTTTATATTTATCTTAGATTTACAATCATAAAGTTTAGTTGCGTATTTCTGATTCACCCTGTATACACAGATTCACTACAAACACGCACAACCCAAATAACAAATCACACAAGGGATGATAACCACATTAACGCTGTACCCACATAAATCAACTGCCAAAACGCAATGAACTGTTAACAGCGAGTTTAAACCAGAGAGGGGAACTAGGAGGTTAATGACCTAAAGCAAAACTTTCGGACAATTCATAAACAAAAACTTACATTTCCACACCTCAACGTGACGTTTCACCTACTAACGTCGCCATCTTTATGTAATCCCAAAAGTTGTACAAATGTTTAGTTTGCCAAACTGTATACATCAATTACTAGTTTAAAAGTTAGCTAAATTAATAGTGTAGAATACTGTACAAACGTTCTCACTCGCCCAGCTCCAAAAGCAAATAAAAACGAACCAAAATTAATCTTTACCAAAAATACCAGTTCCGCAGTTGTGAGAGTTAAAATGAACAATGGATGATGTCTTTGAAAATATTTGTTTATTTATATAAGGACCTAAACTTTCTTTGTTTGTACAATAAACAAAACTTCAGCGTAAATCATATTTTATTAAAATTAAGCTTTTCATGACAACAAAATTAATTTTTGTTGACATTTATTAATCCTGAAACTTAATATTTAGTTAGTTGCATTTTCCAAACGTGTTTGAGTCATTACTTTTTACATTTGATTGAAATTTCAATGAAATCGGTTGAGTCGTTTTTGAGAAATTTCGTCATTTTCAATTACTTTTTTTCTTATTTTTTATCTATAAAAAACTAGCCTTTTTAGAAGAGACAACAGTTAAAACGAATTTTTGGGTCCTTAAAGGCTACACTGAGGAGGAAGTCCCGTGTAGCACAAACACACACAACCCAAATAACAAATCATACAAGAGATGATAAATACAAAATTAACTCAGAATCCACAAACTCAACTGTCAAAACACAACGACCTACTAACCGGAGAACTAAACCAAACAGAGAAAGGGGGGAGCTATGTTGTTTAATGTCCTACTGTATATCGCAAAACTTTTGGAAAATTTACAATCAAAAACTGAAATTTCCACAACAAAAACACACCTCAAGTCGTCATCCACACTGTTTTACCACAAATAGGTTTAGTTGAGAAATTTACCCACAACAATACTAAGTGAAAAGTTAGACAAATAAATAGTGAAAATCCGTTTACAATCGCAGTACTAACATTTCGTCAACAAAAGTGTGAAACTCGCACATTGACGCTGTTTAAGCTTTTGTAGATTATTTTAAACAATATTAAAATTAAGTTTAATGTAATAGCAGATATTCCTTGTTGAAACTCCATATTCAAGGATAAAATAAAGCAAAAGCTTAAAGTTTCAAATATGTTTCATATAAAGTTTCAAAGTTGCCCGATGATGCCGCAAGGCGAAACAATTGCAGCTCATTTATATTATTAAAATATTTGAAACTTTAAGCTTTTGCTTTATTTTATCATTAAAATTAAGTTCTAAACTTACTTCACTTTTAGCAAAAACTAATCTTAAGAAATCGATATTAAATGTCAAAAATGTCGTTTATATATATATATATATATATATATATTTTGGAAATCATTTCTACAATTTTACGTAATAGTTGGGTCGTTTTTCACAAAAAAAATTAACAAAATGGGTTAAGTTTATTTTGAGAAAATACAGCTTTTCTAATAGCTTCAGAGCTGATGTTGTTTTTTTTTCTAACCGATCATTCACGATCTGATATTTTTGGAAACGTAACCACGGTTATTTTTGGATGAAGACGTAGTAGGGGGGGGAGTTAAGATGAAAACTGGTTGACAGAATAGATCAAGATACACGTACTGAAATGGAAAGTAGTGCAGGTTATAGAAACACATGAAGATGGGGATCTTAGGGGACTGGAAGATAGATTCCCAACCCTTACGACTAAAATACATCGTCCATGGTTGATCATCACTTTTTACTAACAACAACCGGACATTTTTTCCGAATAATATTTTGTTTACACATTAATTTCTATTGTGAATATTACGTTCTCCAATGTTTATATTTCTGTTGCAGTTTTCTGTTATATGTCAGCGGATTTATGACGATAGAAGCGGCCGGCACATGCGCAGTCTTCCTTTACATTTATTGGACGCAGAAGGATTGGACGATAAAGCGACTGGAGTTACACTCAATGAACCACAGAAGAAAAGCGTCAACTTCTTCGGTACTTCTAAATATGGACCAACAAATCTATACCGGAAGTATGTCTCTTATTTAAAATAACTGTATAGTCACAAATAATAAATACTGCACAAACATTGCACAACCTTTTCACCTTCAAAACTAAATAAGAGAGAACATAAAGTATTCAGTAGTTATACAAATAAAACGCGCACAATTTCTTTTTTTAAATTCTACAATTTATTGGTCTAGCAGACCATGATTTCGCCAGTTACGGCTTTGACGAGGCACACCTTTGAAACCAAGACCACAAGTCTCGGTACAAGATAATGGAACCTGTAGCTGGGAAACCCAGTGAGTTATAAACTATTTTTAAACATACTTTGACAAAGGTTGAAGTAGTGGGGAAAAAATTAGAAAGTTAAAATAAACCATAGCCACTGTCTTTGAACAAACCTTTAAAAGGGTGAATAACAATATACACAACTCAAACAGGTCTATTTTTTGTAAAACTCTTAAATTTTGAAAACTGATTGACCTCGACAAACATCGTCACAGCAGTGGTTAGGTTAGGTTAGGTTAGGTTAGGTTAGGTTAGGTTAGGTTAGGTTAGGTTAGGTTAGGTTAGGTTAGGTTGGGTTAGGTTAGGTTAGGTTAGGTTAGGTTAGGTTAGGTTAGGTTAGGTTAGGTTAGGTTAGGTTAGGTTAGGGTAGGTTAGGTTAGGTTAGGTTAGGTTAGGTTAGGTTAGGTTAGGTTAGGTTAGGTTAGGTTAGGTTAGGTTAGGGTAGGTTAGGTTAGGTTAGGTTAGGTTAGGTTAGGTTAGGTTAGGTTAGGTTAGGTTAGGTTAGGTTAGGTTAGGTTAGGTTAGGTTAGGTTAGGTTAGGTTAGGTTAGGTTAGGTTAGGTTAGGTTAGGTTAGGTTAGGTTAGGTTAGGTTAGGTTAGGTTGGGTTAGGTTAGGTTAGGTTAGGTTAGGTTAGGTTGGGTTCATCATCTCCAAGGTACAACAGTAGTGATCCGATTTATCAGCTGTGTCATATGGAAATGGTGGTACATAATCAGCCTCCCTAATGTACCACACACACACAAAATCGCTTGGAGTTAAATCCGTTAACCGTGGAACTGAATAGTGTCAAATTGGCTCCTTGAAGATCAATCCAACGCAACGGTTGGGGAACTTTCCATTTAGACAACCTTGCAGTGAGGGATTCTTGTTGGAATTTATCCTCGGAAACAACCAGTTTTGTAACACTCACCATTAACTGTGTCCTCTTAAAAAAAAATAATAAATGTTTACAGATGAACGGGACATTACGCAAAAAACATTAATTTTAGCAAATCTACTACACATTCGTGAAGGATATTGTTGCCCCCCAAATTCGAACATTATATTTGTATACCTTACCACTGAAGTGGGAGGTTCCTTCAACGCTGAATACAGCTCGTTAACAGCATTCCAACCTGACATGCACACTTCTTTGTTTGTCTGCTCTAGAGCCTGAAGTAACTGTAACTTCTACAACTTCATGATCAATTTACATCTCAAAATATGTTTCTGTTGAGTTCCCTCCTTCTACTAGCTCTACAATTTGATTGAAAGGAAAGCAGTTTGGATTCCAGACACTCACAGCCTTCAAGGACACTTTTACTTAATGCACACCCATGACGACGAACTGTCTGCACCATTATACGAATGTTCCCTTCATTAGGAGGATCGATTTGGTACTTCAAACTAGATAACACCACAATCCCCACTAGATGAAATAAATTCTTTGATTCAGTAACTATCAGTAGTATATAATTTTCGATATAATCGATAGTCTTTGAGTTGTCACTGCAAACTGTATTCCCTGATTTACTAATCATCAAATTTCCTTAGTACCCAGCAAATTTAAAGTCACGTCAAAATATATAATAAAACACTGGTACTCTTCACTTTTCAAATTTAACTTAATTTGGTCAGAAACTCTACTTTATCATTATGACTAATAGGGTTGAAACTATCATTTTATTTGCCAATGCATTTCGTACACTACCAACTTAATGTGAAATAGAGTAGACTATTCAAGATGTGGATGTGTTTTATAATATTAATAATTTTCCATTGCAGCGCTGTACCCGTGTAGGAGACATCCGTACTTCCCTCAGCCACTGTTCGACAACCATATGGACAGGATATCACCGTCTACAACACAGAGGAGGGTGTATTTAGACAGCGAGAGGGAGTCGCCTACTGGCAGTCCGAGAGGGGTAGGTCTACTAAAACTTTCTCATTCACAAATATCCAAAAGCCATTTCCTTTTAATTTTAGTGAAATGTGAAGACTAATGACCAATACACGTTACGATTTAGGAATATTTGCAAAAAACACCCTTGATCACAATCTTAAAAGCTCAATTTTTAACAAAATACGATTTACACTTTTCATGATACAAGCTAAGCAAGTTTAAATACTATTTATGTAAATATTTTTCAAAGACGATATCCATGGTTCATTTTTAGACTGATAACTACCAAACTTCCATTCTTAGACTGATAACTAGCAAACTTCCATTCTTAGACTGATAACTAGCAAACTTCCATTCTTAGACTGATAACAATAAAACATCCATTTTTAGTCTGAGAACTAGCGAACTTCCATTTTTAAACTGATAACAAGAAAACTTCCATTTTTAGTCTGAGAACTAGCGAACTTCCATTTTTAAACTGATAACAAGAAAACTTCCATTTTTAGACTGATAACTAGCGAACTACCATTTTTAGACATAACTAACGAACTTCCATTTTTAGACATAACTAACGAACTTCCATTTTTAGTCTGATAACTAGCAAACTTCCATTTTTATTCTGATAACTAGCAAAATTCCATTTTTAGACTAATAACTCAGAGCTAACTTCCATTTTTAGTCTGATAACTAGCAAACTTCCATTTTTAGACTAATAACTCAGAGCTAACTTCCATTTTTAGTCTGATAACTAGCAAACTTCCATTTTTAGACTAATAACTCAGAGCTAACTTCCATTTTTAGTCTGATAACTAGCAAACTTCCATTTTTAGGACTAATAACTCAGAGCTAACTTCCATTTTTAGTCTGATAACTAGCGAACTACCATTTTTAGACATAACTAACGAACTTCCATTTTTAGACTAATAACTAGCAAACTTCCATTTTTAGTCTGATAACTAGTGTACTTCCATTTTAAAACTGATAACTACCAAACTTCCATTTTAGGTAACGAATACGTTTAGTTGGTTTTGGTTATAAAATTGATTAAGAAAATTTGTGCAACGTTTTTCCACCGATCAGTTAAGAAATAGTGACATTAAATTTACAAAACGTATTTTCTAAATTTGCTTACGACACAAAACAACTTTATTAAACCCATTACATCTCTCCCAATGGAACATCACATTCCTACCATAAAGTCACGGCAATAAACCTAGAAACAATTCAAATGAACACTTTTATGTTAAAACTTGTTTTTCAGACGAACTGGAATTTCCTCAAAGAAGACTGACTGAATAAATCAAATGTCTAACAGTAAACATGTCAGAACACCCACGATATGTTCAACTACTAATAACAACTCAAAACATCTGTTGTGTTGTTTCAGAGAGTAAGCGATATTACATCAACCTACTACTCTTATAATACAGGTGCACCTTTAGATCCTTGGGACATACCACGTGACGTAACCACACACACGCTCTCAACAACAGCTGATATCAATTCCTGTGACGATATCGGGGACTTCTCTCCGCATCCAGATTTTGTTACGTTTGATCTGGACGATGTACCGCCAATGAGAACACCAGACAGTCGGAAGAAGGATTTTGATTCGTTGAGAAGAACAACGCCAGTTTAGCCTTTCGTGTATAGATCGTCCGGTATGTGGTGAAGGAGTGGGGGAAGGGCAAGTCATTGCGCACGCGCTGATAGCTACCCCCCACCACGTCACAACATAATGGGCGTGTTATAATATTTTATTTATCAAACAGTGTTCGGACTTAGAGTGGGGGTAATGGTACAGCAGTGAGGACTATAACGAGTTTAACTTGATTGTTTTATCTTTGTGATCGTAAATAATTTGTAATATCGGATGGAGCAGAATTAACATATTGATGTAACAACTATGAAACATAATCGATTACAATAAAACACTTTAGAGGTCTGGGGGGGGAGCAAATTGATTGCTTAAATCATTAGTCAACCAAAATCGTTCAACTCTTCCACCCTCCTTCAATTACTGTATTTCATCTTGTTTTTATTCTTCTGGAGATATCTCTCTTTGATTTTCATGGTCTACAAACCCTTCAAGTACTTCAGTTTCACTAGAACCCCATCATAAGCAAGATAAAGAACACCTGTCTGAAGGTATTTACTCATTACTGTCACGTATTTAAATCTCCGTGCCGTATGTCTTCCGTGCCACTTATCTTGAATTATACGTTAACATTTGCAACCTCCCGCTTCCAGAAACTCATACAGGTGTGGCATTCCCAAGGTCCCTAACTGGACCTCTAATACAGTGACCTTTCTTCTTCTATTCAGTTAATCCTGCTCTTTCATTTTTCCTACTCTTGTTCTTTTCCGATCCTGATGGATTAGAGTATTTAAGAACTTGGAGTCTTTATTTTAGTCGTATTTAATCTGTGATAACCGAAAGGTTTCTATCCTTTAAAAAACAAAAAAGAAATAATTTAATTAAAAAATTCAAACACTGTCAACGTCGGGTATGGGTAGTCTGTCTTTCTTATCCAGCTATTTGGTAACGTCAGAAACTAACTCATGAATTCCACTACTTTCTTTTTCCTTTGCAGCATTATTGCCGTCACTCTCCTAATCCCTCTTGTTCGATTATCAAAAAACCTCTCTCTAGAATACTTGTATACATTCATTTGCCAGAAGTTTGATCGGTGCTAGTATCGACCTGTAGTATCGATATTGCTCTATCCGCGAAAACCGATTCTCCGCCGACTTCCTTCCTATCATCTTCTTCTGAATCTGGATTAGCATTCCACATTCTTCAGAGGACCATACTCTCCTATACTGTCCATTTGTTTGAAGAAAATTACAACATATTTGAATTGCCCTTATTTTTCATTTTACTTATGTGTGAACCACACCTCCACTCTCAGATATGTTTTGTTTCTTCGTGGTTTTCTATAACATCTGTTAGCATATTAAATTTGTTTATTTATCACCACAGCAACATAGTTACAGTGCTGATATAATCCATGAGTTAACTCTGCTCCACCCGATGTTATTATTATTATTATATAAATAAATTAGTAATGTTATTATATAACATTTAGTTAGTACCAAAATAACCTAATTTAAATTTATAAATCCACTTTTTTATCTATTTTTTGTTTACTTTATAAAAATGTTTAATTTGGAGCATAAAAATAATGCATACAACATTACCACTAATCGAAATGTAAAGGTGAGGAGGTTTTTTTCATAATTTAAATTGTCAATAATACCTAATTTTATTTATATATGAACAGGAGAGAAAACACTGCTGAAGTAATTGGAAACAGTCAATCGTCAATGGTTTTCTGTTTTCTACGAATTTTACAAACTGCAGATTTATTCAAACTTTACCGTTGCATACATGTGTCTAAAATTAAAAGTAAGATCTGAAATGTTTCCAGATGATTCGTTCTTCTATTTTGTTACTGTGTAATGCTTTAACTTGTACTTAAACAAAATAATAAATTCAAAATGACCGCTCTAGTAATTCTCCTGTTGTTGTTAGCTACGGTTAACAATACAAAGTGTATCGGAATAATATCAGATGTGTTAAATATTTTAAATCAATTGATAGAGTTACCTCGTGGAACTCGATTAAATTGTACAACGTCTTTAAACAACTTCGACTGATTACTTGTTTTCCCTTGCGTTGCATTAAAGCCACAAGTTTTCACGTTCACACCAAGTTACATTTCACCTTTTGAAACTTTCTAATTTAAAGTTTAACTCCCATGGGAAACTTTTCTTTGATGCGAACAAATTTTACTTTACATATTATATTTCTCTTTATATTCACAGAAAAAGCAGGAAAAGACGGATAAACATCAGAAGAGATACAGGGATGAAAGACAGACAGAGAGAGAGAGAGAGAGAGAGAGAGAGAGAGAGAGAGAGAGAGAGAGAGAGAGAGAGAGAGAGAAACGAGGAGGAGATTAGAGGAAATAGAGGAAAAGGTGAAGAAAGGGATAGGAAAGCAAAGGGAGAATGAATGTGAAAAATGTAGGGAAAAGGGAACGGTTAAAGAAAGAGAACGAGAGAAAAAGACAAAGACTATACGAGGTAGAGACGATTGTGGAGTAAGAGAGGGTTTAGAGAAAGAGAGAGATAGAGAAGTAGAAAGAGGATGGAACGGAGAAAAAGAGAGATGGAAGGAAAGGAAAAGAGTGTAAGACGTAGAGAGAAGATTGTGGAGAAAGAGAGAGATAGAGAAGTGAAGAGAGGATGGAAAGGAAAAAAGAGAGACGGAAGGAGAGAATAGGATAAAGAGTAAAAGAAGGAGAAAGAGATATAATGGAGAAAGATAGGGTTTAGAGAAAGAGAGGGAAAGAAGAAGAGATAGAATAAAATGGTTAAAAAGAGAAAGGGAAGAAGAATGTAAGAGGTAGAGAGAGAATTGTGGAGAAAGAGAAGTTTATAGAAAGAGAGTGATAGAGAAGTGAAGAGAGGATGGAACGGATCAAAAAGAGAGGGATGGAGTGAACAAGAAATAGAGATAAGAGGTAGAGGGAAAGTATTGTGGAAAAAGAGAAAGAGAGTAATAGAGAAGTAAAGAGAGGATGGAACGGAGAAAAGGAGAGAGGTAAGAAGGGAGAAGGAGTCTAAGAGGTAGAGGGAGAGAATTGTGGAGAAACTTAGGGTATAGAGAAAGAGAAGGATAGAGAAGTAAAGAGAGGAAAGAACGGAGAAAAGGAGAGGGGTAAGGAGAGAGAAAGAGTCTAAGAGGTAGAGGGAGAGAATTGTGGAGAAACTTAGGGTATAGAGAAAGAGAAGGATAGAGAAGTAAAGAGAGGCTGGAACGGAAGAAAAGAACAAGGGAGAGACCAAAAGAGAGTAGGGAAGGCGAAGAGATAAAGAGGGAGCGTAGAAAAGAGAGAGATAAAGAGAAGAGAACAGAGGGAGAAAGACACAGATAGAAGGGTGGAAGAAACAATCGTGATGTTGATAAAAATTGATATTATCATTATTGTAGATACATATTTTTGTTTACCATAAAACATATATTACATCAAGAAAATGTTTTTATACACAATATCTGTTGGTTTATCATTGATAATATGAGAATAAACTGATATTGTTCAAAATAGATTTCAACCATTTGAAATATCTCAACGTTTGACAGAATCTAACAAAAGCCAATTTTTGTTTATAATCGGATATACAGATTGCAATAACTTTGTTGAAATAAAGCCTCTTTAAAGAGTCATAAAACGTTCTGTTTACTAAGATCAAATTTGAGATTTTAGGGAATAATTTTTAACTTATATATGTTTTTGTTTAATGAGTTTAGAACATTTAAAAAAAAATCACTACTAAATTAAAGTAAATCTTCCAGAACTCACCCTAACAAAACTGCTAGTATTTGTCCTAATAATGGTATACGAGTTGCACTCTTCCGATCAACTTTTGACATTTAATCAGCTGACTTCATTCACAATGTAATCTGAGAACATACACCGTGTTAATTGTTTAAGTCGTGACCATCTGTGACAAGAGTTTAATTACATCACCTTAGGAACGGATTTAGTAAATTCAAAGTACTTTATCTAATGAATGCAAGAGATTATTTTTAACTTATTGTGACACAAAGTTATAGGGACGACAAAGTACAAGTATTCTAATCAAATTAGAATTGTTTTTTTATTCTTGTTGTTTAAGCTGAAAAAATCTCTTGGTCATGAAAAAGTAAGAAGAGAACATGAAATGAATTTATATATACTTCCCTAAATTTTGAACGAATGAACACAAAAAATACTTGCGGAAATTGTATAAAAGTAATGAAACTAACTTTTGGTCTGTAGGGAAATTTTGTTCTAAGAAAAAAATCCCAAAAATGTAAATTATAACGACTATCAACGAAAGAACATCCTAGCTGGCTCTACACCTTGTTCAGATAGTCTTGGATGAGCTCCCTCTCTTATCAGCTCTCTCTCTCTCTTGACCAATTCTGACGCTTAAGATTCAAAAGCTAGGTGTCTCTATTTTATACTGTTTCTTAATTTTTTTAAAGCCGGCGATGACCGACAGTTTTTTCGCCTTTAAACAAACAATTTCATTGTATAATACAACGACCATATCCAAACGTCAATTTTGTTTTTATCGGGTTTTATCTAGAAAACTTTTATACAAAATCACATTCTTCCTACTTTTTAAAAAAAATACAAAACTGATTAGAAATTAATGAATCTCGAAAGTTGTTAAAATTTTCAGTCGTAGAAGCAAAACCAAACTTTAAAAACATTTACAACAATTTATTCGCTTTAAAACATTACAAAATTAGTGCAGTTGACATCATTTAAAGTTTCCCCGCTTCGTGTCTTGGAAACCGATTTCACAAACAATATTGTCATTTTACAAGTTTCCAACTGATTTTGTCCAATTTTATTTTCAAGTTTTGCCCTGGTTATAATTTTCAAAAATATGACTTTACTATTCCTCATAATATAGACGTAATTTTGTAACTTTTTAATTGATAATTTAAATGATTTATGTACAAGAACATAACATATTTGAGTTGAAACATGAGTTGTTGTTTAACAATATTTGATACAAATAAATTGTACCAGAAATATATATATTAAAATAAACAAATAAATTTGTTGTAATAATTAATTTCTGTGTGTTGCATTTCACCTTGGTTCAAATTATCTTTAATCTGTGTAAAAACACCGTATTTTCATAAAACTAACCAAACAAAAAGCCACTTACGTACCAAATATTCTGTACTCATCAGAAACCACTATTTGTTCTTATGTATATAGAGAATGTTATGTGATCGGTGTAGTTTTAATGGAAAATATTTTTTTTTTTAAGATCCATTTAAATTAAACAAAATGGTTTTCAGAATGGCTTCTTTACAAAGCTCTATAGTCTAAACTGTTGAACCGATTTTAATCAAATTACATACGTGGCGTTAATTTGACCATATCTCGGGATTTTTTTTATTTCATATTTTCGATAACTCAAAATTCCAGAACCACAAATTTAGAATTTTCTAAAATTGGGCTCCAAAGTTTCAAAAATACCGGTTCGTAAGTTATTGGTAAAAATAAAAATCTACCAGCTGTTGTAAAAACCGTATTTTCTCAAAATTGATTATCACCGGACTGTAAAATGAAAAATAAACCTCAATATAGAAATTGTAAAATTTATGTTGCTTAACGAAATGTTTATTTTATTCTTTAAAAAATTACAGTTTTTAAGATACCTTTACAAAAGATGCTGAAATTTCCCTCCATATTGTAAGAGGCACGAATTTCCGACGACACATGTTTGCAGATACGCAGATCAGTACATTGGATCAGCCCCTTACAGCGTTGGTTATTTATAAATCTTGCACCATTTTATGATTATTGCAATACACCGAGTCCTTAAGAAAGACAGATCCGGCGACCGAACATTAATCGATCTTTAGAGGTGTAACAGATCTCGTTGAAAACAACAACAACCCTCCATCAACTTGAAGTAATCGCTTCAAATTGCTGTATGATTTACTAAGAATTGGGGGACATAATTTAGTTAGGAAAATAAAAGTTTTTTTTTTTAAACAAGTCAAAATGATAACAACTATTGTGATAGAGCTATAAAACTGATGAAATAGCTTCATGCAAGTGATGTGGACGTCACAATTCTGTAAATAAAACCTTGGATGGGGAGAAACGAGGTCAATCATTCAAGAGGGGATCACCGGCAAATTTAGAAGAAAGCCAGACGGACTTGGTGAGGGAGAGAGCGAGAGAGAGAGAGAGAGAGAGAGAGACGAGGAGGAGAAAAGAGGAAATAGAGGAAAAGGTGAAGAAAGGGATAGGAAAGCAGAGGGAGAAAGAATGTGAAAAATGTAGGGGAAAAGGGAACGGTTAAAGAAAGAGAACGAGAGAAAAAGACAAAGACTATACGAGGTAGAGACGATTGTGGAGTAAGAGAGGGTTTAGAGAAAGAGAGAGATAGAGAAGTAGAAAGAGGATGGAACGGAGAAAAAAGAGAGATGGAAGGAAAGGAAAAGGAAAAGAGTGTAAGAGGTAGAGAGAGGATTGTGGAGAGAAAGAGGGATAGAGAAGTGAAGAGAGGATGGAAGGGAGAAAAGAGAGACGGAAGAAGAGAATAGGAGAAAGAGTAAAAAATTAAGAAAGAACATAAAATAAAGACTCCTAGCCTTTAAAAACTAAAATATCATCACTGTTGTGGGGGGGGAGAGAGAGAGAGAGAGAGAGAGAGAGAGAGAGAGAGAGAGAGAGAGAGAGAGAGAGAGAGAGAGAGAGAGAGAGAGAGAGAGAGAGAGAGAGAGAGAGAGGGGGGGGAGAGGGAGAGAGAGAGGGGGAGAGAGAGAGGGAGGGAGAGAGAGAGAGGGAGAGAGAGAGAGAGAGAGAGAGGGAGAGAGAAAGAGGGAGAGGGAGAGAGAGAGGGAGAGAGAGGGAGGGAGAGAGAGGGAGGGAGAGAGAGAGAGAGAGAGAGAGAGAGAGAGAGAGAGAGAGAGAGAGAGAGAGAGAGAGAGAGAGAGCGTCCGGGGGATTTAGACGAGACGAGACACGAACACATAAAGCTTGATGTAAAGGGACTTGTAATTATTCAAAAGTAAATAAAGTAGAGTCAGGATTGTCTAGAAATAGGTGGAATCAATCTGGATTTTTAATTTAATAGTAATACTGTAGTAGTAATATTTGTATTGAGAGTATTAAAGGTAGATTTAATAATTATAAACTGAAACAATGGTTTGTTTACTGTAACAAAACATTGTTGAACACAATTGAACTCATGCGGGAATCAATTGCTAACATATTTCTCCAGAAATAAGGGAATTAACCGTGTTGTCGAAGAAAATCCGTCCAACAATATAACACACCAAACTCCGCAGAGTGAAGTGAAACCTCCTGCAAGGCTGGTATTAGCGGGAGCACAGTTCTGACTGTTCATGTATCCATTTAAATAAAACCAGGCCTTATCACTAAAGGATTGTTAAGTTGATTATTCTTATCATTACGAAACCAAATCACAATAGACAAGGCTTTTCTGGATTCAAAGATCTTGGACTACCTGAACTCGTTTAGTCACTCTGTCAGGTTGAATACTTGAGACAACTCCCGAAGTTATTTACTGGAAGAGCGCAGAAGAGTCTGTTGAACACACTCTGTAATCTCCGACGTACTGACTGTAAGCTGGCGGTTTCTAAGCTTATCATTAACACTTCGAGTGTCACTAAAACATTCCACATGTCCCCTGAGTGCAGATCACTAGTTTTTGAAATAATACATGACTGACTGAAATGAAATACATAAAAGACGTAATTTCTCAAAATCCACTTCACCGATTGAGTTCTAATTTTAGTGAAAATAATGTTACAACTCTGGAAAACAATTTGGGCCTAATTGAATCTTGGCCGCTTTTTAATCAAATACATTCCACGCTGGATCGTGTTTCCGACACGAATGAAGCTTGTTAGGCGTTTCATTAAATATAAAAATATAGTTTAGTTCCTTTTCGCTTTTTGATTGAAAATTACTGAACTGACATTGTTGTGGCGATTAGTTATGGTTGATTTTAATTTGGTTTTGTCAATTTGTTAGTGAGAAACTTTGTGCAGCGTTCATTTAATCACATCTGTCCAAAGTACAGTGCAGTGAAGATTTTATTCAAATTGTGAATGTGGTCGTGTTTCATCCACATCTCGAAGCGTTGTTGACAAAATCACAAAATTAGAAAATTTTCTCAAAAACAGCTGCAACGATTTTTATAAAATTTTGCTAATATGTCATTTAAAAACGCAAACAAGACGTATTGAAATTAATAATCCCAAAATGGGGGAAGAATACTGTCGACAAAGTCAGGCACTGTATATGCAATTCAGAGACAGCTGTCTAATTCGGCTATCTTACGCCTGTAGCAAAATACAATTCACGTGGAACAATAAGGACAAGTGTACAAAGTTTCCAGCACTACTAAACCGAAAATATTAGTGCAGAAACATTCTCACTCATCCCCAAAACCAAGTAGAAGCCAAACAAATATATTTGTCAGTTCCGTAGTTGTCTAGATTAAAAATTTTAAATGATCGAAAATATATTTATATATTTACATAACGACCTAAAAATGCTACGTTTATCTAATAAACATCCCCTCAGCGTAAATCATATTTCAATTGGAGACGAGTTTTTAAAATTTGAAAGATATTTATAGAAACGATTTGGAGAAATTACGTATCCATCTTAAAATTTTATTTAGCGATAAGTCACTAACCAGTATTTTTGAAGAGATGGTGACCAACACATTTTGTTTGGATCCGTAGGCGCTACATCTCATCAAAATTTGATCAAAATCGTTGGAGCCGAATTTGAAAAAATACAAACTTTATGGTTTTTTTTCTTATAGCAGCCAACCACGAAATTTTGAGTTATAAGTAAAGATACGATATACTGCTAAAATATGCCCAGACACCAAAATTTGATTAAAAACAATTAACAGGTTTGTGCTGTAGAACATTTGCTTTCTCTATTATACTTCGCATATATTTGTGAAAGTAACAACTAAACAACAATAAAATGAAAACAGCTGTTTAGTAAAATCATACGATATTTGACATTGCTTTATGCATTGTTACACTGACTGTAACAATTATATATATTTGAGAAAGTGACAACTAAACAACAATAAAATGAAAACAGCTGTTTAGTAAAATCATACGATATTTGACATTGCTTTATGCATTGTTACACTGACTGTCACAATAATTATATATATTTGAGAAAGTGACAACTAAACAACAATAAAATGAAAACAACTGTTTAGTAAAATCATACGATATTTGACATTGCTTTATGCATTGTTACACTGACTGTCACAATTATATATATTTGAGAAAGTGACAACTAAACAACAATAAAATGAAAACAGCTGTTTAGTAAAATCATACGATATTTGACATTGCTTTATGCATTGTTACACTGACTGTAACAATTATATATATTTGAGAAAGTAACAACTAAACAACAATAAAATGAAAACAGCTGTTTAGTAAAATCATACGATATTTGACATTGCTTTATGCATTGTTACACTGACTGTAACAATTATATATATTTGAGAAAGTAACAACTAAACAACAATAAAATGAAAACAGCTGTTTAGTAAAATCATACGATATTTGACATTGCTTTATGCATTGTTACACTGACTGTAACAATTATATATATTTGAGAAAGTAACAACTAAACAACAATAAAATGAAAACAGCTGTTTAGTAAAATCATACGATATTTGACATTGCTTTATGCATTGTTACACTGACTGTAACAATTATATATATTTGAGAAAGTGACAACTAAACAACAATAAAATGAAAACAGCTGTTTAGTAAAATCATACGATATTTGACATTGCTTTATGCATTGTTACACTGACTGTAACAATTATATATATTTGAGAAAGTGACAACTAAACAACAATAAAATGAAAACAGCTGTTTAGTAAAATCATACGATATTTGACATTGCTTTGTGCATTGTTACACTGACTGTAACAATTATATATATTTGAGAAAGTAACAACTAAACAACAATAAAATGAAAACAGCTGTTTAGTAAAATCATACGATATTTGACATTGCTTTGTGCATTGTTACACTGACTGTAACAATTATATATATTTGAGAAAGTAACAACTAAACAACAATAAAATGGAAACAGCTGTTTAGTAAAATCATACGATATTTGACATTGCTTTATGCATTGTTACACTGACTGTAACAATTATATATATTTGAGAAAGTAACAACTAAACAACAATAAAATGAAAACAGCTGTTTAGTAAAATCATACGATATTTGACATTGCTTTGTGCATTGTTACACTGACTGTAACAATTATATATATTTGAGAAAGTAACAACTAAACAACAATAAAATGAAAACAGCTGTTTAGTAAAATCATACGATATTTGACATTGCTTTGTGCATTGTTACACTGACTGTAACAATTATATATATTTGAGAAAGTAACAACTAAACAACAATAAAATGAAAACAGCTGTTTAGTAAAATCATACGATATTTGACATTGCTTTGTGCATTGTTACACTGACTGTAACAATTATATATATTTGAGAAAGTAACAACTAAACAACAATAAAATGAAAACAGCTGTTTAGTAAAATCATACGATATTTGACATTGCTTTGTGCATTGTTACACTGACTGTCACCATTATAAACTAAGGAGGGAAATCATTTAAAAATTGAAGACACCCCCCCCCCCCCCTAGCACTTGAATACTCTGCACGAGAGTCGTAAAAGACAAGAGTTGGTCAAGAAAGGTGAATGAGAGTCTACATGAAGAAAGGTATAGATCCAGCTAAATATTAAAGGTAGAATTCTTACCCTTACTTTCGAAATGAGACTTTGCAAAACTTTTAAAAGAAATATACTACAATTCTATTCAACTTATGGATTATATTAGACGTTTCCCAATATATTGAAGCGGCGTGGAACTTTTTTAACAAAATGAGCGCCATCGTAGCACTTGCCCAACCCCATCAAACGCTACAGACACAACGCGTCAGCCGATTTTAAACAAATTTGAAATGTGAGCATATTTTGGCCATATCTCGATGTGTTTTTCAGTTTTTTGATAACTCAACAATGTTACTGCCAAAAAAACAACAATATTACTTTTTCACAATAACGGCTCAAACTATGTCGATTAAACTATGTCAAGTCAAATTACAGGGCATCAAAAAATTTAAAAATGCATGCGCTCACGATATATTTTTTGAATGCCCATAACCAAAATGGCGGCAAAAACTATTCGAAATTTTAAATTATATGTGGAATAAGAACAGTAAACAGTTTTTTTTAATGTTCGCTACACCAATCTGAGAGATTCGAAGTTGTGCTGAATTTTACCTGTCCCCCAAAAGTGTGGTACACTCAAAAAAAAATTTAAAAATAACTACATCATGTGACATATCAAATCAAATTAATTTTCAAGACAAAACTAATGTCAACAACAAATTTCACTTTTAACTTTATTAAAAATATTATTTTTTTAATATGTGTAGACATTTAAAAAAGATTGTATTGTATTTTTAGGTTAGTATGAGAGTTCATTTCGTATGCACAGTTGGTTTGTTGTGATTATTTCGATTAAGTTATCAAACTAACTGTAAAAATACAAAAAAAAATTATTAAAATTTCACTCAGATTTTAAAATAACATTTTTAATTAAGTGAAATGTGTTGGTCCCGTTAATTTTCCCTTTAAAAAGCAATTTAATTCGAGATGTCATATGAGCTGTTCTGTTTTGTATTTTACCTGTCCCCCAAAAGAACCACACTTTTGGGGGACAGGTAAAATTCAGTTCAACATCGAATACTTCTCTCAGAATAGTCTAGCAAACATTTCAAAAAACCGTTGTGTTCTGTTTTCACATATTTAACGATTTTAAAATTACAAACACAATTTCTACCTCCATTTTGTTTATGAGCGCCATTAGTATTTTCCTTTTATGCTCTTTAATTTGACGTGTCACACTGTACGGATTCTCATTCGAAAATCTCGGTACCCCAAAATTTCCCCCTTTAAGGGGAGGCGTGAACTTCCAAACTATCACAACCAAACTTCAGATGACCCTATTTGTTTGACTCTATTTAAGTTGATACACAAGTTACCTACTTTACTAACACTCTACAACTCTGAAGGGAATGTTGTTCCCGTGACTTATAATGTTCCTAACCTATAAAAAGTCACAACGTAACGAAGCAGTTCCGGTATGACCTGCACTTCCGTTTCCGGTAAGATATTAATTGTTCCTCTGGGTTTCAGAAACTGTAAATCGTCTTTTCATTTGTTTGGAAAAGGTCTTTTATTTTATTCAGACTTTTTCACGTTAGTATCCATTTTGAGGACATTAGAATTTCAGAAGGGATTTTTTTTAGAATCGTGTGTCCCTGTCTAACAGATGAAATAAACAGAATGATTTTGCTCAAATGCAAATATTTTTCAAAAATAACTGTAAATTTGAATCGCTGTCATAAGACAAAGAAGTTGATGGGTGACATCGTAGTACGTACCCAGACTTATGCTACAATGTAATGCAATCAGATTTAGCAAATTTAATTCACAAAAGTCGGTTTCCTTGGGACTTGTAGAAAATTTTAAATTCTATTGTAGATCAAAGAGGTAAATTGGTTTTAAAACACTTATGGTTTAAAAGATTTGTTTTACACGAAATACAGTACTAATGATCTTAAGTGGGGGACTTCAGATTTTTGTTTTGTATTTTTGTAAAAATATAATAATAGTTTTATTTACAAAAATCTAAAAAAAGTTTATTTTCATAATTATTTCTTTGAAATAGGTACCATTTTTTCTTCTGGCATACTTTTCATAAAAATTAATTTTGATGTTTCAGATCTGATAGGCGACCCGTGACGGTTCTTTATCTCTCTCTCTCTCTCTCTCCCTCCCCCCTCTCTCTCTCCCCCCCCCTCCCCCCCTCTCTCTCCCCTCTCTCTCTCTCTCTCTCTCTCTCTCTCCTCTCTCTCTCTCTCTCTCTCTCTCTCTCTCTCTCTCTCTCTCTCTCTCTCTCTCTCTCTCTCTCTCTCTCTCTCTCTCTCTCTCTCTCTCTCTCTCTCTCTCTCTCTCTCTCTCTCTCTCTCTCTCTCTCTCTCTCTCTCTCTCTCTCTCTCTCCATCTTTCCATTTACTTTACTTATATATAACTTTCAGTTGTATGTTAGTTGTCAAATCAATCTTAAAGTTTAATATAAAACCATTGAGAAATTGTTTTCTTTGTGCAAATTACACAAGTCTGCGTAAAAAACTGCAGGTTTCTTATACATTTTCTTAGAGTTGGTAAAAAGGACAAAAATACGCAAAAATTCCATCACGTCAATTGTTTTTGTTACACTCAATTTTTTCCTAAAAATCAAGTTGGAATTGGTAATAAATGAAAGAAACAATTGTTTATGGTTGATGAGAGTAGTGGCAGGGGGAGGATGGTAAAGTAGTTTAAGCGTTTGGAGGAAGGTAGAAACAGGTTATTAGTTTGTGGTGAGTAATAATACTGGGGAGGTTATCTGGGGTATTAGGTATAAATACAAATAACCTGCTGTTGGATTAGATCCTGTTTCAAGAAGCTGTATCTCGCTGGACATCTCAGTTTATATCCAACATTCCAAAGCTACTGTGTTTGTGTTTTTATTTCTGGAATATGGTTCACAGAGGTTGTGTAATTTCTCCCGACAGTGTCTGTTATGTTTGTGGTGAATACACAGTGAAACATCAACAAAGAAACAGAAGTGAATTTGTGAAGGAAGTTTATTTTGAAACTTGGAGAACAAGACAAAGCAAGGCTCCACATAAGGAGATGCGAGGAAGATCTTTGTTTGTGGTTTAAGGAATACTAAGGACCCTGAGTACAAAACCATTCTCGGATGCTGGCAGCGTGTGAAGCTCGAAGATACAAAATGAGTTTAGAAGTTCATTTCTTACTTTGTTTTTTCTGAAAACTTGGGAGCCTACAGTAACGAACAGGGTGAAATATTTCACTAGGAGACGTTATTAACCCTAGAACGTTCATGTTAAGTTTCTTGTTTGTTTAAAAATTAATAAAATATATTATTTGTATACAAAACCTAACTTATAGGATATCTTTTTCTCAGAAAGATGCGTAGAAATATATATGAAACGGTTAGGTGTCAAAAAATGAAGTTAACATTTTTCAGAAAAATCTGTATCATCCAAAATCAATAGCTTACCACCTTTTTTCAAGACATACAAAAGTTTTGTATAATATTTGTGAATATATTTAGAAAAAAGAAAAAAAATTGTTTTATTTTCAAAAAATAATAATTATTTACGTAAAAAGGGGAAATGTTTTGCCTAATTTGAAAAAATCACCAAAAAACTTCAGCAATTTTTTAAATATTATTTATAACGTTTTGTGGTATTTTTTTTTTTTTTTTTTTTTTTTTTGCATGATTAGGGGCCTATGCATCTAGGGAACATTAGCTTTCCAACACTTTTTTTTATTGCGGTAGGACGATTCTAAATGGGCGAAATGTTGAATTGCAAAAACAAATGCGATTTCTTGTCACATAATTGCTAAAGACGAGCGACTTAACACTTGTAAGGTCAAAGGAAGATGGAATTCAGTATGTTAGCTGACTACTGTTGGATGCTCAATCGAGAAACCAGAGAAGGAAATCGGAGAAGCATCAAAGAGAAGAAGTAGACCTAAAATTGTTTAAATATCAGAAAGGATTTTTTGATTAGTTATAAAAACAAAGAAATGTTTAGTTTGTTGTAATAGATAAGTGTTTTTTTAGTATGCAAAGAACCTATACGTGGTGGAATGTTATGGAAGTCGTTTTAAGAATCTACGAACTTTAAAACATGTTATGTATAAAATAAAGTCTAAACTTGTTAAACTTTTGTTATAAATTTGTCCTTATTTAACAAAACTGTTTAAAAGACGGCATTTTTCGGTTTTTGAACTTATTTTCCGACTTTGGATTTGTCATTATTCTTGTTTTAATTTCAACGTAATTATTCGAGTCGATTTTGAAACATTACGTCCTTTGTAACAGCTGATATTTTCATTTTGTAGCTTTTACTCAAAAACTGGCATTTTAGGGGACGTTTTATTTGTACCCTCAGGGGCTCACTTTGGTGAGTACGGGCTTAGCACTCCCGAGGTACCCTAGCTGGTTTTAAACTTACTTCATATAGTCTTGGGGTAAATCCTTCTCTTTCATCTTTCCTATCAGGTCTCTCTTGACCAACTCTTGTTCTTTTCCGACTCTGATGTTGTTAGAGTAATCGAAGGCTAGGAGTCTTTATTTTTAATTTTTTTTTTTCGTCTTTTTCTTTTTACTAGGCGATGATGATACAGAGGTTTTTCGCCTTTAGAGAATAAAATAAAACTTTTTGTTTGAATCGTAGGAATTTCCTCGAAATTGTTGAAGACGATTGTTTAGAAAATTGGATTTTTTGTGTGTGTTTTGTTTAGAAAAAATATATATCCCGAGAAATGGAAAAAAAAATGTGTGTATAATCAGTCTTGATCAAATCTGTCTACTTTATTTTGATGCAGGGGACCGCATAGATGGCTGATAAACGTACAAAAAATGACGTCATAATTCCAAAAAACTACCTTTTTAATGCTCTGATAACGTCGGCGATATACTTGATACGACGCTATAGTTTTTTCGTGGCTACCATACTTACTCCATATTTCTGGGTGGATAAAAAAACTATCACTAAAATAGAAGATGATCGGTTAAATGACAGAGAGGGTAAATGTAAATAACAAGGATGACAGGGGTTAGAATAATATGACAGAATAGGGGTAAAGTAGAGTAGGACAAGAACCTACTTGTCTTGTGTTGTATAGGGTATTAAGGAAAACAGACGGTGAATTGATTTGTAGGTAGAGATAAGAGAAGGAAATGGTAAACAAACACTTCACAATCCATTTTTAAAACCAAACAAACAAGTATACTATTATAACATGAAAATTTAGAATTCAGTTTTCTCAAAGTTGGCTCTTATGATGTTGATAATATTTTGCTAAATAATAACGTTTTATCGTTATCCTTATTTATCTTTATTTTTTTTTTTTGTTTAAAGTTTGGTACGGTACACTTGTTTTGGGTTGTAATTCTTTACAAGTTTTATTACGCTCATGTTTAAACATAGCAAAAATAAGAACTCCTTTAGGAAAGCAGTTTTGTAAAATTGTTTTTTTTACCTGTAATGGTTTTAAAAAATTATCTGTAAAAACCAAGGTCATTATTTTCCGTCTCTCACTCTCTCTGTGGAAGATTTAAATGAAATGAAAATTTATTTATTTGACCCTCTTTTATACATAGTTTTAACAGGAAAAAAATGACAATCTTATATGCTTAATAATAAAATAGACAACTATTACTATTATAGATTGTCTTAGAATTCAAAATCCTGTTTGAACTTCAGTTAAATCCTGATTATTTGTGGAAAAGATAAATTAGTAATGTACTTGAAATCAAAATTAAAAGAGAGTATAATTTTTCTTAGGATATTAAAAAAAAACGTAAAATTTAACAGTAAATGACTTGAAGTGAGCATTGGTATATTCGAGTGAGTCAATTTAATTTTTTTTTAATTTCCAATGAATTTTTGGTATTTAACAAATTTCGCCTAATTAGGGTTAATCGGCTGTTTCTACAAAACGAGGTAAAACTAAAAAGAAAAATTACAACCTATGATCAAATTTGAGATACTAAATGATTTAATAAATTTCTGACTAAATTCAACCAAAACCTGTGCTCCTCTGCACTTTGTCTAAATCTGTTTATTTGTGACTTTCACAGTTTTGTAAATTAATTCAGAATTCTGTTTATTTCGTTTATTTTTATTAAAAGTTTATTCTTTTAAAAATTTATTTTTAATATTATTTTTTTGCATGTTCACTTATGTTTTCACAATTACTGTTAATACAACTAACATTGTGGATCGGACATTTAAAATTTGTTTAATGAGAAATACATTCCACTTCTCGCAAATACTTGGAATATATTTAAAGAGGTCAACTCTATCATCCGCCCTCAAAAAATCGAAGCGACCAAATTATAAACAATAATTTAATGATATAGGGGAGGATTGGTTATAAGAATAGTATATTTCATCACTTGGACCAAAAGTGATGCTTTTCGATATTTTTTTTTTTTTTTTTTTTTTTTATATTTATTTATTTCATTTCAAATTATACATTAAAACTAGTCTTACAGACTAACCATCAATTTGCCTCTAAATTGTATCTTATATCCAATAAGTCTCTAAATTGTATCTTATATCCAATAAGTCACCCACCAGTGACCCAAAGTTATTATATCACCCAATGTTTACCAACAACCAAACACTTAGACTAACTCAAAAGGTTTTGTTCTCTTCAGTCTTCTGATTAAATCGCGGTTGTCAAGAAGTTGTACTGCCTCCTCATTTACATGATGTTTCAAACGAGATTCGTGCTTCACAGCAAACCTTTTTATTTCAGTAGAAACATCTGGAATTCCAAGATCCCTATGTAAATCAATATTTCGAATGTACCATGGAGCGTTGACCATGTTCCGTAATACTCTATTTTGAAAAGTTTGGATCTTTTCAATGTGGCATTTTTTGGCACAACCCCAGAGTTGTATACCGTATACCCAGACAGGTTTCAAAATCTGATTATAAATTAATATTTTATTTTGTATTGACAATTTAGACTTACGTCCCAAAAGCCAATACAGCTGACTGTATTTGATTTTTAGTTCAGTTATTTTCTTTTTTACGTGTTCATTCCAATTTAACTTGGTATCCAATGTCATACCCAGGTACCTTGCTGTATTTTCACATGGAATTTCAACTCCATTCAGTTTTACTATACAATGATTCTTTATATTTCTATTTGTGAAATTGATGTGAGCAGATTTCCTCTCATTTATCTTAATTTTCCACTTCTTAGTCCATTGATAGATGCTATCGCTTGCTTTTTGAATTCTGTTGGTAGCTTCTCCTAAGCTTTTGCCAACTGCCAATAAGGCAGTATCATCTGCAAATGTAGCTACAGTTACATTTTCTATTTGTGGTAGATCACTTGTATAGAGCAAGTACAATATAGGGCCCAATACGCTACCCTGAGGTACACCAGCATTCATCTCTCTTAGTTCCGAATATTCATCTTCCTGTTTAACTCTAAATAGTCTGCCAGATATGTATGACGTTAACAGATCCACATATTGTTTTGGTAGTACTTTGTTTAATTTATGGATAAGGCCCTCATGCCAAACTTTATCGAAGGCTTGTGCCACGTCTAAGAAGATGGCAGAACAAATTAATTTTTCTTCTAATGCTTTTCGATATAACCTCAAGTTTAACTCAAGGAAAATGAGCGAGGATCGAAAAGCTTCTTTTGGTCCAAGTGATGAACTATATTTTTCGTTATACTGCAAACAATATAAGAAAACAATTTCACAAAAACTAAAATGTTATAACCTATTTACCTTCAAATCGACGGTAACAGCTGTTTTAACGGTTATTTACAAACGAGAGTATCGGTTGTTTTTATAGATGCTTTACAATCGTTAATTAATTCGTATAAACGAAGTAACAGCTGATGACCTCGACCTCAGCTGATGTTTTTAGGTTAGGACTAAAAAGAACAACTTTAGCATCTCAATGCATGTATTGAAAACAGCTGTTTATGAAGCAGTATGACGAAAACATGATTATTGACATTTTGTGTTTGTTCCTAAAAATGTGAAACAAATCAAACAGTAACTTTGAAACTTTCTTTTATAACATGAAAATTGTATTTCACTAGAATAACATTTATGTTAAAACTTGTTAGAAGTTAATAGCACCAACTAATTAATCTTCCTAAAGTCTCGTTTTTACAAATATTTCAATTTTTGTTAATTTTGCAAATTAATTCTCTTCCAACTTTTTTATAATTCACTTTTTACATTTAATTTAATTTTGTTGATTTTTTTTTTAAATGTCCTATTTCTTATCGCTTCTTTACTTGAAAACTGTGCGGAGGTAATAACAAACATTATTGTTCATTTTAATTGCCTTTACAAAGATAATAAATTAGGTCTATTTCAGTTTTTAAATAAAAGCATTGTTTCAAAATAAGAATAGAGAAATTCGACTGTCGAATTAGACTACTCTAAGTTTCTAATTATTAGATTGTTCTTACTATTTTTATAACATCCAAAACTTATTTCTTTATTTTGTGAAAGTAAGTTAAGTATAAAAATGTTTTCCTACATTTTAAAACACATAAAACCTCTATTCAATTTGTTTTGCCATGATTTTCAAGTCTTATGTAATATTGCTTTTTAACATGAGTTAATGACACTGTGTATAAGAATTAACTAGCAGGCCTGTCAATGTTTTGCGTTTTCTTGATAATTACCAATTTTTTTTCTTTTTAAGTTTTTCGACAATAACTTGGTTATTTTTAAAAGGTACAGAAAATTTAAAAAAATTCCCATTTTATTTGATATAAGGACACCCCTCGGAGAACCTATCTATGAAATTTCGTAATTCTAGTCCTCGCCGTTTGTCCGCTAGATCGCACGCAGACAGACAGACACTCGCTTTTATTAATATAGATTAAAAATTATAAATATTTCGTCTGTTGTAAAATATTCATGAAATTTATGGTTTTACAGATGTTTGACTTTAAAAGTTAGCATGGTTAGATGGTTAGTTAAAGTTAGATGGTTGCCATTTTGAATGTTTAGCATAAACTGATAATAAATAGCATAAACAATTCGTACACGAAATTTAAACCCATAACATTACTAATTCCGAAAGTTATCATTAATTTTTTTATAACACAAAATGGCCGACAGCGTTTCCAGACATATGTTTATATAGACTTTTTTCTTATTTTTTAGCTCCAGAAATATTGGCGTGTAATTTTGAATCATCCTGTATAACATTGATTGTGTACTCATTTCGTCGGGTCTAGCTTAAACGCGACGAGTGTATTAGTTTGATCGAAATCGTTGGCGTCGGTTTTGAGATATTCAAATTTCGATGGCTTCCTAGTCTCTTTTTGAATTGTCAAGTATCGAGTGAATTGGTGGTAGTAAGTTAAAATCGTTTAAATTATTGCAAAAACTGATTAAGTTTTCAAATATTTTTCATTCCTTGAGAAAAGCATCTAGACACTTGAAACTCTCAGAAAATAAGACTTTTATGTCACTTAGGTTATCTCCCAAGAAAACAAGGTATTCGTACAGTGACCTACGTGAGCGTAGCGAGTGGCCTCCACATTTGTACAAGGCCGAGACATCGACATGTGCGAAGCGAGACTAGAGTCGTCGGAAAGAAAGTAGTGATATACACAATTACAAGGTTCATTAAAACTGTGTCACAACTAAACAAACACCCTACTGGATAAGACCTCTTGATCTACCAATACAATTTAACATTTCCTACAAGATACAAGAAACCAACTTTTGGACGTTACATTTAGAAGATCTGCTAGTATTACATTGTATGATAGGGCTGGGTAAGTACCATGATAGCGTCCATCAACTTGTTTTTTTTACTTTTAAACTGTTATTACAACAACCGATAGTTAAAAAACCGGCATTTTTCAAGAGAATATCTACTAATTTTTGTTTGTGTCCTTTTACCCTACAATGTAGCACAATTAATCAAAATTGGAATTACAATTTTGACAATAATGTTATGTTTGATCTTAGAAGATCGGATAGAGGGATGCATATGAAGAATTGAAATTTGTCGAGTTATATGTGGACTAAACTGTTTGTGATTAATTGTTTTTGGATTTTCCTGGATTTCAATAAGGTTACACAATAGGCCCACAGATTTCCCTTCTACTTAATCTCTAACCTATATGTTTCGTAGGTGATGACCAATAGACATGCGGCGTAAGGAAGTGTTTTAAATTTAGTTTTTGCAACGTTTCCATGAGGGGGGGAGAGTAAAGCCAGTTAATTTTAGGTTTTATTTTTAGGAAGGTTGAGGCAGTGGATCGTATACACTTTGGGGGGTAACACCCTCAAACCCCAGACCTATAACTACGCAATTCGATGTAACTCAGTCATCACTGATGAGGGATTAATTGCTTGGTTACTTAATATTAGTTAATTATATCTTAATTCTATTATTTATCTCTAATCATATGGAAAGGGACCACTTTAGTGGTCCTAAGGGTTGGTTCAAAATGGCCATCTATATTTTACATTAAAACCCGGTTGTACTATTAGTAACGCACCATTTAACCCCGGGTCAAGCAACCCATACCATATTGGAGGGGGGTACACACCAGAGAAAACTGAAAATGTAGATCAAAAAGTTCCTGGATGAAGAAATCGTACTCCTGGTCTCTGGAATCGTTCCAGTCCTCTAGAAGAGTGACGCACAAGTGGTTTTAACAATTCGCTACGCGGTTAGGGTGACCAGTTGTAGATTGGGGAAGAAATACAAGATGATTATACAGCTGAACAACTGCCCCTGCAATTCTGGTATCCGGCAACCCTCGAAACGTTGACAGACAAAATTAATCCCGGCCCGGAATTGTAGGATTTTCTTACTTAAACCAATGACTACATAAATACTATAAGACACGACATAGGATAGGGAAATAGTCTACGCTTTACGGGTGCTGTTCGTCACAAGTTTGACACACAGCTATCAGAAAGCGCTAGCAGCAGGTGCTTGACTGTACGCATTCCACTTGGTTGAGACTGTACAACTGTTGACCTCTCTCTCACAAACCTTCTCACTTACTTCCGTCAGCATAGTCAGTGTTGTCAGTTCGTGCGCTGAGATAAGCGATTCTCGACCTTCCCTCGCATCTCTGGTCCCATATGTGGCATCAGTGCGTTTTCTCTTATCCGCCTGAAACATTGTTTGACCGTAGAGCCACCTAGCGCCAGTCACATCAACTTCAGATTCTCTAGCAGAGCGACCTAGCGGGTATTGGTCAACTCAAGAATAAGCGTAGAATATTTAACATGGCCATGTCGTGTCTTATAGTATTTATGTAGTCATTGCTTAAACAAATCTAAAATTTATTGATTAAAGAAATATTTCAACAATTACAAGTTTAAAATAAAAGAAATAATCAAAATCGGTTTATACGTTTGGGCTGTAAAGCACTGCATTGGCGACAGTCTGATTTGTACATTCAAAGCAACTTTTATATATTTTTTAGAGTCATAACAAAACTGTACCCTACGTCAAAACACTCGAGGAATATAAAATGCTAAGCACAAATACTTGATGAAAATCTAGTTAGATTTTATCTGTTGCTGCATTGCTATTGGTGGAGATGTAAAATGTAAATTATTGACTTTCTTGTTTCCGCCGGAAGTTTGTTTTGCGCTCTTAACGGAAGTAATCTTGCAATAGAAATTTCTGTCGTTCTGAGCTCTGATTACTTTGGAGTGTTTAATCAATTCGAAATGTACGAAATCAAGTATTTGAAGGGTGAAAACATGGGTTGTGTTACTTTCTGTAGTTTGGACTAAGTTACGCGATGAGTTAAAAAATTATTTGGGGGAATATTCTTTAAGTGACAACCTAAGTGGTTTTAGGTTTGATGACTGTCCGTAGCTTAACAGGTGGACAAATTGTAATGGAATTTATCATGTAAGTCTATTTTTCAAAATTGTGGATTAAAAAAAAATAAATTAATGTGGCTTAATATTAGGATATACTTGGTGTAAGGGGCAAAATATTAACAATTCTGTTTTTATCCAAATTACCTTTGCTATTTTAATAAGATTTCCTCAACATAAGGATTTGGTCTTCTCCCCTCCTAAAAGTAGTTTTGAGAAAATTATAATTTTGTGTTTTCTTTTACAGCTACCTTTTAATTTTGAGTAAAGTCTCCACAAATGAATGTCTCAAGGTAAATATGAGCAAATACCAAATTTTATAAAATCAGTCCAAACATTGGGTTTTATTTAGTTGTAATAAACATTTTTTTTAAATATTATGCAAATATAGAAAAAGTAATTGGTGGTTTATTTTAACTTTCTAATTGATAACTGCCAAAGTAATTTTTATAACAAAATAGTTTTGTCTAAGAAACATTGTGCAATGTTTGTGCAACATTCATTTCTCTTATCTTTACCTACAATATAAACACAATTCCCCGTCCTCATTCTTTGATGTGCTATAAAACTGTACAAGTACGTGTCTTACACTCCTCTGCTATCCTTCCATCCTTGTCTTTACATTGCCCCTCCCCCTCCCCCTCTCTCTTGACACAATCGATATTTCCTCTCCTCACTGATCGTCTTTTTATTTCCTCAGTATATATAATACACAATATGCAATCTTCACAGGTTTACTGCCAACTCTTTTCAATTTGAAGTTGCACTTAGTGTATACGAGATACAAAGATGCATTCCTTTAATAGAAGCCATTTTATATTTTCATTTTTTTAATGTGCCGAAACTTAGGAGTAACTGTCATGACAATAAAACACAAAATTTCAATTTCTCAAAATCGATTCTCTCTATTGTTTAAATTTTACTCAAGTACTGACCGAAAAAATATTACTCCAGATATCGTGAGTTGAAACCAAAAATTCCGTAATGAGTCTGTTTTATAAGATATAATTTCTAAAAATTCGGTCAATTGATTGGTTACAATTTTAATAAAAATGAAATCCCAACACCTGACCAATACCGTTCAAGAAGAATTTTAATAAAAACGTAAGTAAACCTAGACTACCAACATTAACAGCTTAAATATAATCTAATGCTGTTTATTGTAACAAACGAAACAAGTTTAGATCCATTTCAATTTATAAATATTTTTTTAAAACGGCCTCATTGATTCACTTTCAAATTTTACTAATGAGATTTATGGTATCAATTTGTTTTGCTTCGTAGGATGGCTGACTGACCAAGTTCAAGGGCGTACCCAGGATCAAAACTAGGGGGGGCAAGGGGGGCAAGCCATGGTCATTCAATATACAATTGATTATTAAAATAGTTATTTCAAGAATTCTATTAAATTCCAGCAACAAAATGTATAATAAAGATTTATTTTTTGCTTCCAGGGGGGGCAGCTGCCCCCCTGCCCCTCGCTGGGTACGCCCATGACCAAGTTTGTTGCAATGTTTTTGTACCAATTATTTGATACTGCAAATCTAAAGGTCAACTATAAATTTCTCCCTAGTAGTTTTTGTTTGTGATTCAAAAGTCACAGATCTCCCGCGGTTTTTATCACCTTAAAAAGAGCATTAAATGTGTACAATAATAATTATATCAAGTGAAAAATATACGTCCTAGTCCGGGAATCGAACCCAGGAACTTTGGGTTTACGTTTCAACACTTTACCAACTGAGCTATCCTTAGTCGCTTCCCAGAACAGGGCTTAGACCTCTCATTTGACTTTTTACGTGTTTATTGCTGCAAAAGTCAAGTGAGGTCTACGGCCTGTGCTGAGTAGCGACTAGGATAGCTCAGTTGGTAAAGTGTTGACACGTAAACCCAAAGTTCCTGGGTTCGATTCCCGGTCTAGGTCGTATATTTTTCACTTGATATATTATTGTATTTTCAAAACGTATAAGCGGAAAAATCAATAAATTTTAAAAAAAACATTAAATGAGACCTACCGATGGAATACTGTAATAACATCAGAGCCGAAAGATAACAAGAATGATTAAAAGAAACCTGTTGAGAAAAATAAGAGAGGGATCTAACCCAAAACTATGTGAAGAAAACTGTAAATACCTCGATATATCCATAATATACTCACAATAAGCCCTTAGAGACTGTATAAAGAACTGAATTTCAATATTGGATACATATAAAGTTATAAATTAGTTCTTCAAAGCAACAGAATTAATTTACATAAATAAATGTTAATTTTCATCTCTCTCTCTCTCTCTCTCTCTCTCTCCTCTCCTCTCTCTCTCTCTCTCTCTCTCTCTCTCTCTCTCTCTCTCTCTCTCTCTCTCTCTCTCTCTCTCTCTCTCTCTCTCTCTTCCTTCCCTTCCCTTCCTCTCCCTCCCCCTCCCCTCCCCTCCCCTCCCAACGGAAGCAATCGATTTTTTGTCGTTTTACGGTCTGATTACTTTAGTGTGTTTTGTACGAATCAAAAACCTATTACAATTGTACTAACTCAGTTATTTGAAGGGTGAAAACGTCGTGGTATCAAGCCTCTGTTAAAAGTACCATAGAAAAGATGGATATGACGGTGTGTAATGGAAATCCTTAAACATGATTTTTTGGTTTGATGAGCAGCGCTCCTACAGTACTTGTTGAGGACCGGCTGGTGTGACGTCATCACGTTGCCCACTCTACCTCACGATGATGGGTCAACACTAGAACGTTTTTAAGAACCAACGCTTCCACATTACGTTTAGTGGTTGCAAAGCTCAGCGGTTTCCTAACTTTTTACATTATTTCCCAACGATATGTTCTGTTGCCAACATTATGGCTTGGAACAATTCTAACTTAAATCTAATTTCTTATCCCTAACAATCGGCTGCAGAACGCTTTAGCCGGTTAAGAATCAGCGCTCCTCCAATCAGCAGATGTAGTTTATCTAAAATAACACCACCTTTGGTTAGCTTCTGAGACGCAATGGGAACAGCTGATATTTAAGTCTTTTACCAAGAACAGAGGGTGTAGTGTAATTTAGACTTGTAACAACGAAGGTTTCACCTCCACACACGTGACTCGGAGGTCTGCCCCCAACGAAACACCGCTTCTCTCTAACATCACAAGGTCCTACCGGTATCGGATGGTAGAGACGCTACGGCTAGGTTTTAACTAAAGTAAAACAACTTCTGGAGACCTCACGAATACATTTATACCCGGCTACATAGCTCTTGATATCCTGTCACCCACTATCATAAGAAACAATGATTGGAATTATCAGATTTTTAAAAACAAATCTCGTCTGATTTAAGAGTGGAAAGGATTATCAGACATTATTTATGAAATAACCGTTAGTTTGAATGACACAAAGTTTTGCAGTTTAGAATGAGGTAGTTCACCTTCGGGTTGGTTTCATTTTAGTCAAAATCGCTTACAGAAAAGGAATATAATAAAAGATTAATTTTTTTTACTAATAATAGTCAGCATGTTTTTAACTTAATGTTGGCACCACTGAGCTATAAATCGTTGGGTTCAACGTAGGGTTTTACTTAAATAATTTAAAAACCATTTTTACTTCTAAACATGACTGTTTAGTTTTTAAATCATTATGAACCAGTCGATCTTTAATAGATTTACATTATTTATATAATCCTGCGAAAAAACATATTTCATCTGATTCTAAAAAAAAAACAATTTAAATCTATAATTGATCGGGACAAATAAAAAAATACTGAAAGAAAAATGTGAAAAACAAAATAAGATTTACAAATTACTTTAATTTCACCGCTACAAAGATGGTGGACCTCTAAATCCTTCCAAATAAATGTCCTAGCAACCACCATCTTACTGGATAGCAATAAATCCCCAGGACGCGTCCTTTGGTCAGATCTGTAATCCTTTCCACCCTCATATATTTTACACTGACTGCCAGAGATATCCTTGCACCGTCTAATAAATGTTTACTACCGCACGATATGATTTTATGATCCAAACATTACATTACAACTTTCGTACTGTACGCATTCTACATTATACATTACATGACCAAGCCACTACACGATGTAAACAACTCATTAACTCATATTTTTTTTCAAGATTGAGACATTACATGACGTTAAAATGGAAGAAATGCGCGATTTTAACATTTCAAGACATTACAAGACCAAAGCTTCATGACTCAAACATTACATGAACAAATCACTGCATAACTCCAACATTATATGACGCTGTAATGACAATACTTTAACATTACATGACGTTCGTAATACGAGACTCGTACCCTACACCATTCTACGTTAAAAATCTGTTATGATACGACTCGGATATTACATGCTTCAGACACATTACAAGACCAAATAACACACAATCAAATATTATTCTATTATAACATTATATGGTTCAAGTATTACCAAAACTAAATCTCATTCATTACATGACCCAGTCTCTAAACGCCTCTACCATTACATGTCTTCGATATTACACGACTCTTATTTTACTTTTCTCTACATTACACAACTTTATTACTACACGACTCAAACATTACATAACTCCGAGATACATGACTTTCAAATTACATGGTTCAGGCATTACATGACCAGCAAACAAAATTGAATGTTTGAAAATAATTTTTTTTTTTTTTTTTTTTTTTTAACTTTACACACCATAGTACGATTTTTCGAACTTCATACGGTTTAAGCGATTGTAGATTTAAAAGAAGAATAAAAAAAATCTTTATTTTTCATAGAGACAAGAAAAACAACAAAACATTGTAGTGTTTAGATATACTACATAAAATCTGAGACGCATAAATAGCCTTAAAAGAAAACTTAGATTACAAAACTGAATATTATACAAATTCTCCATGAAAAATTTAGGAAACCCTTATAGGCTCAGCCTCTTTTGAGTTTCCAGCAACAGAAAAAAAGAAACAAAAAACAAAGTGCTTTAAAATGAGAAAATATATGCACAGTATATAGTGACAGAAAAAGAACGCCAATATAATTAAAAATGTGGAATCTACTATTTGGAACGTAAAGGAAAAACAATAAAATCTAAAATAACATATATCCGAGAATCATTATTACAGAGTACAATGATGTTAATTAATATTCTCTTTCTAATTCTAAAAACAAAAATATTCAATAACATAAAATAATATAAGAATATATTTCACTAACAAGCACTAAATATCATCTAGACACGTTTTTAGTTTCATTAATCATTTTGTTCTGTATTTCAAGAACATTTTTAAGTATTTTCTGTATTTTTACTGTATTTTTAAGTGTCTTCTTGGATGTAGCAAAGGCATTTGACAGGGTATGGCATGACGGACTGGTGTGGAAATTGCAAAGAGATTTACCAAAGCAGTACTACACAATTTTGAAGTCATATTTATCTGATAGACACTTTCGAGTGAAATATGAAGCCGAATACTCAGGACTGAAGAAAATATCTGCTGGGGTGCCACAGGGTAGTGTGTTGGGACCTATCCTGTACTTATTGTACACAAGGGACATTCCTACACCAGATGATACAACCATAGGTACATTTGCTGATGACACGGCGATTTTAGTGACTGATAAGAAAACCGAAGAAGCTGTAATTAAACTCCAGAGGGTCGCTGATGAGGTGTGCACATGGACTAAAAAATGGCGCATTAGTCTTAATGAAGAGAAATCAGTCAATGTTAACTTTACAAATAATAAGAACGAACATCGTATTCCAATTATAATAAATTCTAAACAGGTTCCTCATGCCAACTCGGCTAAGTACCTTGGAATGACACTTGACGTAAAGCTGAAATGGAAGGAGCATGTCAAAAAGAAAAAACAAGAATTAAATCTAAAGTTCAGGAAAATGTATTGGCTGCTTGGAAGACAATCACAACTGTCAATCCATAATAAGCTGTTGATATATAAGCAGGTCCTGAGACCAGTGTGGACATATGGGATTCAGCTATGGGGCTGCACTAATAAGAAAAATATAAATATAATCCAAGTGTTCCAAAATAAGGTGTTAAGATGTATAGTTAACGCACCCTGGTTCATCAGAAATGAAGATTTACATAGGGACCTCAAAATAGATACTGTCAGAGATGAAATAAAAAAGCAGGCAGAGAAGCACAGACAGCGCATCAGGCACCACGAACGCCATGAGCTACGAGGGATGTTGGATGTAACTGGAAGAAGACTGAAGAGAACCAAGCCTTCGGATTTGATTTGATGGACAATTAGTGATAGGGAGTAAACATTGGGTTATATCCCTTACAAACGTTATTCATTTATGAGGAATAAATTACTAGATGAGTACATCTTACTCAGTTGTAATGAAAAATCAAAAAAAAAAAAAAAAAAAAAAAAATTAATCATTTTGTTCTGTATTTCAAGAACACAGAATCATATTAAATAGTTTTGGTGCAGCACACAGATAAGATTTCACAAAAGCTTCTTTGAAAGGTCGAGGAGGTAAATCTTGATTAAATTTAAACCGTAGTCTTTGACGATATAAAGTCTCATCAGATAAATTCTGATCACTTGTAAGACAAAATAATTTTAGAACTTTATATATATATACAAGACTCATAGTTTACACGACTCTAACTCTGTTGTTATATAACTTAGAGAATGAGTGACTCATAACTGAAGACTATATTCCATGAAATATGTTTGGATCCCTAAACAAGCATTCCAGAATAATTGATCAATTCAATAGGATTATTATGAATTGATCTCTCTAATGTTATATAGTTATTAGAGATGGTTGACTGTGACAAATTGCTCTGTTGTGACGCAAACATTTGACAGGGTGTGACACTATAGGTTGAAACTAACCTGATATCTTATCGATTATTCGTGTCAACGGAAAAGAGGTAAAGGTAGGAGTCCCACAAGGCAGTGTTTTGGAATCATTACTCTATCTTTTTTAAGTTATTGTCATTTCAATGCTATTGTACGTTTGTAGATGATACTGCTGTCTTATCTGTAAGTAATACAATTGTACAGTCTACTGCAAAACGGAGTAACAACCAGTAATAATAGTAAACAAAAAATAAAAACGATTCAGACTCTTAGGACTGAATCTACGAGTCTGAAGCAATGTGTTTAGCAAACAGGACAAATTAAAGAACCCTCTTATCGATGCGGAATCCCCAATTCAATCTCTGCCCAAAGATAAATAAAATTCTACAAGTATTCTTATAAACTATAAAATCAAGACCGTGTTGAGAAAAAATGAAAATATACCGAAATCTGTAAACTTATATTGCAGCTAGATATTGCCTCCAGGATATGCAGTAAGCTTAACTATTACAAAGACGAATAAAGGTAATACCACAATAATTAAACAAAAACAATTTACACGAAAAGTAATACCACAATAATTAAACAAAAACAATTTACACGAAAAGTAATACCACAATAATTAAACAAAAACAATTTACACGAAAAGTAATACCACAATAATTAAACAAAGACAATTTACACGAAAGGTAATACCGCAATAATTAAACAAAGACAATTTACACAAAAAGTAATACCACAATAATTAAACAAAAACAATTTACACGAAAAGTAATACCACAATAATTAAACAAAGACAATTTACACGAAACGTAATTCCACAATAATTAAACAAAGACAATTTACACGAAAGGTAATACCACAATAATTAAACAAAAACAATTTACACGAAAGGTAATACCACAATAATTAAACAAAAACAATTTACACGAAAAGTAATTCCACAATAATTACACAAAAACAATTTACACGAAAGGTAATTCCACAATAATTAAACAAAGACAATTTACACGAAAGGTAATACCACGATAATTAAACAAAAACAATTTACACGAAAAGTAATACCACAATAATAAAACAAAAACAATTTACACGAAAAGTAATTCCACAATAATTAAACAAAAACATTTTCCACGAAAGGTAATTCCACAATAATTAAACAAAGACAATTTACACGAAAGGTAATACCACAATAATTAAACAAAAACAATTTACACGAAAGGTAATACCACAATAATTAAACAAAGACAATTTACACGAAAGGTAATACCACAATAATTAAACAAAAACAATTTACACGAAAGGTAATACCACAATAATTAAACAAAGACAATTTACACGAAAAGTAATACCGCAATAATTAAACAAAGACAATTTACACAAAAAGTAATACCACAATAATTAAACAAAGACAATTTACACGAAACGTAATTCCACAATAATTAAACAAAGACAATTTACACGAAAGGTAATACCACAATAATTAAACAAAAACAATTTACACGAAAGGTAATACCACAATAATTAAACAAAAACAATTTACACGAAAAGTAATTCCACAATAATTACACAAAAACAATTTACACGAAAGGTAATTCCACAATAATTAAACAAAGACAATTTCCACGAAAGGTAATTTCACAATAATTAAACAAAGACAATTTACACGAAATGTAATACCACAATAATTAAACAAAAACAATTTACACGAAAAGTAATTCCACAATAATTAAACAAAAACAATTTACACGAAAGGTAATTCCACAATAATTAAACAAAGACAATTTACACGAAAAGTAATACCACAATAATTAAACAAAGACAATTTACACGAAAAGGATGTTGAATTTTTTTTTTCAAATAAAATAATATATAGAACTTTAATGTAATAGCAGATATTTCTTGTTGGAACTCCATATTCAAGGATAAAATAAAGCAAAAGCTTAAAGTATCAAATATTTTAATAATATAAAATAGCTACAATTGCTTGGCCTTGCGGCATCATCGGGCAACTTAATGATCTGTAAATTACTCTAAGCTTTTGCTTTATTTTATCCTTTAATATATAGAAATTGAAAACTGACCCATTACTGGGACCATTATATACTAATGATCTTTCGCTAACAACTTTAGAATTAATATTATTCGCAGATGGTACTACACAGGAAGCAAGTAACTTTTTGTAGTACAAATTTGAATTAAATAGTAAACATTATTAATTTAGATTTTATTTTTTTTTATAAATGAGTTTATTTAATTTACATGTATTAAAAATTAATAAAAATTAGGTACCCTCTAGAGGAATCCTGATTTCAAGGTTACCCTTACTATAAAAACAAAACAAAAATTTATCAGCTTTCAAATAAAAATTAAACTAATTATTTAAAAAAAAAAAAAAAGAAGAAGAATTTTGAATTATATAGAATGTCCAACCAAAAGTATTTATACGATATAAGCAGTTTCGTAGATCGAATAACATAAACTGCGATTTATTTTATCAATTAAAAAAGTTTTCATACTTTAAAAACTATTACCGGCATAAAAATGAGCTGCAGAACTCCTTTTTAGGAATTGCAATCTATTTACACTGCCAGAGCTTTGCGTCCCCTTTGCGCCTTACAACAACAAAATAGGCAATCCAAATTAACAGCTGTAGCAATATTGCCCTACTTGCGCCGTTCTAACGTTTGTACAACAAGGTGTCAATTATTTCAATGACATACAATCTTCCTGAACAATGACAAACCTGTCTATAAACATTGTGAGTTTTGTTTATTCGTCGATGACATTAAATACGTCACGCTTAGCTCAACACTCACAGCCCAACATAAAGCTCAATGTATTTTATTGTGTACTGTGTTTAAATCGTTGGGAAAACCCTTCAACAGACAAGACTGATTATTCGTTGGTTATTGGAAATGAGGACATCGATAAATACTTACGATAATGTTTCAGTGCCTACATGATCACCTTTGAGCTATCGCCTAACCTGTTCAGTACAGTCCGTTTGCAGCCATTCTTTTGTTGCGGACGTGACAGTTACATGCATTACAACTTGGAAAAAAATAAATAAAAGTTAATTTTATTTTGTAAATTAATTGTTAAAGCTCAACTGGTAGGTAATTTTTTTATACTATTTTTGCACTAAATTTGAAAATGATCATATTATTGGTTTTGATGTATAGTTCAACTAAGTTGGAGTTACGGACGTGACTTGAAAAGCACTTGTCTTCTGACATACTGTTACAATTGTTAAAAAGTCTGTTAATTTCTTGGGAAATTTATTAATTAAATTTTTGTCAGCTTATCTTAAGATAAATTCCTTCTTAGAAACATTAGTGTTCAATCTTAAAATCCTGTAATATTTCAATTAAAAAAAAATTGATAAAACGTTACGGACGTGACACTGGTTTGTTACGGACGAGACAATAAACTCAACAGTCTGTTAAAAGTACTTTATTTTACATTAAAAAGTTTGCAGTGCTCTTCTTACCTTCTTTTTAGTTATAGTAAGACTTATTTGATCTATAAAAAGAACATAAACAAACTGAATTACATCTTAAATATGTGTTTGAATCAGGAGGAGCTATTGTGAAATTGTTAGGAAAATGTATTCATTATTAATGAAACAGTTATCATGTTTGTAAGCCACAATAACTTGTTCATAAAGTTCACTGATATTCTTGGTAATTTACTGACAATTAGTCACTGATAAATATAAAGTGACTAGATGTATACCAACTTCAGAGATGAAAATACCCACAAAATAAAGAATTCTGCTACAAGATATTGTTGGTAATATTAAGGTAAGGTATTTTAAGACTTTAATAAACTTTTTATTGAAAAATACACAAAAAAAATGTTTTTAGTGTTAGGTGTATGTTTGTAAAGAATGGCTGTTTGTATTGTGGCTAGTATTTAGTAAAACTTTTAAAACAAAATAAAGTACCTTAACTCTTAAATTCGTCACGTGACCTCATTTGTTCTTTTTTTTTTTTATTTATTATTACAATCTTAATCCATAGATTAAATAAGTAATACATATAACATAAAATAACATGTATTAAACCTAGATATTAACTAAGTCCTGCGGTTTATGACGCTTAAGTCGTCTTTTGTAATATTGCCACGTCTAAAAGTTAGATAGCTTCCACGCTCACATGTCATGTACCTCATACACACTTTTCAGGTTTAGTTCAGAATGAAGGTCATCATTCCTTTGGTACCATCTTGCATTTGTAATTGTACGAATAATACGATTTTGTATTCGTTGTATAATTGTTTGTTCTTTTAAAGGCGTTTCGGAAATTCTAGACCATCGTCAGATGAATAACGAATCACTCAAACGAAGTCGTCACCGCGTTGACGTAAAAACACAACAAATTTATTTTTCGGAAATTCCATTTAACGTATAACGGAATTAAGATACCTTTAAGATTAAATAAGATAAAAGATTTAATTAGATAAAAGATAAGATTAGTGACCTGGATACTGAAAAATGAATTCATTATAAATTGGTAGCCATACTCGATACAAGTGAAGTATGCAATAGAAAATTCAATATATAGATTTTTTTTTTTATGTACCCACACTTCAATTTTTCTAATGTTAGACCACTGAATAAAGGCAGATTTTGTGAAAATCTGGACGAAAATCCTCTAGACAAAACATTCGATGGAAAGTTAGGTTTATGGGTTACTTCAATGGGGGGGGGGGGTCTGACACTCCAGCTCACCGCTGAGCCTTCCTGGGGAGGGGGGAGACAAAGGTGGGGCAAAACGTTTTTTGTAAATATCTATAAAACTAACCAAGATATCAAAAACCGTTCTATAGAAAAATTGTAGCTGACTAAATTTCCCATCAAAATGGTTCTTAGTAATGTTTTGTCAGAAGCGTTGGGACAGAGTTATGAGCGCTCAAAGTTGAAACCAAAAAAACCTGTGTTTACACATTTTGCACATTACATGCATATACTGACTAATGCATTCGTAAATATGTGTAATTTTGGACTTAGACAAGTATTATATATAGGCCTTATATTATATATATATACCGGATGAATAAGAAGTCAAGACCCCCCCCCACCTCTAATATTTTTCTAAGTAAATATACAGAGATATCCTTTTGGTGGTCGTGCAATCTTAGCAGGAAGTTTTATTTTATGATGATTGTAGTACAATGAAGATTGTAAAGCCTTCTGATTAGATGTTTGTTTGCAATGAGTGACCTTAGTAGTGTGGACTTTCCCAGTTTGAAGTACGGTTTAGTACAAACCAGCCCCTTCTTTGTTTCAATCTCATCAGAATAGGTCATACTTTAGAGTAGAATCTTTGTCCTTTGCATCCCTAACTGATTTAGAACACAGAAAAAAAATAACCCAGTTGTTTCAGAGAAAGTAACTTTACCTTGAAAACTAATGTTAACATTTGACGGGCTACCATTTTTGATAGAGAAGAGATAGCGAACTCTGGTTTTCACCATTCTTTAAGTTTTTGTAAACACTTCAAAATGAGGTGTCACTTGAAGGGGTTTACATTTAAAATTTTTGTTTTGCCCCCAAAATCCCCCATTTTTGGGGGACACTCAAAATTTTCAAAATCATAAAATGAAACTTCCTGCTAAGATTGCACGACCACCAAAAGGATATCTCTGTATATTTACTTAGAAAAATATTAGAAGGGGGGGTCTTGACTTTTTATTCACCCGGTATACACGAAAATATTTCTATACATTGGCTATAAATGTGTCTGTGTGTATACATGTATAGGCCTACAGCTAAAAACACTTACGTTCAAAAAACTTCTTTTTTTTTAGTTGTAGTATGTGTGTATAAATACATACATGTAACAATTTATATCCAAATATTTGGTATTACATGTACAAACACTTATATATCATATTTAGCGTTTTTTATTATACAAAAAATCGGACTAACTAAAAAAAATTTTTTAAATGCATTTTTTTTCTCTTTCTTGTAAATCCCTTTTACGAACAATTGCAAAAAAGTCTCAACTTTGAGCGCTCATAACTCTGTCCCATCTGCATCTGACGAAAAATTACTAAGAACTATTTTGATGAATAATTTAGTCAACTACAACTTTTGTATAACACTTTTTCAATATCTTGCTTTGTTTTGGAAAAATTAAAAAAAAAAAAAAAGTAGCATTTTGAACCTTTTAACCCCCCCCCCCCCAGAAGTAACCCCAAAACCTAACTTTCCACCAAATTTTCTGTCTCGAAGATTATTGACCAGTAAAAATCTTTATTCAGCTGTGAGTGTAACTATTTATCAATTATTTAACCAGTAGAAAATATACCCACATACCAAATTTGATTAAAATGAGTCAGCACGTTTCATCTTCAGAGCACTGCACATTCAACAGACAAACCTCATCTGCAAAAAAAAATCAACATGTCTTTTTTACCCATCACATAATAAGTATAAATTCGAAAGTAAAAAAACTACATGAAAAATTTCACTAAAATTGGTTTAGAACGCGAAGAAGTTCCATCGTTAATCTCATATCTAGTGACAAGTCATGTATTCAACCCCTTATAAATACAAACATAAACCCTTACGGCAAAGCTATATTTCACTTCAGCAAGGGTAAGACTTTCACAATTTATGTACCGACTGTTGCAAGTGGAATTAATACTGACATGCTCTCTAATAAAACTTGTTCCATTTTATTTATTTACAACTGTAAAAAAACCGTCACACCAACTTTTCCAACCACTCTTACAAGAAATATTTGTTATCCATCGACCCAGAAATTTCTCTATTCGAACAGAACGTCATTTGTTTACTAACGAGATTTTTCAGATGTATTTTCTTTCGGTAGATAAGTCGTTATAATTGACTGGATGTAATTAAATTTAATGCACCAATTCTTTGTTAAGTCTTGTAGCCGATTGATAGCGTCTAAAACAATGTTGTCACCAACCAATAAAATGCAGAATCGTCGGTAAAAGTCGGGCTTCTAAATCAGTAACGCGTTCTGTGAACAATCTGTTACGGACGGGATCATCGTGGTTGAGTTCTTGGTTGCGGTTTGGGTTCCGATAAGAACCTTGGTTACCACCGGTCATCATCGCGGTCCCGAACGGTTCCGAAGATTCACCGGACATCCACGAAACCAGACGCGTAAACTAGGGCGTAAGTCAGTTGGTGCTAGGACAGTAAACAGCATGGAGGTACTTTGGCAGCGTTCCCACCTTTTTCAGTTTTGTAGGTTAAAATATTAACAAGTAATTTACGAGAGGTACAGTAGCCTCAGGCTAGGATTGTGTCTGGTGTAATGGGCGTGTCCTCCCTTCACTTGCTTCCCTAGCCTGACTTGACGGTACAATCCATTCCAAGAAAAAAACTAGCTACACAAATTACTGCTTAGCTCTAATATCTCTTTAAGTGTCCATTCCTATAATATGCACCTTTCTGTACTTTGTAAACGTTTTATTCTTATTTACACCGACAAAAAAAAACGAAAGTAGGGTAGGCGTTTACACAGAAGTATTTGAGGATTTTTTTTTTATTGGGATTGTACCGCTGAAAGCAAACGCAACAAACGAAGTGTGGGTGCACCTCTTTTCCTCTACCCCAGACAGATTCCTATCTTGAGTATACTGATGTTTCCGGTAAACCGATTAATTGTTATTACGTTCTTATCAAAGGTGGTTGGTGTAACAGGATAAAAGTGATCGGTTATTATATTTAGGTATTATCTACGGCCTTTATTTGCAAAACGTGTTGCTTGAGATAGGCTTGCCGGAAACGTCTGCTAATTCCTCTCTCTCTCTCTCTCTCTCTCTCTCTCTCTCTCTCTCTCTCTCTCTCTCTCTCTCTCTCTCTCTCTCTCTCTCTCTCTCTCTCTCTCTCTCTCTCTCTCTCTCTCTCTCTCTCTCTCTCTCTCCATCTTTCCATTTACTTTACTTATATATAACTTTCAGTTGTATGTTAGTTGTCAAATCAATCTTAAAGTTTAATATAAAACCATTCTCAGCATAGAACTGTAATGTATAACAAATCTTTTACCGTAATGGCATGTCGCTTGTGGAACTCGCTACCAGATTCCCTTAAAGCTATTGATAGCCGTGCTCAATTTGCAAAATCGTTGAAGCTGCATTTCATGAATGGTGGGGACGTGGACTGATATCTTTGCTCGGGGTGTGTAAGAAGTGAAATTTGTTTTATTTACTTTATGATGTATGAAAGTGCGCGTGAATGTATAATATAGTTTATATTTAGAACAGTTTATTGTACTCTGGAAGAAATTGTATTAGTTTAGGATTTTTCTTTGTTGTAATTTTTTTTTTTCATTATTGTTATTATTATTATCTTTGTGTGTGTGTTCTTTGTACTTAGTTTCTTTTCTTTTAAATAGTTAAATTTAAATTATTTTTATTTTTAGACTTAAGTATGTTAATTGTAATTGATTTTGTAAAGACGATGTGTAAATTAATTGTGTAGGCTATGGGTTAAGTGGAAGAGAGGACCTGATGGTCCTAACTTCGCCCAGAATAAAGGCTCAAATCAATCAATCAATCAATCAATCTCTCTCTCTCTCTCTCTCTCTCTCTCTCTCTCTCTCTCTCTCTCTCTCTCTCTCGTGACAAATCTGGAAGGTCACTAGTAAAGGATCGCCCCAAATATACGTCCTTGTGGAACTCCAGTTCAGAATAGGAATTTTCCAAGTTTAAACTTTAAGTATCTCTTAGTGAAGTAAGGTCGTAGGGTACGGATACAGTGTATCCATTTTACAAAAATACACTTTTAAATAAATGGTACAAATATATTGCACAAAATTTCTCGATTGTGCATCCCTCAAAACCAAAATCAATAATTTACTAAAATAGTTTGGTAGTTATCAAGAAAAAATTGATAATGAAACAAATACGCCGTCTTTGAAAGTTATTTAATTAGAGTCCAAATTTCCCTCCTTTGTGTCGTAAACATGTCCTCGGCGAAAATATTATTTGATTAAAAATCACGCCTTTAATGACGCCACTAGAGGTTAATTTTTTTTTTTTTTTTTTTTTTTTTTATCAATTACTTCTAAATCCTAATATTTTTTTAACTTGCTATTTTTCACACAATTTCGGGTCACTAACATTACACTAAAATTTGAACGTGTCGGTAGAGCTAATTTGATAAATTAATTATTTAAACCAGTCCCATGACTGATATTTTCTTTTTTTACGGATAATTCACGGGAGCGTTTTTGAAGAGATGGCTACCAATACGTTTTGTTTTGTCCGTAAAGAATACCATTTGAGCAAAATTTGTTCAAAATAGAGCCGATTTTAAGACGTAATTTTCTGTTTTTCTTTTATGTGTGGTGCCACCAAATTTTGACTTGACAAAATTTCAAAAAATTCCGATTATACCAAAATATCTCCACACTCCACATACGAAATTTGATTAACTTTACTTGAAGCTTTTGTGTACGTACAACCTGTATTGAATTTAAAATATTAATTTAAGATGCCGATTCCATTCCAACATCCCTATTTTCAAGGCGGACTATAATTAGTTGTTTAAACATATTCAACAGACTTAAATAATATATTTGTTATCTACTAAATACTATCGACGATACAAAATTAATGCGTATTGATTAGCAATACATTATTATCCTTTCCAAAAACATCGACACAGAATGACAGTAAAGTCGATACCCAATCCGACTAATCGACTGTAACAACGAGATAAGCCTCTCCGACACAGACATTGTTCGATAATGTCTCTCGTCGACACGCGTATTTTGTTTGTCGTTTAAACCTAATCTCTGTTACGTTTAGATCGATAAATACGTCTTTTACATTAGAGGTGGTGATGTTTATTTAAGTGGTTTACTAAAAATACAAGATTTTTCTAAACTTAGTTTAACAAATATACGTAACTATGGAGAAAGTTTTGTATTGAAATCAGAGTAGCAGATGCTATATAAAGAAGTCAAACATTTCTAATTTCTTAAAATGAACTGTAACAATTTTAAAAACTACCTAATAGATTATTTTACCGTGTTTTAAAAGCAGGATGTCTTATAAGAAGAACTTCTTTTAAAGACCCCTTTTTGGAGTTTTTGATAAAAGCGAAGATTACATAAAGATTTTCCAACATTAATCAAAACCTACCCAACCGAGTTTTCAAAACAAATTTCAGAAAAACATTTTCCACGCTAGTCTATCTAGAGTGAACCTTTTGAGGTCGGGTTTGCGGCATTGTGTTCTACTCATAAAAGCCTTTAATTCGATGTACAACTCGACCTATGTTCTCATTTAAGATTTCCTACTTACTCCTAGTGGGCCGTCCCCCTGGAAAGCTAGCAGTCCACTGAATACGTGCTAAAATAGGTTTTGGTGTCCATTAACAATGTGCATTAACTTCCATTAACAATATTAAGCCGGCCCGGGACTTATTTAACACTCTGTATATATAACATAACAGTATAAAAACCCACTGTCAGAAAGGCACTTTGGCGGAGTTTTTTAAATGGTGTTGTTTGGCTACAACCCTATTAATGCCTCTTTTTGGAGTTCTACTGGACAGATTTTTATTCGGTTTATGCCCAAAAACTGTGATGGTGATAACATTATTGAAGTTTGAAAGCGCAACAGTTCCGACTCAATAGACCATGCGACAAATGAGGACGGAAATCATTATCCAGTGAAGGTCCTCAATGCCCCCCACTCTCCCGGGCACGACCGTACTGAACTTGACAATGCGGCCAATCATCATACTCCATCGAAATCTCAACAACGAGGTCTTTGTAATGGAACTCCATTGATCGTCAAAAGATTAAGAGATAACCTCATAATTGCTGAGGTCGTAACGGAAACTGCAGTTTTTTATACCGAGAATAGACTTGGTCCCTAGCAACATTTTTCTTCCTTTTCTATTAAAGAAAAGACAGTTTCAAGTAAAGTTGGCCTTTGTAATGATGAATAACAAATCACAAGGTCAAACCCTGAATAAGGTTGACATATATTTGCAACCATAGACAACTCTATGTTGCATTCTCCTGTACCAAAAGATTGGAAGACGTAATGGTTAGTCATAGACGCTAGAGACCAAGGGAAATTACCTCCTAGCAACGAAGCATGCTTCACTAGGAACGGTAGAGACCGAGTGGAATTACTTCCTGGCAACGAAGCATGCTTCACTAGGAACGGTAGAGACCAAGGGAAATTACTTCCAGACAACGAAGCATGCTTCACTGGGAACGGTAGAGACCGAGTGGAATTACTTCCTGGCAACGAAGCGCGCTTCACTGGGAACGGTAGAGACCGAGTGGAATTACTTTCTGGCAACGAAGCATGCTTCACTGGGAACGGTAGAGACCGAGTGGAATTACTTCCTGGCAACGAAGCGCGCTTCACTGGGAACGGTAGAGACCGAGGGAAATTACTACCTGGCAACGAAGCATGCTTCACTAGGAACGCTAGAGACCAAGGGAAATTACTTCCTGGCAACGAAGCATGCTTCACTAGGAACGGTAGAGACCAAGGGAAAATACTTCCTGGCAACGAAGCATGCTTCACTGTGAACGCTAGAGACCAAGGGATATTACTTCCTGGCAACGAAGCGTGCTTCACTGGGAACGGTAGAGACCAAGGGAAATTACTTCCTGGCAACGAAGCATGCTTCACTAGGAACGGTAGAGAACGAGTGGAATTACTTCCTGGCAACGAAGCATGCTTCACTGGGAACGGTAGAGACCGAGTGGAATTACTTTGTGGCAACGAAGCATGCTTCACTAGGAACGGTAGAGACCGAGTGGAATTACTTCCTGGCAACGAAGCATGCTTCACTAGGAACGGTAGAGACCGAGTGGAATTACTTCCTGGCAACGAAGCATGCTTCACTGGGAACGGTAGAGACCGAGTGGAATTACTTCCTGGCAACGAAGCGCTTGTCTGGGAACGGTAGAGACCGAGTGGAATTACTTTCTGGCAACGAAGCATGCTTCTTTGGGAACGGTAGAGACCGAGTGGAGATACTTCCTGGCAACGAAGCGCGCTTCACTGGGAACGGTAGAGACCGAGGGAAATTATACCTGGCAACGAAGCATGCTTCACTAGGAACGGTAGAGACCGAGTGGAATTACTTCCTGGCAACGAAGCATGCTTCACTGGGAACGATAGAGACCGAGTGGAATTACTTCCTGGCAACGAAGCATGCTTCACTAGGAACGGTAGAGACCGAGTGGAATTACTTCCTGGCGACGAAGCATGCTTCACTGGGAACGGTAGAGACCGAGTGGAATTACTTCCTGGCAACGAAGCATGCTTCACTGGGAACGATAGAGACCGAGTGGAATTACTTCCTGGCAACGAAGCATGCTTCACTAGGAACGGTAGAGACCGAGTGGAATTACTTCCTGGCAACGAAGCATGCTTTACTGGGAACGGTAGAGACCGAGTGGAATTACTTCCTGGCAACGAAGCATGCTTCACTAGGAACGGTAGAGACCGAGTGGAATTACTTCCTGGCAACGAAGCATGCTTCACTAGGAACGGTAGAGACCAAAGGAAAATACTTCCTGGCAACGAAGCATGCTTCACTGTGAACGCTAGAGACCAAGGGATATTACTTCCTGGCAACGAAGCGCGCTTCACTGGGAACGGTAGAGACCAAGGGAAATTACTTCCTGGCAACGAAGCATGCTTCACTAGGAACGGTAGAGACCGAGTGGAATTACTTCCTGGCAACGAAGCATGCTTCACTAGGAACGGTAGAGACCGAGTGGAATTACTTCCTGGCAACGAAGCATGCTTCACTGGGAACGGTAAAGACCGAGTGGAATTACTTCCTGGCAACGAAGCATGCTTCACTAGGAACGGTAGATACCAAGGGAAATTACTTCCTGGCAACGAAGCATGCTTTACTAGGAACCTTAGAGACCAATGGAAATTACTTCCTGGCAACGAAGCGCGCTTTACTAGGAACGGTAGAGACCAAGGGGAATTACTTCCTGGCAACGAAGCGCGCTTTACTAGGAACGGTAGAGACCGAGTGGAATTACTTCCTGGCAACGAAACGCGCTTCACTGGGAACGGTAGAGACCGAGTGGAATTACTTCCTGGCAACGAAGCATGCTTTACTAGGAACCTTAGAGACCAATGGAAATTACTTCCTGGCAACGAAGCGCGCTTTACTAGGAACGGTAGAGACCAAGGGGAATTACTTCCTGGCAACGAAGCGCGCTTTACTAGGAACGGTAGAGACCGAGTGGAATTACTTCCTGGCAACGAAACATATATCCTTCACTAGGAAGTATAGAACATCTAAAAAGTGATCGTTTACAGATATAAAAGAAATTATTTTAAAAACCGAAATGCTGAAGACATGTAAATTATATCTTTCCAATTTATTGCCATATTGCAGTTATGAGTTTAGTAACGTTACTTTGTTGAAGTTTAATTCATTCACTGTCTTTGTTATTACAATCACTGAAAGAAAACAATCATATTTGAAAAGCTAAATTATTTTTTTATTCTACAACCTATAAAAATGTTTAATAATTTTAAATACGATATACCTACAAAATAAGCCTACTCTCGAAAGGTTCAATTTTTTTTAACGCTTCTGAAATAGCTGACCCTCGGGGGGGGGGGTTCTTAGCCGGTATTAATTTGTTTAATGTAATATGTGTTCCTCTAAAGACCCAATCAATGCGTAGCCTACTGATTTCTCTCCAAAAATCCGGTTCGAGTGTTATCGGTTAAAAAAAAACAAAAATCCTATCGTGGAGATGTTGTACATTACTTAATTTTTCAAAATCGGCACTAACGATTTCAATCAAATCGCAACTAAAACAAATAATTTGAATACCAGATAATAACGAGCAATAAAAACTGTAATTCAATCAAAAACTACTTAATGTGTTGATTAAAGGCATGTTTAAAGCTGATACGAAAGATGAAAGAATGGTATCTAACCCAAGATAGATTTTAAAATGTTTAGATACAGCAAGACTCCCTCAGGATTACACAACCTGTACTCACTATAAATGACCCCCCCCCTCCCAGATACCTCCGAATTTGGAAGGAGATATCTAAATCTTTACAGATTATTTTGATAAATTTAGTTTTATTTCCTCTCCTTTCAATTTGGATAAAATTTGTTTTACTATTTCCACACCACATAAACAAATAAATCTTGTTCTACTGTGTATGGCTGTTTATTGATAATCATTTAAATAAACACCAATACTTTAATATAAAAGACATATTTATCAATGTAAACGTAACAAAGATTAGATTTAAAAAACAAAATCACGATTCAGAGACATTATCGAACAATGCCCGTGCCGGAGAGGCTTATCTAGTTATCACAGTCGATTAGGTATCGACTTTACTGTCACTGTGTGTTGATGTTTTTGTAAAAGATAATAACGTATCGCCTAATCAATAAGCATTAATTGTATCATCAATATAGGAAAACGGCCGATTCGCTGACATAATGCGACATGAATTACTTTTTAGAAAGTCCGCCTGTTCTATGTGAAGTATAGATCAAAGGCATTGTGCGATTTCAAATGAATTTGGTGTGGGTATCTTTTTGTTTAACTGAAAATTGGTGGTAGCTGCAAAAAAAAACGTTAACTATATTTTTTCTAAATCTGCTACAATTTTCATAAAATTTTTTACTCCTTTATTCTCCTAAATACCCAAATATATTGGCTTCCATATCTTCGACAATTCAGGTTCATGAATTAACAGTAAATATAAGAAAAGTCTTCCTTGGAGCTGTTATTTAAATGTTGTTTTTCAAATCAATCTTTAGTCATCTGTTGTCCAGCTGTCACATATAGACGATTGTTGGAACAACTATCATATGGTTATATTTAGAATTAGCTGATATAAATTAAATTAGAACACATGAAATAATTATACCTGATTTGTGTTTGTTTGGTCTAAAAATTTTATTAACAATAACCCCTTGTTCAAAAAGTATCCAACTTTCATTTTTATTGTTAATGGAGATGTTTGTAGGCATGCTCCATTTTTTGTTTGCAAAACCAATCAGTTGCTGATAGCATCATCATGACTGAACAAGTGTTAAGTACCATCTGATTTTTCTTTTTGACAAAATGATGGAAAAGGTTGAAGAGTGTTCCTGCATTGAACTTGTTAAAACTTGGCGATTTTCAAGCGGAAACAACCTGTAAACAAGTGTTTGGGAATGAAGCAAAGGGCACAACACAGCTAGAGGCATGGGCGTCATCGCCGGGGGGGGACGCGTCCCCCCCAATATTTGAGATGTAAAAATATTTTTGATAAAAACGAATGATTTACTTAAAACCTTAAAAGGTAAACATCGGGCTTTGTCTTTACTAGGATTTTTAACATTACATTTCTGTTACAAACGCATAAATAAATGCATAAAAACGATGTTTTGAGAAGTTTAATTTTAAAAAATTTCCATACCCCCAAACCCCCGGCATATGTCCCCCCCCCCATAATGAACTGGTGAAGACGCCCATGGCTAGAGGAGTGGCACAACCGCTTCAAAAGATGGCTGCTCGTTAGTGGAGAACGTAGCACGTTCTTGGAGGCCCTCAACATCCACAAATTAGGATGTCATTGATCAAGTAAGGAACCTGATGATGCAGAATCGCTGAATCACGATCAGAGAACTTCCAGTCAAGATGAACATTAGCATCGGATCCGTTAATTCTATTTTGACTGTGGACTTGGACCTCGGGAGTCTCATTACAATTTGTGCCGTAATTGCTAACAAACAGCATTATTTGGAGATTGCACAGGTCATGCTTGACTGTAAACGGTGACCCCGAACTTTCAAAGTCATCCTGACCGACTTAGTGGCATGGTACATAACAAGTACGTACCACACACCACTATCACCAAGGAGTACTACCAAAAGGTTCTGCATCGCTGGATTCAGTTTCTTGGCAAAACATCTCATTCCTCACACCTCCCTACTCTCCTAACATGGCTCCCTGTGACTTCTGGCTTTTCCCCAAACTGAAATTCCCACTGGAAGGTATAAAATTTCAGACAAGAGAAGGCCAGGAGCGGCTTCAGGATTCATTTTTTGGGTAGGCACAGTTTTGGGGTGTCATGACTATGGCGGGGGACCTGGGTAAATACCCCCTAGGATAAGGGGTCGCTTATTGAAGATAAAAGCATACACCACACTGTTAATTTTAAAACTATGGAGCCAGGTCAACTATGAAAAATAAAAATATTTTTGTTATTTTATAATATATAATATATTTGATTGCCTATAAGTGTCACAAAAGTAGTTGTTGAGAAATAATATTTAAATCAAAGTAAACCATACAGCTCGTTAATACACCTTAAAACGGTAATATGTACATTTAGGCATGTCACCGGCCGAAAACCAAATAAGTTGGGTAGGCCCGGGCCTACCCGCTAAAGCCGCCACTGGAGAAGGCATCATGCAAAATGTGACAGACCAACTGTGTGCCATATCAAGAACTTTATATAAACATTTCCTAAAATGCTGATTTCTACCTAGCCACCATCTTAGTTTTGAACAAAAAATTATATATCTTTATGATGGTAAATGATATGGAGTTGAAATTTTGCATGCTACTTAGTGTTATAAAAACCAAATTTGGAAAAAAAAAATAACCAACTAATTTTAATGGCAGCTATTTAAAGTTTTAACACCAAATATCTCAAAAACAGTTCATTTTCCTTCTTTGGCGACACACAAAATAGTTTATTCTTTCTGTAGATTAAAGATGTATTTTTTACAACTGGAAACTGTAAGAGCTGATTTTTGATCTATTGGTAGCCATTCCTAAATTTAGTGTTATTAAAAGAAAATGAACCAGATGAATGGAAGGGCGTCATCATAGTAACTTACATAGCCCCATCATACAAGCAGATTAACCCACAATACCTAGTTCTGATGATGGTGAGCCCTGCTAATAATATATTGGCTAATATAGCCAATAATAGATAAATAATGTATACCTCCCTGCTGGTGTGCATTGGGAAAGGCTTCATTCAAAATACGGCTATAAAAGACAAAACGTATAGTTTGATATAAGTGCAAAACAGTGACAAGCGGAAGCTCCAGAACAGATATGACAAGATTCAAGTAAATAATAATCTCACAAAGCACAACTCACAAGATAGACTAATATTCTTTGATTTTTATCTCGAAAATCCTTTCCCCATGCACTGTCATCCAGCCTGTTTATTTTACTTATTTTGTTATTCGCATAATATTGTAAAAACCCACTTGATAATGATAAAGAAATAAAATGAATAACTACATCCTCTGTAGTTTGTATTGAAATACTCGATATTCGATAAAATCCATTTAAATAGTATTACACTATTTTGTAATACTATAGTTCGAATGAGTGTTAAAATAACCATTCGAATAAAAGTGTTAGTTTGAACAAATCAAATACTTTCAAAACTATCGAACATTTAAATAGTTCATCACTGCCATTACACAAAGCACTGAAATTTGGATAACACAGGACATATGAAAAGAAAACCTGTTTCATGAGGTCATGAAACAAAATTTGTTGGTCAGTAATTTGGTCCAATTTTTTCAATCCAACAGCCAAACATTTTAGTTGTAAGAAAAAGTAATATTTTCTATAAACAACTTACTTTTGAAAACATAAAGAGCATAAACAGTTAGGGAATTTTGTTTTTTAAACTGACTTAAAAGTTACTTTGTAAAATAGTATCAAAAAGTTCAGTAACTATTAAATAGCAATTCTGGATAACAGTTAGTGAACTAAACAGTTAAGGGAGCTAAACGGTTATAAATCACTGTTATAAATAACAGGTTTGGGAGCTAAACGGTTATAAATCGCTGTTATAAATAACAGTTAAGGGAGCTAAACGGTTATAAATCGCTGCTATAAATAACAGTTAAGGGAGCTAAACGGTTATAAATCGCTGCTATAAATAACAGTTAAGGGAGCTAAACGGTTATAAATCACTGTTATAAATAACAGTTAAGGGAGCTAAAAAGAACATTTTGGTATTTGGTAAATTCACGCTAACGCTAAAATGATAGAAGACAATAAAAATGTTAAATTTAAGCTCACAGTAATGCTTTACTTTACTAAATTAATATAGCAAAACTACACAATATAAATTGCAATCCTGTTCCAATACAAAATTACAAACGGGAAGAGCTTTTCGCCAAAGGTTTTGTCAGAGATATATTAAAAAAATAATTATCTCTGATAGTATAAAAATAATTCACATCTGCAGAACAGTCTCAAGTAACAACTTGCACGTGTAAAGGCAGAACGGTTGTTCAACTTAAGTTTCCCAAGAGAAAATAATATTTGCAAGCTACACATAAAACCCTGAGAATTGGTCTCTGGAATGAACTCAAAGTATTTCCACTGAAAACACAAGATTGCAAAAAGCAACGTCCAATCAAGAAAAGCCCGCGAATAAATATCCAATAGAATCTCAAGAAAGTACAATACTCAATTGAAAATTTTAACCGTGTGAAGGAAAAAGAGAGACGCAAGTTTTCTTAGGACAGTCTAAAAACTATCACCACGCAAGCTAGACGTTGTAAAGGTCCAGAGTAAAATGGTGTAAAATAATTTCAATAAGTTAATAAGTCCAAGTGTGTTTTTTAAAAGGCAAGTAAAGCCATAATAATCATTTAAAAAAAAAAATATCAAGTGTTAAGTGTAAAGTGAAAAATCAATAAAAATAAATTATAAAAAAAAGCGTATTGTGTGTGAAGTGAATCCGTGTGAATTTTATGTGCGACGGTTTGATAGAAAAAAATCTGTAAGTAGCTTTAAGTATATACACAAAATATGTAAGAAAGATCTCATAAAAACAAAAACTAATTAATACAAATTTTAAAAAAGATATCCCAGAATTAAAATAAATAATAAAGAAAAACAGCATAACTAATTAATCAAATACACATTGAGAGTCCAAAATCATAATTAATCTAAAATAAATCTAATCTAGAACCATTAAAATAAATATAGTATTAAGAAACTGTGAAAAGTATTTTGATTTAAATATTGAGGAAAATCTCCTTCATCATAAAAAATAAGCTGATAAAAGGATCTCATGATACCTAATGAAGCTATTTTGTGGGAGCCAAAAATATTTCTTTAATTAAATCAAAATAATTATTATTATGTATAGTAAGTAATTTAAATTGTGCATTTAGTTAATTAAGTAATTTAAATTAGGAAAAATAAAAATTATAAAAGTAAATATTGGGAAGACTGTAAACTAAATATTGTATAGTCTTCTATCATAGTTTTAACATAGAAATGAAAGTTTAAAATATACATCTAAATATTGTAAATCTTTAATTATGTTTCGATAATATTTAAATAGTTTTGAATCACTTAATTTTTGTCTCTGTACTTATTTAGATAAATCCTATCACAGCCAAGCGATATTGATTCAAGAAATCGAATCTGCCACAAAAAAAAACCTTACAGTTTAGCCTAAAGAACATCTGCCAAAAAAGAATATTAACAGCAATAAGTCAAATTTTGCAAGACACCTCATTGACGAAAACCACTCCTATACAGATTTCGAAACCAACTTGGAACCACTACATAAATGCAGAAAGGGGAAATATATGGACGCGGTTGAAGAATTTGATATATAAATCATTTAAATATGACTCATACAACCTACTGACCGACCAACTAAACTTCTCTTCCAACACGATATACAGCAAGGCAATTAAGGTCCAAGATAGTAATCTTAAATAAACATACAATAAATATGAGACATTAGTTGTCCTAGGACATTGATGTGATGTGCATCGCAAGTGTCGCGTTATCATAAGCGATGTATAAATTTAAAAACATATATATATAGTGTCCGTGTGATTTTATGTGTTATTTTAACCGATAACACTCGAACGATCTCAACAGAGTGAAAAAGAAAATAGAACTCTGAAGATGGAGCGCACAGTTCGAAACGCGTAAGTGTATATAAAAAAAAAAGTCACCTGGCGGAAACCAAAGGTAATTTAAGTGTTAGTTAAAACAATAGTGACTTGGATACTATCAACATGATTCTTAAAATTACAAAATGACGAGATCAATACCCAACATGATTGTAGCTTACAGTTATGTCCATGCAGTAGTTGTAGGATTAGTTAATCAGCTGCGACTAATTTATGTATGGGAAGCTTTAAACAGATGAACAGAAAATTATCTGTAGGCAAGCGTGTATTTTTACTCGAAGCTGGAGCATTTTCCTGACGTTAACCAACACCCTGCAAGGTATTCATAAATTGAACAAGATGTTTGAGTAAACTGAATCAATAACTGATCTTCCTCATTTAGATAGGCCTGTTTCTGTTATTACAGAAAAAACCACACATATATAAATTTCACAAACATTCATGAAAAATATGACTTATCTAGAACAAGACTCTGGAAAATATAGAAAATGATCATTTCAATTATATAATATTTCGTGTACACAATTGTTATATTTTTGTGTTAATTGTAAATTTTTAACAAAAAATCCAGATCTATACATTTAATTAATAATATACCAACAATAAACAAGGACTGTAACAAGAAATATTCTGCAATTTCTTTATTTTTGACTTTATTTTCCATATTGGTAGTTTTCAAAATTGGTAAAATACTTACTAGTAGAGCAAGGGGAGATGAGGATAGGCTAAAAGGGAATGTACCAGAAATTTCAAATCCTTCCTTTGTACACATTATATTGACAGCAATAACAGACTATCTAGTTTATTACTGTAGTAAAGTATTGATATTATATAACATAACCTCTTTGTAGCGATTTTTTTTACCACAAAAATCTGATCTACATTTGTGTTCAAAAACATGAATAAGTTAGGTGATATATTCAGACTTACACAGTTTTAAACCATCACAAGTTAATAAAATCAGCAAAATAAGAATACAAACCACTATTTAATACACACAATGATTCTCCTTAAGTGTTGCAGGAGCACTGATCTCGTAGTAGTACAGTCTAGACTAGATGAATGAACAAATTTGAAAGGATTCCAGTGGACGCATTTGTTATTTTTGTTTATCAGTGTCAACATCTGAGTTAAAGACAAACATGGTTTTATGTCAGGCTATCAGCATATTCCTACATTTATGTGTTTCATAGAGACTGAATAGTAAATAAAATTGCAATCAAATCATGTTTAAAAGGTAATTAAGTTAAAACAACTAATGAGAATAAAAACTGAGAGGGAGAAAATCGACAAGTAATTTTTAATTATTGGGGGGGGAGGTGTACACAGATGACAGAATCTAAAAAATTAACAAAAAGATGTTTCAAGTTTTGAACTTACCAAATGGGAGGGGGGAAGGTCCATATAATACACGCTTACCTAATTTAGTAACAAAAATCATCACCATCTTGCAACCAATACCTCATTATTTGAGTAGGAATTAAAGTATTAACTGAAAGGTAAATAAAAAATAACTTTAATAGAGGAAATTTTTTATTTTTATTTTCAAAATTACAAACAAATAAACAAAAGTTTTCAAATTTTGAATTATTTTCTTTTCATCTTACATGTCCAAAACTTGCATCTGCAACTCAACAAATTTTGAAATAAACATATTACATAAAACAAGGTTATTTAATCTTACCATCTTCACTTGGATCTTCCGTTTTAATCAGCATAATGTCGTCAATCGCTGAATCTCGCTCGAATAGGAGACCAGTGTAAATCACTTCACGACATCTCCAATATAGCTACATGCTCTTCAGTAAATAAATATAAATTAGAAAAATGTCAAACCATCAAAAAATATTTAAATTTCATTTCTGCTGACAGATTTAAATAATTAAAACTACAAACATAATTGTTTTTCTCTGTACATTAGTACTTTACAGATTAACAATATATGTACAACCACCAAATGAAATGCACACAAACATTTTATTTACAACAAGACTACGTTTCAGGGACAAAGTCGCCTCCTTCAGTTATTTACAATCTTTGTTTAACACTATGTTAAGTTGCAATAACCTGTAAACAACTGAAAAAGATGACTAATTAAAACATCATCTTTCATTTGGCGGCTGAGAATTATTTGTTCTTACTGTAATGTTCCCTCGTAATTTCTTTATTAAAAATAAATTCACACCAACAAAAACTGCATCACATTGATAGAAAATGCTACTTGTTGTTTAAAGTTTAAATAGAACATATTAGATGCAGCATAGCATGATATTGATGGTCTCATGAATAAAGATATTAAACACAAGTAATATAACATGCAAATATAGGATCACAAATTTAAGACTCAGCCTAAATTGTGTCCCTTTGTTTTTGTGGTTATAATTTTTCACGATACTCAAGCATTTTTAATGTTTTCATTCCTATACCTTAGAGCAAATTGAACATCATGAAAAAACAACAGTTATGAAACCTATTAACCCTTTCGCGGGCAATGCATTATCAACTGTGTATACGAGAATGGGCAAGCCTTTTTTTACCAAATACAACACCTTTACAAAAAAATTTGTCAAAATTTCAATTTTATATAGAATTTAGTGAAAATAATGTCACTTAACAAGTACACTCTGGAGAATCACGTGGTGTTCAAGTTTTTTTAATTGTTTAATTTATAAATGTTGAAAAAAAATATTTTCTAAAAAATGAATAACAAAAAACTCAAAAATTCTCAATTTGAACTAATTTAACACCATAAATTTATGTTATGAATTTTTGTTGTTGTATATGTCTTAAGAGTCCAATTAATTTCAAACAATTTACAAAAAAATCACTTAAATTGGTTAATATTTACAATTTTTATATTAGTTTTTATAAAATGTGTCAGCACTTGTGTTTTGGAAAGCATTCCGGGTGTAGGAATTCTATAACAGTCTAACCTATCATCATTTAGGCCTAGGCCTAAGTCATTGGTATTGTCAAGAGAATCATTGTTTACATTATCACTATCAATAATAAGTTCATCACCAGTTTCACTGTCCGAATCAAAAGATAAATCACTTTCACTGTCTTCATCCAAATATTTGTCAATATCTGAAGTGTTGACACTAGGCCCTGCCAATACACTGCTTGTAACGTAACCAACAACACAAATATTTAAAAAATACGCTAAACTAATATGAAAAAGTAATAGAACTGAGTAAAGTAAACGATGTAAACATAATAAGTAACTAAGAAACTAATTTAACTGTTTAAAATAAACACACAACTTAAAACCACTAACAAACAATGACGCTGCAATAAACATAACCTCCATAACCAAATGCGATCGGCTGAGAGCTTTGTAGATCAACTTCAACTTTAAAATATCGATATAAATCAATGTTGAAATATTCCTTTATTCTTTATGAATAGAACCACATAACATAGAGCGCGATCTGTTAGCTAATACTTAAACTACGTGCAGTTTTAAAGGGTACCGATAGATCGTTACTCTGCCCGTTTTAGCAAGTATACTGGGTGACGATAGATCGGTACCTTGCCCGCAAAAGGGTTAATATAATACCAGAATGCCCTCTATCACCATCCCCAAAAAAATAAGACATCAGAAATAACAAGAATAGGAAATGTTGAAATGCTTAAAAAAAGTTGTAAGAGTCCCCAAGTAATTGGAAATGATGTTTTTTCTTCTTTTGCTTCAAAATACAGATTCAAATTTGTTTTGAATACTGTACTCCTAGACAGTATAAAGGGTCGAATTGATTTAGGGCTTAGGTACCATTGAATAAATTGTTTAAGATAATATTCTATAGTTGTCTCTATATTCAATACATGTTATTTTTTTAACAATTTTGTTTACGAAGAGTTCAACCTTGAATTATATTCGACAAAATTCAAGCATTTTATCTCCACTTACCTGTGGAGGATATCTGAAAAGAATAGACAGTCCGGAAACAGGTTCAAGTCTTTGATTTGTTTAAAATTATAACTATGTAAAAATAAATGTGATATTGAGTTCAGATTTGGTATACATATATACATATTGCATATAACCAATTAATTACCAGTATACCAAAAATCGATACTTTATTCTTTAAATTTTCAAAATAACAAGCAATCTACAAATGATTAGTGTTGAATGTACGATAGATTTAAAATATTGATCTTGTAAATGACAAACACAATGAATTTGAAATTTTTCCTGTAATTGAAATTTAATTTAACGGTAATTGACTAAACACCCTGAAATATAGGATACTATTTATTCCCTACCATTACATTTTACTGGTTATGTTCGTTACTTATTGATAAAGACTTGTATTTTTGTATAAATAAAGACTTTAGTTCCATTGTATACAATTAGAAGAAAATCCTCATCTCAATCAATTTAGAATTTAAAGAGTGTAAATGTTAGAAAATTAAAAAGAAAAAAAATCGATGTAATACCAATTAAGAAGTACTATTAAAAAGGGAGCATAAATTAAAAAACACTTATTTACAATACAGAAACAATATATCTGAGCAATAAATATATTTAGATATAAAAAATAAACCATGCAAAATATATTGCACAATATTTCACTCATCCCAAAACCAAATAAAAACTAATCTTCCCAAAAATGTCAGTCCACTAGTTCTTAATCAAAATGAAAATCAATTTGAACAAAACCGGTACACCATTGATTTTGAGAAATTATGTTTTATTTCAGCCCCCATGGCTGATTTTTTTTTTTTTTTTTTTTTTTGTTTACCAATAACTCACGAATCTACACTTTTAAAGGGACATCAATCAATACATTTTGTTTTGGTTCTTAGAGGCCACCCATGAGAACAAAATTACATGAAAATCGTTAGTCAAATTTTAAAAAATCATAATTTTTTAGTTTTTTTTTTATAGCAGATACACTGCAAAAATTTTGAAATGCGTTATTTTGATCCGATATAACTTTTTATAACTACCAATATGACAAAGTAAAAATTAGGTACAATATCACAAGAAATATAAAAGTGTCGACCATTAGATCCAACACATGCGTGTGAACACACTGAGCATTAACTGGCCGACTCTTTCAAGCGTTCTGGTTGCGTCTTTATTAACTTTTCAATGTTGTAAGTTTTTATTATATGAAAGCACGAGTCTTTTAACAGCAATATAAAGATGCAACATTAATAAATTCAATAATATGGAAAAACTGGTAACACAACACCATAAATTTTGATAACATTAATAGTTTCCAAGATATTAAACATTAAAAATGTTTAACGCATCATTTAAAAATTGTACAAAATAAAGTCTTCGTTTTTGGAATACTCTAAAAAATAATCTTACTTATACCAAATCTGGACTCAATATCTCATCCATTTCCTTAAACATTCTTTTTACGAAAAAGACATGAAAAATATGAAAAACTAAATTTTGTTGGACCAATGTTTATAGGAACTTTTCTTTATTGTAACGTACTTTATTGTAACGTAAGGCACCTTGCACTCAAAGTTTGTCAGTGCTTTCCTCTATTTACAGTCTGTATTACATTTAAATTTGTATTTACATCATTCACACTATAATGTTAATTTCCAGAGACGTTTTCACTGTTCACATGACCAAGCAACCATCAGAAATTCAACATGTTGTAAAACATTAGTGTGGATACAATAAACACAAATTTAAATACACTCTATAATACCACAGGTGCTATGCTAACAGAAAGATTTACTTATTTGTAAACAAGTAACCTGAAAAACAAATAGAGTACAAAAATTAACATTTTTAAATAAAATCCAAAATATCCAATAAATTTTTGTTTAACTTACCTGATACATTTAATTCTTTTCTGCAACATCAACACATTTCAAAATTGTATTTTTGGGGAAAAAGTCAAGTTTTGTTAAAATTTTATCAAATAAAAAGAAAAATTGTTTAAAAGACAAAAATGTACAAATAAAAATAACCCCCATTTTTCAAGAATATAAATTTGTATCCCTCCCACCCTTTTTAACAACAAAATTATCTTCTTTTCTGGGACTGTTATATATATTTAAATGAGAAATTCATATCAGTATTTGCCTAAAAACATACAATTTCTACTTTTAGAATATAAATTAACAGCCGTTCAAATATTAAAAGTAAAATGATTATCTGCGATGATCTCTTCAATTCTTCTTTCCTTACTTGTTCGTCTTCTTTCATTACATGTTCGCCTCATCTACTTATTTCCGAGGATAGAGTTTACTTTTAATACTTAATCAACCATTAATAAATAAGTTTTAAACATACATTGGAATCCAATAAAACTAGTACAGACTACTATAAGTTTTCTGTCCCATTAAGGGTTAAAAAAATATTAAATTTTAGATATTTAAAAAAGTTTATTTTTATATTTAAAAAATGACACTTTCTGTACACATTTTTCAAAACTATTTACAACCAAAATTGAAGAGATTGAATGGAAATCAAAATTTGTATACCAGAGGAAATTACCAAGTCACTTGTAACTTTTTTTCTACAGATTTTCCGTTTTTCTAACATAAATCATTCCTCTAAAAACGCAAACTTGGACATTTTAGATTCACTCCTCTTCAATATGGATGGGGGCGGGCTGTAAAATTCCAAATAATTATACAATCTATATTGACACTTCTAGGTTCGCTTTTTTACTCTAAAACGATCGATGAAGAGACGCTACAAATTGTGTTAAAAGAATAAAAGTTTCAGCTCTGGAAAAACTAAGCTTAGCAATTGACAACTACAAAAAAATCAGAAAATTAAAAAATATATTATTTGCAACAACCCATTGGACTCCCCTGCAGAAAAAAAATTATTAAATTTTTTTTTTCATTTACTAGAGCTGGATTTTTCAGAAAGTTAAGCTAGAAATGCATACAAAAATAGATTGATGCATTTAAAAGAAATCCAATTAGAATAGGACATACCAATATAGGGATCTAATTAGGTACACTTTTGGTTGTTCCTTTTTAATCAGTTTATAGTTTTGAAAATGTGAACAAAAAATTATATTTATTACAAAAAAAATAATGTAGAACTTTTATCATAAATGCGGTACTTTTATAATAAATTGGATTTTATTTACAGAAGGGAGATATTATAAATAAAGAAGAAATTACACAAATTAAACCAAATCAAGTACTTTGTTTTTAACATAAACTATGTCTAGTTGCAATGAAGAGGTAATATTCAGTAAGTTAATGTTTTATATAATTATTATTTTAATAAGACAGTAAAACTTTTTAAAATTAATTTTGTTTATAAAATAATGAGCTTTTCAAGAAAAGCCTTAGATTATTTTAAATTGACTTTACCAGTATTTTAAAGATAGGATATAATAACAAAAGTCTACCTATAATGTTTACTTGGCGAAATCAGCGAATGAAGGTCATTTTCAAACCAAAAAATCTAATATAAACCAGTGTCAATAGCTCATGTTCATAATGATAGCTCAAATCTAAGATAGAGAAGATAAAAATATTTAAAACCCAGTTTGTTTTCAAAACTACTAGAATAGATATGCTTTTCATTTAAGATCAAGTGTTTAATTTCTTTATTAAATAATGTGCTACAAGTGACAATTTAATCTCGTTGTGGCATCATCAAATGTGCCAAAAAATCAAATTACATTCTTACAAAATTGTTAATAACATATAATGAACCGCAAAAAACACAGTTTACACACTATAAAAGTTTCTCAATCTAGGAGAAGTTGAATGAAAATAGTTGTCCTAGACAGGAAGCCACATTCACGACATTGGTAATCAACTGATGGTTTAGCATTGATATCAGTTTGCTTATCAACATTTTCTCTTTGTTTGCAGGATCTTAAAATACATTTTGAAACGGAGTTTAATTTATCTACATCTGCTGGAGGCTGTATAATCAAAGGGACGAGTTGTGGGGTTTCATCACTGGTCACTATTTATTTCAAAAGTCTCAGTAAAGAATTAAAAGAATATTTTATAAAATATATTAGTCTTTCATTAGGCTATTTTTCCAGCCAATTTGTAATTTAAATGTCTTACTTTATTATAAGTTAGAGTTTAATAGGGCATTTGGCATGTTAGATTAGATTTTGTGTGGACAGGAAACACAGGCTTACCTTGGAAATTGGTCCTTGGTATTACCTAATAGTACACAAGAAAACACACAAATTATTTTGTAAACACTGTTCACTTCCTCAATCAGTACAGTATAAAAATAATTGTTTTAATATGGGATGGATCTTTGCTAAATGTTGAACCAGATTTTTTTTTTATATATTTTTTTTATAAAGTTTGTTGGAAAACGGAAAAGGATGATTCATCTAAGATTAAGGTTAGGGGTTCTCTAGATTTTGTGACCCATTGATGTGACAGTTCCCATCTTCTTAGTTCTGAGAGGTTATGGAGGGAGTGATTTTATAATTTAGGACTAAGGGGAGAATTTAACCAAGGACCACTTTCCAAGGTAAGCCTGTGTTTCCTGTCCATTATTATAGATGATTTCTAAATTGTGAGGACCATTTCGATTTATTTATACTATAAATTGGTCATTTTCAGGAGGCTTCCTGATGTCTTAACTTAATGAAAAGAACTTAAATGAAGACTAGAAAAGTGAAGTGTTCACAAAATTAGACTTGAATCAAAACAAGAAAGTCCTTACAATTCAGAAATTATATATTAAAAGATGGAGATAATTTGGTGAAAAATATAGGAAACTAAGATTTTACAGAATTTTGTAATACGCTTAATTAATATAAGCTATTATTGAAAATTAGGGGGGGGGAGAACAATACACAAGTGACGAAAACCTATACTGGACTCGTGATCCCTCCCAATTTCACATCTTCTCCAGCAAGTAAAGGTCACTTAGGTTAGTTATATATTGACTTATGAAAGATGTTCAGTAGGATTTGTATTCCAATCTCAGTTTAGGCAACCATGTAACTATATATTATATGTGTAACATAAGGCTAGACAAATTATTATCTCTGCTTATAGATGAAATAGAAAATCGTTCGACAAGGAGTTCTCTATTCAGAATGTCGCAATACAACAAAATGCAATTTATATCACAATTTTAAATAATCAACAGTGTAAAAACTGTCTCACTCACCCATTCCCAAAGTAAAAATTAACAAAAACAAATCGTACGAAAAAAATGTCAGTAAACAGATACCAGTTAAAAATTGAAAATGAAACATTGGCACATCTTTGAAAAAATATTAACATTTAAATAGGGCCTAAACTTGTTTCTCTTCTGCCTTAACGTGTTCTCAATGAAAATCATATTTGATTAAAACTAACCTTTAATAATGGTGGTCAAAGTTCATGTTCGTTTTTGCCAATTATTCCTCAATCATAATATATTTTACACATGGGTTTCGGTCATTAATCTTCAAATTTCACCATTATTGGAATGAAATCGGTAGAGCCAATCTTGAGAAATTATGTATTTTATAACAGCATCATGGCAGATTTTTGTTTTACCAATAACTGATAATCCATCATTTATTTGAAGATGGGGACCAATGCTTTTTGGGATTTTTAGATAGAGACTGCACACAAGCAACAGAATCAAAAACACTATAGCCTATTTTTTTTTTTTTTTTTAATCATAATTTTGTGTTTTTTGCAAATGGCAGATAACACCGCATTTTCAGTTATCAAAAAATTGAGAGCAAGGGAAAAAATCCTGAAATATGGCATACCAAATTTGATTAAAATCATTCCACACGTTTGGGCTCTAGAGCACTCCAAATTTGATAAACATACTAGGCGGCAAATAAAATCATTCAAAAAAACCACTTTTTGTGATATAAAACCGACATCAGAAAAAAAAAACTTTCTGAACAACACTGGACAAATTTATTTCCGGGTAAAGTATTGCTAGCACATTGAAATACTCGTCACCATTGTTCGAGCCTTCTCAACCACAGTTCGCCACTCATTGTAGTTTCCCAATTTTCCTCGCAAAGCTCAGTCAACTGTATAAAGTAAGCATCTTATGGGGATTGAACCCGGTACTTCACACTTGAGAAGCCAGAGTGCTACTAACCACTAGTCCAATCAGGGAGGCATCACATTAACTTTCCCTCTATACTGCCTACATGTGAGAAAGTAAAAATGAAACTCGTGATGCATTTCTATAAAATGTTAAAATTAAGACATGCTTACATGTAAAAAAGTTAATATAAATGACGTTTTGTAGTTTTTTAATGATTTCAACACACAATGCCGGATCAATCAACTCCCCATAAAATGTATATGATACTTCTGTTAGACCTGTACAACTTGGGCCACTAAGTTATATATCTACTAATATAGTTATTACATATTTACATAAGATAATGTAAATTGCAATACAAAAGTGATTATTACTCGTTATACACTTTTGGGAAACACTTAAATCCTAAAATGTTCTTTACAAAAAAAAAAAATTAAACTATTAGTCTGTGGCTTATACAGTTTGAATTGGATAAAATTATTGATGAAAAAGATTTAAAAATTGCACTTAACTAATTACTGAATTTCTTTTACATGAATTCGTAACAAAAAGCTACAAAAGTCCTAAATAGGACATTATTTTCAAACACTACAAACCACGACAGGTACTTTATATTTATATATATTAAAAACAAAACCTAATATTTAAAGATTCCAATGTATGTATATAAAAGGACTGTCTCAAAATTTTTACAATTAATACTGATATGAAATCCCAGTAAATATAAAAATCTGGTTCCGGTGCTCGTAAGCGTGCAGCTGCCGGGAAAAGTTATACTGCCACCGCACTCGCACCACCTTGTGTACACCAACCCGCCCTCGGCAAACTCCAACACCCCAACACAGCAAACACTCAGCAAACACCTTGCCTGCTTGCCTGCGGCATCAATAAATAAACTATTAGCCACTATAGTGAGCCATGTTTTCAATTATTTAGCTATACAAATACTAACCTTAAACTAGTGTAATTACATACTAAGGCCTATTCATTTTAATAAATAAATGGAGTTAACCTTACAATAAACTACAAATTTTAACTTTTCAAATAAACAATGAACAAACTTTGTCACACACACACATCCAAAAACCCATAACTAACCTAACAAAAGGTATTCACATCTTCTCAAAAATGTTAATTCAGCAGTTACAAATTTTTAATTATAGTGGTAAAGATTGTTTTAGTTTTTACTAATTATTTCTTTAATTTTCTTAAACTTTACCACTAAGCCTCTTATCCATTATGCTCCAATATCTTCCGAAAAAGACATTTTTGAGAAAAATGCAACCCATATACTTTCTTCTTGTTTTAAAGTTATCCCTTGACTGTTCATACTATCGATATAGTTCGAGTGATATTTGCCAACATTCGTGTATGTAAAAACTAATGCCCAATGTTTTGAGAGTACAAATCACTCCCGTTATCAAATGACAAACCTAGAACATGAGGAAAAAACTTGACTGCTCAGACAGAATTGCTTTCTTAAATTACTAATTGTAATTTTATTTTCCAACATAGGCCTCCCTACAGTAGTCTGTATTGGCTTCATGTTTTAGGGTTATCACTTGGTAATGGGAGTTGGATACATACTATCAAAATATCTCGCACTTCTTTTTTATATACACAAATGATTGCTAATGTTCATTTAAACTATATCAAACCGTACACTTTGGTTGAATCAAAAGCTAACTTTGAGAAAATCACAATTTTGTTTTATGCAACATTTAATTTTTAGCAAATATTATTTCTAGGTAATTCTGTGCAATTACTTGGTCAACCCCAAACTTTTTCATATTTTACTACAGTCATAAGGATGTTCTCAGAAAGCAAGAAACATATAATTCAAGGCCTGCAAGGCCATCGTACAGAGCGATAAGAGGGTTCAAAGTTCACGCGATAACAGTGGCTTGCGGAAGACGCGCGGAAGGCCAGTTGTGACAGTACCGTTATATAATTATATATAATGACAGGTTTGGCCAGGTAGGCATATATATATATATATATAGGTAGCCTATATAGGCATATATATATATATATATATATATATATATATATAGCTACCTGGCCAAACCTGTCATTATAGGCCTTCAAACCTGTCATTATAGGCCTTCTGCGCGTCTCCTGCAAGCCACTGTTATCGCGTGGACTTTGAACCTTCTTATCGCTCGGCAACCTGTACGATGGCCTTGCGGGCCTTGAATTATATGTTTCTTGCTTTCTGAGAACATCCTTATGACCGTAGTAAAATATGAAAAAGTTTGGGGTTGACCAAGTAATTGCACAGAATTACCTATTTCTAATATTACATAGGATAGATCAGAATTTTAACCACATCAATTAAGGATCGAGTATGAAATAGGCCAAGAGTGTAAAGTAAATCGTCACACATTATCCAAATAATGTGTGTTATGAACAAACTACTCAAAACAGAAATTTCATACGCAAGTGTCCTCTGGAATGATTAGATTTTGGTTAAACATTGTACAAAGTTTGGCTCGAAATTTATGAACATTGTTTTCTTTCTTACACATAAGTAATATAGAGAATTAATCATTAACGACTAGGAGATTTAAAAATTGATGGTCAAAATATTGCCTAGGTAAATTCTAAGATAGTCTTGTTTGTATTAGTTTTGGTTTGCAGAGCTACACCAGTAATTATTCTCTATAGATAAAACCTATATTTGCCTTATCATATAATTATAAACACTTACAATTAGATGACAGCAGAAATATACATGTCGTACATGTATGTATTTATCTAAACCATTGAAATGTTTGATGTATTATCAACATCCTACAAGAAATCTTTTTATGCTAAGATTGATCATCAACATTTGATTAATTTTAATTCACATACATAACTTCATGAAAAGTTTCACTTACAGACAAATTCTAAAAACTAAACAAACCCCAATGTTAGACAAATACTTAAATTAGACTAAATCTATACAATTCCAAATTATTACTAGCAAATCAATTACTATTACGATAAAGGGGGAAATAAATAAAAAATCGTCCAAAACATCTGAAGAACATTATCTAATATATTTCAATACAATTACGAAAAATGAAGTTCCTAAATAATGAAAATACAATACAAACTAATCTCTTAAAATTAACTAAAATATTAATCGTTCACATCCATGAGTCTATTGTATTATATTAAGCATTATATATATAAAAAGTTACTATCAATTATATCCCCAATTAAAAAAAAACCAGCAGTTGAAGAAAAAAATGGAATACACATCTATTTAAAAAATATTAAGCAAATATTTAGTTTTTATGTTAAAGCATGAATACTAATAAATTTGAAGCACTATTATTACACTATAACTAAAGTGAAAAAAATATTTAATTGAAAAAATCTCTACAGTTAACACAAACACCTCTTTCTATTATAATATCCAGTCTTAAATCAAAAATGGATTTTAAAAAATAATAAACACTTGAACATATTGTAAAATATAATAGGTTTTATATTTTCTGTGATATTTTTTTTTTTATTTTAAAATTATCGAAGACATAAATATTACGGTTTGGTTGTCCCTGCGTTAAATTTAAATTCAATAACTTTAAACAACTTAAAAAGAATTTTTTTTAAAACAAAAAATTAACATTTTTGTTTAAAATGTTAATACCTTAAATGAGTGAAGTTAAATAGGTCCTTTTAAAAGTTTTGCTTGACGTTCAAGCACAGCCACTCCTTGCTCGGTTTTAATCTGTAAAAACAGAAAATAATTTGTTATTGTTTTTAAAACTTATTCACAACACATTAGAGTCAAGTATCAAACTATTTAGTTTAGTCTTTGATTAACCCTACAATCGCCTACTGTAAATTCGGCTAATTTTCCTCCTATATGTGTCCACTTTATCAGTCTGTTCCGTGTTGTGCTCGCTCGCTGACATGCTGCATTTCATCTTTGAAATATTGTGCGTTTGCAGTGCTGTAAGTTATGAAGATCTCTACAGTATAAACGTAATCATAAAACATTATCACTTGTGAAACAACTTGAAAAGGTGAAACGTTAATTAGCATAGCTAAAGAATATAGAATTGGTCGTGCTATAATTCACGACATAAAAAACAATGATAATTAAAAGACTTTCTTTCAACAAAATTATGGACAGTATGGACAGGATGCAAAATAAATCTACATTTTAATAATCTGTTAAAAGTCTAACTATAACAACAATGATGCTTATTCCATTGGAGGAATAATTAATGAAAAGAGGATTCTTTCCGATATAATGTTGCCTGCTTCAGGCATTCAATAGTCTTAGGCCTATTAATAGATAACAGGAGTACAGTAGACGCCCTCTAGTTCGGCTTCTGTTGGATCGGCCGCTGGATGGTTAGGCCAGTCCTAGGAGGGTGAGTCATATCCGTCACGTCGCCTTGAATGTCACGTCACGTTTATCTTTTATCGTGAATGTTTAGTCTACTCCGGCCGTAGAAGTATTGTACAGTAAACTATTTACTGTATGTCAGTTTAGTTTACGGGCGAGCTTGTAATTGGTCGATCGCACTTAACCTGTGACAAACGGTTTGGTTATATGTAGTACATACTGTACAGTGAGATTGATTGATCTGTAATTTTGTGTGTGAATGTTTTTTGCTGTTTAGTATGTAGGACTGTTTTCGGGAGTGAACGTTGTGAGTAAGTGTAAGTTGTACGTGTGCGAGGTAGCTTTGAGAAATATGTTTTCTAAAATGAGTGAAAAACGTAAACATACGTTTGTGACAATGGAACAAAAACTCAGTATCCTAGAGCGTCTAGATAAAGTTGAATCGGTCGAAAGCCGCTGCAACAGTTGTTGACGTGATGTTTATGAGAAAATGGCGTGACTATGCTTTCAAAAAAACTCTTAATCAGAAAAAGCAAAAGAAAATAACGGTTTAATTTTTATAGTCAAGTAATACGTGTTGTACAGTAATTTCCTCAAATACATATCCGGTTTGTTTTTACAGTACGTACTGTAATGTGTTTTTCTGTTCAGTTTTATCCTAAGCACGGTATCGGTATTTACTTTTTAATGTGTTGCAAAAATGTATCTATGAGTGGCACAACATGACAATTCAACCAAGAGACGTCAAAATCTTCTCTTTGGTAAGTACATCATGTTCTAAAAATGTTTAAAGAACGTCTTTTGTTGATTCTTAAGCATATGTAATGTATTTAATAGGGATATTTTAAATTTTGATAGTACATCTGGATAGTCCGGCCATTTTGAAGTCCGGCCAGTTGTCAGGTCCCGAGGTGGCCGAACTAGAGGGAGTCTACTGTAAAGATTTCAGATACAAGAAATAAAAAAATAGTTTTTCCATTTTCGGTGTTATATATTACATTATTCAGTAAGTTGGTAGTTATGTACTTCAATATTAATTATGAATTTATTGAAGTTATAATATGATGATTATAATCTCGTTAGTTCATTACCAACGCTTGATCATTTTTTTTTCCTTTTTTTTTTTTTTAATGTTTGCCACTTTTATTATTTATTAAAAATAAACCATGTGATAATAGGATTGATTTTTGTTTTATAGCAGTGTCTTCAGATCTACGTTAAATTTAAATGGTTAAATTAAATCTCGTTAAGGAGAAAATAGGATTTAAAATAATAATAAAATTAACATACTGTACTCGAATTTCCCAAAGGCATCAAAGTTATATTTTGTTGTTAATTATGTACATGTACTGTTATCAAAAAATGTCAAGGCGTCAAATTTTAAAAACGTTATCTAAAATTTGTTTTCTTGTATTTTTTCTATGAATAAAAATGTAAAAGAAATACGCTTTTATGAGAATTTTACGGATTTTTCGTTAATTAAGTGAAAAATATGAATATAAAAAAATATTGAACTCAACTTGTGAAACAATCTTAGATAGAATAAAACTCAAACACGAGATCTCAGAAAAATATGTTTACTTAAATCAAACACTTGATTAAGTAAACGTAATTTTTGTGAGATCTTGTGTTCCGAGTATTATTCTATCAAAAAATTTGAATCTAATTTAAAATGATTAAGAAATTATTTTTCATTATTTATATTATATATGTACAAACACACAATCTGTAACCTTTTAAAGGAGTAAGGCAAATTGTCGTGAAAGAGTAATGCCGTTCCGGAATGGCACCAATAAAAAGTGTTCAAAGGAGTACTGCCGTTCTGGAACGTTTTACGAATGAAATCATTTTTATTGTTTAATTTCTGTTTATCAATCAACAAAAAAGTATACAAAAAACATGTTTTGTGGCTTATTGTAGTATTGTAGTATTGTTTATGTGATGAAAAACGAGTTGCGATATAATACAAGGTGCTAAAAAGACTTGCTACCTAACAGCGTAACTATAGTATCAGAGTGACTACGTTATCAACGGTGCACAAACATGAAATGGTCAATGTAACAAGGCACAGAAACCTATAAGTGTAGTAGAGTATAACAAGAAAATGGAAGGAGTAAATAAGGCAGATATGATTTCTTTCAATAACTCTGCAAAAAAATCAAAGAAATGATACCGTAAGTTGTTTTTCCACATTTTCAACATTGTTGTTTTGAATTCATTTCATGTTTCAAATCCACCATCAGAAAAATGTTCCACTTCTTGATTTTAGAATGAATCTAATCAGACTAATCTTTGAAACACACAGCGCGCCTAGAGAACTGCCATTGTGCATCTGCGTGTGAGGTGCCTTTATGTCTCACTGCACGTCACTTCCATCGGCCTACTCCAAGTCAGAAGAGCAGAAGGCCCAAAGAAAATGTGTGTGTGCAAACACGTCAAACAGAACAAAAAGGGGGAAAGACAATATATTTGAATGTTCAAATTACAATGTAGGACTTTGCATCTACCCCTGTTTTGAAGAGTACCATACAAAAAATATTTTTTAGACCTACTTGTAAAAAAAGTTTTTAAATTAGTCACATTTAATAAAAAAAAATTTTTTTATTTTTTGCTGAATTTTATGATAAATAATTAATAACAAAAAACCCAGTTTCAACAGTTTTTGGAGTGATTTTTTTTTCCTTACTCCTTATGACTTTTGGAATTTTTCATTACTCATTTCAATATAGAAGTTGCCGTTCTGGAACGGTGGTACTCCTTAAAGGGTTAAATATTGTTTACTATTATTTGCTACCTAAATTGACTCTTATATAGAGTAAAAATTTAATATTTTGTTTGATTAGGTTTTTTTTTCTTTTTTCTTTCCTTTTTTTCAACTTCAATGACGAATTGCACAGAAACTGCAAGGGTATTTAGCAGTCAGTGTAGGCTAAGAGTTTTTATTTTTTTACCCATATTAAAAATTAACCACGTTTACATTCTATGTTAAAAAAATATCTACTCAGTTTTCCGCTGATAAATTGGAAAATACTTCTCAATCAAAAATTGCCTAAAACATCATTGTTTTCTCAATAGAATTAAGATAAAATTTGTGTTTTTCCGTATCAATAAGTTTCACTACGTCCCGTCGACCTCCATGAGAAACAGTAAAATCACACAGACAAACACTGCAATAGGCAAATGTATTCCATTTTCTTGACTCTAAAATTGACCGAATATTCCACATATTTTTTTTTTAAACACAATCGCATTTTCTTTTAGTCATAATACACTACACAACACACTAACAATCTTACTATAATTAAACTTTCATTGCACCAAAACTTTAACCAAAAAACACATTTTGTAATTGAAACTATATAGCTTCTTTCCTTTATTTACTTTTGTTGTGTAATTATACGTCAACCTCTTGTATACAATAACTAGGCCTACAATATGAAAAAACAAACGAATTATGTACTTAAGAAATGAAACAATTACCTAAACATTTCACTGGGAAAATTTGTAAATGAAACCAATTAAAATGCTCCACTTTTTTGCCTATTGGCACTTTTGTTAAAAGCCAAATTATGTTAAAACACAGAGAAACTTATTGCAGATATGGAACACCAGTGATTCCTTTCAAATTACTAAGTTTTAAAATACAGAGAACTGACAAGTCTAAACGTCTATAAATTAATTTTTTTTTTTTTTTTTTTATTGATTTTTTATTACAACTGAGTAAGATGTACTCATCTAGTAATTTATTCCTCATAAATGAATAACGTTTGTAAGGGATATAACCCAATGGTTACTCCCTATCACTAATTGTCCATCAAGTTCAAAGTTGTTTGAGAAGCTATTGTTAAAGAGACTCATGCCCATCATTGAGGACAGAAATCTATAAATTAATGCCGGTTGTGTGCTGCCCCCCCCCCCTCTAAAAATGCAGTCTGCGCCGACCGTGCAGTACAGACCCAGATTACAATGTCACATGAACTATTACTATGAGGCAAAAACTAAAAATAATAAACTTCTAAAATTGCAAATACGGAACGCAAGAGATTGTTTTCAAAATACGAAGTCTTTGTAAGACTGAACATCTATAAATCCATGCCGTCTGTGTGCACAACCTCCCCCCCTTCTAAAAGTGCTGTTGTGCCAACTGTGAAGTACCGACGCAGGTTACAACGCCACACAAACTGATACACTTTTTGTTACTATGTACCAAAAAATTAAAATTAATAACATAATCTTAAAGCTTTAACCCATTCAGGTAGTAGTTATTCAGGGCCATGCAGGACTAGCTGCAGCAATTAATTTTGTCGAAATTGTATGCGTTTCGTTTGAGCCTTATAAAAACACAATGGTTAAAGATAAATCAATGAAATTTTCACAGTTTTTTTACAATACTTTCTTTTAAACAGTTAACATTTTATTTTAGTTTGTTGTTAATTTGACATTTTTAGTTTTAAAAATTTGTAAAATTGAAAGTAATTGACTATAAATTATACTTAGTGGCATCTCACTTTACTTTTTTTCTCTTTTTTTTTAAGTTTAGAATATTTTTTACATAAATTAAAAAAAGTAGGATCATATCTTTACTTAACCAAAAGATATAGCAGATAATGTTAGTGACTTACCGATTCATTTTTTTAGCGTTTTTCCTAAATGACAATCTTTTATTTCCATGGTAACAATTTAGTATATTTACTTTATTACACTAAACATTTTTCACATTATTACACTATTTAAAAAATGCACATTTCATTCTTAGTAATTTACTAAAGTGTGAAAAGACTTAAAACAATTTTCAAGATGTAGTGGAACTTATCAACATTAGGCCTGAGCATAAAATCAATTTTGAGGTTATTTTCAGAAGGGCTATCAACTAAATTTGACTCCTCATATAATCTGGGCTCTAAAACAAAAGGTTTATCAAATTTACCTACCAGTACTTCATTATCTGGATTAGGAATATTGTTCGAGAACTATTTTCGGAAGAAAACATCAAAAAACCGCCTTCCTGTCCTTCAAGGTTCATTTCTGAGTTATTTACAAGTAAGTTATTAAATTTTTTATGTGAATTGGGGTATTATAATGTCTTCTACACTTTCATCATTATCACTTATATCGGAATCACTTTCATAGTCACTAAATAAATAGTTATCTACTTCTAAATCACGCAATAATTCACGCTCCATTATCACTTGAAACAGAAACAAAACAATGTCGAACGAAGGAATATTCGAGGTTAGCAGATGACATTCAACATATGTTTTGCTTTGAAATCAGGCTGGCAAACCACGAAAACTTAATATTTTGTTTCTAAAAGACCAGCTGAAGCAATACAAGCAATATCTATTGGATTTATACGGAACTACAACGACAGTAATACAATAAACCTAGAACACGAGACCATCTCGTGGTTCAGCGTTTGGTCCAAAAATGGGACCACGAGTGTAGCTCGTGAGTCTACCTCAATGGGTTAAGAATTTCGTTGCAATATTTACTTAAAACGAACATTTACTATAAAACGTTAATTTTCATGTTTAAAATAAGAGTGATTGATTACACACTCAAATAAATGTTCATTCCATCAATCATGTTTTAATTGCATTGTGATTCTGATAAACTAATAACTCATTTCAGGATAATACATATATTTTGCTTCCTTATTTTATTCTTATTCAATCTAAACTCATTCATAGATTTTATATTTTGGATTCGATTAAGAGAAATTTATAAAGGAGTATTACATGTGTACAACTGCATTTATATCTTCTAAATTCGAAACAAAGAATATAAGTAGAACGAAGTAAAAGTAGACCTACTATACAAAAAAAAAAAGAGAAAAAAGTTAGTATATTTTGAAGTCCCAAGATACCATAAAAATAAAACATTTAGTTGCAATGCACTACAACTAAAACATATGGACTGATTTGATCAAAACCAAAAAAATAGTCAGTTTCTTTTAAATATAAACCTACCTCTGGCCGAACGCACCATTTGACATCTACGTATTAACTACAGTATAAAAGAGTTTATTTATCCAGACCTTATTTCACCGGATATCTGGACTATCAGAACAGATTCAAGTTCGAAAGTGACCCATATATAGTAAAAACACCTATACTGTCCTTGAACAGTTATTGCAATCTAATAATTACAATACATATTTTATTAATATGTTTATTTTAGCAGTGGAAGCAATAACCCTAGATCTGGTCATGTTAAAAGAATTTCTTTTATTATGTAAAACCGAACTTATAAGACATAATTTTTTTCAGGAAGATGCATAGAATTTATCTGTCTAATGAAAAAATTTCTATATAGGCTATAACGGTTTGGAGTAAGTATGTTAGGATCAAAAAATGAATTTACCAAAAAGTCTATATAAACCAAAATACATCTGTTCTCACATTTTCCAAGATATACAAAAGTTTTGTAATGTAATTGTGAATAAATGTTGACAAACAATTTTTTTTTACAAAATAAGCTCAAAAGCTGAACCTAATTTGAAAAATCACCACAAATAGTAATCTTATGGAAAACACTACTTCTTTATATCAGTTTTCTCAGAAAGGAGTATAGAATGTACCTGTGTAATGGACAAAAAATAAAAATTATAAATAAAAAATTTGGAGGTAGCTAAAATTCCACATAAAAGTGTGTATAGATCAATTTTTTCTAAATTTTATCAAGTATTATAAGAGATTTTTAATATAGTTAAGGTTAAAAGTTGGTAAAAACAAAAATCAATTTATAAAAATTTCATTAGTCAAAATAAATTTTTTACATAAAAAGTGGAAATTCTCTCAAAAGTTAGGTAGGCCTATTTAAGGGGGGGGGGGAATCACAAAAAATACTAATATTATTGAAAACACAAATGGTTGTAATTAATTTTGGGCTAGGTAAGAACTGTGATGTTATAAATACTTTTAGATCGGGTAGGTACTATGATGGTTATAAATACTTTTAGATTGGGTAGGTACTATGCTGGTTGTAATTAATTTTGGGCTGGGTAAGAACTGTGATGTTATAAATACTTTCGGCTTGGGTATTTATAACCATCATAGGATGGTTATAAATATTTTTGGACCGTGTAGGTAAGCTAGTATGATGATTATAAATAATTTTGGGCTGGGTAAGTACTATAATCAATAGAAATACTTTCTACTTATTAAACGCCACTAGCACACACTAGCAGTGAAAGTTACAACTATTACAGACACGCTCGGATAGCCAAAAGTAGGAACCATGAGTGGCTGCACTATCGGTAGCCTAGCGATAAATGGGGAAAAGTGTCGGTAGCGCGCTCCAGTAGCCAAATGTATAACTATATAAACTTGTCATACATCAACATCATAATACACGTTTTATAAATATAGTACACATCATATCAACATCAAAAAATGCCGGTAATGCCATTTATTTGACGAAAGTGTAACACTCCGGTAGCCAAAAGTGTGACTGTAAATCATATAAACTTATATATTATAATAGAGTTATATAAACATTAAAAATGTCCATGGTGCAATCTAAGTCGCCAAAAGTTTAAATATAATATATATTGTCATTTTAACGTTTTTGTATTTAATTGTGTAGAAAAAACTATCGAACCAAATCACCACGTAATCACTAAAACATAACCAATCAACAACAATTTAACCTAAACACTTCAAATAACTAAAACAAACTACAGCTACATTTTGCAATTATATTCTACTGCACAAATTTCCGTGCAGCTGACAGTAATAACATCTAAAATTATATTACATTAGATTGCATATTCTGAAAAAGCATAAATCTGCTTCTTCATAAGCTATATTGTACCAGAAAATAATTTCATAAAATTGGTGGTTTAAATTTCGTGTAAAAAACAAAGACTTCACTATCTGATTTATCACAGGCGGGTCCATCTCGCATATCTTACGACCGACGATTTTTCAGATAGCTGGTCCATTTGGCATGTTTAACTACCGTCGAATTATCACACGGCTGGTCCGCAAAGGGTTAAACAAGTTATGGCGTTACTTACTGGACACACCCGCTTCACGAAACATCTGCTAACATTCTGGATCCCGTTTGTTAGCTATGTAAACAGTCTGAAGAGACTGCTAAACATATTATCTTACCATAAATAAATATGTAGCTTGACCTGTGAGATAATATAAGATAGAATAAAACTCGATCACTAGATCTCACTAAAAATTACATTTACTTAATTAATCAAACGTGTTTCAACGACAAAGTCGCCATCCTCAGTGATACATAAACTACAATAACAGTTATAGCTCTAATGGATCAATTTATCCAACATATGATGAAATAGGTCTAACAAATCACTTACAATAGAACAATATTATACTAGTATTCATCTTTATATCAAACAAAATGTGCACTAATTTAAAATGACATTAAGTATTATACAGTAATCCCCTCAATGTCTCACTTTTTTTATTTTTCGACAGCTAACATTGTATGACTAAATGAAATTACCACGATGTATAAGAAAGTATAACATAATATTACAGTAGAAAACAGCTAAATATATTACAGTTTAACATTTTTGGAACATAAACTAAATGTAAAGTAGTAATCATTGTTAAAATCAATAGAATGTTTTCAAATGTTTTTACTATTAAATCTAGCATTTCTCATACAAAAGGAGAGTAATTTCCATAACAAAGTACATATAAAATAATATATTACTTTTAAAAACAAATATTTAAACAGTTTTTACCTCATTTGGACCTAGAACGTGATTTACTGTTTTCATCCCTAGACCTTGAACGTGACCTGGTTCGTCCACGTGAACTCTTGCTGTCAGATCGAGAATGGCTTCGAGATCGAGAGCGTGAACGTGTGTAGGAGCGACGGCGAGATCGTGAGCGTGAGCGACTGCGAGATCGAGAACGCCTGCGTGAACGTGACCTGAAATTATTACTAACAAATCTAAATAACTCTGAAAATAACATAAAAAATGCAAGAAAACAGCAAAAACAAATTAGTAAATAGTATAGTAAATACACAATAAGACACTTGTACTGTGGTTTACAATTTAAAAAATATTTAATTAAAAATAATACAAAAACTTAATAAACAAAATTAATTAAAATAAACGCTGAACAAATATTGTGTTTAGCTTTCTCACAAATCCAAACAAACCAAGACAAAATAAACCATAATTATTCTTCGATTCTCAAAAAAATAGCAGTTCTCAATTATCAGTAAACAAATTTCAATAAAGATGGATACCATTTTAGAAGTCCGAATATCTAAAAATGCAATGTAATGAATCAGATTTTAAAAAACAAAAGAAACCTGACAACAGTTATTCATTTATGTTTTTTTACAAATTTACTCATAACTAAATACACGCAGCACAGCACAAAATTTTCAGTTAGAAACCTTCAAATTTCACCAAAATAGAATAAAAACTGCTTTGGATGATTTTGGAATATTGAGACCTTCAAAAATTGTTTATCAATAATTTCAAAATTAGCATTTTTAGGATATATTGGCAAAATTTAATAAAAATAGTTTGAGCAGATTTGTTTTTTAATTTAAATTTTGTGTAGTTTGATTCTATGGACAAAAGAAAAATACAAATGTTTGCAAAAAAAAAAAAAAAAAAAAAAAAAGATCAAATTTTGTTAGCAATTAATGAATCACTAAACAAATTTAACATAATATATCCATCTTTGTTTGCAATATTATATGTACTCATCTCATGGTAAAATATGTTTAGACTAGGCCTAAATGTATGCTGCCATTCATTCAATAAAACCTATACTCAAAGTTTAAATATCAGTTATATCATTTTAAAATACCTCTTTTTTTAAACCAAATTCTTCTTAATTTTAATAATTATAAAAAATTAAGTTGAATTTCCTTAATAAATAAAATTTGTACATAAAACCAACCTTCGTCTGCGCCCGCGACGATACGGTGATGAAGGACGGCCATAACGTGCCATTTGCACTCTAAGCTCCCTTCCGTCCAACAATCGTCCATCCATAGAGTCCAATGCATCTTCGGCATCCCTTTTGTCATAAAATCTGAAATGGATAAAAATCATTACTTTTTAGTATGATAAAGCTCTGCATTTTAACATATTGATTCAACAGATGACAAATTGCCAACTTGATAAATTATTTTACTCTAGTTAACATTTGTCAGAGTTTGGAGGAGACCTAGCTCTGAAATGTTTAAGTTCAAGGCTTTGTTATAACACTTCTTATACAAAGTGAATAATTATGAAAAAACTTTAACCCTCAAGATGTTCATGCATTTATCCAAAGAGGAACACAATTTTTTTGGTGTCTTACAGGCAACTTGAAAAATTATTGAATAATTGAAGATATAATCAAACTCTGACAAATTGTACATTGTGTTTTCAAAAGGATAAAAAACTATACTAGTGACCAAAAATATAATTTAAAATACACCTTCTAACCAAAATTCTAAAACAACTTGTTTGAAAATTTGGTACTTACGTATTAACGCCACCGCAGCAGAAGTTGCACTAATGCGCATGCGCCAATAAAGAGCAAACTGGTTTAAGGGAAGCAGAATTCCATTTTGTTCAGCTTTGAGATTCATATAGCCTACCGGTACTTTCATTTTATGATTTGTCGCAAAAATTTTAGGCGTAAATTGGCGGCACTTCACTTTTAAAGCTCATGTTTATCCATGATCTAATTTCAAATTATTAACTTCAATAAACTCACGAAAGGTTTGGCCAGGTGATTATATATATATAGCTACCTGGCCAAACCTGTCGTGATATATAATTATATCGCAAAGTAAGCAAATAATGGCGCATACGCATTAGCAACTTCTGCTGCGGTGGCGTTAATACGTAAGTACCGAGAATTTTAATTTTGAATATTGACTAATTAAAAAATTGTTCTTATAAAAAAATTCAGAACAAAAGTTGGCATTTAAAAAAAAAAAAATTTTTTAAATATATAAAATTTTATAAACAATTAACAATATGAGACAAGAAAATAGAAGAATAGTTTTTTTTATAATTGCCAAGTTTCATTTCATTTAAAAAATTAATAGAAATTAAATTATTCGAACAAAATGCTGTGTTACATATTATTATAAAATATTTTTACAAGTATTACAGTAAATTTTATATATTTTTTAAAAATATTTCTCATATGTTTTCTCCCAAGTTTTTGTTGAAAATCAAAATCTTATAAACTGTAACCATAGTTTCAATATCTATTAATCAAAATGATTGTTACAAATTAGAAGCAATATACTTTACTAGTTTCTGCATGAACTGCGATTTTACAAAAGTTTAAATTCACAAAGGCAGTCTTAAAAGCAAGTTCCATTTCTGTTTGGTGAGCGGAGAAGTGGGGGTAATGGTATGATTTTTGCAGATATATAGCCTAGCTCAATACAAATCAGGCAATGCTAATGGGAAAGTCACTCTGCTTGTTCTCACACCAATACTGTTGTTCAAAATGGCCGCTACCATTGAAAATCCTAGAGTGCAAAGATAGTATCAACGCCTAACTCAGACGGTGAAGTTCTACAATGAGGTTATTAAAAAAACTTGTCAATGATATGACCACTGCCTTAATGTAGCAGTATCTTAATAATATTTGTTCTGATAAAGAGACTCTAAATCGAGAGCTAAATCGCATTACGTATGACTTACCAATGAGGACCCTCAATCAATAATTTCTAAATACAAATTAAATATAAATCTAAATACAGCTACTAATTATGAAGTCGATTTCAATACTTGGTAATTATATAGCAGAGTAGCCTCACTTCAAAATTTATTTTTATGGGTTTTATTCGTCAAATAAATGTAGGAAAAATATTTTATTATCAAAAAAAAGTGTCGGAAAGATGATTACATAATATAATTACACAATATTACACATTAAAATCTTAATCAGAGTCAAATTCTGCAGCAAATTCAGTAGAAGAGGAATTTATTGAATTTAAATGTATTTCACTAGTAAATATGTAGGGCTGTATTATTATATGTCACGAAAGGTTTGGCCAGGTTGCTATAGGTATATATATATATATATATATATATATATATATATATATATATATATATATAAAACCACCTGGCCAAACCTTCCGTAGGCTTACGTTTATTGAAGTGAATGTCATGAGTATGAAAGATAACACAGAGTTAATTTTTTCGCGAAAAAACAACTTGTGTAATTATATTATGTAATAATCTTTCCGGCACTTTTTTTCAATAATAAAATATTTTTCCAACATTTATTTGACGAATAAAACCCATAAAAATTGATTTTGAAGTGAGGCTACTCTGCTATATAATTACCCAATACTTTAATATTCTTATTTTCTAATAAACTAATGCATTTTCTGACTTTAAAAGTGTCTCAAGTACGAAATTAAAAATGATCCAATTGTTTTAAAATAAGGTAGTCATAACAAATACACTAACGTAGTCATACATATTAACATTCGTTTTCATTAATTAGACATTAACCCAACAGCTGTATTCTCTTGTTTTCTATATATAACAGTGAAGAAGTCCATTTTGGGACTTGAAATGTTTATTGTGCCATATAATATGATCTGATCCTTTTATTGGAAGGTAAATACTTTGTTTTCATGATTTTTTATAGAAAAATCGAAGGACGATCTAGAACCAATATTTGCCTAAATATAGGCCTATAGTTATCTAACCAGATCTAGTAAAGGAACTACTAGTCTGGGATGGTCAATATATAAATACCTTTACTAGATCTTGCTAGATTAATATAATATATATATTCACGATTCTTAAATCATAGGCCTACACCGTACCGTAGTAATATTAACATGAAAAAAGACAATGTGTATGCATCCAACGACATGCTATTCTATTACTTATGCATAACCTATGAAACCTAGATGCATAGGCTCATTGCTTACTCTGAAAATCAAATGCATAATTGCATATAAATTCCTTATTTTCAACAGATAGGCTATAATGGATTTTGAGACTACATAATAGCATCATCCCAGATAAAGTATGATCTAATTATTTAAAAAGGAGGAATGTAGAACACGATTTTCTTAAATTTCTCTACTAAATCTCTATGGCACGTACACTACATATTCATAGAGTAGACTATGATATATAATTACCCACAATTTAAGGATTGTCAACAAAATCACAAATAGCCTACCCTATAACTACCCTTAAAGTTAAAATAAATAAAACAGGCCCATAAGGCTAGATTACATAGGGATTCAAACTTTTAATGTAAGCTAGCCTAGGACAATACTATAATAATTAGGCCTAGGACAATAGCCTACTATAATAATTAGGCCTAGCCCAATACAAACCCAACATCTAGACTATGCCTATAGCATTAATTAACCAATTAGCCTAGGTTAAACAATAAATCTAAATAAACTTCAAATTAAAACATTTGTTTAAATCAGACTTAACTATTAGGCAACTTAACTAAAGCCTAACTCCCCCTGGGCAATATCTAGGCCATATTGCCAAAACTTTCAATTTAACAATGAGATGTAATTAATCAAATAATGAACGCTACTTCAAAAACTTTTTCACCTGACAAACGCAAATCCTCTACTCTCACGGGAAAACCTATCGCGGGGTATGTAAATATCGCCGACTTCACCACATCTTTCAAATGCTCTGCGTAGATCGTCTGGCGTTGTTCGGTAAGTTAAATTATCAACTTTTAACGACACCATTCCGTCTATACGAGGAGGAGGTCTCCCGTAACTCATTTTGTCGTTCGCAATGATTAATTCTGATTATACACAATATACAAACACAAAAAGTTAGTAAGAACTGAACAAAAGTAACAGCACCGAACACAAGAGCACAAAGTAAAATGCTTCAACAAAGATGGCGATCACTGCAATTCGAATGCTTTCTTGTAAAATTATTCAAGAGCGGAAGAAGGCGGGAAACGGAAGCAGCTACTAATCTAAAACGAGGAAAAATTAAAAAGAAATAAAATAACTAATTCAAGATAATTTTTAAAACAACACGCCGTTGTTAAAAATCTTATACTAATAGGTTTTACTTACTTAAAATAAAATTATTACTTCATATAAAATTGTATTTGTAAATGTAGAATTTTAGATTATTTGACTATAGCAGTTGCATAAACTAGATTTTACAAAATGGCAGAATTGGTAAAGCCAACATTGTTCAATAAGGCATCTAAATTACAACCATAAAACAATTGAATAAAATAACACTGACCTTACAAATGCAAAACCTCTACTTTCCCTAGAAAATCTATCTTTTGGAATATAAACATCACCAACACTTCCAAACTTGCTGAAAACTCGTCTAAGATCGTCTGAAGTAGTACGATAGGTCAAATTACCGACTTTCAATGATACCATGTTATCGATCCTAGGAGGTGTCCTTCCATAACTACTCATGTTTAACAATAAGTGAATAAATTGAGCAAATTAACTTAAATGAAAGAAAAAAGATACATTCACACAGTCATGTATTAATCCTGTAAACTTAATTGAATCCAGAGTTTAACTAACACACTTCCAACTCACGCTACGTGCATTGAGCTTCAAGAACTTACCGCTTGGCGGTAGGGTAGGTAGGTGGACTATCAAAGTACAAGGAAACAGTTGATTTGGTTGAATGGCTTCTTTAAAGCGGTTAATTCAAACGTCAATTTTCAGGCATGCATTATTATCAAATGGGCATTGACGAATTTCATGTAAATTATAGATTAGTACCTGATACAAACTCAACAATTATATAATATTATGTTAATTACAAAATATATTTTAGTTCCTGTTTTTGTTAATAGTGTTATATTTATTGAATAGATACTTATAATAACTTTAAACAGAAAATAAATTATTTGTAAAAAAACCATTCTAGTTATTATATTTTTTTACTTTCTCATTTATATGTAATAAAGTTATGTGATTGGTCGAAAAATAGAATTTGGAGATATAGGCTACATCTGTTTTGAGGTCCTCAGAGTCCATAAAAAGTGGTTATTGGAATAATATCATATCCAATGTGCACTGCTCTACAACTCAAGCAAGTAAACTGATTCTAATCAAATTTGGTATGTAAACACTCCTTGCGAAGTTTTTTAAAATTTGTATAACTCAAAATTTGGGAGTAGTTACTCAAAAGAAAATTATTATTTTATCTAATGAGCTCTAACGATTTTAATCAATTAATTTTCTTCAAAAATGTCAGTTTGTGAGTTATAGGTAACAAAACTAGGCCATGGTGCTGCTATAAAGAAAGTAATTTCTCAAAATCACCTCTTCTGATTTCGTATATATTTTAGTGAAATGTAAAAATTAATTACCCAAACCAGTGTGCTTAGCTTGCAAATAAAATAATTTTACTATTCAGAAATAATTGGCAAAAACATAAATGAAATAATTATTTTTTGTAAAAACTTCACCAGTAATGAATAGGCTATAGTATGTAATCTAAATTATATGGAAGGATTAAATAAAGCAATAAAGCTTAAAGTTTCAAAATATTTTAATACCGTAATATAAATGAATACTGTATGGAGTTTCAGTATACTGTTATATTAAAATTAAATTATATGGTCTTATGCAATACTGTACACAAAACTAATATTCCTATCTTTACCATTGTTTCCATTGCACAGTCACTTTCTTCATATGATCTGGCTTATTTACTAATACTTTTCTTTAAAATATTTCTAAATTTCAACCAAAATTTGGTTTAAATAATACATTAGAATTAATACATAATATTAAAAATGTTAAGTTCCTTTTAATACCAAAATTGTGTTGTTTAACATAAAAGTTTATTTACTGTATTCCTCTCAAAGACAGTGTTAATAGGGTAGAATTGCTATTAGATCAAACTAAAGTTAACCCTTGTACCTCTACAGAATTGATAAAAGTACGTTTTGATAAAAATTAATTTCAATTTCAATAGTTTATTTAATAAGAACAATCCATTGCTCAAGAAAATAATTTACTTGTGACAGTATGTGGATGATGTGTTGTGTTTTTGATGATGGTACTACACAACTTGATTCCTTGTTTAGTTTAATTAATTCTATAAAGAAATGTATTCAATGAAGAAAGGAGAGCAGGGCCCATAGCAAATACAAGAAATAAATATAATGCTTCATCAATAACTTAATAAAATAACCAAGGATATGTGTTGCAAATACGTACAGATCTGTTTAAGAATTAATTTAACATCAAGTAACAACATATTCACAACTCTAATTAGTGTTTTCTTCAAATTAGTGTTGAAGATCAAACTTTGAAGAATTGCCAATTTTTAATATATGACTGCTTAATTACCTTTTACTTGCAATTGGTTTGAGTTAAATTTCACCAAATATTATTAAAATCTGTAGAACCAATGAACAATTACAAATTTTTAAAGGTATAACATTTCTGAATAATTTGTAAAAATATTCTTAAATATCCTAAAATCTTGCCCAAAAATTTATGGTGATATAACATTATTGTTCTAATATATAATATGTAAAAATTACGTATTCATTCAAGTATCTTAAAAATCTCAACTTACATAAAATGCAAAGTCTCTCTGTCTCTCTCTCTCTCTCTCTCTCTCTCTCTCTCTCTCTCTCTCTCTCTCTCCCCCTCTCTCTCTGTCTGTCTGTTTCTAATCTTATAACTCAAAAACCACTCTTCCAATTTTTTCCCCTATGTAGGTACATTACTAGTTACATTTAAGTTTATGTTTGATGGAAAATGGTTCAGTATTTCCAAGATATAACAATATGAAATTCTGCAAGGATAATACGAAAACTAAAATTTTCGACAAAATTTACACATTTTCAGTGACAACATATATTTTTTCAGCAACTAATATAGTATACGAGTTGAATTCTAAAGGAAGGAATAACTTTTATTGAAATCTGTGCTAAAGCTTCATAGTTATAACCATTTTTTTGCTGCTGAAAGTGGGAAACACAAATTTTTCACATTTTATGCATTTCCTTAAAATTTTCTGTGGCAAAATATGTATATATACATATGTTGGCATAGAAAATTACTTTATTTCTGTCAATACTGTCAGTGACCAAATTGGTACACGATTTGAATGTTCGTGATCGATACAGGGCTTCAAATTGTTTATGAAGGTTTACCACCTTTCATGAAAAACTTGATATTATTCTATTAGTAACTGGTAGATGTGTTTTCAAATAACGTTCATGTGTTTGTTCTTTTATCGTTGTTTATATGCTTATGTTTGATATATAATTAGCCCGACCTCCAAGCATGTAAAGCACAGATATGGCTAATTATAAATAAATATATTTTTATTTAACTTTTAATTTTATTGATTTACAATAACTTTTAAGGGTAAATGATAAGATACTATAGATAGAAAATGATCTCAAAATTTAGCTTACAAGCCTGAGATATTTCGTAAGTGTTTAAACCCTCCTCCTACACTTCTTGCTTCCGATGAGAGAGAGAATAACAAGGTGACCGTCAACAATGGCGAGACTTAGTTTTTCATGAAAATAACTGATTAACATTAACATGAAACAACTCTGCTATACAAATCAGGAATGGAAAAAAATACTGCACACTCAGGTCATAAAATTCTAAAGACTGTATACTTAGTGTCTTCTACTCAGTAACACTACTGTTTTGTATTGACAGCCCCGCAATCAACGACAGTATCAAGACAAAAGTAATAATCCACGCTTCCTTATATGAAAGTTTTACTTCTGATTTTTCTCTAAAAAATGAATTTTATGCAAACAGAAGCAGTCTTTGCTCTTATTATTCGGTTTTGAAAGATGAAAAGAAAGAGACAATACAGTTGGATTTCTGAGTTTTATATTGCTAGTTTTTTCAACGTCAGCATTTCAAACATATTACAATGGCCTTGCTCAAGTCTTTCTTGAGGAGACCCATACATTCACAGCAAACAAGACTAACTCAGTGTCTGTATTAGATACATCCAATTTATAGTAAAGTTCTAGATTAATAAAAGAAAATTTTACACATTGCACAAAACAGCAGAGTTATGTAGGACTATAACAGTTACTCCTCCAACAATTGCTTCTGAATGTTAATAATCTATTAACATTTTATTTAAATGTGACAGCCATTTTTCAATCTCTTCAATTTAACTTTTTATGTTCGAAATGAGAAACAAAAAAAACAGGGGGGGGGGAATGTGGAAAGTTCACAATGAATACTGGTATGTGAATGATCATAACGTTGGCAGTAGACAGTTTTGCACACATTGTACTATTTTTAAAGGCATCTGACAGCCTGAAGACTAATTTATCAGCAGCAATCAATTAAACTTGAGCGCTCTGCTATGTCCAATAGTGTGTACACTTCCATCCAACTCAATAGTTTTCATTCTTAAGACAAAACGATTCCAATGCGTGGTAGCTCTTAGGTAAATACAAATTATCAAGAAATCAATGAAGTAATCATTTTATTGAACAACAATACAATATATTTATCATATGTAACATAGAGATTACAATATCACAGATTAAAACATTATGGTAGCAATTTATTTTCGATTAAAATTAACTAGAGGCAACTTATGGATGTCAATATTTAAACATAACTCTTTGGTGATAAAATATTATGTACATACATGCAGACTATTTAACATTTTATAATGATAAAAATTACAAATCCATATCAGGGCTGTAACATATTTCCCACAATATATTTTATATATATTAGTATACACTAATTTTATAAATTTATAGGATAAATTATGAATTTTAACACTTAGATTTATAGTAAAATAACAAGTAATTTACTTACGAAAAACAACTTAAAATCTTAACGCATGCATGATACCATGATATGGAAATAAACCAGTAGGGCAACAGTGCTTGATCTCCTAACGGCTTTCATTGAGTAATGTTGGGTCAGGGTTAAACTGTTGGTAACATTTAAGAGTAATACCAAAGATGTTAATAAGGCTTGTTCAGATTACATTCCAGAGTAGCAGTGGCAGAGTTTTTAAGGGATAAAAGAAGAATAAAGAGTTCGGTATTACAAGAAGCATGAGGCAAGGTAGAGTTGTGTGACAGTCTTGTTCAATTTGTATCTTCTCAAGGTGATGAATAGGTTGGATTTCAAGGGCAACATCATGTACAAATTGAGACAGGCCCACACCTAAACTGATTACATAGCATTAATAGCAAGTAATAAGTCAGCTCTTGTCGTGATGTTTGAAATGCTGGAGAGAGAAAGTCGTGAATTAGGCCTAGCAGTAAATGCATGAAAAACAAAGTATTTGACAGTGACAGATAGAATAAAACTCAAACACAAGTTCTCACAAAAATTATGTTTACTTAATCAAACATGTTTCAACGACAAAGTTGCCATCCTCCGTGATACATGAGCTACAATAACTAAACTATAACTCACTCACAGTGACAGTTTAGGCAAGACGATGTTTTGGAAATCTGGTTATAGGAGACTATATTATTTTAATAAGAGTGTGAGTAGTTTATCGAATCGTGGGATAGACATCAATCAGGGAAAAAAATACAAGACACTTAAAAAAAGATTATGGTTGAAAGCAGCCATTATGGTGTATTATGCTAACCTAAATTTGACGAAATACAAGCTTGTATTTGAAGAAATTTTTTTTTAAATATATTAAACCATTGATCATAACATACAAAGCTGAAGCTTGGAATTTTATACCTGCCATTATAAACACACCAAAAATATTGGAACTGAAGATAATGAGGAAAATGTATGTGCCAGTATTTGAGAGTGGAAGGTTTTATTGAACAGAGAAATAAATTACATATAAGGTAGTGAGGAAATTGTATGCTTTGTGAAGTCGAGAATAATTAGTTGGTTGGAGAGAATCCATTGGGAAACAGTGGCCAAACAAATGTTTCTTTAAGAAATGAAGAAGGGTAAAAAAAGAAAGGGAGATCTAATCAGTATTAGATTCAAGATGTGGAAGGAGACTTGAAAAGCATGGGATAAGGAACTGGAGAAGAGTCACAGACTGGCGGGACTGGAGGAAGCCTAAAGCCCCAACGGTCTGTAGAGCTTTGGAAGTAAGTACGTAATATACAGTCACCACACTAAGTTCCTTTCCCTGTAATTCTAACCTTCACAATCAGAATTCATTTTCAATTGTAATTTCCCACTTTTCTTCTTGATGTTAAATAAAAACAGTAACATTTTAAGGTAGTACCTGGGACCTATCAACATCAACTAAATACATTAAGTCACTAGACTGTTTCTTTTCTGTTTAAACTTCCTCTTCAGGATTTTGTATACTAAACTATACTAATAAGGGCACTCTGTTCAACAGATCTTGTATGTGGGTGATTCAATGAAACTTTGAGCCTATTCTCAGTACCTGATGGAAAAAAAAAAAACCACGAATGAGGACTCAATGTGGACAATATTACGAAGAAGCCAACAATGATAGTTGATGGTCATAATTGAAGTGACCTATCTGTTGACCATGTGACAGCAGAAAAAAATCAGGGAATGGATTCCAAATCAGATTTAAGTTAAAAAAAGTTCCAGTAAAATAATAAAGTATCGTTCACTGAGAAGGGAAATAAATCTAGTAACTGGACATTACCCAATTACATTACTAACTAATGACTGGTGCAAAAACATTACACAAACTTTCTACTTATCCGTCTCCTCTCAAAGCCAAATAAAACGAAACAAAACTAATAGTCACAAAAAATATCAGTACTATAGTTGCCAACCAAAAAGTGAAAATGAACTGTGGACACTATCTTTCAAAAAATAATTATATATTTAAATAAAGCCCTAAACTTGCTTCACTTGTGTTATAAACACATCCTTAGGATAAATTGTATTGCTGAGGCAGTCAAGATTCTTTATTGTTCTTTTCTTGAATCGTAATATTTTAGTACTTGTGATTTTGTACACAGGATTGGGTCATTAATTTTCATTAACATTTTAATTTAATCGGTAGTAGACCCAAGTGATAAATTACATTTTTTATAACAGCTCCATAGTCGATTTTTTTTACTGGTAACTCACAAAACGGCATATTTTGAGACATGGCAACCAATATGTTATGTTTAGGCCACATATGAGTAAAACTAAATAAAATCGTTAGAGCCAATTTTGTATTATTATTTATTTTAATAGCAGCCACCCCTAATTTTATCAAAAATAAATGAAAAATTGAAGTGGCAAAATTTGATTAAAATTGGTCAATTAAAGTTAAGCTGTAAAACATTACACATAAAATGGATATAATTCCAAAAACCACTTTTTTGGACTTTGTGGACCTCAAAACGGATATACCTACAAAAAACATGACATGGATTTTTTTAACCTATCACATTACTTTCTACTATGTATATGTCAAAAAATAAAAGAAGCATTTTAGGATATGTTTATTGGTACCGTTTTCTTTATTTCCTACAATCGATACTTATAATCTCCAACACCGAGAGAGAAAACGCAATGTTACGTTCTATTATAAAATTACATAATAGGGCTACACAGTTTATAAAATATATGAACTTATGCTAGCATATTATAAAACAAGGACCATTTAAAAACACGAGATCAGGATTTATAATATTAAGTTTATGTTATAACAAAGTAAAATGAACAGACAAAAACATATACAAATAAATTTCTTAACAACTAAAAAACTAAACACAAAACTGGCATAATGTGAATATTCCTGTTGTATATAAGATGGCATAATAAAGAGATCATTCTTCATTGGCTAAGTTTTATCAACTGTTTAATATTTTATGTAATTCAAAACAAACTACAGTAGAACCCTCTAATCCGCCCTCGGGTGGTCCATTACTCCGGTTAATCCGACCGTGCTCGAGCTCGAGATATTGTGCCGACTTGCCGACTTGTCGATGACTCACGGCCCGTCTGGCGCCATTTTTTCCGGTTTGTTATCACTTTCCCGCTTCAGTGCTGTGTCATCTCTCGAGTTGTTTCTATTGATTTGCTATAGTACTTGCAAAGTTTATATATATATAGACTTTTAAAAGTTTATATATCACTTATTTCACTTTAAAAAAATCTCTTGTAATATGTAATAAATATTGACTTTTTTCGGATAATCCGACCTTTTTTGCGTTCCGACCATGCCCCAAGTCCCGAAGGTGATGGATTACAGGGGTAAATTGAAAATGTAGGATTGACACTGTCTATAAAAAAATATTTAATATTTAAATAAGGGCCTAATCTTGCTTTTCATGTGTCAAACATTTTTTCAGCAAAATAGAGCTTTAATTACGACAGTCAAGGTTCATTTTTTGTTTTTTCCTTCAACTGTAATATTTTCTACTTGCGAATTTGGATAGGTTTGGGGTCAATATTCTTTACATTTCACAAAAATTTTGAACAAAGGTGGTAGAATTGATTTTAGAAATTATGTATGTTATAAAATTTATCAAAAACTGGAAAAAAAACATCTCGGAGGTGCAAAAAAATTTGTTGAAATTAAATTTGACCTATCACATAACTTTTGCTATACAATACACAATATGTGAGAAAGTAAAAAATTAAACATGGTCGCCATCTTGGACTCAAACAACATTTTTTTAGTATACTTATATTATTTTTGTTAATTAAGCCTAAACATCCAGGCTTCAAAAGACTGCATGCATGGGTTCATTTATTATTTTACTGACCATACCACTACCAAACTGACATGTTTACTATAAATAGTTTTGATAGGTTAGCGTTTAGATTGTGAATAGGTGTTTTTACACCGTATATTTGTTGTGAGCATTTTGACAGTTGTAAGACTACCGAACAAAAATAGAAATGAATAGGAACGAATAAGCAATTATATAAAATAGGCATAGCCTAATAACCTGCCTAAAATGATCATGATCTGTAAAAAAAAAAATAATATAACTTAACTTGTTATTAGTACATAAATCTTAAAGAAGTGCAATGAGCAAAATAACAGCTTAAGCAATAACAAGAAATGCAATAAACTTTGGCAGTAAGCATACATAACTAGGTACTAAATAACAAATTCAAATGGTAAATAATTACAATTTTTAAAAAAAGGCAGCATAGTATAAATCTGTCATAAATTGCTAATTTCATTAATTCTTAATGAAATTTTGAGAATACAAAATAATTTATGTAATTCTGATTTTGGTAAACTTTTCAAGTTTTGGTAAACCATGTATAAAGTTCTGACCATAATATAAGAGGTACAATGAGCCAATAGCTTTATCTACTGATCTATATAACAGTAAAAATTATTCCAAATTTCAAAGCTGGGGAAAACTAAACAATTGTTACACTGTAACGATAAACTAGGCAGTCTGTTTAATGTGCATGTCTTGATGAACCAAGACAATGTTTCTTTGGAGCTTTTCCCGAGCCCTTTGTTGTCTTGCAATAAAGTATGGGCTAGAAAGCCTTATTTCCATGAGAGATATGTCAAGCAATCAGGCGCTGTAGCCCAAAACTGCTAAAGGCAGGTTATGTCAATAGCATTCTGCAGCAGCATGTGCTTTTTTCGATAAATTACTCCAAACCACCAATTTTCTCTAAAGAATATTTTTAAGACCTCTCTGACCAGAGAACAGGATATGTTCCAGTATTTCCTCCATCTGGCAGTTCTCACAGATTGGTGAATCTCTTAGGTTGAACCGGAATTTCATTTCATTTTATTTTTATTTAAGTCTTAAACAAATATAAAATTTCACCAGACACGTTAAATTACAATAATCACACATCGTCTATTCCATTAAATAAATATACACGACAACCAATTACAACAATAATAAACAATGAACTACAGTAAAATAATAATACAGTAAATAAACATATAATTAGTAAATTCAATAACTTATTAAAAAAACAATAAATTATTAACAAATAATTTAATAATATACCAAAACAGAAAGTAATAAAACCATATAAAATATAACAACGATAACAGTAGAACAATAAATAAATACATTTAGTAAAATATAACATTAAACAATAAAACAATCACAATGAAAAACCACCTACAATTGAGGATACAGGTTCTCGCAAACTTACACCTTCGTTTCATAAACTCACCCACCGAGTAAACATATCCCTCCAGTGCTTTTGAAGCTTTTATTTATAATTTTCTATTTCCTTAATAGACTCTACCAGCCTGTTGAATAAAGCTTGAACAGATAATCTTCTATGAAGGCTTAATCTGTGTTTTACTAATCTTATGTCATATATTTTCCTAGTAATATAAATGTGACAGTTGCTATTTTGTGGTATACAGCACAACAGTACTACTCCATTAAAATACAAGTAAGTGTTATCCAGTTTTTTACTTTAACTCATTGGCCTAGCCTTTTTCGGAAACATTGCTTGACCCTAAACTAGCAATTAAAAAGGCTGAATTTGTACATTATTAGAAAAATATAAATAACTTTTGATTCGTAATTGTGATTTTAGTTCTGTTTTGACCATTTTATTCTAAATTAAATTCTCTCTATAACAAATATAAGTTACGCACAATAATGATTTTCTATATTTTTTACTTACGAAACACAGCACAACGTAAGTATTCACTAAAACAGTAAACAAAACAAATGTTTATAACCTAATCAGAACACAGAAGTCATCTGTTTATTTGATACGTTGCTTACAAGTGTTGCCAACATCAAGTAATCTAAATATTCTAAAAGTATAATAACGATATCGTATTATAAACTGAATAAATCTAGCTTATATCACACACGTCGTAAAGGTTTCACTGGGACTGCGCGTGAACACAGCTCATAAAAAAGTGCAATTTAATTACATTTTAATCGTAATTTTCATAATAAAATGCAAAGAAACCATTCTCATTGGATGCTGCTGTCATCTAACACATTTATTCGAAACGACGTCAAACCAGTCAAACCTACGCCTAATAAAGAACGTTGTTTTCCGGGACACGGAGAAGTTCCGTATGTCTATTAGTGGGCCGCTCGGGGACTATACGGAACAGTTCCGTATGTCTAGGCCAATGGGTTAAATACATTCTTGCATAACTAGTCATTACTCAAATTTGCAATTCTGTGTATGGCTCTTTTCTTCATGACAAATAGTCTTTGCATTTTCAGTTTACCTTAATTACCTCATAATACCATAATTTAAATGGCAATATATTAAATCATAATACACGGTTTTCAGAATGTACTTGTTACAGCCACGTTTAGCTAAATTTCAAAAAAACAAAAATACACGAAGCTATTTTTCCAGAAAGTTTATCAATACAGTCAGAGTCCTTTGTCTATATTCAAAGTTAAAAACTGAACTGATCAGACCTCTTCTAGTTGTTCTTCATATTATTATGAACCAGCTACACTAGCCTGATCAAAACATTTAAAGTCTATTTCATCTATGGTTTAAGCATTTAAAGTGAAAGTTGTGTTGTCTACATACTGAACCATATTAACAGATGTTGATAAATCATTAATACGTAACAAAAACAAAACCGAGCCAAGAATTGATCCCAAAGAGACCTAATACTTGACCTCTACTTGGTTAGTCCTCTTACCAGCAATCATTACTTGTTTGATTTTTTAGATCATATATATGATTTAATATACTATAACGGTAGTCCCCTTATGCCAATTTATTCCAAAATGTTGGTAAAGTCTTAAAATAAAACACCGATTGGTTGTTACTCCTATCCACGCAATTATCTATAAATGTTTTCATAGTCTACCTTGAAATCTATAAAATCTACCTTGTCTAAATCCACATTGAAAATCAACAAGGGTTTTATACTTGTTTAAATTAAAAACTCTAACCAAGAAAAACTTTTCTATAACTTTCCCAAATGTCGGCAGCAGCGAGATCGGACGGTAATTATTAACCTTTTACTTATCTATCACATGACTTTTTTTACGCTTCCTGATGCATTTCGGAGTATCTTCTCCAATTTCAGATTTCTCATCAATACATTATAAAAACATACGAAACATACACTTTAACAAGTCATAATACAGGTAATAATTATTTAAAAATTACGAGACATGTAGCATAAGATGTCTACTGTACGTCTGTCCACGGACGACTCATAACAATTATTAAATTCGTTAGATTTCCCCCTTCTTAAACATCAGAGTAACCTTTGCGATTTTTAATACTTCTGAGAATTCTCCACTCTAAAGTAGGTAGTGCTCAGTGATTATATAAATAAGTTGTTGGTTTTGGTATATTGTAATACGCAGAGGTGTCGGCAAGCTCCTTCTAAACTCGAAAGAGCTGCCTTTCCGTCATTACACTACAAAAGCATTCTGTCCAGTGTAAATCCAACCTGCTGCATATATCTCTTTTATTTCCAGATATTCCACAGTGTGCTGGTATCAATCAAAATATGATGCATTTACCTTTGAATTTAAGACATGACAACAGTGCCTTCAGTCCATCAATGTGGAAAAAGTAGTCAGTCAGTCCATTATCAGGGCTTCCATGATTGCTTTTAAATCTGTTAGTAATATCTTCCTCATTTAGATGTAGGCAGCTCATCACGGTTACACTCAGAGCCAAGAGCCTGGCGTCCATACTTAGATATTTAAAGGCGAGAGGTGTTTATTTTATGGTCCTTTCTTTTTTTCAAGGCGATGATGACCAACAGGTTTTTCACCTTTAAACAAGACTGGCAGTTTAACGCATAGTGCAACAACTGTTGCTGAGGAGATTCAACCAAATTTGATTGATTCTATTTTTATTATATTTTCCATTGAACAAAATATAATACCTGGAAAAAAGATGTTTTACAGCCTTTCCCAAGAATTACTTCCTTAAATATAAGACGGTATATATTGATGACCTAAAACTGATAGGCTTTTCATTCTTATACATATACTGTAAATCAAATTTTAAAAAAAGGAACATGAAACACACACATAAAAAAATACATCAAAAATTGACTAAAATACTTACTTTGTTTAGGAACTTAAGCAATTAATTGTAAAAATCAATATTTATAATACTGAACACTGAAACCCGGACAAAAATTATTATAGTAGTAAAAAATAAGTAAAAATAGGTTAAAATTCAGACAGAGTGCACACTTTCTGGCTAACTACTATTCCTATTAAAAACATAATATTCTAGTTTGTTCACAATACAAAACAGGTACAACTTAAGGGCACACATTACCACAGGAAGAAAACAGCAAAACAACACGACGTTCCGCATTATAGAAATCATTTGCAACCTCTTATTAATCTTTTAGACAGATGTATGTAACAGTAAACTCCAACTTATAATTTGTAGAAATCAAAAAGCAACAACAAGCTGTTTTTAACTCTTTCAGTTTAAAGTAGTATTTTCCCTTTTGTTTACATATAAATATCATTAAGTAATATTAACAATTTTAAATATTTTGTTTTCTACAAATTACAGTTTGAATGTTCATGAACAAATTTCAGTTTATCTCTACATTTCGATAAGAAAATGGTGAGATTGCAAATGGTTGTATAGATCAGATTCGTTCTGATATTGAGCACCCTTAATAATAAAAACAAAAAAAAAAGCAAAAATAAAAAAGGTACACATTTGTTAATATTACAAACTAAGTTATTAAACTTGTAAGTGAATGGAACTATTGCTAAATATTATTATAATAAAATTATTTCTGAACTGTCTAAAACCTAAATTGATATTTGTCTTGAGAGAATGATTCCAAATAAATGAGACAAGAGATCTGGCATCCAAGCAACAAAAATGCTGATAGGATTCGATTTAAATTTCATTTTACTTTCTCACATATCAGTAGTAAAGAGAAAGTAACGATATGGGTCAAAAAATTCGACATCAAGTATTTTGCTAATATATATTTATAAAATAGTTTAGAAGTATAAATGAGAAATATAAATGAGGTGTTTGAATCGACTTGAGATTCAATAAAAAATCGATCCTCTGCGATCTGTTTTGGGACCAACATTGTTTTTACAATACTCAAATGACTTAACGGGTACAGTGGAATTCGATAGCATGAATTTTAAGGGAATTATAAAAATCGTGTTATCAAAAAATTCAAGACATTGTAGTTCGTAATATTGAGGTTACGATGGAAAAGTTTGTGCTATCAAAATTTGTAAATTTCACCTTAATAACACAAATGGATTTATATTGTACAGATAGGTGAATAAGAACACATTTGATAAACATGTGAACAGGAGATTCTTTAAAAAAAAAAAAAAAAAAGGTACAAGGTGTGGAACATAATACAGTACAGTAAAAGGTACATAACATAAACAAGTAAATATAAAGTACTGTAGTAATTTATGAAACCAACAGTATTTTTCTGTAAAGAAACAAAAGAATTATTTTCCAAGAAGCTAGAACCTGATTTGTACAATAAAAGTGATTAATTTTAGTTTGTCTACCTGTAGTAGCGTTTACATGATCTTAATGTTTAATTTTTAGTAGCAATTCACTTAATTTTAAGTTTTTCTTAGAATTGTTACTAAGTAACCAGAAAAGATAACTGTTTTAATTTTTTTACATTAAAAGTTGTTATCTATATTATCATTAAAAAGACAAAATGATGATAATGTTTTATAATGCGAATTTTTATAAAAATTAAAATTGTTCAAAATTTTGTAAATGCAATCTTTATGTCTATACAAAATATATTGACAACATTTATTACTATAAAAACATAAAAAAGATAAGTGTAAAACTACATACCAAATAAGCTTATACACGTAAAAAGAAAATTATATTTTGTTCAAATATATACCGCATCACTTAGGTTAGGGCATTATTAATCATGCGGTAAGGAGGAGAAATAACACATTTTAACGCACAGAGGTGGTTCAAGGATAAAGAAAAGATTGTATAAACTATAGGTGGGTAAAGTGATAATGAAAAAGACTGTTCACTGATGTAATGGCAAATATACTAAATAAAATGATAGATATAAATAGGGTGTCTACTCAATATGCTGGCGACAATATGTCTATAATAGCTGCCAGAGTTAGTAGTACGAAGGCGGCACACAAAATTGTAAAATTCACAAATCTGCATTCTTAAGAGGTGGCGACTTATGTTTTGTTTGAGCCCTTAGAGACTACACTTGAGCAAAATTTAATCAAATCGTTAGAGCAGATTTTGAGAAATCATCACACGTTGGGTGTCATTCCAAAAACCACTTTTTTTTAGACTCAGAGGACTTCAAAAAAGACATTTCCACAAAAAACTTGACATTAATTTTTTGACCCATCACAACAAATGTGTGAAAAAAATATTATACCAATCCCTCCAAACTCTTTGATTATAAGAACTATTCTCTCCTTTGACAATACTATATGATATGATTGTTAGAATACACTTATATTAGGCCTGATATAAAACTAGATCTTCAACTTCCATTATAAAAGTGTGAAAATTATTTGGTTTTGACAGAATTATTAAGTCTATTACCTGACTACACGTTCAGATTTTACATATTTGGCAATTTAAAGTATTGTTCATGTTTACTAGTTTTTTGGATTTTTAGGTATTTCAACTCTTTAAGGACCAACTGATGATATACCTTCACAAAATCTTTCAATATTTAGAACCAAAAAAAATAAAACATATTACAATCTAAAAAATGTCATATTGTTCATTATATTATATAATGCAGAAATTAAAAAAAATATATATATTTAGATACACAATCAACTATGCAGTATACATTAATATGACAGCTGTTATTTGTCTTACTGCATAGTTAGTGCATTGAATTTGCAGTGAAGTACTGTGTACTCCCGATTATCCGTGAGTCTTGCGGAAAAATTAAGTAAAATTTTTTTACAGTTCTCTTTACCTGTTTAGTACGGGTAACAACCAGTAAAACTACGATTACAAAGTTGTGCAGTCGAGCTAAGCTTACTGTCTAGAGAGGTTGGACTGTGAAGCTAATGAGCCGGAATTCGAGCAACTGACGGACCAAGAAATAGCAGACAAAGAAAGAAGAGGCAAATGAAGAGCAAGGTGTAAGTGAAGGGGGAAAAGTAAAGTACGTGCATGCACGATTGACAAATGGAGTGGCCTTGCAACACATCAATGGACTACTCACTGCTCCAGTATTAAGAGAAACAAGACGATGACACGCAGTTAGCTGAAAAACTGATGCTAAGAAAAGTTTGGTCAAGAATGAAGACACTGTGTTTTCTCAGTAAGAATCAGAAAACAATGTTTGATTTTTTGAAAAAACTGTCAGGTAATTAAAATTGCAGTACGTGTTTCCTGTATTGTTCTTTTGTTTTACTACAAAAACTTCTTGTTTATTACATTTTTTATTTCATGTAAAATGTACATTAAAATGTTTTTAATTTATAGGTTTCTACTGTGTTTTATGTACAGTATATTAAAGTCTTTTTATGTTAACTAAAAACTATTTTTTATTAGATATTTTCTCTTTATTTTTAGAATTCTACATATTATCCGCAATTTTCGTGCCACCCAATTTCGTGGATAATCGGGAGTACACTGTATTTTGTTATAATAATTTTTGTGTTTACTTAGAATGATTATATTTTTTGCTTTTTTCTTGTGTGTACTTAATTATAAAGACATGTGACAATAGACCTAAGAGGATTGTCAAGACATAGTATAAATGAATTAGTTTTCAGAACTGTTGTGGTTTGCTAAATTTTAATTTTGTTTCTTTTGGTTTCATTGATTTATTGGCCGATGATATAGAGTAACATATAACAATTGTTTATATAGCAATTTTTTAATTATTGCTTCTGTTATTTTTAACTGACTCATAGTCAATGCATTTCATTATTTATTTAGACTTAATTTGTGTATTTTAATTGCTTCTTTGTAGAAGTTAGCATATTGCAACAGAATGTTCTTTATCAAATTTATTGACTATGTCCATAACTTGTAAAACAGGTTTAATGACAATAAAGAAAATTGATTAATGGAATATAATTTTATGCATGAATTCTGTCAAAACCAAAGTAATTTTTCCATTTTCTTTACAGGAAAAGTCTGAATTATAAAAAAATATTTATGATAATGTATGACTTAAAAATTTAACTTGGTGTACATTTATTTCGATTAAAAATTTACCATATTATTATAAGATTTACAAATATTAAAATATGTGGGACCTTATTAGATTTTATTAAAATGGCAGCTATATTTATTTACAGTATAAATGGATAGAAAATCAAAATATCTGAAAACAAGAAATTTACGTATACCAAAATTTTCTAAAAAAATACTGGTTTTCATAACGATTTTGCACGATTGCTTGTCTTGAAAATATTTCCACGAAGACCAACTGATGGCTGCCTTTGTTCTCCCTTTTCTGCCCTGTAATGCACATTTTCACCGTTGATATAGAATGATCTAATCTCCTTGATACGAAGTGTACTCGGAAAGTAAGTAACCCGTCGCTCCACAACCGCAGCTCCGCACATGTCCACCACTCTCCCCAGTTCAATGGTTTTTCATAGATGCCATTACAGCTAGACCAGAATGTGTTTTCAGTTTGTTTTGATTATATAAAATGTTTAAATCTATTCATGATCCTACCAATTATGAAGTACGGTTTGTTATTCGTTTTTTTAACGCTAGAAATGTAAGACCCATGGAAATTCATTGGCAGATTGTGTGAAAGGTATGTGAAAATGCAACAAGTGATTGGAATTGTGAGAAATTGGATGCAGCAGGAGGCAATAAATGAAGGACTAACAAGTGTGCATGACGAGGTGAGGAGTGGGTGTTCTTCTGTCATGAACAAAGATTTGGTAAGAAAATTGGTATGAATATTTGCCACGACCAACAGTTAAAGATTTCATTACTTTTTAGTGAGTTTCCTCAAATTTCAAGAAATTGTACAAAACCAAATGTCTTCTGGAAGTGCTTTGCAGTTTCTCACCCGATACAATGATGAAAGTGATACTTTTTTTTAAAGTGACGACATCTGGATATCTCCATCACTCCAGAATCCAAGTAGCAGTTTATGGATTGGAGGAACAAGAGATTCTCAATAAAACACAAGTTCAAGACAACAATTCCAATATGAAAAATAATTAACACTGTATTCTGAGTTAGGAGAGGGGTGTTGCTGGTTGATTTTTCCCCCAGAGGTAAAAAAGTAAAAGCTGAAAGTTATAAACTCTCATAAAACTGCATCGTCCAATGAAGGCGGGGCATGCTTAGTAATGGAGGTGTTTTGCTTCATAACAATGCTCGACAGCATGTTGCTCGTTACACACAATACCTGATCATGGAATTCGACTAGGCGCAGTAGGAGTATTCACCCTAAAGCCAAGACTTGGCCCAAATGACTAGCACTTGTTTTTACATCTGAACCAATCCAGTGCTATGACAATAATAAACATGCTGTACAGCAGTCGTTATCATCACAGGCACCATTATTGTATGAAGAGGATACAGAAAAGCTAGTAACTTGATATGACAAGTGTCTTAACAATTGTAGAAATTATGTCAAAAAGTAGTATGTTACAATTCAGTTAATTAATAAACAAGAGGTATCTATAAACATATTTTTATAAATTAAATATTCCGAACCTGGAAAAAAACTAAAAATATTAGATAAGAATAAAATTGTTTAAAATTTAATTTTCTATCATTACATGACAACAAATTCTCATTAAAAATTTGTTTTAACGATTGAAACATATATATATATATATATATATATATATATATATATATATATATATGTACACCAATTAAAAATATTTTAACCCTTTCATTAAATGAAATATTCCTTACAATCCATACTTTTGCTCTAATCTGTAAACTTTAAGATCTAAACAACTTATCCTGGTATACTGATGATCCCTCGGAATGGACAAGGATCTAATGGGCACAGACCAGCTCCTCGACACACAACAGTAGGTGCATGAGCAGAGTCCCACATCCCTGGTCCACACAACTGACAGAGGCCTGCTAAAGTACACGGTATGACTGGTCTTTCTCGAAACTTGTACAGAAGTCCCCTTGCCTGCAAAGCAAATTGTAAACTTTTAATATATATTCAGAAGTAGGAGAAGTGAAATTAGATATATATTTAACTTAAATTATGTTGAATAGAGACTTGGGTGTTGTTAAAGAAAGCAGAAACTTGATTTGGTGTTGGGAGAAGGAAAATACAGTGTGCCCATAAAGTCGTGATGGGTTTTAAAATTATCAAGGAAACATTATAGGTGCATGAAACAGCAGTTATTTAGTTTTATTCAATCATTGTTGTTCCATTTAATCCAAAAATAAATATGACAACTCTGTAACAAGGATTGTTCGACAGCTTCACCATAAGGTAACTGAATTTAGTAAACTACTTATTAACAATCCAGTAAGGCTACAAGCGTAAATGGGACAACCCTGTAAAGGAAAGTTTAGCGTGTTTTGTGGTTTGCATAATTCAATTCTGTAACTCCAGTGCAATTCTGTCAGTATATTATATTACATGATGAACCTCCGTTAGAAAATAATATTCATAGATGGGACAAACAGTTGAAGGAAACTAGGGTAGCTTATTGCACAAAAAGCATTGATATCGGCTGTCAGTTAGCAATGAAACCGTTAAAAACATTTGAAAAAGCTTTTTATAATGACCACAAAAATCTGTTTGAAAATGTGCTCAAATACTAGGTGTTCCAAAAAACAACAGTTTACAATTTTTTGAAAATAAAACAGTACAAGAACAATTGGCAAAAAAGAAAAAAAGGAACAGACAGCCAACAATAAAAACTAAAATTTATTCAAAAACTATTTACCCTAAGGAGGCATTTATAGCACAAGTGAAGCAAGTTTAGTCTTTATTTAAATATTCTTTCAAAGCCAGTATAACATGGTTAATTTTCACTTCTTTACTGGCAACTCCCGAAATGACATTTTTGGTAACAAATAGTTTTGGTTTGTTTTCAATTGGTTTAGGGGATGAGTGAGTGATAAATTTTGTGCAAAATTTGTGCACTGTTTCATTTACTAAAAACATCAAGCTCCATAATTTGTATATAAATGGTGACACTACGTTTGGATTAGGTGTGTGTTATAGTTTGTGTCAAGAGTATCTGTGTATGAAAGACAAATTTTGTAAAATTATTATTATCAATTAATTAATACACAGAAATAGCCATGTACAAGACTCTAAAGTATAAGACAATAGAGAAGTAGCAATAGGTTGTAAATTTTGAAGAATAATTATAGCATATAATATATATAGTTGTTAATTACTTTCCTCATACTATGTTCACTGTCCAAAGACTTTTACTGATAATTTAAACTCTGAATTATTATTAATTCAAACTCCGAACAGCGTATCCTACAAGGAACATTCAGAGAGTAATCTCCCTTTTCATGCAACGAGAGACTAGCGGGACCGTTCCTGCAGTAACATGTTCAGTAGCTCAGTATGCGTTAAGTTGCAATAGAAAACCTGAAGAATGCAAAGTGTGTAAAAACTTGTCGGCACCAAACATCCATCATGAACTGTGTGTTGTACATGGCCAAACAATAATGAGTGAAGGTGCTGTGTGTCAGTAAGTTTGTCTATTTAAAAGTGGGAGAACAAACATTCATGATGAGGAAAGTAGTGGCAAACCATCTGTAGTCAGTGATGAACAGGTAAATGAAATCAGTGGTTCATAAATTTCTAAATTTTCTGAACTATTCCCATAAACTACTCGGAATGTTTTGTACTCGAAGTAGGTACAGAAAAGTTACGTTACGAGAAGATGTGGGCTCGGTGGGTACAAAAAATTCTAACCCGAGACTTACAAAACATAACGAATGTACTCTGCTTTCTGGTTTCCTGTTTTTGGTTCGCCAAACAAACGATTTATTTCATCAATTCAAAGTTCCCAGTGATATTTACCTATTCATCCGCATGAAGAGGTGGTTTGGATCCCAGCGCATTGATGACGATGAAGAACTTCAAAATTTTATGAAGAAGGGATTTCCACAAACTGGTCCGTCACTATGATAAATGTCTAAATTTAAATGGTGATTATGTAGAAAAATAGTGGCAAGCTGTAGTCTTAAGATATACATAACAAAGTTTCTGTTTCTACATTTCTGTTTTACTAACCCCTTAACGGATGATTAAAATTGACCAAAAACAACACAAAAATGTTGATTTTTTTTTAAACTTTAAATGATGGGAAATAATGTCAAAAACATAAAAACCTTTGTAAAAATTGAAATTTTTTAGTTTTTTGCCATAGATAATGTTTTAGGGTTGGGTTAGGTTTTTGAATCTGTAAGGATATATGAAATATATATGTATATTTATATTTATGAATATGTATATAGAGCGTCAACTTGTATACATACATACACACATATATATATATATCACAATGCAAAAAAAATTGAGAATTTTTTTTTTTTTTTTACATGCCACTTTGTGCCTTTCGACTAGTGAGCATAATTTTTTTTGGAGTTTTAAAAATGTATGGTCCTACGCGGGATTTGAACCCGAAAAAAAAAAATAAATAAATAATATCTAGCGTATTATTACGTCACTGGCACATTTTATTGAAAAGCTCACTGACGTAATATTACGTCGCTGACCGTTAAGGGGTTAATGGTCAAATAAAGGGTACTTTCTAAACGGCTCTCATACATTGTGTTTATTGGGTGTGTTGGTTTGTTTTAAGGAATGTGTGTGTGACATAATACGAGATAATTAGTGCAATGTGTAAAGCAGTAGTTTGAGTTATGGAGGGGGGGATCGTAGGGTGTTTAATTATAAGGATAATTAATCCACCAGTGACTTAATAAACATAGAAGAGTGCTTAAACTAAAGGTTAAACATGTTACATCACCCAGAGATCGAAACGTTCACCAAAATGGTCGCTATCAACCTAATTAATAACACAAGCCAGCTTTGATAAAATACCATAACACATTATACAATTTAACAGCAAATCTGCCAAATTCGCATGTTCGCTGTTTAATGAAGTCGCCTAGGGGTCACTAAAGCCATCTGAAATGAGGTTAGTTGACCATTATCAGGAAAACCAAGAAGACACGACTGGTCTCTCTGCTCTCTCGAAGCACACTTTTACAGGTTCTCCTTATGTGTGGTACATCCGCAAAACAACCTATTCATCTAGCCATTTCTCCAGTGAATTTCAAATCACCACAAATGTTTTAGTACCATTATTATTATTAATACACAAGCGTACTCAAGTCAAAGGCTTTTACGTAAGCACTAGAAAAATATGTAGTACAAACAGAAAGGAACAATATTGGAGAATATTTTTAAATTGCTATACGTCTTTATTATGAACACAAAATTCCCCACTTAAAATCATGTTTAAACCATTTTAAACAACAATACTTGTATATTGAAAATAACATCCAACTAGCCTTGATGAGCCAGACAATGTTAAAGAAGTATTCATCATATATTTCTCAACCTACCTTACGCAGAATAAGATCGCTATCCATAAACATTGCAAGAGAACTGAAATGAAGCAACATCTCATCCGTTCTTAAATCCTGAGCTATTACATCATCAGCATAAGCTGAGACGATGGCAAGACAAACGAAGAGATGGAAGTAGTCTGTTAGGTAATTGGACCAACATGCTTCCCATATCCTCAATGCCATGGCTTCGGGAAACTCTCGTTTGAAACATCTGATACAAAGTACAAAAGGAACTAAAATATCAAACACACTGTCAATATGTAATTAAAAACTAATTGTATTCAATAACATTACAGCTTTTACTACGTTAACTTCATATTCAAATTTAATTTACTTGTAAACTGTCGTAAATTGAGCACTTTCTTGCTATAGTCTAAAAGTTTTAATTATTTCACATTGAACAATATGTAAATTTCATTTTATAAACAAAATCAATTTCAACCAATGATGTAGTTATTCTATCAAAAAACAAAAAACATACATAAAGTAATGTTGCAACAAGGATTAATGACAAAAAAAAATCAAACATTTTATATATATAAAATCTATGTAGATCAGAAAGTAGTTTTTTTATGTGTATCTTTTCCTTTTAGTGTACTCTAGGGAATACCAAGGACCACTTTCCAAGGTAAGCCTGTGTTTCCTGTATATACAAAATAACACATTTATTGTCATGTTTCAACAACAATATCGCCATCTTCAGTGATGTATAATAATCAAACTATACCTAACCTAGCACTGTGGTACACCTCGTATTTAATGAATGAAGGTTGTGACCTAGACCTATTTTATAACTTTCTAAATAGTATAGGGTTCAAATGCACTAAATCATAAATAAATAGGCATAACTTTTTAGCTTTATATACTTTTTTCACAAAAAAATACTTTTACAAATAAAAATCTACATTGATATATTTTTTTTACATGTATATCTCGACTAAAATAAAAATTTTGTTTGTATAATATTAATATATATAAGCATTTTTGTGGCGTTTCAGCTTTACAGTTATTGTACATTTTCTTATTCTTGACATACTAACTTCAACATTTTTTTGCATTACATATATGAATTTTATGCAATGATCTGAGAAAAATTATATATAACAAGATGGGTTTTGGATAATATTACTGATTTTGTAAATTTTTCAAAATAAGCCGAACTTTTCACCTACTTTTCATAAAAATTTATTTTTCAAAATGTATCTTTTCAAAAATGATATATTTTTTACTAATTTTTATTCACAAATGAAAATAATGAAACAATTATTTAATTCCACGAAAGAGCTTTATCGAGCGACATATGTTACATGTTAGTAGCTTGAAAATCCCAACGGTGAAACATATCACTCAATAAAGCTTTTTTGTGGAATTAAATAATTGTTTCATTATTTCCATTAATATGGAATTCTATCAAGCACCGACTGTTGTCACATTAAATTAACAAATGAATTGCAAATCTTTTGTACATCTGGAAAAATCTTTAAAAAATCTTGTAATTTATACGTACACACTTTTTTAACATTTTGTCTTTTTTACTGCAATGTCTTCCATCCCTGACATACTAACCCCAACATTTTTACATCCACATTTTTTTTATTCATTACATAGATGAAAATATGATTATAAAAGAAGCAAAACAGTGTGCTATTCTGGGAAGTTCTGCATGGCAATTATAGGGTTAAAATTATTATTTTTTTTATATAAACAAGTGTTTAGACACGGCTGATTTATCAGAACTATGACATTTTAAGTGGGAAAAGTGGACATCAGCTTGTGTTTTGATATTTCTTTTTGTTTGACCTATGTATTAGTATTATTTGTGATAAATTGAGATCAAGTTTAATTTTAAAACATCTCAAGTCGAGTTCAAATCAAGTATAAATTTATAATCAAAACATAATTTAATGAATTGTTAAATTCTTAACAAACAATGGATAAACTTGCTCTGTGAATGGTTAGTAATAAATATACATAACCTAAAAACTTACAAAAGAATCCAACGATGACAGAACAGTAGCTCCATTGCATCGGTATGCTTCTGAAGATGTGTGTAAAACTCAGGAACCACTTCCCTCATCAGTTCACGCAAATAGTTCTATAACATTATAAAGTATAACAAAATTAATTAAAACACAATTTTCCACACAAAAATCACTTTATTTGTGTAACACAAATACAAGACAACGTTTCAATGACTAAGTCATCATCATCAGCTGCTACATCCACACAAACCCTACTTTTGTGAATTGAAACGTTGTATTCTATTTGTGTTGTACAAATAAAATGATTTTTTTTGAAAGTTGTTTTTTAAATTTATTTGGTTATTGAAGTGTAGGTCATTGGAGTTGACTATAAAGTGTATCTATTAATAAATAAATTGTATTCTCCAAAACAGCAATAATCAAAACTATGAAATGTCTATTGATACTACCCATTGGAATAATATTGCATTATTCACTGCGCTCAGTTGTACGCTAACAGTTGAAAGTCATTGATACTTTTATAACAATGTTTAATAACTTGTAGAATTCTATTTTTAATAACAGATTATCTAAAATAGTCTAATTATTATAAAATATAATTATATATATATATATATATATATATATTATTTATATCTGTCAAATGTAGTCTGTATTTTTATTTTACCTTTTATGTGGCTACATGTTTCACTGCCACAGGCAGCATCATCAGGCCAGCTGCTATGTCCACTCAAACAATTATAAATACACAACACTTATTGTAACACATATTTTCATACATTTTTTTTTTTTGTACACGTCATATAATAAATAAATTTGTTTAACATTGTTACACTTGAGCTAGGTATCTCATTCTGGTATATTTCCTCTAAGACTGATTTGGAAAGATAAGGTGCAGCTCTGTTCAATGCTTATCAGATTGTACTTTATGCCCTATGATGCTGCCTGTGGCAGTGAAACATGTAGCCACATAAAAGGTAAAATAAAAATACAGACTACATTTGCAAGATATAAATAATATATATAGAATAAAATATATGTAGTTCTAAGGCTATCAACAATGAATATAAAATATAAATAACATGATATGGGAAACAATTTAACTTTGTAGATGTTCAAACTGACGGCCATTTTGATTGACGCAATCTTACAGTCTTTTTTGAACAGATGGCAGGAAATATCTTTTATATAATCGATTTCATAAAAAGTGTTGGAGATGAATTATTTCATGCTGTTTAGAGGAAACAATTCCTCAGAAGGAAAAACTCCACTGATGTGAAATCAGTTGATCGTAGAAGTCAATCAATAATGACTACAATGACTAATGAAATTCTCAGACAGAATTGTTTTAAACTAGTGGACTAGTCTTTTTGAAGAATAATAGCATTGCCATAGTTTAATTTGAAGGATAACAGTGTTTTCCAACATGATTTTGTACACATTACCATTACACATGCCGACAAAAAAAACTTAGCCAAAAATCTGATCCAGGTCAGACCACTCTAAACTGTACTCCTGACTGGATAAGTTGCTTTTCAGCGGTTATTCTATGAATATTGAATAATAATAAAATAGTAACAGAGATAACAAGCATTATATAATAATAATAAATAAGTGTAAAGTGTATCTGAACAATCTCCTAATGATCGATAATAACTAAATGATTACAAATAGACAGTGTAAAACATTACAAGTTAAAATATAAATTTTGAACTGCGCGTGAAGTCATATGGACTTGTAACCTTCTAAAATAGTGCTTAGTAAGGTGTTAGCAATTCGAGAGCCGAACCCCATGAAAACGGAAAACAAGAGATTTCCCAGAAGCCTGAGCGTTAGCTTTGCCTAGCGTCTTGTAGAAACGTGGCTTTGCCAGTCTTTGTCAGGGATCAGCATCAAACAGTCACGTTGCAGGATGGCTGGACAGACTCAACCAACAAGAAAAAATGGTGGATTTTAAGTAAATGTGATTTCGAAGGAGGCGAGTATAATATGGACTGACATCTGTGAGTAGAGTGAAAGTTTGAACAGTAATCATTAGGAGATGAGAATCAATATTAAGGAACTATAAAAGACGTTTGAATTGAATTTTAGAAAGAACTTATTAATTTGTGTACTATCAAAATTGATTCTTAGATATAAATAATTTGTCTGTTGACTTACATATAATATGTTTTCTTTTCTCTGTTTCAATAAAAAGGAGATTTCGTTATAATTAAAATGTCTGGCTAACTTCATTGTGAGAACCATGTGCCATGCTGTAGGAGTAACTGTTAAGTACGAATGAGATTGATACCTTGCCCTTCAGGTAAAAAATAATAGTAAATTTAATATTGAGTTTGTAAGAATGCAGACTTACAAACATAAGTAACTTGATTTTTATTTAAAAAACTCTTGAAGTATAAAGGATTAACTTAACTCCCCTTACAACAGTTGTGTTGATTTATAGTGCCACTTAACTTGAAACAAGTTTCGTCATACCACAACACCTTCATTAAAACTCCATTTTCTTCTTTTTGTTCGTTTAATACAATTTCACAAAACTGGATGGCGATTTGGGTCATTCTCCAACAAACCATAAACAAGTTTGGACGATACAGCTTAATAGTGATACAACATTGTAGAAAGCTCAATCGAGGTTCTAATTTGTGGTTTCTTAGGGGTTTTCGTAAAAGCTTCATTAAGAGTAAATTATCCTCAGCTGTAAAAGTAACAGGTATAATACTTTTCTTTGCATTAAGAACCAATCCTGTTCTTTCAAACTTATTTCGCATACTTTTGTTCCTCGAAAGTTAGATTTTCAACCATTAAAGAAATAACATTAATTAATAACTCATCATTCTAAATAACTTAAGAGTTAACATCTAAATAATGTTATAACTAACAATACAATTTATATTTTACATTAATATAGCATTTCTCCTCTTATAATAACGTAAAATATGAATTGTATTGTTAGATATAAGATTAGTTCAGAATATTGTATTAGTTAGATGTTGGCAATTATTTTCAGAATTCATAAAATATGTGTTATCCTACAATGTTACTTAGCAACAGAGAGATAAACAACAATAGTTGCTTAGCAACAAATAAAAAATTCTAACAATTAATTGTATTCTCAACTTTATTTTGACAAGATTTTTTGTATAAGATAATATTTGAGGGTTGTAATAGAAATGTAAGGGTTATTATGAATGTGACAGAGTTTATCCGCCGGATTCCCTCTCCTGCGAGCAAAAAAATTTTAATTTAACAGTAAATATTTCTTGTTGAAACTCCATATTCAAGGATTAAATAAAGCAATAAAGCTATAGTTTCAAAATTATTTTAATAATATAAATGAGCTACAATTGTTTCGCCTTGCGGCATCATCGGGCAACTGTTTAATTGAGTTGTCCGATGATGCCGCAAGGCAAAACAATTGTAGCTCATTTATATTATTAAAATTTTTTTGAAACTTTAGCTTTATTGCTTTATTTAATACTTGAAAAAAATATGAATAAAAACTCTAAAATATTAATTTGTTGTATTGATTTCAGCTATAAACTTTCACATTTTACCTAAATAGGTAGAACGATATTTGAGACAATCAATTTTCTAAGACAAATTGTCAATGGTTCATTTTCAGTTTTTGAAAAATAATGCTTAAAGTGATATTTTTTATTGAATGACAATCAATGTTTTGTTTGTATCCATGGAGGCTGTATCTGAGCAAAATTAATTATAAAGCCAATTTTGAAAAAATGGAAATTTTGTTGTTTAACTAAACTAAGCTCAGGTGCCTTTCCAATTTCAACATGATGCTGGGATCAAAACTGTACATTTTTTGAGCGCTCATTGAGAAAGGTAATTCATGGGAAGGTACTCGGAATTTTGAGTTATTGAAAAATACCTGGAGATAACAGTCAAACTATGCCCACATGTCAACTTGATCATCTGTTAGAGCTGCACCACCACAGCACAGACACTTTTTGTGTGATTATATTTATCTGTTTTGAGTTCATCTGTGTCCACAAAAGTTTTTTTTTTTTGAAATTTTGTCTGTTGTATGTGAAGTGATCAGTACAAACAAGTGGACTGCTTTTAATCAAAACTGGTATGTAGGCATATTTTGGGCATTTTTGGGACTCTTGTTTTTTTTATATCTCAAAACGATGCTGCCATAAGAAAACCAAAATTAAAATTCTGATTAAATTTTGCTCTCCGTTTTAAAATCAGCCATGGGGCTGATGATCAAAATAACTTACACAGTACCACAAGTAAATATTAATTTAAGCTTTTCATTTGATAACTTCGAATTTTATTTTTCTCTATGTATTTATGTATGAGAGTGTTTTGTACTACTGCATTCACATTCATGTCATAAAGTTGTAAGTTTAGTACTGTATTCATGTTTCTTTAATACCTCGTTAGGCTATATTTTTATGTTTGATGTTCTGATTTACTCTCGCTACAATTGGTTCGAATAACTGATGTTCTTACTTTATCAGAAATTCACTAAAACCCATACTTATTAGAACAAAATATGATAAAAGTATCTCAACTGTTTTACATTGGGAAACAAAAGAATAAATTGCGTCTTTGTGTGTTTGCATAAAAAACACCTGTGTATATACAAGCATCGATTCTGTTCCACAGTTGGAGTGAATTGGCGAAAATAATAAACTGAGTAGTCATCTAAATGGTTGTATTTTTAGACCCGGTATTTGCATAGCAAAATGCTAACAAATTTATTACCATATAATGTTTTTACAAAGTAGGAAAATTAGAAAACAGGTGATAATTGCCAAACATATTATCTTAATTCTACTTTATACTAATAAATATTAACATTTTAAATATAGATCATTTACTAACAACAACAAACAAGGGGGTTTTTCGATCATTTTCACCTTTTCATAAAAATTCCAAACACCTAAATTTGCCACTGCAGAAAGGACTTTGGAATGTTGCCAGTTCAAGGGTTATATTATAATATAAATATTACAATAAGGTCGAGACTATCCAGCCTAACACTTTGACGAAAGTGTTCCGCCAATCTGTTCAAGGATGTGTTATATAATAGCAGAAGGGTTTCATTATCAATTTACTTTTTAGTTTTCTGAAGAGATAACAGCACCAATCACATTATTGTTTATTACAGATGTTTGTTATTTTATATTGCAGACTATTATTTCATTTTATGAGTTGGTAGTCCTGAATAAAATAAATATTGAATTTATCCTGTCATTTTCACTGTTTAGTGTTTGTTTTCATGTGCTGAAATGGTGATCTTTAACCATTTGCGTTAGGTAGTGAAATTGATCGAAATATTTGACGGTCGATTCAAATTGAGTGGAAATGAATTAAAACTTATACATTCAGATATCAATGACCAGTGTTTCAAATGAATTGAGTCGGAACAATTTTCTGATGAAAATTAAAACTGTGCAAGTGATTTTACGGTGGGCAATGCGGCAGTTACAATTATTGAGAGTGCCATTTTAGGAGTTAGATAGTTAGATATAGTAGGCCAAGTCATATTATTGAACCTGTAATTTGTGGTGAAATAGTGTTTTTAGAATAACCATTTAATGTAGATTTGATACAAAAAATGGTAACTTAGGAAAATTTATATAAACATAACTACAATTAATTCTGTGGTTTGCAAAGTATAAAATTTGGTTGTGTAAAGTCAGATTATATATTTTTTAACTGTAGATAAAAAATAACTACTGTTATATCATTACCAAAATCTATAAAAATTTAATTAAAAAATACAGAGATTAATTGCAATTCACAGTTAATTAACAAAATTTTACAGTAATTATGTCCAATTAGTAATGTTATTTGTTAATTTATCGCTTGAACATAATAACATAATATATATATATATATATATATATATATATATATATATATATATATCTAAAATATAATATCATTCTGTCTAAACCTATAATAGAATATAATCTATAGTGGGACAAAACCTGATTTCCAGACTAAAACAAAACAAATTATAAAAGAACAAAACCTTAACTGAGGGAACAAACGGTATTTATGGATAAAATGAAACTTTAGGCATCCGGAAGTTATGTTACAAATGTATATAAAATTCAGAATAATTTATTAGAATCCAAAATCAACGGAAAGTAAAGTTGTGAAAAAATGGCCGCTGCCAGAATAATAACATTAGGAGACAACCCCCACGAAGGGAAACCATATCTCCGACTGGTCGATGAAACCGCATTGTAATCTTCCAACCCCTCATTCAAATAAAATTTCTTATATATGTAATTTAAATATGCAAATTAGAGAGATAAAAATTAATTCCTATGTGAGAAGTTTTTTTAACCCCGTAATAATAGTAATAATGTATGTCATCTATCATACTAAAATTTATTTCTAAATTATTTCTTTCAATTTCTAAATTGTAATAAAAAAAAAGAGAAATTATCTAATTTTGATAACATAAGCTCCCATCGACATAGATACAGAAGGCACCAAAATTAGAATGTTTCCGGAGTGCAGTGAACTTGAAGATTTGAATTGTTGTTGGGATGCCAAAAGGAGAAAGACGCTTCCAAGACGCCGAGTCTTTATTATCAAGAGTAATCAGTCAAAGCAAATAATCGAGAGTGACAAAGTTTTTACAAGAAGTTTAAATAGTATGGTGTGTTGTAAAGTCATGATTTATAGCCGGACACCACATATTAATGAAGAAATTTTGAAATACAATCCAGCAAATTGGTGAGATCGAAATAGTTTTAGCTATACTTTTTAAAACCCAAATATATATACATCCAAAGACCTTCATTTACATAAAGACACTAAGCCTAAGAGGCCATGATTCTATTTTATTACTTTCTGAAGTGTTAAAGACAATAAATTAATTGAGCTATGAACAATATCTTCTCTCACTATTGCAGATTTTCATTCTTTTTATCTTTGAACTATTACTTTGTATTTCATTTGTGGTTTTAAAAAAAAAATAAACCTAAAGATTTTATATTGAGTGTGACTACAGTCGGTACTCGGTGAAATTCCATAATAAGGCAAAACAAAAATGAAAAAGCACTTATAATTTCACAAAAAAACAATTTATTGCTACAGCTGTTTCGCCGTTAGGCATCAGTAAAACAGATTCCAATTTTGCAAATCATTTACTAGATTCAGGCCATACATTTGATCCCATTGATAATGTCAAAGTTTTACACATAGAACAGAAAAGTAGGAAATTAAATAGTTTGGAAATTTTAGAAATTAACAGATCTGTTTTAAAATGCCATGCTTCTAACCTGAATGAACAAGTCAATAACCCATCCCCTTTGTTAAAACCTATTGTTTAAATACTTTCTCTTATCCATGTCCCTTTCAGGTAAAACCAGGTCATTGCCCAACCTCTGCTTTCATCCCCACCTTCATTCCTAGATGTTAGTGTTAAGTTGACCTGTATTTTAGTTTTTAGTTCTTAGTTGTCTGACGATGCCTAACGGCGAAACAGCTGTAGCAATAAATTGTTTTTTTGTGAAATTATAAGTGCTTTTTCATTTTTGTTTTGCCTAAAGATTTTAATTCAATGTATGTTTATTGTTGCTGCCCCTAGCCTTGAGAAAGCTGGCACCGACCCCAAAACCCGAGATATGACTTGTGTTTATATATTAATGTTTCATTTATGTAAAGATAGTCCTGTGATAGTCAATTGAACAGTTAAGACTACATATCTTACAAACCGTCCTAGAAATTGTGATGAAATCTTTTAATCGATTTTTATGTTTGTTTTTGTGTTAGACTTGAACTTCTATCCTACATCATAATTAATGAACAATGATCAATTCTTAATATGTAATATAGTATTTTATAGATTTGTTAAGGTCAAATAGTTTAATTTCGTAGAAACTTCAATTCAATAGCAAAGACTTACGAACTATCCATTCAAACTTATATTTCTTTAATTTTATATGTTTTGAATTAATTCCTTTTTGTTAATAAATCTAACCTATAGTTTCATTGTATTTTATGTATTTTTTTATTTATTTTTTTAGTGAAGAGAGTCAAATTAATACTTAAAAAAAACAACAAAAACTATCAAAATGAGATCACATAAAAAATTAAATAACTAATCTTTATATGCAAATCATACCATAATATTTGATGTTGTGTAAATTTTTATATTATACCAAGTTGATGCAACAATGTGTGGCTATTTTTTAATTTTGTTTTGCATTAAAGAAAGTAAAATAGTAGAAACAAAGTACCACTTTTTAGTGAGTTTGAAATTTTTATCCGCCATCTTAAAAATAACTTAATTTTTTTTAAATTGAGAAGGTAGTCGTGAGATACAAGATTGTAATGTAAAATGTAACGAAAAAAAAACTGATTAAATCCGTTTTTGAATATCTAAATCTGTTTTTAAGTTATGTGGTCAGTCAAATGAGCAAAAATGCAAAATCGTACGTCAAAATAATCAAAGAAAAAACGCATTACATATTACTATAATTCTTTTACAATTTTAAAAGTTTCCTTTTAAAATGTAGTGTAAGAAAATAATTGTAATAATGCCCTAAACTTTGTTAATTAACATAATTAGAGCAATGAAATTCAGAAAAAATAAACAACCTCAGACTGAAAAACAAGTTTGCGACTAAGAAGAATAAAATAAAGAATTATAGTAATAATATGCGATGCGGTTTTTCTTTGATTATTTTGACAAAAATTTCAAACTCACCAAAAAGTGATTCTTTTATGGCTGTGAATAACTGCTTTTATTTTAAGACTTGTAGATAAAAAGTATTTATTTTGTATTTATTTTGAGATATTAAGCCGTTTTCAGACTTTTCAAAACATATATTACTAAAATTGCGGTATTATTTTAATTAATTTCTCTTCAATATACAAAAGGGGGGTCTGTATAATATACAAATACCTTCTTTTTACTTACTACATAAATTTTGTAAGGAGAGTTCAGAAACACCCTGTATATGAAGTTTTAACCAATACTATTACCGAAAAAATAATATTTTTGGATAACCGTTTAGGAGAAACATTATATTTAAACCGTTGTTTTGAAAAATAGTTAGTATCAGTTATTTTCAATATAACAGTATGGACAGAATTACCCCCATAGAAAAAGCTTATCAATTAGTACTAAAGTTGATTTTGATTGAACTAGTCTTTCTATAATGTTTTTAGGTATCTCTACTCATGTTTCCCGGTTTATAACCCAGATTTAAGAGAAAGGCTTATAGACACCATAAGACAGTGTCTATAGGTTAAAGTTAATTATGACATAAAACTTACAAGATTACGTTCCATATCCGAGTCTGTAGGAGTGCACACAAACATTCCACGTTGCATGAGTCCAACAAAACACCAGAAAGCATCTGCTTCTTCTTCTATCTCGGCCAGTACTGGTGCTAGCAAGTCTGACATGCCTTGGGTATAGCCTAGACTAGAGTTGTATACTGCGTAGTTTAAAAGAATGTTCCTGTACAATCAAAATCATAATTTATTAAAGAGTCTCTATTCATTACGTAAGCATTATTCCCCATCCCCCTACCCACTTAAAATACATGTCATAAAAAAAAGAAAAGAAAATTTTCACAAAAATAGCCCATGATGATTCTAAACATATTTTGCTAGAATGGTCGCTATTTCCCCAAAAATAGTGGCGAAGAAGTGAAAATGAACAGTCTTTGATATTTTTAGAAATATTCGGAAACTGTAATTTTCTTTCAAATGTGATTGGGTTTTGGTTATAAACCTTTCTATTCCACTAAAATTGTTAAGGCCTATTTTGAGATGCATGGTTTTCACTTTCTGATTTCAGAATGGTTTCATGCTCAGAATGTTCAGGAAAATAATGTATTTTCCTTTGCTTAAGCTTTATGTATGAATAGAATAAGCACTTTTTATTTTCCCACATATCTGTAGTACGGTATAGAGAAAGTTACGTGACGGGTAAAAAAAGCAATGTCAATATATCCGTTTTGAGGTCCTCTGACTCCAAAAAAATAATGATGTCCCGTGTGGACTGATTTCAATAAAAATTTGGTATGTGGCTTAATTTGGCCATATCTTGGAACAGTGATTTAATAACTCAAAATGTAGAGGTAGTGCCATAACAAAAAAACACAAAAATTACAATTTTCTCAAAATCCGCTCTGATCTCTCAGGACCCTAACAAAACGTATTAGTCATCATCTCTAAAATGCTGGAATTAAGGGTAACTTACGATGGAATGAACATGTGAAACTGAAAGGAAATGAACTAGATATTAAGTTCAGAAAAATACAGTTGCTAATTGAAAGAAAATCCGAACTTGTCCTTGCGTAATAAATTGCTAATTTACAAACAAGTGATAAAACCGGTATGACGGTATAAGGTGTGACGTATAGAGTCCAACTTTGGGGATCCACTGCAAAAAGTAATGTAAAAATATTACAAATGCTCCTTGAAGAAACGACAACATGCATAAGGATCTTGGAGTGGCCACAGTTGATGAAATGATTCAAATTTATCCAAGAAAGCAGGAGAGAAGGCTCCATTTATATGAAAACCCTGACATGAAACCGTTTTTGGACAATGAAGACTTGGTTCGTCAGTTGAAGAAAGTGAAACCATTTGAGCTGGTGTAATGAAGGACCTATTAGTGTATAAATATGTTTCGAAATTTTTAGAATCTTTTAAAGGAAGTTACATCCAATACAAAGTGTTCCTAGTCTTATGGGTAAATTACTTGAGAGACTAATGTCTAATTGTAATAACAAACAATAAAAATTTTAAACTCTAAAAAATACTGATTCATGAATTATCAAGTCATAAGGGTTCTAAAAAAATTCATAATTTTTCAAAATTGGCTCAACGATTTTGATCAAAGTTTAGTGAAATGTGAAAATTAATGACCCAAACACGTGTTACCCCAACTACAAGCAAAAAATATTACGGTTCAGGAAAAAATAAATTTTATTAGAATTAAACTTTCTACAAATTTAAATTTAAAATTTTCTATTTAATATGTAATTTTAACAAATTATGGCGAAAAAATATAATATATGTAAATTAGTATTATAACACCAGTCACCATTTTAAAACTGTTAAGGGAAACATTAAAATTTTTTGTACATATCTGGGCAATGGATTAAAATATTATTATTAACAATTACTGTAATTTTATAATATATTTATTGGTTTAGGTTAATCTTGGTTGCAGACAATTGCCACAAAATTATGTTTTTAGTTTTTTGTTGATAACTTGGTTACTTTGATGTCCAGAAAATGTTTTTAAATGAAAGAGGAAAATCCTCTGTCTCATATAAATATTTCGGAATGTTAATGGAGATAGTCAACATTAAACATCTACATTTTAAAAATAAAGTCTTGGTTTTTTGGTATACTGGTAAAAAGTTAGATAAATTAAATAATGTGTATAGCAAATCTTCACTCTATATTTTATCTCCTTCGGAAAATGGCCGACAGACAGAAAACTAAGCATTTACAAAACTATGTTTATATAAACTTTTTAAAATTTTTAGCTCTAGCTTTAGAAATATCCCTGTGCAATTTTTAACCATCCTGTATATCTAATGTAAAAATGGATACAAACATATAAATCTTAATAACCAAATCCCATACAAAGTAGGAAAGGGAAAAAAAATTGTAACATCAATCTCATATTCTTACTTCATAATTTCCACATGAGGATTACATTCCCCGGCATAGTACGGATTTGACCTGTCTGTCCTGATTACATCCTTCTCTATCACACACTGGATGTTACGTTGGAAACGATCTCTAGCAGCTCCTTCCAGGCCTAAGCGTCTACACCTACACAAAGGAAATACACATCATGACTTGAAAAATAATATACAATCCACTTTCACATATTCAAATGCACAATAATATGCTATGAATATAACTGTTATATAGAGAACTTCATTAACCGTAGAAGTGACAAAAATTGTAATCTGTGACTATTTCTCTAAACAACTCATTAACAACTATGATGTATTGGTAATTTCTGAAGCTTGTGACTGCTTCACAAGAGTTGAATTTATACAAATCTGTTTTATAAATTCCAAGTTTTGTTTCCATAGTAGAAACATTCAAAAAGCATTGTTCTTTTCAAAATTATACTGGCTAAAAGTTTATCTTTTAACTACTGGCCACCACTTGTCAGCTGACTTACAAAGCTACTGGAGTTTCATTGCTATTGAGTTTTTTTTAAATAGATTTTTAGGTGGTTTTATTTGGAGCCGATTATTTTGAAATCTTAGGACAATAACAAAATTTATTATTCTAAGAGAACCAAGTGCAGTATTCAATGTAAAATAACCTCAAAATCAAAGAGTTAAATTGTATTAAAAGTGATAAATTCAGTGAATGTGTGTTTGGTATAGCACACGTTAACTTATAATTAACTATATTCATGCAAATAAAAATTTTATTAGAAGAACTATTTAACCCTTTTAGTGCCAACGTCAACGGCGGTATATACGGACGGTGTCGGTAATGTTGAAAAAAGCCAACATCCGTATATACGGATGTCTCGAAAAAAATTATTACACTTTTATTTTCTGTCAAATTTAAATAATATTACACCAAAATATTCTTAAAGAAACGTAGATTAGAGAAAAATAAAGTTGTATATAGTATTCAATAATACTAATTGGCTGTAGCGAAGATAAACAAGGCTGTGACATTTGCGCATCAGCTGGTTAGTCGGGAATATTCCATGCACAGATGTTTGTTGTGTGTAATCTTACTAGTTTGTTTAAGATTTAATACTATTAAGCTACTAATCTTGTGCTATTATCTTATGTGACTGTTACTTTATGTTATTGTTATATTGTGCGGTAAAATTATAAATAAACATGGATCGTTCACGTTCACCACTTAGTGAAAACACAACTCGTGCTTTATTAGATGAAGATGATTTGAGCGATGGAAAGTTGAGTGCCGATTCATATGATTTACTTTCGGTTGTGGATGATTCTGATGAAGATTCTAATTATTATGATCCTTTTTTTGGCAGTTCTTTGCCTTCTACTTCAAGGTTATTTCAAAATATTCCTATGAATAGAAATAGGCCTAGCTTTTTCTAGTAGTAGTGAAAATGATGAAAATGTAGTGTTTATTAAAAAAATTGTGTTTCCATTTGTACTTTTAGTAGAAAATCCCAAATTTTAGTGTGTTTGTAAACATTTAATTACTTTTTCTTGTAATATTAATTGTTATGAGCAAAGAACTTTTTTCAAGTGTGATTTATCGTGACAAATTTTAAAAAAATTGAAAAATATTGGTGAGTAGAATTATATTTATATTTTTAAGTACTCTAATTGATGAACATTTTGATGGGGTTTTATTTTATGAATATATGTGTTTCAGTTTGGATTAATGTTGTTAAGATTAAGTATTTTGTTATTGTTCTAAATTTAATATTAAAAGTATGCATTTCAGATATCACGACTGTATTTTAGTAATACGCTCTTCAAAAGAATTCACGCGCCGGGATTAACTTTATTTTTAAAAAAGAGTACAAGCGCATAACCACATGAAGGCACCCTATATTTGAATTTATAGTTAAGACGTAAATAATGTCTTAAAATCAGTAAGATTCATGAATGGAAAGGGGAGGAAAATTACACTGTTTAAAAATTACAACTTATCAATTTTAGAGTTAAAAGGGCAAAACCAAAGATTGAACTTGATATAAATCACAAAAGTAAAAGAAGTGATTACTTAATATAACCATACAATCGTTTCCTTGGAAACAAACTCACATAATATTCCTTACAACACTTGTACCAAAATTATCATTGTTACTAAGCAACCTTTGTTGTTTATTTGAATTGTTAGTGTTTTTTTTATTGAAAGCATAATATTTTAATGAGAAGTTGGAAATGTTATTAGAACACACTACAGTAAGCTCTTTTAACCGGCACGGTTGGGACCAGGGCCATGCCGGATATCCGATTTTGCCGGAAAATCGAGCGTATCTAGTTTTTATAAGAAAAATCAATGTTAGTGAAAATCAATACCGGCAGTGAATTGTTGTTTAGTGTTTTTGTCTATATTATTTTGGTAAATACAATTTATTTTATGATTATTTAGTGTATCAGTAGTGTTTTTAGTGTAGTATTACACATGTAATAATGAGTGAACTTGGCAACAATTCAAGTGATATTCATAACTGTTTGTGTGAAAGTAATACCGCTAGTGATGAAAGCGGTAACTCCGATGTAGGAATCAAAATGTTTGTTTCTTTTTTTGTGGTGTGTATTACATATTTTATAATAACTAATTTTATTATTGTTGTATGTATAAATGTTTAAAACGATGTTGACATTATGAAGAAAGTAAAGTGTTACTTATGAAGCAGACAAACACTGGATTCTGGATGACTAAGAAAACGGCGCACGTAGTCACTGCACTGGCGGGAAATGTCAGTCGAGGCCTGTCAGCCGCCCGAACATAATCGGAAAAAACCAACCGTGAGTGGCTTGGCTGATGCCGGTTAGTAGAAATTGCCGGTTGTTAGAATGCCGGTTAAAAGAGCTTCTACTGTATCTTCAAATTTATCCTCATCTAACTTTTCCTCTTACACTTTTCTCAAAGTAAATAAATTTTCAAAAAACTTCCATCATTTTCATAAAAGTGAATTAATGCACAAGTAAAATAAGGAAATTTATGTTTTTCAGGAGGTGGACATTTTTTAAAATTATTATAATTTTATTTTACATTATTTCTGACTATAAACATATTTAGTAGTGACACTCGTAGAATTTTGTTTTTAAAAAGTCATTTAGAGATTGAAGTTTGTAAGTTAGTTATAGTAAAATCAAATTTTCGTGGAAATTGGGTTGGAAGTAGAACTGTGAATCTGAACTTTAAGAGACATAAATTATGGTACAAGCATTTGAAAAATCTGACAACGGCTTGGAGTGATCTCATCAACTCGCTGACCTACTACAAGCATACCAGTCTTTCAGCAATGGAAAGCAAGAAATGATGTAGATTACGTCAAAGGGTAAACTAGAGCCCATTCCGACTTGCCACTATAAAAAATGACACAAACTGAAGTTAAGCTTGACTGACCTACCATCAAAATTGACAAAATTTATAAACAGAGGTGCTTAAAAGTGAAGCCCTTGAAATGATCAACATAAAGTACCAAAATATCATCTTAGTACATTAGTACGTAGAACCTTAACTTACGTCAGCTGTTGGTACTCATGTCTTCGGATTTTAAGAATATGTTCTCTTTCATCTTGAGTTGACTGGAAGGAAAAACAATGTAACAGGAAAGGCCAAACTGTTTTCCTTAACCCAGGTGCAAGTCCTCCGAGAAAAATTCCCTAAACAATAAACATAAACATAGAGTGAAGGTTGTGTAAAGTTAACCCTCAAAACGGATCGCGATGTTTTGGTATTGTGTAGAAGCAACTTAAAATGGAAATAAAAAATTCTAGTTGTAACCAACCTCTTTCATATTATATATTATTTGGATTACAAAAATGTGGAAAACAGTACAAGTTCATTTAACAAAGAAAAATTAAAAACAATACAATTGTGTTAACTGAAAATAAAAACAAAAAACTTTGTTCAATTTTTTTTAAGTTTGGTTTAGTAATCAAATGAAAATTTATACTTTATAGGAAATAGAATATACAACTACTTTAATTTTTTATATTTTTTATATATATAATGGGAAAGTCAAAACCGGAAAATATGATAAGTTTCATTCTGTAACATACAAAATTCATAGAAAGTAATTTGTTGGTGAAAAAACTACATTCTTTTTTAAGAGAAAGGATCAAAATAAACAAGAAAATATTTAATAATAAATTTATTCAATGACCCTGGAACTAACTGGCAGTCATATTTTTTTTTAAGGCAGGCATTTCTTAAGTAATTTGCATGCTCAAATTGAAAAATCCATAAAAAAATTATATATATTCATAACTTGTTTGTAAAACTCAAAACAGTATTATAACATTGAAAACAACTTACTTGGATTGTTTCTCAAAAATATTTCATAATTTTTTCAACTTTGCTCATCATAACACATGAATTTTTATAATATTAAAATTTTCCAATATGCAAAAGAATGGTTTTTTAATTCAGAATTTTAAAACTTATAAGACTTACAACTTATTTACAGAAAAATTATAATTATATATAAAAACTGTTTTTATACAGGCCACCACGAGTGAAGTTTGTTGAGGGAGGAGCCAGTAGACGGCCTGACCTTGAAGAAACCAATAGGGTTTGCCAATTCGTTTCTCAGCTGTGACAGCTATTGTCACCACAATTTTTCTCCAGTTACATTGATTTAAGACGCTCGGAAAAATAATAGATACTGCATTTAATTTTGCTGCATCAAAGTTGCAAACAGCATAATTTAACAAATAATTAACCATTTTTTAAATACACCCGTAGATGCTTTCCTTCTTTGTTAGCAAATCATCAAAAATTGTTCAACGAAAACAATATTTTTCCAACTTAATTAAATAAATGCAATGAAAATCTTTCCCCTTAAATTAGAAAAACTTCAAATTATACCTATTTTTTTTTTTTTTTATATATAATATATAGTGTGTTGTATTATTACAGGGGAAATAATTATTACCATTAAAGCAAAAATAATTAAATAAAATGTGACATAATGTTAATTTATCAGTTAGACTAAACATGTTTAAATTATTCAAACAAAAAACTATCATTAACTTTATAAAAAAAACCTAGTAAACATAATAAAACTACTTATTTATCCAACTCTATTAGCACTGGAATATGTCGGTAGCTGTTCGAATTGACAACCGCATGCTATTCTTGCTCTCTTATTGGCTATTACTCAATGGACATGATTCGTTGTGCATAGTATATTAGTGTCAGCATTTTTTACCAAGAAAGTAAAATATTTTGCATTCATAAATTGAAAAATGCATTAAAAAATATTAAATATTCCTAATATTATTATATATCATTTTATTTGTAATACTTCACAACAAATTATTGTAATATTGAAAACAACTTAATTGAGTTTTTAATTGTGATTTTATCAAAAATGTTTAGTTACAAAGTTTTTTTTCTCTTTCAATTTTTGATCGTACTTAGCACACACGAATTTGCATAATGTATTACTAACCAACATCCAATGAGCCTTGTGGTTAATAACAATATGGAAGAAGTTATCTCCAAAACACTGATTGATTTATATCCCTCTAAGTATGATAGGTTACCAAAATGTACATAAGGATTTATTAAACTTTCTAGCCTTAATTGTGTTAGTGTTTTATTTGTGGTTTGGGGATTACTTTCTTCCATATTACTGGTGTTTTTTTTTTCCAAAAGAATTTCACATATATAACGAGACATTATATTCCAAATTTTGCTATCCATATAATACTTTTCCGAAAACAAAAATCACTGAAATCGTCAAATTATAACATAAAACACAACTAGAACAAAACAACTAATATGCACAGTTAGGTTACAAATGCTAGGTTAAAATTAGCTAATTTTTCAAAGCTGTTCAAAGAAACTACAAATTTGATTATCAGACAAGGAGTCCTGTGTGTTGTTTTATCTGATCACGTTTATATTTAGTCCTAGCTTTGACTGCTCAGGCCTAGTTTTAGTCTTGAGTTCTTTTCTTAGGATATAAATTTAGTTTCCAACATGGCCCTAGACTACTAGGCTGTGTTGGTGTTTTTCTCTCTTATGTTCTAGTTTCACACTCTTGATAACAAGAGTTGATTTATACCCTCGAAACTTCGTGTATTAATTTTTATATAGGGAAATGATGACAAATGTCCAATTAAACCAATAATAATATAAAAAATCTATCTTTATCACATAATTTTAAAACTAAAACTGTAACAAAGAATGAAATGTCAGCTATCAATTGGACTTAGTGATGTGTGAGTTCGAATTAAAATACTCGGTGATTCCGAGTATCAAAATCCTCGGAAGAGTCCGAATATTAAAATCCTCGGTTTCGTATTAAAATACTCGAACAAAATCCTCGTAACTAGGAACAAGGAGGAGGTAAAATGTGCGAGACTGCGAGTATCCTCGGTGTGCAAGTATCCTCGGACAACGATATTCGTTAGTGTTGTGTCAATTCTAAACAAAATACTCGGTGTTTCTACTTTGGTTACATTAGTTTCTAAGCTGATTTTTCACTACACATTAATTAAACATTACGATTTTGAGTTATAATGATTTAGATTCGGTAACAAGTTCAATTTAAAATAAAAATAGTATTCATTTATTTCCACATTAACAAAAAGTAAATTAAATTATTATTTAATTGTTATTACTTATATTTAAATAAATATTTATAGGTTACCATCTTTATAAAAAATATAGTAAATTAACTTATTTTAAATAATAACTAAATTATTAATGTTGGTAATAATTGTACTTTCGTTTAATTACTGAATTTGTGTCGAGGCAGGATAACATTTAATTACGTATTACAAGTTGTGTCAATCGCATATTGTTTAAAAAAATAAATACTTGGTGGATCAGTCTAACAGATAGAAATATAACACACACACACACACATAATGCGCATAATCATTCTGCGCAGATACTCGATGTCGAACTAATAATACGAGTATTGAAATCATTCGAAGCCGAGTATTGCGAGTATCTATATCACCCGAGTATCAACATCTCTAATTGGACTTATGTTGTTTTGGATCAATATTAATCAAGGCCATAATCATGGCATTTTCATAGTTTCAGAAAAAATGTACTGAGTCATGTTTATAACCTTTGCCAGTTCTAGGGTTTTAAAGATATTTCACATGTCAATTTCTAAGCATGACTGAAAATCAAAATTATATAAACTGTTACCATGGTTTCAATCTCTATTGAAACACAATAATTGTTGTTACAAATTAGTAGCAACATAATATTATCTTTACTAGTTTCTGCAAGTACTGATGAATCAAAGTTCACAATTTTATGTATAAGTGTCAAATACAATAATATTAATTGCTTAATTTTCAAAAGAAATGGACAAAATGAATATTTTTTTATTTACAAAAATTTACATTTTTAAATAATCATTTTTTTATTATAAATATTTATCATATTTTTATTGATTCCTACTTACTGGATTGTTAACCCATTGGCCTACTTTGACGAGACCTTCTCGCCGCTAGCACTATAACCCGTAAAATACTTTGACGAGTCCAGCTCGCCACCAAGTAATTCACCGATTTAACGTTAGATACCAGCTGTATGCAGTCAAGAGTGATTTTTCTGTGTTCTATGGAATATAAGGAATAAAATAATATAACTTTTGGGGTTGGCTGTACTGCATTTGGAAGTGGGATAGTAAATAACTGACCGATTGCTTGACAGATGACGACGCGAGTAAATAAACAGTAGAGCGCTAGAGGTTACAAAGCAGTGATATAAATCGAAGTATTGACGAAAATGGCTTTATTTTGAGTGACAGTGAAAGTGTCAATGGTAATTATGATGTAAATTACGTTGAAGAAGAAGAGTATGTGCATAAATCAAGTGAAAGTGAGTCTGACGGCAATGATATTGACCCTAACGTTGTGTCAAAATGTTAGTCAATACTGTTTGTTTTATTGTAACCAAATTTTTATTACATCAGATTATAATTATTGTTTTATTTGATTATTGAACAATTAGGTCCCAAATAAATGATAAATATTATTTGAAACTAATAAAATTATTTCATAACAATTTGAGGACATATAAATCCAGGTAGGCCTACTTTATTTCCATGGAAACTTTGTATTTCATTGTAGGCCTAACTATTTGTTAGACCAATAATGGGTCTGATGCAATGTACATGTTTTCATATTATATTATAAAACTATTTTATACCAAATAAACTAGTTTTTGTCTGATAAGTATTAAATATATAGTATAAAACAAGTTTAGTTGTTGTTGCAAAATGTATTTTTTTATAAATTTAACAAAAATTTATCATTATAATATACTTTAACTCTCCATTTCAACGTATAGTATCACAAAACACGTCTTAACTTTGTTGATTCCAACCAGAAACTGAACCTGATAATGGACTTTCTCAAAACTGATAAGATAAGGGAAGGCCTGCCCTACAGCAGGTAATAACTGTAAAGCAGGTTTGAGTTTGTAAGAAAAGGGGTTGTCTATAAGGGTTATAAACCACCTGAATGTTTTGCCTCAATGAAGTTTTACTTAATTTCAATGAGCTGCCATTTTGTATTGGGTTGAGATAGAAAGCTCTGGTTTCCACTGTTCTTCTTCTTTAATCAAGGACTTTAAAATGAGGTGTCACTTAATGGGTCTTTACATTTAAAAATTTTGAGCTGCCCCCCAAAAATCCCATTTTGGGGATATGGGCAAAGTTGTAATAGTGACTAAAAAGTTCACTTTTATTTCACAGAAAGGTTTTCTGAGTTTCATTTTTCTATCTTTATCCATTTAAAATTTAACAGGGTGTATCCATACTTTTGACTCACACTGTATAATATGTTTGGTACAAAACCCCAAAGTTTCATAACAATCACATCACTATACCAATGTTTATAGAATTTAAAGTAAAAGTCTACACTTTGGCCAAAATTAATAGGATTTCCTGTGCAGTGCAGTGCCTGGAGAACTGGTAGGCCAATGGGTTAAATTATTAATATTTGTATTATATACTAACCTTCAAACAATCACTTATTTTCAGATACGTCTGACTGCAGTTTCGATATCACACTGTTATTGTTGAACACAAGAAGTTTTTTTTTTTTTTTTTTTATATTTAAACTCGAATACAATGAGTGGACTGGTTAATTGCAAAGTCCAAAGCGGCGACCTAAAGATAAAAATCTTTCTATTGTAACTGATACCGGGTTTCCGTTTATCAATAAATTAAAACCAAATTGTTAACGCTGTTGATAACTACAGTAAGTTCATAATTTACTTTTAAAATATGACGGGCATAATGCAGTATTTATAGCACCATTTTTGTTTTGATTTATTAGTGCGCTATGTACTAATAAAATGTGTGTCTACAACCAAGTAAAACTTTTGAACATTCGCCATTTTGTACTGGATCAACCTTTTAAAGTGCTGTTTGCGGCATTAAACTCTGCCAGTAAAGACCTTTAAAATGATGTACAACTCAGCCTATGCTTTCATTTAAGATTCTTTTTGTACTACTTATGTGACCCCCCCCCCCGGTCCTAACTGTCACTCATGGTGTGTGCAAGAATAGTTCTTTAAATTCATAAGTGTAAGTTAAGGTTTTCAGCTTTCCAATGTCATTTAAACAAAAAATATTAAACCGGTGCAGGACTTATTGTACACTAAGTATAAAGGTAGTTTTATGAACTCGATACCATGGATTTCTTGATTTCCTTTTCTTGAACAAACAATTTCCAGGAGACACAGATTCAATTACGTAATCCGCATCATTAGTTTGCAGTCCCATGTGACGAGTTTTTACATTTTCTTTTCTTTTCTCTTTTTTTTTTGTTAATCAACTGTTTTTTATCTATCTGTCTCACGAATTGAAATATTATTCCAGGAGCTCATCCATTTGGTGTTTGTCTCAATCTATTGTATACATCAATCATTGTAACGCCTATCTAAAACCTCATTGAACATAGTAATATGAAATTTGCATTAGTTTCCATTTTCATACTATGAATTTCCAAAGTATTCCTCCTGCAGTATTGCTCAACTTCTTCAAGTCTGCTCACGACTACTTTTTGTTTCCGTCACTAATTTACAATTTTTTGAGGTATTCATCTATTTTACAAGTTTCTCGCTTAATTGCTCTCGTATAAGCTATTCAGATGATATGATGATTTTGGTAAAGTAGTCGAATGTAATATTTTGTTTTCCTGCATAAATGACATGGCTTTATATTGGTTTTTTGCCAATTATTCATGTGACATGATCATAGTTGTAATTTTGCATACAGTTCAATTCATTAATCTTTAAATTTCACTGAAATTTGAACGAAATCGGTAGAGCCAATTTTTAGAAATTACGTTTTATAAGAGCCCTTTGTATGACTTTTTTGGTTTTTGACCAATAACTTAAAAATCACAATTTTTGAGAAGTTGGCGATCAATAAGTTTTGTTCGGATCCTTAGAGCCTACACTTGAGCAAAGTAGAATTGATTTTGAGAAAATTGTAATTTTGTGTGTGTTCCTTACAGGAGATACCCCCAAATTTTAAGTTATAAAAAAATGGAAAAACAAGTCCCGAGAGATGGTTAAAAAATGCCCACATGGTAATTTTTTTTAAAATCAATCCTTGTGTATGGACTATAGAACATTGCACATATGACAGACAGATATTGAGCCCAAAAACACGTTTTTAGACTCAGTAGACCTCAAAATAGATATACCCACAAAAAAGCAATACATTTTTTCACCCATCACATAACTTTCTCTATACACAATATACAGGGGTGGTGAAAAGTCCCGGAACGGGTTAATATTTTTTTAACCGTTACAGATGGAACTATATAACTTGGTACACTGTTACTGGGCATAAAACACTATTTTACCACAATTTCAATGAGCCGCTACCACTTCGGGGGAATGGCCCACATGGAGTCAGAAGAAAATCTTAAATAAGAGCGTGGGTTGAGTTGTGCATCAAATTAAAGGTCTAATTTAGTAGAATACAATGCCGTAAATCCGACTTCAAAAGGTTCACCCTAAACAAAATGGCGGCGTTTTAAAGTTTATGAAAGTTACTATGGCGTTGAGTGTTAAAGATAGCTGGAACATGTTTACTCGGTACAGGTTTCAAAACAAACGGCCAGAAATCAGTGTTGGAGCTATAAAGATATTTTTTAGAGTTCTACTTGACCCTTAACCTCTAATGGGGGACGGTCCACAAGAAGTCGGAAGAAAATCTTTAACGAGAGCATAGGTTGAGTTGTACATCAAATTAAAGGTCTAATTTAGTAGAATACAATGCCACAAATCCGACTTCAAACGGACAACCGAGCCGGAAATGGCAGCTATTCAAAGGTGGCTTGAATTTGAAATTTTGAGGTGCTGAAAAGTCTTGAATCGGTTTAGTAATTTATTACCTAGAAGAGTATTTTTTTGCAAATTCAACAGGTTGATATTCCTACTTTAACATTAGAATGTTTAAACGAAAGATCTCAGAGCTGGAAGGAAAATTTTAATGTGTTACATTAGATTACGCACAGCTACTTATCAACTTATAAAAATTTACAATTCAAGCCATCTTTGAATGGCTGCCATTTCCGGCTCTGTTGTCCGTTTGAAGTCGGATTTGTGGCATTCTGCTATTAAAGACCTTTAATATGATGTACTACTCAACCTATGCTCTCGTTAAAGATTTTTTTCCAACTCCTTGTGGGCCGTCCCCTTTAGAGGTTAACGTTCAAGTAAAACTCTAAAAAATACCTTTATAGCTTCAACACTGATTTCTGGGCATTTGTTTTGAAACCTGTACCGAGTAAACATGTTCCAGCTATCTTTAACACTCAACGCCATAGTAACTTTCATAAACTTTAAAACGCCGCCATTTTGTTTAGGGTGAACCTTTTGAAGTCGGATTTGCGGCATTTTATTCTACTAAATTAGACCTTTAATTTGATGTACAACTCAACCCACGCTCTCATTTAAGATTTTCTTCTGACTCCATGTGGGCCGTCCCCCCGTATGGTAGCGGCTCATTGAAATAATTGTGGTAAAATAGTGTTTTATGCCCAGTAACAGTGTACCAAGTTATATAGTTCCATCGGTAACGGTTTAAAAAATATTAACCCGTTCCGGGACTTTTCACCACCCCTGTATATATATATATATATATATATATATATATATATATATATATATGAAAAAATAAAAATTCTTATAAATAAACAAAAAATGATTTCAAATAACTATAACTATTTCTGTATGAGAACTGCAACATTCTAAAGTTACCTGAAAGACTCCCATACTTTCCGACTAAAATGTCATCTACAGGTTGTATTGCACCAGTTCGAGGTCTTTACATCAGTAACATACTGACAGTGTTACTTACTTTTCTCAAAGGCAGGTCATCTTCAAGTTGTCCTAGGGGGTTCAGCATATCATTCCAATCCTCTTCACTCACTTCGTTAACACTTCCTTCTTCAGGATGAAGGTCACCTTCGCTTACTGCAGGCCTAAATCAAAATTATACAATTATTTTACTCTAATGCATGCAAAAATTAAAACAAAACTTGAACAGAATTTCTCAGTTTGATTATCGTATCTCATGGGTCACTGAAGATGGGGACATTGTCACTGAAACATGTTTAAGTTAATAAACATATTATTTGAGAGTAATTGTGTTAAGCTATTATTTTAAAACATCTCAAGCTCAATATTAATTTATCTAAAACATACAAATTACAGTCATTATAATTATTTTCAACAGTTGATACATACATATTAATTTGAACTCAGTCTATGACACCAGTTATTTTGCATTAGTGTTGGATGAGAAGATGTTAAATTCCTAATTTTTTTTTTAATCATAAATTTCTGAATTGTGTCAATTAGCAAAAAAATTAAAATTATTAATTTTTTTCAATAACTTTGTTATTCTATAACCTACAATATAAATTAAGATACAACAATGTTTTTCATTGAAAGAAAATAGAACGACATATCTGGTTTCTTGTACATTTTCAATATTTTTACCAATAAACATTTTAAACAGTATCCGTTCTTTTAAACGTACAAAATATAATCTTGGCTATTAAATGTATTTTATCCAAAACAGACGGAAAACAAAATATTTTTCAACATATATTTTTTACTTATTTTTAAGTAAGAAATCAACTCTTAAATTAATTTTCTCTGTTCAATTCTGAGGCACTATGTATAGTATGTTTTACAAATACCTGTGCTGCTGCTCTCTTGCATCCTTTCACTGAGTATTGTGGGAGTTACAGGACTGATGTGGGAAGCCATTTTTGTTATTTTATTTGCTCGCTGATTCCCAAATACTCCACAGTGCACTGATATCCATTGCAGTAAGATGCGCTTTCCATCTTTTCTGAGGTTTTCTAATAAACTCTTCAGCTACTAAATATATTTTAATCGGGATTGTCAGGAATAATGTCAAATAAAATTATAAAAATTTCTAATAATTTTAAAAAAATTTCTACCTCCTGGAAAACATGAATTCCCCTATTTTAGTAATTTTGGAACAGTTGCACTTTCAATTTTGTAAACAACTTGGTTCACAAAACCAAGTTACAATTTTAATTTTGTTCTTTCATGAAAAAACTAACTTCGAACAATAGCGAGAAGATGTAACCTTTCATTTCTCGAGGAAATAAAAGTATTACATTTATTCTATTTGCTGAATTTATATTTAAAACATTATTAAAATTTATTGGACACCATTCTATGAGTTTAAGCATAGACACTTGTAATTTTAATAAAATCAAATAAACTGCTCGGTATCGTGGATCTTTCAGGAAAATGTACTTTTGTCACAAACAAACTACAGCTTCTTTTTTTTTCTTTTCGAAATACCAGATTTAAAAGTCCAATACTTTTCCTATTTTTAAACAATTTAGAATAAAGTTTTGGTTTATTTATAAATTTGAAATTGTTTTATCACTTCCACAAAAGGCAACACAAAAGTTGATTAAATGTTTCCACAACTCATGGAAATGGCCATTTCATGGCTTTAGTAATATTAATTGCAAGACACGTTCTGACTTTCTCAAATCTAATATTTGTAATGAGTTTCATAAATTACAATGTTTTTGAGAATAAAATTAGTTTTTTGTCCAAGTTATATTTCAACGAAATATAATATACATATATTTAACGTAACCGTCTATACCAGGACGCTAATACTGGCCTAAAGTATAATACAACTTAAAACTGTTCAATTTTGATTCTTTCGCTAATTTCTTTTGCACAAGCGTAGCTCTAGAAGCGAAGTGAAATCTGAGGCGATCAGCCTAATGAGAAGGTCTCGTAATGGCGAGAGAGTCAATAGGAAGATGAACGAATGAGTCTCCAAGAAGTACTCTGTTCCAGCTTGGGTGTTAAATGCTACGATTGGTGTACATTTACTGTTAAACTAACGATAAAATCAACGCACCAACATCTAACATGTTTCAAGTTTTTTAGGGAAATTATTGTTTCTTAATTTTACTTAAAAATTATAAAGTTTACTAAACAATGTTTATTTAATTAATCTTATTGTATTGTATTAGCAGTAATACAGTATTTAACACTTTCCATTCATACAAATCGTTTACCCGTGATTCTATAACATTAACCAATTTCGGAACCCTGTCTGTCCATCTATATGAGGCTTCGAATATACGATTGCAATACGAGAGATGACGAAGTTTCCCCGATGTCATATCTCACTTACTTCAAACATCGAGCCAAGTACTAACCCAACTTAGAGACCCAAAAATGTGAAATGTTACAAAGATTCTGATAGAAGTAAGAGCTTCAGAATTGTCAGTAAACTCACAGAGCTAAATCACTTTCAACCCATGCGAAGTACAAGCACTACAATACGGGGGTTAAACCAGAATGTTTGTATATGATCAAAAACAATATTAAGGAATGATTGAAAAGAAAGAAAATTTCTGAGGAAAATCCTAGGACCCAAGAAAACAGTGTTGGGATAGTTCACCTACCACTTGAGAAAGAAACAGGATATATACGAAAAATTTGAGAAAATAACAACAGCAATGTCAAAAAGAAGGGTAGGAACACCTGAAAAAGATGAACAGGGAGAGGCTAATGAAAAAGATCTTCATCCACCAAAAAAAGATTGGTTCAAGAAAAAGATTTTGGATGTAAAAGATTTCACAACAGACAAATTCCAAAGATCCAAGAAAGTATTTTCAAAAGAAGGAAGAATGAAGAAAAATCACAGAATGAAAGAATACTGGTGTAATAAGAAAAATTGAAGTTGTGTAACGTAATCCACAAAAGCCTATAACAGGCACACAAAAAATAAAGTTTAGCTGATAAATTCCTGTTTATTTTAAACACCACCCTCATATATTATATAAGAAATTTCTTCATTAAGGTTTACCTGCAGACCATAAAATGTCTGTAAGGCAGATCATCAGAAGGTGCTCTCACAGCTAACAAGTTCCATTGCTGTAACAATGCTGCCAACCTTTCCAGACCTCCATGATGGAAATGTAATATTTTATATTGACATTGACGTGATGCCACAACTAGCTGACCTCTGGTAGATGCAGTGTCGCTGAAGAACAATCTTAAGGATCTCATTTCACCTGAAATAATGAAACATTTATTATGTTCATACTTTTAACCGTACAATTAATGAGTCTATAATAAGGTTGCTAAAAATAACTAGGTCGTCATCAAATGAAATACATTGAAACAGAGCTGGTTTCTTAGTTAATAAATTTAAGTTTATAAAGAAATAAACTATCAGAGTTTAATTTAATGAGAATACTCGTTTCTCAAAATTATATCTTTATAACTTTGTCGCATTAAAATTCTTGACACAATAATAATTAAATCACAGTATATATCAGTTTCATTTTATCAGTTTCGGAGTTGGTACATAATTAAAACAATATTTAAAATTAAAAGAATTATTAAAATTGATTCAGGTTTCTAAATTATATGTGGTTTTATTTTAACACTACCAAGGGGCATGACTCGAAAGATTAGTTATAAATAGGGCGATCAATGTAGGGCATCCAACTATCTATGAAAAACTTTTCATATCGACCACCACTCCAATACACAACCACTCGAACTTCAGATCTATTAACGACTGGTGAAAAAAGTAATGAAAGACGTAAGATACTTTTACTCAGTTCCCATTGGTCGCAAGATCACATGGACTTCTAGTTCTCATCTCTCTCAACGTAGAACTTCTGCTTGATAATTGATTATTTTATGAAGCCTCTGATAACATAGCTATGGAAATTGATATTTTTATGACTTAACTGCCGTGGACCTTAAAAGTTCAATTTTTAACTAACATCAGTCTGAATATATTACCTGTCAAAATTGTCTTTTTTGGTTCACATAACATAAATACAATTTTAGTAAAAATTATTTAACACGTTTTCATACTTTATTTATAATTTATATTCAATTCATAATAATTTCTTGCAAATTAATACTTTGGAAATAATTGTGTTACAAATTTTTCTTTTCACAACTAAAATAAAAACCTTTGTACATCTTAAATTACAACAAATAAATTATCACATACTCTTAGTTTCACTCTATTATTTCGTAACAAACTAATTACATGTTATCGTTCATACTTACTTAAGTCAACAGAAAACTTTCTACAACAACGCTGAGCCCGACGTACTATTGGTGAAGCAGTTGCACTCTCCGGAAAAGTAAGGTTATGTCTAAGCGCTAAAAGTTCGGGAGAAATCATCCATGAAGGAGCAACATCGTCTTCTTTACCAGGAATTGACAACCTTCGACTTCGACTACTCTCTACTAGAGACTGTGTCAACATTTTCTGCAAAGTATTGCTTAACTTTTGTTCTTCCTTTTCAAAAATCCCGTTCATTTTTATTGTCATATCATCTTTATTCTCAACTTCAGTTTTATCTAGCTCAGTCTTTAATTTCACACTTTCAATATCATCTACGTTACACTCAGAAAATGTATTGTCATCGAATAATTCACTAGAATCTACAATAATACTAGGTGAAGATAGATTTGGCACACTTTCGTAATCGTTATTACTTGATATTGTATCCTGTGATGGAGTTTTCGAACGTATTGGATGATATGTAGAAGTACTATCGGAAATAGTAGAGTTATTTGTCAGATCAACATCTTCAGAATTTGGTACAAAAAAACTAAAACAATCTTTCGTTTCATCTGTGGTCAAGAACTTAATGTCAGGCGTTATAACTCTTCTTTCATAGAACTCCTCAGGAGTTGTTTTCCCTGAAGTTTCTGAAAATGATAACTTAGATTCTTCATTACGAGACCTAGGTCTAGTATATATTGGCCAATCAGGACTTAGCGAAGTTTCAGGATAACAACCACTACATTGTGTGCCATAACTATCGCAGGAATTTTTTCTTTGGCACTCAGGAGTTGATAATGATTCTATGGAATATCTTCGACTGTCAACTTCAGACCTAAAACCAAAACACACAAATATAAAGTAGACCTATTATGATCACATCTTTACTCAACAAAAAACCTTTCTCACAAATAAACAGATGCACTGTTAAACTTAAAATTACACGTAATTTATCATAATTATTTCAATTTATACTTCATTGTTTTTTTCTAAATGTCAATTTGATTACTAAAATATTAAATAATATACCTTACTATAATTTCTATTTTTATTTAACTTGTAAAACGTGTGTCTTTAAAAACTAAGTACAATAGATTGTGTTGGTTAATAGTGTGGAATCCAAATTTGTCAATTTACAACAAATTTTCATATATAAACAAGTATTAAAGCCAGTATGGATTTATGAACATCAGCTTTGAGATTATACCAGAGGCAAATTTTTAGATTTTTCAAAGGTTCCAGAATAAAGTCTTGAGGAACATGGTTAATGCACCTTGGTTTATCAGAAATGCTGACCTCCATAGAGACCTGAAGATGGAAACTAAATAATAAAATAAAGAGATTTGTTAAAAAAAGAGGCTCCATCGACACGACAACATAGAGGCTGTACAACAGCTGGACAATAGTGATGATATGGTGTGAAGACTGAAAAGAAGGAAACCATTTTGTGCGGCCATTAGTGGTGTGTGTTTTAATTCGTAGAGACACTGGACACTTAATAATTATCTGTTTCATATAGTAATTTAGGTCAGATAAATATTACTGTATATAGTATATATTATATATTAGCCTTAAAGTCTAGATTGTAATGTAGGAGGGGATAGGCAATATTAAAGATAATATTGTTTTTCCCAGATCCCGCTCCATCGGAGACTGTGGCAAACAAAGTGAACACACATTGTATGAACAGGCCTAGAGTTAAGAACAACTGACTGATCAGTGAACTCGATTGTGTGCCTCTAAGTTAATAACCAGTTAATAACCTCTAATAATAGTCCAGGCGTTGGGCCATATTAAAGATGTCTAGATGAAAATAGCTTGGCGAATTGTAACGTCCAAATATTTTTCTTAAATATTATTTTAAACATTATTTAAAAAATAATAAAACCTACAAATATCTTAAAGTATATTTATTATCAGATTTACTGAAGACAAAACTAATGAACTAAACTATCGTTCAAATTGTCTTAATCCAGTTTTTTCTGATAAGCTCGCTGACATGATTCAAATCGGTAAGCGAAGTATGAAACTGAACGTACCATTTGCAAGGTTGCAATCAGCCTAAATAAAAGACAGAACAACGAACACGATCTTGAAAAATTCAGTCCGCCAACTTTCTATCTAAACCAGGTAATTTATATCCAATAGATTTTAATATTCAAAGAAAAACACACAAATTAAATGAATTCTGACATTCCTCAAAACTGGGTTTTAAGATGATTTTTGTACAAAAAATGCTTAATTAAAAAAAAAAAGTTACTTCTTTTTTCCAAATTTCGATAAAATATAGTTTCAATTTTCAATAAAGCTTTTCTCCTAAAAAGTTGCTTAAAATTTTACTCAAAATGCAATAATATTGTACAAGTTCAGTGATCATTTGTTTTTTATTTTTTCAACAGTATATTTAGTTCGAGAATGGAGATAAAATAAAGAAACAGTCATGTCTCCTTCTGCTTGTAGTGCAACGACAGAATTAAAACTTATTTCAAAAGAGTCTTGTTAGTATTATTGTTTATATTTTCATGTACTGTAATTTTATAAAACAATAATGTTTGTGTATGCATACTATTATAAAATCTTTATTGGGAGGAGCAACATTTTAACCTTTGGGCCTTGTTTCTAAATTAATAAAAATTTAATTATTTCTTTTTATATAAATAATTTCAATGATTTTCATGAAATTAAAAAAAAAATTTTTTGTAGATCATAATTTTGTTAAAATCTTTTGAGTTGATCAACCTAGTTGTAACTAAATCTAAATTTTCTTCTATCTGAAATTTGTGTATAATATTTTTTTTCTCCTAAAATCAAATAATAAGAGTTGTAAATTTGAATTGTAAAGATTGAAGAATCTCTACATGCAAATTACTTAAGCTATATGTAAAATGTTATCATCTTTGTTTAAACATGTATGACACTGATTTAATTTTAGATTAAAACTTGTTACGCAACTCAAGGTTAATCTTGTCAAATTACCTGTAACGTTTTACACTCACTTATTAATAAAGGCAGAAGTTTGGAGTTTTCAAGTTTTATGGGTACAAATCATAATTGAAATTTGTGAATATATATATATATATATATATATATAATATATATATATATATCTGATTTCGTATTTTATATTTTTTTCTGAATATGAACGGCCCTCAGACAAAATTAAATGAGGGTTTTTTCCATAGACATTTCAATATGTATCCAATGGAGCGATACATTTTTCAAATTATCACAAGATTGAAAATTTATGCATCTAAAATCAAAATCAAAATCTTTCTCAAAGCAAGATGTGGCACTTTAACCACCATATTGGCAAGATGGTGCCAAAAAGAGTTTTTCTTATAAACAGTTTTTCTCTGTTACAGTGCGTCCAAGAACAATAATGCCTTAAAGCCTATACAAATTAAAGAAGAGGAGATTTCCTACAAATTATGTCGTATAAATTTTTCCTCTAAATTGATTTTTTAGGCACAGCAGTCAAATTTAAGGCTATTCAATGAGCTCAGTGTAAACGTTTGATATGACCAGTATTTTCTTACAATTTTGTATTTAAAAAAAAATTTTAATTCAAATTTCTTTTAGTTTTCTTTTTTTTTCAAATGCTCAGTTAAAGTTAGGTAGGCTCATTGGGGGGGGGGGGGGGGTATAAGCTCCTAACTTATTAAGTATATATAAAGGTTAACTATATTTTTTACCAGCCCTATGCATTTTTCATCTAATATTATTAGTTTAGACCAGTAGCGGCCGATGGTTAAGGCCAATGGGAGGGCTCTGTTTTATTTTATACACGTAAGGGAAGGCATGTTACCATTCACTTAACATTCACAATCACAAAGGGTTAAACTTAAAAACATAAACAAACAACTCTTGTGATTGGCGAGACACTATTTAGAACAGTTGCGCCAACTTATTTTGCCCAACGAAAATAAGGTTTTTAGTAATGCGGAACATCTAATTTATGGTGGCTGCACTGACTGATGTCTGCACGCGCAAGTTCGGACTCTGCCCTAGAAGCCCATTACACGCTGTGTAAATGACGTCACGGCACCCTCAGCTCTGTCTGCTGCTTGCCCCATATGACTAAACGCAATGAAACTGGGACGCTTTGGCCACCATCCGAACTCCAGAATACATTCGTCAAATATTTTATATTGTAAAACTTCCGCTACAAATGATGGTGAAATCCATAGCGGCAATTCATAATTCATTTATCTCCAAAGAATTAAATACATATAGGTATTTACATTACAGTATTAAAATAATATTATCATTGGGGGGGGGGCGTCCGAGAGTCCTTATGAGTAAGCCGCCACTGGTTTAGACAGAGCAGTAGAATGATTTTAAACATACGAGGTTAGATCACAAAGTTCAAGGAATGAATTTATTTTTAAATATACTGAAACGGTTAAATCCGTTTCAAAGGTTGAGTCTAGTTTTGCTGGAGAAAGAAATTAAATTTTCTTGTTACCAAGCCAACTTGTACTTTAGCCTAGTGAAAGTGGAACATAACTGTCTTCAGATCTTTTGTAAATTGAATACAAAGACCAAGAACCCGTTAGATAAGGGATTGGTTTGTTGAAAGAATTTACATCACCTCAAAATTATTCTTTTAGTTTGAATTTATTCTAAAATTAATTAAAAATTTGAAAATATGAATTTGATGCTGAAATTGGTACAGAGTGTAGTCCTAAAAGCGTGCATTCTTATAAATATCGAATCAGATCATATTTTGGATTTCTCACGTAGTTATTTAAGATTAAAGTTAATAAAAAATTCCAAAACTGATCAAAACTGGAAATTGTTAACATTTCTAGAAATAAGAATGAAAAATAAATTAAATATCAAGAGGGAAAACTTTCGATAAAATCCATAACTAAAAAGTTAGAGGTAAGTGTTATGTTCAATGCCTGGAAGGTGACAAAAATCCACCGACTTAACAAAATCGAACTGTACACTTTCGACAACTTGTTTAGAGTAATCTGGAAAAATAATTACAATTTAAATTAAAATTAAATTCTGAAAACAAAACAGGTTTTCAAAAGTAAAGTCAAAGAAATGCAGTTAAATAATAAACATAAAGAGATATGTGGTAAATTAGAATAAAATTTAAAATTGAAAACAGCTCAATTCTAAGAATTTTAAATTGTAAAGCCAAAGGAATGACATTTCGAGACTAGAATCTTTCAAGGTGGGAAAAAACGCGGAAGAACCGACGGAGCGATTTTGTGCTACGGGTATGAAACTTTTGGATAATGAGCAACATTTTCAAAAAGTTTCAATATGGCGGCTCAGAAACTTCGGAAGTTTTTTAGGTGTACCTTCGCGATTTTTTGAATGCCGTTTATATGAGAACCAAAGCTCGTATGGATTTCATTCAAAGTCGTAGAGATAGAAGGCATCACGGTCTTCAAAACAACACCTTGGAAAATTCAATAACAGATCTGGAAGTGGAATTACGGCGGTTTTGAATAAAACAATAGCTTATAAGTATTCAAAAAGGGTGAAAGGAAGGGGCCAGCCGGCCGGAGACTATAAAAGAGAAACGTCGGGGAAGCCTCGACACTGGTGTTTTCCGATTCGTCCAGAGAAGGTCTCTCTACATATCATCATAAATGCTTGAGGAAATACAGGGTATTCCGATACGACTACACTACAAGCAAGACACCTTCTTTGGCCAAAAAGGACTCCAAGTCAACATACACATCAGGGAATTCCAGCCATCCAGTTGAAACTGCTTCAAGATCATCTGAAGACTTCCCCATAATAGAGGAAGGTCAGGTTTTCACCCTTTTGAACTTTGGTTTATAGTAAAACAAAGTTTTTTTTTTTAATTTTTCTAAATTTCTAAAATATTTGAATTGGGCTGTAGAATTAAATATATTCCAACTTCGTACAACTTGTAAATCATTTCATAAGTGGATATACAATTAATTTAAATAAATATTATCAACTAGATTATTAAATTCTTTGAAATTTGTGCTTTTGTAAAAGAATACTATTTCTGCTTTAGAGTTAAGAATATATATTGTTGGTTAGATTAAGACGTTTTAGGATAGACATATATCTGAGTACCTGAATTTTCTCTTGAAAAAAGAAAGGAACTAAATTAAATCAACAGAAAATAAACTTGTTATAATTTATCTACCTATAGCCATTTGTAAATAAAAATCACCTTAATATCAGGGTGTGTAAAAATTGTTTTATGGTGAATAGTTGGTGAAAGACATAACCTGCTACCTGCAGACATAAGAGTTTCGTAAAATTAAAAATAATTCATACAAAGTTAAAATTGAAACTTTGTTTTTGTTTGCCGAAATAGCGTAACTAGAAAAAAGTAAAAGTTAAAAACCTAGTTTAAACTTCATTGCAATACATACAAAATAAGAATTGTGACCAGATCCTTTAAATTTATGTCCTCCTGAGTTGATACACCTATCCCAGCAAGATTTCAATGCTTCAAAGCATCACTGGAAGTCGCTGTCTGTCAATATGTTCAAGTCGTTGGTTGTTACTTCCTGGATCTTCTTTACTTTGACAAACCTTCGTCCTTCGAGTCACATCTTCAGCCGAGTTGGGTGAGCTGATGCATTGTTGTGATGCAACACAAATGAATTGTCAGCCCACATCTAAGGATGTTTTCGACAAATTCGATTTCACAGATGCCTTAGAACTTCCATGTATAATTTTCTGTTCCACAGCCTTTACATCAAAAAATCAAATGAGTATTGACTTGGTGTTGCTTTGAACTTGTCGAGCTTTTTGGGGGTCTTGAGGTTTTTGATGATTTCCACTAGGATGATTGCTGTTTTATTTCAGGGTTATACCAAAAACCTATGATTCACCACGCGTTACGATGTTAAAATGGAATTCGAGTCAGTTCCAGAACGATGCTTTCAGCTCTATACACAATTGAATTTGATTTTGGTCATCAGTCAATAAACGCGGAACAAACTTGGCAACAATTCAATTTATCCCCAGATTCTCTGTCAAAATTCGCCGACAAGTTCCGAATGACAAACCTAAATCTTCACAGAGATCACTGATGATCTGTCGACAATCATCAAGAATTTTTTCGTGGACACAAGCAATGTTTTCATCATTTCTTCCTGAAGATGGCCATCCTGAATGTTCGTCATCTTCAACTGAACTGACATTCTGACCTCATTGACCCATCTGAACCATCCATAGGTTTGTTTTTTACCCATTGGATATTATCTAAAAGCCTGTTTCAATTTTCATGAATTTCTTTTGCTGTTTTCGCGAGTTTAAAACAAAATTGACTAAGTGATACCAATGTCACAATGTGTTCTGTACAGTTGAGCAGTAAGGGGCAGCAGAGTGGTACGGTAAGGATTTTCAAAATTGGCTCATTGTTATTTTCATTTTTGGTCTTTCTTAAAATCATTACTAAAAAAAATTGCTTTTGGCCCAGAAATAGGATTTTCTTTTTGCCTTTGTTGATTAAACCATACGAACAACGCTTTGCTCATTTTCTCATAGTCCGATTTCTTCATCAACTTCTGTTTGTAAAGAAAAAGTACTTGAATACTTACTAGAATAAAAATTTTCAATTTTATCTCTATTTCTACTCCAATCTCCAACAGTTACTTCACAAACACTCTAATGAGCAGCAATTTTTTTATTGTTTCAACCTTGTCAAATCTTTTTAATGCTACCAACTTCACACTCAACAGCACTCATTTTCCCCTACTCGTTACAGTACTGTAGTAGAGTAAAAAGGTTATTTTAAAAAATCATCACAAAACTAATAAAATGGGTACAGATGGACGCACTATTAAACTGTAAACTATACCAGTTAATCTGACACTAACTTGACATATTTTTAGCGGCAAAGGTTGGCTCGAATATGATACGAAGAAAGAGTCTAAACAGTGTTGATCGTGCGTGTTAACAATGCCGACCATGCATGTTAATAGTACCAATCGTCCATGTTAAACTTACACCGTGAGCCATGACAGCCATGCGGCAAGTTCTCTGTCTTTCGCTCTAATTTTTTATTTTTGTTTTGTTGGAGGACATTGGCTCGATTTAAACATTACTGAGGCTCAAATTACCGGCACTCTACAGTACTCGTTTCTAAACCAACCATGAAGTATAGTACACAGTAATTTTTTCTTTTTGTCTATATATTATCCCCTATATATTGTTTCTTTTAGTTTTCTTATTCTTTTTTTCTAATTTCAGTATCCCAAAACTCAGTACCATAAGTAGGTTGGGCCATTGAAGACACGTGCCCTCCCAAACTTAACGTTGTTTTGACTCCGGATTTCTCTCTTTTCAGTATTACTACGACCATACCAGAATGTTGAGGCATTTGTATATGTTACTTTTCAACAGTAACTTGGACTAAAATAACAATTTAAAATGTTAAACAAATTAGGTATAAATATGACAAAAATTCATTGCATTGAACACATTCATTAGCAAATAAAATCTAAAAATTGTAAGATTCTTACACACAAAACAAGCTCATCAATAACTAAGGAGTCATTTGTTTCAAATAGTCATAAACATTTATTAAATTATTACAGTACTGTACTTACATTATTGGAGTTTCACATCTCTGTTCAATAGTACCAGGATGTTTTCTTAGAGTGGTATTAGGTATCCAAGCTAGGTACAATGTAGGCTTCCCATCAGTTGTCAGTTGACAAGTAACTGTCAGATAACCTGGATGATGGATGACATCAGTGTCTTGACGAAGCAATAACGGAGGATGGACACATACATTGTTCTTACCTATCAAGTATTCAAAATTTAATTAGAGAGACATGGAAATTCAAAAAAAAAAAAACATACGCTACACAAACTTTATCACTTGCATAGAAATACAAATATTAAAGGTGTTAAAACAATGCACACACTTTCTCGCACACTCATTCACAATCAAAATACTAACGAAACAAAACTATTTGTCTATAGTTGTCAATGAAAAATCTATATGAACCAAGGAAGGAGCTAAACTTGTTTGTGTCATTAACTTGTCCTCAGAGTAAATTGTATTTCTTCTTAAAAATATTTTGTTTTTTTATAATTATTCCTGAAGCATAATATATTTTACTTGCAATTTTGCACACAGATTTCAGTTATTAATTTACAAATTTCACTAAAATTTGAATGAAAACTATTTAAATTTTTTACAGAAAACTCACAAACCGGAATTTTTAAGAGATGCTGACCACGATGTTTTGTTTAGGTCCTAAGATTTTGTTTGGGTCAGTAAAGGCTACATTTGAGTACAATTTGATCAAATCCTTAATACCAATTTGGAGAAAACCGTAATTTTGAGAAAACAATAATTTTGTATTTTTTTATAGCAGCTACCCCCAAGTTTTGAGTTATAAAAACAAGTAAAAGAAATATATACCACGATATGCCCACATACTTTAATATTTAAGACTACTTTAGTCAAGTTAGTGAATGTATGATCGCTTGTTTTATTAGGTCTGGCTAGATAACTATAAACAACACATAGCCAGACCTAATAAAACAATAATATCTTTTAATACTAACTTGAATAACATAGTCATAACTAGAACTGGAATTCCATTTGTAATAAACTAACCAAAACTAGATTTCGTACTATTTATTTATTATTTTCTAGCAAAATAATTTATTGAGCTACTTCAAAAGTGTCTGGCGACACCTAATATGATCTCATTTTTTCAAAATAAGGTAGTTAGTATAAGATTTCAACAATTTTCTTAATGAAATTTTAAGGCAGGTTTCAACGCATAATTACCCTATACCATTATTATAATTAAGCTCAAACCTATGAATTTTATGTTTCATAAGACCAAACTTCAACAAAGCAGACGATATACCAAAATGTATAAGCTCCCCTATACTTATAAATTATATATTAGAATTGTCCCTATTTATGTTCGATCACTTTTTTCTAAAAATTAACTTCTACAATTCAAAAAATCATGAAATGAGTTATTGTTATTAAAACAATTTCTATAAACTAACCTACACATTTTAAACTAAATTTTACCTTTATACTAAAACAGTACTGTTGCATGGAGCCCTCAAAAATTTAGATTTTAGGCGACCAATAGGCCTAACAGTAAACATCTAGCCTAGGCCTATATAAAGACATCAAAGTCGCCTCTAGCAGATTGCCTATTGAAAATTGCCCATAAAATATATATTGTTGGTCAAGTACGGATATTCAAAAAAAAACAATTACTTACAAAAAACAATTTCTCCTTCAGTGTATGTGGGCAATCTTGTAGATTCATTATGCGTTCCTCGTATGAAATGAGAAGCCCTTTTCAAGATTCCTGTGAATGGCATACCCTTCTTCTCTAAATCAAGGTTAGTTTTGATCAAATTTTAATCTTTTACTTACATTCTTCTACATAAATACGTGAGGACAGTATTTACATATCATTCCATGAAATATCAACCCACACAAAACACTGTTTACAATTTAATTAATATAAGCTTATCAGTACCATATGTTACGTTTGAAATTTTAATCTACTACTTTGTCAAGAAGAATATTGATAAACAACACTGTTGCCAAGACCTAACATAAAATCTCTAATTTAATATAATTGTAGAACAAACTAGTATCTAAATTATATTTAAAATTCTTAAATAATTACTAAAATGTAACATAATCTGATCAATATTTCTTCAAAATATTTTCACCAAGAGTTGTTTTGTTTAATTATTAAAGTAGTGGATTTTTTTCACGAAGATTAGTAATTATTCAGAGCTTATAATACAAACATGAGGGACGACTGCATAAGTAAGCGTTTTGAAATTACAATTTAATAGTGAAAGTTCTACTTGCGTTCATGTAATGAATATTACTGTATATGTTTCTTTATACCTTTATAGCCTATAATATTACAAACTATTGTTCGTTTACATTGCATTTTTTATCGTGTGTGTATAAATATGGAAGCATTGGTTGAGCTCAATGAAGATCATTAGTAAATATTTTGTTTTTAAGTGTTGGGATCAGTGCCGTTTTAGCTTCAAAATGTGATTAGTTGCTTTAAGGTCAAAAAAGACATGGCGCGTAAAAATAAAGTTTTATCTAATTATTTTTCCCAGTATAGCCTACATAGTATAAAGTCCTATGGTAAATAAAGGATTTATATTGACTGTTTTGTGAAAATCTCCGTTTCGAGGTAGGTACTGTTTCAAAAAAATTATTTTATACAGTCCAACTGAATAAATTTAATATGTACTGGTAGGAATATTTTTGTTTTTTTGTTCACTTTTTTGATAACTCAAAATTTATTATAGCTAGTCCGCAGGTTCTAAAGTCATATTTTGTGTGTAATATGTATTTGTAAACAAAATTAAATAATTGTCTTCAGTTCGAAAATGCTGTATGTTAATAGAAGAATAGATGTCTATGAATTTATGGATAGAATAGAAATGTCCTTTAACTTGTTATTGGCTAAATAAATGTAATAATATCATAACAAAACTCATTAATCAACCAGTATAATTTATTCTCTTTTTTCTTTAATATGTACAAACACTGTACAAAGTTTCTTACTTGTCTGTCTGCACAGAAATACAAATATATGGATGAGAAACATGGAGGTCCAGTTGCCTGTCTGTATTCAACCCAATGAGCTTTTTATTCTAAGAACCTGCAACACACATGGGTGGAAAGAAAAGATGATATTCCAAGCAAAGTAGTACAGAAATAGGGACATCTGTTTACTCTTCAGGTAAGTCGACATTTTCTCAAGAATTTGATGAGATGGTTTTGACCACCTGTTATATCCCTTATAGAAGTCTGTTTACCCGGCCTAAAATCTACTCTTCTAGGACTCTTTTCAGAGATATAGTCTGGAAGAGTTTCAAACCGACATTCCCCCTGTTGGTTGGACCTGATCAGGAGAGTTACGCTTTATCTGAGCAGCAATAATAGACTGTCCAGTTCATTGTAAAAACTTTACTATTTTCTAGCTTTGGAATATCTTTATTGATATATAATATATATATATATATATTAGCACGATAAATCTAGAACACAGATATATATTAAACTGTGATCATTACCAAAACTATCTGATATTTAGTTTTTAATTATAGAGTACTAGATTCATTTGTGTTATTTTCTAATTACTATACTCCTAAATACCATTTTGATTTTACTCTATATTTACTCATGATTTGATAAAGTAAGTTATGTGACATCGTATATTCTAAAACAGTAAAAGCCCACACCAGGAGGCATTTAACGACTGGTTGCAAATGAAGAGAATGTCAGTGCATTTTTGTAACTCCTGATATGTTCCAGATAATGTCGTAAAAGCGATGTATCACTTGTAATTAGATTTTGTAGGTTTGGATGGACCAGGGAAATATTTATCCTTACACTCACTTTTTTACAATATAGTGATGTTCTGCCAATCTCACAATGAAACATCAAAGCACTGTAATATGTATATTCAGAAAGATCACCTACATCAAAATATCAATTAATTGTTATTATCAAATGAATATCCAATTTTAAAATAATGTCGAGGTCTGAGGTTCAGGTTGGCATTGAAAAATTGAACCTGTTGATTTACTTCACGATTTGGTGCCCTTCGATTTCTATCATTGGTATTTTCTCGTCGACCAGTAATTGTTTTTCAGCTTCCAAGCAGTCTTCCTACAGCTGAAATTTTGTTTTATACTGTGTATCTAAGCTCCCACGTAATTGTTATACATTAACAATAAGATGCATAAACCATTAACTTTTGCGAGATGTAAGTAATAAAGTATGCAATACACAGCATGTAGGTTAACTCGTTCATTAACTTTTTCAACATAAAAAATTCAGACCCAATTGTCACACAATAACAATAAGCCATATAAAGTGTTTATTTAAAAAAATGTAAACAATCAATCACAACACACTGTGAATTCCCACAAGTAAAGTAAACACCATATATGTTAACATAATAATAATTTAAAACAGCTATTATAAATTTTCCAAAAAAAAAAAATGTATTTAAGAATTTAAAGTATTTAATTTTGTGAGATGTAAGTATCAATTACAACAAAACGTGAATCCGCACAAATAAAGTAAGCACTATATATAAGATAACCTAAAAATAATTTAAAACAGCTTTTTCAAATTATTTTTGTTGTGAAACATGTTATTTACACATAAACCGCAGTGGAGTTTACTTTTAATTTACATTGATACATATTTACAAGTTACATGAAAGTTATATAAAGTTTTAGAGGAAATCGCAGAGAATAAAAAGTGTAAAAGTTATGTAAATAATCATTTAATTAATATTTTTGTGACCCTATGAATCTTGAAAAGGTTTTAATTTATATAAATTAAAATTCTATAGTGTGTAAAGTTTTTTATTTTATGTTCAGCTAAAATTTTTTTAAAAAGTTCAAATTTAATTTTTCATTAAAGTTTTTTTGCATGAGTTTTTTCACACCATTATATTTAATACTTTAGAGAGCACGCTGTATACCTAATCAGAGCAGTATGGAACCATTTTGAATAGCCAACATTTTAAAATGGAAAATACGATTTAAAAACCTTGTATGAATATTGATCTGTCTAGGTCTAAAGAACTTTATTCTCAAGTTTTATATCGATTCAGTACACAAGTTTAGTCTTAACTGTGTAATATACAAATAAAATGCCAATGTTCGAGATAAAATAAAATAAGTCTGCACAATTTATCGTTGGGTGAAGCATGTTTAAGTAGACCTCTAACTTATAATATTTCGTGTTTATTGTTTAATGTTTTTAATATTTTTTGACGTTTTAATGTTTATGTTAGTCTTAATAATTTTAATAGTTGAAGTTTGGTGCTAAGTTGTTATGTGTTACGTAACTTGATTAAATTGACAAGCACCTGATGATGGGATTTATCCTGAAATAGCTTTAGTGCAAATAATAAAAAAAGATCCACTATTGACTACAAAAAGTAAGTTTATTCAATTATTAAAATAAAACCCTGGTTTGCTTCGTCAACAATTAAAAGGAAGCACAAAGTAAAATAATATCTCATGAATTTGTCTGTTTATTTATAAACTTAGAAATACACAATTTGTGATCATAAAATGAACATGTTGCAACGATATCAGACCCAGATTCCCATGACCAGTCTGCTCCATATGCAATACTCTCGTGTTCATCATAGCAAGTTTCTACAATCAACTTGTCGCTTAATATTTTAAACCCATTGTACATAGCTGCTACAAGTATGTAATTATGCGTATTGGGTTTCCATTTCATCCTCCATACACCGCCTCCTACATTGGTGTTGCATATTGGACGACGCATCTGTCGTGTGTCCCATAGCAGCACTTCTTCATCGTAACTGTAACAAGTTAGATAATGTAATGATTTATTTAACTGATTTTTAAATGTGGATAAAATAGAATGTGTATGGCCATAGTCATAATTAAATGTTTATACAGAGTGATCAAGGAAATCATTTACCAATTTAGTTTAACATTAAATATTTAATACACACAAATTATATAAAACTGCATCAAATCTATAGAAAAATTCTGGGATATTCAAAACAGCTGGCAATAGAATGATGTTATTGCTGTTGCTATGGTGATGTGTTATTTATTTGTTTACTTAATTTTGTAGGCTACTGTTGGAAAACTTTTACCATATTTTGTTGCTTAGCCTTTTCGCTGCGTATTAAAATCCATGCATGTCCCTATAAATTGCAATTATGAATGAAAAAAATAAATTTTTCATTAAGGCTTTTTTTATTTAAATATTTCTTTATTAGTGTATGTTGCACTAATATATACTTTTAATTTTTAAATAAATGTATTTTTACATATGTAAAACATGATTTAAACCCTAAAAACATAGAAAAATGTTCTTTTTTAAAAATAAGTTTACATGCCTTGAAAATTTAAAAAACTCATTAAATAGCACTTACTTTAAAGAAAAATGGAAATACTATAAGTCTATAACACTTTAATTTTAAAACATGCATATATTTACAATAATTGTGTAATAACTTACTCATTTTGTAAGAAGCGATGGTAGCACTATTTTTACTGATGTCAGAAACAACTGTGGTAATTCACACTTCACTGTCACAGTTTTACACTTTCACTTTTTGAGTACTAAAAAACTAATCTTATCACCTAATAATGTTTTCTTATGTATAATAAATATAAATAATATTGTTATTCAAAATAAACAAAAAAAGTATCCATTATACAAAAACAAACATAAGTAGAAAAAAGACGATAACAAAATTCTAGCCTAGCTAACACTCCTAAATTACACTTCTTGATTTTAGGAAAATGTTCATAAATTTTGCTTCTAGTATAGAATATCGTAATAATAAATTTGTTATTTTGAATACTTAAAAATGTTTATAGAATAAAGCTCCTCTGTTGTTATTTTAAATACGATTATTTTATGAAAAGAGGTTAGGATTAATCACCAATACAGTACATACCTTATAATAATATACGTCCTCTTAAGCCAACACTAAATCACTTTAGAACTTTGATTAAATTACAAAAATTATACACTGCAACAATTATTAGTATCATAAATAAATATAATTACAAACATAAACACAAAACTAATTGAAAAACATCGAAAACAGTAAATTCTTCACTAAACTCCCGGATGGAACGTCAACAAAAACATGTGACACTACGAAGTTTCAAAGGCTTCCAACAGGAAGCAGCACATACTTGAGGCTAAATAACATCATTTCTGTTCAGTTGGGACTATAATCGACTTACGCAGCCAAATGAGAAGTTTTTCTGAAGTCGTGGACTAAAGTCGATTTACGCAGTGAACGGTAAAAATGTCAAATCGACTATAGTCGATTTACGCAGCGTAAAGGTTAATAAACAATTATTTAGCTCAGATATTACATAAAACTTAAATAAATTTATGGAGAAAAATTAGGAAATTAAAATAACTTATTTACAGTAAATGTTGGACGTGTCCTCTTTCTGTATTCAAACATAAGACCTGTTGGTTTATGTTTTCTGTCTCAGAAGGGTGTTGAAGACAATATTGTAGACTCTTCGAGTGATGTTGTCTCAAAGATGTAATTTTGTTTTGTTTGTTCCATAAGATTTGTCGGTCTCTTGACTTATTCACCGCACAGATTTCTGAGAACTTACACATTTTCAAACCAGCTTTTAGCACATTCCATCTTTCTTTTGTTCACTTTTTCCAAGAGATCCATTACCTTGTAATTGGTTAAATTGTTGGCTTGCTTGGAATGTTCCGAACACCCAAAAGGCTTTTAGGGTAGCTAATGAGTTTGTTATCCAGTGGGTTTAACAAGAAAAACAAACTTTTCAAAAGTATATTCCATGCTTACCAACTAATCCACAATATAAAGGTAAATAATCATATAACGCCATAGTAACTGCAACAATGGCATTTATTGCTAGCTGTTTTAAATCTCTTAAGAGTTATTCAATAGATTCGATACAGTGTTATGTAAGTTTTCTGCTTAATAAATGTATATTGTTAACTTAAAATGGTAACAGTTTTCCTGGATCACTCTTCTTTACAATGAATATATCTACTGCTCAACCCTGTATGTAATTTTTTAACATAAAAAATTGAAACTTTAAAAGGGAGTGATAAAGATAATAATGTCCACAACATTCTTTAAGTAATACACGCTACCCAAGTAGTGTGTTAGGATTAGTTCTCTTTAACTTTAAACTAAATAAATCATTGGTTCAGTTATCAAATTAATGGTTCTTTATTACTTAACACAACTTGATGATTTCTCTTAGTTCTCTTGTACACTAATTACAAATATTTTAAACTTCTTAATTACTAAGAATCCAGAATGACTCTAATTGTTGTGACTCACACATCTATTTCTACGTTATAGTTTATAATGCAGTGTCTCTAAAATAATTACAAGGTTTATACACGAAGTTTGCCCACCCTGCTTGCCACTCATGGATGCTCGTCTGAAATCTCAGTACTCCTAGGTAGCTCTTACTCACCAAGTCCATCTGTCTATCTTCAAAAATTATTCTCCCAGGAAGCTCTTACTTGCCAAGTCAGTCTGGCTATCTTCAAGAATTTCTCCAGCACCTTCGCTTGATCAATCTTGGCCCATTGACCAAGTTTCCTCCCACCCAAGGATTTATATATCATCAATGACGTCTGGCTTGCTTGCAAGGTAAGCAATTTCATCATTTTTCCAGGTCCGTCACAATAATTGTTGTCATACTGGCTTCTTAAAAAGAACTTAGACTCTATTCCTAAATAAAACTACCCTACTTCCTAACAAGTGTAAAACAATGTAGTGGCATCTCTGCCACCCCAAGTTGATAAAGTTTCTAAAAGGATTCTGAAGCATAACTGTCTACAGTGACTACCCTCTCATATAGGGATATTAGGAAACAAATTGGCAGACCAATTCCCAAAAAAAGTATACAACTGTGTCAAAAAACAACTGCTATGAATCTCCTGTCTGGTAAAACAAAAATGAAGACGGAAGCATCTAGATAGTTCTATGGTAAACAACTTATATATATATATATATATATATGAAATAAGATTCAGGATTCATAGAAGGAGAATAAGAGTAAAGCAAGGAAAAAGGCAGCGACAGCATTTTGCATAAATATGGGACTTTACTGCTTGACGTGCACCTAAATTGAAAATTTAAGATTATAACTTGAGTACATTGTGTCACAAAACAAATTGACTTATGAATACGAACCACCTCTTGCAATGTTCTAAGTAAAATATTTAATTACCTTAGGTCCGTCTTGTGACTTCTTACATGTTTCGAGGCCGTAACCCCATCATCAGAAAATTACTTTATTCACTTTGAAGAACTCGTCATTGATTATATTAAAAAACACATTTAACACAAAAACATACACTGACACAAAAATAAAAACAATAAAAACACATCATATGAGCTTGTCTGACATTGTTGTGTGCTCTGTCATGTCTATCGGAGTACTGCTAGTTGAAGTTATTAATATTGCTGATAACGAATCATGAAGATGTTTCAAGGCTGTATCATATAGTTGATGTCATTGGAAGGAGAGTTTATCGTTCAAGATGTTATCTGGATCGTTTTTGAACGCTCTATAAATCTCGAATTCTTCCTTCGCCTTCAATAATCCGCCTTTAGCGCAAACATCTATTGCCTCTACACTGGACTGGAAATTTCCCGGTCTATGGCTGCTTTCAGCAAGGTGACGTGCGTAATTTGATTTAGCAATGCTGGTCTTATTACAGAGAAGGTGTTCTTTAAAGCAGTCCATGAAAAGTCTCCCGGTCTGTCCTATATAAAATTTGTTACATTCCGGACATTTTATTTTTTAAACACCAGATTTATATTCTATGGGGGTGTCGGTTCTATGTTTAAGGGATGATGAAATGCTATTGTTTGTACGGAATGCAAGAGTGATATTGTGTTTCTTGAAAATGTTATTCATCACATTTGGTAGGAAGTTCGTATAATCTGAGGAAATGTATTTGTTTGCTCTAGTTATGTCGTTATCTAAGTTCTTTCTATTGAGTCTTTTATTGAGTTTTTTATTATGGCTTTTAATCATTGTGTCTATTAAGGAACTCTTGTATCCGTTGGCTTCTGCTGTGTGTTTGATGATGTTTATTTCATTATAGTATTCAATCTTGTTTAATGGGATTGTGAGAAGTCTATGTATGAAGTAGTGGAAGGCTGCCATTTTCTGAGAAGACGCATGAGTAGTGACATCAGTTGTGGTGGGCTTTCGGTATATCTTATATTCAAAACTCTCTGTTGTTTTTATAATGGTTAAGTCCAGGAAATTTAGTTGTTGGTTATCCTCTATTTCTATCGTGAACTGTATTGTGACTTGGAACCAAAAATATGCTTATCAAATGTTCTAAGCTTAACGCAGACCAGAAAAGGTCAAAGAATGTTAATAAATTATATTGGGATGCAAGAAGACTGATGGAGTAAGTTTCAAATTTAGTTATTTTTATTTTTTTTATTTTTATTTTTTTACTGTAAATTCACTTATAAATAAATATTGAGCTTGACTTGTGAGATAATATTAGATAGAATAAAACTTGAACACAGGATCTCACAAAAATTATGTTTACTTAATCAAACACATTTCAACGACAAAGTTGCCATCCTCAGTGATACATGAGCTACTTGTGAGACCTTGTGTTCGAGTTTTATTCTATCTGTAAATTCACTTTCTTGCCTAGTCAAAATTTGATGGGAAATTGTGGAACAAATATTTCTTGGTTTAAAAAAAATATTATTATTTTTAATTTCTTTTAGTTATTACTATTCACAGTTTTGTGGACAAAATAATATATAACATGATAGGAGTTTGGATATGTCTACAAATTTTTATTTAATTTTACTTTCTCACATATACATGTTATAGAGAAAGTTATGTGATAGGTCAAAAAATTGATGTCAAATTTTTATCTGATATCCCTTTATGAGTCCAAAAAGTAGTGTTTAGAATAACATCTATCTGGCGTTGTTTGTGCTTTGATTTTTTATCACTTTAGTTCATATTTTATCCAAATATCAGGACTTTTCTCATTTTTCCAAATTTTGGAGGTACAAAGTTACAATTTTCTAAAAATTGGTTCTAATGATTTTGAACTCAAAGAAACCAAACAAAACTTATCATTCGCCATCTCTCAAAAAATCCCAGTTTGTGAGTTACTGATCAAAAACAAAATAATTGGCGTTGGGACTGTAATAAAAGGCATAATTTATGAAAATCAGCATTACCAATTTTGTTAAAATTTTAGTGAATTATGAAAATTATATTCAAATCCATGTACAAAATTTCAAGTGAAAAAATATTACAGTTCAATGAGTTCATGAATAATTGGCAAAAAAATGAATCTTGGCTGTTAAGTTTTAATTTAATATGATTTACGCTGATGGACTTATGGTACAAGTGAAATTAGTTTAGGCCCAATTTAAATACACACACACACACATACATACATATATATATATATATATATATATATATATATATATATATATATATATATATATATATATATATAGGTAAGTTAATAACCTGGTTCATTTTCACTGAAAACTACTGACACTTTTGATGATGACTAGTTTTAGTTGGTTTATTTGGTGATGTGATTGGTTGAGTGAGAAAGTTTGTGCATTGTTTTTCCACGTTTATTTTAAGTTTGCCTATGCAAATCAATGAAAAAAAATGTGCTGCTATAGAAAGTTAACGAAATTTATTTTCCACTTGTGACCGATAACAGCAAAATTTCAAGAACAGTAACCCATAGTTTCCTTGGGGTTTTATTTTTATAAGTAAAAAGTTTTACATTTTTTTTTTTTTTTTTGTCTTTTATAAACTAGTTACCGGATGACTAACCTTGCAGAAAGGAGCGTATGCTCTGTTTTTTTTTTTTGTCTTTTATAAACTAGTTACCGGATGACTAACCTTCCAGAAAGGAGCGTATGCTCTGTTTTTTTTTTGTTTTTTTGTCTTTTATAAACTAGTTACCATATGACTAACCTTCCAAAAAGGAGCGTATGCTTTGTTTTTTTGTTATTTACAAACTAGTTACCGGATGACTAACCTTCCAGAAAGGAGCGTATGCTCCGTTTTCTCACTACTTCTCAAGCATGTAACTCCTGCAGAATGTGCTCTGCTCGTGATCATCGGACTCTCTGTAGAGACTCTTACATCAAACATTAGTAATTTGCAGTCGTCCCCTCCTGAAAACATAATAACAAAATTAATCTGCACTTCTCCATTATTTAGGTGTGACCGTCTCCACTTCTTTTGACCAGCTGGAAGCTCCGGCTGGCTGGAGACCGCGCGTACACTTTAGCCGAATCTTGTCAGGATGGGCCAAGGAGTCGGGTTAGGACGCTAATGAACGCACGCAACGCAAGTGAAATTAAAGGTTATATTTTATTTTAGTGCCGAATTAAAGATTACAAAAATGATTGATTTATTAAAAAGACATAACGGCAAGATAAAGCCTTAATAGCGGCCGAAAAGCATACCGTTGAATTTAACTAGCACGTGGCCGAAAATGGACTGACCTCGTCCCGTAGCGGTCTTTCTTCTAGCGGCTCTCGGGAAAGACTCCCGGTCGGCTCGCTAGCTCAAGCCCTCCACTCCTCGTCTCTCCCCTCCCCTTCTTCTACGTCATATTGCACTGCTCATCAAAATCGCAAGTGCCAATTCATATTTTATTATTTAAAAAATCCCTTTTCATTATATCCTAATTTATAATTATTATGATTTTGGTTTGGTGGGCTCCTTGGCTGGGCCACATAGACAAGTCACAACAACTTCTTCTTATTTATGAGTTTCCAGCATTTGTGCCAATATCCTGATGTCTAACTGTTCTACATATTGATGGGTTAACCAACAACAGTGGTGTACGAGATGGTGGGGGAAGTGATTACAGATAACTGGTGGAGATAAAATAAATGTAACAGCAATAATAATAACAACAATCCAGCCAAGTAATGTACATAGCAATACAATTGCATGTCTTTAATATAAAGTCGATATTTCTGTCCTTCAATCCTGCAAATTTATCGATGGTATCGTTATAAAATGGTTGTATATTTATCAATTCATTTACGAGTTCCATTTACAAATTAGTAAGCCCTTCTTCTGAAATTGTATTTATAAATAAAATTGATTTTATTGTTTTCAAACAAGAAAGGAAAACAATTCATATTCTTCTTTAAAAATACTTCTTTTCTCAGTTGAAATTTCAATAAAATATTGTAATTTTAAATTTCTCAACTGTTCATCTTTATAAAGAAGTTGTAGATTAGTGTTGGAAAATCAAATATTTAGGATTATGTTTTTGAAAAATCCTTGAAATTATATGTATCCATTAATGTAAAAAAAAAATGGAGTTTCTCCATCTCCTGAAAATGGGCGATCATCTGATGTAAAACAGTATTTAAAATTTCATAATAAAAATATTGTATATTGTTCACAAACGTGAACTATGGGAAGTGTAAAGTTTTGCCCTCCCTCAAACAGTTCAGTTGGAACACTTATGTTTTCAACAATTAAATCAAATATGTTTCTATAGTTGTTTTCATTTCTTAAACATGTTTGCAAAAATTAATGTTTAATGATTTGTGTAACACATCAAATAATAAGTCTACAATTTCACAAATATCATTAAACATAAATTAAATTGTTAAATTGATTAAAAATTACAATTTAATTTATCTCCCTTTTTAAACAGAGGAATAACCTTTGCACTTCTTTAATTTATGAGGGAAAGGCCTTCAGAAAAGGAAAAGTTTATCAAAGTTTTCAGCGGATCAACAAGTTCATCTGAACATTGCTTAATGAGCCAATTGGAGACCTCATAAATATCAGAGGTTCTTTTTTGCTTCATCCACCTGAATACCTCCGCGATCTCCCCCTCTGAGACAGGCGAGAGCATCTTGGATGTTACAGCCCCAAAGCAATCCCGATATATTGCCAGGCACTTTAATATTTGCAAAAAATTATTTAAAAAATTAGCAATTTTGTCAGGATCGGATGTTACTTCACCATTAATTTCCAGGGAATTATTGAAATTTTTTCAAATTATTAAAAAATTTGAACTGTAGCATTTATAATATCCCGTGAGGTTTTGGCAATATTATTTCATGACAAGATTGTTTTGTCAACCTCATATGATTTTGCAGCATTTATCACTTTCCTATAAATCTTTTTGTATTTCTTATAGAATTCTTTAAATTTAGAATTTTTTGTAAATTTACTAAATCTCATCATAGAGTTTTAATTTTTGCTGTGAAACTAATATTCCCTTTGTATCCGATCTATTATTATCATTATTATTATGCTGCTTGACTTTTTTATAGTTTTCATAGGACATGACAAATTTAGAAAGAACAAAACTAAATCATAAAAGTAATTAAATTTTTCCTCAGGTATTACTTATATGATTTAATTTATCAAAATGTTCACGTTTCAATAAGTATTTCAATAATTGTACATAACCAGAACATAAGTTTCTCTTTTTTCCCTAAGTTGTGGAACCTGACACTGGACAGATACCCACGATACTCACCCCTTGATGATAATGATCAGAGATACCAGACTGGATAATCTCTGCCTCGATCTATGAGAAATAATGTTATTGATTGGAGTTGCAGAGGATCCAGTTACTATAGTGGGTGAATATATCAACCAATCCAGGTCATGAGTGGCCAACACATCCTTAAGTCTGTAAACACTGCTGTGCTCACCGAGTACATCTATATTCCAGTTGCCACACATAACAAAAGACAATTTTCTTAAAGCTATGATTGTGAGAACCTTATAAAGATTTTGAAAAAAATATGTTGTCACCCTTGGGAGCTTGATATAAACCTATAATTACTAAAGTACCTTGGTACTACACAAAATAGAAAACACAATAAAACATAAAAGTTCTGAAATATTTTGTAACACTTTTTTTAATCAGTAGTGCCAATAAAAATATTGACTTTAGTGTTTTATTGTGTTTTTCTATTTATGTACTACTAGGTAATTACAACGTAATCCTGTGTCTCCTATCCAGCATACAAAATTTAAAAGTAATAATTAAGAAAATTTTGCCATTAAACGCACTGTTTAAGATAACACATTCACGAGTCAAAGCAGTAAATAAATGTATTGACTCAAACAGAAGGAGGACAAAATAAAAATATTCTATCTATCTAACATCCACTGCACTAACCTGTAAAGAGCACAGACGTGTTCCAATAATCATACTCCACAATCCAAGCTTCAAAGTTATGGGCTTTCCAGTTTAGTTTGTGTACAAGAGTGTCATTTGTAAACTGTAGGATGTTGACACACCCTTTAGAATCACTTACAGCTATACAAACATCTTCGACTATCCCTCGACCAGTCGACCAATCCAATGATAAAGCTAGACAATCATTTTCTTCTTCTTTCTTAATTGAACTTGAAGTTAACTGCACAAGCGTTGGATCTTGATTAAAATCTGTTATTAAACCAATAAATGTTATTTTAACCTAATCCAGTTTAACAGTAATGTGATCAGCACATAACTTTTGTAATGAAAAGGTACAAAACAGTGGCGGCGATAAGAACCCGCGGGCCCCCCCACAATATTGTTCATCGGGCCCCCCTCTCCCAATAATCTTTAAAAACATTATTACACACGCAATAAATCGACCGTACCGTTTCGAAATTCGACTACAACTAACGAGTCACAAATATGAAAGTTTATTTGTTGACCTGATACCTGATGCTATTTTAAAATTTTAATCTACCCCTTCCGGACCGGATGTTTATCTTTTCGCCGGCCGGCACCGGTGAGTCACCGTGATGAGCGACGTAGCGATAGCTGCATTAATTATCGGCCAACGGTAAACAATACACATACTTCGTATCATGACATTAAATAATAAATACTGCTCTCTAAAAAATAATGGCTATTGCCGTTTTGGATGCACGATGCACAATACTGTCTGAAGACATTTTACCTTATTTTAGTAATTTCTTGACAATACTCATAAAAATATTGTTATGATAGGGGGGCCCATGTGGTAGGGCCCGCCGCTTGTCCGGGCCCCGATAAATTTTCCGAAAAATCCCGGTCAAGGCTCGCGGGCCCCCTGCACCGCGGGCTTACGGGCCCGCTATCGCCGCCACTGGTACAAAAACAATGCACAAACTTTTTTACTCACCCATCCATAAAATTTAATAAAAACTAATCATCACTAAAAATGCCAGTTCGGTAGTTGTCAATCTAAAAGTGAAAATGAATGGATATATTTAAATAAAGGTCTAAACCTGTTTCACTCGTGCCATAAATTTTTAATGAAAACCCCCAATTCATGGTTAAGATCCACTTTTGTGTGTCTATTTACTGTATTTTTATTTTACTTGTAACTTTGGGTCATTAATTTTTCCATTTCACCCAATTTTAAGAATACTTCAAAGTATGATGACCACACAAAATTACGTTAGCAAAAACAGACAACAATTATTTAATTATACTTGATATTTACTAGTAATAATTAAATACATTTTACCTTTTTCTAAAGAAAATACAGTCACTTCACCAGCAGCAGTCGCCACAGCCAATAAAATCTTAGACGATACTTCGACATGACACCATTTGCTATCTAGAACTGCAGGTATATCTAGGCGTTGTAGGCATATAAGGTTTGATTGATTAAAGGTAAATAAATACAAGTAACCTTCTCTTTTAGTTTGTACTTCTGCTTCTGTGTCTTTGTTCAGTTGGTAAGTACCACATATAAACATGTTTTGATAAGATTCTATTGGACACCATTCAACAGAATCTGCACTGTAAATTGTGTCATAGGAGCATATTGTCTGTAACTCGCACATTCTGAAAACAATAATAATAAAATTGGCTTGTTAACAAAATAATAGTACAGAAAAAACCAAAAACATTTAACATTTTTCTAATTTTTAATTTTGTTTTTGTGTAGCACTCTAAGAATGGTCAAAAACCGTCTGTTTCGTTAGCCCTAAAAATTTTTTTTTTAAACTAATAGCATGCATTATAACATTTTTTAGGTTAGATCCCTTCATGGTTTCTCTTAACCAGTGATGTAACTACATTGATTGACACCCTCTCGGAGATACCAACAAAGGCGCTCCTCCCCCAAGAAAGACTGCAACTTTAAACATCAAAGTTTATTATTTACAAAAATCTTGTAAGTTGTTATAATTAAATTTATTTAAAACCTCTTTTTTTCTTCATGTTAAATACTTGTCAGCTAACGTGTTAAGGTCGATAGTACGAGCCCGTTCACGTTCAATACTCAAAACTGCCAGAGAACTCAGTCTGGGGTTAGACATCGTATTCCTCAAATAAGTCTTGATAAGTTTGGGCGGGGCGGCATTATTGTTAACTGCTAGTAAACAGACTGCACAAACATAATGATTGCGGTTTCAGACTTATGATCCGTGTTTATATTATTTATAGAACGGTTTTATTAAGATATCTTAATGAAATGTCGTTCATTGTAAAATTTATTTTGATGATAAGGTGTTTACTAAATTTTATTTTTTAATTTCCTTTATATATTTTTTATGTGCCCAAGTCGAGGCGCCTCTTAACCTGCCGCGCCCAACGCACTGCAGGGGTTCTATTTACGCCACTGCTCTTAACCAATTCTTATTCTCTTACGACTCTGATCTTATTCGAGTATTCAATCGTTAGGTGATGCTTTTTTTCTTCTACTTTATAAAACGGTGATGTTTGAAAACGGTTTCACCTTTAAACAAAAATTTATTGAATAAGGTACTTCCTAACAGAAACACATACTTATTCCAACTTAACCTATTTTGATTAAAAAATAAATGTTGTAAAACATTCCACAAACTTTCTCGTTCACCCATTGCCAAAATCAAATAAAAACTAACTAATTGTTAAAAAGTGAAATGAACCATATGGATACAGTCTTTGAAAAAAATATTATATATTTAAATAAGATTTCGTTTGTGCCATAAATAATATTATGTCCTCAGTGAAAATCTTATTTGATTTAAAATCAAACTTTTAATGACGATAGTGGTCAAGGTTCATTTTAGTTTCTTGCCAATTATTTCTGCGTAATTGTTGTACTTGCAATTTTGCATGTGTTTGCACCATTAAACTTCAAATGTTTTGTTTGGGTTTTTACAATCTTTTTGAAAATCATAATTTTTGTTCTTATAGCTACCGTCAAATTTTGAGTTATCAACAAAATGGAAAATATGGTCAAAACATACCCACATATGTAATTTGATTAAAATTGGTTCATACACTTGGGCTTGTAGAGCACTGCACATAAGACAGGTATCATTCCAATACACTCAGAAGAATCTCAAACCAGATAATATCCACACAAAATTGGACATTTATTTACTTTATACAAGTATTAGCCTAACTGATTGCCACTGTAATATTTATAGGGTTCTTTACTTACCTAAGCAATATTGATTGTACACTTTTCTGTTTACATATCTGTTTTGCTATCTACGAGCCATCATCACAACAAACTATTCATTGCAATAACAATTTGTCAAATGTTAAAAACACTTTAAAAACACACATTATTATAAGTTTAAAATTGTTAAAAAAATTATTAGTTTGTCATGTTTGTAGCACTGTTTACTTTGTCCAACTTTTTATTTATTTACAAAGTTATTTTTTTAAACACAATGATGTGTATATAAGTGTTTTTAAAGTTTGACAAATTGTTAATGTTAATAAGTGTTAGTGAAAATGATGCCTGATAGATAGAAGAAACTGCTGAAAACAGAAAAGTTTATAATCAAGATTGCTCAGACAAGTAAAAATCTTTATAAATATCTATTTTTTGACCCAATATATAACTTTCTCTATAATAAGCTTTCTTGAGGCTAAATATGCTTCCTTATAGTATAAAACTATGCAAAATTATATCACTTTTAAGCACAGTTTTAGACAACTTCTATTCTCTTGATCATTCTATTCTGTGGAGAATTTCCTGCAACATGATTTTCTTCCTTCGGTGTAGTTGGTTGTGATCTCATATTGCCCGATTACATTAATTTGTTTATAATTATTATTTACTTTGTTGTACAATATTTAATGTTTTTGAAAAATGCTTTAAGTTCAAATAAAACTTCTCACAAATAATATGTTATTAACTCAAACACGTTTCAACAACGTTACAATAATCAAACTATAACAGAACTCTAGGTTATGTTATTATTTATTGTTTATTTGTAGTGTATATAGTCCTCTATATTTTTTAGATACAGTATTATTTTGATAAACAGGGTGTTTGAAAAAGAACTCCCTAGTTTTATGTATAAATTTAATGGTGAAATTAATGAAAAACTACATCAACGAGTACATACAATGTAAGAGAATACCTTAACCCCTTAAGTGTTTTATTTTTTTGCCTAAATCAACCCAAAAATGCCTATTTTTTTTTATTTGATTATTTTAATGTTTGTTAACTTGGAAGTTAAAAAATAGGCATTAAAAGAAAATATAAGCAACATCAAAAGTATAAATGTAATGTTTAATATAATTTAAAAATTTTCTGCAAATACATTGAAAACACATTTACCTAACAATTAAAAAAAAGTAAAATGTATAAAACCATTGTTAAAAATAAAAGTATACACAATAAAGATTGTTTACAGTTTCTTACTAATGTTTAGTAATTTTTTTGGGTGTGATATATTTTAAAACATGGGGCAGCACACAGCTCAACATCACATTCGCTGCACTGATATCGCGACTCCTTGTAAATATAATTTTACGGCGGATCCAAAGAGAACAAAAATAAAGCGGTAGTTTTATAAGTTATGCTCTAGAGAGCATGCCAACACTATCTAGCGGCAATACTAGCAACTACAACGTAATATTTCGACAGAGAACGAAATAGAATAGGGCAAGTTAAGAGCGTCGGCTTTAGCCGACAGCGGCACTTTTTATCGATATTTGTAGCGTCGGCTTAAACCGACATAAACACTTAAGGGGTTAAAGTTTTTATCATGTTAGTAAACTTCAAAGAGGGATCCATTTGTTGCCCTCACACATCGAGATGATATTCCACTTCTCGCCAGGTATTCACCAACATAGCAGGTGTAACTGCCGCGATGATTATTTCCCGTAAATGGTTGATGTCACAGATCTTTTCAGCGTTAACCAACATTTTTAATTTGACCCCCAAAGAAAAAGTCAAGTGGGGTTATGTCCAGGCTACATGGTGGCCAAGAGATTGGGCCAGCCCTGCCTACCTACCTTCCCGGAAAGTGAGTGTTCAAGGCCACGTGCACACGGTTATTGTAATGAGGTGGTGCGCCATCTTAGCCCTTTTTCCACCTCATTATCTTCCTCTTGAGGAAAGACATACTTTAACATTTCATAGTATACGTCCTAGTTTGTTGTACGTTCTATAAAAATGAAAGGACCAAACACTCAATCTTCCATCAAACTGCCGGTTTCCATGAAAGAGTTTAGCCAATTACGGATAGTTATTGCTGTAGGGGGTTCACCGACATACTGACGTCTAAAATTATATTGCACTGTTGTAACAGATTCAGTTTGCACAAGCCAAATAACACAGATTCTTATTGGATGTTAAAGCTGTTCTACAATAAGCTAGAGCTTCCACACATTGATTTATTTATCAAGATGGAAGCATGAAGGTAGCTCTTAGGTAACAGCGTAGTGGTTTCTGATAAACCTCACTTTTGAGGTGTGCCAAAATTACAGGAACAATCAGCCACCTCATTCTTCTGATGGATACAAATAAGATAGATACTCCTTTTCAAAACACTTTAAAGTCAAACTGAGCTATGGTGAAGTGGATCGTGTATTAGGTAAGTCAAGGGACCTGGTGTGATTCCAAGACAAAGGAAAGTGCGAGGGTGTATGGGGGCTGAAACCGAGATTGAATCTTTTGATTCCCTCAGGACTGTACAACACAGTTTTTCAGATGGAAGTAATGACTGTGTTCAGGAGAACAAGAAAACCCGAATTAATATCTACACTAATATTCATACAGCGATCAAAGCACTTGCAGACACTATAATAAAAACTAGTAGTATGGGAATGCCGAGAGAACCAAGTAATTTTGCATTGGGTACTGGAGCACAATGATTTCAAGGAAAATGAAGAAGCTGATAGACTAGCTAAACAGGGATCTGCATCTGAGTTTGTAAGACTTAAGCTGGCAGTAGGGATACTTGTGTGTCTGGCCAGGATGGCCGTTAATATGTGGGTTCTATAAAAACACCAGCAGAATTCAACTACAATATGAGATAAAAGTAGACAATCACTCTATACATCTAGTTTTTGTGTGTTCCTGTTAAATGAAATTGATAATGACGTAATTTTCTTGGTAGAGATAAGCCTCTTCTCCTTTGATCTCCTAGAAACCCAGATTCCATTCAGTTTTTTTTTTTTTTTTTTTTTTTTTTATACTACAACAAAATCATTCAGTACAGTGGGAAAAATCATGATTTAATACTTCTTAAACAGTCTTTCAATCATATATGTTGAGAAAATTCAACTTAAAACACGTTTAAACTAATTCAAAATTTATAGTTCTATTTCTGGTTAATTTAATCCACCTTCAACTTAATTAGGAAATTTTACGGGGCCAGTGTTTGAGAGAAGGGAGTAGATTTTAATGACCAGAGAAATAAATGATATATTAAGTAGGGATGATATTGTACACTTAAGAAGAATTATTTGAATATATGGAGAGTATATTTAGGGTAAGACTGCTCAAACAAATGTTTACGCAGGAAATGAAAGCCACATGAAGGTAAGGTAAACCCAGGAAGGATTCACCATGTGGAAGAAAATTTGAAGAGCATGGGGATTAGTAACAGGAGAGAGATTTCATATAGGAATGGAGAGTAATAGTGGAGGACACTAAGGCGACAATAGGTTGTAGTACTTCATAAGATCTATGGTGTTTTCACCTGCATATTGGGAAAAAAAGATACATTATAAATTGCTTTCTATATCATAAGGAAGTATAACAGGAGGATGAAATTAATAAACACTACTCTAACTTATGAAATACCTGAGTTTATTAGACTTTATTCTTAAATAGTACAAAGTTGAGCTGTTTATACAAAAAAATACATATTTAATGGTGTGACCAGAAATGTAAAATGTTTTAGAAGAACTAAATTAGGTTATAACGAAAAACTTATAACAACTTGACAGATTGACTAAATAATAAATTCTACCTAAACCAGTTCGATTAAAATCACAAAATAATTTTCTAAGCAACATAGTATGTTTGATTAAGTTGTGTATAAAAATGAGAAAAATATAATTTAAGTACTGAACTAGATTGGTTATTGTTTACAAGGCTAACGTTCTAGAAAAATAAACAAATATATTAAATTGTTCATTATTTAGTTGCTTTTAATAAGGCACTCTTAAAATACTTATGCGGTTAAGAACAGAGACAACTTAAAGAGATGGAGTGTAGTTGATTATAATACGGAAATCACAACAACACGAAGAAAAATTTAATTTACATTCTCCAGGATAAATTTATTTGTTTTACTGCAATAAATTTTCTCGCAATAAATCAAACTAAATTAATCTTGCCCCAGGCAAGAGCAACATGGAAGATGTTAGCTACATATGCAAGCATCTTATCAAGGGACTGAACAAAACAATCTTGAACAGCTAGTTGTTTTCATACAGGACATGGCAATTTCAGGGAACATCTAAAAAAATGGGTCTCTTCAACGATTGATTGTGCAGGTGGGAAAGTGAATCTGTAAAGCATGTCCTCATAGACTGCAAGTCACTAGAGTACAGGAGAAGTAGACTCTTGCAAGTGGGTAAAAAAGGCTCCAGGATAGACGAAAATTCTCGAACTACTCAAAGGTACGGAAATAGGTCGGCCTGGTCAGGCCTAAGGACAGAACCATTAACCTCTAGTTGACATGCATTGGCTTCCAGATTCTCAAGTATCACACAATGAATCAACAAGTATTTCTGCAAGAGAAAAGACAGAAATGACTAGATGATCAAAGATATTCTGAATAGAATCGATGAAGGAAAAGGATCATTACAGTTTTCCACATGTTCCTTTATTCATTTCATCTCTCTTGCCTTGGTACCACTCTGGTCTTTTCTTAGGTTTAAGCATTATTTGCCCTAAATTGGTATAATTACACTATGTGTGTAATATTAGACTGCAAGCATATGAAGTTCTCCAATCGCATTTATTAGATCTGCCAGAAGAAAAGATCCGAAAATGGTAAAATATGTATCATAACAATGCATTGTTTGTTAAATAAATGATGTGAAGAAAGAACTATCTGTACATTCGAGAATACAACTGAGCAATTTGTTACTGTCTGTATAGAGTACAGTAAAATGAGATATAAAGAATTTGCTGTGAACATGTTAAATGTTGAGGGCTTGTAAGAAATCAAACTCCCTGATCTGATAAGCTAAATCAAAAGGTAGGTTAAGTAAACAATAAGATACCATTCTCTGGGTGAGACAGTACATAGAAAGGACCTATGATGCTATCATAGTAATGTCCTCCCAATGGAATAAAACAATTACACTCTGTCCCTTGTAATTATTGTCTGGTTAAAATTAATCAATTCAAAATTACAGCTCATCTGAATCAGGGCGACCACAGATTATTAAACTACTTATTAAATTCATTGACCGTTTTTTATAAATTCTGACATGATTTTTATGCTTTAATTAATATCGGTTAATGTTTCATATTACGTCTACATATACGATAATGTTGACTACTATGATTGTTCACCTTAAAAAAAGAAAATCTTAAATTGGAAAACAAAAGAAAAACGTAATATTTATTTTCCAACAATATTATTCACTATCAGAACATTCTAATTCACAAAAATACAAAGTAACATTTAAATATTAATACTTATTACTCTATGTAAAGTTTTAGTTGTCAACATACTCTAGGACAGCTAGCAATATTCTAACAGCCTTTTCTCCCCAATTACTTCAATTGCCAGTGAAAGATATTCACACATACAAAATATTTGTTAGAGTGGGAAGATCTAAAGGACAAGACTATCTTCAGGAATGTTGATTGTAACGATGAGTGATGATTGGAAATTGCTGATGGACATTGATAATAAACATAAGTTCCTACCAGATGTGATGGGACATTATGTCCTGATTTGACAACAGACTTAACTGAAATCTCTGTTATGCGAGGGCTGGTTTACTAAGTCAGTGATTTTTTATATGAGATAATGTTCAAATTGTAGGTTGCATGTTATCTTTGACACTTGTCAACTTATTTAGGTGTACACAGATCGTTTCAAGAATCTGCCTAATAGAAAATTTTAACAGCTTTCAATAGTGGATAAGTTGGTGTTTCTTTGCTGCAATGGGAAAAAATTTATTTTGCGTGCTGATAAAGCATTACTTTTTGCGTGGAAAACCCATTAATAGAGTTGAAGGAAATCCCAAAAAAAATATTATGGAGACTCTGCTATCTCGCATGGAACAGTTTACTGAATTTTGTTGCGGTTATACAAGTACGAATGATGCTGAGAGCCCGACCGAAACATCCAAATGAGATCACAACTGAAAATATGATCAATCCAATCCATGATATGTTGGACGACTGTTGAATGAAAATAAACAAGATGGTAAACAATTCATATAAGTGTCTTCTTAAAATCTTTTATGAAAATTAGTGTATGAGAACGATAACAGCAAGATGGGTCAACATTTCCCTCAGATTTAACAACAAAAATTGTGTGACCATTACGAAACAGTGTTTCGACATGTTCAGGCACAATACAAGCGTGTTTATGTAATCGTTGATGAAACGGACCCATTACTAAAACTCCATAAAAAAGAGCAGTCAAAACAGTGGATTTTTACTGGCGAAGATGCTCCAAAAAAGTCAAAACAGATTTATCAGCTGAAAAGGAAATGGGTTCAATTTTCTAGGATTCGCATGACTTGATCTTCACTGACTAACTAGAAACGGAAAAAACAATCACAAGATAGTATTATGCCTCTTTACTGGATCAATTTCACATTTAATAGGTGAAAGGTAACCCCACTTGGTGAAGAAAATATTCTCTTCACGACAATATCAGACATCTACAATTACCATGATCAACATTTCAAACTCCTCCCTCACCCACCCTATTCTTTATATTTAGTTTGTTGCGACTTCTTTCTCTTTTTGCAAACATGAAGAAATGGATTTGCATTGAACAAGGTCATCAACACTAAAACAACTGCCTATTTTGATTTTTTTTTTGGAAAGTTTAAAGAAGATAGAAATCCATTGGACAAAGTGTTAAAAAGCCATAGAACGAAGACAAATTTCCAACAACTTTACTATTGGCAACAAAACTATTGCAAATGTACAACATTTTTAACACCTCTGAGCATTATTGTAAATCAATGTAACAAGATCAATGAATAAATTCAAAAATAATAATTAGAAACAGAGCCTACTACACCAATACAAAACTTTTAAAATCCGAACTGCTTTCAAGAAGTAATAAGCTAAAGCTTTATAAAACTATCATAAGACATGTAGTAGTGTATGGTTGTGAAACATAAAATATTTCTGCCGATAAGTTAAGAACCTTTAAAAAGAAAATAATAAAATAAAAGAATTTATGTGACAGTAAATGGAAACCAAACTGGAGAATAAGATCTGAGATTGACAATATACTCGAAGATGAAGATGAAGATATCGTGTGGCTTGTAAAAACCCAGCAACACCGATGGGTTGGACATATGGAAAGAATGGTAAATAGTCGAATACCAAAAGAACAATTTGGAATACCACATAATACATTGAACGACAAGGCCAATCCGAGGAAAATGTCAATTGTTGTCAAAGAAATACGACTTTGGATTATAGGAAATGGAGGAAGATTGTGGGGGGAGAGAGGGAGAGGGAGAGGGAGAGGGAGAGGGAGAGGGAGAGGGAGGGAGGGAGGGAGGGAGGGAGGGAGAGAGAGAGAGAGAGGCAGGCTAAAGTACATCTTGAGCAATAGAACCAGATAAAGAAGTTATTAAATTAAAAGGAGACTATATCCAAAAACAAATTAAATTTAGGTAAGAAAATATATTCTTTAATTTCACAGTCCTTTGTAGTGAAAATTTACAGCATCATTTGATCCCTGAGCAGTAAGAGTTCAAATAAAATAAGATTGGACAATGGTTTGTATGAAGGAGCATTCATGTCAGTTTTCTTTCATTTATTAATGCAACTTTGATTGCATATGACAAAGGTAAGTAAACGTATGAAAACATGTCTTCAAAGAAACTACGGAAGCATCCTAATGTTTACAAATCGAAAGATCAGATCTTTGGTGCAGCAAGCTGAGAATTGTGGCCCTTAAAAGTACCTTAACTTATCAGTAGACTTCACAAGTCCTGGGCTAGACTGAAGCAATGTTATCCTGATGAACTCTTCACAAATTTTGTAGAACCCTTCACCATAGAGTATGATCAACTAATATGTTACCCGTAAATTTCTTTTACAGAATTCCCTAATTTTTCTCCCTCTGTGGCCACCCTACTAAATTCAACTAATACTAATTTGTACATTTTATAATTAAAACAAAATAATGAAAAGCATTTATATAACATTTAGAACTATTATAAAGTAGGCCTATTGTATTAATACATAAATAGGCACAATTATCCTTAAACCAAATCAGTGCATACCTAAATCTAAGTCTATGATTGTTGCAATATCATTAACCAATAAACATGATTTATATTTTAACCTTAAAACAATATATGTGAAAATATTAAGTACATATCCAAACATACTGGAACATCTTAATAACTCTTGAACGAATAAAAATTATTTTTAATAATCTACAGGTTGAGTGGCACCATCGTTTGGGGTAGACTATATTTCCCTCATTCAAAACAGACAAGTGGAGACAACAAACAAATATAATAATAAGATTAAATAAGAATTGAATAATATATTTTTTTAATTCTATTATTTCACTAGTTAAGTCTTTAAGAGTGTTAACTCCAAGGTCTTTATAAGGATTCATAAGGAGCCTAAAAAGGATTTGGATAGAGTTCTAATTTGAACATAATATTCCACAACAAATCCATTTTGAAGTGAGAAAGGCTATCTATGCATTTTTGGTCCAAAGAAAAAGAAACTGCGCAAAAACAATACACAAACATTATCACTCGCGATCCGCAAAATTAATTTTTTTAAACCAAAATTATTTATATAAATCATCACAAACCAGCTTATTCAGTGAAATTACACATGATAAATTTATTTTAGATCATTAGAAGCTAAAATTGTCCACAATTTGATTAAAATTGTTACAGCCGACTTTTAGAAAATCATAATTTTGTGTTTTTTTTTTCCTTTAAGACAGCTACTCTCAAAAATTTTTAGTTATCAAAATCTGAAAAAGATCATGGCCAAAATATGCCCACATACCAAATTTATTTAAAACCGGTTCATGCATTTTGGCTGTAGTGCACTGCATATACGATAGATATAATTCCAAAAACCACTTTATGGGGCACAGGAGATCTCAAAACAGACAATATTTACAAAAACAAGAGACCAATTTTTTTTACCCATCGCATGACTTTCTCTAGCCTATATATTATGATTATGAAAAAAAAATTAATGTTACCATCGCGGGACGGTAGAGAGAAGTGAAAACTTTAACTGTCAATTTAAAAAATTAATAATATTTTAAACTTTCAATAAATGTAATACAATTATTTATTATTATTATATTTTGCATTGATTATTAGTGTGACTTGATTCGATTTTTAGTTTTAATTTTTTATTTTAGATTGACTATGTATGAGTTTGAGAAAGTTAGTGCTATATTTTTCGTAGATTTTTAGTTTTAATATGTATGGGTGTGTGAGAAAGTTTGTGCTATATTTTTTCATTTATACTAGTTTAACTATGTATGCGAATTTTGAGAAAGTTAGTGCAATATTTTTCGTAGATTTTTGTTTTAATATATATGGGTATGTGAGAAAGTTTGTGCAATATTTTTGCATTGATTTTAGTTTGACTATGTATATGAGTTTGAGAAAGTTAGTGCAATATTAGATTTTTAGTTTTAATATATATGGGTATGTGAGAAAGTTTGTGCGATATTTTTGCATTGATTTTAGTTTAACTATGTATGTGATTTAAGAAAGTTAGTGTAATAATTTTTCGTAGATTTTTAGTTTTAATACGTATGGGTATGTGAGAAAATTTGTGCAATATTTTTGCATTGATTTTAGTTTGACTATGTATATGAGTTTGAGAAATTTAGTGCTATATTTTTCGTAGATTTTTAGTTTTAATATGTATGGGTATGTGAGAAAGTTTGTGCTATATTTTTTCATTTATACTAGTTTAACTATGTATGCGAATTTTGAGAAAGTTAGTGCAATTTTTTCGTAGATTTTTGTTTTAATATATATATGGGTATGTGAGAAAGTTTGTGCAATATTTTTGCATTGATTTTAGTTTGACTATGTATATGAGTTTGAGAAAGTTAGTGCAATATTAGATTTTTAGTTTTAATATATATGGGTATGTGAGAAAGTTTGTGCGATATTTTTGCATTGATTTTAGTTTAACTATGTATGTGATTTGAGAAAGTTAGTGCAATAATTTTTCGTAGATTTTTAGTTTTAATACGTAAGGGTACGTGAGAAAGTTTGTGCAATATTTTTGCATTGATTTTAGTTTGACTATGTATATGAGTTTGAGAAAGTTAGTGCAATATTTTTCGTAGATTTTTAGTTTTAATACGTATGGGTATGTGAGAAAGTTTGTGCAATATTTTTTGTAGATATATGAGTTTATATATACGCTGTGCGCGCGTATCTGTTGTCTATTTATATTAAAGTTGCGGTACGGTACGGTGCGTGACGCGATTTCTATTGAAAAAGTCCATCCCAATAGTTGCATTACGCTACTGTGCGTGACGCGATTTCTATTGAAAAAGTCCATCCCAAAAAAGTACCCAACGAGCCAATAGTAGTTTTCACTTCAAAAAGTAAAAAATGTCTTATAATCATCTATTTGTATTTAAAATTCTTTGCAATTTTGATTTTTCCCAATTTTTTGTGTGTGCCAAACAACAACCCGTTTAACAATATCTTTGTTTTATTCGTTAAAATTAACTTCGGTGTTCCAAAACTATTCTTTAATCCTGTTTCATAACTAAATTATGAAAAACTATTTTGTTTAGAACAAATATAATATTAAGTACAATTATTCGTGTTAAAATGAAAACAATAATGAAAAACTATAAACATTGCATCTAAATAAAATGTGCATAACTTCAAAAATATATATAAGACTTATATACAACTCAAAAAGTCCATTTTTTACTATTAAGCCTAATTTTCTTAAATAAATAAGTTTTAAATAGTGAACAAATAATTTTTGTCACAGAGATAAAATTCTTTTGAAATTTAACCATTACAGTAAAAAGAAAAATGTACTAACTGTTTGTATAACATCTAGTTTTGAACAATAGTAATCAACGTTTAGTTTTATGTCAATTAATGGTATTTCTAAACCATAATTTTCATTTCTTTTCAATTTGACATATTTAGATTATTAATTTTCAAATTTCACAAAAATGTTATTTAAATTGGTACAGTTAATTTTGAAAAAAAAATCAAGCTGTATGGCTGTTATAACATGAAAAATTCAGCTGCATTGGATTTTTAATCGAAAGCTCCCCAAAAAAAGTATTTTTGGAAGAAAAACAACCAATAAGTTTTATTTCTGACCTAGGTAACTACATTTCAGTGTAAAAAAAAAAAATAATAATAATAATAATAATAATAATTCAATTTTAAAATGTAGGTAACAGAGCTTCACAAAATATACAAACTTTTGATCGTTGAACAATTTTATTATGTAATATTTCCAAATTATTTGAGAAGATTAAAACATTCTCACTTTGCCAGTCCATTAATATGAAAATAATACATTTTTGATCAGTTAACTGATTATAATTTCTAGGTACAGTCAGAAAGATAAATTGATATAATTCCAAAAACCACTTTCTTTGGACTCCTTCAAAACAGATGTTTTCATGAAAATTGTAACGGATTACGTTTCATAAAATGTAATAAATAACAGCCTAGTATGATCGTTACACATTTCTAGTTACATCAAAAGACTTATTAAATAAATTGTGTTTACATAAGTTATACCTAAAATAAATTAATGTTAGTTAACGCAGTTTGAAAAAACCTTAAATAAATTAATTTAAAATTTTGTTCACACTACAAATCAAATTAAAAACTTTTAACTTGACTAGGATTTGAATTTGTAACCTAATCCTTTATACACGAAGATACGCTAAACCATCTAACCAAAAAGTGATATCTGCTAATCTAATACAAGTAAAAATTTTTGAACATAGCAGAACCAGTAATCAACTAGGGCTTGGTGTTTACAAGTACCTAATAGCAAATAAAGCAGAAAATTGGGTTCCAATCATTAATATCGAGAAATTTTTTCACTTCTTATTTAATTTTATGAAGATTTTGGAGAGAAAATATCATACCCACAGAAATAAAAGTAAAACTAGATACAACTAATATTAATTAATTTACTTAAAACAAACATTTTTTGTTTTTTTAAAATAAAGAATTTGTATTTTGTGAAAATATTATCTTATTAAATTTGCATTGACTACTTCATTTATACAAACATCACTAACAGTAACTTATATACATTTATTTTTAAATTAAAAAAGTAAAAATGATATTAAACAGTGATAAGAGAAAATAGTAAGAAAATATCTCTATGATCAGGTACAAAGTTCCATTTCAATTTGGTACTTGTCCCTATGTTACATGTGCAAGACGACCCATGATCCAATCTAAAGCTAAGTTACTTATAAGTAAATATTGAGCTTGACATGTGAGATAATATTAGATAGAATAAAACCAAGATCTCAAAAAAATTATGCTTACTTAATGAAGCCCATTTCAACGATGCGTTTTTGTTGTTGAAACACGTTTGATTAAGTAAACGTAATTTTAGCGAGATCTTGTGTTCGAGTTTTATTCTATCAGTAAGTTACTTATAAATTGATTTAATTTAAAACTCCATTGTGTGTAAATGTATAAAATAAGTCTCTATACACTATACAAACTCTTATTGATTGCAAACAGTCGTTAATTTATAAGTATGGAATGAAAAATGTCCTTTTTAAAAGTAGACATATACATTAAATGGATTTGACACTTTCTATAGTTTTATAGGCTAGTGGTATAAATAGAATTTGCAAGGGATTAAACCCTAACCTATAAAAATAACAAGAAAGGGAAATTTACACTTGTTTTTCTAAATTAAAAAAATTGTATGTTATTTAACGATGTTTGCGTATGAGCCATTGGTTATGTAAGTGGAAGTGATACCTTGACAAAAAGAGATAGAACTACTAAAGGTACCTGGCAGTTTTTTTTTCTAATAAAGATTGCATACTACGCAATGAAGTTTAAATATGCTGTACTAGTACATGGTGGATGTTGTCGACAGAAATATAGGAAATATTATTATTAAAGAAATAGAATGGCGAGAGTTTTAAGTAATGCAATAGGCCTACCCATGATTTTCATAAAATAGACTACTAATAAACCTATCTTGTCTCGTTTATTGTAAATATAAATTATGCTTTGCTTTTGTAAGAAACTAAAAAAGAAAAATGTAAAAACCTACAATTTTAATAACTAAATTGGTTTTATAATCATTTAAAAGATGACATTTTTTTAAATAACAGCAAACAACAATATTGTAACAATTGTTGGTGGAGTTGATTGCTGCACATACATCATTCAACGAGGATAATGCTGTGTGTTTTAGGTGATGATGACCATGACAATTTTTCGCCAATAACCGAAAAATCCATTTGCGATTCTTTCTCTTTTATTAAGGTATCATATTTTCTACCGACCCACCATCTCTCCATGGTTGTCATTTAATATCCGTTTAGTTTTGTTTTTAATTATAAATATCAGAAGAAATCCTGCTCCTTATAATTTTGAACCATAAAATATCAATGATAACATGTTGATACGTCTGACAACTCATTTTGAACTTACAACTTTTATTATGTAGGCTAGGCCTACATTTTACAATCAACTTCACGATTAGATTAGATCATGTGTCTCAGGCTTTACTTTAATAAAAACCTAACTTATTATTTAATTGCTATGTGAAACAGAATAAATGCTCTTGTAATTGAAACATTTGTTATCAAAAACAATACTTACACACAGCCGAAAACAAACAAATTTTTATCTTACACTGACTGTACCAACCGTTGCATTATTATTGTCTCGCACTTCTTTCTGTCTCCATAAGACATTCACGCACAAGTATCCGAGCGTGGACAATTCCTCTCTTCAGCCTTTCTTTGGAAGAATTGCTGCCAGCATACGTCGGCCGTAAATCTTTACCCATTTCTTCTATTACGCTTAATAACTGAGCATATTTAGATTGCCCTGGTGGTAATGGTAGGCCCCCCAGAGCAGTAATGTCCAAAGATCGATCTCCAACTCCATTTAATAATTCCATGGCTCCATTTTTTGCTTCTAAATTGTTTTCTTCTTCCATCATCGTTACATTTATCCTGTTAGTAACAATATTTTATTATAATCAATAAAAAACCTGTTAAACCTAAATAATTGTACTACAATGAAACAGTTGAAAACCATTAGATAACTTGTGTTTAAAAATTAGCAATATTTCTTGATGCAAATTAACATATTATATTAAAAAATAGCATATACATTATAATTATGATTATAACTGATACTAGGCCTACAATAGCCTTCACTAATGCAGAGAAAATAATCTGTACTTTTTTTTTCACAGCAGACGCCATAATACAAAAATTACGGACTGACAACAAAAATTTTAAATTTGAATACACATTTCAAAATGAAAACAATTACCCTAACATAACCATAGAAAAGCCCCCCAGTATTTGAATCAATGATCACTGGTAAGCTAGGAATCCTACATACAATAGTAAAGTTGCCCCTCTTAACTTGTATTTCTTATGATAGGTTATTATTTAATAAGTCGATGTAGAGAGTATTTAAACAAATATCTTTTTTTCAATGTAATATATTTAAACATGGAAAATAAACATTTTCACTGAAATATACAAAGTATGTTTTTGAAAGTAATATTTTTAATTAATTATAGTGCGTCTGGTCTTCATCAATAACGTTAACATCCCAGTAGGCCTAAATGACAATGACACAAAACTTTCTACAGAAAAATATATTATAATAAAAAGTTATGACATGTAATGTGCATGCGTCATATGATAGGGCCTACATGAATCTTGATATTAGGTGATATTTGGCTGCCAGTGGGTAAAATCTAGTAAAAAACTATAGATTAATATAGTAACCTACATATTATACATTTTCAAAATTATATTATTTTTCATTTTTATGTTGAAATTTCACGGTTAAATAATTAATTACTTTTAAAATACCTTATTAATGCTTTAGTAGTCATTTTTGAACTTATGAATTCCCTTGCGAAGTGTACAAAACCTATGCATACGTAAATTTGGTACACTTTTCAATTTGAAAATTTTCAGTGAAAAAGTTAATTCTGCCTTAAAATATTATATTACAATTTCTAAATAAGATATGTAGTAAAGGAATTACACAAATTGGTAATTATGTATTGTACCTTGCCCTGATATTTAGTGAAGAAAATCGTTTACTACCTACCTTATTTTGAAACATATAGATCATATTTGATATCGGAAGATCGTTTTGAAATACCTAAATCCATTATTTAAGTATAAAATAAGCAATATAAAAGTATGAAACCCAGTTCTGCTTAAGTTAGTGAATCTATGATCGCTTGATGTCTATGTCTGACTTTTTATTAGGAATATATAATTATGAATATATATATATTCACCTGCCCAAACCTATTTCTCATGATTCTTAAATCATAGAATGTAGTAATATTTAGCTGTCAGATGACACGTACTGTGCATGCCTCATATCATACGCGATTTTCCTCCCATTGCAAAACGTAGACAAACCAGATGCAGAGCTCGATTTGATAGCTTTGGAGACCAGTACCTACCAGTATATTTCATATTTTAGACTTCAAAAATGGATTTAGGTACTTCAAAAGGGTCTTCCAACATCAAATATGAAATATCTGTTACAAAATAAGGTAGGTAGTAAACTATTTCAACTATATTCTTCACTAAATTTCAGGGCAAGGTACAATACATAATTACCCACAAATTTTATAAAATATTCTTAACATCAGTATCAAATAATTACCCTTACAATATGTTTTATTTTTTTATTAGGCATATAATAACCACTAAAAATGTTGGTGATACAAACCCATTATGGTTTATGCTCCATAAAGAATTACTAACATAAATTTAACTAAACTAATACTGTTAATTATCGGTTGTACCTCATCCTCGGATTATCCTATAAAAAATTACGAAAACAAAGTATTTACCTTGTAATCAAAGGATCAGATCATATTATTTGTCGAAAGAAACGTTTCAAATCCCAAAATGCATTTGTTCACTGTTAAATAACACATAGAAAACAAGGTAATACAGCTGTTGTTAGGTTAAGAACGGGACATAAATGACATAGACGAGGTCTGACCTACCTTTACAGTCACAAAATGCATTTGTTTATTAGAAAATAGGCGATAATAAAGTATGGAATTGATTTCAGAGTGAGTAGCGTCTAGATTGTGTAAGTTACGCAACAGGACGTAAATGACATAGGTGAGGTCTGGTAATTAGTATTTAACATTGAAAACAGCAATGAAACCCAATTTGCATACCCCATTGTGATAATAGATATGATTCTTCAATCATATAACGTCATAATATTAAGCTATTCCTAATATATATATATATATATATATATATATATATATATATATATATATATATTCTAACCTACATAGCTAGATTTCATACTGTACTTATATAAAACTCATTTTCTTCTAAAATCAAACATTCTAAAATTCACTCAAATTTTCTACTACATTTTGGAATTACAAACGTTTCTTCCGACAAATAATATGATCTGATCCTTTGATTACAAGGTACAATTACTTTATTTTCATAATTTTTTATAGAAAAATCCGAGGATGAGATACAACTGATATTTACTTTAATACTTCACAGTCACATCAAAACATTTTCATTACCTTAGTATATAGACCTGTATAACTTAAATAGAAAAAATTTATTTTTAGGTTGTTTAGAAAAATGAAAATAGCAGTTTTAATAGAGTTGAAAAAAAGTGGTTTTTGTGCTGTAACAGTTAGTACATAGAATATTATAATTGAAACTCATAATTTGATAGTCTTACGTGAAACAGTTTCAGTTTTTAATTTATAATGCTACCTTATAATAAGTAACTAAGATGTAAAATAATGGAGGAGGTTTTGTAGGTTAGAAGGAATAAAATACTTCATAACCATAAAACAATTAGAAAAACATGTTACCATAACCAAATTTGTATAATATATAACTTACCCTAAATAGTCCGTTCAACAAGCTTTAATTAATTCAATTGTACTTAAGACTTTAACACAAAATAAAAACAAACTGAAATAGGTGATACTTTATCAGTTAAACTTTCACATTTTTCAGAAATTCACAAATTACTTTTACTTTTACTCTTATACAACAGAATGAGTATGATCAAATGTATCGAATGAAATAAGGTAATCGATTTATTTGAATACTATGAACTATTATTAAGTTAGGAACCAATATTAAAACATTTATTTTATATAATTGTATACTAAATAGATATAGATATTAATTCAATGATTAAACTAATAAACAGCCCAGAAACATTGCACAAACTTTCTCACACCCATTGTTGGTTGAATTATATATATAATATAAACTTAAATAAGGGCATAAACTTACTTAGTTTCATAAAGACGTCCTATATATTTTGTATATTATTTCAAAAAAAACACTTTTTTGAATTCATATAGGATATCAACTTCAATTTTTTGACCCATCTTTGTCTATAGAACATATTATTATAATATATTATATTATGTGAGAAAGAAAACCCTGAAACAAATCTAATAATTTAAGATATTTAATAATAATTGAAGTAAACAAGTGCTTTCATGATTGCAAAGGATTGAAAACGCTGTCAAAGATTCATAAAAAAAACAAACAAAATTGTGTTTGTAAACATAACCTTAAGTGGCGTTGATTTAAATTTGAGATTAGTTGCATGGAAATGTAGTTATATTTTAAGTGTATACAATGTACATAAGTAGAAATTGTTTTATATGAATGTAATTTTGAGTTTTCCTTTATGATTTAAGCATTATAAATTATTATTTTAGTATTAATTAAAGTCTTAAGCTTTCTTTATTTAAGATAGCCTACCGAGACAAATGAATTGGGCTTTTGGACTTTTGAAATAAAGGTTAACCACTAAACCGTAAAAATGGAAACGGATGATTGTAAATTGTATAAAGAACTATGCAAATCTCAAAAAATCCCTTTAGAAGAGAGAGTATCTGCAGCCATTACTTTTTCAAGGTAAACTAATAAATATTACGGATTTATCTAATGTTTCTGTCCTTGCTATTTACTAACTAAATAAACCAATTAGTGTTCTTTCTACCTCCTTTTGAAACAATTATAGTATCCTTTTACATGCATTTCACTTTTGTATTATCAAAATCCATTATTTCTGTTGAAAACAAGCTATTAAAATGATGATTTGCTGTCCTTTTGAGGTAGTTCGACTCTTTACTTTACTATGTATGACAACTCATGAATCTATATAATCTCTCATTCCTCGAAGTTTATGTTCATCAGTGAAAATAGATCTGTTTAAAGAACTGTCAAACTAGGCTAGATGTCAATCATATATCTAACCAGACCTAGTTAAAGAACTACAGGTCTAGGAAGGTCAAAAAAAAAATATATATATATATATATATATATATATATATATATATATACTTTACCAGACCTATAGTTTCTTTACAAGGTATATATATAAAAACTTTTTGAGACATAGTTCTCATGATTCTTAAATCATAAAGCGTAGTAATATGAACCTATGGAATTGATTGTAGTGCGCATTCGCCCCATGAGTGATTTCAATATGCGTAATCTATGAAACCTAGACGCATAGTGTGATTGCGTAGTTTAGAATATCAAGAAATGCATAATTTTGAAGTGAAATTAGGTATTGTGAAACATAAAAAGTGTACTGAGTAATAATGGACGATGAAATTGTTACAATAGAAGATATTTAGAACATGAATTGCATAATTTTACAGAGAAAATAGCAATGACAGGAACTCTACATATTTACTAATATTAGGTACTTAACATTGCTATTGTTACTGTAAATACATTTCAAAAATAGAAAAATCAAATTCGAAGACTAGATAATTATTTGCAAATTAATTTCAATGTATTTTATGATTATCTTCCCCATGTAAAAATGTCAGTTATTGAAACTCTCGAGCTTAAAAAAAAAACACCTGAGTTATTGTTACAGATTGTTTCCAAACTCAATTGTCCTAATATCTATACAAGTCTTTTATGTTATAAATAAATCATATATTTTTAAATTCATATACAATATAATTTGAATTGACATAAATATACTAAGTAAATCTTGTGAAAAACTTCAATTTCCACAACAAATAAGACAATGTTTTATTAATTATTCACTATCTTCATTTGTTGCTCATGCACAAAAGCCTCTAAGACCTTATTAAAATCATTATTATCTTGTTGAATTATTGACGTGTTATTAATCTGATAGAACAAAATTCAAGACTAGTTCTAACCAAGCAATGTATCAAATTACAATAACAACAAACTTGTCACAATTAAATTTAACCTTCATTTACACCTGAGTAGAGATATAGTCACAATGATTTGAATTTTGTCAGTAGCGTCCTTGTATATTTTACGGAGATTTTTGAGTACCCTGTAATTTATGTATAATTATTAACATTCAATGTTACATTTTTAACAGTTCAACTGGTGAATTAAATCTTGCTGGATTATCTTTGACGACTCAGACATGCGAGATTATCAGCAGATTGTTGTCAAAGTCTAAAGTTATTCTAAAACTTGACTTTAGTGATTGTTTATTACCTCCACAAGGATTGGCAGCTCTCCTTAATACAGTTCCAACTTTAAAACTACATAGTTTGCAGTTGAAAGGAAATAATATCAGCGCATCTTCTACAATTATATTGGCAAGAATGATTACTAGAAGCAATCATATTAAAATGTGAGTAGATATGGTTAATTTTTACTTTCTGACATATACATAGTATAAAGAAAGTTATTGGATGGATCAAAATATAGATGTCATAAGGTCCCCCCCCCCCAGTGTACTATGCCTATATTTAAAACAAAATTTGTTGATAACTCAAAATTTGAGAGTAACTGACATGAGAAAAACAAACACAAAAATGCTATTTTACTAACACCCTACTGGATAAGACTCCTTAATCTACCAATACAATTTAACATTTCTTACAAGGCCCAAGAAACCAACTTTTGAGCATTACAACAATGGTTTCAATAAATTACTAAATGTATACAAAAATCAGCTGTTTATATAAAAATAAGAATAACAGCTGTTAAACGCTAATAATACATAAATAAATATTGAGCTCGACTTGTGAGATAATTTTAGATGAAATAAAACTGGAACACAAGATCTCACAAAAATTACGTTTACAGTAGACTCCCGTAAGTTCGGCCACCTCGGGACTGCACCCTAGGCCGAACTTAAAATTGGCCGAACTAACCAATCCCTATCTAAAAAAATGCCTATTTATTGTTTGTAAGGATCGTGTTGTGAATCGATGCGTATAGGAAAAGAATACAATAAACAAGTTAAGGTCGCGTCTGGCTGGCGCGCGTAACTTTCGTGTTGTGAATCGATGCGTATAGGAAAAGTTACAATAAACAAGTTAAGGTCACGTCTGGCTGGCGCGCGTAAAGATCGTGTTGTGAATCGATGCGTGTAGGAAAAGAATACAATAAACAAGTTAAGGTCGCGTCTGGCTGGCGCGCGTAAGGATCGTGTTGTGAATCGATGCGTATAGGAAATGAATACAATAAACAAGTTAAGGTCACGTCTGGCTGGCGCGCGTAAGGATCGTGTTGTGAATCGATGCGTATAGGAAAAGTTACAATAAACAAGTTAAGGTCACGTCTGGCTGGCGCGCGTAAGGATCGTGTTGTGAATCGATGCGTATAGGAAAAGAATACAATAAACAAGTTAAGGTCGCGTCTGGCTGGCGCGCGTAAGGATCGTGTTGTGAATCGATGTGTATAGGAAAAGTTACAATAAACAAGTTAAGGTCACGTCTGGCTGGCGCGCGTAAGGATCGTGTTGTGAATCGATGCGTATAGGAAAAGTTACAATAAACAAGTTAAGGTCACGTCTGGCTGGCGCGCGTAAGGATCGTGTTGTGAATCGATGCGTATAGGAAAAGAATACAATAAACAAGTTAAGGTCGCGTCTGGCTGGCGCGCATAAGGATCGTGTTTTGAATCGATGCGTATAGGAAAAGTTACAATAAACAAGTTAAGGTCGCGTCTGGATGGCGCGCGTAAGGATCATGTTGTGAATCGATGCGTATAGGAAAATAATACAATAAACAAGTTAAGGTCGGGTCTGGATGGCGCGGGTAAGGATCGTGTTGTTTGTAAATCGATGCGTAAAAGAATATAATAAACAAGTTAAGGTCGCGTCTGGCTGGCGCGCGCCTAGTGCATGACCTCATGCTCAGAGAGCCGGCTGGACTATGCGGAGACCGAACTTACCGAGGCCGAACTTACGGGAGTCTACTGTACTTAATGAATGGTTAAGTAAATGTAATTTTTGTGAGATCTTGTGTTCAAGTTTTATTCCACAAATTAGGCTGCGAGGACCCAAACAAAACATATTGGATGCAATCCCTCTAAAAATCCCGATAAAAAACTAAAATAACCGGCCTTGAGGCTGTTATAAAATATGTAATTTTTCAAAATCGTCTCTACCAATTTCATTAAAATTTACTGAAATGAGAGTATTAATGTTCCAAATATGAGTACAAAATTGCAAATAAAACGATGGGACTCTATTCAAACCTCCATATTAGATAAAAGAAAGTTTAGGGACATGAGGGAGAGGGAAAGAGTGGTCTTTTTTCAGAACTTAAATAGAGAAATCCATTGGTTAATCAAAATACCTACTTTGGCTTCCGACTACTTCATACAGAAATCTGATTACCAGCCCATTCTCTACTCTCTTCATTATAAACACCCTTTGTGGTTCATTAAAGGTTCTAGTGACATTCCCTTAGTCACTTTCATTCCTTTTGAATTACTACACCACCTGATTTTCTCACACTCCAAATAATTTTATAACTTACCCTTTCTTAAATTTTGTAATTTCTAATCTTTCCCATTTTACTGTAATATACTTTGCAGACATCTCATCTTTGCCGTCTGAATTCTCTCCACTAATCTCTCACTGTCGTTGCCTACGTTTTTCATACATTATGTTGGAATTTAAAATAATTTTTATAAATAAATATATAAAATTCTTACCATCAAACCTAAAATAAGAATAACCCTAAATTTCAAGTTTAAAGCGTGATCATTTTATCTTTAACATATTTATTTTAAGACTTAATAGTATTAAAATTTCTAGGTTAGGTTTGGAATGGAACAATCTTGGCATATGTCATGAAGCATTGGAGCAGTTTTGTAACGCACTTTCAAAAAATTCTTGCCTTGAGGTGCTTGACCTTCGGAACAACCATTTTGATGCAGAATCTGCTTTACTTCTCGGAAATGCTTTACGCAAGAATGTAACTCTGAGAGTTTTAGGTAAAGTGTTACAATATATAAATAATTTCTTTATAAAATAATTAAGTTCTACCTGATTTTGTCTTTTATATTAATGTATACATACTCCATGCTATAGTTTCAAAACCGAACAAACATATAAAAAATTTTGATGGTGTCATTTATAGTACTATAGGAAGTATTGTTATACTAGAAATAACACAAACGACAAGAGTTTGCATATTAAAGAAAAAACTAAAATATCCTTTTGATCATTGTGGTTTTTATTATTATCAATGATTTTCATAATATAGACTACATAATAGGTTTACTATTTTGTCAATGAATGACCTGGCTGAGAGTTTCTTTATAAAATTAAGTATACTGCATCCACCGTTTTGACATTTTAAATGTTTGTTTGCTCATTTGCGATTTTTGTTTTTTTAAAGGTATAAAACCTCCTGCTCGTCATAACCTTAAAAATAAGAAGAAAAGAGCATAAAATAAGATCTCCTTAGCTATCGAATACCCTAATAGCATTAATGTCGGAAGAGAAGAGTTATTCAAGAGAAACTTGATAGGAAAGAGAGGAATCTAATTTGTGTAGATCCAGTTAAGATACCTAGGGTTTGCCGTAGCCATACTTCCTATAAATGAACCACTCAAGGGTGCATTTAATCAACCTGACACCCAATTTTGCAAACACCACTTTAGATCAAAAATAACAAATTTGTAGCCAAAATTGAAATTTTACATCTCAGGCTTCTAAATTTTAAATCTCAAAGGGAAGCAAGTTTAGGTTATTATTTATATATATATATATATATATATATATATTTAAAGATGGTTCTTTTCACTAAATTGACAACTATTGAAATGTTATTTTTGATGACGATTAGTTTTTGTTTGATTTTGGGGATGGATGAGTGAGAAAGTTTGTGCAATGTTTTTTGCATTATCTTATTTCTTGTGCTAGAGTATTAGAGACATTTTGAGAGAAATGGTAATTTGTATTATTATTTTTCAATATTTAGTTTTACGAATTGATATATGAGAAAGTTAGTTGAATATTTTCACACCATTAGATTATTACATTTTGGACGCAGCCACTCTTATGCCTACTAACAACTCTCTGGTCTAGGTAGCTCGTCTAAATTAATGTTTCTTGTGATTTTGACAGATATTCGTTGGAATTGCATCGAACAAGAAGGTGCTCAGTGTTTACTGTCCGCTTTACAAGTGAATAAAACATTGACTTCTTTGAAAGTAACTGGGAACTCGGTGCCTAATGATCTAACCATAGCATTAGGTAAGCAAACATAGATGGTAGTGAATTTTGTAATACACGATAAATTACCGTCACAATCTTCTTAAAGAGAAATTTTACTAACATTTCCATATTTTTTTAAAAATTACAAAATAAGAATAGTAAATTGAAAATAAAATTGTTATTGTAATGACTTAAAAGACATTATGTGTTTTTAGAAAATGCTACCAAACACAACTTGTCATTATTTAAAGTAAGAAGTGAGTGTGATGCTCGTACTCAGTTGCTCGCTAAACATGTTAGAGTTATTTCTGAACAGCGAGCTCAGGAGTTGAAGTTGTGGGCAGATAAAAGTCAGCAGAATTTAAGGTGAGATAGTATAAAATCTATACGTTAGTAGCTTAATAGTATGTACTTTAGAACTGTTTTGAGAATACAACATTAACTCTTTCCCCTCTCAATTAACACGTTAGCTGCCATATCGGTCCGATCGGTCGAAACTAAGGTGACTGTAAATGCAGCATTACGGCACGATCGGACCGATAAAGTCACTGACATAATGTTTTGTTTTGTGGCTCACAGTTCGATAGTGCAGCAACCTATCGGCATATTTTGGTATTCTCTGGATTGGGTAAAGACGTGTGTTAGACATAGTATATTGTATGCTTTAATAACCGTTACCATGGTTACTCAATATAATATTAAAATCAGTGGATATTTTCACTTTTTTGTCGGCACGATCGGACCGATTAAAAATTTTACAAAAAAATTTTGGTTTAGTAATATGAATAATTCACAAAGAATACAGTTGTAAAATGAATATATCTATTTATAAAATAAATATTAGACAAATAAAATAGTGAGCTTGCCAACATAAAGAAATGAAATAGCCCGTTTAGATTTTTTTTTTTAACATGAAAATTACCTCGGTCCGATCGGACCTAAACGTTATACTACGATTAAAATTAAAGCCGAAAAATTGCATTTCGGTCCGATCGGTCTCAGAACTATATATGCATAAATGTAAATAAAATTAGTAAATACTATTACCTTATATTATTTAACATAGGTAGATGCAAAAATAATAATGGAAAAATAATTTGGTAATCGTGGCACTCACGGCAAGAGTATCGTATTAGGCCTCGGCAGCTAACGTGTTAAGTAGCGCTGTGTTCCCTATTAACTTATAATTAATTAAGGACTAAAAAGACACCAACATGAAGTGGGTGTGTATTAAAAGTATCACCAGAGACTAATAATGTATTAAAATTAGGTTATCCCTCCTACGAACAATGATTAAATCATTTCAGCCATTGTTCTACACTATTTTGTGTTGGCTAGCCTGGATCAGCTGATTTTAATTGATTACTTTCTTCAGCTTGTTAATGTAATTATTGTTGTTTAATTTCAGAACATTGTTTTGCGCTATTTTGGTCTCATTAATTGAATAGTACATTTAAAAGTCCGTACTACTGTAAACAGCGGGTGTTTATTGTTGTAAAAATATGGTTCTTACAAACAGCATATAGAAACATTTCTTGTAAAATTTTATACCGAAGTGAAAAGTGTTATTCAGAAACTAATTAAAAAGATTTGGTAAACGTGCTCAGGGTAATGGACTAAAAACATACAGAGAACAAATCTATTTTAACAGAACATAAGTTATCAGACATTAAAATTGCTATCAGTAGATTTCCTGTGAATACCCAGGCGTATCAAGAAATTATTTAACAATTCATTTGGTCTGCCTGAAGAAGACGAGCTCTTTTGTTGGTTGCTGCAGGATGAATTTGTTGCATGAATTTTTTTAATGAAAAAATTATTTCCAAAACATTTTGGCCACCGAGGTCTTCTGATCTGTCTAATTTAGATTTCTTTTTATAGGGAGTTATTTGAAAAATCAAGTTTTCAAGAATAATCCACATAATTTATTTAGTGCAGTTGAAAATAAATATCAACCGTGTTATTGCAGAGATCAGTGAGGCAACTCTAAGTAAAGCACAGTGGAGCGTGATGACAAGTGTATGTATGTTAATAGACGTCACTTTGAACTTTTATTATAGGCCCTACCTTTTGATGATGAATAAAATTAAATAAAAATCTTCAGAGAAATCTGTTCCTTATTACTTAATAAAAAGGATTTTTATTAATATTTGTCAGATGGACGTCTAAGTAATTAATAAACTGAAATTTTTTAATTTTGAAATGTTAATATTTTTGTATGCGACGCTACAAATCCCCCCTCAAAACTTGTGTAATATAACATGCATATATGTATTACTACCAATATAATATTATTTTATTTCATTTTGGTAATTTTCAGCCTATTTTTAGTAAGTTTTTACCTAGCCTGACCTACCTTCTATCTTAAACTAAAAAACTATAATTGTAAGGACTGTTTTAGGCTTATGCATTCTTGGCTATAAATGTTAGTCACAGATACAATTATTTTCAAAAGAAATTTATTTGTAAAAGAACAGTTGAAAAAAATCTAAAGGAGATTCTGGTTTTGTTTTAGGAAATTGAGGCTCTTTATAACTTGACATTAGTATGTAAAACAAATTTGCAAAATCAGGAGCAAGGTTATCTATTTTCCTGTAATTTATGGTCTTCAATCTGTATTTTTTCTTTTTAAGCCTAGGCTTATGTGTTAATTATTCTCCTAATATCCTTCTGTCTATATGATTAGATCATAAATAGTTTTTAACATCATCATCGGCGTCACATCAGGTACAGAGCGGTGCACAATAAGTGGATACAATTGAATTTTTGATTACATAGTTATTTTTAAATTTAATATGATTACAATTTTATCAAATATAGTGTTTGTGAAAAGTTCTTTTACTGTATGACACATTCAGTATGGCCACTGTTACACCCAACAACCTCTTCAAGGCGAGTGTATACGTTTTTGATGACTCTTGAATTTGCTAATTAGCGTCGTAAAATACATAGGAATAAAAACCAATGTCCTTAATACTCTTGTTGTTTTAATTTCAATTATATATGTATTCTTTTATGAATATTGTTGAATTTAAGGTTTTATAACAGACATAAATAGTCAATATTGTATTTTATGGTTTGATAGACGTCTTAACAATTAAGTGAATTATTAAATATTTAAAAAATAGTTTGGACACAATAAAGTTTAATCTTACAGCTGATGTTCAAAATGTCCACCGTTGCTAAATATGCAAGCATTAGCTCGTACAAAACAATTAATTGACATATTTTTTAATGGTGTTATGATAAATTTGAAAATAAGATCTCCTGCAATTTTTCTTTCATATCCTCGACCGAAGCATAACTTTCTTTTTAGAGTTCATTTTTAGGTACTGTAGCTGATAAGAAAAAATCACGGGGTGTTAGGTCTGGGACCGTGTTGGGCAAGATATAGGCTCATCTGTAGCTAGTCATTTTTCAGGAAAAGTAGTGTTAAAAAATGTAAAACTTGATTAAGAGCTGCTTCATCTTGCTGGTACATTAATTTCATCCTGATATTAAATGAAAAGTCTTCCATGGAGTTCATCAAAAGGTTTTCTAGAAATACTGTTAAGTTTCCTTGCTACAAAACCTAAATTCATCGGTGTTCATAAAACAATACATAACCGAAATTTAAAAAAGTGTATAAAGACATTGGTTTTTCAACACATGTATTTTAAATGAAACTTTAACGAAATTTCGGGGGTTTATATATCGTAAACTAGTAAGAATATAAAAGAATACTCAAGAATAAAATTCTTAAAAACCAATTTCAACATTAAAAATGAGGATTTTCATACGAAATTTTATAGTTAGCTGGCATTTTGGAAAATAGAGATAACATTTAAAAAATTTAAATACACCATTTTATTACAGACGAAAAAGTAAGTCCCCATTTGAAGTTTTTTGTAAATATTGTAGCTTCAAAGATTCAAATAGTAACCCACTTAAAAAGACACTCTATAAACTATAATTATATGTTATTGTGAAAAACTATAGTTTGGCGAATATCAACATTTTCCGGTGTGATGTCAGTATTCTCCGAGTCGTTTGGTATAGGTCCGAAATATTTTAAAAGTATCATTATTTCTGACTTACATTGGTGAATATCAACATAATACATGCAAAAGTGGAATGTTGAAGAAATCATTGACACCACATTGTATTTTTATTCTTAAGTAAAAGAAATACAATTATGTTTTAATCATAATTTATTATGAAAACATATGTTATACAGTAGAACCCCTCTTAACCGGTCTAGTCGGGACTGACACCCGGGCCGGTTGCCCTTTTGGCCGGTTAATCCGAGGTTCCCGTGAAAAATCGGTTTTCGTTGAAAGAAAGCTTATTTAATCAGGTAGCGCTAAGAATTATGCAATTAAGATGTTATTGCAACTCATTTTATTATACATAAATGTATCGTATATATTATACATCAAACATGAAAAAAATTAAACACTACAAAGCTTTTTTACAGATTCCCCTCTGTCAAGTCTTTTGACACATTTAACCGCGTCTCAAAGGAAACCAACATACGCTTCCGGTTTCGTAACTCGCTCATTTTTATTTATTGTATATACTGTACGTAGATCATAACCAGTCAAAGACAAGAAGAAAACTGAAAAGAAATGTTATATTTTCCATAATGATTCTTGGAAAAAAAGCGGCCCATCAAACGTTTTTGTGGTGTATGTCTGTTATACCGACGGGTGCCAATGCCGCGGTGTTTTATGCCGCCGACAATGGGATACCGCTATCGACAAAATCGTTTGACTCGCCACGGTGTTTTTATGCCGCCGACAATGGGATACCGCTATCGACAAAGTCGTTTGACTCGCCGCCGCTTTGGTGTTTCAATTACAATTTATTTTCGGAAACTCTCATCCAACCAGTACACTACGATATAGGCCGGTTAATCCGAGGCCGGTTAACAGAGGTTCTACTGTACATACATGTATATACAGATAACTAGATTGTACTAAAATCTGAAGGAACAAAACAAACAATATTAGTGTGATCAACATTTTTTAGTTTTATTTGTTGTAACAACTATAAATATTATGATACTTTACTTTGTTAAGTTAGGTTAGGTTTCTACATCAGTTCAGACACCTGCCACAGCTTATCTGTACATGTCGACATACACTGGCGAAGGTCTGAAAGATATTAATAAATATTTGGTCTTTCACCAATGTGGTTGGTATGTGTTGACAATTACTGAAGGAATGTTGACATTTGCCTATTTTCGGTGTTTCACAGTAACAATGTATGTTATTTTGCCATATTTTTACAATTTTTCTTAGAGTACTAAATTCAAACCTGTTGTCATTTGTATTTACCTCTCTCCAAAATACAAAATAAACCCAAAATCTTGCAATATATTTCATTGATTGAATTTGATGAATTTTATAATAATTTTTTTAAAGACATGTTCATATTCTATAAATTTATTTTTTATGTTAGTAATTTGAAAATTTCTGTTTGTATTGACCAGATCAACCACTTTACTTTTTTTATTGTCATATTTAACATTTTATTATTTGTTAAAAGAGAAACAGAAGGACGATTACAAGAACTGGAAACAATGCTGGCTACAAAGCAGAATAGAATTGAAATACTGGAGGCAGAGAAAACTGCAGCTGAAGCGAACAAGGTTAGGTTAAAGGAATTAGAAGTACAACTAAAGGAGAAAGAAAATCAGTGCATTGAGGCGAGGAAAGAAACTGAGGAACATGTGGATGCTTTGAAAAAGGTAAATCTATTTGTATATAGTTACACAACTTTTGATATAGTTTATGATGAAATATAATAGGAGCATAAACTTTCTCCCATACTCTTACACAAAATTACCAATTAAGTTCAATATTTAAGGGAGAAGCTGCCGTAAGATCGAAACTCAAAATTCAGTTATTTCTAAAGATTTACTCTGAATGGATGTTTTGCAATTTTTCTGTTCACTATTGTTTTCATAGTGTTTTAAATCCTTTCTATACCAGACCGAATTTAAAGTTGTATTCACACCAAAGAGGTTACTGATTGTTAAAATGTCAACAGTTTGAAACTATTTTTCAGTAGTTCCTTCTTGCCTAGTCCTATACTGCTAATTATGTGCAACTGTGATCTGTGTATTATAATGACAAGGTGGGGAAACAAAATGTGAACGGAGGCGAATAGTGGAAGAAGCCAAATACCACAATGTCCTGTAAAACTTTGTAAGTACAGTAACTAAGTAAAGTAAAATATTCGTTGTTCCAGATGAAAGTTGATCAAGAAGCTGATATTGCAAGGTTACATTCAACAATGACTTATGAGAGGGACAGAGAAACTCAACGAGCAGACGAGGCAGAGAAACAGTTGAAACAATTATCACAAGAAGTAACAAATCTGAAGGATATACTTCAAGCTACTCGTATAAGACAAAATGGTAACGTTATTTATTTATTAATAATATTTATAACATTTTCTAACAAATCCCAATATCCACTAATCTAACCTAATTGTTTAGTTTTTGTATGAATAGAAGACACACGCTTACCTTGGAGAGTGGTTTTTGGTATTACCTACAAATAAGAAAACACACACAAAACAGGGTATTATTTGTATACTACCAAGGACCACTTTCCTGTGTCACACCATGTTAAAAAGTTAATATTGTTTAAACTTGGTCATCAGCTGTTAGTGGTAAGGTACTTATTTCATTTAATGAGATTTGCAGATACTATGTAAATTTAGTTTTAATAACATTAGTTTTAAGCTGTGACTTAAAAAAAAAAAAATCTGATTATCACAATCATTCCAAATTATACCGAATGATTTCTCCAACATCCACACAAATTTTCATTAATTCCCGTAATTAACTTTTTCAGTTAAAACTTTTGAATCCATCCTTTTGTTAATACTGACCACAATTAAAGACTTATTATTAAGCATTTATTTATTATTAGACTCTCTCGATTCTCTATAAAGAAGGCTTCTCTAGTACTAGCTTGAAAAAAAAAATCCTTCTTTGGTCTAGCTTCCTTTCCATTCTTTGTATCGTCGCTTTTCTTTTTTAAAAGTTTCCAGTCTAGATTTCAGCTGCTCATAGAATCCATTTCACTCTACTAATGTAAAGTTCTCATCTATCATAACTACTTATATTCATACATACATCCCTTCTATTTTATACCTTCAATCTGTCATAATTTGTTTTAAGCATCACAATAACATAACCTTGACTTTCCCCTCATTAAAACTATTTGTGAATATTATTTGTGAATATTATTTGTGAATATTATTTGTGAATATTATTTGTGAATATTATTTGGAATATTATTTGTGAATATTCTTTTATTCTCATGTAACAATAAACTTAAACAAAAAATATGTACAATTATTTATGAAGTAAAATAACAATACAAAATTTATTTAACCCGAAGTTTCTACGGATGTAATCTTATCAAGATACATGGCTTTAGAGAGTACAGCATCAATGATAAATCTGCATATGCTAGAAATTACACATTTTACAAATTTATGTATATTTATAGTCTCACAAACTCCAAAGAGTGGTCATTTAGAAAACACAGAAGTCTATTCCAATAGCCCAAAAAGTATTAAATATTGTCTAAGAGAGGGTAGGTAGTTAGAATGTTATATATTAATTGCTGCAAATAAAACACAATTTTTCTTTTGTAAAATTCTATAATTATTTGGTCTAGCCGACCATGGTTTAGCCAGTTACGGCATTGACGAGGCTCTTACAAGACTTAATTGCTGTCATTCTTTAAAAAAAAGTTATTTAAATACATTTAGAACAGTGATGTATTCATCATCAAAATGTGTAATAGGTTAGGTTTAAATCCATACAAATTCATTTTATTATCAAATGCACAGTAGGAAACTATGCAAATTTAAATCCACACAAATTAATTTTATTATCGATTGCAGATAATTTAGAAGCTGAACATAAATCATTCAAGGAGCAGTTAGAAAGATCTGAAAAGAACTTTGAATCGAGGTTAAGTGACACTGTTGATGAAGCTCGTCGAACAGAGCAAGTAATGAAAGTTAAAATTACACAGTTAGAAACAACTGTGGCGACTTTGGAGAGGAATAAATCTGAATTGAATGCTCAGCTTTTAAGCGAACGAACAAAATGGACGGAAGAAAAATCTGTTTTATTGAGTGAAGCTAAGGAGAAAGAAGTAAGTTGGGTCAGTTATGTTTACATTGCTGTTTAAGGAAATTGTATTTAGGATGGTGGAAACATCCTGAGTGTGGTGTTGAACTCCCTCTTTTGGGTTCTTGTCCTTGGATAATTCACTGGAACCATAGAAGAGAGTGAATCTAACAGTACCAACGTACCTGAGTAAAACAACGTACCAAACCAGTGTTGAAATAAGACTGTAATGGCTTCTATGAATTAAACATTCTTTTACTTTAAATAAAGTTAAAATTTAATTTTGAACGATAGACTTCCACGGTCACAAACATCATTATGATCTTGTTCTTCGGGGTTCGACCGCGTCAATATTGTCTGCACGTTGAGTACAGACGACGTTTCGGGCACTTTACAGATGTCCATTCTCAAGGCTGTGAAGACATTCTTAACATTTGTTAAGCCTTGAGAATGGACATCTGTAAAGTGCCCGAAACGTCGTCTGTACTCAACGTGCAGACAATATTGACGCGGTCTAACCCCGAAGTTCAAGATCATAATAAAGGTAAAATTTGTTTAGTTGTATCCTTCTGCTTATATGGCCAGATTGTAGCTGTTTATTGTGAAGAAACAACGTCAACGAATGAAGAATCATCTGAAGAGTTTTTTAACATACTCCGGCAATGAAAATATGAATGAAGCAATTAATTTATTAAATTGGTATTTTAATATCCATGAAGATTTATAATATTGTCTGTATTTTCAGGTGTACAAATTATCACTTTTGAACGAAAAGTTGGAGCATATGAAGGAAGATAAAACATCACTGGAAGGACAATTAACTATTGCTAACACCACGATAGCTCAACTCCATAGAGAGAATGCTACAATGTTGTCAGAACTGGGGGAAGTTTCTCGCAAACTTTCTCATTTACAAGAGGTAGTGTAACATTACTGAATCTTATAAATATATCAAAATGTGTAACAAAGGTTTGTTTGTAGCTAGAGGTTTACATTTTGTACACTAGGACATAGAATGGATAGGAAAGATGGGATGCGTGGACTTATCACTAAGTGGAATAAAATATTGATGTTCATTTTCTCTTAAGTTAATTTGAAATACCAGAGTCTTGCGTGATAACTCCTGATCTCTTTTCATAACTTTCACAGAAATTGTATCTATTGAATCCATACTCTAATCTATGACCCTCTATTGGAGCAATACTATTCGCCGCAATCTAGTCCGTTGAGGGAGATGCCTGACCTTGAAGAAACCAATAGGAACCGAGCGGGTTTGCCAACTCGTTTCCTCGCTGTGACAGCGCTTGGCACAGCGATTCTTCTGAAGTTACGTTCATTTAAGGCACACAGAAAAATCATAGATACTGCTTTTTATTTTTCATCACAGTTGCAAAGAGCATATTTTAACGAACAATTGTTTTAAAAAAACATCCGTAGCTGCTTTCCTTCATTGTAAATAAATCTTCTGAAATTTCTCAACGAAAACAATATTTTTTCGACTAAATAAATAAATGCAGTATAAATGTAAGTTTGGAAAATTTCCGTTAAAAACTAATATTACTTTTTGTACTGTGTTATTAATATTATTACAGGGGAAATAACTAATACAGTTTAAACAAAAAATGTTTAAAAATAAATACGACAGTATCATTGATTTGATGGTACTAATGGAGTTGTAAATAATTACTGCTTTACACTTTAGATGTATCAGCATTATAAGCAAGAAGTAATGTCTTTCTAGTACTAATGTTAGTACTGACAAATTTGAGAATCAAATGAAAATAACAAATGTTATGAGAAAAATTAATATTCAGAAACTTTCTGTCGAGTCAATGTCTGAGCTGTGTTTTCGCCTCTTTATTTACTTCCAGACTATGTGTTACGTTTATTTCCTCAAACTCGTATCGCTATCTTTTCTGGGAAGGTACAAAATATTATCTCTATCGCTTCTGTAAGATGATAAACAACATCAGTGCATCCTACGCAAAGATTATAAAACTACTTATTTACGCAACTCTATTGGCATTGCAAGATGTGTAAGAGAAGCTTACTTAATACTTTGTTTTTCAATTAAATTAAGTGACATTGGTTTGTAAGTCTGCGTTCTTACAAACTTAACATTAAATTTATTATTATTTCATCTGAAGGGCAAGGTATCAATCTTAATCGTACTTAGCAGTTACTCCTACAACATGGCACGTGGTTAACACAAATAAACTAGCCAGACATATTTAGAAAAACAAGAAATCTCCCTTTTATTCTATTCAAAAACAACAACTTTATCATGTTTCTCCACAGGAGAATTACTAAAAACTAAAATTCATTATTATGAAATATAAGAATCAAACATTTATAGAGTTCAAAAATTAGAGTTCTTCACCATTCTTTTAATTCAGTTTATATCATGATTACTAAGTTTTAATTTATTCCACTTTACTCACGAATTACCAGTCCATATATTTAAGTTTGGTTCAAATTCACAAACACTAGAAATCCTCCATGTTCGTGTTGAAAGTGAATCTGCACCGTCGTCTCATAACGCGACTGCTAGATGCTGAATCCTGACAAAGACTTTTACTGCTCTCTCTCCAGACTAAGACTGACAAAGCCACGCTTCTAGAAGACGCTGCTTGCTGAGGATCATGGGAAATCTCTCCAGGGTTTAATTTCCTGCTAGAACGGACTTTTTTAACGTCCGTGGTTATCTGGCGCACACAGTTTGAAATTATATTTTAACTTGCATTGTTTTAAACTGTCTATTAGTAATCATTAGGCTACTCTTATGTTGATTTGAAGATTGTTCTATTACACTTTACAATTACTTATTTCTATTATACAATGCTTATTATTTCTATTATTAGTATCTCTTTATTATTAATTGAATGTTTAATTATTTTTTATTAATTACTGGTTAGAGATTGTCCCATGCTTACAGATGTTGGTATCCTCAATCGCCGGCTAGCCTCATACTGTACTGGGTGTTGTATGAATTAACAACAGCACGCTACTCTTACTCCCCTATTGGCTATTGCCCTCGTGGCGGCTTGTATAAGAGGGGTTTTTTACTGTGTTGATATAAATCATTACAATGAAGTTACAATAATATGTTGACATACTAAATTTGATTAAAAACTGTCATGTTTGGGTTGTAGAACACTGCTGACTAACACAGACAGATAATAGACATTTGTAATTCAGAGAACCTCAAAACTGGTATATACAGGAAAAATATGACATCATTTTTTAATCCATCAAATAAGTTTCTTTATACTGTTTAAATGTTAAAAAGTAGCTTTAGGGCTGAAGCCATCTCGCCAGCCTCTAGAAGGAATGTTGAATTAACCCCAGAAAACAGTTACCCCCATTTCAATTTTATTTTGTTCCAAGATAAATCCATACTTCCCTATCTTCCCGTCTGTGCTGAAGTTTTGACTACAAGACCATTCTAAACCTCAATCTTACATTTTAGGATCAAACTAAAAACATAATAAATTATCTATATTTGTTTTTACGATGATTTCAGGATATTTCAGCGGAGCGACTTGTAATGCAACGTTTACGTTTAGAAAAGAATGAGGATCTTCGCAGCTTGGAAAATACTAAGAATGAATGTGAAAAATTACGCAATGAAATTTCTTTAATTGAAAGAAGAATCTCAGAAATGAATTTGGTGCATGAAAAATCTATAAGTAATGAAAAAATAGAAAATGAAAAAATACTACGTAAACTTGAATCCAAAGAGAAGGAGATCAGTGCAATAAGGTTAGTTTATTATTTCTCTGTTGCAAACGGAGAACTTTTAGAGAGAGAGGGAATGGATATGCTAATAAAAATAAATATATAGAGTTACTTCTAATAATTAATTAATATGAAAGTGATTTTGTAGACGTTGTTTTGAATAGTTGTTTATTACATAATAAACATTACATAAGCTTTCTCTTTCCCCTATCGCTAAAACCAAATAAAAACAAACCAATATGTATCACCAAAATGTCAGTTCTTTATGGATGTTATCTTTGAAAATAATATATCTATGATGTTTAAATAAGAGTCTAAAATTACATCGTTTGTGTCATTGATATGTTCTCAGTTACAATCATATTAAAAAAATTGAGATTTTAGTGACTTTAGTCAATAATTTGATTAAAATCACTTCATGTATGAGCTGTTGAACACTTTTTGGACTTATTATAAAAATGTATACTTTGACGTGTATTGCAGTACCAATATTATTCAATATTCAAGGATAAAATAAAGCAAAAGCTTAAAGTTTCAAATATTTTAATAATATAAATGAGCTACAATTGTTTCGCCTTGCGGCATCATCGGGCAACTGATAATTTACAGGTATAGACAACTATTTAAACATAAGTAACAGGAAACTGAAATACAATAGAGATATCGGGAAAGGTAGGGGGATGACCTAGCAGGTAGATAAAGGTTAATGAACTATGTTACGGATGGGTTTTAGAAGAGGTGACAAATTTAATACAATTTGGTCATTTAAGTTGAGAATAGGCCTAAGTGAAATAGATCTATTTATTTCTAAACATTCTAAATTATTTAATCTATTGCTTTTATTTTCTATATGTTTAACATTCAATTTCGGATCAAAACTATGACCCGAGTCCAAAAGGTGGTTAGCAAAGTTAGAGTTTCTGTAGCCATGTTTACAGCTATTTACATGTTCTTTAATTCTAACTTTTATAGCTTTCCTGTTACTTATGTTTAAATAGTTGTCTATACCTGTAAATTATCAGTTGCCCGATGATGCCGCAAGGCGAAACAATTGTAGCTCATTTATATTTTATTATTATACATTTTACGGACATTTGCCATCATTTGTGTGTTAAAAATCAAAACACGACGTTTCGGGAATAAGAATCAATTCCCGTTATCAAGTGACTAAAAACTAAAGAAACATGAAACTAGAAACTAAGCCTATGTAAGAAGTAAAATTAAATAAGAATACCACCAACCTTAATATCTAAGCATGCATCCCAGAGCTAAAACCGAGAAGTCAAAAAACACAATCACGGTAACACACAACTAACGTCAAATGCGTGTCAATTAACTTTCCTCACTATCATTTGAAATTTCACCTATAACAAGCATGTCTTTGATGATGCTATCTTAAAAGTACTTGAGAGGTGAACCATTATTGTTTACAGCTTATAGTTAAACGAATATAGTTCAAAAACTTCAAATATATTGCTCCACAATACAACTGTTACGCATTCGAAGACTGTGTTAGGGTTACGCTACAAACAGACGTGGTATGTTTTTAAGGCCAATACCTTGATGTAGACTTACATAGTTCCAGTGGTAAATAATTTGAATGTACTCCCCTCCCACATCATTACAACAATAAAGATAAAACATATGACACCATGTGCTTTATTTCTGGAGATTGATGTCTTTCTACATTTTATCATTAAAATACATTTTAAATTTTACAAATAATTTCTGTTGCAGGACAGAAGAGGCTGAAAGAGTGGGACTACTTTTTACAGCATTCAACAGATATTTTGGAGGATTGCCAAAAACGTAATCAGTGTAAAATTTGTTGGAACTATTTCTAGTCAATATATTTAGGTAAAAACCTACCATAACAAACAAGCGGGCCTATTTTGGGCTTTAATAAGTGCTCGCTCAGTTATTTATAAAGTTGGATATGAACTTTAATTATATTATTGTATTTTTTTAAATTTTACAATTATTGTACTTGTGCATTTGAATTTTTTATTATAAAATGTCAACTTCAAGGTTTCTGTATTATATTTTTATTTATTCGAGCAATTCCGATTTATTTTTGTGAGAAATTCAATTTTTTTAAATTATTGAAAATGCGTTTAATTCAAAATAACAACATGTGCAAAACCAATTGGCACCAAAAACATCAGTTTGGTAATTATAAGTTAAAAAGTGAAAATGAACCAGAGACTCTGAATTTGAAAAAAAAAAAAAAATTTAAATAAGATCTAAACACATATTCAACATAAATAGTGTTGGATTTAAAATTGAGCTTTTAACACTTAGGGTGCCACATGAAAATGGCATTGGGCGTACTCAGCAAGTCACTTAATTTTGCAATTTTCCCAAAATTGTTACAAAATAACCGGAAAAGATAACTCGTTTTTTTTTTTTTTTTTTTTTTTTTTTTTTTTTTTTTTTAGTTTAAAGGTTGTTATCTAAATTATCACAAAAATAAAACAATTGAAGATAATTTTATTCAATTTTAATTTTTCCACCAATTTAAAACGTGTTATTTTGATAAAAAATAAAAATTAGTCAAAATCCAATATCTATGTCTGTCCTAAACATATTGATAATATTTACTACTATAAAACATAAAAACGGATAATAAGAAAAACTACACATCAAATAAACTTATTAAAAAAATCTTAGGTCTTCTTCGTATGGTACAATTTGATACATTCATTCAGGTTAAGGCGTGGTTAATCATGCACTAGGGGGGAGAAAGAAAATCCATTCTAATTCATAGTGGTGATTCAAAGATACAAAAATATTGTATAAACTATACGTGGCTCCTAAAGTAATACAGAAAAAGAGTGGATAGAATAAAACTCTTACACAAATTCTCACAAAAATTACGTTACTTAATCAAACACGTTTCAACGACAAAGTCGCCGTCCTCAGTGATACTAAACTATAACACTTTTGATTAAGTAAATGTATTTTTTGTGAGATTTTGTGCTCGAGTTTTATTCTATCTAATATCTCACAAGTTAAGCTCAATATTTATTTAAGAAAAAGAGTGTTTACTGATGTAATGAAAATATATATACTGTAAGAGAAGCTTAATTAAATCTTTATGCTTTAAGAGCTTTTAAATAAAAATCAAGTTACTTATGTTTGTAAGTCTGCGTTCTTACAAACTTAACATTAAATTTATTATTATTTTTACCTGAAGGGCAAGGTATCAAACTCATTCGTACTTAACAGTTACTCCTACAACATGGCACATGGTTTTCACAATGAAATTAGCCAGACGTATTTAATAAAACAGAAATCTCCCTTTTATTTTATAAAAGAACAGAAGCATAATCAAATATAAATATATATATATCCTTAAATAAACATTTTAGTACAGACCCTATCGTGTGATAGCATAAAGACATGAATTATATTCTAATTAAAAGTTCTGAATGTCTTTTCACCAAAAAGAAAGAAATTGTTTTCTAATGATTATTCATTTAATACTTGTTCATGACAATCACTTTACTCACGAACGTCAATCCATACAATACTCGCCTCCTTCAAAAATCACACTTACTTAAAGTCCACCATTTTTTCTTAATTCTGACTCCTGACAAAGACTTTTTTTTATTACATCGTAACGAAGACTGTTTGCTCCAACCGCTGAACTAAGACTGAGAAAGTCACGTTTCTAGAAGACGCTTGGCAAAGCTAACGCTCAGGCTCATGGGAAATCTCTCCAGGGTTCAATTTCCTGCTTGAGCGGACTTTTGCAATGTCAGTTGGTTTATCTGGCGTGCACAGTTTGAAATTATATTTTAACTTGTAATGTTTTACACTGTCTATTGGTAATCATTTGGCTACTCTTATGTTGAACTGAAGATTGTTCAATTACACTTTACAATGCTTATTATTTTTATTATTAGTATATTTTTATTATTAATATTGAATGTTTAATTATTTTTTATTAATTACTGGTTGGAGGTTGTTCCATGCTTACAACACTAAGGAAAATGATTGATAGGGTGTCATACTTTGTACTCCAGTGGCAATATTTCGGATAGTACGATGGCGGCAAGCAAAGTGTTAATGACAACAGTCAAGGATTCATTTTTTCCTAATTATTCTTGAACTGTAATATTTTAAAACTTACAATTTTGTTCACGAGTTTGGGTTATTGATATTTCACTAAAATTTGAATGAAATCTTTAGCCGATTTTGAGAAATAGTGTCTTTTATTCTACCCCATGGCTGATTTATAAAATGTTTACCAATAACCCACGCACTGGCATTTTGTGGAGAGATGGAAAATAATATGTTTTATTTGAGTTCTTACATAACTAGACTTGACAAAAATTTAATCAATACTATTAGAGCTAATTTTCAGAAAAGTCTGGTTTTTTTTCCTTTTGACAGCTGCTGTGATGAGATGAGAAAAATGTGAGACGTAGTTAAACCAACAGTTCACTATCTCCAACCTAAATACATTAACTTGTGTAGTATGCAACACAAATGCCGCTGCGGTGCACTCTTTGGTCTAAAACAGAGCTAGAAAGCAAAGAGATGAAATTTGGGTATGTAGTAGGCTATGCATGGCTTTATGGGCCCAAATGAGAGATCAAGGTCGGTTGTGTTTGTTAAATGTTGTGGCATATCTACCTAGTGAAGAGATTAGTGATGTTGTTGGATGTGCTTGGGCCCTCTTGTAGAGATTAGCTGAGAATCGTTGAATGTGTTGTTTGATGAATGGCACATTTAGTCTTTATGTAAGGTCCTAACTCTGGTGCAAATTGGTGCTTTAGTGATTATTCTCAAAACCTTGTTTTGTATTATCTGTAGCCTGCACGAGGCTAATGGAAGCATCCAAAAGCCTGATTTTGCATCTAACACTGTGAATAACTTTGCACCTTTAATATTATGAGCAATTTCCCCAAAACTTGGAAATTGATAATGTGATCTTTTAATACATTCATTTAAGAGGCGGTCGGAGTCAGCCGCACGGTCCGCCTGCCCTTCTGCCTTTTTAACATGGGAGGAACTCTTAAATTATGTAATATTGGCTATGCGTGAAAATTTTAAATTAAAATAAAATGGTACAACCAAATAAATAGTATTTACCAACACATTAATGTAGAAAAATATTGTATTTACTTTGTACCGACTCGAAAAACAGTTAAAACACATTGTTATTTTCCCATAAGAAACACGTACTTTTACGGTGACTTTGTCGACATTTTAAAAATAATGTACAAGCTAAATATATATAATTATTCTATAAAAGGTACACTCATACTATAGCAATTGTCTCTATTATTTACTTTAGTAATTTTAACCGTGTTTACTATTTATACTAGGCATTTTAAAATATGTTAGCATTTGCAATGAAAAATACAGGGCGCAGTAGTTCGGCCGTTACCCTGCAGATAGGGTTGGCGTCGCTCGCCAATATTCTTTACCGTTTGCGCCCAACAGTAGTAGATCCAATGTTCGGTGCGTCAACTTGATATAAACCATGCATTTAATTTATATAAACCATGCATTTAATTTATATAAACCATGCATTTAATTTATATAAACCATATTCGTGTCAAGATAGATAATCGAAATGATTTAAAATAATCCCGGCTCACACGCCTGTTGAAATTGTTGCAAAACCGATTTCACCCTCTTATGTCAATTGACAAGAATATAACAAAATAATCGTCTATATATTTTGAAAACTTACCATCATTATTCTGTAAAAGTCGGAAAAAGATGTGAACAATCTGTTCCCGATTTACAAAATCAAAAACCTTACTATACCTAAAAAGGACGTTTACTACTTGTGAAGCATCAAATTAAAGACTTTAAAAACAAATGAATTTTTGTTGTTAAGGAAATAAAAATAGCCCAACGCATTCGTTCGCTACGCTCAAATATGTAATTTTATAATAACAGGCACTATTATTATGTGTTGTTATTATTATGATAAGTTAATTATTTTAGTTAATAATAGAAAGTCAGTTTTTCTTAGTGCCATCAACTAAGTTATTTTCATAGCGCGATTTTTTATACTAATTGAAAATAAAGATAAGTTAAAAAATTTGTTAAGATTTCTACCTTTAACAAAATTTGTTAAAATTTGGTATATGGTTGGTTTTACCAATATACCAATAATAATCTTATAAAATTTCAAAATGGCGGTTGTTTACATTTTTTGTACAATTATTGGTTTAACCCTTTGGCGAGTAAGCACGGATATTTCCGTGCTATGACACAGGCATTATAGGAGTATGGCAATTACGTTAAAATATACCATAAAGAGTGGGGAAAATTTTTTTTTACTTTTGAACAAAAGACATTATATTTGATTAAAACTACAAGAAAACATATACAAAAAATTGAAATTATGATTATTTATAGTTATTTACAGTTTAAAAAATGTGTAGTGTATGATATTGTTCAAAACAAGGATATATACAAAGGGACACCTCACACTTTGAGCACTCATAGGATGTTTTCTTCCGCTTTGGTAATGATCGCTTAGTATGTTTACACACAAAGCATTGTCGAGAAAGCTTCTTCTTCCGTGACTCATTGGAGGGGAGAGTTCTCATGAAGTGGCGACCTTGAAGACGTAGCGGATCACTTTCAATAGATCGGGACACATTACCGAAAAAATATAAAACAAATAAAAACTACGTCAACAAAACAATGACAACAGAACCATTTTTATACAACTACAAAGACAGCGACAGACTGACTTTGTGAAGCTAAAAGAGCGCGTAAAAAGTGTGCATTACCCAGTTCCCGCTAGGCCTCACCATCCCCACTACCTCAAGAAAATAGAATATTTCTATATTATTGCATTTATTACTAATAGTTTAGGCAAAATTTTAAATTAAGTGTTTACAATTCAGTTAAATAATTTTACTATACTGATAGAGAGAAAAAAAAGTTTTATTATAAAGAAAAATCTTTTGCAGAATGTTAAAATAAAGAAATAAAATGTCAAAATCAAATAAGTAAGTGAAAATCCAAAAGAAAATTCAATAAATATAAAGTTTTTACCCTAGATAATGATTTTTTGAAGAGTTTTTAAGCAATTATAGAGTCCATGCTCAAAAACGGAAATTTCCGTGCACACACTCATTTGGGCACACACGGAAATTTCCGTGCTCACTCATTTGGGATCAAAATGATCACTCGCCAAAGGGTTAAGAGATATTCAAATTAAATTATCAAATGGCCACTGAGTTGACAATTTTTGAAATGGACTTTTGGTTCTTTGTATACTAGTAAAACTTAGCATACAAATCGTGTACACCAAAATCTTAATAATTTATAAAGTTATCAATAAACACAAAATATCCGACAGACAGATAATGCAATATTTTCAGATAATATATTAATGGAGACTTTTTTCTTTATTTCGACGCCATAAATCAAGTTCTGAAGTTATGGCACATATTTTTGAGTTAGACCACAGTTATAGAGACAACACATTCAAAGTAATTATTTTCTTTTATCAGTCATCAGACATATTTATGATTCGCGAACTTATGATAATAGATGCAGTATAAAAAAATTGCAATATCATTTGCATTGTATTTAAGTACAAACTAATCAAACGTTTGAAATGATTATGTTTTGTGTAGTTGGAATAATACATATTGCACCTCACATGCTGCTAATTTTCATAAAATGTATTGTCAACTATTACACTAAACATTGAATATAATTTTTAAAATACAACTAAAGTTTTTGTAAATATAAAACACAGATAAAACTATTATTGACTTCTAATAAATGACTAAATAAATTAACATTTGGTAGTACAGTAATATTAAATCTAACTTCATTGTTATTTTCCTGTCAAATGTTTTCTTAACACATTAGAATATTTGCTTCAAAATTGTATATGCTTGTGTTTAGTTAAATAATTGTTGTAGATTCATTTTTGGGCGTTTTGTAATGTTTCTAACTTTTACTTAAGTAATATATATATATAAATATATATATATATATATTTAAATATTCCTGTATTACCTGTATATCGGTATTGATCTTCATATAATAACTTGTCACCTTTTTTGATCAAATATGATTTTTCTTTGAATAAATAATGTCATCAGTTTCATATTAAAAACTTTGATCCTACATTATTTAAAGGTTTAGAATGAATATAAATAGCTATTAGCAGATTATATATAACGTAATCAATTTAAATCGCAGTCCTTTATGGATGAAAATCTTGTGTGTTGAATTTCGTGTTTTCGAATTATTAATTGTGGTATATTCCGTAAATAGTTTGTTTGTGAATTATGTGTCCAATTTACTGTAATAACAAAACAGACTTGTATACATGTTCGTAATACTTATTTTACTTTTGTATCTTTGTATTACGAAAACCGATATTATTATATATTATGACATATACTTGTATATGTATGTGTATTGTATGATTTCACGTTGGCTGTTTCACGTTGAATATAATAGAATAAGGCTTAATTATATGAAATTGTGTTCCATATTAAATGCTAACAGCTATATATCAAATTTGAAAACCCCTTTACTAAATAAATTTGTATATCTTATGTTTAATTTAAACAGTTAATTGTTGGCAACAGTTTTTAAATATTTCTGATATTTGTAAATAAATTAAACTCAAAGGTAACATTTTTTGTTAATTCAGGAAAAGGAAACTAAATTTCGGTTTGGTTGGTTCATTAAAAAATGAATATTAAAACCTTATTTTCCGAATCGAATTAGTATTGTTGGAAGAGTTATGTTTACAAAAATATACCTTCATGTATGTTACACATGGATACGAGAACTAAATGAATAATTTGTAATCATAAGTGAAGGGTTGTGAATGTGTGACACATCGTCAAGAACACTGGATATTCTATTGGTTGTATCGTTCTAAGTTCTGTTGTATATAAAGCTTTTGATAAGAGAAAAGTACGAATGTTATTGTGTTCTATATAAGTTATTTTATTCATTTACATGAACAATTTTGGTGTGTCGGTTTTGAAATCCTGTATTTTGTTTCAAAAAATTACTGTTGAATACACAAATTTACTTTACAAAATAAATATACTTTATGCGCAAATCAAATAAAGTGATATTTGTACTGCTTGACAATTTACTTAATTATTTACCCTACTTATATTTTTTGTCAATAGCCTAGATTGTATCCTCATTTGTATCCACAAATAGGGACAATTGAGTTTTGGAACACTCTGTATAGGTTTTAGTAGTCATTGCTACAACTCGCCTAGCGCTTGGTACTGTGTCGGCATTGAACAATGGAGTGGATGGGGTGTGAAATATGATAGTTGGAGGGGGCAAAGGTTGACGTGAGCCACTGGCGGTCGGTATGACAAATTCTTAGTGCGGGTGGTGGACCACTACATTGAAGGCAACGCTAAAAGACGATTTTCAGACTGACTCCTGCCGCCTCTTAAAGCTTTTGGATCCAATAATAACCTTCCTTATATTACGATCTTTTTGTAGTGTAAAATTCTATAGGCACACTACGCACAAATTCTGCAGTGGGGAAATCAGATTCTGGGTAATTTTTTCTAACATCATGCTTGACTTTTCTTGTTGTTTAAAGTTGAAAATGCACAGTAGTCAGCGGAAAAGCTGATTTGTTAAAGATAGGCTATAGATAACAGCTTATTTGTACACACAAATATTCGCTCTACATTTTCTCTTTAGCCTACACTATTTAATTTAATACTGTATTTTCTTATAAAGACTATCTAAAATATCAAGCGCCCAAAAAAATGTAAAATTAGACGTAGAAATATTATTAAAAATGAAAATTTGGATTAGATTGAGTTGAGTGTGACTGAACAAGGATAACCTACAATATGTTCTCAAAAAATCAAGAAGTTCGAGCATAACGTTTTTAATTAGATATCAATTGAAGTTTCTTTTGATTTTTAAAGTTTTATAAAAATTATTTAGATTTTTAAAAAAATATTGTGAATTCAAGTCCACTATATGGATTTATGTTTTAAAATAACTTCACTAGATAGCAGCACCTTACAGAGAATTAAATCCAAATATGTCAAATAGAACAAACTTTTATCGCCAGATAACAGCACCTCATTGCACAAGGCCAGATAACATTCCAGATTTTGAAATATTAAATCTGCAATAATATTACCGACATATATTTTTCTCAGTGAGGCTGAACAATTTACTAAAAATTTTGTCAATTTGTTCCGTCTCACTGAGGGAAAGTCGGTACGGAATATTACAGATTTATTAATTATTTGTAAATAACAATTCACAATCTTTTAGTTCATATAAATAAAGGTAGAATGCAGGTACCGGTAAGTAGAGTAATTTTTAAAAAATAAAAAATTATTTTGAACAAATAAAATTGCAATGAAGGTATTAATGATTTGATTTTTTTCTCAGTGAGGTGACAAAATTTTTAATATTTATTTTTTGAAAACCATCTCTATGTCAGATGCAGCTATCTGAAATCAATTTTATAAAATAATATTATTATTTTTAGTCGATTTTCATAGGAAAGCAGTAAGAATCAGATTCCTGTCCCATCTAAACTCTAAATGTTTGTGGAGTGTGCCCTTATTATTAACTTTTTTGTTTAATCAAATTAGAAAACTGTAAGATTGCTGTTATAAATAATAGCCTGTGTACCAAAAATATTGCACAAACTTTCTCACACAACCAAACATAGTAAAACTAATATCCTGCATAAAAAGAATTGCACAAACTTTCTCATATTATGTTTACCCTATAATTTTGTAGGTTAGTTTTAGCTAAAGTTTTTATTTTTATTCTTGCACATTAAACTTCCATTAGGCCTACCTGTTTCTGTCAGTTGGTTAACTGTCAACTTGCAGATTTTTCTAAAATGGTTTAATTGCCCATACTGTGAACATTCTTGATTCCATGCTGGACACTTTCCAAAACATGAATTCAGCCACATCTGCCACAAGTATTATGAGAGTTTGCTTTGTATGTCTGAGGGGATGACCTTGATGCAACATATTAGAAGTTGTAGTTGTTGAATTCCTGTTGTATTTTGTCCACGAATGCCAGCTCCAGCTTGAAACTTGATTAAATTTAAGTTTATAGCTTCGTTTCTTGGTTTACTATTTTTTAAAACTCTACCATAGAATGTATTTGTTGTTTTACATTTAATTTATGAGCCCTATCATAAGCTAAATTTCTAGATTTACAGGGCTTGTTTTAATGTCAAACTATGTGTTTTTAACAAAGCGACTTTAACTTCAGAATCATGAATACCACTAACAAAAATATCTCCAATTAAGCAATCACGCAAATTGCCAGTCACAAGAATCACTTAATTTTTTTAATTTCGCCATATATTATATTGTTCATATGATTCACTATGAAATTGTTTCCGATTAAAGAATACATGTCCCATACATTACGTTATCCAAAGGAATAATTCTTTTGTCTTTGGTAGACACTGGTACGAATGCTTCAATAAAAATTTCATACCGCTTTTAAATTTTTTCCAGTTTGTTGGTAGATCACATTGCCATTTCCTGTGTGTCCAAAATCCATTGTTTTGTCATTACTAAACTAACTATTTATAATTTTCCAATACTTAACGGCAAAACTAATTATTACTTTCACTTGTATTCTTATTAAATCTTGTTATGTTCGGGTTCATAATTAATTAAATAAAAATATACATTTTATAGGAAGTACTTGTGTAAGACATGTCTACATAGGTTGTAGTTCACTTCCATACTGACTGTCTGCGCAAAGCAACCAAGACCTCTACAATATTTACTTTAGATTAGGCCTACACAACAGACGAAGAATAAGATTATGACTTGTATGACATCTCTGACAAGCCATCTTCTCTTCACTAATTAAAATTTAGAAAGCTATAATGGGCATGTCACATACATTGTATGAAAGATGGGTGAATACCAAAAAAAAAAAAATACTGCTCAGAAGGTTGGTGGCCTGTAGGTGTGCCATGAAAGATGTGAGTGGATTCAAATGACACCAAAAACAATACCATTGCAATTACAGCAAAGCGGAATGCTGTGATTGAGACGATTGGACACCAGGGCTTGACTTGGGCAGTAGAGCCAAATAAGATAATTTATCATGAGTATATATCTAGTTTTAAAACGTAACAGGAAAAAACATTAAAACAATATAATTATATTGATTAAAATCATCTGCCATTTTTAATATTCAGTTGTAACACTTTAGCAGACTTGTTCCAGTTTAAAACATCAGAATATTCTATTCAATATAATTAAATAAAGCCAACAGGAACACAATACAAGATGTGTTTGTACACAGCTTTCATTGTTACATGCATACGCACAGAGTTCCCACATCCGCGTAGACAGCATTACACAACAACTACTTTATTATTTTTTATTCAAGTTTATATTATTTTTTTGAATGTAAAAAAATTGAATGATTCACAGTTGACAAGTTACGAGTACCATGTGACTTCAGAGTGAAAAGACAGGGGTAATAAATGGTAGTTATAATGTATAAAGAAAACACAAATTAAAAATGATAGTGAATAGTTTGTTTTGAGGCAGGAAAGGAGTTTGCTGACTGAATTATTGCCTCGAAGCAGTGCTAGTTCCTATTGTAAGACCTTGATAACCAAGGACAAAATGTATAACATCTTTTACGAGTTGTGTTGATTCACAAAAATATACGACTTCGCACTACAAATCAAATTCAAGATCTCATCACGATAAAAAATAAGATTACTTCCATATAGTCCAAAATTATCACCAACTGATTGTCAGCTGTTTCTACAGATGAAGTAATTTTCTGGTCTAATTGACTGTCTTCAAAATTGGCTTGCTATACAGAAATTTCTTCACAATTGCGATAAAACCTCAATCTTTTAGAAAACAACATAGAAAATAAGTTTAAGGTAAAAATAAAGCTTTTACGAAAATAAATTATCTCCTTTTTAGAACCAAACTGTACTTACTTTCTGAACCCGCCTCGTAGATTATAAAAAACAAAACAATTTAAATGAAAAAAGTTTATTTTTACAAATTTAAAGATCCGTTAATAGAATATTAATTACATTATATATGTCAATAAGAACTTAATACAAATAAAATAACTAGAATTGCATAGTAATATATTTATAAATTCAGCAATGTTGTAAATAAAATTAATAGATAATACAAAAATAAAAACTGGCCATCACAGATAAAAATAATTTAACAATAACACAGAAATCTCCTTAAGGCCACTTTCACTTTTACATAGAGTATTTATTTAAAAAATTGTACAGTAAAGTAAAAGTTTGATTATCCGTCAGCCCTTAAATCATTAAGAAGACTGAAAAACATCAGGTTATTATGTCTGCATCTCTTCACCACGTGCTTGACTATTTTTTTATTGCAATAAAGTAATGTACTACCATATATAGGCCTACAGTTCTGTTTGCTATTTTAGGAAGTACATTTATTTTGTATTATAAAGTGTAATATTTTTAAGAGCTGCTGAGAGTTACAATAGTATTCGCCACATTAAAAAAAAAATATCACAATGTTAAAATGTGTTATACTTTTTTCATTGCTAGTACATAATACTATGATTGCATCTCATATAAAAGGTGAAAGCACTCTTGATTAATTTTAAAAATAATACGAGACATGTTTCTAAAGTAACATCCATTTAGAAATTACCGCCAACTGTGACATGAAGCAAAATCGCTCATGCACTGTGTTTTAAGACACGATACAAGATTATTGTGATAGTTTTTGTTAGCAAAACACAATACAGCTGATGAAATTCATTAGTAATTTGTTGAGGTTAATAGACCAGAGGTTACAAGTGACGATGGTGTCATTTAGGAAGGAAGAAGTATTTATGATGAATGTAGCAGCCGCCCAACAATGAAGACAGATGGTATAATGGGGCAAGTGAATGCTAAAATTTGAGGAAAATCAACAATTTACGGTTTTAGAATTGTGTTTCACTTTTCTAATGGTTCACGATCACTACATTCACACAAACAGAAATGTGTGAGTTCACCACAAAATTTTTTGTTATAGCATTTTAAAAACGTAGGGGAATGGTAGATTAAATTTATCACTACTGGAGATAAAATCAGTTTTGTGCACAAATGTCGAGTCAAAATAGTGGTAAATGCAATGTGACTCATCATTTTTTTAAAAGCAAAGAAGATTAAACAGCACAATCTACCTCAAAAATCATGCCCACTGTTTTTTGAGGATAAGAAAAACATCTTAATTGATTTTGGAAAGCTCAAATGCGATCATGTTTTCAACTTATTAACCAACGACACTATAGCTCTGATCTTAGGCAAAGTTATCAACACTTATTTAGAGATATCAATTTGATTGCAGGATTTTTTTAAAAGATAAAAAATGTTGAACGGAAAGTCGATGTTATTAATGGGTTAAAGAAACTGGCTTCAGATTTTTATGAAGATGAAAAATGGAAGTTGTTGAAACGATATCTAAAATATGTGGAAGTCAATAGTGATTATGTTGTAAAATAAATAAGATTTTATAAGAAATCATTTTATTTAAAAAATGAACCTTACTTAAAAAACATGCTTCGTACTATTGTTATATGAAAAAAATCTGTTTTATTACGTACTTTTAAAACAATGGAAAAATAAAAGTACACATTATACTAATAATTGTTGAAACGTGTTTCTGTCAGTGGTGGCTGTGGATAATATAAGTACTTATTCTATTCTCGGTATCCATCGTGGCTTCAGTTTAATCCAACCTTTACTATACTTTTCATTTCTCTGTGACAGTATTGCTAAATATAATTTAAAACCGTTAAAACTAAATTTAAATTAGGACTTAAAATAATGCAGTATGCCTATTTGTGCTGAGGCATTGCTTTTAAAAGTAAATTATTTTTTAACCAAACAGTTTCTAAAGACATAAATTAAATTTTTCTATTGAAAAAAGAGAAGATATTTTTTACATAACTTTTGTCCCTCTAATTAGCAAATTTCTATTTTATTGCACTCACCTAAGGCTATGAAATATTCACTAACCCTACCCATAGCAGTAATTCACTAACATTTTTGACTCACTGTTTATATTAGTAAGATGAAAATACACAAGGGGGTTTGTGTCAAATCGATCATAGACTCGACATATCAAACCATATTAAATAATGGGTAAAATTACATACAGTGTCTGCACTTCATGGCCGTCGACTCAACACAAAGTATTTTCATGACATTGCTGTCAAATGCGGCCTATCAATTCATACTTCGTAATTGTTTTAATGAGTCGTGTAAACTGAAACTGAGAAATAAGTTGCGAGTGATTAAATAACCATAATTTATTCATTATAATTGATTCCTTTCAATCTTATATAAATCTAACACTGCAATTTCATTATAAGATTTGTTATTTGTAGGCTTATTGTAGAATTATTATGATATAGTATTATATATAGGACATAGGGAATGGTGAATATCTAAGCCAAATAAATTGATTTTTCCTTTAACGTCTGTATTTCCAGAATAGTAACCACAGTAAGATTTTTACAGGGAATTATCAGCTTTCAGTTTTTAAACTGACAAACACATTGTCAAGTATGGAAAATAGTGTTGAGGCGACAACATAGGAACACAGCCTCAACTTTTTTATGAACAGTATTGAAAGATAATAAAACACAATTTTTTATTTTGTACTATCCACTTTTTATTAGTCTAGCCGACCAATGGTTTCGCCTGCTAAGGTATTGACGAGGCTGTATTACAGACTGAAGAATACAGTCTTAGCAGGCGAAACCATTGGTCGGCTAGACTAATAAAAAGTGGATAGTACAAAATAAAAAATTGTGTTTTATTATCTTTAAACATGGAATTCCACCAAGAACCATCGGTCTCAACAGTAATGGAAAAAAAAAAAAAAAAAACAGTATTGAAAATTATTTGCAAAAATCGATTCAACACAAACCACCTTAAGTGTTTTTAACCTACAATGCTCTAGAGGTTGTAATTTTGTTGAGATTAGAAATTGAGAGTGATTTTCAGAAAGCCTTTTATAAAAAGTAGCGCTATATGTAATAAGCTATATTAAATATTAAACAATTTAGGTTAGAGTTTAATATTATGTTTAAATTTTGTATGGATACAAGACGAAGGCTTACCTTGGACAGCGGTCCTTGTGTACCACTAGGTCCGAGGACCACTTTCCATCCATACAAAATATTAAACCATTTGGAAGAACCATAACAATTAGAATCATAATACACACACATTTCACTCTTACGATTTCCTACTAATTCACGTCATGATAAAAGCTTCAAACGATGAATTTCCAATATGGAATTTAGCTAAAAAATAGGCATGTCCATTGTGAAAACAATATATTTAAAGGTGTCCACTCATGATTATTCCTCGCATAAGGTTGGTAGGATCTTGTATGGGCCATTCATTCCAGGAATGATAAAATGTCAAGCCAGGAATAAATGAGCAGAGTTGTTTATTCAAGTTAATTGTGGAATAATTAAAATCAAAACTGATCCTATATGGGGACTCTATTTTTACTTCTAAATTGTTAACAGATGTTGTGTGTAAATGTCATTTATGTGGTTGTTTACATTTATTTAACGATTTTGAGAAATTACAGCCAATATAACAGCTTCAGGATACATTTTATGTTTTTCGATAACTTTACAAACCGGTATTATTACCGACACATTTGATCAAAATTATTACAAATCACTTAGAGGAAATTGGAATTTTATTTTGATCTTACTGGATATTGTTATAAAAAAATTTTAAAAAAATGAAAGTCTCGAGATTTGATATCAAATTAGATTAAAATCGGTCCACTTATTGCAGAGATAACACACATCCTTCTAAAGATACATTCTTGAGCTTAGGAGTTCTTAAACAGATATCGTGTGAAAAACTTGACGTTGTTTTTTGATCTATCACATAACTGTTTCATTACAAATTGATATATAAAAAAAAACATTCTAATAAATATAAACATTCTTTCAATAAAAACATTAGTGTTTTATAATAAGACAGATTTTTTTACAAAAATTTAGGTTTTACACTTATTTTGTGATCTATTTTGTAAACAGTACAAGTCGACAAATGAAATCATTAAAAACTTTCTAGGTTATATAAAGGGCTGATATCAATGATTTCCTGATACAAAAAATAAATGAACAGAATTAAACAAAATATAAAAACTTCACATTCGTTTGAAATATTTTCTACCTACCTTCGATTAGATAAATTTCTTACTTTGTTTATTAGGAACTCATAATTTCTAAGCCAGTTAAATTCCTCATTTATACTTTTCCCATCGACAAAAATGCATGAACCAGAATTTACAAATTATTTATTGGATACAAAAGTTTCAATACAAACACACCTTTAATTTACAATGATAAATTCAAATCATGATGACTGTGTCCCTACACTGCTGTTAATAAATGTTAAATTTAATTTGTTACAAGTTTGTTTGCTCAAAACTAGTTTTGTGTTTCATTCTGTCAGATAACAAGATGTCACTAAGTAAACAGATCATATCGATGTCACAATTTTTACCACCAGCTTAGTGGTGGCAGATTTTAACAAGGTATACAAATAACTCATAAAAACTTCTACAAGAAAACTGGTAAAAATCAAAGACCTAGAAGCATGGAGGTCCCCCAGAAATAAATTGAGTAAAATTCTCTTGGAACAGGTATCACTAAAACCAACATTCTTTGTATTTTGTACAACAAGAAATGACATCCGTAACACATAAGAGAGGATGATCATAACGGCAAAATGAAATTTTGTCATTCTAGGACGGATAAACAATGACTCAACGTTTCCAAGTTGAATCTTATTCTTTAATATTCTACATTTCTCTGGGACTTACACCTGTTCTAAATTAAACAGAAGCTGTAATCATTGCTGGCAGGAAGTTTCACTTGATAACATTTGAGGTCTGCAGCACCGTGGTGTATCCAAAACTGTAGATCAAATATTTGGGAATCCGGCTGGATAGCAGAAGGTGCGTTGCACACTACATGATGGAAACCTCTGTTAAGGGAACAAGGACAACCACAGTACTGCCTGTGCAATGAGAGTGTTTATTCGTTGTTGTATTATGGGCCACCAATATCCGTGGGTACCATGATGTATGCAAAATTGAGGGAGGTTCTTATGACAGTGCATCTATCATCAGTGAATAGATGACAGTATCATTGGAAGTGGCTCTGAAGCTTTCTGGTACGTCCCATATGGGTCTACTTGTATAAGACTGACTTAAGAATTACCTGTGTGAAGGATGCAGGTGGATTAAAAAACACTATAGTAGAACAACCCACGTTGAATGACCGCCAGGAAAATACTAGTAAGCAGATGTTTTGGCACAGAATATGGGATGAATGGATTAGATTATTTTTCACTGACGAGAACCAGATCACTGATAACTAACTAGAGGAACTCATCATGTACACATTTGGAAGGTCTGTTTTTAAAATGGTTTCAACAGAATGGGGCCTTCTCTCCATATTACGGTAACAATGTGACTTCACGTTTAGTTTCCTAATGCCTGGATTGGACACCGCAGTCACCCATAGACTCTTAGGACACTAAGCTAAAAATCGAGACATTTGCAAAGTATATTAGAATCATGTATCAAAATTAACACCCGCATTATTAGGTAGAGTAGCCTAAAGTTATTTCACGAAAAGAAAATGCAATATTCTGTACTTAAATTAAAACAAGCAAAGTGAAGCAATTAAAAGCAATCTCAACAATGTCGCACGCACTAATACATACATAATTCAACAATATGCACTTACATTAAAATATAATATGAGTAAAACATGTTTTTATAATTATAATAACAATGATATATATATAATAAAACGTGTCAAATATATATTTAACATTATTTCATCAATAATACAAATCAAAACCTAATATTAAAATTGATTAAAAGAGAGAAAGAAATATTGTGCTTCATGTCTCAATTCGCGACTAGTTACGGACATATATACAACGTGTCATTATACGAGGGTTATGTACTGAATCTTTCTTATTCTTATGCAAACAATGTGTTTCATAAATAATTTTAAAATGGAAAAAAAGTTCATGATTATCCAACTGTCTGTATGTTTGTGTTTTTAAAAATATTTAAGAAAAGGACTGTAATATCATGCTCAAATTTACAAGACTAGTTGAATTCGTAATGTTTCATTATGGGGAACTCTAAGTTCAAAAGGAGGGGGCTTTATCATTAAAAAAAAAAAAAAAAAAAAGTTAAATGATAAACTTTGGTATTATGTTCCGAATACGTTTGTTTGAATGCCTCTTCAGGAATCTGTATCCTAAATTGTGCTGATAATGATACTGCTTACTGCGTTTTGTCCTTGGACGATCACTGAAAACTTGGAAGTTGTAGGGGAAAAGACATCACTAGTATAGTAAAGACATCTGTAGTTGCCTATTTAACTAATTATTGTGAGAACTCAGATGAAATGAAAGCCTCCATGTGAAGAGTTGATGATTATTAAGAGTTCAACAAGGATATCTGAAATGACCTGCATCAGTAGAGGAAAATTAAGTTTGCAAGTGTTGCATTTAAAATAAAGTATCTCCCGCTGAGTACGTAGGACTTATAATGAGCAATAAATCTACCAACAGAAAACTGAACAGTGAAATACCATCTAAAAACAGTGGTCAGTAGAACAAAATTGTCTGAAAAGTTTTACTCCTACAGAACACACGTTGGTGATTCGGTATACTTGGAAAGGCGAGTCTGATGATTTTAGAAGTGATGATCCTGAAGTCCATTAGGAGCCTAGAGAGAAATAGTTATACACAGGATGTTTCAAAAGTAACTAGGCACTAATGTTTTACAAAGATAATTGATTTACAAATAAATCATTTACATTTAGATACAATAGCCAGTGTATACGATTAAATGAAATATTTAGATAATAATTTACAATGAATGTTTAAAATTAGGTCTGTTTATATATAGATACACTATTATTACTATTTAATTATATTTGATTGGCATTGGTGCACAGTTAATTCCTAGATACTTTGTATGTATACTTTCTTTAGAGTATTCATAGAATTTAAATAGCTGTAGCACTAGGGATGATTTATTGATTACGATTTCGATACGATTACAAACGAATATGTGATAACGTCCTAAATACAATTTTCAACAAACTGTTTATGAAGAGATTTTGTAAAACCATCAACTCTTAGAGGACTAATTTTGCTCATTTGGTCGATTAAAATATATAGTTAGAGACTTTTACACAAAACTGAAAGTGTTAAATTATGCGAGAAAAGTCGCTACATTAGTGTAGTCAAGCAGTAAGAAATTTACGAGAGAAATTGGCTCTTTAATATGTGTTAAATTACAAAGTATTATTTGAGTGTAACATAATTTGCGATTCATGGAAGAGGGGACGACACAACTTCGGTCTAATTTCAGTGTAAGATGCAATTTTTGGTCCAACTGACGGAGTTTTATTGTATATGTTTTTCGTTCTTTGAGCTGTTTTTTTACATATAGCAACCTGTCTACCGAGTGATATTGCACATTTAACAATGGATTTGAATCTGTGGGTGTGATTATATTACAAATGAACACAACAGAAAGATTTGTTATTACTAATATTTATAGAAAGTAGTGACAGACGTTCATGATCTAATAAATTACTGCAGTTGTTAAATGCTATTATAAAGTACTTGATTTGGCTGCTATACGTAAGCCTTTATCAAATTATGTGCTACCAATATGATTATTTTAATATTATTTGTATTATAAATATTATATATTTTTAGAGAGAAAACAAATGTAGAAGTCAACGTAAATCCAAGCGGAATAGACTGTAAATATTATTTTTAACAAATAGTAATACAAAACATTTAAATGGAAATGGAACAAAGCCAATGACAACATTCATTAATTCTGGATCCAAATCATTCTATAATTATTTCACAGCTGAACTCAAATAAAAAAACTATTTTAATTAAACAATATAACGCTGTGCAATACACGACTTTAACATTCAACACCCTGTACAATCAATATACACTACGACACAGCACACATAATCATCACATTATTGACATAACTCATCTGTTGTTATCTTAAAACATAACCTTAAAATTAGCAAAAGCACTGAACAGTTAATCGGTAAATACTGTATTTATTAGCTTTAAAAAACAACCAAAAATAAGCTGTAGAGATTAAACATTTTATCAAAGTAGGAAAAATTTGTCTTTGTTTTTATTTTTATTGTGTGTAGGATGGTAAATTTTGAGCAGGGGAAATAATATAAAAGGACAATGCCAGGACCTATCAAAATTTTGTAACGAGAAACATTTTGAAATTATCGTAGTCTGTGACAATTAAGTAGGATTGTGCATGGACTGTGTTTTATTATCACGTTAAAACTAATTGTTAACACCTAAAAGCGATGCTAACAATAAGTAATCCAGCCAACTGTAAGAGTTGTGCTGTAATACATTGCTGTTGAAATTCATAGTTAACTAGTTGAGGTTTATAGATCAGAAGTTATGAGAGACAGTGAATGTTTAGACAGACAAACGAATATTCATGACAAAGAGCTTAGTATCGCCCATCAGCAATGATATAGTTTATTGGTACAAATGAATACAAAACTGTGAAAATTTGTGATTTACAATTTCAAATATGTATGTCAGATCTATTTTAAAAAATGTTAGCCTACACACAGAAAGAAAAATGTGTTACTTCAGCTCCAACATTTTTGCGACATTCTCCAAAGGAATATGATGAATTGATTAAACATATCGTCACTGGCGATAACAAAAAAAAGTTTAAACAAACCCGGTCTGCCTGAAAAATTATAGCTATATTTTGGAATAAGAAAGACATCTTGATTGATTTTATGAAATGTATGACTATTAAATACAGACAAATACTGTGGAAACTTAGATGAGTTTTACAAAACAAAGGATGTGGTTTGTTGTCCAGTAGGATCGTGTTTTTGCAGCAGATCAAACTTTATAATTTTGCTAGGAAATTACTGAACACCCACTTTATCTCACTCAAAAGAAATTGCCATTTATTCCTTCATTTAGAAAAATACATTGGATTGCAACACTTGGAAATGACTAAACTAACTAGTTCAAAAAACTGATAGCAAACTTTTACAACGATAAAATAAGGTGTTAAAATGATATCAAAAATGTCTGGGAAGTCAATGGTGATTATATTGAAAAAATAAATAAGATTTGTACAATGTTTTGGTTATAATAATCATTTGTATCTTTTAATGTGTTCTTTTCATTTCAAAACTGACCTTACTTAAAAAATGCACCTACTATTTTGACTGACAATCTATAGTCACAAAAGATCCATTTGTATCGCAGAGACAAAGGGCTGTATAGCCTCGGACCCCAAATTCACTCACTAACCATGAGAGCATAAAGGTTGCTTTATTAGGCTTCAACTATTGGCAGAACGGAACACAAGTTAAATTGGAAATATGCCACCAATAAATATATAAAACAAGGAAAAATTGGGTAAAAATTAATATTTCAGCCGAAAGAATTAACTGAGCTGTTGTTAATATTTGACAAAATTAATACAAATCTTATAAAAAGTGTAAACTTTAAACTGAAAATACCAATTTTAACAAATTTGTCTGTTATAAACCTGTTCCATATAAAAAAGATGTAATAAAAGTAAAATTTTACTACATTCCTGAATTACAAAATGACGCACTTTAAAATTAACTAACAGATTTTATTTGTTTATAAGATTTTCTTAACAATCTTATGATAAGGTAAAGGGAGAAAGAACAGGAAGTTATTTATTGAAGGAGTATTTTGGAGCAATGGAACTTATAATACACATCTGATGACTGTCTGATAAAGGACAACTCCAGTCTGGTGAAGTTCGCAAAGGTTATGTGCTCTTTAGTACATAGACAGAAAAGACCAATGGTGGCTAACCAACCACGAAATAAATAATAATATATGTTAAGTCGTACAGACGGAGAATTTCTTTTAAAAGTTTGAATGATAGAATTTAAACTGAATCGAAGATAAGTGACATTAACTACCGATACACCGTAGTAAGATAGGCCTTACTTAATTGTTTTAGGTTAACTTTTAAAGTCATAGTAAGTTATGTTTCTCTGTAGACATTCGAGTCTTATAATTTTTGGTTGTTTTGAAATGTTTATATATCTCACCTCAGTGCAGTTAAAAGCAACAACTGATATAAGAAACTAACATAAATGAAGTCAAGACACTTTTACATGAGGAGTAGGGAAAGGTCATAGATCTGTGCTTTCTCTTGTTTTGGCTGGTGGTGGGGGTGGAGGGGTTGGGCGTGGTGGACGAGACATGTTACGAGGCGAACTTGGAACTACACCTGTAACAAAACAAATCATTAAACAATTGCTAAATATAAGATATATTTTCTATGTCAATATAAAGTTTCTTAATTCAATTGAAAAATCTTAAAACTATTATTTTTAACCCAACCTCCTAATACTCTCGCCTTTTGTGTGTGGTTAGAAGTGATAAACCATCAACTAATAAGATATATATATATATATATATATATATATATATATATATATTATATATATATATATATAAACAACATATTATAAAGGGAGCCTGCAACAACCAAATCATTATAAATCTTATCAAAAACATTCAGACGATGAAAAAGAACAATACCCAATCGACGATATCAGCATTATCTCCTAAATCGAATTAAGTAAGGATACTTCTCAGAAAAAACATAGTCGATTATGATGTGGTTTACTTAATAACAAAATGGATATTGCGGAGAATTCCCGCATGTCATCAGAACTAATGCATGGACAATTACTATACATAAAACTTCCACAATAAGAAAACACATCCATTAAACAATGTTTTAACAACTAAGTCACAATTAGCTCTACGTTAGGGAGAATATCAAAAATGATCTCAAAGACACAGAGATCTATATCATGTCAGACAGTTCTTAAGGCTCTAAATTCATACACTCTTTTGAGTTGAGTTTGGTCTGGGAATGTCTGCAAGTAATTAATCAACTGGCAAGTAAAAACAAAGTCACCTTATCCTGGGTGCCAGGACATGAAACAATACCAGGAAATGAAGAAGCGGATCGCCTTGCCAAAGAAGGTGCAGAGGCTGATTTTGTTGGGCCCGAACCAATCTTTGGGGTGCCGAAAACGTATCTTCATAATATCATGGAAACCTGGGAATAAGATCAAAATATCAAGTATTGGTCCACCTCTACCATGGTCTAAGACGAGCCAAAAAGTTTATAGTTAACTCTAAGGAAATAATTACTGGATCTCAAGAGAAGGGAGCTTAGGCTGATTATTAGCCTACTGTCTGGACACTGCCCAGTGAATTACCATATAAAACACATTGGAAAGACAGAAGTGGAGTCATGCCGCAAGACAGCCGAACACGGGTTGTGTGAGTGTGAATCTCTAACCTACAAAAGGCTATTTTATCCACGGCTTCAGAGGTGTCACCCAGAACCATTTTGAGATTCTTAGGAAGCTGAAATCTTGGCTGGGACTAAAACATAAGTAGTTGGGTAGTCACAAAAGATCCATTTGGGTCGCAATAACAAGAGGCTGTTGTAGCCTCGGATCCCAAATTCACTAAGTCACAATCATTCTAATGAAGTAGAACTACGATGTAGTACAAGTTACACAGGGAAAGATTAACTACACGAAGAATTCACAACACAAATACTGTAGTTATATTACGTAAATGATAGATTAAACGAAATTAACCTACCATAACTTCCCCTTGTTAAACCACCGCCGGAGAGATATGATGTAACAATCAAATTTCATCAACCAGAAAGGCTGACAAAATTATATTACCAATATAATTGAAATTGAAGGTCTCACCTACAAAAACAAAAAACTTTCCTAAACAGAAAACGTACCAGCACTAACCCAGTGTTATGATCAAAATCCACCAATTACAAATTTTCTATTAAATTAATACAAGTTTCCCCCCCCCCTTCCACATGCCATGACGTTATTATATTTATTCTAATTCAAAAAAGTTCATTTAAATTATGGTTGGGCAACAAATATATACACTTATATTTTTAAAAACTGGCGATGTACAGGGGATTTCTAAATTTTTGTACTACAATATATACACATTAATAAAATTGATGCCGTATGGGCGACTTCTAAATTTTAATGTCGAAATATTGCTACCGATCTCATCCAAGTTACACAAAAACCAATTTTAAAATTATTAAATTAAATATTAAACTACTCATTATATAAACACGATTACAAGTGGTTTTTCTTAATGATGATTCTTTCTTTACACTGTAAATTTAGCCTTCGGATATCAACATTATAACTTTTAAAGCCGGCAAGGGGAACCTCTTACACACCAAGTGAGAAGGCTTCTTTCTCTGTTACATACCATGATCTATAATAGAACCTTCAGAAGCAGTACGATGATGTCCTGGAGGATTTGACGGCAGTATCAAAGCTTCAGGTTTAGGAGGTCTCTCAGGTTTGTCCTGGTTATCTTTCTTATCTGCAATAATAAATAGAAACAGATAACAACAGATTATACAGAGATTAATTAAAAAAGTGAGGCATTTAATAATCCTTATAAAAATTATAGTGTGTCCAATGAAGAGGCGAGCGCTTTTGATTTTCTATTAATTCCTTATTCCTCAACCGATTCCTTTGAAACTTTACATATTTTTTAATAAAGTTCCCAAACATGTTGTGTGAAAATTTTGTTGTTTATAGAAACAAAATGATGGCAACACAAAAAACAGCCGTTGAAATAAAGTACCGTTTTTGTTATGTTTGGAAAAAAACTTTTATTGCTAAAAACGTAATTTGATACAAAGACAGTTTTCTTTTGAAACAAATTAAAAATTAATTATTTGTTTTAAAAACCAATAAAAATAAGAAATTTATTTATTTATTAAAACTAAAACCCATCCACAGCGACACACTGATAGCAACACCTAGAAAATGACTTGTACATTTGTTTACTTGTAAAGTAATTACGTGGGATCCGAAGAAGTTCTTCTTCGTTAACTCTCTTCAAATCTTCATCATTGTTGTAACTGTGTGTATACTTGCTTCTTTAAATAGCCCCATAAGAACATGTCACACAGTTAAATCATGAGACTGGGGCGTTCAATCTAAAAACTGACTTCCGTGACCCATCCAACGCCCTTGAAGATTGTTATTTAATAATTGTTTGATTGAATTTGTGCATCGTGGGACGAAGCACCATCTCGTTGAAAAATGGCTTGGCCATTTCTGGAACCGTAAAATGGGACAGTGCTTGTTGAATTAAAACTTGTTCATATCTATTTCCAGTCATAGTGCTGACTGAAATGTCATAAGACAGCACGTAATTACGCCCAGACAATGTGAGGGTTTTGGATGTTGTAATAATTAGTTTCATGAAATTCAATGATGCTGAGAGGAATAGAACTCCACTGGGTCATCTTTAAGTAGGTTATGGACTAGGTGGCTTTTGTACAATTTAATTTTCTTTTTCTTTACCATTCTCTACACTGAAGATTCAGATTTGGATACTCCAGTTTCAAGTGATTTTGGTTTACCTTGAGAAAGGAGTAATGAAGCGCATAGCAGTTCTTCTCCTCCCTTATAAGGAGCACGAGTGTATTTTTTCATTACATTTCCTGTTTCCAACAACAAATCTTTCCACTTAATTATTGAGTGAGTGGTTGGTGGATCAACACCTGGGAAGGCAACCTGAAATTGTCTAATTGATTCTGCAACATTATTAAAAACAACGGCCCATGAATTTTACTTTTTGCTCAACTGTAAAAATTATTTGCTAACTACAAAGGATAATAAAACTGTACAGAAAAGAATTAGGTTATAAGTTTCTGTTTTAATGTAATTGTTGTTTAATTTGAATCGAACAGCTGTTCAATAATTAAACCTGCACGAGTAAAAAGCAAAAAAGTATAAAAGTTTAGATTTTTTTTTTTTTTTTTTTTGTGTGTGTGTGTTGCTGATATTTTGTTTCTATAAACACCAATATATTGAAATTTTCACACAGTTTTGGTAACTTTATTAAAAAGTATGAAAACTTTAAAAACAATCGACTGAGGAATAACCCAAAAGCGTGTACCTCTTTGTGGGACACACTGTATACAAAATGAGAATTTATATATATACACACAAATAATAGGAAATGTCCAAATAATCTATGTCAATAATATAAACAATCTACCACAACCCAATAACTTTACAATTTCTTTGAAATAAATTTTTTTGTCTTTTGGTGCAGTAAAGTGCAAAAAAAACTTGTTTTCATTTTTCAAAGTTTAGAGATGACTTTTAGAATTTTGAATGACAAAAATTGATAACTCTTTGTTAACATACAAATTTGAAGGTTGTCCGAATATATCATCTCTACAACCCAAACAATCGAACTTCCGTATTGTTTATACTAATCTTTCCTTTAATTGTTCAACGTGAAAACAGGCTTACGAATTAACCCATTTCAGACCCTAAACTACATTAAATTTTATAAACTAATGATAAAGTATGGAACTAAAACGTTTGACCTGTATTTATCAAGAACAATAAAACAATTGAGCACAGTCCTAAGGAAGGGCAATATAAACAATACATCTAAAGAACGTGCAGCAGTCGATGAAAATATTTTGGTTCAACTTCTCAGATCTTTCCCTCAAAATGATTAAGAATCTGAAGAAGTGTTCTATCCTCCCACAATGTGTTTATTTATTTACTTGTGATTTGTTTATTTGTTTCTAAACAACTTTAATAGGATAAAGTGCCGCTATTAATCAATAAAGAACACTTCATCTAAAAAGTATTCTATTCAAGTTTTCATTAAGAAACACACTAAAAAAACTAAACAAATATATTTTGAGTTTATATTGTTCAACTTGCTGTCAACACTGAACAATTATTTAGCACTAACTTTCTCAATCGTTTTTATTTCTACTGGAAAATATAGCCACAAATTTAGCATACCTTTCCAACAAAGAGATTCAAAGAGCATAACTTCAAAAGAGGAAATGAAATGAAATTTAACCTTGACCGAACATCTGGTCAATTCGAGAAACATTTACTATGAAATTGCAACAAAACTTTAAAAAATGGATGTGCTAGAGACCATCCATTTACAGAGTGTATCAAGACTAATATATCGGGTAATGTGTAATTTTTTTTTTTTAAAGTTTCCACATCTATTATGGAAAATAAGGAGATAGATATTCAAATTATTTTTACAGGAAAGTTATTTACTCTTAGGAGGAACCTAAAAAACCATATGTACATCTGAAATCACACCTTCCCTCTCCCCAACTCATAATTCAAAAATATTTAATGAGGACCTATGGCTTTTGATATATTAAATTCAAGAGCATAAGAAAAGAAACATTTTAGCAGCAATGAAACTAAAATTGGTTTATTTATTCTCAAGTTTCATCAAAACAACAACACTGGTAATTTTAAAATTCACTTACTTTTCTTAAGCTTGAAATACACACAATATTTACAAGATAGGCCTTTTTCAAAAACAAAAACAATATGTACATAAAACATGATAAGTCACAAGCTTTTGAAACTACGCTTATGAGAACGTATTAAGTGTTTAGAGAATGGAGTATATACAAAACTCATCAACAAAAGTGAGATTAACGAAGCTGGAACAATGTACTCATTTTAAATAAAGAATTGTTGTGGTTTGTTTTGCCAGTTGAAATTTTGTTAATTAATAGAGTTTTCTGTGACCCATAACTAAATGGTTCTTATTAAAAAAAAATTATCCTTTATTTAGATTTAGTTCTAGAAAAATAAAATATTTTTTATTTATAATTTATTATAAAAAAAAACCAACTTACCTTGTGCCTTTTCAGTGCCTACTTGTATAATAGATACTTGTTGTTTATCTACGGAATACATATGTGTTCTTTCTAGAGATACTGAGCCCCTCTCGCTCTGCAACACAATATAGCTTTATACTTTTTTTAAGTGTAGATATACTAAACTAAAATTTATATGTTTCTAAATGAAATGTACAAAGTTAATGTATACTATAAAAATATGACTTATTGCAAACGCTGATACATGTTCACTGAATCTATATAAGGGACACGTTTATATAGTAAGGTTTGTTTTGAAATTATCGTCGATTGTGTCATTGAAGTAAGATCGCTCATACTCTGTGTTTTATTATGATGTGATAACTATTGTTTGCCATTTTGTTAGTATTTAAAATACGATTGTTGTAGTGTGTTAATAATTTTAAATAGAAGCTACAAATAATACTGCCAACTACGAGGCTCATGTTGTGATACTAAGAAAACAATAGTGCTGCTGCTGAAATTCATAAACAACTTGATATTTATGGTTCATGAGTGACAGGAAAATTTGCCAATGGTAACATTTGTTTTAAGAATCATGTTGATAGTATCCAAGTCACTTATTTATATAATAATTAAATTACCTTTGGTTTCCGCCAGGTGACTTCTTTTTATATACACTTACGCGTTTCGAAGCGTACGCTCCATCTTCAGAGTTCTATTATATTTTTCACTCGATTGAGGTCGTTATACATTAAAATAACACCTAGGACATTGATGTGATACGCATCGCAAGTGTCGCGATATCATAAGCGATGTATTAATTTATAAACATATATATGTAGTGTCCGTGTGTTTTTTATGTGTTATTTTAATGTATAACGACCTCAATTGAGTGAAAAATATAATAGAACTCTGAAGATGGAGCGTACGCTTCGAAACGCATAAGTGTATATAAAAAGAAGTCACCTGGCGGAAACCAAAGGTAATTTAATTATTATAACATTTGTTTATGGGTAGATGAACGAAAGTTCTTATGAAGAATGTAGCAATCTCTTAACGGTTATGACAAATGTTTTATTGAAACAAGCGTTTATGAAAATTCATAAAAAATCGGATATTTATGGTTTCAGAATTATTGTCTTTTCATTTTCCTAACATGTCACGATCAGTGATATACGACTAAGAAGCTTCAAAAACTGTGTGTCAGATGGGTTCTGAAATGTTAACCGAGAAACAAAAAACACATGACTTCAACTCAAATATTTTTCCAGTTTTGCGGCAAAGGTAGTAGAAGACCTGTTCGAACAATTAATCACTAGCGATGAAATCTGGATTTCGTACACAAATGTTGAGTCAATGCAACGTTAATACTCATCTGATGGAATGTGAATGACTATTAATACTGTGCAACTCAGTAGAAACTTACACAAGCTATACAAAACAAAATACAAGGCTTGTTATCCAGTGAAATCTTATTTTTACACAATATCGCCTGACCTCCATAGTAGACTGTAATGTATGTAATTGAACTTATTTACACAATTTGTAATTATATTTATATTGGTAATATTATGCTTAATATTGTTTAGAATAATTATTGTATTATTCCACTGATTGTGAAATAAGAAATATGTTCTGTGAGAACTGTAAACTTTGAAGTTTAACAATATCACGTCATGTGACATCATATCGTACGATCAGTTATACTAATGAAATGCAATAAATCCATTCGCTACAAATCCATCACCTTATCCTTCCAAGGTAATGTGTAACCAAAGCCTATCTATCCCCGACCAGTCAATGAAGTACTCACCCTGCTCCTGTGCACTTGTAGCCAAACTTGTTACCATTTAAACAGTGTTGTTATTTCAGTTTACCTCTAACAAGGTAAATTGTGTTACCGTAACAAATTAAGGTACATACTGCTCAAACTATTCAATTCATGCAAAAATTTGACAGGAAAATTTTCCATCATCAATCCTGATATCACACTAAAAGATTACCAATTATTCCTGGATTTAAAGAAATGACTTGGATTGCAATACTTTCAAAATTATAACAAACTTTTAAAGACTGATGTTACTAACAGGTTGTAGAAACTAGTGGTAGACTTTTACGAAGATGGAATATAGAATAAAAAATATGCGGAAATCAATGGTGATTATGTTGGAAAATAAAAAAGATGCGTAGATTTTTTCATTTTATTAAATCATTATTATTTTAAAATAGACCTTAGTTAAAAGATACGCCTTGTAAATATGTGTATTATCAAATACTGTAAACACTGCATGATAATCTGAATATTTTAATGGTAAAGTCGAGGTAGGAAAATGATTGGATACACAAAAATCAGCAAAATAAAATTTCTTGCTATTATGTCAGCAACAAGCTGAGTATTTGTTATGTGGTTATTACTCATCATTAAATAATTCCAAATGAGAGCTGTTTGATAAGTTAGTGACTTTGATAGGAGATAGCGCTCATTTAGGTATATACACAAAATTTAAAATAGATCTATCCAATAAAAAACCTTTAACAGCACTTGAAAGTTGATAAGGTTCTGTTTCTTTGTTGAAATAGAAAACATTTAACTTTGTGTGCTGATAAATTAGCTACTACGCTTTGTGTGGAAAAACCAATAATGAAACTAAAGAAAGTATTATGGAATCTCTGCTCTGTCAGATAGTTACATGAATTTCGTTGTGGTTGTACAAGCACGAATTATGCTGAGCATCCGGAATGTTTGTAATGAGATCACAACTGATATTGTATTGGACTACTGTCGAGTGAAGATAAATCAGTGGCACAATTGCTCACAGTTGATCAAATTGTGTGACTATTTCAAAGCACTGTTTAGACATAGTCAAGAACAAGGAAGTAAGTTTTTTTAGGCCGTTGATGAAACATGAATCCATTACTACGCCCCAAAAGTTAGATCAGTAAAAATTAAGTCAGGGTGGATTTATCCTGGCGAACATGTTCATAAGGCAAACATTGTTCCATTGACCACAAAGGTCAAGGTAACAAGTTTCAAAGGATTTGTATGGCATAATCTGTATAGAATATCTGGAAAAGCTAAAAACTATCACTGGGTAGTATTAAACCTCTTTAATGGATCAATTTTACAGTGAATTTATGAAAAAGTGACTCCACTTAGTGAAGGAAAAAATTTCCAACTACCTCAACAATACACTAGCTCACATTTATGTAATTACCACGGCCAAAATTGTTGAATTGTGCTATGAACTGCTTCTTCATACTTCCTATTCTTTAGATTTGGTTCCTTCCAACGTTTTTCTCTTTACAAACATGAAAAATTAATTACGGGGAGAAATTATTTGCATCGAATGAGGAGGTCATCATTGACACAAACAATTATTTCACAAAATTTAAAAAATCATATTTTTTTGAAAGGTTTAAAGAAGTTTAAAACTTTTGGATAAAGTGTACAGAGTTAAAAAAGTAAACAGAATTTTGGTAAGAGGGAAAAAATTATTTCAAGGCCACCGACTTATCAAACACCTCTCTCAACTTTAACAAAATCTCATACAGTAATTGCTCAAAAAAAGTGAAATTGATTTTATGAATGAAATTTAAGAGATTCAAAAACATCATCAAATTTGGCCTATAAACAACTTACATCAGATCCAGACTTGTCACTATTCTCATTGGCTGTCGTCTCCATATTCCTTGAAACTCTAAACGATGAACTCAAAGGTCTTTGTAATATTGCCGGTCTCTCAGGCACTAATGGTTTCCTCAAAACTACATCATCACCTGATGATTCAACGAACGTTCTAGGTGCAGGTGTTGGCCTTGGGGGTCTTTTTCTTTCCAATGTGCTATATAGTAATTCTACTGAGCCTCGGAAGTTGGGGTCAGGTTTTGGAGTAGGCGATGGTTTCGTCGTCACTACTTCAGGTTTAGGACTAGTTGTGGCTTCAGTTGGTTGTATAAGTGTATTTGATTCCGACCTGAAAACAGATAAAAAGATGTAAAATCATTTTATAAAGAAATTCATACTATTAGGTATGTCAACTAGTTTTGTCTGTGGTTATGCTTTGTGTGCACAATTTGCTCTCAACTCCGCTCGCATCAAATACACAATGTGTGAAGTTCAAGAAGCCGTATTATAGAATAAGTTTTTTTATTTTAATTTTAGTAGTGTGATAAAATTTAGAAAATTTTAGTGAATTAAATATATTAGCATTAAAAAATAAATCTATACAGAGAAGAGAAAAATGAGAACACAAAATAATAAAATCTTATCCGAAGCTTCTTTGAAAACAATAATTTTAGTTTTACCATAAGACGACAGCAAGTAGAGATTGTTACCAAAACTAGTATGCAAACTGGCCATTTGATTGATAAATTTATTACATTAACATTAAATAATTGGTTTACATTCGTCAACAATAAGTTGGAATAAGTAACAACAAATAATATACAAGCAATCAGATATAATAAAAGCAAATGACAAACAATAGCCAACACACAATAATAAACCAATAACAGACAACAGGAGCAATTGGCAATCCTTAAAATAAAATAAAAATATTACAAATCAAATAACTTTATATACACTACTCTTTTTATACTTCTTCCTAAAATTCATAAACTTTTCTATATTATATAATTTCATAAAATTACAACAAAAAAAAAACATTAATTAATAATATGTTTTTCACCCATTTTGTACACTGTAAAAAAATAATACTTTAACTAGATAAACTGTTAAACATTTTAATGCCCAAACAGCCTCTGGTGTTAACTATGTATCTCTCTTGTTGAAATTTGTTAAATTCTTCTTAATGTACAACAAACACTGATAAATAAAAGTATTAACTATTGTTATTATTTTCATTTCGGCAAATTTCTCTATTGCGTATTAATTTCATTATCCTCCTAGCTCCTTTGTGTTTATTAGCAACAACTTGCAACATCAGTTCTTGAGTTATAAACTTACAAACAGACTGAAAAAGATTTTCTCAGTTTCACAATGTTCTTAAATGTAATCACAAAAGGAAAAAAAAAAGTTCATAGGGATCAGATAAAGGTCTCTTTGTGGCTATAAAGCATGACCTTTTCCCTTTTCTCTTTTTATGTCATCAATTTGTGGGAAAACAAAGTTCGAGCATCTCCAAGTAAATAACACTGTAATAGTTTACGTCCACATTTCCAGTTTATAAACTGATTATACCAACAAATAATGGTCTTATCTGTAAGTGTATCTTGTCTGTAAGTACACCAAAAATGATGTTGCACCGTAAGCACTAATTTAAATCCAGCAAACCATAAAACACTCTGAGATTTTCTTTGCAGAGCCGTCATTACAAAAGTGAATACTTCCAGGCTATGAGTGACAAACGATGTCTGATTTAAGGCCATCAAAATGACGAATAACAAAACACCCAATGTTTATAAACAGTTTCTCATTGAAATCACGGACAATTCATTAGATGCCCCAGTATTATTTGATAAAAAATACATTAAAATGAACACGTACTCTATAAGTTTAGAAGAAATATCTGCTTCATTTGCACTGACATTGCCTTCTCCTTCACACTGTACATCTCTGTCGTCTTCGTTCCCTAACAGCCTTTCAAAACCAATCAAAACAGGTGTTCCCGCTGCTGGAGTAGACTCAACAACATCTCCTAACGTTGTTGACGGATGTGTATCTTTAACTTGATGTTTATCTATAACAGCCATTGATTCTCGGTTAACAGGAGGAACTGGAGCTGGTTTACTCTTACGGTTTCGTGCGATTGGTTTCGGACTTCCCTGAGGAGGACTGTAAAATAAAAAAACAAGAAACTCTTTATTTAAAATAAAACAGGCTTTATAATATATACTTGTGATACATACAAATGTCAATCATATAATTCATGTGCTTTTCTTTGTTGTACAAGGCTGTCATAACAAAACTGTAGAGCCCTTGCAGTGTCTTTCTACGTGACGGACACTAAATAAACAGTCATGAGGCAATTTTATCTCGAATGTGTGGTAACTCCAAGAGTTGCTAATATTAAACACATTTAAAAAAACTTAATCTCGTTATAAATATTTTTTTAAAAAATTAATAGCTATGTATAACAGCACCCACCACCCAACATGTGTGGATTTGTTGAATATGATATTCACTTTCTCACTCAACAATCCGAAAAACTAAAAATAAAAACTATTCATCACCAAAAATGTCAGTTTGGTAGTTGTCAGTCAAAAAGTGAAAATTAACTGTGGATGTCGTCTTTGATCAAATATTTATATATTTAAATAAGGGCCTAATGTTACTTCGCTTGTACCATAAATATGTCATCAGTATAAATCCAGTTTTTAATAAAGGCATATAAAGTTCATCTTAGTTTTTTCCCATTTATTTCAATTCAATAAGTGCACATGAAAAAGTTCTCTTCCCACCCTGGGGCTATTAGACTATTAGAAACGAGAGGTTTTATTAATGCTTTTTTTTTTCCAGGAAGTTGTAAAATGTTAAATTCAAACTTTTTCACCTGAAAATAAATAATGATTTTATTAGTTTCAACAAAATCAACCGCTAACATTTTTAAAGTTTAAGGATTTTAGGGGGGGGGGGAGTACTCATTTACATATGAATCAATGTTAAATTTGGATTCAGTGCTGCAAAATATAATAAATGTTAAGAGTTTCGTTAACCCTGATAATGGCACTGCGTCGGTAAACCGACGATAAAGAAGCCACGCCTAGTTGTCACAACTGTAAAAACTTTGATATTGCAACTCGTCATTAGGGTTACTTAAAACCATCCTATCGAAATAAATATTATACCATTGTAAAGCTGACGTTTCGTAGATGAATATACATGTAATCAAAAGTTCATAAAACGCTATAAAAATATTTAATTAATTGGTAAAGTTTGGCGTGTTTTAGATAGAAACATGACGGCTAGGCAAATAAAACAAAATGGAGTCGTCCTTTAGCAAGTTATCAAAGAAGGCGTTACCAACCAATTTCCTTGTAAATTATACAGTTCTTAGTACAAATCTTTACCTATCCAACAGAGTTCGCTACATGTCAGTAACACAATTAGTTTCCAAGATACTACATTGTGTTCAAGACAAAACCCGTTTTAGAGCAAAAAAAAACGTTTTTTTCTTCAAGTCAACTTTACCCTAGTAAATAAATTCTTAGAAAAATGAATTATACATCATTGAAAAACTCGTGTTTCAAGCTTTTAGAGCTGTGTAACTTGAGTGTCGTGGTATAATAAGGCAAAATAGAAATAATTCTCGTAATTCGACTGTTTGGCCGGCAGGTTTCTGCACACGACGGCTTTCAAAACCGTAACCTACTTCTGTTCTTGTTTAGTCTAAAATAGATTTATATTTCCCTTAGCTGACAGATGTTTATCTCTTTGTATAGACAAAATACAGACCTTTCCAATGATATAAACCATCAAGTTTTAGTCGGTCATATGTAGGCTTTAGGAACATAAAGACAACGAGGTTTCGGAGTGTCCGTTACAAACAAAACCAATATGGCGTGCGTGTTGTTCCTTAGCGACATATTTCTTGTGATAAATCGAGTGTATTCTTTGATTATAAAAGTGTATTATATAAGTTTATATGTGTGTTATTCTTTGTAGAATCTATTGTGTCTTATTTTTATAGTGAAATCTAGTGAATGTTGATTTAGGCCTACAAAGCATTAGGTACAAGTCTTAGATGCGTATTCATGGTTATTTATTCCTTTGTACGGGTAAGTGGTATTATTTTGAAAATTTTAGAATTTGATTTTTTTTTTACCAATTGTTATTCATATTTATACTAGAAAACGTTTGTAATACTCGTAAAAAATGTAAAACTAGATTTTCTACGCTCAATTGGACTTTGAAGTGAAATTTTGCCTTGGATTTTCGTGTTTTTTTTGTTCTTTGCAATACTGACTAGAAAATTATTTTTCAAACTCTTTTTGAATTACACTACTAAATTCTATGCAGATTTCTGAACATAATTATATTTTTAGAAGTTGGTTTTACATAAATATTACAATTTTTGGTGATTTATTGAAAATAAGCTGGACCATTCCTCTTTTTTTGTAAAACAATTTTTAAAATTTTCAAAATGTAACAATTTTTTTCCCCCCGAAATGTATTCACAAATATATCACTAAAATTTTCTACGTCTTAGAAAAAGGTGGTAAGCTTTTGATTTTGGACGATACAGGTTTTTCTGAAAAATGATAACTTCATTTTTTGACATCTAACATACTTACTCCAAAACCGTTTCAAAAAAATTTTTTTTTTATTACATAGATGAATTCTATGCATCTTTCTGAGAAAAATGATGTCTTATAAGTTAGGTTTTGTATACAAATAATATATTTTATTAATTTTTAAACAAACAAAAGAAAATTAACATTGCCGGTTCCAGGGTTAACAATAAATAATTAATAATAATAATATTCATAAATTTTTATTGTTATCTCTCACCCGTTAAACAATTTTAACTAAAGTCTATATTCTTAGGAATACAAAACCCCAAATACAAAACCCAAAAAAGTCGACAGATTCGGATCATCAGTTCACGAGATAGTGTGACATTCATTTTCAAACCTTATCTTATTTTCACGCTCAATAATTAGGAAATTTCATCCAATATTTAATCATTCCATGGAATACCCACCCAAGATCAAATTTTAGCCTTTTGAGTCGTTGAAATAATGTGCGACAAAATCCCACAAACAGATGGATGGACAAACATTCCGAATATAATGTAAAGGTGTTCCTAGTAGCTCAAAATGTCAGAACTGTTGAAAACAACGCAAGCAAAATTGTAGCACTATCATAATACATTCTTTGTAATGTAATTTGAAAGTAAAAATTTAAAAAAAAAAAAAAAAACACGTAACCAAAAAGCTTTATTAAAAAAACAACCTTTTGGCCCCAACTTTAACTGAAAAACCTCGTACTATCGCCATCAAGATATTCCGTTCCTATGTTTCAAACTATTGGTTTACCTATGATCTTCAGATAGACTACTGCTAGACTGAGTACGTTTCATTCCTCCTTCGTTGACTGTGATCAGCTGTGTGTCTCCACTACTTGACCTCGTGTGTCCATTTAATAAACCTTCTCTGGATAATGTCAAGTAAACATTGAAATCTGCAGAAAATAACAATCTTCTTTATGAAACATTAGTACTAATCTCAAATTTATGTTTAGTTGACTTAATTTAAAAAGAACCTTATAATTCATTAAGAGTTGAATAGATGCACAAACTTTTTCAAATGAACCTATAATTCAGTACCAACACACATTGGGAAACATCATTTTAATACTTACATAGTATAGAAACATTGCACACATTTTTCCCCTCAACTATCCCAAAAAAACAAATAAGAACTAATGGTCACCAAAATGTCAGTTCGGAAGTTGTCAATCAAAATGTGAAAATATATTTATTTAAATAAGGGTCTAAATTTTCTTCACTTGTGCTATAAATAAATACATCCTCAGCATTCATTGTATTTTTATTAAAAACAATCTTTTAATGACAATGGTCAAAGTTCATTTTTGTTTTGTTTTTTGGAAATTATTCCTGTACTGTAATATTATTTACTTGTGATTTTTGACACTGTTGTGGTTATATTTAAAATTCACTAAAATTTACCAAAATAAGTCAATTTTGAGAAATTAAATATTAATAACAGCCCCATGACTGATTTTGTTTTTGTTTTTTTTTACAGAAAACTCACAAATAGCATTTTCTGAGAATTTTTTTTTCTTTCTGTTTTTAAAGCGAAAAACTATCACTGTCATCATCGTTTTCACAAACAAGGAGCACAAAATGTTCCTCAATGTAAACTGAATAAAAATAGAACAAAAGATTAAAAAGAAAAATACAAAATTAGCAACACAAAAACCAGTTAGTAATTATAAATTTTGATATTTATTATTGAACAACAACAAAACAAGTTACAAGGCTATAAAGATGCTCCGTAACAAGTTAACAAAGATACAAACTAAGGAAAAAAAACAAAAATTCAAATATTATAGGACTCTAAAAGGACCCGGGAAAGGATAAGCAATGTTAACATTTTTATAAAACTTAATAAACGACAAGAAAATTTAATAATACAGAGCTGTGTAAACAGGCCCTGAAACAATCAAAATTAAACTTTATCAAAGACATTCAGTCAATGTAAATAGGACTACACTCAATCAAGAACATCAGCATTGTCCCCCAACATTGCCAGAATTACATAAGACAAAAAATGTCCTACCTCTTAATATTACACAATCTATTAAGATATGTCTAATAGTTAGAGCTTCTTTTGCTGATTCATCAGCTTTTGTGTTGCCAACAATTCCTCAAAGCCCAGATACTCAGCATCCCGTGGATGAAGTCTGTGTATGCAACACAGATTATCCTCAACCAAAGGATTCTTAGGGTACATATCCTGGACAGCCTGTAAAGCACTTTTGGAATCGGAACACAAAAGATAGTGACGGAAACCAGATGGAACCAGGGTTTTCAAAATCGCAAAATGTTTGTGAACAAATACACTAGAAGTTGAGGGTTAATAAATACATACATCTTAAGTCTGACTGGATGAGTAGGTAATATGCACAGCCGACTTGATTGTCCTAATTTCATTATGAAAATTCATTAAGCATATACTAAAACTACTGACAATACACTACATCAGGAGTGTTGTACTTTATGCATCTGGACAGCAAGATGTTTGCATTCAAAAGTTTGCATTTGAATAAACCATTAAGCAGAGTTCTAATGTCAAATAAGACGTAAGGATCACCGCATGAGGCACTAGATAGGGAAGTAGGTGATGACAAGACAACGTTTCTACAGCCCATTTTATTTACCCTTTTATTACTAACGCGATTTTTCCGTCAAATGTGTTAATGCAATTCGGGCGATATTCGTATTGTTCACCCAAAGGATTATTAAAACTGACGTCATAAGATGTATAATATTGTTTGGAACATAGACCACATATATATATATATGTGTGTGTGTGTTATTTGTAGTTGCTGCATTCGGCGAGACAGAGATGGTTCTCCAGTATCAGTTAGTAACTAGAGACTGAGCTCCCACAAAATGCACCAGAAACAAGCTGAAGGGCAGAAATATGAACTGAATCGTTGCTTCTTAATTTCTTAATTGCGGATGAGCAGATTATAAAGCCATAATCAATCCGTGATCGAACATAAGTGTGATATATACAAGTCCCATTAGCTCTCCAATGAGAACATATTACATGTCAAGTGTTTTCAGATCAGATAAATATGGAAATCAAGAAGGTTTTTGATCAAATAATAGGCCTAAGAATTTAGAAGTTACAGTAGTTTGAAGTTATGTTTCATTGAGAAATAATGAAGGCTGATGGTTCAGTGCTGTCGAGTATCCCAGAAAACAGGATCATGCTTAGCACACTAGGGACACCATTCTCTAAATGAAAACAATCTGATAAGTTATCTTCAACACAAACTCTAAAAAATTTAAGGAATTTGTATAAATGGAAGAATATTGCCATTTATACAATATCCGCCAACCCATATCATAGGCCTTTTCAAGTTAAAAAAACACTGCAACCAGTATCAAAACAGCTGGTTACTTTGAAAGTACCAAACAAGGTGCCGAATGACCATTTTCCCTACCAATTTGCAAAGGACACTAGTGAGAGAAATGGGATGGTAACTTCCTAGTTCAGTTTTTTCTTTACCTGGTTTTAAAGAGGAGTTACTGTAGCCTCCAGTCAACGTTCGGGATAACATTGCTCCTCAAATATATTGTATATTTTAAAGGGGAGTTAACTTCCCAGAAGTTGAGATGTTTAATCATAGAGCCAAGGGCTGGAGCAGAATCCTGTTCGGACAATATAGCAGACTCTAATTCCTGTGAAAAAATGGGGTATTTAATGGACATTCTTCCGATGGACCTACAGTGAAAGGAATTGTTACTTGAGCTCTTTTATACAACCGAAAAGTGCCGCTGTAAGCAACAGTTGAAGAAAAGTTAGCAAATGATGAGGCCACAACATTCTAAGATCATAATTATTAATAATCAAGACTTCATCTCCCTGGTTAAGTCCCAATAGGTAGCAGAAGGAGAAGGATCACAAACAGAACATAGTTTATTCCACACCGTTGACATGGGTGTGGTTCTTGATAATCTCTTCTTATTCTGCCTAAACACTCTATGTGCTTTGGCTCGTAAAATTTTATATCTTTCAAGATTTTCATATGCGGGTCTTCGGTTAAACTTTCTTGGATCTTTATGGTGTAAATGAAGAGCATCACTACATTAATCATTCCACCATGGATGTAGTGGTCTTGTAGACTTTTTGGAATGTTGTTGACCGCTGCTGTAAGGAGTGTGGTTGTAAACGAATGTACTGCAACATGAATTATTAATAGTCGGTGATATAAAACCTTCAGCAAAATCTTCCCATTTTTCTTTGCGCAAAATCCACCTGGGAAGGCGATCATTACAACGAGAAAAGTCAGAGAATGTAAGTTTCATAACGGTATGATTTTTCAAAGAAAAGGTGACCAGAAAGTAATAACATATTTCAAATAATGCACAAGTAAACTTTTGACTTACCACCAGGAAAGAACCAGTCTGCATAACTGACTAGACTGTCGACAATGATGCTGTGCAGATTGGCTGTGTTCATGTTAACACTGGAAAAACACGATAAAGTACTCATGATAAGGCCTGTTCTAATTTAATTGTCATTATTTTACAGTGTAGGTTAAGCCTGATTAGTAATGCGCCAAAACAATTCATTTCATCAAAAAGAACACATCATTTAAATTGTTCCAAGCTGTTCTGTGGTAAATTTTTTACAAAATAATAGAAAAATTGAAAAAAAAAACCTAACCAATTATTTTCACTCTGTGGAATGAGTAAACAACTCTCAAATAATCAAGTTTATTTTTAAAATGTTTTAGTTTAACGCAAATCAAGTGTTTTTTTTCGTGAAAAGACAAGTGGTATTATTTGTTCTCTTAAGATGAAGTTAGGTTAGATTATGATGATTATAAGGTGAACTTTGTTTATAAAACAATCAGCCGATTATCTAATATTTATTTATAGTCACCATAACTCCTAAAATAATGGAGATTCTATTTATTCAGTGTATCAAGTTTACAACTAAAAATATGTTGAAACTAGTCGAATATGTAAGACTTGGATGTAAACTAAACAGACCTTGCCCAGTTTTGCGGGAGATCGGTTCCTCTGATCCTCCTGAAGTACAAAACCCTCAGCAAGAATTTGATAATGTAAATTTTGAAAATGGAGAACCTTGTGTACAAAACTGTAATAATAATACATTGTTAAACAATCAAACTTTTTTAGACACATGGCTAATAAGGAAGAGTCAGAGGGAGGCGTGTACACAGCAGGGCAGTTTAGGGACATAGACAGAAGGACGGGAAAGAGATTCCAAAATTCGAAATTGAGTTTAAATGTATTTGCATATAATATAAGAAGCATAAACCAAAAAGTCTCTGAATTTATGATATTCATAGATCAATTTTTGATAAAGCCTGTGGCAATAAGCCTTTTTGAAACATGGACAACGAAATGCAACGAGAGTCAGCTAAATACTTTCAACGGTTATAGAGTAGGTTCGTACTTCTCACGCTCCATTACGAGCGGGGGTGGAGTGGCAATTCTTGTCAGAAATGATACCGAGTGTAACAAAGTAAATGTAAAAAACAATCCCAGTACGGAAATGGTTTTTGAATATGTGGTCGTGGAAATAAAATCGCATAGTTTTCAGTCATGTATAATAATAGCTATGTACAGAGCTCCGGACTCAAATTTCGACACCTTTATAAATAAATTGGAGTTTTTGTTGGAACAAATGTTTAGGCGCTTAAAAAATAAATTAATAATTTTAACAGGAGATTTCAACATAAACATTTCAAAAAATAACAGGGAAACTTCTAAATTCCTTGAAATCTTAAAATCGTACAATTTAGTAGTCAATTTTCAACAACCGACGAGAATAACTTCCGATACATCAACATGTATTGACAATATATTCACAAATTTTATACCAAAAAAAGCTGATATGCACGAACCAGGTCTGTCTGACCATAGGGGACTTTCAGTTCAGTTTGTTGCATGTAAACTACATTGTAAAACTAAAACAAAACTGTCGTACAAACGAACTTTAAATGAGACAAATTTAAATCTCTTCACTTCTCGGTTGGGCACAAATAGTTTTTCTGAGTTGGAAATTTCCCTGGATAATATAAAAAATATAAATAAAAACTACAATCTGTTTTTTACAACATTAAATAGATATCTTGAAGAGGTATGTCCTCTAAAAAGGTCCAAACCTTGCAGACGTTTCTATGTTGTTCCATGGATAACGAAAGGCATTAGAGTCTCCTGTAATAGAAAGCGTGCTCTGCACGAAATTTTGAAGTCACAAAACTGCCCTGCTGAGATATTAATTTATTATAAGAGTTATTGTAATGTATTGAGAAGAGTCATTCGGGATGCAAAAACCATGTCAAATGATAGGTATATTTTAAATTCTGAGAACAAGGCAGAGGCAATGTTGGAATATTGTTCGAGTTGAAACTGGAAATTCGAATGTAAAACAAAATCGCGATATAATTCTGCAAAAAGGTGCTGAGGTAATTGACCAACCTATGCACGTTGCAGATTGTTTTAACAAATTCTTTATACATGTCACAGAGAAACTAAACCTGAAGTTAAATGAGAGTGAGGCAATCTGTTTGTTAAAAAAAAAGGAAATTGGAGTTCAAAACTCTTTGTTCATTCGCCCTACAAGCCCTTCAGAAATTTACAAAATTATACTAAGTTTAAAAAACAAGAAGTCTGTTGGCTGGGATAATATTCCAACATCAGTAATTAAAGCCAGTGCTCATGTTATCTCAAGGCCACTAGCCTTACTTATAAACCAGTCTTTTGAAACTGGAATATTTCCAGAACACTTAAAATATTCCATTGTAAAACCTATTCATAAAAAGGGCGATACTAAAGAAATTACCAACTACCGTCCTATAACTATTATCTCAGTTTTTTCTAAAATATTTGAAAAAGCAATGGTGAAAAGAATCGTCTCTTTTCTTACTAAATACAATATATTGAACAAAAAACAGTTTGGTTTTCGCAAGGGTCTATCAACTTCCTCAGCCATTTTTTCGTTAGTAAATACTGTGATAGATGCTATAGAGGGGAAAACTCAAATCGCATCTGTCTTCTGTGACCTCTCAAAAGCTTTTGATTGTGTAGATCATTCGATCTTGTTACAAAAGCTTGAATATTATGGTATACGTGGGAAGGCAAGCAGTTGGATAAGCTCATATCTTTATAAGAGAAAACAGAGAGTTATCTATACTGACAATGCTCTAAACTCTCACCATTCTAAATGGGAAGTAGTCCTGCGTGGTGTGCCTCAAGGGTCAATATTAGGACCATTGCTTTTCCTGATTTATGTAAATGATTTGCCTCAAAATGTTGGACAAGCAGAGGCAGTGTTATTTGCTGATGATACTACTTTAACAGTGGTGGGCAAAGACCAAGCAGATTTGGCTGAGTCAGCAGAGTTAGCAATGTCCATGGCGGAAGATTGGTTCTCTGTAAATAACTTAAAACTGAACGTGACAAAAACAAAGTTAATCCAGTTTGGTCTACAGTCAAATCCTAACCTACATGTAAAAAAAGGTAAAGAAATAATCACGAGCACAAAAAATGTTAAATTTCTTGGCATTACCTTAGACGCAAATTTAAATTGGAAAAGTCATGTTTCAGGTTTGGCTCAGCAACTGGCGCCAGTTTGTTTTGCTCTCAGAATGATTTCTACTGTGACTAGTTTAAAAGTAATAAAAGCCGTTTATTCTGCTTATATTGGTTCTCGGCTAAGATATGGGGTGGCATTCTGGGGGAACTCTGTAGAGTCTATAAAAATTTTCCGCCTACAAAAAAGAATTTTACGCTCAATGTTTCATCTGAGATATAAACAATCGTGTTTTCATTTTTTCAAAAAACATAATATTTTAACTTTCCCGTGTATTTATATCTATGAGACGTTAATTTTCTTTAAGAGCAACCAAAATTTATTTGAGGTGAATCAGCACCACCACAAATATCCTATCCGTCATAAACTATTGCAATATCCTGTCCACAGACTAAAATTTTTTGAACGTGGAATATATTACTCGGGTATTAAATTGTTCAACGCACTTCTGGAAAAAATAAAAAAAACGAATTCTATCCAGAGTTTCAAGAGTTCACTCAGAGGCTACCTCCTAGAAAATACATTCTACTCTGTGGAAGAATATCTGGCCAGAGGTGCTCAAGCCAATCCTGCTGATGTCGGGTGTAAATTGCGAATGAATTGATCCAGTATCTGCCCTGTACTTGTCTCAGATATAGCCTTATTTTTTGGATATGTATTTGTGTGTATGTAATATGTATGTATATATTTGTTATATTGTATTGTGTGATTGTGTGATTGTGGATGTGTGATTGACTAGTGCAGAAATGTAAACTGTATTTAAAGTTATTTAAGTTATTGTAGTTATTATAAATTTGATTTTTTGTGGACTCTTGCTGTGCAAATTGTGTTTGTCGGCAGCAATAGAAATAAATAATAATAATAATCCGGGATGTATTTTGCTAGTGAAGCAATTAATTTTATATACCATACTTGACACTTTGTGTCTTTGTAATTTTTAATATATGGAATGACTTTTTTTAATTAAGATAAATTATTCTAATAAGTCATGCAAAATTTGTTATTTGTTCAAATGTTATTTATTTTGTTAAATATTTCTCTATTTTATTGTTTATACATTCTCTGATACAACTATTTGTATAAAAGAAATAATGTGTTGTGTGTTTTGTAATGCGTTTTATGTATTGATGTAAAGGTTTAGACTTGTTGTATGCAATTGTATTGTCAACTACAACCAAATAAATGAAATGAAAAAAAAGAAGAAAAAAAAAAAAAAAAAAAAAAAAAAAAATGAAAAATGTTTGTTAGTTTTTAACAATACATGTTGTTAAAGTATTGCTGCATTTATTTAAAATTTTCAACACACTGTTTAAGTATGAAGGGGAAATGATTTAAAAAACAGAGATTCCTGGTCACAGCAATTGTCTGTTCAGTTGTATTTTAATAATTGTGTAAGTATTATTCTCAAGCTACAATGGGATGTTAGCTAGTACACCAATATAAACTGAACACTACATAATCAACCGATCGCGTTTAAATATCTTCTGCTGAGTACTGTAAAATAATAGAGCTGTAATCAGTGGCGGCGATAAGAACCCGCGGGCCCCCCTGCAAATTTGTTCATCGGGCCCCCCTCTCTCAATAATCTTTTCCCGGATGTTTATCTTTTCGCCGGCCGGCGCTGGTGAGTCACCGCGATGCGCGACGTAATGATAACTGCATTACTTATCGCCCAACGGTAAACAATACACATACTTCGTATCATGACATTAAATAATAAATACTGCTCTCTAAAAAATAATGGTTATTGCCGTTTTGGATGAACGTAGCACAATCTTGTCTGAAGACATTTTACCTTATTTTAGTAATTTCTTGACAATACTCATTAAAATATTGTTATGATAGGGGGGCCCGTGTGGCAGGGCCCATCGCGGGTCCGCGTCCCGGTAAAATTTCCCGAAAAATCCCGGTCAAGGCTCGCGAGCCCCCCGCACTGCGGGCCCGCTATCGCCGCCACTGGCTGTAATTTTCTTGTACAGGTGTGAAAATAGTTGTGTGCGTCACAATCCAAGCTAAAGTGATCGGTTTGTAAATAAAGCAATTCTAAAGTCAAGCGCCTATAATTACTTGATATAAAAACTTTGTACTGTAGGTGTAGGTGTATTAAGACCTTACGATTGTAAATTAACTGTTTTACAGACTAAATTTGTAAATTCAAATTAATATTATTTCCACCACAGCCCTAGCCGGATATTCGCAAGTCTGTGATATACTTTTAACATGTTTTACATAAAACATTTCCTCCATTTTATAATTCAAACAATCCCTAAAGGTAAATTTTTGCTTTTAATTTTTGACTTTACTAACCAGTAACCAATTCTGTTCTAATATTTGATATTGTATTCCTGTCTAAATATTGTAAATTGTTTCACTTTCAAAACAATTTAAACAGAGGAGTGGATGGCTTTATTTAATAATGATTAAAATTAATAAGGGTCTAATATAATTAAAACAGGTCTAAACAGTTACAATTTTTTACCCCAATATATTTTTAGTGATTTTTATGAACATTAATACATTGGTATTATTATTATTTTTTTTTAATTTGAACATTGTAGAGAAGGTTTTTGTAATTCCAATATTTAAAAATCTCTGAATAGTAAACATTTGATTAAACATTTGCACAGTTCGATGAAACTCTGCAAAATACTGTATTCCCATAGGATACAGAGTTAAATATACAGTGAATAAAAATTACACAAACTTCCTCACCCATCCATCCCCAAAACCAAAACTAATCATCACAAAAATGTAATCGCAATAGTTGTCAATAAAAACATGAAACTGAACCATGGACACACACTTTGGGCCAAAGCTTGCTTCAGTTGTGCTTAAAAACACGTCCTCCGCACAAGTAGTATTTGATTATGATTAAGCTTCTAATGTGGGCGTCAAAGTTTCATTTTTCTTTTTCGACAACTATTCCTAAACTGTGATTTATTTTACTTGCAACTGCTCACTTGGGTTTATGTTGTTAATCTAAATATTTCACTAAAATTACTCTGTGTGTACACAATAATAAACGCTGATAATATAATCTTAGACAGTGTCACTCATACTGGCAAGAGATTAAAGCTGTTTGGGAGTTTAATCTTCTGTTGACCTTTAACTAGTTAGTGGACTTTTAAAACGTGTTTACAACTAAACTAGCCTCTAGAGCCTCAGTTGTACAATAGACAGTAGTTAGTCGTAGTGCCACAGGTTTTTAATCCTCAACGTGGGAAATTTTTAGTTACGAATAATAATTACTGCTGTACTTTTTGCAGGTGTTTTAGTAAGCGTTTGCAATTATTTATTCAAATATATATATATATATATATATATATATATATATATATATATATTTCATCTATAACATTAGCCATTATAAAGATTCCATCACTAAAATCACTTTGAATTTACTAAAAAACTATTGAAAGAATTAATCACAGAACTAACCTATAAAGTATTAGCTGATAAAATCACACTCACTTATCTTTCAAAAATTATAAAAACATATCTACAAAACGACAAACAATCTTTACACGTAATTTAAACGCAATAATTCACTTTTATCTTTCAAAACACAACAATAATACTACAAAAATCAAAAGAAAAATACAATAAAAACATGTATAAAAAACAGAAACTTCTTCGTGTTTACCACAATAACACCTTACAGGTGAGACTGAGACAGCTGATTAGTAAACAAACACTTAACTTCAGAATTTCATTCACACTAATTAAATACACTGTGTTTCAGAAAGACTTTTAGTAATGATAAAATAGCTATTCTATAAGTTCTGTGTATTTTAGTTTCTAAAAATAGTCCCACATGTAGCCACTAAGAGATCATTAGTTGACAAATTACTGCCATGCGAGCAGTGCTTGGCAATCCGTGAATACAGTGCGTAAAACCATATGAAAGCTGCTCGGTAAACAATGTAAAGGGGGGTTATACTTCTTTTTTAATATAAACTTCCTCTTTACAAATCAAAAAACAATTAATTGTAAATAGTTTCTGAGCAATGAAAACATTTTTCGTATTTAGGAAGACTATTATTATTTTTTTTTTTCGTATTTAGCATGTTTAATAACTAAAACTAAAATCTTATCCACTCACCCAATATTGCTTCCATCATCTGTCGGACTCCATAATAAATTAGGAGCAATCACAATAGCAATGTTCTGAGGTGTCATCTTGTTTGTCTCCTGGTTCTTGGAGAGCAATGCAAGGAATTTAATAAGATAACGTAGATTATCCAAGTTGCTTTGTGGTAACTTTTGCACGACTGCCCAAAGGGCCTGAAGTCTGGCGTCATTGGTTGTAGCAACTCTATAAGAAGTAAATCACAATTTATATTACCATTAATAAAAATAATGTCCAAAACTCTGTCCATTTTCATGGAAACAAAACAAATTACATGCTGTAAATATAAAGCGTGTTCAAGAATTAAGAACCATTTGGCTGCGTAAAGAATATTTTCGAAAAATATTCATTTTTATTTTTACAAGATGAGTCGGATATTAACCTAGTTTTCTAGATAGTTTCTATATGAGAATGATAAAGATTGAGGAAAACATTCCAACGAGGGACAAATTTCTGTATACCTTCAACATAGAACAAAACCCCCTGTGAAAACAGCCAATCCTCTTGATATTTTCGACACCTAACAAAAGCATAATTTACTAAAGTTCAAAATACACTTCACATATCTGGTGATGAATGTCATCTAGTTTTACATTTCTTGAATTATAAAACTGTATTTCACCATTGGTAAGATTTTATTAAACATGCTAAACACAAATATATAATACTCATATGTATTGTTCCATGATGGATATTTGGGAATTCTGTGTGCTTGCCACAAAACAGTTATATTTAGGTGTGAAAAAATACAAAAAAATATATAACTACCAAACAATTAAAATCTTATTTTATGTAATTGATTTCCTGTTGTATAAAAGGTACTCTTTGTATCACAATACTTTTTGCATCAATCAATCTTTTAATATTAGTTTATAAGAGTGGTCACAGTCATTTTATTCTTTCTAGTGATATAACGGAGAAACGTTTTACAATAGTTACAGGAGTGGTGTGGTTGACAGCTGAATGAGAAATATGTTTCTTCATTTTGCATTTATCATGTATTTTGGTACAATTAATTTGAGTAATTGCAATTAGTGATGTCTAACGTGACATTTCTGAACAAGATGTTACATAATATGAATTCACAGTTCTATTTTGATGAATAGTTAGTATTTACATTATAAATACATATTGAGCTCGACTTGTGAGATAATATTAGATAGAAAAAAACTCGAACACAAGATCTCACAAAAATTACGTTTACTTAATCGAACGCATTTCAACGACAAAGTTTTAGCTATAAGAGTTATTGTAGCTCATGTATCACTGAGGATGACGACTTTGTCATTGAAACGTGTTTTGTGAGATCTTGTGTTTGAGTTTTATTCTATCTTGTGTTTACATAATACTGGATATCATAGAGTATTTATTGCAAATGAGTATTTATTTAAAGAAATGCCTGTTTAAACCTTTATAGTGGGAAGAGATTTTAAGGATATTATCGTACTTAAAGTTTTATTTTATAGTCTAGTTAGATCGGGGTTGGAATTTGCTAGTATTGTTTGGTCCCCATCAGCAAAATATTATATTAATATGATAGAGAAGGTTCAGAAAAGATTTTTGCGTGTGTTGTTCTATAAAAAATTTGGATTTAATAACCCACAAATTTGTGTGATAAGGTATAGGGATTTTTTGAGGGTATTTGAAGTAAATTCTTTGATAGTTAGGAGAAATCTGTTGAAGTTGTGTTTCTTGAGAGGAGTTATGTGTGGCGTGATTGAGGATCCTGAGAGCCTGAGACAAGTATGCTGGTATGTTCCACCTTGCGGGATAAGAATCAGACGACCACTCTACCAGGAGCGCGTTAGAACCAATGCTCATGCCTCGTCGCTGCTGAACTCGACGATTGCTCTATATAATGTAGTCGCTCATAGGGTGGATGTTTCCTGGGGTTTGTCGAGGTTTCGTAGGGAAACTTTGGCTGTATTAAACCAACTTTGGTTTTAGATTTGCAAGTTTTGGTGGAAATCAACAATTGTAAAATGTTAATTTTTATGTTTTTACTTATTTTTTTAGTATATATGGTTTAAAATTAGTATATTTGTAATTGTGTATTTGGTTGTTGTACTTTTACTTTTACTTTTACTATAGTTTAGTCAGACTTAGGTATTTTGTTATATGTGGCACCCCAGTAATTGGGTTTTAACCTGTTGGGGCTGCTTTTGCAATATAATTAATTTTGTATTTTATTTGTTGTAAAAATTGTTGTTGCAATAAATTTATTCTATTCTATTCTATATAGTGGAACTACTTAATTAGTTTATTCTGAATCGAATCTACAATGTAAATTAATTTAACGCCAGCAACTTCAACACCATTATCTTAGATTTAATTCACTAAGGTATTTCTGCAGCACTCACATATTTCTTTACAATAAAAGTGTTACCTGCAGATTTGCCGAAAATTATTCATTTTCCTTGGAAACACTTATTTGTAATAAATTTATCATTTAAATAACATGCTTATTATGGGTAAATAACATGTTTAAAAACAAAAATATTTTGAAACAGCTGTTATAAATAATGGAATAAGTTTTATTTCGTTTGAAAATTTTCAACAGTAGTTTTAAATTATTTTTAGGTAAACTATATTGTGGAGATTCTTCTTGTGTTATGATTGCTTATATTTCGCAAAACTAAACAGTTCATTGTTAACGTGTGACAATTGGGTCTGAATTTTTTTATATATAGCAAAAGTTAACGACTTAACTGCACATACTGTATACCACTACTTTATTTGTGATTTATTATTTACATCTCACAAAAGTTAACAGTTTATACAGCTTACTGTTAATGTGTGACAAATTCCAAGGAAGTTTAGATATTCTAAATGCAAGGAAGACCAGATGGAAACCGTCAAACGCGAACTAGTTGACAAGAAAAGGGCAATGACAGAAATTGAAGGGCACTTAGTGATGAAGTAAAACCAACAGATTCAACACGAACCTCAGACTTCAACATTATTTTTAAAATGCACATTAATTTGATACTAACAACCCATATTTTGATGTAGGTGATCTTTCTGATAAATGTAGATGTTGCAGTGCTTTGATGTGTCATTGTGAGGTTGACAGAACGTCACAAAGGGAGCATAAGGATAGATATTCCCCAGACTCATTCCAATTTATAAAATCTAATTACAAGTGATACACCACTTTCAATATATTTTCTGGAAAACATCAGTCTACAATAACGCACAGGCTTTCGCTTCATTTGGAGCTGACATTGAAATGCCTTCTGGTGTAGGCTCTTACTGTTTTAGAATACACGCTGACGTCTACCACAAAATAAGCATCTTAGAAGCTCATCCCAGTGTTTAATCAGTTATATAATGGATACCGATGAGGCCAATAATCATAAATTGAGTCATCCTGCAATAGAGGAATGAAATTTGAGAAACAAGAAGTTCTTCATCATGATCTAGATGGCATCAGGTCATAATATACATATAAAGAAGTAGAAGAAGAGCTTAAAAATGCCAGAAACGAAATTGTTAACATATATTTGATGAAATAACCCCACAAATGTAGTAGTTACTTGTGTACATATCCAATGATCTTATAGATATGGTTTGTAATTGTTTGGTTATAGGTAAATAAGCTTTTAAATATATGCACACAGTGTTTAGTGTCGATATAAATTATATTATACAATGGTTGTTATCTGTTAGTACTATTCAAAATTGTTGTGGATTGATATATTTTAATTTTGTTACTTTCGGTTTTATTGCGTTTTATTAATTGATGACTTAGAGTATATGGAACAATTATTTAGCCGTTGATTTTAAATGACTCGATAGTAAAAATCAGTTATGAATTTTATTATTTATTTAGACTTAACCCTTAAAGCGCTATGTAAAAATACTATAGTAGGTACGCTCATTTACTGTAAAAAAATAAAAATAATATTTTCTCAATTTTTTTTTTAGATTTAGGTAGTTTTAGTCAAGTAGACAACAGAAATGTTATAAATTTTCATTTAATAATGCTAGGCCTACCATAGGCCTACCAATAACCATAGGCCTACGTAAAATTAAAACAACAAATTTTTTAGTATCAACCACAATGTTTTAATAGAAACTTGCCGACCATGGTTTCGCTAGTTAAAGCATTGTCAAGGACTTATACAAGAATGAATTAACAATGCTTTAACTAGCGAAACCGTGGTCGGCAAGTTTCTATTAAAACATTGTGGTTGATACTAAAAAATTTGTTGTTTTAATTTTATTTAAAATGGAATACCACCAAGTACCTACGGTCTCTAGCATAAATAGGCCTACGTCTTGGAACTAACCCTACTACTTGATTTTCTTCATTTTTACTAGAACTATCAACTTCACTTTCACTAATATTGTGTAAAATTACATTTTCAGCCTCTTCTTGTTCTAGGTTATGAAAGTCAACCACACTAGAAAACGATGCGTTTATAAGTACATTTACAAATTCGTCAAAATCAGGATCGTCTGGATGAGCCATTACAGTGTAGCCTATATCAAATATAGACATTCCATAAGAGTCCCAGAAAAAGACAAAACTAACAAAATATTTATATTTATTTACCGCCAAAACTCGACGTAAATAAACACACAACACTCAACACACTCAACAGACGTCAACAACAAATGCAAGCGAGAGGAAAACACGAAAACAGCTGACCGTAGTAGCCCACGTTTATAGGTGCAAAAAGCAGTACGAGAGCGAACGAATACTAATCTTTGTTGCTAGGCAACCATTAACGATAACAAAATATTTCTAAATAGTCGCCATATTGGTTTAGAGGGTCCAAATAGACAAAAGCGACATTACTATGCACTCTATCGGATATTTTACGATCTACAGCGCAGTAATGGCAGACGATTGAGCGATCACGCTTATAGGCGCTAGCCGCGTAGTGGCAGTGGGCAGTGCCGCGTCTGTAGGCGCTAGCCGCGCGGTAAGGGTTAAGCATGTATATTCTAATTGTTCCTTTTTATAAATTAGTTTTAGCATATAACAAAATATTCGTAATTATATTTATTAACTAGGTATGTCCGTTGCATGTAAAATAGGCTTAATGAGGCTAGGTGAGGTGAATGACCGTTGCAGGGTTAAAAGAAATGCATACTATTGCTAAACAAAATTAAACCATTTACACATTCTAATCATGCAAAACTGTATTAAAAATATAACAATATTAATATTCTTATTAATTTAAGTCTTATTTTGAGATAAAAAAAAAAAATTCTTTACATAAATAAAGATATTAGTAATATTTATTACATTGGGGACCAGTATAACAACAATATAATAAACGAGTTAATGAAGGTTATATTAATTTGTGAAAAATTATGTTATTTGTGTTATCATAGTAACCAACATTAACAGCTGATTTCTATGAAATAGGTGCAACTTATGGAGAGAATTTCTACTAGAAGATTGTCTGCTTTGTCGTTGTTAGGATTGTATTTTTGTCATGAACGTAATTCATAGTTTCATGCTTGCTACTTTGGGATTATTTATTAAAGGCAATTAATTAGGTTTTTAAATCTCAGGACAATTTAAAAACGTACATTTCATATGGAGGCAACTAAATACAGATTACAAACAGATCACCCTACCCAAATATCAAATTCAATTCTGGATGGCATAGAATACACTCTATTATTGGATTTATATTAAACAATGAAAAAAACAAATTTGTAAAAGTACAATGTTAAGTTAAGTTCAATTTTGTATATTTTTATTTTGTTCAATATATAATTACAGTAGAACCTCTGTTAACCGGCCTATATCGTAGTGTACTGGTTGGATGAGAGTTTACGAAAATAAATTGTAATTGAAACACCAAGTCAAACGAGTCAAACGACTTTGTCGATAGCTGTATCACATTGTCGGCGGCACCAAAGCAGCGGCTGGTCAAACGACTTTGTAGATAGCGGTATCCCATTGTCGGCGGCATAAAAACACCGCGGCATTGGCACCCGTCGGTATAGCAGACATAGACAAAAACGTTTGATAGGCCGCTTTTTTTCCACGAATCAATTTAGTATAGCCTACATTATGGAAAATATAACATTTCTTTTCAGTTTTCTTGGAAGCGTGTGTTGGTTTCGTTTGAGACGTGGTTAAATGTGTCAAAAGACTTGACAGAGGGGAATCTGTAAAAAAGCTTTGTAGTGTTTAATTTTTTTCATGTTTGATGTATAATATACATAACATAATATACACGATACATTTATGTACAATAAAATGAGTTGCAATAACATCTTAATTGCATAATTCTTAGTGCTACATTATTAAATAAGCTTTCTTTGAACGAAAACCGATTTTTCACGGGAACCTCGGATTAACCGGTCAAACGGGCAACCGGCCCGGGTGTCAGTCCCGACTAGACCGGTTAAGAGGGGTTCTACTGTAATAAGTATACAATAATCGATATTCCACTCACAAAGAAATTAGTATCATCTATCTGTGTTTAACATAGATGTGTTAGGTCAGTTTACACTTCACTTAATAATGGATCACATTACTTTTCAAGTACGACCATTACAAAGTCAATGTCTACGATTGTACGTATTTCATCACCTATGTGTCCAAATAACGTACGAGTTTTGTTTTGCTTTAATAATTTTTTTGCAAACCTAAACTGATTTTCTTTTATTTAAATTTTATTAAGTAAAGTTTCCGCTTAGCGATTCCTTGTGTAAAAACAGTAGTGTCTATTTCCTGCCTGCAATTATTATCTCTCCTCAGCGATTGCTGCTTTACCAGGGTTTTCAGTTCCTGGATGATACACTTTTTTTCTTGCGTCCCTTTTAACAATAGTGTAAGATTCTATTATTTAATACTCTATAAAAATTTTGAATAGTAAAAATCTTCTTATTAATAGATTATTTGAGTTCAATAGTGTTGTTTTGTGATACGTTTTCATTAGTACAGGCCTCGCTGTAATCTATTTGATAATATTAATGATACATATTACTGACTTAAATGACGTGAATTATAAAATTCTCAATTTTCTATTTAACACAATGTAAATTAATTAATTTTTTCTTTCAGTCATAATTTTGAAAACAGATTTTCTTTATTTGGCTTTTTAAATAAAACTATTAAAACGGGGACATTTTGTTTTCCGTATGAATTCAGTGATGCGTGTTGACAATAAGTCGTCAAGTTTAAAGCGGATAAGTGGGGACACCATTCTTCTGGTAACTTCCTCTGATCTAGACAAGTTAATAAAAACTTGTTTTTATCTCATGAGAAGGACGATTAAAGATAAATATCATATCAGTTCGTTTCATATCCAATATCTATTATGATTGTTTTTTCTCATTTCATCACTTCACGTTAAAGCCAGCTTTCATTGCGGTATTAGGCTCGTAAAAACTAGCTTGGAAAACAATGCCAAGTTTGTAAAATTGAGCCAGGCTTGTAAAAACGTTGTGCTCAGAAAAATCATGTTTATTTTGAAAAATCGAGCCGGGCTCAATAATTTTGGGACTGTTGTCCAAAAACTCCCCAATTTTTTTTTGTTTCAAAAATAGTAAATTATACACTTCTTAAACATACTTGCCTTTTGTTTTATAGTTAAAATCATAAACATGAATTATATGTTATTTTTGTTTTCAACAAAAATATGTCTTCCTATGGCTTGATAACCTTTTTCCGGTTTAATGAGTATTATCAAAGGGTCTTAATTTTATTTTTTATAAGGCTATGATAACCGAAAGGTATTTTTACCTATAAGAACAACTTCTTTGCGGTGAGCTCTAATCGTTAAGCCTGAATCGGTAAGAGAAGTATGAATCAGCGATTAATCGTAATCACAGATTACTGTAATAATCGTGATTGCGATTAATCAGTAAGTTAATTGTCTCATCCCTATTATAAACTTTTTTTTACCTTGTGATATTTTTATAGTTTGTTATGTACAGTCCGTGCAACATAACTAAGCTGATTGTATTATCACTACCCCCCCTCCACCCACCCCTATCACTCAAGGCCACACTATGTCGACAAGAATTACACCAGACTTTTCATACTTTTGATTGAATTCCTGGAAACAACAAAATCTAATATCTCGAGTTATAAAAGCTGCTTTTGACCAATGTTTATGCTTTTGTTCAGGAAAAAAGCTTTGTGCAAACGTTAATATGCCAGGAATGGATGTTTGACTGATGTTTTCAAGTACAGTAGAACCTCTGTTAACCGGCCTCAGATCAACCGGTCCTCGGATTTACCGGCCGATTTCGTAGTGTACTGATTCGATGAGAGTTTCCGAAAATAAATTGTAATTGAAACACCAAAGCGGCGGCGCATGTGTTTGTGTGTTCTTACAAAGAAACAAATGAATAACACGTAATTTATCATAATTATTTAATTTTATATTTTCATGTTTCTGTCTAAATGTCAATTTGATCACTTAAAATATTCCGTAATATACCTTTTTATAATATCTATTTATATTTTATTTTTAAAATGATTGTCATTATTTGTTGTCATTTAAAGCATTTATTGTAAAATTTTAGCCCCACATATTGTAGGATATTGTCAAATAATTTCATCGATGATTTGGAAATCTGTAATTTTCTCTATTATAGTATTATAGCTATGATTAAAACTATTCTGATTAAGTGAATATTTATTTTTATGAACTCAGATTTAAACTTCATATAGAGAACCACGATAAAGTAAATATTTGTTGCTTTTTTTAAATGCTTTCTGTTAAACTTAATCATGGTTATACCTGCTGCATTTCCCTACATAATTAGCATTTGACATAACCTTTATGCAGTTCTGTTGGATCGGAAATATATTTATAAATAATTGTGTATCTGATGATGTGTGATTGCATTTGAAACAGCTGTAATTCCAAGGGGGTTAAATAACAGATTAAAATATAAAGAGCTCGGGGTGGACTTGCAAGATATCAACCTCCTCCCTGATCTGATACAGCATATCAAAAGAAAAGATACGTTTGGTAATTTTCTCTGGAAGAGATAGTAAATAGAAAAGAGCTACTAGGAACAGTACAGAATGTTACTTTTACAACAACATGACAATTTGTATACACACTATGTCTTCAAAAACAGATTGTATATAAAAGCAAACTACCAGATTAGTTAGTTGAAGGTGACATGCAACGAGCAACGAGGGCTACACAAAATCACCAATGTATTTATTGCTAACCTGACTCCTACCTCGCTGCAGTCATCCATTCATCGTGAAGATCGTACGTCATCAATGGTTCAGGTAATTGTCTAAGATACGACTTCAGTACAGAAGCCACTACATGAGGATCTCTATAATCTAAAGCTGTTTCTAATGTCATACAATTTGCATCTAGGCTTAGTTTCATTCTCCGCACCTTCGATGCACCTGAAATTAAAAATGAACAAATTTAGTTAAAATACAGGTGAAAGAAACACTAGGTATACAGAATGTCAAACTCAGGGATTAGAAGAACACTGTAAGACTATTGGAGAAATGAGGTTTGAAGGAGTTTAGGTACCTGAGGGCAATGATAATTGTTACGTTTAATTACCTTTTCAAAATCAATTATTTTGATAGAGTATTTGTAGGTTGAAAAAATTGAAACTATGTGTTAATTATAGTGTGACGTCTCCGTGGAACTCACCTAGATAGGCAACTCGAAATGCATTAAACCATATTCCCACGGAATGAAGGGGGAAATCCTTCTAGAAGGTTCCATTGTAAATCTACCATTCACCCATGAATGCTCATAAGCGATAAGCCTACAGCTAATCGGTTCGGAACTAACTACAGAGGCTAGATTAGTCTAGTTACATATTGGTCAAGATGATTAAGTGAACATAGTCAGGGTAACAAATTGTCTAATTAATTAGTGATGGAAATTGTGAAATAGTCAAACAAAACGTGAAAGTTTGTTCTAAGGTTTAAAATTGTGCAAATCGTACAAGACACATGAAATCCATCGGAAACGACAAAACCGTTTGTGAAAGAAAATGATGGGTTTCTCACCAGTATGATCCCACTGGCGTTTACATCTAAAACACCAGGTAAATTATAATTATAAAATGTTTATTCATGCTTTTATTCATTTTTATTCATGTTTATTTTGTATATTGATTTCATTGTTATATGCATTTCAGTTTTGGTATATGCCATTTCTAAGATTATGTAACATCCTATACTTGTTGAGAAAAACAATCTTGTTAAATCATGCTGTTAACTATTGCAATAAATAATTTCACTAAAAATAAAAAAATCTTATGAAATATTTACAGTAGAACCCCTCTAATCCGCCCTCGGGTGGTCAGTTACTCCGGTTAATCAGACCGTGTTCGAGCTCGCGATATAGTGCCGACTTGCCGATGACTCCCGGCCCGTCTGGCGCCATTCTTTCCGGTTTGTTATCGCTTTCCCGCTTCAGTGCTGTGTCATCTCTCGTGTTGTTTCTATTGATTTGCTATAGTACTTGCAAAGTTTATATAGACTTTATTATATAGACTTTTAAAAGTTTATATATCACTTATTTTACTTTTTAAAAATCTCTTTATATAATATGTAATAAATATTGACTTTTTTAGGATAATCCGACCTTTTTGGCGTTCCGACCATGCCCCCAGTCCCGAAGGTGACGGATTAGAGGGGTTCTACTGTATTGGATTTTATGCTAAAACTAAATTCTCATTACTAGTAATTTATTTTGAGAAGAAAGAAAAATAGACCGTCAGGGTTTTTAATTTAGAAATTTATTTTATTAATATTCAAATTCATTACCCTTAAATATTTTCTTAAATCAATTTTGTCTTTTGAAATATAATTTATGTTTTTAGATCTTTCAAAAGAAAACCAAAACTAAGACTGTACAATAATAAAGTGAATGTCAAGAAAAAAGCTACTTAAATAAATATTGTAATCTTTCTAAAGAATTATGTCGATTTTATACCCTGTAAAGAGCTTCTCAATTTTTTGGTATTAAATCCAGCTTGATTCCAGGTTGGTGACCGTGTTCTTTTAGCAAAGCGGGTAAGTAAAATTCTGATGTTTATTTTTTTATGTTATAAATATGTGCTACTAACTTTAAATTGTTTGGATTACACAAACCTAAATTCCGTCTTTCGTTTATTTGTAAAATACACCAGGCGTACGTCACAACAATAGTGTCTTAATCTTTCACAGGCTTTTGGATATACAGTACAACCTCGTTTATCCGGACTAATTGGGACCGGAAGTGATCCGGTTAATCAAAAATCCGGATAATCCAAAATTATAGAAAGATAAATAAAACAAAATATAAAATGATAACTTACCATTTATAAGTCATGAAAAAACACAATATTTACACAGTCATTCAATTTACACAATGCACGAAATTACACAATGTACTGTAAATGACGAAAAACATTTTATTTACACACCTGAAATATTTACACATGTTTTTAATTTATACAGGGTATAGTTGTTATTTGCAAAAAAGTCATTTATCTTCCTCTGTTTTAATTTGGTGTGACGTTTCAATGCGGCCCTGTCTATACGATTCAATGCGTCTAACTTTTGGGCCATTGTAAGCACATTACGTTTTCGTTTCGTCGCCATTTCCACGCACAAACGCTAACACACGAATATAAATAAATAGCAGAACAACGCCCCCTTCTAAATACTATGCCGATTCTCATTCACGTCCTCGATACTCCTTGACTGGGGATTTGATGTGCCAACTGCCACAAAAAAATAACGGGGGTTCCCAAAGCTGGCGGCACCGCTTTAAGATGTGACAAAATGTTCACATTTACTGATTTACACCCTTGAGTCTTAGCAACCCGACAACAATAAAGTTGTAAAAATGACATGATGGTTTATGATGCGTTGTAAACATGCACCTGGTTTGTATTTATTTCACAGTTGTACATTTTCTTTAAGGACCGTTACAGGCATCGTCATTGTATTACACTTTCTAAAATATCAGGCATTCTTTATTTTTTTCCCGGTTTTTTTAAAAAATCACTGACATTTCCCTGACTTTTCCAGAAAATTCATATTCCCCAACTTTTCCCGATTTTCCCGGTCGCTAGACACCCTGAAATACTATTAACCGTATCCGATCAAAAATGTAAAGAAACTAAACACGGCACAGCACGATATGGTAATGATGTATTCCGGTCGCTAGCACGTGATAGACTACCCGCCGGCATAGACAATAGACAAGGTCACTGTCATGCCGCATCAGGGTAGGGGGATGGTGATGCAGAGGTCATTGCTCCTCCACTTTCTCTTCCCAGTGCATCAACAACCTGCCCTAATACCTCGAGGCGACACTGTAGTGTTGAGGAAATCACGTTTTTATCAACATTAATGTAATAGCAGATATTTCTTGTTGAAACTCCATATTCAAGGATAAAATAAAGCTAAAGCTTAAAGTTTCAAAACATTATAAATATTATTTAAAATATTATTCAAAATACAGTAATTATTAAAATATTTTGAAACTTTAAGCTTTATTTTATCCTTGATTAAATTTTTTATTTTTTGTTCCGGATCGATCCGGATAATCCGGACATCCGGTTGAATGAGGTCCGGATAAACGAGGTAGTACTGAATACACATGTGTCTTTGATTTTATGAGTAGTAAGCGGATGTATCAGTTTAAATATTGTAGTTTAACAAAATGTTTATATATGCTTGCACTACCAGTTCATGTAAAGTTAAAAAATAATTAAAACAGTTATATACTAAAAGCTCTATAAAAAGAAATTAGCAATAATCAAATGTGGAATTAAGCTAACTGAAGACCTAGTATTTGAGAAACTGACCTTCACACAATAACTGATGAAATATCTTTTTTTATCATTCTTTGATCCTTCTTCAAAAGGATGTGTCATTTAAGTGTATGTCTCAAAAATAGAAAGTTTTGAAAAAAAAAAAAAATTACTTGGTAGGTTTTCAAGGTCAACTACATTTTTTAGAATAGAAATTTAGATATTTTTTTTCCTTTCTTACTCCATGCTAAATAAACCGTGGAAAAACACTACACAAACTGTCTCACTCACTCATCCTCAAAATTAAAATTAATCGCCACAAAAAATTCAGTTTGCTAGTTGTTGATCAGAAAGTGAAAATTAACCATTTTTGTGAAAATATTTATATATTTAAAAAGGCATAAATTTGCTTCTTTTCCGCCACACATCCTCATATTTGATTAAAATCAAGTTTTTAATGTCGGAGGTCAAGATACATTTTTGTTTTTTGCCAGTTATTCCTGAATTGTAATAGTTTTTTACTAGCAATTTTGCACACAGGTTTAGGTCATTAATCTGCACCTTTTATTAAAGTTTGAATAAAATTGAGAGTAATTTTAAGAAATTATATATTTCATAAAATACACCTACAATAGGTTTATTATTATTTTTTTTTTTTTAACAATATCTCTCCAAATGAAAATTTTTGTATAGAAATGGTAACAAATATGTTTTATTTGTGTTCTCAGTGGCTACACGAGCAAAATTTGATCAAAATCATTGACCCTGATTTTTTAAAACCATTTTTTTCTCTTCTTATGATAGATATTCCTGAATTTTGAGTTATTGAAAGAAGGAAAAAGATATAGCCAAAATAAGCCCACAAGGTCAATCCTTATTACTTGATAGAGGAGTTTCTTGAAGCCACACTAAAATAATAAAGTTGGTCGTTATTGGCTGTTTATTTATATTACTGTTAACTACTTTTTAATCATTTTTATTGTAAATTTTTATTGTTCTATAATTGTACTTTAATCATTTTCGTTGTAGCTTTTTATTGTTCTTTAATTGATAACTTAATTAACGTCTGTTATCTGATTTAATGTTATTGTTACGACTTAACAAATTGTATTTTGTACAAAGCAGGAATAAATAAATACAATGAAATGAAAATAGCAGTTTCAAGCAATAATCCACTTACCTCCTGCGACCCTGAACAGTCCTTCTTCATCCATCCCTAATTCATTCAATGCACACACACACAGTTCTATAGGAAATGCAACTTTAAGTCCAGTCACACGTAAATGTTCTTCTAATGGGACACCAAACACAGGTTTCATACTGCTTTCCACTGTTAACATTACATTCACCCAACACAAATTAATTATTTGTTAATAAAGGATATGTCGAATATATTAGTCTAAGCATAAAGCAAAAGTAATGATACAGGGAAAAAATTTATAACAATTTACATGTGAAATATATTATGATAGATCCGTTACATTTTGTTTGTTTAAATGTGAAAAACCTCTCGGTCATCATCGATTTACAAAAAAAAAGAAAGGGGAAAAAAAACAGCATAAAATAGAGACTCTAATTCGGGGTTAAAAGAGGAACAAGGGGTTGGTCAAAAGAGACCCGATAAAAAATATAAAAGAGATGAATGAAGACTACATGAAGAAAGCTGTAGCTACATCCAGTTAAGGTAGCTCCGGATTGTTATACTTATACTGAATATAAATGAGCTTCAGAATAGTTGATTTGTATTTTTAAAAATGTATTAACTTTGAGTTTTAATTACAATTGTATTAGAGTCAATCAAAAAGTATTATTAATTAAACACTACCTAACCTAGACAAAATAAATATTAAAAATTTTAAAAGAAAATACTCCAATAAAGTTAGCAATCACTACAGTCTCTTTTATTACGATGTAATAACCGGTTATTGCCCATTTTGTTACAATTGTTTTGGTGTAGTAGTGATTTAAAATAGGTGGTACGATAAATAATCTTGACAACTGTAAGGTTCACACTATGATAACTTTTTTTTAACACATGTTGAGATTTATGGGTCAGATATTATGAGTAACAGACAAGTTACACATATTCATAACAAAGATTGTAGCGGTCGCCCAACAGTAAAGACAGATAGTTTAGCGGAACAAGCGAATGTGAAAATTCATCAAAATTGGTGAGTTATGGTTTCAGAATATTCTTTTCATTTTCCTAATGTTTCACAATCAATAATTTATGACATTGTGACAGAGAAACATTACAAGACACTGTGAACGATGGAATATAAAATGATAACCGTCACACCCAAAGAGAAACTTTTGAATTCAGTAGAAACATTTTGCAAAGGAAAGGAATAGACTGTTCGAACATATCATCACTGAAGATAAACAAATGTTGAGTCAATGCAATTGCAACACTCATCATCTCTGATAACAAAATAGTTTAACCAATTACATTCTATCTTGCTGAGCAAAATCATGACCAACATTTTCTAAGATAGTAATGTCATCTTATTGATTAATTTTATGGAAAAAGGAATGATTATTAGTGCTGACACGTACTGTGAATCCTTCCGAGAACTTAGATGAGGTATACAAAACAAAGACGTGCTTTGTTATTATGTTTTTAACACGTTAGCTGCCATATCGGTCCGATCGGACCGAAACTAAGGTGACTGTACATGCAGCGTTACGGCACAATCGGACCGATAAAGTCACTGACGTAATGTTTTATTTTGTGGCTGACAGTTCGATAGTGCAGCAACCTATCGGCATATTTTGGTATTCTCTGGATTGGGTAAAGACGTGTGTTAGACATAGTATATTGTATGCTTTAATAACCGTTACCATGGTTACTCAGTATCATATTAAAATCAGTGGATATTTTCACTTTCTTGTCGGCACGATCGGACCGATTAAAAATTTTACAAAAACATTTTGATTTAGTAATGAATAATTCACAAAGAATACAGTTGTAAAATGAATATATGTATTTATAAAATAAATATTAGACAAATAAAATAGTGAGCTTGCCAACTTAAAGAAATAAAATAGCCCGTTTAGATTTTTTTTTTTAACACGAAAATTACCTCGGTCCGATCGGACCTAAACGTTATACTACGATTAAAATTAAAGCCCAAAAATTGCATTTCGGTCCGATCGGTCTCGGAACTATATATGCATAAATGTAAATAAAATTAGTAAATACTATTGCCTTATATTATGTAACATAGGTAGATGCAAAAATAATAATGGAAAAATAATTTGGTAATCGTGGCACTCACGGCAAGAGTATCGTATTAGGCCTTGGCAGCTAACGTGTTAAATGATAAAATTGGAATTTAGGGTGTAGGTCAAATTTGTAAAAATCTGGCTAGGAAATTTTCCACCGTCTATAGTCCTGATCATGCACCAAGTGATTACCATTATGGCTACATTTATAAATGACTTGGATAACGGAGCTTTGAAAATGTGATGAACTGAAAGGTTGACATTACTACAAGGTTCAAGAAACTGGTGACAGACTTTTACAAAGATGGAAAGACACAAGCAGAATCTGATGTTCTGGCTTTATTCTTCCCATCACTGTGGTATTGTGTGGTAGTCTAAAGTTCAGAGACCAGAGGCAAGAATTGCAGGTATCAACGATTGACATGTCTTTAGTGCTCCTAATGCAGCCTCAAACTGTTATCTTAACATCCTTCCACTGGATTTGTTTATAAAGAAAAGTGGCAAAGAAAAGCTCATATCACCTGCAATACGAGGGAGTATAGAAGTGTACAAAGGATCATCTGAGACACTCCAGATTAATAGTTATGGTCAGGAGAGATAGCTCACTGGATATGATCCATTGACTTCATGAATATATAGTGAATTCTTTCTCAAAACCAATTACAAACGTAATATGCAATCGCAAGAAATGGTTAGAATGAAAGAAGTCATTCACAAGCTGTAAAATCAAGTGTAAAACAGGATATGGAATACAAAGTGTCCTGCTGATAGATATATACCCAATGCTGTTTCAGTTTGAAATGTGTCCAAAGACAAGAGCTGTTCTGTGGTACAGTGGAAACAAGATCTTCTCCCACCCTTTTAACCGACAGTTTTTATTAACCGTCATATCAACAAAATAATATATTTCATTGCCCACATAAATGAATGAAATGAACACTAGTATAAACATTAAATATACTCGTATGTAAACGTTATAAAAACAAACAAAAAAGTAGCCCCAAAACAAATTCTTGACTGTCTACTGAATGTGTGACATGTGAAGGAAGTGAAAACAAGATTTGAGGCAGGATGGGGATAGACCCCGCTCAAATTCCAAAACTGATTACTCATCACCCCCTCTTTCTCACTCTGGGAATGCTAATGTCATTGCTCAGTTTGGTTAGTTGTGTCGTGTCTAGCTTCGCTTAACTGATCTCCTATTCAAGTGTTTAGTTAGTGTTTCGTACACAAGCTTTTGAAGGTGGTATCAAAATTAATGAAAAACGGAACTGTGTTGTTTTAGAGCTTTCACAAAAACTAGAAATTATATAACGCTTGCTTATTAAAACTACAGTCTAGTGCCAATAAACGGTTTTGGGCGGACAACCGTAAATGACATGACAGTTAACTTTTTTATTTTAATTAAAAAATTTTTAAATGATTATTAGTACTGAAATGAATAAATAGGAAAATGTTATTAAAAGGGCAAAAATGTAGAGAGCTTAAACTATAAAACATGAACACTATAAATCACTGAATCCCCTACAAGCTTGGTACAATAACACAAACACAAATAAAATGAAATATTTTTTTGCCTTATGTTATTGTAATTCCCTGATGTACATTTCGGTAACCACGTTACCATCATCGGAGGGATCTGAACTAATACTAACAAAATATGAAATCTTAAAAGCTAAAATACCATATTCTCCCCTCCACCCTACTTCCAGTGGTTCGGCCTATCAGCGTAGGACCTCGTCAATGACCTTTTCGAAAGCGGCTAACAGTGTACATTCCTGTTCTTGGGAAAGTCCGTAGGTTGAATATGGCAATATCTTTAAACTACTTTAATGCATAACCTAGAATCTGCATAAAAACTAAAAACTACATTGAGCACAAAAATAATAACAAGTACATTAAAACAAAAACATATAATAGGCATTAAACAAAAAACTACATCAAGAACAAAAAGTAACATGTACAATTAAAACAAAAACTATGTTGGATCAAAAAACCTAACATGACCTCAAGGTTTACCCAGGTTTTAGCAAAGAGAAAAACTTGAATTAGGAATAGGACCCTTATCTGAGTTGAGCAATAATTCACTATCAGTTTTAGCAATGAAAATGCTTTCATAGCTATTAAGCAACTTATCTGACATTACGCTCTTAACCATTTTCACATTTTGTATTCCCAAATCATGGTTCGTTTGAAGTATGTGCTCGGCCACACTAGATTTCTCTGGCCTATTGTACTTAATATGAGCTGCATGTTCTATAAATAAATATTTCATTTTATTTGTGTTTGTGTTATTGTACCAAACTTGTGGTAGGGGATTCAGTGATTTATAGTGTTCACATTCACCACAGTACCCATTGAACATCTATAAAACATGACTTAGAAATTGAGTTTTTTAGCATATAAAATGTAATCAATACACATTATGCTAAAAATAGTACATCCTTATCACTGAACTGTACATCACTGCGCCGGATCACAGGTATTTCTGTTATCCGTCTATTCTCTAAACCGTCATCAGTATGATCCTAAGACTGGCGGTTAATCGAGTTTGTACTGTATATCCAAAACTTTTTTTTCTCCTTGTTGGTTAAAGGTGGAAAACCTCACGGTTATAAAAATGAAGAAAAGAACATAAAATATAGACTCCTCACCTTGGAATACCCTAATAACATCAGGGTCAAAAGAGAACAAAAGTTTGTTAAAATTGAGTCGATTAGAAAGATGAAAGAAAATGAGCTAACCCAAGACCACATGAAAAAAAAAAATGCAGATTCAGCTAGCGTCCCTCAGAATTGCCATGCCTATACTCACTATAATGAGTTCATAAGGGTTGGGATATCCAAGTCATTAGCAGGTAGAGATGGTTTAAGGATTAGCACACTATCATTTCACGAACTGTTTAAGCAATATAAATGATTGTCTACTTAGGCAGAGGCAATATAAAAAAAAAGTGGTAAAGTTTGATATAGTGCGCTGCAAACTAAGAAAACCAGCACAAGATGGGGGTATTCATTGGAGAACCTCATAGCAGGAAATGTGGTGTGCAAAAGTTAACTGCAGAGCAACTGATCTTCCAATGCAAAATGTCTCGATCAGGGAAAAACCTAGACCCTTGGATCATTGATAAAGGATAGATTAAACAACCTTGTCAGGAAGATTTTGAAATTCTCGGAGATATCTAGAGGTATCAAACCTTACAATAAGCCCTTGTAACTGATATAGAAAAGAGATATATTTGTCCAATTGATAAAGAAGAAACAGTCAATCAATTTCTTTGGAATGATTAAAAACAGACTATTTAAACTCAGGTTACCTCCTAGTGGATATTTCTACTCGCAACTCTTTATTGATCCCTCAACTTTTAATCCATCGCAAAACTTTCTCTATCAGATCTATACGTGAGAAAGTAAATTAGAACGTTTGTAATGAATAGAAGACTTACCTATACTATTTTCTAATTCTGGTATCATTTCGTCTAAAGTAGATAAAGCAGCTTGGTGATAGGAACGTTGTAATTTAGCATAATCTAATACAGTGGCTGCAAGGTCAGCTTCTTTAGATATCAGTTGGAACATCTCACAAGCTAAAGCATCCTGTAACATATAATCCTGTCAATTAAACAATACTTAACATTCCAAAAACACTATATACACACAGTCAAAATACTAACAAAACAAAACTATCCGTCATGAAAATATCAATTCGGTAGTTTTCAGTAAAAAGGTGAAAATCTACCAAGGACGCTGTCTTAGATTTTCTAGATAATTTTAAACAATATTGTTATTACAAGGTTTAAACTTATAAACTTATATTATAAACTCGTCTTATGCATAAATATTATAAAACGTTTAAATGACGGCAGTTCAGGTTAGTTTTTATTTTTTGTAAATTATTTTTTAATGGTAATGTTTTACTATTTGCAATTATACAAACTGTTTTGTGTAAATAATCTTCACACTTGACCAAAATTGATAAACACACTTTGAGAAATAACATCTTTTGTAACAGTTGCATGACCGATTTTAAAATTTTTACCGATAATAATTCATGATCCGCCATTTTTTGGATAGATGGTGGATTAATGAATAAAAAATCATTGAAGCAGATTTTTTTGAGAAAATCAGAATTTTTGTTTTAGCTTACAATAGATATCCTAAATTTTTAGTTATTGAAAAAAAAAAAAAAAATTTGCGATATGGCTAAAATATTTGATAACAAATTTGATCAAATTAGGTTCTCTCGTTTGAGCTATAAAGTACTTACTCGACATTGCTCAACTTTGGTTTCAGCTTCCTCCAGCTCATCTTTAATCGAGTCCACTTTATTGACTTGTGTTGAGGATGAACTATTGCTATGTTTCAGTGCAGTATGATACCTGAAAACAACACAAATCAAATCATGTCAACAGACGCAGCATGACATGAACAATTACAAATTTTTAAATGTTAAACAGTGTACAAAATTTGTCACACACTCATACACAAATCTAAATATTAACTAAACAAGAGAATTTTCAGTAATTATCAGACAAAGTGAGAAAACAAACCATGCAGTGTTAAGCCAAATTTTGCACTTAGTTCTTGTAACGCTAGTAAAAGATTAGATACAAAATGTGTATACAGAATATGGACTGAAAATCATATCAATCTTTACAGTTTCATTTTTATTTTAAATTATGTAAAAAATTCTACAAATTTTCTCACTTAACCCATTGGCCTAGACATACGGAACTGTTCCGTATAGTCCCCGAGCAACCCACTAATAGACATACGGAACTTCTCCGTGTCCGGGAAAATAACGTTCTTCATTAAGCGTAGATTTGACTGGTTTGACGTAGTTTCGAATAAATGTGTTAGATGACAGCAGCGTCCACTGAGAATGGCTTCTTTGCATTTTATTGTGAAAATTACAATTAAAATGTAATTAAATTGCATTTTTTTATGAGCAGTGTTCACGCGCAGTCCCAGTGAAACCTTACGGTGTGTGTTATATAAGCTAGATTTATTCAGTTTATAATATGATATCGTTATTATACTTTTAGAATATTTAGATTACTTGATGTTGGCAACACTTGTAAGCAAAGTATCAAATAAACAGATGACTTCTGTGTTCTGATTAGGTTATAAACATTTGTTTTGTTTACTGTTTTAGTGAATACAAACGTTGTGCTGTGTTTCGTAAATAAAAAATATAGAAAATCGTTATTGTACATAACTTATATTTGATATAGAGAGAATTTAATTTAGAATAAAATGGTGAAAACAGAACTAAAATCACATTTACGAATCAAAAGTTATTTATATTTTTCTAATAATGTACAAAATCAGCTATTTTAATTGCTAGATTAGGGTCAAGCAAAGTTTCCGAAAAAGGCTAGGCCAATGGGTTAACAAAACCGAATAAAAAAAACCAAAAGTAGGCTATACATCACAAAAAATGTAACTTCGATAGTTGTCAATAAAAAAAAAAAAGTTAAATTTAGCTAAAAGTTGATTAATTTGTACCATGAACGTGTTATCAGCGTAAATCGGATTAATCTCAAATCAATCTTTTAATGACGGCAGTCAAGGTTAATTTTTTACCAATTTTACTGAACCGTAATGTTTTTACTTGCTATTTTGCATACGGGTTTGAGTAATTAACCTTTACAATTCATTAAATAGAAATGAGTGCAGCCAATTTTGGAAAAATTGTGTCTTTTATATCACCCCTATAGTCGATTTTTTTAAATCAATAACTCATAGACAGGCATTTGTGGAGAGATGGCAACCCATATGTTTTGTTTGTTTGGTTTTTTGTTTGTTTTGTTTGGGTCCTTCTTGAGACTAGACTTCAGCAAAATCTGATCAAAATCGTTAAAGCAATTTTTGAGAAAATCATAATTTTTAGCCTACAAACCAAATTTAATTAATATCAGTTAACGTGTTTAGGCTATAGAACACTGCACAAAAAAGAGTACAGATATATATATATATATATATATATATATATATATATATATATATATATATATATTTTAGGACTTGGGGGACTTTAAAATGAAATACATCTACATATATTTTCCCATCACATAACTTTCTCTATAGTATGTGAAAAAGTAAAACATAAACATGTACAAAATGAAACATTTCTGAACATATGTTTATGGAATTGTTATTTTTATTTTAACGTGGCTGCTCCCCCAGTTTGGCTGTGTTTAGAATATAAGATACTGTTTTACTTAATGAACTATTGGCTTTTTACAGACAGTTGACCACTCAAAGTAGTCTGTTAGCTCAAGACTTTACTGCATCTATACCGTACTTAAGAGTACAAATACCAACCTTGTTCTAGCACTATCCATGTCTAATATTAATTTAGCCAGATTACGTTTGTGCTTCATGATATTAGGGACATCAGTGTCGCAGACTTGTTGTAGAGGTGTTAACACATTGGCTTCCACTTTCGCTTCATGATCAACACAAGCGTTGGCAAGACACATTTCTAGTTTCCCACACTCTGACACTACGTGCCTATAAACAAGTTAAAATTTGTTATATATTACCAATGATTTATAATATAATAGGAATGAAAAATGTTGTAAAAACATTGCACAAACTTTCTCACTCGCTCATAGATCAAAAAGTGAAAAAGAACTATATATTGTCTTTGAGGAAAAAATGCCCTAACAGCTTCGCTTGTGCCTTAAATCCCTGCTCAGATTATCTGATTAAATTCGAACGACTGATGATGGAGGTAAATATTCATTTTTGATTTTTTGCAAATTATTCCTGAACCATATTTTTTCACTGGGATTTTACACGGGTTTTTAGGTCATTAATCTTCAAATTTCATTAAAATTTAAAAGAAATCTGTGTAGCCGATTCTGAGAAATTACGTATTTTGTAACAACACTATGACTATAATTTGGAGAGATGCCAATCAATACATTTTGTTTAGAGCCTACACTTAACCAAAATTTGATCAAAATCAAGAAGCATAGTGTTTTGTTTTCTCCCACATAGCCAAAATATCCCCACATACCAAATTTGATTAAATCAATTTAAGCGTTAAGGGCTGTAGAACACTGCACATATGACAGACATTGGAATTAATTCTAAAAATCTTCTTTTTTGACAAAATGGATATTTCTGCAAAACTGGGCAATTTTTTGACCCATCACATAATTTTCTCTATACTATATACATGTGACAACGTAAACAATTAGCCAATATAGCATATTTTGTAATAAACAAATATTGAAGTGCTTTTCTTCTTCTTCTTCTTTTTTTTTTTTTTCTTTTCTTTTTTTTTTTTTTTCTCCTTACTTATGTTTTTATATACAAGATTATTTGCAGAGTGTTGTTTTTTATATTTTTAATACAGAGTGTTTGACTTTCAAATGTTTTTCTATTACGAAAAACATTTATGCACGATTTATCTTATAAATTTGTATAGCAAAAACCTAAATTATCTGTTTCAAAATCATTAAAAATAAATCTATTTATTTTCAACTGTTGTATATTTTGATTAATGTTTTAATAAAACTGATTTGTTTATCAAGTTTCTTCATATCACTTGAGCCTTATCAACAATAGGATGAGCAAGATAAACACATATGATGACATAAATCAAAATAAACATACAGTTTATTACAAAGAAGAATTATGGGTTTTTTTTTTTCATCCAATCAATAAGGAAATTTAGGAATTTTATAAAAATTGTTCTCTAAGATGTTTATCGAATTATAAGATTTGGCTGATCGTAGCATTGACAATAATATTGCACATAAGCTGATCTATTCACATAATAAGGTACAACATTTTTTTTATTAATAAACATGTGAAATAACAAAGAGACAACAGTATCTTGGAAAAAGTAATCCATAATAGGTGAAAGAAATGAGTACATACAACATTCCGAATGGGCTACCAAATTATTGGGCTCAAACTTGAGTAACTCACCTTCACAGACATTATAGTATTCTTCACAAAGACTCTGCATAACACAAGTTTTTAAAGAAACAGCAGAGAAGGTAGGATTACAAATATCTTTTGAAAAGACAGAGATCAAGAAACCAAAAATTTAATTCGGATGATAAGGACTAAATATAGTTATGAGAGATCAAGAATTTTAAATAATTGAGCGAGATTCTGACTTCAAGCAACAATGAGAAGACAGCGATTGAACAAAGGGTGAGAAAGATGGAAATAGACTGTGTAAGAAGACTCTTATAAATCCAAATCCTTAACAAATCTAGCCAAATTTCAATACAGTAGTCGAACCAGAATTCTAATAAATCGGGAAAAACTTTTGGAAAGAAAAAAGAAAATTTTTAAGGAAGAAACCAGACCACGAATTATACAAAACGTATGAGAGATCTTGACTACGATGAAAAAAATATAATAGTTTTTATTAACATGGCGGTAGAATAAAACCAAAAAGGTCAGAAGAATGGAAAGAAACCCTAAAGATGAATTCTATTGGGATCTAGTAAAGTGTTGGGTTAGAGAAGAAGATTATATAAGAAACAGAGTTGAAAATTGGGTCTATCTGAAGCGAAAATAGTCAGAACAAAAAGGATATTCTTGGAAGAGGAAGAAACAAGAATGAAGAAGTAATGGTGAAAAAGAAAAAAATTTGAGAAGAGAAATTGTATAATCAAAGTCTATAATTAGGAAAATTAAATAGGAAAAAAAAACAAGAAAATAGTCCAATAAAGACTACTTGGTAACTCTCCTCTTTCCTGTCCGAAAATGTTGTCATATTGTCACCGCTGATATAGGATTACACATTCTCTAACCTTGTTGATAGTTAGAATTTATTGAAAACATATGTAAGAAGGTTTGTGCCTATTCCCAACTACTGTTTCCATCTTTCTTTGAGTTTTAAATTAATTTGCAATACAGAATCATATATTATAGTTTTTTGTATGACAAATACATCCTTATTTATCCGCCAGTTTTTGTAAGATCAGAGACCATCAATTATTCAATTGTCTACATTAAAACATGAATTGTTTTTGTTATTTTTCTTTATTCTCGATGTAAGGCCATGATATTAAAATCGTATAGACATCATCAAACATACTGTAGTCTATATTTTGTTTTCAATTTATAATTACAAAGGGTAAACTATTTCATGTTCGTATAATTTCCTAACTACAGGTTAGGATGTAGTTAATAAACAGTTGCGACTGACATGCAGTAGGCTATAGTAAACTTGACAGTTATTTCATTGCAGTAAGTGAATGGATACTCTCTAATACATACACATCTAGCCGACATCAAGAAAGTAATGATACAGAAAAACCTGTTTTAAACAAAATTATTAAGTAAAGCACCTTAATTAACCAATACAAATTAATATGTTTTGCAAGTCCCTATGATAACACCAACACTACAGGGTTCAACCGACTAGTTTCCGACAAAATATCGGCAAACACTGCCAACACACACACCAGCCAGCCAGCGACTTCAACAAGTCCTCAGCCTTAAACGGCTTTACTGTGGCCAATACAACACAACACCACCCGCATTACTGATTGACACCACCACCTTGCTTCTAAGGTTGGCCAACAGCTTCACGTTAGGTATGGAGACCACTAAAAACCGTGAACATGAATACAATGGCGCTCTGTCCCATAACCTTCAAACCAATCACAGAGCACTTCGGCTTTTGATTGGCCGCTCCACAACAACACCAATACAATAGCCAGCTCATTGTTTTCAACAAACAATAAACTGAAAATTGTATAAATACCGTGCAAAACATCTTCTATCGTATAACATCTTCTATGTATAAAACGTACTTCTATCGTCTCTCCAGAGAAACTCAGGACATCACCACTACCACTCCTCAGCGGAGATGCCAGCACTACACTTCTCTACAGGAAGACCACTATTTCTACCAGCTGCTGACGTATGAAAGTTGAGGGAATATTTCCACCAAGCACATTTCCACCCATACACATCTTACTTTATTGAAGAAGGAATACCTTGTCATCCAGTCCTTTCTCGCAACCCGTCGCCCAGCGGAAGAAGACCCTGTGTAACTCGTGACAGGAAAATTAAGAGGGGAAAATCCTGGTACCGGCAGAGCATAGCTGTAAACCTATCAACACCTGAAAAGGAAATTACACCAGGAATCCCAAGGCTACGGCTCTCACTGCCCCCATAAAGTATCACCTCATAAGCGGATTTCCAAGGAAATCCCCTACACCACTCACACATTCCGATAATACCCATCCGTACCACCAAACCTCCTCCACGATGACCCTAGAGCTCCCCTCTACATGGTACTCTAGGTAACCAGGACAACCCGGTTACGTGGTCCTTTTCAGGGCAAACAATTATATCATTCTCCATCCTAGATTACCTCCCGGGTCGATCATCCACGATAAACCTCAGTCTATATGCCTCCTTCCCACACCTTTAACCAGACCCGACAGAAAACTATGCTTTGTCACCTAGAGATCACCTTATGAGTATTACATTTAGGGGATCTGCTTGTATTACATTGTATGATGGAGCTGGGTAAGTACCGTGATGGAACACTTGTTTTTTCTGTATCAGCTTATTTACTATTTTCAACTTTAGTATTATTAAATGTAGATTACCAAACTGAATAAAATAAGTTATGGATTAGTGTAATTCCTAGATAAGAAAAAAAATACTCAAAAACCATTTCATAATACTGTTTTTTAAAAATTGTATGGCAAAAAATAGATAAAACCTTAATTTGACTAAAATTCTGAAGTCTAGCACTGATTCTTTCTAAATTTAAATGTTATGTTTTTAACAATTCTGTTTTTGAGAAATAACTCTTTATCTTAGAAAACACTTTCGGATATCATATGTATCCAAATTTTTTAAATTCACAAAATTAGCTATTATGGAATGTTGTAGGACTTAAGTTTTGTCCTTGTGTCTATGTCTAATTTATTATGTATGTATTATTTAATATTCCTAGTTATATTTTTCTACAGACAATTTTCATATAGCTCATTATAAGCAATATATGAAAAACAAAATTAAAATCTCTAGCCTTTTGCGAGTTATTTACCCTGAACTGTGCTGATAAATGGGCGTTGTTAAATGAATTTACTTCCTGGATAGGAGCCAACCTGAGAATTGTAGAGGCAATAATATCTATAGGAAACAATTTTGAGTTGCCCATTTTCCTAACAGTGGTAAAATTTTCTTGGATTTGTTGACTTCCGAAACAAGGGATTCAATTTGAATGAATGGAGGATCAAATAATGACTATTAGTTGAACAAGCAGAGAAACTTAAGGGATGGGTTTCCACATAAGCTTTATGTTTATATATGTTTCAATTAAAGCGATAAAGTGTCACACATTAAATAGAACTTACAGTGGGCAATAGGTCTGTTAACTGGACACTGCCCAGTGTGATACCAGCTAAAAATAAACATTGCACAAACTTTCTCACTTATCCATCCCCAAAACCAAATCAAAACTAATCGTCACGAAATATTTACTAGGAATTGTAAATGCTTTTAGTGATATTATAAAGTAATTATTGGTTTTCTCAGATTTTTATAGCCAGGCCTAATTTATTCAAAGTTTTAGTAAACATGGCTGAAAAATTGATTACAATTATATTTTCATATCTTTTGAATATTCTTGGTAATTCCTATACATTACCATTAATGTGTTTCCCAAATTTTTCATTACAACCATTTAAATACATTTCTATAAAAAATAATCCCTACAAACTATACATTTTTGAAATCTGTATAAAATTTAAGGCAATATAGCTATCTCAATGGTTTATATTTAATATGAGGATATAGTATTATATAAATGTTATTTTTCCAGTATAAATCTGTTGATTTTCTGAATAAAATTTTACAATAGATGGTTTCATAAATGTTTGATTTTCTATAATTTCGTTTTATGATTGCAAAATCCCTGAAAAGTGTTCACAACTTAAGGTTACTACCAGATCTAGGGTTAATTAAAATAAAATTTTGATTAAAACATTTGTTAGAAACCATTTCTATTACATTAGCAGCAATAAGCTCAACTTACCTTAACAAATAATCTTCCTCGCACACACCACTCTCCAACATTGTAACGCCCAAGAGGTATTCGGCATTTTTTTTCTGTAACAGATGGTATTTTATTAACTGGTGATGATTTTTATATATCAATAAAGTTTAATAAATTGATTGGGTTTATTTTCTTGTGGTTTAACAAAAAAAAAAAACTTTCGGTAATCAGACTGAAGAAAAAGAGCATAAAAATAGATGTTGCTCTTGAATACTTTCATAGCATCAACGTCGCAAAAGAATAAGAGTTTATCAAAAGAGATCTGATAGGAAAGATGAAAGAGAGGGATTTATCATAAGACTAGATAGAAGAAGGTGTGAACTCAGCTAATGTACCTTGGGATTGCAACACCATGAGTATCTGAGGATATGATTAGATAATGGGTTTGTGGATTGTCACAGAAATTAAACTTTTTGTTGGTTATTTTTGCAAAAAAAGAAGATTTTGTTTATGTACTAATTTTGAATTAAACTTTAAACCTATTGTCAAACCATTTTATCCTTGAATGTAATGCATATTAATTTATAAAAATCACAGTCATAACTTGATCATGAACTTCAAATTGAATTTCTGGACTGTACTCTCCATCGTTTAACAATGTTAATTGCTCACATTACAAAACAAAGGATTTTCTCGAGGAGTTCGATATACTTACTGCTATCACTGAAACAAGACTAGCATAGTCCTCCGTGCAGTTGTTTATATAGACTTGCCTCCTTACCAAGCGCTCTTATTGGCCATTCACATTGGGTCAATCAGAACGTATCAATATTGTTTTAGTGCATATCTCTACATTGTTAACCAAACATATGGTTAATTTTGATCAATCAAAAGTTGTTACCAGAGTAGATACTTACTAGCCTAAAAAAGTACGGAAATAATAGACAATATAAAGATAATCTGATAATATAAGCACTGCAAGTTTCCTACTTTCTAGAATCCAGCATCAATACCTTCCGATTGGCTCAAATGAACAATGAATCAGAGCACTTAGCGGGGAAGCAAGTCTAAATTCCTACACAAGCTGACTCTCTTAATCTTTATTTCAATGATAGCAGTGAATGTATCGGACTCCTCAAGAAAGATCATTGAAATATGGTAGAAACGTTGACAATTAACACTGAAAAATAACGCAGAGTACAGTCCAGAAATTCAATATTCATATTGCTCACAATCGTTGTTGGGCAAAAGAGACCAGATAGGAAAGATTAAAGAGAGTGATCTAACCCAAGACTTCAACTAGTGTCCCTCGAGACTGCCAAGCCTATACTCATTACAAGTGAGCCAATGTCTGAGAACAAATATATCCAGAAATGCGCAAAGTTGTTATTTTGTATGTCTGATATATGATTTTTATTATTGAAATATTATTAGGTCAAATATTTATTTGCTACACACTAATAAAATACAAATTGTGATTATCATATTTCTTTTATTAGAAGAATGTAGTTAACCCTTTCAATCCCAACATCCGGAACCCGATGTTGGTAGTATCTGCATAAAAACCCAACGAGCAGTTTTCCAGACATTTCAAAATTATGTTTTTTTAATAAGCAGATTATTCCCAAAGCTACTTGATATTTATATCGAATTATTCAGGAAGACTTAATTTATCCATAAAATACCTTATACAGTACTCAAAGACTGTTGTACAGTTTCTAAAACAACTGTAATTTGGTGGGTAGTGACTTGCCGGTTTGTCAGCTGTGATTTTCCAAGCAGCTAGTACTTTTCACACAAGTGTACCACTTTTTCAAAAATAATTTTTAGCTAATGTTAGGACTATTTTAACTGTTGTGATGTTTTTTTTTCCAATATAATGTGTTACATTATGTGAAGTAACAGTGATTTCCAACATATTGAGTGAATAAATTATAACAAACCATACTTTAGGTCATATTGCAAACTAAAGTTAATTTAATGAAAAGGTAAAAGGACTTTTATAAATATATGTATAACTTTTTTGTTTTTGGATGGAAATTAATAAAATTTGGTATAGTTGTTCAATAATAGGCACTCTACTGTGTGGTGTGTTTTGTTTTGGTGTTATTTTTTTTTCCCTCACATCTTTATTGCGGAAAAAACAATAAACATTTGAAAATACATAAATGAAAGTATACATTTTCAAAATTTTATTTCTTTAATGTATGGATGGCTAATTTATTTTGTTAGTTAATTATAGAGCAACCTTTTACAACAACAAAAAAATGACACAAAAATCATTAAAATTGCTTTGTAAATAACAAAAATATTAATTATTTTGCAAAACCTTACATAAGCACCATAATCGTGTTGGGATTTTATGCAGAAACTCTGTAAAAAATATCTGGGATCCAAAGGGTTAAGATTCAAAGATTTAGAAGTTAATAGTAAAAACAAATATGACTATTATCACATGTTACTATTGTTGGTTAATTTCTCCTTGATTATTAATCTATAGTTTGATAATTTTAATGTATAGTTTGTATAATAAACCTCAATATTACATTTAAGGAGAAAGTTATTTGAAAATATCTGAAACAATAGTTGTATCAATCATCAAATCCTAAATAGAACTATGAATAGTATGTACAAAGTATTTAGTAATAAATAAACCAATTCAATTAAGTAAAATATAGATCACATTTATTATTCATATCTCACCAGTCTTTTTTCTCTGGCAGAAACATCCTGGCCTTGACCTAACAAAGATCCTGATAACTTCTTGCTCGTGTTCTGACATGCTGTTCTGATAAAATCCACTCGTTTGTCCGCAGCTTGTAAATCATCAGAGAGGACTTCAGTTTTTCCAGCTCTGTAATGAAGAGTAAACCATGTAAGAAACATATACTAACACAAGATACATCACCAAAAGAAATCCTGACCACAAATATATGGAATTTTTAAAAACAATTTGCTTAAATTTGATTTACTCTTTTCTATCCCTAATTGAAACAAGAGGATACGATTAGAAAATACTAAAATGAATTCAGCGATTGCACAGTGATTATGACAATTTGGGTTATAAAACTTATCTTAACAACACATCGAAAACCTAAGACTGTTATAATTCTATTCTCGAACTATCATTTTTGGGGAATGGGATCTAATACTGTTTGTTTCTTCCTAAGGCTGTTACAGCAAAAATTGATAAAAATTATTGGATCAGATTTTATAACATTGAAATGTTGTTTTGGTTTTATGTCTGGTACCATTAAAATAAAGGAAACAATCCTTAAGATGTAACTAAAATGTAGCTCCAGTATAATTTTGATCGAAATTTTAAACATGGGTAATGAACATATGGTTAAAATATAATGAGTGGTGTAATGGCGAGAAAGTGAGTGAGGAAAATCAATGAAGACCGAAAAAATGTGTATGATAAGGCAAGAAGAAGGCGGTCTTCTGTTATCAATGAAGATTTGGTAAGAAAAGTAGATAAGAAAATTTGCCAGGATCAACAGTTTAACATTTCCATATTTTCTAATGTGTTTCCTCAAACTTCAAGGTTTTTTTTTTTTCTTTCTTTTTTTTTCATGAGAATTTAACAATCGTTTGTTATCGGAAACTGTGCTCACAATGTATGCCAAAAAATGCTGTCTGATTTATACAAAACCAAATGACATGTAAGTGTTTTGCAGTTTCTCACCGGATGTAATGACCAAGGTGATGTTTTTTTTTAAGCCAAATAGTGACCAGAGAGAAAAACTTGGTGTCTTAGATCATCTGGAAATCCAAGCAGGAGTGTTCCTGGTTGATTTGTTGCTAAGAGGTGAAACAGTAAATGCTAGTATTATGAGATTTTCAGAAAACTGTATTGTGCTCAATTCAAAATAGAAAGCTGGGCATACATAGTCAGATGTGAAATTGTTATGCTTCATGGCAACACTTGACCGCATATCGCTTGTTCCACACACAATTTGGCTGGGAGAATCTAATTTATATTTCAGACTTAGCATCGAGTGATATGTTTATTTTGTGCATCTGAAGTAATTCCTACTTGGCCAAAGCTATGATATCAAAAATGCTGTCCAACAATGAATGCATCATAGGTGGCATTAATGAAGAAGGTATAGAAAAGTAATTTTAAAGTATTTCTTCTAATAAACTTTTTTTTAATGTATTAAATTTTGTATACCAAAACACTACTTACTTTTTTGACACGCCTCATATTTCAGACCTTGCCAAACTCTCAATTTAGATTACCAACTTATTTTTATTTTATCTCAATCACATATTTTGTTTTATTTTCTTAAATTCAACTTCTATATAATTAATAATTTCACAATATAAATTATTTTATTTTAACTTCCATTAGACTCACTATTGATTTTAAAGTATTTGTTTTTAACTCTGTAACTTTTCAAACTGCAATGTTTCTCCTTCTATCTGAAAAAAATATCCTCTAATTGACACCACTTTTCAACCTCACACCAAATTTTATTGGATAAAACTTGCATGTGGCTTTTTTTTATATTGAATATATAAATTTTGTCAACTCTTCTAGAAACTGATCACAAGGTTGTACAACATTTGTTTGTTGAAATGGGCAAGTTTAAAAATTATCTATTACTTTGTGCTGAATATAGCTATTTCTGTACGAACTTTTAGTGTTACACTATTATGTAATTGACAGAAAGTGTTATCTGTAAAAATATGTCACCTAAAATCTAAGAACCTTGGTCATAAAGTTTAATTGAAATTTTAGTGACATAAAAAAAAAACCAATATTTCTTTAAACATATTTTGTGCTTGTATATACTTTGTAAAAATGATAAAGTTTATGCAATTGGTAGTTGTCTTACCTGGAGAAAGTCTGATCGGCAAGCTGTTTCACTCTGAAGAACTGTTTCTTCATGGTGGAGAGGGGTGGAGAGGAGGCTCAGTCCATCCCACTTCTATAACAAAGAAACATAACTTGCATCTCATGTTAAAACAATTTTTAAAAATTAGATTAATACTAACTTTAAAAAATAATCTGTGTAGGGACAAGCCAGACAAAATTATAAAATAAATTATAGCGGTGGCCATTGTGTGTCATTACCGTCAACGTAAAATCTAGCATTTGCTAACAATTGCAATTCATCAATTTCCTCACTACGCTGGGTTAACACCACAAATTGTTGAGACTAATAGTAATCAATCTTTTTGCACACAAAGCGATAGTACTAGCCAATAGACCAATCAACAAAATATATACAATAAAAGAAAATTAACTACACACTGAGAAAACATTTGAACTTATTTTATTACCTTTTTACATAACCTATCAGTTGTTAGCTGAAGAAATTATATAAAAAATACAAAATTAACTTTTTCTTCTCAAAAATCTAACCGTTTAAATAATGACCTTCAAAATCCTCATTTCAAGGAGATACTAAGGAAAGAGAAAGAAGCCAAGAATACCTGGACAAAGACCGTCCAAAGAACTCTTGGGAAATTATAAGAAGAGAATGTCAAGAGAGTGCATCAGACTGTGTAAAAAAAAAAAAAGTTAAAAACACTGACAGCACAGACCTCTGACAGAACACTCCCTTAAATATCTTCTTTTTTGTACGATTATAGCAGAAATAGATCTAATACTTAAAATTTTATAAAATAAAAACAATCTATTTTCCTCCTAATTTTAATTTAGTTAGGCCTACTATAGTTAAACAGTAAAAGAACAATGTGTACAGAAGAACTTCGATTTAACCAAATATTGTAAACTATCAAAAATTAGCATTAAAATATCAAATCATTCATTGTTGGGCATGGGCCGACATAGATGTCAGCTGTAAGAGTTGTAAGGGTTAAAATCAGGCCAAGTGTTTGGACTGTAGATCACTCCACAGATGATAGACATAATTTAAAAACCCACTATCTTAGACTCAGTGGTCTTAAAAGGAATATAGGCTATATCTGCAAAAAAAAATACATGCATTTTTTGACTTATGAGTAAAATAACGGCCAAAGGTTAACTGGTTTAGAAATAGTAATGGGGAAAAAACACCCTTTATATGAGAACCATAAAAAAATTTTAAAACATTCCCTTTCTTTTGTATATAACTGTAAACTATGAGATAGGCCTATGTAAATAAATGTCAATACACAAAGGTCATTAGTTGATAGGTTGGAAATGTCAAACAATGAATCCATAGTCCAGGCTCTAGACATAGCTGTAGCAAAACAATGAAAATGGTTGTATCACTGGACATGATAAAAGATAAACAATTTGCTTCCTCCACAAAAAAATGATAAAGAGTAGGCCTACATGTGGTAACAAACAAGTTTTGGGTGTGAACTTGTTTAATCAAATAAATTGTATATCTGTCAATAAGTATTGGAAGTTTGATTGCTCTGTCACACTTAGACACAATGGATTTTTACTTTCCTATGCATAGTGGATAGTTATATTTATTTATTTATTGCGGAATTATCTGTTTTGAAGTTCACTGAGTCCAAATAGGTGGTTTTTGAAATAAAGTACGGCATCTATCTGTCTCTAAAGATGTTAGTCCAGTAGTTTTAGTAAAAAAAAAAAAATTGTGAAAAATGAACCATAATCACCGTCTCTGACAAATATACATTTAGATAGGGCCTAAACTATGTTCGCTTGTACAAGAAACGAATCCTGAGTGTAAATCGTATTTGATTCAAATCGAACTATTGATGACAGTCAATATTCATACTTGTATTTTGGCAATTATTCTTGAAACATAATATATTATTATTATACATTTTTCGGACATTTGCCATCATTTGTGTGTTAAAAATCAAAACACGACGTTTCGGGAATAAGAATCAATTCTCGTTATCAAGTGAATTAATACTAAAGAAACATGAAACTAGAAACTAAGCCTATGTAAGAAGTAAAATTAAATAAGACCTATTGTTAGTTCCCGTGGTTCCCCATGCAGGGCACTATCCAAATACCTTTTGCGCATAATTAATACACAAGTAGGGAAAAATGACGCATTTGTAAAATTAACAAACCATAAAACAATTCGTGGTATTATGTAAAGATATAAAACTAAATGAGGAAGATAGATTAGTCAGTTCTGATGTAGAAAGTCTTTTCACCAATGTACCCGTACAAGAAACCCTTAACATAATTGAGCATAGGCTTTTAAAAGACAACAACCTAAAAGAACGAACTAACCTTCCCGTTGGTGCCATAATGGAACTCCTTAAACTTTGTACGGAATGCAATTATTTCCAAGTTAACAATAAAATATATCGCCAGGATGACGGTATGGCAATGGGTAGTCCACTTAGTCCTGTTTTTGCCAATATTTTTATGGAGGAATTTGAAAAGAAAGTTATTGATTCTTCCGAATTTAAACCGAAAATATGGCTCAAATATGTGGACGATACATTTGTCATATGGCCTCATGGTAGTAATAAATTAGAATATTTTTTTGCTCTAATGAACAACACTTCTGATTCCATATCCTTAACCATGGAAAATGAAGTAAACAATAAACTACCCTTTCTAGATGTGTGTGTTGAGAGAGATAGGGGGATCCTAAAAACTTCAGTTTATAGAAAAAAGACACACACCGGTCGTTATTTAAATTACAATTCTAACCATCCCATGTCCGTCAAAGAAGGAATTGTTCATTCCTTACTTGACAGAGCTTATAATATTTGTTCTGATAAAAACCGTCTAAACTTGGAACTAACACGTATCGAGCAGGATTTAAGTTCTAATGAATATCCTCTATCCATTCTTTCCAAATGTAAAAGAGCGAAAAATAATAAAAATAATGAGTCTAAAGATGAAAATAAACCACTAGCGTACATGACAATCCCTTATGTGCCGGGATTATCAGAAAAAGTTAGAAGCGTAGCCAGAAAATATAAAATTTGTACCGCTTTTAAAACACTAAACACCATTAGGCAACATCTCGTCCAAACTAAACCTAAAAATGGCACGCAGGATACTAAAAACTGTATTTACAGTATCAAATGTGAGTGTGATAGACAATATATTGGCGAGACAAAAAGACCATTAAATATTAGAATAAAAGAACATAAAAACAATGTGCGGTTAGGCATAGTCGATAAATCGAAAATTGCAGAACATATATGGTCCGAAAATCACAAATTTAATTGGGAAGAGGCAAAAATCATACACCGGGAAAGTAACTTATAAAAACGTAAAATAATTGAAGCCTCATATACAAAACTAACGGACAATCCTATCAGCCAATCAAGTATCAGCCATTATGGCTCCCATTATTAAAAAAAGAACTAAAATTTGATTATAATACCCCTACAACTAAAAAACAAGCTGAAATGTTACCTGTTAAATTGCCACAAGGGGTTGTAACCCGCTCTCGGGCTAGGAAGCTTAATACAACTAACAATAGGCCACTCCCCTAATAGTTTGTCACGCCTTCTGGACCACGTCACTTGTTGCTGTATCTTTGATACAACAACACGTATTTGACGTTATTGTGTGTTACCATGATTGTGTTTTTTGACTTCTCAGTTTTTAGCTCTTTAGTATTTCAGTTCATGTTTCTTTAGTATTTATTCACTTGATAACGGGAATTGATTCTTATTCCCGAAACGTCGTGTTTTGATTTTTAACACACAAACGATGGCAAATGTTCGAAAAATGTATAATAATAAAATTGAACTTCCATCATTAACAAATAACTTCAAACAGAAAATAATATATTACTTGCAATTTTGTATTTGGATTTGGCTTATTAATTTTCATATTTTACTAAAATTTGAACAAAATCGATAGTCGATTTTGATAAAATCTGTTTTGATGAAACACAACCGATTTTTTACCAATAACCCATGAACCGACTTTTCTTCTTTACTTTTAGAGATAGCAATAAATGTTTTGTTTGGGTCCTTAGAAACTACATTTGAGTAAAATTTGATCCAGGTTGTTTCTCTAACACGATTTGGTGTTTGTTTCTTATAGCAGCTACCTAAATTTTGAGTTATTGAAAAAATGTAAAAACACTCTGAAATAGTATGGCCAAAATTTGTCCAAATACCACATATGATCAGTTCACGTAGTTGGGCTGTACAGAGAATAAACAAACTTTTTTTTTTAACTCGGGGGACTCAAATTGGATATATCGACATTGATTTTTTGTCCATCATACAATTTTCTCTATCTTATGTACATGGGAGAAAGTAAAACACATAACTCAGATTTTCTCCACATTTACTATTAACAATTTTCACCAAAATTTTATAAAATGTAACCTCTTATATGAACCAAACAAAAGGTATAATCACCACTTCACTAAGAATATTGAGTTACCGGTACAAAAAAAGGCATTTAGCTGTTATAATTTTTTTTTAATCAGTTCTACAGACATCGTTCAAATTTTGATGAAATATAAAACTTAAAGATACCCAAAATAATGGTGCATAATTGCTCCCAGGTGTATGTTCGAAGGTGATTTAAGTCACAGCATTACTGTTTTCATGAGAGACATTGAATAAAACCACTATACCCAGCTATAATCTACCCGAATGGTTGACAGCTAACATTATGCACGCTATGACTCACTAAGATGAACCCCTCCAGTGTTTAATTTATCACTGAAATCATTCGTGTCAATATTTATTTTCTTCAAATATCCATATTTTAGAGAAACTTATCAAAAAAAATGATGTCAAATTTTTGGAGATATATCCGTTTTGAAGTCCTCAAGTCTGAAAATAGTGGGTTTTGGGACGATGTTTGTTGTATGTGCAGTGATCTATAGACCAAATACGTGGTTAAAAAAACAGAAAATCATGAATAATCAGCTAAAACGATTTAAGCTCAAATTTTTTGCTCATATATAAACTCTAAGGAGAAAAACAAAACAATTTGCTTTTGACCATCTTTACAAAAAATCCATTTCGTGAGTTATCAGTAACAAACCCAAAATATCGGCAATGAGCCTGTTAAAAAGAATTGGAAACCCACAAATTGTTGAAATATTTTACACAGCGGCTCAAAGGGTTAAGGATAAAAAGGAAGAACAAGCCAGAAGGCTTAAAGAAAAAGAGGAAGAAAAAACAGAGGCTAGAAAAATGGACAATTAATGGGGGAGGGGATGATTAATTTTTATTTTTAACATTTCAGCTTGTACAAATCCAACAATAGCCCTATCATTATAAACTAATTTATAATTAATTACTTGACAGAACATTCCAAATTAACATTTAGTTCATACAACTTAGAGAAAATATTTAATGCTTATAACCTGCTTGTTTATAACCTTCCAGTCAGCTGTCCATGAATGAATTGCCCTGTCCTACCACAATATGACATAACCTTATCTTTTCAACTAGGCTATTAGTGTCTAATCAGTTATTTTTGTCAGCTATTATTACAGGCCTAGTCAGTCTAATGTAATCTAAAATTAATTAAATCACACCGAACCGTAATAATAATTAGGCAAATAGTGATTTTTTCTTTTTACAAGTAACACCTATAAATTAATTTCCTTTATTCTTAGCAGTACGAAATCTCATCATTACAACAACAAAATTTAATATATTTTTATATTTAATTATTATTAATTAAACTTATTTAATATGACACTTATTCAAACTCACTAAATTTCAAATAAAATATTATTTCCTTTCTTGAAGACCCCACCCCTCCACCTTAACTAAATCCTTTTATTTTTGGTGAGTCACACCAACCCAGACTAGAATTTTTTTGTTAAAAACCCAAATTTAAATGTAATATCAGAAAACCAGCTCTACCGATTTCGTTCAAACTTTAGTGAAATGTGAAGATCAATGAACCAAATTCACATGCAAAATCGCTAATAAAAAATATTATGGTTCAGAATATTATAAATGAACTTTGACCACCGGCACTAAAATCTCAATTTTAATCAAAAACAATTTACACTGAGGGCATATTTATGACACAAATAAAACAAGTTAATCCTCTATTTAAACTCTTTCAAAGACTGTGCTCATAGTTCACTTTTATTTTTTAATTGACGACAACCGAACTGATATTTTTGGTGACATAGTTTTGATTGGTTCTTACGGTTTTGGAGAGATGAGCGAGTGAGAAAGTTTGTGCATTGATTTTACACTGTTTATTTAACCAACAACTGAGAAACTGCAATATTTAGAAAGATTACTAAAACACTTTTTCTTTAATTAGTATTTTGTTTTGTATATGGGAGCACAATATTTCTGCAACGTTTATTCATACTTTATTCAGTTCATAAATTTAAATTAACAATCTCTTGATGTTGTAATATACGTGAAATTACAAAAACAAACAAAAATCTACTAGATAAATTAACATTAGCACTGAACACACTAATAAACAAACAAAAAAACTAAAAAAACACCATATTCTTTGTTCTATTAAGATAACCTACAAGTTCAAAATATTTCTGCCTTCTTATACTTCCAATAGTATATTCAGCTATTGCATTAAAATGTGTTATTTTAAGTGATTTACAAAACATAACTGTTACCAAAGAGCAGTTAATATACAGAAGTGATTCATACACATCAAGTGAAGTTTGTTCTATTATTAACAATGAGATCATCCATACCAACACTGACCATGCTTATAAACATTTAATAATTTTTAAGTTAACTAATGCAGTTGTGTACCAATCCAAAATTACAAAAAAAAACTCGACTCATGTATTCACTTTTATCTTCTCACATATGTGTTAATATAGAGCTACATGATAGCTCAAGAAATATATATCAGTTTTGAGGTCCCGAATCTAAAAAAGTGGTTCTTGGGACGTCTGTCTGCCCACGCTCTACAACTCAAACAGATAGACTGTTTTTAATCAAATTTGGTATGGTAGGAATATTTTGCCCTTGTCTCAGAAAGTTAATTTTTTTTTATAACTTAAATATTTGAGGGTAGCTGACATAAGAAACAAACGCAAAAATTACACTTTTTTTTTTTTTTTCAAAATTGGCTATCTTGTCGATTTACAAAAATATATTACAAACGAATTTATCAGTAAAACTTTAATAATAGCTTTATTGCCATTAAATATTTTACATGTAATATGCAAAAATTAAGTTACATTACAGATAACTTACATTGAGATATCACATTCTATGTACTTATTTATAGAAGCAAAACCCTTTTGTTTTAGCCACTTTACAATAACAATTTGAATTGTGTTTTTTTCTGGGAAAGTTGTAGTTTGCAGAGATAATTATTTTATTAAATAACTTATATTGCTGGTAGTAATAGCTCTTAGATGTCTTAGCTAGTCCAATGCAGGGAGCAACAAGGTCATAATTCTGTCCAGTACTGTAAGGATGTTTTACGTTTTGCTTATCGGATAGTAATAGATTCTGACTCACATGTAATAAATTTAAGTTACTATAAATCACCTGGCAAAGTCATAATCTGGAGTGCAGAGAATACACGTCTACAAGATTGTCTATTTTATAATCCCTTAATGATTAGAAAATGGCTTTTTTGTACATAAACACACACTGAACATTAACAACAATTGAAATAGACCATATGTGATGAGGAATACTTTCAGTACAGAGTGTTTTAATTTTCTTAAATAAAAAAGGCTTCAGAACAGAGTCCTAAGGAACCCCTCTAGTAACATCCATATACATAGAGGTCCAATTATTGACAAATACTATCTGCTTTATGTTCCTAAGATATAATCTAATCTCATTACATTCAAAATGACCAAAACCATAAAATTCAAACTTATTGCAGAATATTTCATGTGAAATACAATCAAATGTCTTAGGTAAATCAATAAGACTTGGATATGTAGCAAATTTATTTTCAAAACCATTCATAACCTTGCCTACAATCTTACCACCACCATCATGACGTGAAAGACCAGTGGCAGTTAAAGTAAACTATTACCAATGGTTTTGCATCTATTTAAAAATATATATTGAAAAATCAGATGCAACTGATCTTTTATATAACGTCTATTATTTAAAGATAATTTTATATAATGTATCTAATTCTTTTACTACATACCTTATTATGAAATTATAATATAATAATTTAACACAGAATTCATTTTTCCGCTGAAAAATTACAAATAGAAAAGTATCAAATTCAAATATGCATAGGTTATGTACATGTCACAATGGGAATTCAAAAATGAGTTCTAAAACGTTAACTTTAAAGCTTATTTTAAAAGAAAGTAAATTATTTAATCATGAAATTTGAATATAAAAATGTAAATGAATATAATTTTGAAAAGTTAGAACACTGTTTTTAATTAATCTATATGCTTTGAGTACATTAAACCACTGACGGATAAATGTCACCTAATATCAAGATTCACTAATGGTATGACGTACTCGCATATCTTATGTCATTTTTATTAAAACATATTTTTCCATAGAATGTTGTTTCTGTCATTGTTATTTATGTCTACTGGATGTTAATGTTATGGATGAAAGACCAAACGCATGATTATTAATTGAAAATAATACTTTAAAAAGGATACTTTTCAATTTTTCACTGAATACTGTACCACCACAAATCAATTCAAACTGTAGATTAATGATTAAAGAAATACCTAATGTATTCATTCACAGTAAAAATACATAGAAATTCTTCATATTTTAGTGATAGCAGAACCACATTGTAAAGTTTATATCACATGCTTCCTACAAAGAGAAATAAAAGAAGTTTCATAATACTCATTTAAAAAAATCAGATTTTTATAAATATAACCTATAAATAAAAATATCTTAAAATCCAAGGCAATCTACCTAACTAAACTTGTCCTATTCAATGAAGAGACAATAACCCCATACTGACATACGATTTTAATATCATTCATCCAGTTCCACATTAATGTACAACTTGTAGAGATCTCAGATCATCTGTATACTAGACTTTACAGTGGTTTATCTTTGGTATAGCTTTTCATTTAAGTTATGAAACTAGACTATCGACAAAACTTTGTACTCAACAGATCCTAGCCAAAAACATGTTTAATGAGAAATCAATTGAGATTTAAAAAAATTATATATGTCACTATATATTGTTTAGCCTATTTAATTAATTTTATTATGATTGTTATTACAAAATTGGTTTTAATCTAATTGATTATGATTTTTTTTTTTACAGTTTTAATTTGGTTGTTTGTTATCAATGGCATTAATACTAGGCCTAATCTTACTGTGTTATCTTATTCTATTAAACGAGCAAGGAATTGTATGTATGTATGTATGTACCTATTTCCAGTCATTTTATCTCAAAAACGACTCTAACGATTTTCTCCATATTTTGTATATAAAGGGTTTTCAACATCAGGAATCCAAAAAACTTGGTCAAAATTTCGAGAAAAATCAATTTCTATGATTTTTTACGATTCGAAAATTCTATTAAACGAGCAAGGAATTGTATGTAGCCTATGTACCTATTTCCAGTCATTTTATCTCAAAAACGACTCTAAAGATTTTCTCCATATTTTATATATAAAGGGTTATTAACATCAGGAATCCAATGAACTTTGTCAAAATTTCAAGAAAAATCATTTTCTATGAGTTTTCACGATTCGAAAAATACACAGTAAAAAATATATAAATTATAGCATTTCATGATAACAGTATTTGCAATCAGCTGGCAGCAGGAGTTAAATAATCTCAAATAAGTTAATATGTAACTTGTATTTACTAAATATTTAGATGCAGAGAAGTTATTTGTAGTGTGTTTATGTAAATAATAAAGTTTTTAATAATATCTTTTTATCATATCCAAAATTATATCATTATTGAATAAATAATTCACTGGCTGATTATTCTGTTCAAATACCAAAATATAATTAGGCCTATTATAAAGTAAACCAACACTGAAAAACAAACTCGTTGCCTTGACAACGGATTCACCGCCCAATAAGAATGGACGACTCAAAACAATGCAGTTGTAACCGGCAAGCTTAAAATACCGTAACGTTTTATTGTGGGACTTCTGAAGGAGCTAGATATCTTTTTTTTTGTGTGAGGAAAAGTGAATTTCGTGGTCATATTGACCGAAGTTGTATCTAGAACTACACAGGTAACGAAACTAAACATAGCGAAAAATTTGAACTAAATTCTTTCCATCATACATCAAAATTTAATAACTTTTCTTTAGAATATAATTTTTCGTAAAAAACGGGATTTCTTAGCCAGCACGAGATCCCCTTCACCGATATATTGTATTTTTTAATTTAAAAAAATAAATTTAAAAAAACATTTTGACGTATTCTACCTTTGTAGAAGTAACCAACCAAAGACAATTCAATTTGATATTGTTAACCTAGATTTTGCTTACCTAGAATAGAATTTGTAAAACCTAGATTTTGTTTACCTAGAATATAATTTGTATAACCTAGAAAGATCAATAAGTATATGTCTATGCAATCCTTAGCGTTGTTGCATGAAAAAATTTTGAAATTTTATTTGGTTTGTTTTGTAGCTGACATTAAAATATTATCTTATTCTATTAAATTAGATACATATTTTTTTAGTTTTTAATTTAAACAACATTTAACCGGAGGAATAATGCATTTAATTTTGTGACGTCATACTGTTATATACAGTTAGATAGGAGCGTTTTTCACGTGATGATGTCATTTACCCCTTCTACCTCTATTTAATGACTCATAACCCTATTGTTTTTTAAAAAGTTAAAAATTACGTTTTTCAAAGATTTTAACAATGCATTTTAATTTGTTCTTAGATGCCACGCGGACGTCCTCCAAAACGACGTAAGTTTAATTTTAACAAACATGAGCCACCAATGCCGAATTTCAATGAATCCCTAGATACTGAATTTTTACCTGAACAAACAAGCTATGAAGCTAAATTTGAAATTACAGATCTTGATTCTAACGATGAAATAAATCTTAATGATACTATGAAAACAACTTCTACAATCAATACTCCAAATAACTGTAAAACTTCTATCAACTTTCTTAATTACGATTTGCCATCAACCTCGGGAGTAATATTCCATAATGTCGTCCAAACAACAACTTTTAATCAAGAAAGTAATGATAGTTCTGCTACTGCTAGACCAGTGCGTAAAGCGAAAGTTCTTTGCATAGATAGATTGATAGGAGTTATGATGGATTTGAATGATTCACAGAGTCAAGAATCAACAGAAACAAGAATTTATCGTAAACGTAACAAAAATTTTAATGAAACAGCAGAAGAACGTCAACAACGTTTGAGTGATGATCTTTCAAGAGTCACTCAACGAATCTCTCAAGAAACTTGTGAACAAAGAAGTCAGCGTTTGAGCAATATGCGCCAAAGGGATAATCAACAAAGAAATGAAGAAACTCCTGAAAAAAGAAATCAACGTTTGGATAATATGCGTCAAAGAATTAATCAACAAAGAAATGAAGAAACTCCTGAAAAAAGAAATCAACGTTTGGATAATATGCGTCAAAGAATTAATCAACAAAGAAATGAAGAAACTCCTGAAAAAAGAAATCAACGATTGGATAATATGCGTCAAAGAATTAATCAACAAAGAAATGATGAAACTCCAGAAGAAAGAAGTAAGCGTTTGAATGATATGCGTCAGAGAAATAGTCAACAAAGAAAAGAAGAAACTCTTGCGCAAAGAAGTCAGCGATTAGAAATTTTAAAAATGTGTGCAAATGAAATTCGAGCAGCTGAAACCCATGCTGGTAGGGAACAACGTCTTGAAGAACAGCGACGTCGGAATGCTCGTCGCCAAAGACGTTTGTTAGCTAATCCGCTGAAACCTACTTACAAGTTAGCTGTTCAAAGTGATGTTTCATGTCACCGTTTAGGAGCATTTAATGTATCGTGCGTGCATTGTGGAGCGTTACATTTTCCTGAAGAACGCGTAGGTAATCGAAATAATAACTCATTCGGGATTGTTGTTTGAAGGGTAAAATTAATATTCAACATGCTGATTTTCCAAATGAATTAGCAAGACTTTTTTCGCATAGGCATCCCTTATCTCCTGAATTTCATCAGAGAATCAAAAGTATAAACTCATCGTATGCAATGGCATCTTATTCATGCGATGATGACCGTACAATAAATAATCGTGGAATATACACTGACATTGCCAACGGTCAGGTTTATCATAAAATAAATGCAGCTGCACAACCAACTCAAACTCCAGAAGGTAATTTCGAAAAACCTCTGTATGGACAAATGTATTTTCTCGACCCAGATGAAGCTGTAACGGAGCGAGGAAAACACCCTTTAAATGTTGGAATTAGTGTACCATTATTTGAGTTAGTAGAGGGAATCATACGTTCTGAAAATCCATTTGCACGGGGCTATATGATGATGAGGGAAGTAGCAGAAGATGCTGAACGAGAAGCAGCTATTCAACAGATACCAGTACCAAATGTTAGGCTTTTATTCACTTGCCCAGAAGGACTTGATCCAACAAGATACAATGTTCCTCAAAGCTGTGCTGTGGTTACTTTGAACGCTGATCAAAGCTTTCCAAATAATCCACTAATAATTAGACAACGCGGAAAATCAGTTCAAATAATGAAAAATATTGATAAACACGCAGAACCTTTAACATACCCACTATTTTTTTCCTAAAGGAACATTTGGTTATTCACCGGGTATGCTGCTGAGAGAAGGATATCCAAGTAGAGGTCACATGACTAGACTTGAGCTTGCACGATATAGAATAGCTTTTCGACCACATTTAGCAAAATGTATTTCACTCGATGAAACAATAAGGGGATATGATTTACGTAACATTAAATTTAATGCTTTGCATTATGGTGGACGGCTGTTTCAACAGTACCTTGTAGATACTTACGTTAGAATAGAATATGATAGAGTTCAATGGATAAAATTGAATCAAAAGAAAATACTTGAAGACAGTTATACATCTGTTACAAATTATCTTAACGAGATGGCAGAAAAAAACAATGCTGTCTTGGGAGAAAAGATTATACTTCCATCGTCTTTTCCTGTCTCCACTAGATATTATTCTGAGCATTTTGAAGATGCTATTGCTCTGGTTAGAAGATTCGGGTCTCCTGAATTTTTTATAACCATGACATGGGCCGGAAATTAAGGAAGCTATTAAGAGAATGAATGAAAATGGAAGTGATTGGCAGCAAATAGTTCAAGATAGACCGACATTATTGCTAGAGTCGCATATTTAAAATTTGTAGAGTTAATTAAGGATTTGGATAAAAAACAAATTTTTGGGCAAGTTGCTGCTTACGTTTATACTGTCGAATTTCAAAAAAGAGGTCTACCTCATATGCATTTGTTAATTATTTTAAAGCAAGAAGATAAGATACATAATCCTGAAGAACTAGATGATCTCGTTTCGGCAGAAATTCCAGACGTAGTAGACGATGCTGAACTACGAGAAATAGTTAAGAAATGGATGATTCATAATGCATGTGGTGAACAAAATCAAAAGGCATCATGCATGGTGAATAAAAACGGTAGAATGAGTTGTAGGTTTAAATTTCCTATAGGATTTCAAGATTCAACCTCTTTAATAGACGATGGCAAGCCAAAGTATAGAAGAAGGTATGATCCTAAATTAGATCAAAATAATAGAGATTTTTTTGTTCATGAAGAGGCAATTTATCGTAAAGATGCTCAAGGTCAAAAAATAACTAGAGATAATCGCCATGTAGCTCCTTACAACCCATACTTCCTGAAGAAATTTAACTGTCACATAAATGTTGAATACGTTGGAAGCATTCGGGCTGTTAAGTACCTTTATAAATATATATATAAAGGCCATGATTGCGCTTCTTTAAAAGTTGTCCAAAATCAAACAACTATACTAATAACATGCCCACATTTTTGTAGATGAGACAATAACCCGATCGGAGATCGGCTTTCCTGGTACTTTTTTATATAATGTAACTATTCATAACAAGATATATTATAATTTATACAGTATATGAATAATGATCAATAAAATGAAGTATGAAATGATTATTGAAACCTAAAAAGCTCTTGTTTGAGTCTACTGTAACCATCAACATTACAGTGCTGTTTACTTTTATTCTTTCTCTACAAAACATCCTTAAAAAAAAAAAAAAAAAAAAAAAAGTTGTAGCAGTTTTTAATTATTCAAAAAAACAATTCATATCTCACATAACTCAACAAATCTCAAGGTATACTATTACCTAAGATAAATCACTATCTAGTTCAAAGAAGATACATTTCTACAGTAGGTAAACTAGTGGTACATGATTTTTAAGTAATGTATTCAAATTATAGTGTTCAAATTCAAATGCAGTAACACATTACAATTTCAGGGACACGTCGGAATTCAAAGATTCTGAATTGGGGAGAATTAAGAATATTAGTTTGAAATGTATTACAATTATCAACATAGCGATTATGGAGGGTGGGGAGATTTTGTTACATTTAATTAGAGATGGTCGATCTTGTTACTTTTTTGTACCAGTGATTTCAGTTACAGCTCCTAAGAATTATTGACTCTGTATATCGGTGACAACCTTGAATGGCTACAGCTACGGTGTGGATCGATCGACGCAAAATATTGGATTGTACACAGTAACGGCTAGATCTACTGTGCATGTGGATTGAATATACAAATTATTGTTCTGTTATAGTCGCTGTTTTATTAAATCCTGAAAATTGATAATTGCTCACAAACCGTTAACATTCTATAACTCAGCTTATAAACGCCATTCATTTTATTGCTTTTATTAAATAATTAATTGTATTGTTACAACTCGTTATTTTACAATAATTTTGAATATGCTTTAAATTGACTTTTCTTCCAATTAATAATTACATTTTAAAAATACTTGGACAAATTTATTAGTAAATTGAAAACATTAAGAAATTATTTATGAACAAATTGTATTTTTCCCATGTCATTATTAATTGCTGTGAAAAAATTCCAGAATTCACTTCCTTTTGTTTTAAATATTTGTTTACTAGTATTATTCATAATTATTAATAAAATAGGAAAACGTTTATGACATTAACACAGTCACCGGCCCAAAAAGGAGCTGAACATCAAACCTTATCAGCATGTTGGTCTTAAGCTTGGCATTGACACAGTAATCGGGCTGTTCAGCAGACAAATTCAAGCGCATGCAAAGTTCCTTTGTGGAGCTATTATTTCTTCTTCTTTGGCACCGGGCCAACCGATGAGAACCAAGTATTAGCTCCAAAGTCACCGGTATAAAAATATCGCCCAACTCTACATTAAATAACAAGTTAATATATAGGATTCAGACAGTATAACTTTTGAACAAAATAACGTGTGTCTACTTTGATGGTGATATTTCAACAAGAGATAAATTATTGAGTGTAGAACTAGCTCAATAGTATTGTTGAATCCACGGAATATCATGTGTTATTTATAATCTACACAATGAAAATTTGATCTATATTATAAGTTAGGTTAGGTACAGAAGATTATTCACCATTTACAATTTATAGCCTCGATATATTTATATAAGTGTGTTTTTTTACAACTGGAGAATTTAACTGCTGTTACCTACCGACCCTGTGTTGTTGGCAAATAAATACTATAATGCTCTACTATTCTTTTTCATACTGCAGTGATAGATTAGGTTACACAATACTATAGTTTTACATCTATTTTTACTTTCACATTTATATTTAATCTTTTTTTACTAATTTCCCAGAGTTTGTACACTTAAAACTGATGAGTTACTTTAAAAGTTTAGGTACAAATGTATAAAATTTAGTGAAATATTAAGATACTTTGGAGTTACAAAACAATCATTTAATGTTATTAAAAACAGATTAGGTTATGTGACCGTCTCCACTTCTTTTGACCAGCTGGAAGCTCCGGCTGGCTGGAGACCGCGTACACTTAGCCGAATCTTGTCAGGATGGGCCAAGGAGTCGGGTTAGGACGCTAATGAACGCACGCAACGCAAGTGAAATTAAATATTATATTTTATTATATGGCCGAATTAAAGATTACAGAATTGATTATAATTTATGAAAAAGACATAACGGCAAGGTTAAGCCTTAAAAATGGCCGAAAAGCATACCGTTGAATTTACTAGCACGTGGCCGAAAAATGGACTGACCTCGTCCCGTGGTGGTCTTCCGTCTAGCGGCTCTCGGACCAGACTCTCGGTCGGCTCGCTAGCTCAAGCCCTCCACTCCTCGTCTCTCCCCTACCCTTCTTCTACGTCATATTGCACTGCTCATCAAAATCGCAAGTGCCAATTCATATTTTATTAATTAAAAATCCTTTTTCATTACATTCTAATTTATAATTATTATGATTTTGGTTTGGTGGGCTCCTTGGCTGGGCCACATCACCCCCCTCCATACAATTCGAGCCGCACCACTCGGCTCGCTGTAAAGTGGTGGCTAATGTGACACTCCACTCATTAGCAAAAATAAATTTTAAAAATCGCCAAAAATATACTCCAAGATTTCTTTAAATTTTGAAAGGAGAAAGAGAAAATACGAAAGTGAGGTCAATTCATTGCTGCCAAATGCTTTCAAAGTCCCCATGCGCCTTAATTAAAATTTTGAAATCAGTTAGCAATCTGCAAATAGGTGAAGACAATATAGTCTCCTAGCGACTATTACCCCATCTTATTATAAAAAGTGATTAATTTAAAACGAAATGAGTGTCCATTTAGGCATCTTTTAAATTTTGACAATGTATTTACCCCCCTTGAATCAAAAAACGAAAACCAAAATAAAATTTTGTTGTGTTTTACCACCTTGGGTGCGCATCTGCGGTCTTAAAGAGAGAAGTGTTCTTCTGTTACTTTCCTCTGATTGCTTTACTTACAATCCTAAAAAATTTTTTAATATTTTATTCAGAATTTAAATAGTGTATTCAAAATATATATCTGCTATAGGATTAAAAATCACCATGACTTCATTGTGAGGATACTCGGTTTCTGCATGGGCAACCTTACAGCACTTTGCTGTTACTATAAATTGATGTTTAGTTTGTTAACAATTGAAGGGCACCCTTTGGGTCCCTTCCGTGCCTTGTCCTTTTGGACATTATCCCACTTCTGACACCAGTTGTGACCGTCTCCACTTCTTTTGACCAGCTGGAAGCTCCGGCTGGCTGGAGACCGCGTACACTTAGCCGAATCTTGTCAGGATGGGCCAAGGAGTCGGGTTAGGACGCTAATGAACGCACGCAACGCAAGTGAAATCAAATATTATATTTTATTATATGGCCGAATTAAAGATTACAGAATTGATTATAATTTATGAAAAATACATAACGGCAAGGTTAAGCCTTAAAAATGGCCAAAAAGCATACCGTTGAATTTACTAGCACGTGGCCGAAAAATGGACTGACCTCGTCCCGTGGCGGTCTTCCGTCTAGCGGCTCTCGGACCAGACTCTCGGTCGGCTCGCTAGCTCAAGCCCTCCACTCCTCGTCTCTCCCCTCCCCTTCTTCTACGTCATATTGCACTGCTCATCAAAATCGCAAGTGCCAATTCATATTTTATTAATTAAAAATCCTTTTTCATTACATTCTAATTTATAATTATTATGATTTTGGTTTGGTGGGCTCCTTGGCTGGGCCACATCTAATTGTTTTTACACAAATTAAATGTATCATTTAACATATTAAAGCATATAACCATTTGGCCTCAAGCCCTCCACTCCTCGTCTCTCCCCTCCCCTTCTTCTACGTCATATTGCACTGCTCATCAAAATCGCAAGTGCCAATTCATATTTTATTAATTAAAAATCCTTTTTCATTACATTCTAATTTATAATTATTATGATTTTGGTTTGGTGGGCTCCTTGGCTGGGCCACATCTAATTGTTTTTACACAAATTAAATGTATCATTTAACATATTAAAGCATATAACCATTTGGCCATACCTTTTGTACATTTATTTTGAAGTTATTGTCATTAATATGAAAGTTTGACAGCATATCACATGATCTATTATATAAACATTTAAATTTGCAGTAACATATGAGACGTGAATGTGAACATTAGCCATTATGTATAGGCCCTAACCTATAAACCCGTCGATTTTACAGTTTGTAAATTGTAATTTTTCAGTGAAAAAAAGTGACGCCTGCAATGGTAACATTATTTGGTAAATATTTATTGTACGTTATCATTGTTTTTTTTTTTTTTGTTATTAAAAATTATAAAATCGTTAACTATTTACCTTGTATAAATAATCAGTTCATAATATTTGTCGGAAGAAACGTTTATATTCACAAAATTCATTTTTTCACTGTCAAATAACACATTCAAAACAAGGAAATCTAGTAGAAGTTGGGTTATGATGTATTAACTAATTAGTTTATTTCCAAACAATGACATCTGTGTCTAAAGACATTTTTCAAGTCGCAAAAAACATCTTTTAGTAGAAATTAAGAAATATAAAAGTACGAAATCCAATTTGGGTTACTCGATAACTACGTTCATCAAGTCTGTCAATGTGTGATCGATCGCTTGTTGAATCTTACATCATTCTTTGAGACCTAGTAAAGGAACTACAGGTCTGGGAAGATAACTAACTATATATATATATATATATATATATATATATATATATATATATATATCGTTACCTAACTAGACTGACCAAGTAAAGGAACTACAGCTCTGGGAAGGTCATTATATATATAATTTACCTCACATGGTCTGGAATTTGCCATGACAAATAATATTCCTATTTATATTATATTTATAATAATATTTAATATTATTATTAATATTAATAATAACATAATAATATTTATATGTTTTAATAATAAACATAGAGTGATGACACTTGATAAATATAGTCATAAATATTATCGTAGGATTTCGTTATCAAAGCTGTATTTAACCTAAACACAACTAGATACCGTTGTTTTCAATGTGTTATTTGACAGTGTAGAAATTTGGGACTTTAAACATTTCATAAGGCAAATATTATGAACTCATTATTTAAATACATGGTAAATAGTTACGATTTCATAATTTTTAATAATAAAAAACAATGATAACGTACAATAGATATTTAGGCTACCCATCATTTTTTTCTTAAGAAGTAAGGTATGTAGTAGACATTTAAAAAAATTCCCATAATTAGCAATTACTTTTATATAAACAATTATCTCTTTCACAATTCATTACTTCTGTCCAAAACAGTGATTTAAAATAACTATTTTCGGCATTCTGAGGTTATTTCAACAACTATTTCATCAATTGTAACTATAATCTATCAATGTTTTTGTTCATCTGCGAAAATAGTTCTGTTTTAAGAAATGTCAAACTAGATGTCATTTACACTTTCAATTACATCATATTTCAGTAAAACCAGATCTGGGTAGAAAATTATATATAAATAGTTACCTAACCAGACCTAGTTAAAGAACTACAGGTCAAGGTTACTTGACCTAGGTCTAAGTCTGGTAAGGTAAATATATATAGAATCCTTCAGAGACCTAGTCGTCATGAATCGTAAATCATAGAAGCATTGTAATATCAACCTGTAGAACTTAATTAGGTGTGCATGCGCCCCATGATTTCAATATGGCTATTATATTGGAAATGTTAAGAATAGCTCAATTTTGATGATTTTTAAACAAAGGCCTTCCAAAATAAATCAACAAATATAAAGATTAAAGACAATTAAGTTATGATAAATGCAAATTACCAATTTCTCTTTCATGAAGATTTGTTTTGAATAACCTAACCTTACAAAAGTTCTGCTGATCTTTGATTAGGTAATAGAATTCAAATAATTTTGGGCAATTACAACTATGAATACAACAATGGATAATTTTACAATATGGTACTTCATTTTAAGTATTGTATCAATCAGCAAAACTCCGCCCACCTATCGGACCTAGTTTAGGCTAGGTGGCAATCCCTTGGGAATATATTCATGTCCCAATAAGTTCATTACATCATGGATAACCAATTGAATAAATATATAACTTTGATTTTATAATAAAATATTTAGTATACGATCATATTTACTTACAGAAAAGTTCTTGAAATTGAATAGATAAATGTAAAACACTGTAAATTGAACAACCACAAAAACAATACCTATCAACTTCCTTATTAACTTCCAATACACAAATTGATTACTTGTCTCATTTTTCGATGATCTACACGATTTCCACAGCCTCGCTTATAATGAAGTATCAACGACACCCTGACAGCGAGGCTAAATTATAGAAAGATTACTTCCCGTTATTATCATCATTGTGTGGTTTCTGAAGGACAATGTTGTTACAGCTGAACAAAGATGTAATTGTTTGACCAAGCTCAATTTCATTCAATGATCATAAATTTTGGATACAAAATTGTGTAGAAACCACTTCTATGAATGGTAAAATGTGTATATTTATACTATATGAATGCAATTTCTTCTATAAAAAGTCTAGAATTAAATTAATGAATATAAATAAGGGAAGTTGTAATAATTTGTCCATTAAAGTTCAAAATAATAAATTAATCGCCATAATTGCAAAAAATATTGTTAAAGCATTCAACATATTTTATGGAATGTGTGATATGTTAACTCTGAAACATCTAAAATCAATCTGGAACACAGTTAGCTCACATGGTATACAGTAGGCTAATAGAAGTACAATTGTCACCTTTTATTGCAGCACAGGTTTATCGAAATCGGTAATTAAATCTACATTGGTCGGTTTTTGTCATTAAATTTAAAACGAATTAAATCAGGAAATAAAATAGCTATTGACTTGATATTAAAAAACAAACAAACAATTCATAATAAATCCTTTCATGAGTGTAATATTTGAACCATTACAAATTTTCTGACAGTTAAATTTTATTAAATTTAATATTTCTTTTCATTCTAAAAAAGGTTGATTTTTTCCAAAATGTTAGTATATAGACATCATCTATATTTGAAGTTTTGATCGATGACTTTCTTTATTGACCAACTCCTATTCTCTTATGACCATAATGCTAAAGAAGGCCCTATTCAAGGGCTATTGGGTCTTTTTATTTGTCTTCTAATTTGTAAATGGAATAATGACAAGAAGGTTAATTTGATTACTGAACAGAATCATCAAGACTAGTCAGTGAAATTAAAATTTTTGTTATTATTGTTTTATCCTAAAGAGTATTTTATGTTGTTCTTGTTAGGTCAATAACTGTGATGAGTTTTTCAAGCTTTGGTCCTTTAGTGTACAGATAGCGCAAGTTACAAAATATATCCCACACACCATGGATCACTGTAGTAAGTATGGGCTTGGTAATCGCAAGAAAACCTAACTGGATTTACCTTTTTTTCATGTAGTCTTGTGTTATTTCCCTCTTTTACTATTTTTTGGTATTCTCTTCTGTCTCTGACAACACTATAATATTTTAAGAGCTAGTGGGTCTTTGTTTTACATTCTTTTCTATTATAAGGGCGATGACGATCATCGAGGTGTTCTTCACCTTTAAACAACAAGAAAAAATGTATCTTCGCCACGACCTATCCTGTTTGTGTGAAGTGGTACAACCACTTTACATGACAACCGAGTTATTAACAAACTGGAGTTTTGTCAGTGCTAATATATTGCTGCTAGTCCTAGTATGAATTTCATGAGTACATTGTCACAGAAAGTATTGAAAAGTCATATTCGTTAAGTGATTACAATGTAGAACTTTGAAAACAAAGACGAGAAAACTCGTAAAGGAACTGGGTGATTTGGGGAGGTATAAGAGAAATCATTTAATAACTTTTACTTTGTTGAAAAAATATGTCAAATTATTCTAAACATAGTGTATACTAGTTTTACTTTCTCACATATACGTAGTATAACAAAAATAATTGTGTGATAAGTCAAAAAATTGATGTAGTTTTTTTTGGAATAATGTAGGACATATGAGGAGAGCTCTACAGCCCAAATGTTTGGACTTATTACTTTTAATTTGGTATATGGGAAAAATTAGCTATTCCACAAGATTCCAATTTCTTCAAAATTGTACCCACGATTTTGGTAATGTAATTTAAGGACCCAAACAAAACTTATTGTTCGCCATCTCTCTAAAAAAAAATCTCTCACTGGGTGTGAGTTATCGGTAAACAACCTAAAAATTGGCCATATGGCAGTTATAAAATACATAATTTCTCAAAATCTGCACTACCAATATAGTATTTACAGGAAGTCAAAACACTTTATTTAATATCCCACCAAACGCTCAGCCTATACATTACTTTAGGGAGTATCTCACAGATGAAATAATCAATTTTATTGGTCCTTGAAACAAATCGAAATGCACATCAAGTAAATTTCCACAAAAAGGCTGAGACGTAGTAGTAGGTTACACAAATGGCGAGCTACAAATGACGATGAAATGAAAAAGTTCATTGGGCTTGTGTTGTGGATGGGCCTAGTTCATCTTCCCCGAATATCTGACTACTGGTCTCAAAAAGTGTTGTATAAGAACTGTCTTGTGGGGAAAATTATGAGCCGAAATCGATTCCAATTGTTATTGAGGTTTTGGCATTTTAACAATAACCAAAGTATTGAACAGCAAGGGCGCCTTTCAAAAATTGAACCCCTTTTATCTCATCTAAACAACGTTTTCAAAGAAAAGAGTACACCTGGGGAGGATGTCGTAATTGACGAAAGTCTGATTCCTTTCAGAGGAAGGCTTATTTTTAGGCAGTATTTACCAGCTAAAGCACACAAATGTGGTATAAAGGTGTTCAAAATCTGTGATACGACTGGTTACACCTACAAGATGATGGTGTACATGGGAAAGGGTACAGGTTCACATGAAAACTTGTCTTTGGCAACCTCTGTTGTATTAAATCTAATGAAAGACTACCTTGATAAGGGCCACACTCTCTACATTGATAACTTTTACACCTCCGTAGATCTTGGAAATATTCTCTTACAAAGATAAACTCATCTTGCCGGGACAGTAACGGCAAATAGAGCCTGGTTTCCTCACAAAAAATGCAAACCTGAAGTTGAGAAAAGGAGAAATGATCTGCCTAGAGTATCAAAATGGCATTGTTTACACTAGCTGGCTAGATAAAAGAGTAGTGAGAATGATGTCTACTAAACATCCCGTAGGTTTTGCTGACATCGGCAAAAAATCGAGACAAGGAGACCCCATTCTTAAGCCCCTAATGGTACAGGATTATAATAAAGCTAAAATGGGTATCGATGTATCGGACCAAATGTCTTCTTACAATAGTTCTGTGCGCAAGTCTATGCGCTGGTACCACAAAGCCAGTGAAGAAATGCTGCTCGGCACGGCAGTAGTAAACGCCTGGATAGCCTACAAAGAAAAAGCAAGAAGAAAACATCACTCCATCACATCTTTTAAGGAGAAACTTGTTTATGCACTACTAAACGTTCAAGATGACACCCTGGAGCCTGCAAAAATTTTAGGTCACCACTACTTGGCTGATTCAGCAAACTTCACAGGTGAAGGAAAAAACAAGCGATAAATCAGAAAAAACTGCAGACAGTGCTATAAGAACTTAGTACAATCTGAGGGTCGCCAGAAAGAGAAAAACCTGAAGAAAGTAGTGACATTTTGTGAACAGTGCCCTGGCAAACCATACATGTGTAAAGAGTGTTTCAAGAATTTGCACAAATAATTGTAAATTATGGAAAAATTGTTTACATATTAACAGCTTGAAACCAGTTTTCATATAACTTGTAGTTGGTTTATCTTTTAAAAAAAAGTGCCAACCCGATAGGACCGTGAAAGTTTGCATTTTTCAACAGCGAAAAGAGAGTTATAAAATAAATCTAAACTGGGAACCGAGTGTTCTGCGTTTAAACATAGGATGTGCAATGTCCAAATAGTACGGCTTGTCCCCTCTAGAATGCGCTGTAGTGTTGCATTCGAGCAAAATAACAACAATGACGTATTTGAGATGCCGGCCCGATCGGGTCGGCGTGGCAGTTAACGTGTTAAACAAACTTATACTACTAAGTAAGACCCCTTGATCTACCAATACAATTTTACATTTCCTACAAGGCCCATAAAACCAAATTTTGAGAATTACATTTAGATAACCTGAGTGTATTAGATCGTATGGTCTGAGTAAGTACCATGATGGCATAGACCAATTTGTTATAACTTGCAATAACTTCATACACTAAATTAAAACACCGATTTTGAAATATTACATCTTTTATACAGTCACAGAGTTGATTTTTGTTTTTTACAGATATCTTATGGTACTTGTGGCAAGATGCAATCAATACATTTTGTTTGGATAATTAGAGGTTGCACTTGAGCAAAATTTAATCAAAACAATTTTGTATGTGATCGTTTTAACATTTAACTTTTCCATGACATCTAAATTCGACACCCCAATGTCAAGGTCACCAACAGATATATAGGCTTAAATTTGTTTTGAAAACTTTTTCTCACTTTCTCCTATCAACTCCTACAATCTCAAGGTAAAAGAAAATGATTCCATTACAAACACAATACATATGTCCGCTCTATTGATTTTGAATGTGAACATTCAGTAGTAGACATTGACATAACCATCAGGTAGCTCATTTTAAATACTGAAATTTTGGTCCAAAATGTAACTCTTTTGAGTTATTCAGGAGTCCCAACCATTTTTACCCGTATTATAAAATACAAAATCAACAAATAATAAAACTACACTAATTTCTACAAAAAAATATTAATTTAATTCAATATAAACATTATAAAAATAAAGAACTGCACTTATACAAAGTCCACTTATTTCTTCTAAAGGTCCAGACATTTTATGAAAAAGATAAGCTAGTTTCTAAAATATATATTGTATTTACCTTAATTGGTCTGTCTAAAATAATCCTTACTGGAATGTTGTTTAGCTACGTCCGTTTCGTCTGCAAAGGGACAACATCAGGCTTCGCACTTGTCACAATTATAAAACTACTACTCGTGTTATTATTCAGTAGGATGTATGGCTAAAACCGACATTGGTTATGACTAAAGTGGCGAACTTGATGAATTATAAATCTTATAGTGTGTTTAAGAGTTTGTTTACTTTCTTATATATAGTTTTATAATTGTGACAAGTGTGAAGTTGATGATGACTATTTGCAGATGAAACGGGCGTAGCTAAACAACATTGCAGTAAGGATTATTTTAGAAAGACCAATTAAGATAAATACAAAATATATTTAAAATAAACAATCCAGAGGCTTGACACAAAATAAAATTAATAGTTTTTTTTAAAAAAATAAACATTTTATAATTTGTAGAGCATTAATCGTAGATGAACAATTACGAGTGCATATAGTTGTAAATAAATTTATAACCATTACAAAATAACAAGTTTTCTTTTTTTATAGAGTAACTTGTTGGAATTGATTTTTGCTCCAATTACTCTGAATATAGTTGAGAGCAATATTTACTTGTAAGCATTTATTCTATGCATCACAACATGTATTACAAAATAAACAATCTGGAGATTCTAACTTTATCTTCTTTTTTCATAAATGATTGGCCTATTAACAAACAATAAAATCTTAACATTAGGTTTTTTAACAATAACATTTTGCATTTTTTTTATCAACTGGAATTTTTACCATTAAAATTCAGACATAAAACACTTCAACGGCTGTTCTTTAAAGAAACTAACAAGAGACATCACCTGTTCAGCCTCAATCTCACCTTTCTTTATAACATCTAACATTTTTTTGATATCACTGTATAAATCACTAAATTCAGTAATTTTATTTTTACTATCTTCAAAATCCATAGTCGTATGATTTCCATATTTCTTTAAAGTTTGTAACCAGCTGATAAGTTCTAAAGCATACCTCAAACAGTTTTGATCCGGTTGCATTAGAACATTTGATATTGATATTTTGTTTAAAACTTTTTGTTTACATTTATAATCCAATAAATCAGAATCCCAATTTCTAGTCATTACTTTAAGCGGAACTTGGATGAACAACTCATATTTCTTTGATAAGCTTTCTTGATACATTGTGATTGGATTATCAACAACTGTATTAAAGTGTAGCGTTAAAGTTTCATTGACTGATTCACGAATTTTTTTAATTTTCTGTCTTAATTTGTCGTTATATAATACTAGACTATTTTTTAATTTTACAACCATTGTAGATTTTTTAGAAAAATCATTATTCAAATTTATTAGATTTAATTGAAGCGTATCCAACTCAAAATTTTCAAAAGGCCTACAAACAGATTTATTTTCGTCAAACATTTTGTTCACATTTTCTTTTAGTGTGGTTAACATTTCTTTAAGTGAAATCACTTTTGAAGAATTAAAAACAAATTCAGAAATGGATTCCATACCGTCTTCATCAGTAATGTTGAGAGAATTTTGTACGATCATAATCAAATCTTTTTCACACTGTTGCAATTCTTTAGTTTTTTTAGAATGTTCACTCTTCACATTTGTTACCTGTAAAGCAAGATCAATATGTATCTTCCAAAGATTAATCAAATTGTCTGTAATAGATTTAACCTCTTCTATATCTTCTAATGGATCTTCTGCAGTTATTCTTGCCATTTTATTATTTGAAGAAATAATCAATTCAATAAATCCACTAATAATAGTTTTAGTAGGTATGTAAAAAGTGTGCTCCCTAACCATGTCTGATATGGACTCAAATTTATTTTCTTGCTCTTTATTTAACAATTTCTTTGTTCTAAACATTTCAACATATTCTTTAATTTGTGGCATACATGCGGCAATCTTTGTATTGTTTTCGTTAAACTCTTTTAAAGATGTTTCTAACGCGGGTGGTTTAAGTTCATTGATAATATCAACAACTTCACCTAATCTTTTCATTTCTTCTTTGACAGATTCAATTTCGATGTTACAAATTTCTGATTTTGTTATTATTTCTTCAATAGCATCCTTTTGATGTTCAATTTTAGACTTTTCCAACTTTTTGTCTGGTAATGTTGAATCAATATTTTCTCTTATATGTTGTACATCTTTTTTAATTATTTGTATTTCCTTTTCAATTTGATTCATTTGAAGATATTTTTCTAAATCTTCAGCAGAACCCAAAGCCATGTCTATTTTCCTGTCTAATTTTGTATCTTTTTTTAATTTGTTTAGTAGTAAATTCTTGCGTATCATCTCCACTTCTTGTTTTGGTCTTACATGTCTCATGATATGTCTCCACATTGGTCTCATGCTCACTGGTGTTAAGTTTTGCAGTTGTTTTTCAGTAAGTCCCGGAATACCATCCTCCTGTGTGAAACCCATACGGCGAACCCAGACATCTAAACTTTCCGGTACAGATGACGCCATATCCTAAAACAATGAAAATTTAATATTATATTACTTTTTTAAACAATTTAATAAAAAGGAGATGAATGGGTGTTGTCTAAAAATGAGGCCAAAATTTGTTTTAGAAAAGAAATGTCAAGCATGGTATTAAATTGATTAAATGTAATGCTTTATAAAGGTTGCACTAACTTTAAATAGCTGATTTTATGCGGTACTGTTGTTTACCTTTTCCTCAATATTGAGCCTGGTTCTACAAAAATATCTGACTGTCGGAAAGGTTATAACACAGAAAAACTTAACAGGACCAGCTTTGCACATTTTAAGGTTAATCATAAATATAACTTTTAAATCCTGTTACTGGCGCTAACACGTAACTTGAACAAAGAATGTGTGGTTTTGAAAAATGGAGGGGAAAAAAACATCGTGGAACTGCTCGACATCAATTAATTTGTGGCAGTCAGGGATGAAGATGGGGGTGACGATCATTTCGAGACGCTACTGACTGACATCACAAAATTTATGTCACTGTTAAAACCACCATCCTATTTGTAATTTTTGATAACAAAAGGTTGAACCTCGAAGTTTGTCAAATCTTTATACTAAAGTTAATACTTAATAAATTATTAAAAATTGGTAAAATTAGGTAGCCTAAGTTAAAAATTGGTTGTACACCGGTCTCGGATTTTGCTATGAAAAATTATGAAATCATTAACTATTTAGGGCCTACCTTGTATTCAAATAATCTGATTATATTTTTTGGTGGAAGACACTTTTAAAGTCACAAAATACATTATATAATAACACAGTTATTATATTATTAATTTTAGTCAAGTTTGGTCTTGCTCTAGTACGTTAACTTTACTTTAAAATATAATGGTTAACTATTAAATAACAACAACTCAATTCTTTTTATAATAATTAAATCTTTATACCCACTAAAGTCCAAATAAATAATTTTGAATTTGTTTAAATGTTCACTCTTGACGATATTAAAATTTTTTGTATTACCTCAGACTCTTTATAAAAACTTTTTCTTCCAACAACCCGGGCTACAATGCCGTCCCGCCATCACTGGTATATTTTCCGACTATCGGCTTTGCGTATGGCCGTGCATTCAAACATATCAAATATATATATATATTTTTTAATGTCCTTTCATAGTCATTTTAAATAGTATATTAACATTATTTATTAGTTTGTAGACATATCTGTAGTTAAAATTGTTTTTAAACGGTTTTAATTCATCCACATTCACTTTTTATATATATTTATGTTTTTATATATCACTGCCTAGATTTCAACGATAGTTCTAACTTTCGCCGCCAGTTCGCACTGTTCCACTTTATTGTAATAATTATTCGTTGTAAACACTAAAACTAACCTAATTTATCCTATTCAACCAGTTTGTTATTTAAATTAACTAATACACAATATACATTGAATTTGAATTAAAAATAATTATCTAAACATGAAATAAATTACAAAAGAATAATAAAACGTTCTTATTCAATCACTTTAGGTTATTAAGTAAAGTTACTGTTATTATTGTTTTTGAAATGGTAAATTTTATTTAAATTAGCTGTAGTTATTATAATATGTGCTTTATATTATTTATTTAAAATTTCCAAAATCTTTAAGTTAATTAAATTATTAGGCTAGAACAAATTTTGAGGTTATTACATTTAGGCTATAACATGCATCTAAGATCTCACTTTTCTTTTGACCACTAATCCCTCAACCCATCATCAATTCATATTGTTTATTTAAATAATTATAAATGTTACAATTAGTTTAGTAGAAAATAAGAAATCCATCTTAGGTTATGACTGCCTAAATTAATATTGATAACTATGTTCGTCAAGTCAGTGAATGTGTCCTTGCTATGCACATGCATTACAGCTTAATATTATGATGTTGTATGATTGAAGAATCATGAGACCTAATAAAACAAATAATTTTTACCTTGACAAATATATGTTTTAATAATAAACTTCGAGCAATAATACATTCACTAACATGACGAACATAGTTATAACTATTAACATAGGCTTTCGTAATCAGAGCTGGATTTAACCTAACAACAGGTGGATTCCCTCATTTTCTATGTGCTATTTCACAGTGAAGATATGCATTTTGGAACTTGAAAAATGTTTTCCGACAAAAAATATGATCTGATTCTTCGAATAGAATGTAAATAGTTAATGATTTCATAATTTTTAATAGCAAAATGTGAGACCGATATTGTAACATTCAAACTGGATAGGCCACACAATTTGAAGGTTAATATGTTGATAAAATGTTATAGCCTAGATATAGAGTTTTCAAAAATTATAATAGCCTAATAATTTAATTAGATTCAGGACTCGAAACTTTCAAATAAAGAAACATAAGATGCATGTGATAATAAATATTAATAATTCAAATGAACTTTTTTTTTTTTATACTAGAGCAATAGGCTAGTAACTTTGTTTATAACCTAAAATGTTGAGATAGGAATATTTCATTATTTTTAAAAAAAGGTTCTTTCATGTTTAGTTAGTTAGTGTTAGTTTAGGTTAAATTTATGATATGTGTTAGTTGATTTAAATAAGAAATTGTCAAATGAAGTGATATAGGTTGGTTCTGATGTTTACGTCAAGTGGAATCATAAGTGCAAACTAGCAACGGTAGATGGATATCGCGTATGTACGGGCAGTGACGAAAATTGAACATAAAAAATATCAAAGTGAATGTGAAGGACTTAAAAACTGTTTAAAGAATAAATTTAATTACAATTATGACCACAAACAATAAAAAAAATAAAATAAAATAATAACATTTATACCATTGTACAAAAGAATTTAAAAAAATAATATTTCAAATTAGTGCACGGCATATAAAGTCAGTTCTAAAATACTTTCATGGAAGCCAGACCTGTTTTAATATTCCTGCTATTTTAAAAAAAGGAAAAGTGTACAAAAAAGTAAAATACATAATAAAGTCAGTCTGAAGTAATAAGAATAACTCAGGAAGTATTATAAAGTAAAAGAAGAAGCTGTTGAGGTAATATCAAACCAGTAATTAAATATTGAAGAACTAAATTGAATTTCACTTTTGAACTTTTAATAATTATATAGATTTTTCTTTCATAATCAAAATTGAACTCCAAACTTTATATATATAGGCCTAAGTAGTAATAAGAAATTGATTTGTTAACTTAATAATGTTTATAATTTCTGTACTAAAATTGCACATTTAATAATTAAGCCCGAATCCGAAGACCCCAGAGAAAGAATAAAATAACCAATTGAACTTAATTCTGTAACTTATGTGATATTTATAATAGAATAACCAAATTTTTTTTATTTCTTTTAATAAACAAAACTTCTCATATATCTGAGTCATATTTCTTTTCACAGATAGAAATTATTTTAAGGTAAATAAAGTGTTATTACAATATTTACCTTAAATTAGCAATCAATAATAACCTGGCCTATATAGGGAGAGTTTCCTAGGGCGCAGGTTGCGATGGCTTATTTCCTTAATAGTGAGGATGACTCTAATGAAACCATTCTTCATTACTTGAAGGCTCAAAATGAAAGCCTAAGTGTTGATCAATGGAAAGTTCTTCGTGGAGTGTAAAAAGCTCACTTCTGGTCCTCTCAGTAGATGTTTTGACAGCTACAAAACTAAAAAAAGATGGGCCTAAAGTTAGTTATAAGTTTGGAGAATTTCTATTTCGGTTAAAAGGGAAACACAATCTTTTTCTTAAGGTAACAAAGGCTAACTTTCACTGTCTGACCACATGTATATTAAATTCAAAATTAAATCTACTCAGACCCAGATAGTTAAAAAGCGAATCCCTAAGTACACCAAATGGATTAAATACAATGCAATCCTGCAATCAGATTTGGCAGAATTTGAAAGCCCTCTAGAAATGAAAACGGAGTTAGAACGTGCTGCTGAAACATTACAAGGTATAATTGTAAATTCTTTTGAAAGCAACTGTCCCGTTAGGGAAAGAAGAGTTAAGGCACAGGTGCCTTGGCGGAACTCTAAGATGTCCAAGTTGAGAGCTGCAGCACGCAGATTCTTTAACAGGGCAAAGCTTAATGGAAACAGCTTTCACAGATTATAATAAGGAGTTGAGAAACTCTAAAAGAAGGACATGGAAAAGCTTCTGTAAAGGGAAAAATAATATCCCAACAGAGGCTCGACTCCAAAAGGCCTTAAGCAAAGGTCACTCGAATAAAGTTATGGATCGTACACGAAGAGTGTGGGGGAGACTATGAGTCTATTGTTAGACACTCATTTCCTCGGCTCTACCGTGTTCGATCCCACACAAAAAACTATTGAGGATCATCGTATGCCTCACTCCTTTAGTTAGAGAAGGAGGTTAGCATCCATGATTAATGATTAAGATGACAAATTTTGAAAAGAATTTCAAAACCTTTTTCCTGAACAACAATGTTTGGTAGGAAGGTGGACCAAAACTAAAGGAGGGATAACTCCAATGGTACACTGATGGATCCAGAATGAAAGGTAGGGTGGGAGTGGGGTTAAAAGGCCCAAAATTTAGCCATGTAGTAAATCCCTAGGTAAAATTCCATCTATATTTTATGTCGAGATACACGCAATAGAGCTCTGCCTTAGGGAGAAGGGGAAAAAAGGTCTCAAAGGCGCAGATCTATATCATGTCAGACAGTCAGGGAGCTCTTAAGGCTCTAAGTTCATACACTTTTGAATCGAGATTGGTCTATGAATTTCTGCTAGTAATTAATCAACTGGCAACAAAAAAACAAGGTATAGGCTAATTATTCTGGTTGATATGACATGAAAAAATACCAGGAAATGAAGAAACGGATTGCCAAAGAGTGTGCAGAGGCTTATTTTGTTGGGCCTGAACCATTCTTTGGGATGCCAAAATATATCTTCATAATATTATGAAAACCTGGGATGAAGATCTAAAGATCAAGTAGGCCTATGGTCCACGTACTATGATCTAAGACAAACCAAAAAGTTTATAGTTTACTCTAAAATAAAGGCAAAAAAATTACTGGATCTCAGTAGAAGGGAGCTTTGGCTGATTACTGGCCTGCTGTCTAGACACTGTCCAGTGAATTACCATCTGAAACACATGGGAAAGGGCAGAAGTGGAGTCATGCTGCTTCTGCCTGACACATAAAGAAACAGACGAACACTGGTTGTGTGAGTGAGAATTTCTAACCTATAAAAGGCTACTTTACCTCAGCATTCCTTTCTCCACGACTGCAGAGGTATTGACAATGTCACCCAGAACCATTTTAAGATTTTTAGGAAGCTTAAATCTTGGTTGGGACTAAAACATAATTAGTTGGGTAGTCACAAAAGATCCATTTGAGTCCCAATGACAACTGGTTGCATAGCCTCGACCCCAAATTCACTAACTAACTAACCTAGCCTAATCCATTTCACTGGTCCGTATAATACTTATAATCTACCAAAAAAAGTAGGTACTGCAATTGGAGGACGTAACTGAAGTTTATACAAATTTATTCATTGTATGCTTATTGAAAATTGAGATAAACTATATCAGGCCTTGAGTCAAATATTCATTGTATTAAACTATTAAGACATACATTATGACTAAAAAGTCAACACACATTTATCTTGATGCCCCAACTTGTTAATATTATAGTGGTTATATATTTAGGCTATTGTCACAATTAAATATGTTTTTCTGCATATAAATTTTTTTCTTTGTAAAATAATTTGGAATATGTCAATCTATTATTTTTAAAAATTATATATAGGCTATATATATCATTTTGATACTCCTTTACAATGCAAGTGGCTTTTTATCTTTCACAATTCATTACTTACGTAATAATCATCAAATTGAGCAATTTTTAACAATTTCAATTTCATAGCCAAATTGCATTCACTCGTGCGCGCACACGCACTTAATTAAGTTCTAAAGATTGATATTACTACGCTTCTATGATTTACCGATTCATGACAACTAGGTCTCTGAAGGATTGTATATATATTTACCTTACCAGACCTAGTAAAAGAAATATGGTCAAGTATGGTAAATATGGAGAGAAGTCGTCCGATCGTTTTAAGTGCAAAATGTCAGTAACTCCGCTTCTGAATAGCGTTTTTACAATCAAACAGAATTTAATGAACAAAGCTAGTGGTTTTCAACTCTCTTTTACATGTTGATATTATTACGCTTCTATGATAAATAATTAATAAATAATGATATAAGATTCCGAGGTTTCTGAAACCCAGATCTAGTAAAAGAACTATGCTAAGTAAGGTAAATAAATATATATATATATATATATTGACCTTCTTTGACCTGTAGTTCTTTAACTAGGTCTGGTTAGGTAACCATTTATTTGACAGTCCCTAAAACGGAATTATTTTCCACACATAATAAAAAAAACATCGATATATTTTACTTCGAGAATTGATGAAATCATTGTCAAAATAACCTCTAAATGCCATAAATCAGTCATTTTAAATCGCTGATTTAGGGTAGAAATAATGAATTGTGAAAGATAAAAAGTGGTAAATGTCCTAAATAAGTATCAAAATGATGGAAAAAACGCGATTTTAAAGAGGAATTGCAGAGATTTCACACTTAAATCGTTTGGACAACTTCTCACCATATTTACCATATATATATATATATATATACATATTATTTTATATATATATATATATATATATATATATATATATATATAATATGACCTACCTTGACCTGTAGTTCTTTAACTAGGTCTGATTAGGTAACCATATATCTATATATGGGCCTATAGTTTGACAGTTCTTAAAACAGAACTATTTTAGTGCATAAAGAAAAACACAATAACATTGATAGATTTTGCTTAAAATTGATGGAATAGTTGTCGAAATAATCTCAAAATGTGATAAAAATAATCATTTTAAATTGCTGTTTTTGGACAGAAATATTTAATTTTGAATGATAAAAAGTTATATGCCAAGTAAAGAAGTATCGAAATGATGAGGAAAATGCAATTTGGAAGACTAAAATAGCTAAAACATCAATGCATATTTACCCATTATTCTATATAGTGAAAAAAGAAACTTTTTAAACCAAGAAGCCTAGTTTAATGTACCTTAGGCACGTGTACTTGCATGAAATGAAAATGTACTTACATTTGGTGGAATAACGAGTTCCGATTCTGATTTCTGAACCACAATATGAAAGTTCCAACTTAACCTCGGTTCACTCTAACCTAAATTTTTCTTAGTAAATTGCTGGATATAATAAATATTCTTGTTTCTATAAAGATTGCTTATTCCATTAAATACTCGAACTAAAGTTTAATATAATCTTTTCAAGACAAATCTCAGCATTCTCTATGCAATAATCAACATGTACAATAAGTTTTAGACTTTAGTATAACTATACCCGGCGGGAAAAGAATACCTAATGCCCATAGGATAGGTACTTTAGATAAAACTAAAGATAATTAACGATCAGTTGAGAGTTGGACCGTTGAATCTTGAATCATGGGCTCCGTGTTTGAATGTTCACTGCAAAATTTCAAGAAATTTGAAATACTGTATGTCAAATTAAAAGAACTTTATATTGTAATTTTATATATATATATTAACACTAAATCAATAGTACAATGTGTTCGATCTTCTTCAAACCAGAAAAATTATATGTCTCAAACATATTGCATTTCGTGATTATGCACTATATTAAACCTCAGCTTTCGACTATATAAAATTAATTAAGTTATTACCAAAGTTAAAATTTCTAATCTTGAACTTCCAAATTGTAAACGTAGTCAATATTTACAACTCATAAAACAAATAACTTAATTGCTTATAAATTTTGTAATTTTACTAATTTCATGTATATTTCTTATCCATTATAAAGGTTAAATTAAAAGCTATTAATGCTTTTTTTTAAATATATGAACATTATAGTTATTATTACAAATAACCTAACAAAAAACTATATATAATTTTATGTAGGGGTGAATGCTAAGGTTTTTAGCCTTAAAACAAAAAGTATATATAGTGTGAACCATAGGTTTATAATTAATTGTAAATGTAGTAGTAAATCTGTGGTGAGAAGTAAACTAACATTAATGATCATAGTACTAATGCGTACAACGTTGAAGGATTTACGAGACTCAATTTACTTAAAACGATCGTTCGTCAGCTGTCTCGAATTCCAAACATACCACTGCTTACAAATTAAATGTTGATACATTCTTAACACACAATCTATTGGAATTTTTTAGAACAAATTCTTAACGGATTAGTTTCTCCTCTTGGTCATAACACCTTATTATCGTATCGCCTCTGCAGTGCAGAAAAATTATCCTAAAATAAAAATCGCTCATCGTAATGGTCGTTCGATAAATATCGTATCGCCTCTGCTATGCAGCAAAATTATCCTAAAATAAAAATCGCTCATCATAATGATCGTTCGATAAATATCGTATCGCCTCTGCTATGCAGCAAAATTATCCTACAATAAAAATCGCTCATCGTAATGATCGTCCGATAAATATCGTATCGCCTCTGCTATGCAGCAAAATTATCCTACAATAAAAATCGCTCAACGTAATGATCGTCCGATAAATATCGTATCGCTCTACTATGCAGCAAAATTATTCTAAAATAAAAATCGCTCATCACAATGATCGTTTGATAAATATCGTATCGCTCTACTATGCAGCAAAATTATTCTAAAAAAAAATCGCTCATCACAATGATCGTTCGATAAATATCGTATCGCTCTGCAGTGCAGCAAAATTATTCTAAAATAAAAATCGCTCATCGTAATGATCGTCCGATAAATATCGTATCGCTCTGCAGTGCAGCAAAATTATTCTAAAATAAAAATCGCTCATCACAATGATCGTTCGATAAATATCGTATCGCTCTGCAGTGCAGCAAAATTATTCTAAAATAAAAATTGCTCATCGTAATGATCGTCCGATAAATATCGTATCGCTCTGCAGTGCAGCAAAATTATTCTAAAATAAAAATCGCTCATCACAATGATCGTTTGATAAATATCGTATCGCTCTACTATGCAGCAAAATTATTCTAAAATAAAAATCGCTCATCGTAATGATCGTCCGATAAATATCGTATCGCCTCTGCAGTGCAGCAAAATTATCCTACAATAAAAATCGCTCAACGTAATGATCGTCCGATAAATATCGTATCGCTCTACTATGCAGCAAAATTATTCTAAAATAAAAATCGCTCATCGTAATGATCGTCCGATAAATATCGTATCGCTCTGCAGTGCAGCAAAATTATTCTAAAATAAAAATCGCTCATCACAATGATCGTCCGATAAATATCGTATCGCCTCTGCAGTGCAGCAAAATTATCCTACAATAAAAATCGCTCATCACAATGATCGTTCGATAAATATCGTATCGCCTCTGCAGTGCAGCAAAATTATCCTACAATAAAAATCGCTCATCACAATGATCGTTCGATAAATATCGTATCGCCTCTGCAGTGCAGCAAAATTATCCTACAATAAAAATCGCTCATCACAATGATCGTTCGATAAATATCGTATCGCTCTGCAGTGCAGCAAAATTATTCTAAAATAAAAATCGCTCATCACAATGATCGTCCGATAAATATCGTATCGCTCTACTATGCAGCAAAATTATTCTAAAATAAAAATCGCTCATCACAATGATCGTCCGATAAATATCGTATCGCTCTGCAGTGCAGCAAAATTATTCTAAAATAAAAATCGCTCATCGTAATGATCGTCCGATAAATATCGTATCGCTCTGCAGTGCAGCAAAATTATTCTAAAATAAAAATCGCTCATCACAATGATCGTCCGATAAATATCGTATCGCTCTACTATGCAGCAAAATTATTCTAAAATAAAAATCGCTCATCACAATGATCGTCCGATAAATATCGTATCGCTCTGCAGTGCAGCAAAATTATTCTAAAATAAAAATCGCTCATCGTAATGATCGTCCGATAAATATCGTATCGCTCTGCAGTGCAGCAAAATTATTCTAAAATAAAAATCGCTCATCACAATGATCGTCCGATAAATATCGTATCGCTCTACTATGCAGCAAAATTATTCTAAAATAAAAATCGCTCATCACAATGATCGTCCGATAAATATCGTATCGCTCTGCACTGCAGCAAAATTATTCTAAAATAAAAATCGCTCATCGTAATGATCGTCCGATAAATATCGTATCGCTCTGCAGTGCAGCAAAATTATTCTAAAATAAAAATCGCTCATCACAATGATCGTCCGATAAATATCGTATCGCTCTACTATGCAGCAAAATTATTCTAAAATAAAAATCGCTCATCAAAATGATCGTCCGATAAATATCGTATCGCTCTGCAGTGCAGCAAAATTATTCTAAAATAAAAATCGCTCATCGTAATGATCGTTCGATAAATATCGTATCGCTCTACTATGCAGCAAAATTATTCTAAAATAAAAATCGCTCATCACAATGATCGTTTGATAAATATCGTATCGCTCTGCAGTGCAGCAAAATTATTCTAAAATAAAAATCGCTCATCGTAATGATCGTTCGATAAATATCGTATCGCTCTACTATGCAGCAAAATTATTCTAAAATAAAAATCGCTCATCACAATGATCGTCCGATAAATATCGTATCGCTCTGCAGTGCAGCAAAATTATTCTAAAATAAAAATCGCTCATCATAATGATCGTCCGATAAATATCGTATCGCTCTGCAGTGCAGCAAAATTATTCTAAAATAAAAATCGCTCATCACAATGATCGTCCGATAAATATCGTATCGCTCTACTATGCAGCAAAATTATTCTAAAATAAAAATCGCTCATCACAATGATCGTCCGATAAATATCGTATCGCTCTGCAGTGCAGCAAAATTATTCTAAAATAAAAATCGCTCATCGTAATGATCGTTTGATAAATATCGTATCGCTCTACTATGCAGCAAAATTATTCTAAAATAAAAATCGCTCATCACAATGATCGTCCGATAAATATCGTATCGCTCTGCAGTGCAGCAAATCTATTCTAAAATAAAAATCGCTCATCGTAATGATCGTTTGAGAAATATCGTATCGCTCTACTATGCAGCAAAATTATTCTAAAATAAAAATCGCTCATCACAATGATCGTCCGATAAATATCGTATCGCTCTGCAGTGCAGCAAAATTATTCTAAAATAAAAATCGCTCATCACAATGATCGTCCGATAAATATCGTATCGCTCTACTATGCAGCAAAATTATTCTAAAATAAAAATCGCTCATCACAATGATCGTCCGATAAATATCGTATCGCTCTGCAGTGCAGCAAAATTATTCTAAAATAAAAATCGCTCATCGTAATGATCGTTCGATAAATATCGTATCGCTCTACTATGCAGCAAAATTATTCTAAAATAAAAATCGCTCATCACAATGATCGTCCGATAAATATCGTATCGCTCTGCAGTGCAGCAAAATTATTCTAAAATAAAAATCGCTCATCATAATGATCGTTCGATAAATATCGTATCGCTCTACTATGCAGCAAAATTATTCTAAAATAAAAATCGCTCATCACAATGATCGTCCGATAAATATCGTATCGCTCTGCAGTGCAGCAAAATTATTCTAAAATAAAAATCGCTCATCGTAATGATCGTTTGATAAATATCGTATCGCTCTACTATGCAGCAAAATTATTCTAAAATAAAAATCGCTCATCACAATGATCGTCCGATAAATATCGTATCGCTCTGCAGTGCAGCAAAATTATTCTAAAATAAAAATCGCTCATCGTAATGATCGTTTGATAAATATCGTATCGCTCTACTATGCAGCAAAATTATTCTAAAATAAAAATCGCTCATCGTAATGATCGTTTGATAAATATCGTATCGCTCTACTATGCAGCAAAATTATTCTAAAATAAAAATCGTTCATCGTAATGATCGTTTGATAAATATCGTATCGCTCTACTATGCAGCAAAATTATTCTAAAATAAAAATCGCTCATCGTAATGATCGTTTGATAAATATCGTATCGCTCTACTATGCAGCAAAATTATTCTAAAATAAAAATCGCTCATCGTAATGATCGTTTGATAAATATCGTATCGCTCTACTATGCAGCAAAATTATTCTAAAATAAAAATCGCTCATCGTAATGATCGTTTGATAAATATCGTATCGCTCTACTATGCAGCAAAATTATTCTAAAATAAAAATCGCTCATCGTAATGATCGTTTGATAAATATCGTATCGCTCTACTATGCAGCAAAATTATTCTAAAATAAAAATCGCTCATCGTAATGATCGTTTGATAAATATCGTATCGCTCTACTATGCAGCAAAATTATTCTAAAATAAAAATCGCTCATCGTAATGATCGTTTGATAAATATCGTATCGCTCTACTATGCAGCAAAATTATTCTAAAATAAAAATCGCTCATCACAATGATCGTCCGATAAATATCGTATCGCTCTGCAGTGCAGCAAAATTATTCTAAAATAAAAATCGCTCATCGTAATGATCGTTTGATAAATATCGTATCGCTCTACTATGCAGCAAAATTATTCTAAAATAAAAATCGCTCATCACAATGATCGTCCGATAAATATCGTATCGCTCTGCAGTGCAGCAAAATTATTCTAAAATAAAAATCGCTCATCGTAATGATCGTTTGATAAATATCGTATCGCTCTACTATGCAGCAAAATTATTCTAAAATAAAAATCGCTCAACGTAATGATCGTCCGATAAATATCGTATCGCTCTGCAGTGCAGCAAAATTATTCTAAAATAAAAATCGCTCATCGTAATGATCGTTTGATAAATATCGTATCGCTCTACTATGCAGCAAAATTATTCTAAAATAAAAATCGCTCATCGTAATGATCGTTTGATAAATATCGTATCGCTCTACTATGCAGCAAAATTATTCTAAAATAAAAATCGCTCATCGTAATGATCGTTTGATAAATATCGTATCGCTCTACTATGCAGAAAAATTATTCTAAAATAAAAATCGCTCATCGTAATGATCGTCCGATAAATATCGTATCGCTCTGCAGTGCAGCAAAATTATCCTACAATAAAAATCGCTCATCACAATGATCGTTCGATAAATATCGTATCGCCTCTGCAGTGCAGCAAAATTATCCTACAATAAAAATCGCTCATCACAATGATCGTTCGATAAATATCGTATCGCCTCTGCAGTGCAGCAAAATTATCCTACAATAAAAATCGCTCAACGTAATGATCGTCCGATAAATATCGTATCGCTCTACTATGCAGCAAAATTATTCTAAAATAAAAATCGCTCATCGTAATGATCGTTTGATAAATATCGTATCGCTCTACTATGCAGCAAAATTATTCTAAAATAAAAATCGCTCATCGTAATGATCGTTTGATAAATATCGTATCGCTCTACTATGCAGAAAAATTATTCTAAAATAAAAATCGCTCATCGTAATGATCGTCCGATAAATATCGTATCGCTCTGCAGTGCAGCAAAATTATTCTAAAATAAAAATCGCTCATCACAATGATCGTTTGATAAATATCGTATCGCTCTACTATGCAGCAAAATTATTCTAAAATAAAAATCGCTCATCGTAATGATCGTCCGATAAATATCGTATCGCCTCTGCAGTGCAGCAAAATTATCCTACAATAAAAATCGCTCAACGTAATGATCGTCCGATAAATATCGTATCGCTCTACTATGCAGCAAAATTATTCTAAAATAAAAATCGCTCATCGTAATGATCGTCCGATAAATATCGTATCGCTCTGCAGTGCAGCAAAATTATTCTAAAATAAAAATCGCTCATCACAATGATCGTCCGATAAATATCGTATCGCCTCTGCAGTGCAGCAAAATTATCCTACAATAAAAATCGCTCATCACAATGATCGTTCGATAAATATCGTATCGCCTCTGCAGTGCAGCAAAATTATCCTACAATAAAAATCGCTCATCACAATGATCGTTCGATAAATATCGTATCGCCTCTGCAGTGCAGCAAAATTATCCTACAATAAAAATCGCTCATCACAATGATCGTTCGATAAATATCGTATCGCCTCTGCAGTGCAGCAAAATTATTCTAAAATAAAAATCGCTCATCACAATGATCGTTCGATAAATATCGTATCGCCTCTGCAGTGCAGCAAAATTATCCTACAATAAAAATCGCTCAACGTAATGATCGTCCGATAAATATCGTATCGCTCTACTATGCAGCAAAATTATTCTAAAATAAAAATCGCTCATCGTAATGATCGTTTGATAAATATCGTATCGCTCTACTATGCAGCAAAATTATTCTAAAATAAAAATCGCTCATCGTAATGATCGTCCGATAAATATCGTATCGCTCTGCAGTGCAGCAAAATTATTCTAAAATAAAAATCGCTCATCACAATGATCGTCCGATAAATATCGTATCGCTCTACTATGCAGCAAAATTATTCTAAAATAAAAATCGCTCATCACAATGATCGTCCGATAAATATCGTATCGCTCTGCAGTGCAGCAAAATTATTCTAAAATAAAAATCGCTCATCGTAATGATCGTCCGATAAATATCGTATCGCTCTGCAGTGCAGCAAAATTATTCTAAAATAAAAATCGCTCATCACAATGATCGTCCGATAAATATCGTATCGCTCTACTATGCAGCAAAATTATTCTAAAATAAAAATCGCTCATCACAATGATCGTCCGATAAATATCGTATCGCTCTGCAGTGCAGCAAAATTATTCTAAAATAAAAATCGCTCATCGTAATGATCGTCCGATAAATATCGTATCGCTCTGCAGTGCAGCAAAATTATTCTAAAATAAAAATCGCTCATCACAATGATCGTCCGATAAATATCGTATCGCTCTACTATGCAGCAAAATTATTCTAAAATAAAAATCGCTCATCACAATGATCGTCCGATAAATATCGTATCGCTCTGCAGTGCAGCAAAATTATTCTAAAATAAAAATCGCTCATCGTAATGATCGTCCGATAAATATCGTATCGCTCTGCAGTGCAGCAAAATTATTCTAAAATAAAAATCGCTCATCACAATGATCGTCCGATAAATATCGTATCGCTCTACTATGCAGCAAAATTATTCTAAAATAAAAATCGCTCATCAAAATGATCGTCCGATAAATATCGTATCGCTCTGCAGTGCAGCAAAATTATTCTAAAATAAAAATCGCTCATCGTAATGATCGTTCGATAAATATCGTATCGCTCTACTATGCAGCAAAATTATTCTAAAATAAAAATCGCTCATCACAATGATCGTTTGATAAATATCGTATCGCTCTGCAGTGCAGCAAAATTATTCTAAAATAAAAATCGCTCATCGTAATGATCGTTCGATAAATATCGTATCGCTCTACTATGCAGCAAAATTATTCTAAAATAAAAATCGCTCATCACAATGATCGTCCGATAAATATCGTATCGCTCTGCAGTGCAGCAAAATTATTCTAAAATAAAAATCGCTCATCATAATGATCGTCCGATAAATATCGTATCGCTCTGCAGTGCAGCAAAATTATTCTAAAATAAAAATCGCTCATCACAATGATCGTCCGATAAATATCGTATCGCTCTACTATGCAGCAAAATTATTCTAAAATAAAAATCGCTCATCACAATGATCGTCCGATAAATATCGTATCGCTCTGCAGTGCAGCAAAATTATTCTAAAATAAAAATCGCTCATCGTAATGATCGTTTGATAAATATCGTATCGCTCTACTATGCAGCAAAATTATTCTAAAATAAAAATCGCTCATCACAATGATCGTCCGATAAATATCGTATCGCTCTGCAGTGCAGCAAATCTATTCTAAAATAAAAATCGCTCATCGTAATGATCGTTTGAGAAATATCGTATCGCTCTACTATGCAGCAAAATTATTCTAAAATAAAAATCGCTCATCACAATGATCGTCCGATAAATATCGTATCGCTCTGCAGTGCAGCAAAATTATTCTAAAATAAAAATCGCTCATCACAATGATCGTCCGATAAATATCGTATCGCTCTACTATGCAGCAAAATTATTCTAAAATAAAAATCGCTCATCACAATGATCGTCCGATAAATATCGTATCGCTCTGCAGTGCAGCAAAATTATTCTAAAATAAAAATCGCTCATCGTAATGATCGTTCGATAAATATCGTATCGCTCTACTATGCAGCAAAATTATTCTAAAATAAAAATCGCTCATCACAATGATCGTCCGATAAATATCGTATCGCTCTGCAGTGCAGCAAAATTATTCTAAAATAAAAATCGCTCATCATAATGATCGTTCGATAAATATCGTATCGCTCTACTATGCAGCAAAATTATTCTAAAATAAAAATCGCTCATCACAATGATCGTCCGATAAATATCGTATCGCTCTGCAGTGCAGCAAAATTATTCTAAAATAAAAATCGCTCATCGTAATGATCGTTTGATAAATATCGTATCGCTCTACTATGCAGCAAAATTATTCTAAAATAAAAATCGCTCATCACAATGATCGTCCGATAAATATCGTATCGCTCTGCAGTGCAGCAAAATTATTCTAAAATAAAAATCGCTCATCGTAATGATCGTTTGATAAATATCGTATCGCTCTACTATGCAGCAAAATTATTCTAAAATAAAAATCGCTCATCGTAATGATCGTTTGATAAATATCGTATCGCTCTACTATGCAGCAAAATTATTCTAAAATAAAAATCGTTCATCGTAATGATCGTTTGATAAATATCGTATCGCTCTACTATGCAGCAAAATTATTCTAAAATAAAAATCGCTCATCGTAATGATCGTTTGATAAATATCGTATCGCTCTACTATGCAGCAAAATTATTCTAAAATAAAAATCGCTCATCGTAATGATCGTTTGATAAATATCGTATCGCTCTACTATGCAGCAAAATTATTCTAAAATAAAAATCGCTCATCGTAATGATCGTTTGATAAATATCGTATCGCTCTACTATGCAGCAAAATTATTCTAAAATAAAAATCGCTCATCGTAATGATCGTTTGATAAATATCGTATCGCTCTACTATGCAGCAAAATTATTCTAAAATAAAAATCGCTCATCGTAATGATCGTTTGATAAATATCGTATCGCTCTACTATGCAGCAAAATTATTCTAAAATAAAAATCGCTCATCGTAATGATCGTTTGATAAATATCGTATCGCTCTACTATGCAGCAAAATTATTCTAAAATAAAAATCGCTCATCACAATGATCGTCCGATAAATATCGTATCGCTCTGCAGTGCAGCAAAATTATTCTAAAATAAAAATCGCTCATCGTAATGATCGTTTGATAAATATCGTATCGCTCTACTATGCAGCAAAATTATTCTAAAATAAAAATCGCTCATCACAATGATCGTCCGATAAATATCGTATCGCTCTGCAGTGCAGCAAAATTATTCTAAAATAAAAATCGCTCATCGTAATGATCGTTTGATAAATATCGTATCGCTCTACTATGCAGCAAAATTATTCTAAAATAAAAATCTCTCAACGTAATGATCGTCCGATAAATATCGTATCGCTCTGCAGTGCAGCAAAATTATTCTAAAATAAAAATCGCTCATCGTAATGATCGTTTGATAAATATCGTATCGCTCTACTATGCAGCAAAATTATTCTAAAATAAAAATCGCTCATCGTAATGATCGTTTGATAAATATCGTATCGCTCTACTATGCAGCAAAATTATTCTAAAATAAAAATCGCTCATCGTAATGATCGTTTGATAAATATCGTATCGCTCTACTATGCAGAAAAATTATTCTAAAATAAAAATCGCTCATCGTAATGATCGTCCGATAAATATCGTATCGCTCTGCAGTGCAGCAAAATTATCCTACAATAAAAATCGCTCATCACAATGATCGTTCGATAAATATCGTATCGCCTCTGCAGTGCAGCAAAATTATCCTACAATAAAAATCGCTCATCACAATGATCGTTCGATAAATATCGTATCGCCTCTGCAGTGCAGCAAAATTATCCTACAATAAAAATCGCTCAACGTAATGATCGTCCGATAAATATCGTATCGCTCTACTATGCAGCAAAATTATTCTAAAATAAAAATCGCTCATCGTAATGATCGTTTGATAAATATCGTATCGCTCTGCAGTGCAGCAAAATTATTCTAAAATAAAAATCGCTCATCGTAATGATCGTTTGATAAATATCGTATCGCTCTACTATGCAGCAAAATTATTCTAAAATAAAAATCGCTCATCGTAATGATCGTCCGATAAATATCGTATCGCTCTGCAGTGCAGCAAAATTATTCTAAAATAAAAATCGCTCATCACAATGATCGTCCGATAAATATCGTATCGCTCTACTATGCAGCAAAATTATTCTAAAATAAAAATCGCTCATCACAATGATCGTCCGATAAATATCGTATCGCTCTGCAGTGCAGCAAAATTATTCTAAAATAAAAATCGCTCATCGTAATGATCGTTTGATAAATATCGTATCGCTCTACTATGCAGCAAAATTATTCTAAAATAAAAATCGCTCATCGTAATGATCGTTTGATAAATATCGTATCGCTCTACTATGCAGCAAAATTATTCTAAAATAAAAATCGCTCATCGTAATGATCGTCCGATAAATATCGTATCGCTCTGCAGTGCAGCAAAATTATTCTAAAATAAAAATCGCTCATCACAATGATCGTCCGATAAATATCGTATCGCTCTACTATGCAGCAAAATTATTCTAAAATAAAAATCGCTCATCACAATGATCGTCCGATAAATATCGTATCGCTCTGCAGTGCAGCAAAATTATTCTAAAATAAAAATCGCTCATCGTAATGATCGTTTGATAAATATCGTATCGCTCTACTATGCAGCAAAATTATTCTAAAATAAAAATCGCTCAACGTAATGATCGTCCGATAAATATCGTATCGCTCTGCAGTGCAGCAAAATTATCCTACAATAAAAATCGCTCATCACAATGATCGTTCGATAAATATCGTATCGCCTCTGCAGTGCAGCAAAATTATTCTAAAATAAAAATCGCTCATCACAATGATCGTTCGATAAATATCGTATCGCCTCTGCAGTGCAGCAAAATTATCCTATAATAAAAATCGCTCAACGTAATGATCGTCCGATAAATATCGTATCGCTCTACTATGCAGCAAAATTATTCTAAAATAAAAATCGCTCATCGTAATGATCGTTTGATAAATATCGTATCGCCTCTGCAGTGCAGCAAAATTATCCTACAATAAAAATCGCTCATCACAATGATCGTTCGATAAATATCGTATCGCCTCTGCAGTGCAGCAAAATTATCCTACAATAAAAATCGCTCATCACAATGATCGTCCGATAAATATCGTATCGCTCTGCAGTGCAGCAAAATTATTCTAAAATAAAAATCGCTCATCGTAATGATCGTTTGATAAATATCGTATCGCTCTACTATGCAGCAAAATTATTCTAAAATAAAAATCGCTCATCGTAATGATCGTTCGATAAATATCGTATCGCCTCTGCAGTGCAGCAAAATTATCCTACAATAAAAATCGCTCAACGTAATGATCGTCCGATAAATATCGTATCGCTCTACTATGCAGCAAAATTATTCTAAAATAAAAATCGCTCATCACAATGATCGTCCGATAAATATCGTATCGCTCTACTATGTAGCAAAATTATTCTAAAATAAAAATCGCTCATCACAATGATCGTCCGATAAATATCGTATCGCCTCTGCAGTGCAGCAAAATTATCCTACAATAAAAATCGCTCAACGTAATGATCGTCCGATAAATATCGTATCGCTCTACTATGCAGCAAAATTATTCTAAAATAAAAATCGCTCATCACAATGATCGTTTGATAAATATCGTATCGCTCTGCAGTGCAGCAAAATTATTCTAAAATAAAAATCGCTCATCGTAATGATCGTCCGACAAATATCGTATCGCTCTGCAGTGCAGCAAAATTATTCTAAAATAAAAATCGCTCATCATAATGATCGTTTGATAAATATCGTATCGCTCTGCAGTGCAGCAAAATTATTCTAAAATAAAAATCGCTCATCACAATGATCGTTTGATAAATATCGTATCGCTCTGCAGTGCAGCAAAATTATTCTAAAATAAAAATCGCTCATCACAATGATCGTTTGATAAATATCGTATCGCTCTGCAGTGCAGCAAAATTATTCTAAAATAAAAATCGCTCATCACAATGATCGTCCGATAAATATCGTATCGCTCTGCAGTGCAGCAAAATTATTCTAAAATAAAAATCGCTCATCGTAATGATCGTCCGATAAATATCGTATCGCTCTGCAGTGCAGCAAAATTATTCTAAAATAAAAATCGCTCATCACAATGATCGTCCGATAAATATCGTATCGCCTCTGCAGTGCAGCAAAATTATCCTACAATAAAAATCGCTCATCACAATGATCGTTCGATAAATATCGTATCGCCTCTGCAGTGCAGCAAAATTATTCTAAAATAAAAATCGCTCATCGTAATGATCGTCCGACAAATATCGTATCGCTCTGCAGTGCAGCAAAATTATTCTAAAATAAAAATCGCTCATCGTAATGATCGTTTGATAAATATCGTATCGCTCTACTATGCAGCAAAATTATTCTAAAATAAAAATCGCTCATCGTAATGATCGTTTGATAAATATCGTATCGCTCTACTATGCAGCAAAATTATTCTAAAATAAAAATCGCTCATCGTAATGATCGTTTGATAAATATCGTATCGCTCTACTATGCAGAAAAATTATTCTAAAATAAAAATCGCTCATCGTAATGATCGTCCGATAAATATCGTATCGCTCTGCAGTGCAGCAAAATTATCCTACAATAAAAATCGCTCATCACAATGATCGTTCGATAAATATCGTATCGCCTCTGCAGTGCAGCAAAATTATCCTACAATAAAAATCGCTCATCACAATGATCGTTCGATAAATATCGTATCGCCTCTGCAGTGCAGCAAAATTATCCTACAATAAAAATCGCTCAACGTAATGATCGTCCGATAAATATCGTATCGCTCTACTATGCAGCAAAATTATTCTAAAATAAAAATCGCTCATCGTAATGATCGTTTGATAAATATCGTATCGCTCTGCAGTGCAGCAAAATTATTCTAAAATAAAAATCGCTCATCGTAATGATCGTTTGATAAATATCGTATCGCTCTACTATGCAGCAAAATTATTCTAAAATAAAAATCGCTCATCGTAATGATCGTCCGATAAATATCGTATCGCTCTGCAGTGCAGCAAAATTATTCTAAAATAAAAATCGCTCATCACAATGATCGTCCGATAAATATCGTATCGCTCTACTATGCAGCAAAATTATTCTAAAATAAAAATCGCTCATCACAATGATCGTCCGATAAATATCGTATCGCTCTGCAGTGCAGCAAAATTATTCTAAAATAAAAATCGCTCATCGTAATGATCGTTTGATAAATATCGTATCGCTCTACTATGCAGCAAAATTATTCTAAAATAAAAATCGCTCATCGTAATGATCGTTTGATAAATATCGTATCGCTCTACTATGCAGCAAAATTATTCTAAAATAAAAATCGCTCATCGTAATGATCGTCCGATAAATATCGTATCGCTCTGCAGTGCAGCAAAATTATTCTAAAATAAAAATCGCTCATCACAATGATCGTCCGATAAATATCGTATCGCTCTACTATGCAGCAAAATTATTCTAAAATAAAAATCGCTCATCACAATGATCGTCCGATAAATATCGTATCGCTCTGCAGTGCAGCAAAATTATTCTAAAATAAAAATCGCTCATCGTAATGATCGTTTGATAAATATCGTATCGCTCTACTATGCAGCAAAATTATTCTAAAATAAAAATCGCTCAACGTAATGATCGTCCGATAAATATCGTATCGCTCTGCAGTGCAGCAAAATTATCCTACAATAAAAATCGCTCATCACAATGATCGTTCGATAAATATCGTATCGCCTCTGCAGTGCAGCAAAATTATTCTAAAATAAAAATCGCTCATCACAATGATCGTTCGATAAATATCGTATCGCCTCTGCAGTGCAGCAAAATTATCCTATAATAAAAATCGCTCAACGTAATGATCGTCCGATAAATATCGTATCGCTCTACTATGCAGCAAAATTATTCTAAAATAAAAATCGCTCATCGTAATGATCGTTTGATAAATATCGTATCGCCTCTGCAGTGCAGCAAAATTATCCTACAATAAAAATCGCTCATCACAATGATCGTTCGATAAATATCGTATCGCCTCTGCAGTGCAGCAAAATTATCCTACAATAAAAATCGCTCATCACAATGATCGTCCGATAAATATCGTATCGCTCTGCAGTGCAGCAAAATTATTCTAAAATAAAAATCGCTCATCGTAATGATCGTTTGATAAATATCGTATCGCTCTACTATGCAGCAAAATTATTCTAAAATAAAAATCGCTCATCGTAATGATCGTTCGATAAATATCGTATCGCCTCTGCAGTGCAGCAAAATTATCCTACAATAAAAATCGCTCAACGTAATGATCGTCCGATAAATATCGTATCGCTCTACTATGCAGCAAAATTATTCTAAAATAAAAATCGCTCATCACAATGATCGTCCGATAAATATCGTATCGCTCTACTATGTAGCAAAATTATTCTAAAATAAAAATCGCTCATCACAATGATCGTCCGATAAATATCGTATCGCCTCTGCAGTGCAGCAAAATTATCCTACAATAAAAATCGCTCAACGTAATGATCGTCCGATAAATATCGTATCGCTCTACTATGCAGCAAAATTATTCTAAAATAAAAATCGCTCATCACAATGATCGTTTGATAAATATCGTATCGCTCTGCAGTGCAGCAAAATTATTCTAAAATAAAAATCGCTCATCGTAATGATCGTCCGACAAATATCGTATCGCTCTGCAGTGCAGCAAAATTATTCTAAAATAAAAATCGCTCATCATAATGATCGTTTGATAAATATCGTATCGCTCTGCAGTGCAGCAAAATTATTCTAAAATAAAAATCGCTCATCACAATGATCGTTTGATAAATATCGTATCGCTCTGCAGTGCAGCAAAATTATTCTAAAATAAAAATCGCTCATCACAATGATCGTTTGATAAATATCGTATCGCTCTGCAGTGCAGCAAAATTATTCTAAAATAAAAATCGCTCATCACAATGATCGTCCGATAAATATCGTATCGCTCTGCAGTGCAGCAAAATTATTCTAAAATAAAAATCGCTCATCGTAATGATCGTCCGATAAATATCGTATCGCTCTGCAGTGCAGCAAAATTATTCTAAAATAAAAATCGCTCATCACAATGATCGTCCGATAAATATCGTATCGCCTCTGCAGTGCAGCAAAATTATCCTACAATAAAAATCGCTCAACGTAATGATCGTCCGATAAATATCGTATCGCTCTACTATGCAGCAAAATTATTCTAAAATAAAAATCGCTCATCGTAATGATCGTCCGATAAATATCGTATCGCTCTGCAGTGCAGCAAAATTATTCTAAAATAAAAATCGCTCATCACAATGATCGTCCGATAAATATCGTATCGCCTCTGCAGTGCAGCAAAATTATCCTACAATAAAAATCGCTCATCACAATGATCGTTCGATAAATATCGTATCGCCTCTGCAGTGCAGCAAAATTATCCTACAATAAAAATCGCTCATCACAATGATCGTTCGATAAATATCGTATCGCCTCTGCAGTGCAGCAAAATTATCCTACAATAAAAATCGCTCAACGTAATGATCGTCCGATAAATATCGTATCGCTCTACTATGCAGCAAAATTATTCTAAAATAAAAATCGCTCATCGTAATGATCGTTTGATAAATATCGTATCGCTCTGCAGTGCAGCAAAATTATTCTAAAATAAAAATCGCTCATAGTAATGATCGTTTGATAAATATCGTATCGCTCTACTATGCAGCAAAATTATTCTAAAATAAAAATCGCTCATCGTAATGATCGTCCGATAAATATCGTATCGCTCTGCAGTGCAGCAAAATTATTCTAAAATAAAAATCGCTCATCACAATGATCGTCCGATAAATATCGTATCGCTCTACTATGCAGCAAAATTATTCTAAAATAAAAATCGCTCATCACAATGATCGTCCGATAAATATCGTATCGCTCTGCAGTGCAGCAAAATTATTCTAAAATAAAAATCGCTCATCGTAATGATCGTTTGATAAATATCGTATCGCTCTACTATGCAGCAAAATTATTCTAAAATAAAAATCGCTCAACGTAATGATCGTCCGATAAATATCGTATCGCTCTGCAGTGCAGCAAAATTATCCTACAATAAAAATCGCTCATCACAATGATCGTTCGATAAATATCGTATCGCCTCTGCAGTGCAGCAAAATTATTCTAAAATAAAAATCGCTCATCACAATGATCGTTCGATAAATATCGTATCGCCTCTGCAGTGCAGCAAAATTATCCTATAATAAAAATCGCTCAACGTAATGATCGTCCGATAAATATCGTATCGCTCTACTATGCAGCAAAATTATTCTAAAATAAAAATCGCTCATCGTAATGATCGTTTGATAAATATCGTATCGCTCTGCAGTGCAGCAAAATTATTCTAAAATAAAAATCGCTCATCGTAATGATCGTTTGATAAATATCGTATCGCTCTACTATGCAGCAAAATTATTCTAAAATAAAAATCGCTCATCGTAATGATCGTCCGATAAATATCGTATCGCTCTGCAGTGCAGCAAAATTATTCTAAAATAAAAATCGCTCATCACAATGATCGTCCGATAAATATCGTATCGCCTCTGCAGTGCAGCAAAATTATCCTACAATAAAAATCGCTCATCACAATGATCGTTCGATAAATATCGTATCGCCTCTGCAGTGCAGCAAAATTATCCTACAATAAAAATCGCTCATCACAATGATCGTCCGATAAATATCGTATCGCTCTGCAGTGCAGCAAAATTATTCTAAAATAAAAATCGCTCATCGTAATGATCGTTTGATAAATATCGTATCGCTCTACTATGCAGCAAAATTATTCTAAAATAAAAATCGCTCATCGTAATGATCGTTTGATAAATATCGTATCGCTCTACTATGCAGCAAAATTATTCTAAAATAAAAATCGCTCATCACAATGATCGTCCGATAAATATCGTATCGCTCTGCAGTGCAGCAAAATTATTCTAAAATAAAAATCGCTCATCACAATGATCGTTTGATAAATATCGTATCGCTCTGCAGTGCAGCAAAATTATTCTAAAATAAAAATCGCTCATCACAATGATCGTTTGATAAATATCGTATCGCTCTGCAGTGCAGCAAAATTATTCTAAAATAAAAATCGCTCATCACAATGATCGTCCGATAAATATCGTATCGCTCTGCAGTGCAGCAAAATTATTCTAAAATAAAAATCGCTCATCGTAATGATCGTCCGATAAATATCGTATTGCTCTGCAGTGCAGCAAAATTATTCTAAAATAAAAATCGCTCATCACAATGATCGTCCGATAAATATCGTATCGCCTCTGCAGTGCAGCAAAATTATCCTACAATAAAAATCGCTCAACGTAATGATCGTCCGATAAATATCGTATCGCACTACTATGCAGCAAAATTATTCTAAAATAAAAATCGCTCATCGTAATGATCGTCCGATAAATATCGTATCGCTCTGCAGTGCAGCAAAATTATTCTAAAATAAAAATCGCTCATCACAATGATCGTCCGATAAATATCGTATCGCTCTACTATGCAGCAAAATTATTCTAAAATAAAAATCGCTCATCGTAATGATCGTTTGATAAATATCGTATCGCTCTGCAGTGCAGCAAAATTATTCTAAAATAAAAATCGCTCATCGTAATGATCGTTTGATAAATATCGTATCGCTCTACTATGCAGCAAAATTATTCTAAAATAAAAATCGCTCATCGTAATGATCGTCCGATAAATATCGTATCGCTCTGCAGTGCAGCAAAATTATTCTAAAATAAAAATCGCTCATCACAATGATCGTCCGATAAATATCGTATCGCTCTACTATGCAGCAAAATTATTCTAAAATAAAAATCGCTCATCACAATGATCGTCCGATAAATATCGTATCGCTCTGCAGTGCAGCAAAATTATTCTAAAATAAAAATCGCTCATCGTAATGATCGTTTGATAAATATCGTATCGCTCTACTATGCAGCAAAATTATTCTAAAATAAAAATCGCTCATCGTAATGATCGTTTGATAAATATCGTATCGCTCTACTATGCAGCAAAATTATTCTAAAATAAAAATCGCTCATCGTAATGATCGTCCGATAAATATCGTATCGCTCTGCAGTGCAGCAAAATTATTCTAAAATAAAAATCGCTCATCACAATGATCGTCCGATAAATATCGTATCGCTCTGCAGTGCAGCAAAATTATTCTAAAATAAAAATCGCTCATCGTAATGATCGTTTGATAAATATCGTATCGCTCTACTATGCAGCAAAATTATTCTAAAATTAAAATCGCTCATCGTAATGATCGTTTGATAAATATCGTATCGCTCTACTATGCAGCAAAATTATTCTAAAATAAAAATCGCTCATCGTAATGATCGTCCGATAAATATCGTATCGCTCTGCAGTGCAGCAAAATTATTCTAAAATAAAAATCGCTCATCACAATGATCGTCCGATAAATATCGTATCGCTCTACTATGCAGCAAAATTATTCTAAAATAAAAATCGCTCATCACAATGATCGTCCGATAAATATCGTATCGCTCTGCAGTGCAGCAAAATTATTCTAAAATAAAAATCGCTCATCGTAATGATCGTTTGATAAATATCGTATCGCTCTATTATGCAGCAAAATTATTCTAAAATAAAAATCGCTCAACGTAATGATCGTCCGATAAATATCGTATCGCTCTGCAGTGCAGCAAAATTATTCTACAATAAAAATTGCTCATCACAATGATCGTTCGATAAATATCGTATCGCCTCTGCAGTGCAGCAAAATTATTCTAAAATAAAAATCGCTCATCACAATGATCGTTCGATAAATATCGTATCGCCTCTGCAGTGCAGCAAAATTATCCTACAATAAAAATCGCTCAACGTAATGATCGTCCGATAAATATCGTATCGCTCTACTATGCAGCAAAATTATTCTAAAATAAAAATCGCTCATCGTAATGATCGTTTGATAAATATCGTATCGCTCTACTATGCAGCAAAATTATTCTAAAATAAAAATCGCTCATCACAATGATCGTTTGATAAATATCGTATCGCTCTGCAGTGCAGCAAAATTATTCTAAAATAAAAATCGCTCATCACAATGATCGTCCGATAAATATCGTATCGCTCTGCAGTGCAGCAAAATTATTCTAAAATAAAAATCGCTCATCGTAATGATCGTCCGATAAATATCGTATCGCTCTGCAGTGCAGCAAAATTATTCTAAAATAAAAATCGCTCATCACAATGATCGTCCGATAAATATCGTATCGCTCTGCAGTGCAGCAAAATTATTCTAAAATAAAAATCGCTCATCGTAATGATCGTTTGATAAATATCGTATCGCTCTACTATGCAGCAAAATTATTCTAAAATAAAAATCGCTCATCGTAATGATCGTTTGATAAATATCGTATCGCTCTGCAGTGCAGCAAAATTATTCTAAAATAAAAATCGCTCATCGTAATGATCGTTTGATAAATATCGTATCGCTCTACTATGCAGCAAAATTATTCTAAAATAAAAATCGCTCATCGTAATGATCGTCCGATAAATATTGTATCGCTCTGCAGTGCAGCAAAATTATTCTAAAATAAAAATCGCTCATCACAATGATCGTCCGATAAATATCGTATCGCTCTACTATGCAGCAAAATTATTCTAAAATAAAAATCGCTCATCACAATGATCGTCCGATAAATATCGTATCGCTCTGCAGTGCAGCAAAATTATTCTAAAATAAAAATCGCTCATCGTAATGATCGTTTGATAAATATCGTATCGCTCTACTATGCAGCAAAATTATTCTAAAATAAAAATCGCTCATCGTAATGATCGTTTGATAAATATCGTATCGCTCTACTATGCAGCAAAATTATTCTAAAATAAAAATCGCTCATCGTAATGATCGTCCGATAAATATCGTATCGCTCTGCAGTGCAGCAAAATTATTCTAAAATAAAAATCGCTCATCACAATGATCGTCCGATAAATATCGTATCGCTCTACTATGCAGCAAAATTATTCTAAAATAAAAATCGCTCATCACAATGATCGTCCGATAAATATCGTATCGCTCTGCAGTGCAGCAAAATTATTCTAAAATAAAAATCGCTCATCGTAATGATCGTTTGATAAATATCGTATCGCTCTACTATGCAGCAAAATTATTCTAAAATAAAAATCGCTCATCGTAATGATCGTTTGATAAATATCGTATCGCTCTACTATGCAGCAAAATTATTCTAAAATAAAAATCGCTCATCGTAATGATCGTCCGATAAATATCGTATCGCTCTGCAGTGCAGCAAAATTATTCTAAAATAAAAATCGCTCATCACAATGATCGTCCGATAAATATCGTATCGCTCTACTATGCAGCAAAATTATTCTAAAATAAAAATCGCTCATCACAATGATCGTCCGATAAATATCGTATCGCTCTGCAGTGCAGCAAAATTATTCTAAAATAAAAATCGCTCATCGTAATGATCGTTTGATAAATATCGTATCGCTCTACTATGCAGCAAAATTAATCTAAAATAAAAATCGCTCAACGTAATGATCGTCCGATAAATATCGTATCGCTCTGCAGTGCAGCAAAATTATTCTACAATAAAAATCGCTCATCACAATGATCGTTCGATAAATATCGTATCGCCTCTGCAGTGCAGCAAAATTATTCTAAAATAAAAATCGCTCATCACAATGATCGTTCGATAAATATCGTATCGCCTCTGCAGTGCAGCAAAATTATCCTACAATAAAAATCGCTCAACGTAATGATCGTCCAATAAATATCGTATCGCTCTACTATGCAGCAAAATTATTCTAAAATAAAAATCGCTCATCGTAATGATCGTTTGATAAATATCGTATCGCTCTGCAGTGCAGCAAAATTATTCTAAAATAAAAATCGCTCATCGTAATGATCGTTTGATAAATATCGTATCGCTCTACTATGCAGCAAAATTATTCTAAAATAAAAATCGCTCATCGTAATGATCGTCCGATAAATATCGTATCGCTCTGCAGTGCAGCAAAATTATTCTAAAATAAAAATCGCTCATCACAATGATCGTCCGATAAATATCGTATCGCTCTACTATGCAGCAAAATTATTCTAAAATAAAAATCGCTCATCACAATGATCGTCCGATAAATATCGTATCGCTCTGCAGTGCAGCAAAATTATTCTAAAATAAAAATCGCTCATCGTAATGATCGTTTGATAAATATCGTATCGCTCTACTATGCAGCAAAATTATTCTAAAATAAAAATCGCTCATCGTAATGATCGTTTGATAAATATCGTATTGCTCTACTATGCAGCAAAATTATTCTAAAATAAAAATCGCTCATCGTAATGATCGTCCGATAAATATCGTATCGCTCTGCAGTGCAGCAAAATTATTCTAAAATAAAAATCGCTCATCGCAATGATCGTTTGATAAATATCGTATCGCTCTGCAGTGCAGCAAAATTATTCTAAAATAAAAATCGCTCATCGTAATGATCGTTTGATAAATATCGTATCGCTCTGCAGTGCAGCAAAATTATTCTAAAATAAAAATCGCTCATCACAATGATCGTTTGATAAATATCGTATCGCTCTGCAGTGCAGCAAAATTATTCTAAAATAAAAATCGCTCATCGCAATGATCGTTTGATAAATATCGTATCGCTCTGCAGTGCAGCAAAATTATTCTAAAATAAAAATCGCTCATCGTAATGATCGTCCGATAAATATCGTATCGCTCTACTATGCAGCAAAATTATTCTAAAATAAAAATCGCTCATCACAATGATCGTCCGATAAATATCGTATCGCTCTGCAGTGCAGCAAAATTATTCTAAAATAAAAATCGCTCATCGTAATGATCGTTTGATAAATATCGTATCGCTCTACTATGCAGCAAAATTATTCTAAAATAAAAATCGCTCATCGTAATGATCGTTTGATAAATATCGTATCGCTCTGCAGTGCAGCAAAATTATTCTAAAATAAAAATCGCTCATCGTAATGATCGTTTGATAAATATCGTATCGCTCTACTATACAGCAAAATTATTCTAAAATAAAAATCGCTCATCACAATGATCGTTTGATAAATATCGTATCGCTCTGCAGTGCAGCAAAATTATTCTAAAATAAAAATCGCTCATCACAATGATCGTTTGATAAATATCGTATCGCTCTACTATGCAGCAAAATTATTCTAAAATAAAAATCGCTCATCGCAATGAACGTTTGATAAATATCGTATCGCTCTGCAGTGCAGCAAAATTATTCTAAAATAAAAATCGCTCATCACAATGATCGTCCGATAAATATCGTATCGCTCTACTATGCAGCAAAATTATTCTAAAATAAAAATCGCTCATCACAATGATCGTTTGATAAATATCGTATCGCTCTGCAGTGCAGCAAAATTATTCTAAAATAAAAATCGCTCATCGCAATGATCGTTTGATAAATATCGTATCGCTCTGCAGTGCAGCAAAATTATTCTAAAATAAAAATCGCTCATCGTAATGATCGTTTGATAAATATCGTATCGCTCTACTATGCAGCAAAATTATTCTAAAATAAAAATCGCTCATCGTAATGATCGTTTGATAAATATCGTATCGCTCTGCAGTGCAGCAAAATTATTCTAAAATAAAAATCGCTCATCGTAATGATCGTTTGATAAATATCGTATCGCTCTACTATGCAGCAAAATTATTCTAAAATAAAAATCGCTCATCACAATGATCGTTTGATAAATATCGTATCGCTCTGCAGTGCAGCAAAATTATTCTAAAATAAAAATCGCTCATCGTAATGATCGTTTGATAAATATCGTATCGCTCTACTATGCAGCAAAATTATTCTAAAATAAAAATCGCTCATCACAATGATCGTTTGATAAATATCGTATCGCTCTGCAGTGCAGCAAAATTATTCTAAAATAAAAATCGCTCATCACAATGATCGTCCGATAAATATCGTATCGCTCTACTATGCAGCAAAATTATTCTAAAATAAAAATCGCTCATCGTAGCGATCGTTCGATAAATATTCTCTCTGGTGTGTAACCTCCCTGAGGTATAGCATACTCTCAATAAAGAAGGCGTACATTGCAATCATTTTCCATCCATCCATCTAAGAAACCAAATACTAATCAAAAAAATATATTAGTCACCGCCTCCCAATTAAATGTCTATTCTTCACTACTTTTATGTAAAAAAAAATTGATAAGGGCCACCATGGTACTTACCTAACCTCAAACGTTGGTTTCTTGAGCCTTGTAGGAAAAGTTAAATTTGTATTGGTAGATCAAGAGGTTGTTTATCCAGTAGGTGTGTATACCACGCTACGCTCCTGTCCATTGTCTCTCGAAGCTGTTCATAATTTTGAAGGAACCTCCACTCGCTACGCTCGTGTCGGTGTCTCGGCGCTTTCAAATCTTTACGAATATCACTTGAGAGGTTAGGGTTCAAAATTACATTTTTTGTCAGTAACTTCACAATTGTAGAGAGGTAGAGAGTTGATACAGTTGTATGTAGCATTTAAATCTGTATAATTTAATGTGTATAATTAGTAGTTGAATAGCACACAAGTTATTATAAAAAAAATGTTTAAAATGGATTTTTAATAAATTGCAATATACTATATTGATCACACTATAGTCCTCTATTACCAAATTTCATGTTCCTATCTTAATTTTTGTGATTGCTATTGTACAGACAATAACAAGGATGGTCGGATGGTAATTTGTTTGGCATTACCAAACTAACTTTGAATACTGGGTTAGTAGAAAAACATCTATACTACTATCTTTTGCGTCTTCATTTCTGTCACTCACTCTCATTTTTATTTTCAGTTTTAAATAATGGCGGTCAAGGTTTTTTTTGTTGTTTCTAAACGGCCAGTTCGATTTATTTGAGTCAATAATCTGTACATTTCACTGAAATAGGTACAGCCGATTTTGAAGAAAAAAAAAAGTATTTTCGTTCCATCGCTGATTTTGTGTTTTTTTTTGTTTTTTTTTTTTTTTGTTTTCACCAATAGCTCCAACATTTTGAAGTGATGGCAACCATTAAGTGTTGTTCGAGTCCTTTAAAGCTGTTTCACTTGAGAAAATTTGTTAGAGCCGATTTTGACGGAATTATTTTGCGTTTTGTTTTAATGGTAAAATCCTCGTTGTAAAAAAAAAAAAAAAAAAAAAAAAAAAAAAAAAAAAAAAAAAAAAAAAAAAAAAAACTATCCAAGATATAGTCAAAATAGGCCCACATACCAATTTGATTTTAAAATTCGTTTGGGGGTTGACGACTGATATTATTAAAACTACCCTCCGGGGCTCACAATCACGATGGACCTACAGGAGAATTCGCTTTCATCTTTACTATCAGGTCTCTCTTGACCAACTCTTGTTCTCTCCTGACCCTGTTAGAATACTCAAGGGTTAGGTGTCTTTTTATATTCCATTAAAAATAAAGCGAAAATAACGGCGAGATTTTTAACCTAAAAAAAAATAGAAATACTGTCCAAGATGTCTACAGTAAAGAACAAAGTTGTGACACTGAAAAATATAAAATTAATGCGGGACTTGTTGGTTTGCAAAAAAACAAGCAATGACTTCTTTCCTGGAAACTACCAATAATATAAACAGGATACGCGCTATATCCGGTCTGAGTGCTTTTACTTCCGGACTTATTGAAATCATTTTATAATAATTGATCGAAACAGACTTTATTCACTTCTCCTTCCACAACCTGTATCCGCCATCACGGATTTTTAACAGACAAATTAAGAATTATTTACCAAGTGTTCATCTCGAAGTAATGGTCTTTCTAAAAACATTTAGTAAACAAGAGACGTGCAAGTTCTGCGCGAATTGAACGCTTTTATGTGTCAACTTCAAAAGTTCCGTTATGTGATACGTCAAACAATGAAATATTAGTGTCTTTCTTAAGCGTTCCCCCCACCACTTTTAAAAAAAAAAAAATTTCTCCGACGATACTGATCAAATTTTACTCAAATATAGCCGCTGTAGTGAACACACGAAAAACGTATTGGTTGCCATTTCAAAAAAAAAAAAAAAAAAAAAAAAAAAAAAATGTTGGAGTACGAAATCCCCAGTAAAAGAAAATTACGGTATTGAAAAAATATTTGACGAAAAATAAAATGGACCTTGATCGCCGTCAAAGAAACTCTTTCAAAATAAAAATTTCATAAAAAGTTGATGAGAGGAGATTTTGTATTTCAAACTTTACTTTCATAACAAATACACGAGGGAAAAATACGAGTTTAGGACGCCATTATAATACTAACCCAGCCCCCCTTCATACATATAATACAAGCAGATCCTCTAAATGTAAGGCCTAAACTGTGCTTTCTTGGAAATGTTAATTTGTATTGATAGTTCAAGTTGTCTCGTCTATTGTAAGTACGGTAGTTATTATAGGTTATGTTTGGTTTAAACAGTTGCAAGGATTCCTAAACTTCGCAAATTTCATACATTACAATTAATTTGTTGACGTCTGATAGGCCTAAACGGCCTTGTAAATATGTATACACCCGCTTCGCTCGTGTCTGTGACACGGCACTGTAAATCTCGTCACTTTAAGATGAATATCACAGTTTCTCGGAAGGTCAGGGTTCTAAATTACATTTTTGACAATAACATCACTATTTGTCATTATTCAGGGGTGGGGTTGGTACCATTACATGCGGAATTGAAATCTGCACGTTTTAATCTAATTAAATAATATGTTACAAGTTGAATAACGCACAATATACTAGCAAAATACTATTCAAAATGTCCGCCACTCACATTTTTCAATTAGATTTTTACAATTACCAAACTAGTTCTAAATTTATTATACCGAGTAAGTATAATTAAATTTTCTCTAGTTTAACATCCCTGTATCAAATTAGTTTATGGGGCGCCATTATAGTAGGCTACTAACCCAGCTCCTTCATACATATAATACAAGCAGATCCTCTAAATTTAAAAGAGTCCTTTTCACGAAGAATCTGAAAGAATTTCTGGACGAGTTATAGTGATGAAAATAATGAAAAGAGTTCATATGAAAACAAACTGTCCGAAATCGCTTTGTTTTCCGTCTGTCCGTCATTTTGTGTTCAAAATAATTGATGATAACTTTTGAAAATAGTAAAATTATGAGTTTAAATTTGGTAGGTACACGCATTGTTTATACTATTTTTTATCAGTATACCAAGATCCAACACTTTACTATGTAAATTTCAAAATGGCGACCGGTGAAATTTTGTACAGTCAAATAACTGGGAACCGTAAATTTTAAGAAAATTTCATGACAAACAAAATGAGTTTTTTAATGTTTCTGTACTTTGAAAAATAATTAAGTTATCATCAAAAAAACCTAAAACGAAAAAAATTGGTAATTGTTAAGAATAAACAAAACATGATAGGCCTACTAGTTATTTATTATTATACAGGATCAATAACTCAGGCTAAAAAGGATTTTTTTATTATTATAGTGTACAAGAGAACATATTTGATACATTTGTGTGTATGGTTTTACATACACAAGTTAATGGTTTCAAGATATCCAGCCCTAAGAGACTCACTACTGTGAGCATGGATCCTACACCTTCTTGGGTTAGATCCCTCTCTTTCATCAGGTCTTCTTGACAACTGCTATTCTGACCATGACGTTACAGAATATTCAAGAGCTATTTTATGTTATCCTCTCCATAAAGCGACGATGACCTTGGAGGAGAGGATGAGAACATAATAGTCGATCTAACATGCTACACGAAAATTCACCAAAGCATGAAAGTGGGAAAATCAACCCCCTCCCTCAACTTCTCTGTTTTCTAAGTATGAAAATGAGTGGGGAGGGATGACCAATAACTAGCTTGTTGACTTGACAACTCTTGCAGTTCTTCTTGATCACATTTGTAATAGGCCTATTGTAGTTCCGAATTAGGTTCTGCAACAGTTATTGGAACTATTGGAGTGTTGTGTATTGTAGGAGGGTATAAATATATTAAAAAGAAGGGAAGTTTGAGTGTGGTTTCCTAGTGTTTTCATGTTTTGAGTGTTTGTTTAGTGTTCAGTGATAAAATCGTACTGAAAAAAGTGTATTAGTATTATGTAATTTTCTCAAAAATTAAAAATTGAATAGGTTTACTACAAAATGGTTTTTTTTTATCGTAGAGGTGACTTTAATTTAAAAAACATTGTTATTATCCATCATTTTGAAACTTGTTACCGGAAGTCGTTTAAGTTAGAAATTACCTTAGGTCTTAATAAGATACATTTTTACAAAGTTTAGAAAATATCCAATAAATTTTCGAGGAAACACAGATACATATAATTTTCAACTAATTATATTTTCAAAATCTTGAGTCCTTAAAGATACAGCACAAATATAGGTAATGTAGTTACAGTACTTTGTTTTCTGTTGTGAGAGAGATTACTGTAGCTTATTTTCTAAATAAAAAATGGTCTTATTATTATTTAAACAACAATAAATAATCTAAAAAAAATCTGTAAACGAATGTCAATGTAATGATAAAAGTATGGAAACTTACTTTTTCCAAGCCAAAAATTTGAGTATTTTTGTTAACATTAGGCCTATATTTTGAAAGTTCTGATTTGAAAAAAAATAAATAAAATTGAACAATTTAAAACAAAACTATTAGACTATTAGAGGAAATAAATAACTATATTAAGTTATTTATACAAATATAAACCAAATTATAACAAACTTTCAACATTCATAAAAATTATAACCTAAATTTCGACACAAACTTATTTCAATTTGTCAAATAAATCAAAATGTAAAAATACTGTTAATTTGTATAACCAATCAGCAAATTAATGAACAAATAAACTAATTTTGTTGATAAGTAAACTATAAGACTAAAAACAAAACAAAAATAAAACAGTTGTTTAGGTTAGAATATTTACATGCACAGCTGACAAAATTAATAATAAATTAAATATAGGCCTAATATTATGAAATAATTGGTAATTTTATAATGGAAACCGTATTTAATTAATTTACTTAAATATTAAATTAAATTTAAATAGGTTCTTTAAAATCTCGGCTCTATTTAAGGGTCATTAAAACAATAGCCTATCGTTGACAGTCATTGATAATTGCCAATAATTAATAATTTAGATATCAAATAACTATTTAATATTATAAATATTACAAAACATTTTTAAAGCTGTGTAATTTTAAAGGACAATAGAAATTTGGATAATTAATAGGCTTATCAACAGAATTAGTTACCGCCAATTGCAAAAAAAAGTTTATCAACTATAATACAGAATACGGGTTCACACATTTTCAAATGAAGAAAAATCACTTACCTAATATTTAATTCACATACTTGCAATTTGAAAAAAAAAAACAACAACAAAATATTCATTTGAAACCGTTAACCTTACACCACACTGCATAAAATAAAAATAAACATATGTTTTTCTCTTTTACTACCTTATAATCGAATTGGTAATCGAATTGTCAGATCGATGATTAATTGAACTATCATGTAAGTAATCTTAAATTGTTAATCTATTATATTCAACATACATTATATAATTTTCTTGCAATATTTTGATTTTGACGTATTTTTATTTTTATTTATGATGGAAACGTAGAAACGGGCAAATTTGAAGCGAAGGTGTAAAGTTTTAGATCAGTTGGTAATTGTCTAATATATTTACGGTAGGTTATTAATCAGCATAATTCATATTATAGTTTCAGTTTTTGTCATATGTAACTGTTATTTATATTAGTCATATGTTCCTCTCATTCTAATAATTCATAATTAATTATTTTATAGCCAAACCAATAATTAAACATCCCTATAATGATTCACATTAAAAAAAAAAAAAAAATGCATGCATAGATAAAAGTAGTTTTTATTAAACAATTTTGCGATGATTTATTAATCGTTAGACTACAGTAATTAAAAAAATTAAATTATAAAATATAAGTTTTGTTTGTTTAAAATATATATATCATGTGGTCTTATTTATAATCTCAATTTTTTTAAATCCGGAAACCAAAGGTTAACAAATCATAAGGTCTTCTCCTTCCGACAAGATTAGCCTCTTTGCTAACGTCTTTTGGACAAACCATCTTCTTTTCGCTTGTAGACTTGGTATCTTGTGGTACAAGTGTTTTATTTGTTTCCAAAATTGGGCGAATTTCGCGAAAGAACTTTCGAAATTTTGGTAAAATTGGCGGATCCCGAGCTACTTAACAGTGTAAACTTACAGGATACTTCCAATTTTATCAAAACTGTGAGTTCTTTACGTGTAACAGAAAAATTTGTTAGCTTTCAACCAGCCATATTTAACTTAATGGTAAGTTAACAAAAAAACAAAAAAAAAAACGAATGTTTGAATCCTATTCAATCCATTGTGTCTGTCAATTTAGAGTCAATATTTTTACATTTTTTCATTCGCCTGTTTTCAATAACGTTTATTTTGAGTAATTGAATATGTATTTTTGTGTTGCTTGTTAGAAATAATGATTTGTAGAAGGCCTACTTGGTTGAAAGAATAAAGACGTGTCTAGTCATCTTGATTTGTTTTAATTTTGCTTTGAAAAACTTAACGATTTTATTTAATTTCGATTTAGTGGATGTTTATTAATAAAAGATTTATTTTATTTTGTGTATGTAAATATAACTGTATATCATCAGTAAATATACATAACGGCAAAGTGTCCTTAGAAATAGGGCTTACATATTTGTTTTAATTTTTTTTTTTTTTAACTAGGAACAAAATTTCCATAACTATTGTAAATTTTAGATTTAGATTGAATTTTTTAAGTAATAAGAAATATTAGATTTTACCGAGTAAGCTAACAATTTCTTTTTATTTGTTAGGCTTATGTGAAAGCTATTTTAATATTTGCTATTAGAGTATTCAAATGCTAAGGGAGTTAGTTTAATTAAGCCCCTACTTTTTTTATATATAAGGTGATAATAATATTCACCAACATTTTAGTTGATCCTGATGTCTCTAACCTTTTAAGTTTGCCTAAATTTTAGATAAATAGTTTGCAGGTTATCTAGCCAACATTTTTGTGGTAAAGTACAAAATGTATTGTATGTTTAAATTAAATTGAAGTTCAGTATTTAATAGCAACAATGACAAAGTATTGTCAATACACAAATTACAGTTTACCGGAGGATTTTATTTTATTTAATGTATTCTTCTTTCAGAAGAGTTTTATTTGTGTTTGTTTTTAAACACAAATTCTGTGATAAGATATGAACTGCCAACTAAACATGAGAATTACTAAGTTTATACATTTCTACTGCCCTAAGGTTAACTGTACCACTTTTGGTTCAAAGTTTGGGTAGTGTGTTGACCAGTTGGGGAGGAACTAATAGAGATTATTAAACTGATTATTACAATATAAAATTACATAGTACTTGTTACATCTGGAGTCTGTAGAGTAACACAATTCTTGCTTTTATATCTACAGTTTAAAATTTTGCCTAACTTATTTGAATGTGTATAATATATTGCGTCCTTTCAACAAAAGGGGGGTTTTTTTTCAGTAAACATACTCTTAAAAAATATTTTGAGGTTATAGTTTCTTATTCAAAATAAATTTTACCTCAACAGTTTTATTCTAACATATCACCAAGATAGTAAAATAATTAAAATTAATAATATAAATTTGTTCTAAAAATATTGAAAGCAATATTGATTTTTCAATCAATAAAAGTTTATTATTTTAAACTTAAAATACATCAAAACCAATAATATGATCATTTTCAAATTTAGTGCAAAAATAGTATAAAAAATTACCTACCAGTTGAGCTTTAACAATTTACAAAATAAAATTAACCTTTCTTTTTTTCCAAGTTGTAATGCATGTAACTGTCACGTTCGTAACAAAAGAATGGCTGTTCTACTTAATTTTCTTTCTTAAGTTTCTTTCAAATGTTTTTGGAAACTACATACACAAAATTCTTCTGTTTTATATTTCAGATACCTAATTACAGCTCTTTAGCTGTTATAGTGAAAACAGTTTTATAAGGTTACACAATTGTAAAATTATTACAGTAACTGTTTGAAATAACCATTATATATACTTAAAAACATGTTCTACTATAGAGAAAAATGTTTGCCAATTCTGCGGTTTAAACAAATGAAGAAAAGAGCATTATATAGAGATCACTAGCTCTTGAATACTATACTAGCATCCGGGTCAGATAAGAACAAGAGTTGGTCAAGAGAGACCTGATAGGGAAGATGCAAGAAAGGGATTACATAAATAAAGGTGTAGGTCCCATGGGCTTGGCACAGCTGTACTCACTGTAAATGAGCCCCTGAGGGTACTGGTAATCTTATGAATAATGAATAGACCTATTTAATAATTGATAGCACTGAGTGTCTTAATATAATTTATTGGTGTTAAATGTAGTCTCTGTATTATTCCGTCTTAATTAAAATAACCACCTACAACTACTATCTTGTTTTTAAACATTTATAAAAATGTATGTTTTCGTGTGATTTCACTGCCCGATACCAAGCATTTATAGGAGAAAACAAAATTGGAAGTTTTTGTGATGGTAAAAGTTAAGAAGATAACAAATTTCGCCCCACCTAGATACATTGGACTGTTGTGATCCTATTTTTAACCTTCTTTGAGTATAAGAGGGTATTAAGGTTGAATAAAGAGGAAAGAACACATTCATCTTTAAAATAAAATAATTATTTATTCGTCAGTTAAATGGTTTCAAATTGTAGTAGACATTTGATCAAGATATTGGCATAACCCTTTCCCTCGTGGCAGTTGATTTTGGAATAATTTTATTCTTTTTAATGCGATTACAGTTATCGGTCAGACATTTATTCACAACAAAATATTTCTCTTACAAGATACAATCTTTATTGTTATTTAGTTCATTAGAAAAATAATTCATATATCTATAAAAAATAGATAAATTATTTGATGTTTTCGTGAATGTTAGTCATGTGTTACGTTCGATATTTATGTGTTATTGATATTAAATTCATTAAAATCTTGATTTTATTATGGGTGGGAAGGCAAAGGTGAGGAATAGGGTGAAAAGAGTTCAAGAATTGGTTTTTATTATCCAATGGCAGTTTAAAATATAACCAATCACAAAAATGATTTGTACATGCAGGGGAAGTGGACAGTGGGAGCATCACTTGGGCAACTTCTATCCTTTCTCCTTGTAACTTCCTCAAGAAATGGCAGCCAGTTGATATTTGAGGATATAGACTTTCTCTACAAATTACAACAACTATAATATACATAAAAGTAATTATATACTTTATGTATATTATAGTTGATTGATTACTTATATTTGTTTTCAATCTATACACCTCTTTTAAATTTATATTGCACTTTGATGTGTTAACTTATAACAATAAATAAATTATATAGAAAACTACAAAATTACAAAGATAGAAATTTGTTTTGTTTAATTCATTAAAATAAAATTGAAATTCACAGACAAAAAGAAAAATGCAAACATTAAAATTCAAAATTAGATTGAGGGATTACTTTTCATAATGTGTTTAAAAGTTCGTTACTATATTATGGTTATTATGTATATCTTAAAAGAATGATTAGTTTCATTAGAATCTCATTTATCGTTTTTGAGACAAAATATTATTGTTTAGGCTCACTGAATTATAAAAATTGTTAATAAACCTACTATTTTATCCAAAGATCACAAGTCTTGACTCAGGATTGGTTGGTGCCGGCTCTTCCCAAGTGGGTATTAACAAAGAGCATCTGAAATTACTTAATTGTCTGGACTAAGTCCCGTCCAAACAAAATCGAAATATTACTTAAAATGTAATGATATGAATGTTTGTAAGAATGAATAAGATTAAGATGGTTCACAGTTCAATTGAAGCAGTTTATAAGTCTTTAAAACATTTAAAAACATTTACTATGCCTAAGGATCTAACCACTAATACAGTAATTAACTTTTCAGTTTTCTTCCAATTCAAGGTAGATCAACTCTATATTATTATTCTTGAATAAACAGTAACTTTGCACAATCTTGAGATATTTTTATATTTACTCTCACTAAATTGTTGGATTAGACGATTATTTCAGATTAAGACGTCTTGATCTTGGGAAGCGTCCTTTCCCTGTAGAAGCTTCCAATGATCTCTCTTTCTTGTCCCCCAAATGGCCTCTAGGAAATTCAAATCACAAATTAAATGTGGGTAATCAAATAGACTAATTTACATGATAACTTATACTATCAACCATCGGTACTTGGTGGATTAATAATTAAATAAAAGGCAATTTGTACTTCCACAATATATTTTAATGAGCGGTGCCGACCAAGGTTTCGCCAACTACGGCATTGTCAAAAGCAACTTACAGACTAAGGTACAAAAATTTTACAATAACACAATAGGTCAAGAGAAAGTTGGCCAAAATTACTATTAGGTTAAGGAGGAGGGAGAGAGGGAAGATACCTAGGCCCAAATAGGGGTTGCAAGAATGGTGAATTACTAACATCTAATTGTTCATTAATAACTAAGCTAGAGTCCTTATTGATTATTCTCTTAATTTCTAACATTTTTAGTGCGTTTAAATTTTAAGCGTTACCATTAACATGCAGAATATTAAATTCTGTATTAGAATGAAAATCTAAAATTTGATGAGTTTTTAGATGGTTAGAAAAATTAGAATCTGGATAGTGCAACCGCCAACTTCTGTTATGTTCGCTTAACCTAGTTTTGAAACTACGACCTGTTTGTCCTATGTAAACAGAATTACAAATTTTACAATTTAATTTATACAAACCATTTTTTAACAAATCAGGGAGCTTATCTTTAAAATTATTTAAATTATTTCAAAAGCTTTTATAAATGTAATATTCTGGCTTACAAAGGTTTTTCTTTTCTAATAATTTATCCACAGTAACACTAACCTTACCCATGTAACTTATTCTACGCCATTTTTCAGTGTTAACATCAATATAACAATTTGGAAAAATATATTTAGTAACATTCTTTTTCAATTTATGTTTTAACATTTTCTCAATTAAATTATAATTGTAACCATTATTAGTAGCGAACAATTTTATACAATTAAGTTCTTCATAAAAATCATTGGTGTTCATTGTAATGTGTCACACCCTAGTTTCCTTTCACGGGCGTGTCCTTTTATATCTAGACGTAAAGACAGTTTACGAAATTAGCCATTTTGGGGGCTCGCACATCCCTATACGAAGCCCGCTAGGGGCTAAGACAGATCAAGAAAGTACATGTAGTAATATACACAATTACAAGGTTCAGAAAACCTGTGTAACAAGAGATTTAAACAAAGTTACCCTACTGGATAAGAAGTCTGATCTAGCAATTTAATTTAACATTTCCTACAAGACACAAGAAACCAACTTTTGCTTATTACATTTAGAGGATCTGTTTTTATTACATTGTATGATGATGGAAAAAGTAAGTACCATTATCAAACTTTTTTACTTGTTTCTAAATTTCATTGGTAAGAAGACACATTATCCAAAATCAGAGATTATTGCCATTGTAGGGAGATTTGAAATCCGTCTGTACAAATTTAATCTGTGAATAACCATGAAACATGAAAATCAGTCAAAAAATGGATGTCAGATTTTTTTTCCAATTATCAAACTTACTTTATACTTCATATACTGAGTAATTAAATAAAATAAGAATATCATTGTCACCTTGAAGTCTAGATTAATCTCTTCAACATTAAAAGATTTCAATTTGATATGTAGCATATATTTTTATAAAATGTAACAATAAATTTTGTGACAATTATTTTTAGTTGTGTTCTGGGGTTTTTTTTTATGTTGATGGTTTTATTTAATCAATGTTTCTTGAAATCTCTGAATTTTATTTCCAAGCCATTGTAAGTGATTATATATTTTATAACTGAATATGTTATATGAAAGTGTTTGTTTCAGGAATCATCAACAAAAACCAGATCATCCATCAATTTCAACATCGTCAAGAGAACATCACTCATCACAACAGCACCTAGAACATCCCATCAATATCAACATAATTACAGATTTTGTTCTACAATTGGTAAGGTATGTTATACTAAAATCGGCTTGTACTTATTTTTTTATAGTCTAAATTGCACATAAGCAACAAATTAATGTAACTCTATATTATTAGTGGTACATTTAACCACTAACAAATTGTAGTTAGACACGCGATGTTATAAATTAAGTTATTAAATATGCCTGTTCATTGGAGTATCCTACATATTTAGACGATGTAAAGTTACAGCAAAATTATGCAGGGGCATGAATTTTGCGATGTTATAGCCAATAGAGTTTCGAAACTATCGCCGCCCTCTATTTTCACCACCAACTGCCATATGAATTCAGACAAATATGTGTCAAGGTAATATAGAGCTGATGTTTTTTGTTTCTCCATTTTGCAAAACCTCACATTCTTTCTAAAAGTTGGGGTGAACGCTGGTATCAGGAACTATAAAATTATATTTATGATTGACCTTAAAATGTGCATAGCCAGCCCAGTTGAGTTCTTCTGTTTTATAATCTTTCTAACAGCCAGATATTATTGTAGAAACAGACTTAATAGGTTTCAATAAAGCTGCCATTAATGTTTTAGCTGTTCTGTCTTGTACCTTGAGTGAAGCGCGAGCATTTTGTCTTTCAACACAAACCACCAAAAACCTATTCCGTAGCCAAAATTCAACTTGTTCTCTCTTTTAGTTAAATAGGCATTCATCTATTTCACTTAAATTTCGCTATTCAACTGCATCAATGCATACTTCCTTCATATAATTATTTCAATCAGTCGTAATTTTATTGACAAATCCTAACTGTCATTTACAAAATTCAATAGAAGTAAAAAACTTAAACCTACATAAAAACCTACAGGTTGAAAAATCAATTTTTATGATAAAAAAAAGACTTTTTTTTTTTATAAGTGTTGAGCCTACACCTGACGAAGCCGGCCGTAACGGCGAAACAGTGCTGTAGTGTTCCTATAAGAAAAAAAAGAATTGCTCCAACTACTGATAAAGGTAACTAATATATATATATATATATATATATATATATATATATATATATATATATATATATATATATACAAAGACTTTCTGAAAAAGGTATGCTTATTTTGAAAAATTCACCAAAAATAGTTATTCTATACAAAACCCAAATTGTAATATATCACTTGTTAAAGACAGGTAAGTAGAATTTATGTATGTAATAAAAAAATTGCACATACAAAGTTTGGAGTTAGTATGTCAGGAATTAAAAAAAAAAATCTTGCAATAATCAAAGCCTAAACACATAAAATAGCATATGTATAACATACAAAAAAATTTTCGAATTATTTTCAAGAAATAAAAAGGTTTGTAGTGTAATTGTGAATAAAAGAATGTAAAAAAATATATATATCAATTTAAAAAACTTTCATTAGAAAAACTAAATTTTTAATCTGTGGTAAATAAACCAGTGGAGGGATAACATCAGCCTTTGAACCAAAGATTCCTAAAAAGAAAATCATTTGTGAAACTCCTTGAAATACTTATTAAGAATTTGCTTTCATATTTTCAATATAAAAATCAATATATTTAATATGAGTAATATATTACCCTACGTAGTAAGAATAATTACGCTCAAGCCATGCATGAACAGTAATAAAATAAATTACTTTTAGTACACTTGTTAAAAAAACTATATATTTAGTTGCTATATTAAAATAGATTAAACAAACAAACATAATAAACCTTTCCTTTTAGGTTTTCTATTTCTTCGTCATAAATATAAAATTTAGAAAACTGATACCCTCATTTGAACATTAACTTAATAATATATCTCCTTCTTTTTAATACAGAATTACATATGAAGTATAAATATGGGGGGGGGGGGAGAGAAATCTGAGGGGTGATTTTTACTTTTTTTTATGTTTTTGAATATGTGTATAATTAAAAACTATATATTTAGTTGCTATATTAAAATAGATTAAACAAACAAACATAAAAAACCTTTCCTTTTAGGTTTTCTATTTCTTCGTCATAAACATAAAATTTAGAAAACTGATACCCTCATTTCAACATTAACTTAATAATATATCTCCTTCGTTTTAATAGAGAATTACATATGAAGTATAAATATGGGGGGGGGAGAAATCTGAGGGGTGATTTTTACTTTTTTTTATGTTTTTGAATATGTGTATAATTAAAAACTATATATAAAAAATTACAGTTTATAAAAAAAAATTAAAATAAATCAAACGAAGTATTATGCACAATTAAGATTAGTTGTGGTTTGGTTGGTGTAGCTGGTGTATCACTGAAGAGGACGACCTTGTCGTTGAAACGCGTCTGATACTTAGGCGTATTTTTTATGAGAATTGTGTTCTGTGTGTTTGTTATACTGCACAATTAAGATTACTTAAAGGACATATTTTTAATTAAGTTTTTGTTATCACTTAACATTTCACTAAACCATTTAAGTTGCCAAAAGTTTTAAGGAGTTAATTTTTTATAATATAAATTGTATTAAACTAAAACATTTTAAAAAAAAGTGTATAAGTTTAGTTAGTGTTGAAATATGAACTAAATATATTGAACTATAATTTTGCTATGACCAACAATGATCATTGCCCATGGTAGTCAATCTAAACCCATGTAAAACTGTGGACACATCATGGGTCCACATAACAATTTATTTTACTAGGATCATAGCCCTTGTTTATGTCTTAGTGTTAAATAATAACTTGAACACTCAATTACTCAATTAAAGACAATGTTACCATCCTCAGCGATACATCGTTGTTGAAAAGCATTGAGCAATTAATTATTTTGTAGAATTAATTATTTTTTTAAACTGAAATAGCTTTTTTAACTAAATTTTTTGTTCTGTTCTAGGTTTAATATCTTTGAAAAATTGAAGTAGATGACATGTCAGAGAAGTAGAGACATGAGTGAGTAGAAGTTGTGTAAAATAGTTGTAAACATATGTCAGCTAAACTTGTATCCATCACGTCTTTGAAAACCTGTGTTTTTAGGTTGGAGAAGCCCACTAAGTTAAGTTAGTTAAAGGTGTAGAATAGTATTATATTAAGTTTTGATATATTTTGTAGTATGTTTTTAGTTAGAAATATTTTCAAAGGCATGATGATGGAATGAAAAATAATTGTATTTTTTGTCCTAACAAGTAATTTCAATGGATTAAATGTGCACAAATTTTGCCCTTCATTTTCACAAATAATGTTTCAATTCTTGGTCTTATTTTAATTATTGTTTTCCAATTTTACATTCTACCGGAGTGAAAGAGACTTGAAAGATGTGTTTTTACAGTATGTAATATACAGTATTATGATAATGTGATTTTATGTTTTTCAGGTTCTGTAATTGATGTTATTTATATTTTGTGTTTCAGGAACTTTGACTATGTATACAATTTTACCGAGTTTACAGTTCGGTAAACCATGACCCCTGGGAAAAAATGAATATTTGTTATATATTGAAAATAAATTAAGAATTGATTTTAAAGTGAAGGTAGAATTGTTGCGGACGACGATCACAAAGACTGAAAAAAAAACAATAGATTAATAATAATGGTTACAATTGCCACACCTGTACTCACTATAGCGAACCCTTGAGGGTTTATTTTACTATATATATATATATATATATACTGTAGTGTCAATTAAGCCAAGATCGAAGTTTCATTGTCATTTCTTATTATGTGGAATATTTAGGATTTTTAAATTTTTGTAGTTGGTTTTGTTTTAGTAGTTGGTTCTAGGCTGTTTGTTTTATAGTCATTGTTGAAATTTCATTTGTTGGAATATTTAGGATTTTAATTTTTTGTAGTTGGTTTTGTTTTAGTAGTTGTCAAAAATATTTTTAGTTTTCATATTGTGTTGTATCTATATAAGTAACATTCATATATATATATATATATATATATATATATACATATATATATATATATATATATATATATATATATATACATATATATATATATATATATATTTCATTGTATTTTCAGTTATAATTTTTTTTTTAGTTTAGTATAAATATTTTGTTTGTTGATTTAATTTACAGCAAAGGAATCCTAAATTTTTAGATTTTGTTGTAACCTAAGGGACACCTTTCAACTGCTATTCACCATATAAATAAGGTAAGCTAATTTATTTCAATTATTTTTTTTTTTGTAAAAATAGAACATTGATCTAATTTTCCTTGGAAACTTGTTAGTAGGTTTTTTTCGAGTTTTCTTCAGAATCTTAACTAAGTGTCTTCAAAAGCATGTCAAGTTACAGTAGCACACACGAAGAGAACTTTTTATATTTAGAACACCAAGAACTTCTTACAAGTCATCCTGAAATGTGGGGAAGAGATTCGTGTACATGACTTAATGAACATAGAAAAATGAGGTAATACATTTGTTGATACGTAGGCTCTTGTTTTGTAGGTAAACCATTTGGAACATTAGAGACGTCATTACTTGCGAATTTGTAGTAATTGTTTAAACTGATTATGAATTTTCATATTTGTGAATTGTAATATTTGAAAGGATATATATATATATATATATATATATATATATATATATATATATACACACACAACGTGTTTGAAAAGTTTGGTATGGCTTAATATTTTACAAACCATAGCAGAAAACATCTATAAACATTGCACAGTGTCATATGGCAATGTAAACTATTTTTCCTTGCTATTGCCATGACATGACAACCATGGGGGGACGGCCCACAGAGGAAGTCATAGGAATCTTAAATGTAAGCACGGGTCGAGTGATACCTCATTTCAAAGAGCTCAGTTAGTAGAGTTGAATGCCGCAAACCGCATCTCAAAAGATGTATCCAATCAGAAATGGCGGGTTGTTTTAGGTACACATTGTGAAGTACATTATGCGCTGCCATTTCTGACTGGATCGTCGTATTCAGATGCGGGAGGCGGCGTTTCACTCTACTAACTAATGTTTTCACTGACTTTTTTAACTAACTTATCACTTCATTTTAGAATTAAAATTTTTTTTTTTTTTAATTCAGTCAGAAATGGCAGCGCATAAGAGATTCGTGTACATGACCTAATGAACATAGAAAAATGAGGTAATACATTTGTTGATATGTAGGCTCTTGTTTTGTAGGTAAACCATTTGGAACATTAGAGATATCATTACTTGCGAATTTGTAGTAATTGTGAAAACTGATTGTGAATTTTCATATTTGTGAATTGTAATATTTGAAAGGATATATATATATATATATATATATATATATATATATATATATATATATATATATATAGTACCAGGAAACCCGATCTCCGATCGGGTTATTGTCTCATCTACAAAAATGTGGGCATGTTATAAGTTATTTGGTTTTGTTATAAGTACAATAATTATCTCTCATTATGAAATTTTTAAAAATATATTTTAAAACTTTTATTTGTAGATAGAACTGTACCATGTTTTCTATACACCCCACTTAATTATAGAAACAATTTTGTTTAAAAACTTTTACTACAATCTAATATAGAATTTCTTACTCTAACATAATTAAGTATTTTAATATTATTTAAAGCTATGCATTTTTAATTTCTATATGATATTTATATAAATTTTGAGTCACTTTTGATTTTTCTATAATCTTTAAAATTTCTTGGAAGGTATCGTAAGATCCTTATTTCAGCTAATTAATATCAAAGGATTTTTGAATTTTTAAAACCTAGCGTTAGGCAAATAATTGATTTAAAGATTGTTTCATTTATGGTGAATCTGGTTTATTTTATTGACTTTAGTTTGATTTTACGTTTATTTTAATTTTAGTTTTATTATTAATTAAATGATTTTAGTTATGAGATCTCTCTTACATGAATGTTTTAAATTACTGACTACTCACACAATTATATGTATTTCCGTCTATAGCACTTTTAAGTTTCACTTTACTCACGTTTCACGTTTCTTTATCAATAATTATTATTGATTTAATTTCTGAACTTTCACTTAATAGTTAACAGTTGCTTAACACACTTCATAATGCTTTTTATATCTTATCTTGCTTTGAGTTACACTCATTATTTTTGAACTTGTTTAACATTTTTACTCTTAACACATTTTATTTTTGGAATAGACTTGTTATACATCGGTTGGTTTGATTATTGTCAGAAGACTGTGGCTAGTTTTGAAGCATCTCTCTCACTTATTTTTACATAGTTAATCATTTTAAATTATTTTCGTATTGTCTTTGGATTTTATAGGATGATATTCACCGGATTTTTACGATTAGAAGTTCCTTTTTAGTAATTGTGTATTTTTCCTTGAAACTCTTTAATTTAATACTTCCGTCCAAACAACGTTTCGTGTATAACCATGTATTTGGCCATTATTTTCTGCTGGTAACAAAATTTTTAGGCTATTTCTTTTCTTAACTCTTGAAAATGCTACGTAAAGCATGCCATGCATGAAAACTGGACTTCTTAAATCAACACCAACATACTCAAATGTTTGGCCTTGCGATTTATGAATCGTCATGGCAAATACGGGTTTGACTGGAAATTGATGTCTTTGCATTGAACATCCCAGCTGACTTTTGTTTGATTCAAGAGTTATTCTGGGAATATGTACTTCTTGTCCAGCATGTTCACCAGTTATAATTTTCCCTTTAATTATATTGTTGCATAACTGGGTAACAGTGATTCTAACTCCATTACAGAGGCCTTCCGCAAGATCTAAATTTCTCAAAAGCATAATTATTGTGTTTTTTTTTAATTTTAGCTCATGTGGAGGTAAATCTGCAATTTCAATTGAATTTAGAAATTCAGGAGTAAATTGCAATGTATCTTCTGCTGGATCTTTTACTGAATCATAACTTTTATATTGCTGACTTTTACCACCTAACTTTTCAATGATTTCAGCATTAATTTTGGCCACGTCCTTATTTAATGGTGCTAAGATTGGTGAAGATAATAAGGGTCTTTCATATTTCCATATTGTCTGTTAAGCAGGCAGTTGCCAAAAACTTCATCGATTAAATCACCATTTGAAATGATATCACTTGAAATTTTAATTTCATCCAACTCGTTTTTTGGAAGTTCACCATTCCCAACTTTTAGAGGATAATTAGCAAATTCTAGTTGCTCCGGATCAACACGCATATTTTCTGTTAATTTTTTTTTTTTTTTTTTGTGGAGGTGAAAATCTTCAAAAAGACACCATTGCACGCTATGGTAGTGTGGGATTTTTACCCACTAAAAACACCCCCGGTTATCATAACCAGTCCACCAGACCGACAAACGATTTTATTTTCTTGCAAAGAGTCGCTGTGTATGAGAGAATTAATAGCTAAATACTCTCCGCTACATTAAGCCATTAGATCATGAGGCTTCTTTCTGCTAAGGCGACGGATGTCACCGCCTACGTTTAGTACACTTAGCATGTCAGGATTTACATGCTTCCGCAATCGCATGTCATGTCCACATGCATACCTCTTCATCTCCTAGGTTACCAGGCCAATTCGCAGGTCACGATGGAGATCTTTATTTCTTACGTACCATGGCGCGTTGACCATTTCTCGCAGTACTTTGTTCTGAAATTTTTGAATCATCTGAGCATTTGTGTTCTTTGTACAGCCCCATAATTGAATGCCATACGTCCACACTGGCTTCAAAATTATTTTCTGTTAATGAAAAAAATTTTAAATTATGCCACAAAGGGCTCTTTTTTATTGATTAATCCACAAGTTCACTTCGATTAGCTCTTGGTTGAACTGGCAAGCACTGCCGAAAGTCTCCTCCTAGAACCATAACTTTTCCTTCAAATGGTTAATTTGGATTAGCTATACTTCGTAATAACTCGTCTATGTTTTTAAGTCCATATTTAGGAAGCATAGGAGCTTCATCCATTAGGAAAATATCAATTTTTGCAAGCTCTCTAGCTTTAGCTGATCCAGGTTTAATATTCGAAACAGATTCAGCAGTTAAGGGTACCTGAAGGCCACAAGTTTTATGAGATGTATGGCCGTTTGGCACAAGCATTGCTGCGATTCCTGTAAAAGCCATACACTTTACTTTGTCTTTGGTTGGTTACTTCTACAAAGGTAGAATACGTCAAAATGTTTTATTTATTTATTTTTTTAAATTTAAAAATACAATATATCGGTGAAGGGGATCTCGTTCTGGCTAAGAAATCCCGTTTTTTACGAAAAATTATATTCAAAAGAAAAGTTATTAAGATTTTGATGTATGATGGAAAGAATTTAGTTCAAATTGTTCGCTATGTTTAGTTTCGTTACCTTAAATGCAATATTTCTCCGGTTAAATATTGTTTAAATTAAAAATAAAATAAAATATTTTAATGTCAGCTACGAAATCAACCAAATAAAATTTCAAAATTTTTTAATGCAACAACGTTAAGGGAAAAGTTATTGCATAGTTATGAGATCTCTCTTACATGAATGTTTTAAATTACTGACTACTCCCACAATTATCTGTATTTCCGTCTATAGCACTTTTAAGTTTCACTTTACTCACTTTTCACGTTTCTTTATCAATAATTTTTTTTTTAAGAGAAGGAAAATCTTCAAGGACCATTTCTTACCTGGGCCCTGTGCCCAGGTTGTGCCGGACTCGTACCGACTTAAAAAACCTCCTCTGTTTTCCAGGGCTTTTTTGCCAAACACGGAACCACCTTCCGGCTATACCCATCGTGTTGGCAAACCCTCCTTCCTAGTTCTTCTTTTTAAAGTGGACTAATGGTCATGCTGCTTATGGCATTTAAGGCTGTATGTTCAAAAATCTATTTTGTTTATAAATATTTGTTATTAAATAATAATGAATGGTAACGTGTAAAATGTTCAAATAATGCTAATTCAATGTACTATAAATTATGCCCTTTATACTGATAAATGAGCAACTTTTTTAGATCATTATAAGGATCTTTAATATTTAATCTTTAATATTTTGATGTATGATGGAAAGAATTTAGTTCAAATTGATTGCTATGTTTAGTTTCGTTACATGTGTAGTTCTAGATACAACTTCGGTCAATAAGACCACGAAATTCACTTTTCCTCACACAAAAAAAAGACATCTAGCTCCTTCAGAAGTCCCACAATAAAATGTTACGGTATTTTAAGCTTGCCGGTTACAGCTGCATTGTTTTGAGTCGTCCATTCTTATTGGGCGGTGAATCCGTTGTCAAGGCAACGAGTTTGTTTTTCAGTGTTGGTTTACTTTATAATAGGCCAAATTATATTTTGGTATTTGAACAGAATAATCAGCCAGTGAATTATTTATTCAATAATGATATAATTTTGGATATGATAAAGAGATATTATTAAAAACTTTATTATTTACATAAACACACTACAAATAACTTCTCTGCATCTAAATAATTAGTTTAAATACAAGTTACATATTAACTTATTTAAGATTTTTAATTCCTGCTGCCAGCTGATTGCAAATACTGTTATCATGAAATGCTATAATATAATTAAATATATATTTACTGTGTATTTTTCGATTCGTGAAAACTCATAGAAAATGATTTTTCTCGAAATTTTAACAAAGTCCATTGGATTCCTGATGTTAAAAACCCTTTATATACAAAATATGGAGAAAATGTTTAGAGTCGTTTTTGAGATAAAATGACTGGAAATAGGTACATAGGCTACATACAATTCCTTGCTCGTTTAATAGAATTTTCGAATCGTAAAAACTCATAGAAAATGATTTTTCTCGAAATTTTAACAAAGTCCATTGGATTCCTGATGTTGAAAACCCTTTATATACAAAATATGGAGAAAATCGTTAGAGTCGTTTTTGAGATAAAATGACTGGAAATAGGTACATACATACAATTCCTTGCTCGTTTAATAGAATAAGATATACGTGTTTGAAAAGTCTGGGTACGGCTTAATATTTCACATACCATAGCAGAAAACATGTATAAACTTTGCACAGTGTCATATGGCAATGTAAACTATTTTTCCTTGCTATTGCCATGACATGACAAACATGGGGGGACGGCCCACAGAGGAAGTCATAGGAATCTTAAATGTAAGCACGGGTCGAGTGATACCTCATTTCAAAGAGCTCAGTTAGTAGAGTTGAATGCCGCAAACCGCATCTCAAAAGATGTATCCAATCAGAAATGGCGGGTTGTTTTAGGTACACATTGTGAAGTACATTATGCGCTGCCATTTCTGACTGGATTAAAAAAATATATATATAATTCTAAAATGAAGTGGTAAGTTAGTTACAAAAGTCAGTGAAAACATTAGTTAGTAGAGTGAAACGCCGCCTCCCGCATCTGAATACGACGATCCAGTCAGAAATGGCAGAGCATAATGTACCTCACAATGTGTACCTAAAACAACCCGCCATTTCTGATTGGATACATCTTTTGAGATGCGGTTTGCGGCATTCAACTCTACTAACTGAGCTCTTTGAAATGAGGTATCACTCGACCCGTGCTTACATTTAAGATTCCTATGACTTCCTCTGTGGACCGTCCCCCCATGGTTGTCATGTCATGGCAATAGCAAGGAAAAATAGTTTACATTGCCATATGACACTGTGCAAAGTTTATAGATGTTTTCTGCTATGGTTTGTAAAATATTAAGCCGTACCCAGACTTTTCAAACACCCTGTATATATATATACGATATATTATATAGTGCTTATTTTTTTATAGTCTAAATTGCATATAAGCAACAAATTAATGTAACTCTAAATTATTAGTGTTACATTTAACCACTAACAAATTGTAGTTATACACGCGATGTTATAAATTAAATTATTAAATATGCCTGTTCATTGGAGTATCCTACATATTTAGACGATGTAAAGTTACAGCAAAATTATGCAGGGGCATGAATTTTGCGATGTTATAGCCAATAGAGTTTCGAAACTATCGCCGCCCTCTATTTTCACCACCAACTGCCATATGAATTCAGACAAATATGTGTCAAGGTAATATAGAGCCGATGTTTTTTGTTTCTCCATTTTGCAAAACCTCACATTCTTTCTAAACGTTGGGGTGAAAGCTGGTATCAGGAACTATAAAATTATATTTATGATTGACCTTAAAATGTGCATAGCCAGCCCAGTTGAGTTCTTCTGTTTTATAATCTTTCTAACAGCCAGATATTATTGTAGAAACAGACTTAATAGGTTTCAATAAAGCTGCCATTAATGTTTTAGCTGTTCTGTCTTGTACCTTTAGTGAAGCGCGAGCATTTTGTCTTTCAATACAAACCACCAAAAACCTATTCCGTAGCCAAAATTCAACTTGTTCTCTCTTTTAGTTAAATAGGCATTCATCTATTTCACTTAAATTTCGCTATTCAACTGCATCAATGCATACTTCCTTTATATAATTATTTCAATCAGTCATAATTTTATCGACAAATCCTAACTGTCATTTACAAAATTCAATAGAAGTAAAAAAACTTAAACCTACATAAAAACCTACAGGTTGAAAAATCAATTTTTATGATAAAAAAAGACTTTTTTTTATATAAGTGTTGAGCCTACACCTGACGAAGCCGGCCGTAACGCCGAAACAGTGCTGTAGTGTTCCTACAAGAAAAAAAAAGAATTGCTCCAACTACTGATAAAGGTAACTAATATACATATATATATAAAGACTTTCTGAAAAAGTTATGCTTATTTTGAAAAATTCACCAAAAATAGTTATTCTATACAAAACCCAAATTGTAATATATCACTTGTTAAAGACAGGTAAGTAGAATTTATGTATGTAATAAAAAAATTGCACATACAAAGTTTGGAGTTAGTATGTCAGGAATTAAAAAAAAAATCTCGCAATAATCAAAGCTTAAACAACATAAAATAGCATATGTATAACATACAAAAAAATTTTCGAATTATTTTCTAGAAATAAAAAGGTTTGTAGTGTAATTGTGAATAAAAGAATGTAAAAAAAAATATATATATATCAATTTAAAAAACTTTCATTAGAAAAACTAAATTTTTAATCTGTGGTAAATAAACCAGTGGAGGGATAACATCAGCCTTTGAACCAAAGATTCCTAAAAAGAAAATCATTTGTGAAACTCCTTGAAATACTTATTAAGAATTTGCTTTCATATTTTCAATATAAAAATCAATATATTTAATATGAGTAATATATTACCCTACGTAGTAAGAATAATTACGCTCAAGCCATGCATGAACAGTAATAAAATAAATTACTTTTAGTACACTTGTTAAAAAAACTATATATTTAGTTGCTATATTAAAATAGATTAAACAAACGAACATAATAAACCTTTCCTTTTAGGTTTTCTATTTCTTCGTCATAAACATAAAATTTAGAAAACTGATACCCTCATTTCAACATTAACTTAATAATATATCTCCTTCGTTTTAATAGAGAATTACATATTATGAAGTATAAATATGGGGGGGGGAGAAATCTGAGGGGTGATTTTTACTTTTTTTTAATGTTTTTGAATATGTGTATAATTAAAAACTATATATAAAAAATTACAGTTTATAAAAAAAAAATAAAATAAATTAAACGAAGTATTATGCACAATTAAGATTAGTTGTGGTTTGATTGGTGTAGCTGGTGTATCACTGAAGAGGACGACCTTGTCGTTGAAACGCGTCTGATACTTAGGCGTATTTTTTATGAGAATTGTGTTCTGTGTGTTTGTTATACTGCACAATTAAGATTACTTAAAGGACATATTTTTAATTAAGTTTTTGTTATCACTTAACATTTCACTAAACTATTTAAGTTGCCAAAAGTTTTGGAGTTAATTTTTTATAATATAAATTGTATTAAGCTAAAACATTAAAAAAAAAAGTGTATAAGTTTAGTTAGTGTTGAAAATATGAACTAAATATATTGAACTATCATTTTGCTATGACCAACAATGATCATTGCCCATAGTAGTCAATCTAAACCCATGTAAAACTGTGGACACATCATGGGTCCACATAACAATTTATTTTACTAGGATCATAGCCCTTGTTTATGTCTTAGTGTTAAATAATAACTTGAACACTCAATTACTCAATTAAAGACAATGTTACCATCCTCAGCGATACATCGTTGTTGAAAAGCATTGAGCAATTAATTATTTTGTAGATTTAATTATTTTTTTAAAACTGAAATTGCTTTTTTAACTAAATTTTTTGTTCTGTTTTATGTTTAATATCTTTGAAAAATTGAAGTAGATGACATGTCAGAGAAGTAGAGACATGAGTGAGTAGAAGTTGTGTAAAATAGTTGTAAACATATGTCAGCTAAACTTGTATCCATCATGTCTTTGAAAACCTGTGTTTTTAGGTTGGAGAAGCCCACTAGGTTAAGTTAGTTAAAGGTGTAGAATAGTATTATATTAAGTTTTCATATATTTTGTAGTATGTTTTTAGTTAGAAATATTTTCAAAGGCATGATGATGGAATGAAAAATAATTGTATTTTTTGTCCTAACAAGTAATTTCAATGGTCTAAATGTGCACAAATTTTGCCCTTCATTTTCACAAATAATGTTTCAATTCTTGGTCTTTTTTTAATTATTGTTTTCCAATTTTACATTCTACCGGAGTGAAAGAGACTTGAAAGATGTGTTTTTACAGTATGTAATATACAGTATTATGATAATGTGATTTTATGTTTTTCAGGTTCTGTAATTGTTGTTATTTATATTTTGTGTTTCAGGAACTTTGACTGTGTATACAATTTTTTACCAAGTATACAGTTCGGTAATCCATGACCCCTGGGAAAATAATGAATATTTGTTATATATTGAAAATAAATTAAGAATTGATTTTAAAGTTAAGGTAGAATTGTTGCGGATGACGATCACAAAGACTGAAAAAATAAATTAGATTAATAATAATGGTTACAATTGCCACACCTGTACTCACTATAGTGAACCCTTGAGGGTTTATTTTACTATATGGATATATATACTGTAGTGTCAATTAAGCCAAGATCGAAGTTTCATTGTCATTTCTTATTAGGTGGAATATTTAGGATTTTAAAATTTTTGTAGTTGGTTTTGTTTTAGTAGTTGGTTCTAGGCTGTTTGTTTTATAGTCATTGTTGAAATTTCATTTGTTGGAATATTTAGGATTTTAATTTTTTTGTAGTTGGTTTTGTTTTAGTAATTGTGAAAAATATTTTTAGTTTTCATATTGTGTTGTATCTATATAAATAACATTCATATATATATATATATATATATATATATATATATATTTCATTGTATTTTCAGTTATAACTTTTTTTTAAAGTTTAGTATAAATATTTTGTTTGTTGATTTAATTTACAGCAAAGGAATCCTAAATTTTTAGATTTTGTTGTAACCTAAAGGACACCTTTCAACTGCTATTCACCATATAAATAAGGTAAGCTAATTTATTTCAATTATTTTTTTTTTGTAAAATAGAACATTGATCTAATTTTGCTTGGAAACTTGTTAGTAGGTTTTTTTCGAGTTTTCTTCAGAATCTTAACTAAGTGTCTTCAAAATCATGTCAAGTTACAGTAGCACACATGAAGAGAACTTTTTATATTTAGAACACCAAGAACTTCTTACAAGTCATCCTGAAATGTGGGGAAGAGATTCGTGTACATGACTTAATGAACATAGAAAAATGAGGTAATACATTTGTTGATACGTAGGCTCTTGTTTTGTAGGTAAACCATTTGGAACATTAGAGATGTCATTACTTGCGAATTTGTAGTAATTGTGAAAAATGATTGTGAATTTTCATATTTGTGAATTGTAATATTTGAATGGATATATATATATATATATATATATATATATATATATATATATATATATATATATATACAACGTGTTTGAAAAGTCTGGGTACGGCTTAATATTTTACAAACCATAGCAGAAAACATCTATAAACTTTGCACAGTGTCATATGGCAATGTAAACTATTTTTCCTTGCTATTGCTATGACATGACAACCATGGGGGGACGGCCCACAGAGGAAGTCATATGAATCTTAAATGTAAGCACGGGTCGAGTGATACCTCATTTCAAAGAGCTCAGTTAGTAGAGTTGAATTCTGCAAACCGCATCTCAAAAGATGTATCCAATCAGAAATGGCGGGTTGTTTTAGGTACACATTGTGAAGTACATTATGCGCTGCCATTTCTGACTGCATTTAAAAAAAAAAAAAATTCTAAAATGAAGTGGTAGGCTAAGTTAGTTACAAAAGTCAGTGAAAACATTAGTTAGTAGAGTGAAACGCCGCCTCCCGCATCAGAATACGACGATCCAGTCAGAAATGGCAGCGCATAATGTACTTCACTATGTGTACCTAAAACAACCCGCCATTTCTGATTGGATACATCTTTTGAGATGCGGTTTGCGGCATTCAACTCTACTAACTGAGCTCTTTGAAATGAGGTATCACTCGACCCGTGCTTACATTTAAGATTCCTATGACTTCCTCTGTGGACCGTCCCCCCATGGTTGTCATGTCATGGCAATAGCAAGGAAAAATAGTTTACATTGCCATATGACACTGTGCAAAGTTTATAGATGTTTTCTGCTATGGTTTGTAAAATATTAAGCCGTACCCAGACTTTTCAAACACCCTGTATGTATATATACGATATATTATTATATAGTTACTTATTTTTTTATAGTCTAAATTGCATATAAGCAACAAATTAATGTAACTCTAAATTATTAGTGTTACATTTAACCACTAACAAATTGTAGTTAGACATGCGATGTTATAAATTAAATTATTAAATATGCCTGTTCATTGAAGTATCCTACATATTTAGACGATGTAAAGTTACAGCAAAATTATGCAGGGGCATGAATTTTGCGATGTTATAGCCAATAGAGTTTTGAAACTATCGCCGCCCTCTATTTTCACCACCAACTGCCATATGAATTCAGACAAATATGTGTCAAGGTAATATAGGGCCGATGTTTTTTGTTTCTCCATTTTGCAAAACCCCACATTCTTTCTAAAAGTTGGGATGAACGCTGGTATCAGGAACTATAAAATTATATTTATGGTTGACCTTAAAATGTGCATAGCCAGCCCAGTTGAGTTCTTCTGTTTTATAATCTTTCTAACAGCCAGATATTATTGTAGAAACAGACTTAATAGGTTTCAATAAAGCTGCCATTAATGTTTGAGCTGTTCTGTCTTGTACCTTTAGTGAAGCGCGAGCATTTTGTCTTTCAACACAAACCACCAAAAATCTATTCCGTAGCCAAAATTCAACTTGTTCTCTCTTTTAGTTAAATAGGCATTCATCTATTTCACTTAAATTTCGCTATTCAACTGCATCAATGCATACTTCCTTCATATAATTATTTCAATCAGTCATAATTTTATCGACAAATCCTAACTGTCATTTACAAAATTCAATAGAAGTAAAAAACTTAAACCTACATAAAAACCTACAGGTTGAAAAATAAATTTTTATGATAAAAAAAGACTTTTTTTTATATAAGTGTTGAGCCTACACATGACAAAGCCGGCCGTAACGCCGAAACAGTGCTGTAGTATTCCTACAAGAAAAAAAAAGAATTGCTGCAACTACTGATAAAGGTAACTAATATATATATATATATATATATATATATATATATATATATATAAAGACTTTCTGAAAAAGTTATGCTTATTTTGAAAAATTCACCAAAAATAGTTATTCTATACAAAACCCAAATTGTAATATATCACTTGTTAAAGACAGGTAAGTAGAATTTATGTATGTAATAAAAAAATTGCACATACAAAGTTTGGAGTTAGTATGTCAGGAATTAAAAAAAAAAAATCTTGCAATAATCAAAGCTTAAACAACAAAAAATAGCATATGTATAACATACAAAAAAATTTTCGAATTATTTTCAAGAAATAAAAAGGTTTGTAGTGTAATTGTGAATAAAAGAATGTAAAAAAAATATATATATATCAATTTAAAAAAACTTTCATTCGAAAAACTAAATTTTTAATCTGTGGTAAATAAACCAGTGGAGGGATAACATCAGCCTTTGAACCAAAGATTCCTAAAAAGAAAATCATTTGTGAAACTCCTTGAAATACTTATTAAGAATTTGCTTTCATATTTTCAATATAAAAATCAATATATTTAATATGAGTGATATATTACCCTACGTAGTAAGAATAATTACGCTCAAGACATGCATGAACAGTAATAAAATAAATTACTTTTAGTACACTTGTTAAAAAAACTATATATTTAGTTGCTATATTAAAATAGATTAAACAAACAAACATAATAAACCTTTCCTTTTAGGTTTTCTATTTCTTCGCCATAAATTTAAAATTTAGAAAACTGATACCCTTATTTGAACATTAACTTAATAATATATCTTCTTCTTTTTAATACAGAATTACATATGAAGTATAAATATGGGGGGGGGGAGAAATCTGAGGGTGATTTTTACTTTTTTTTATGTTTTTGAATATGTGTATAATTAAAAACTATATATAAAAAATTACAGTTTATAAAAAAAAATTAAAATAAATCAAACGAAGTATTATGCACAATTAAGATTAGTTGTGGTTTGGTTGGTGTAGCTGGTGTATCACTGAAGAGGACGACCTTGTCATTGAAACGCGTCTGATACTTAGGCGTATTTTTTATGAGAATTGTGTTCTGTGTGTTTGTTATACTGCACAATGAAGATTACTTAAAGGACATATTTTTAATTAAGTTTTTGTTATCACTTAACATTTCACTAAACTATTTAAGTTGCCAAAAGTTTTGGAGTTAATTTTTTATAATATAAATTGTATTAAGCTAAAACATTAAAAAAAAAAGTGTATAAGTTTAGTTAGTGTTGAAAATATGAACTAAATATATTGAACTATCATTTTGCTATGACCAACAATGATCATTGCCCATAGTAGTCAATCTAAACCCATGTAAAACTGTGGACACATCATGGGTCCACATAACAATTTATTTTACTAGGATCATAGCCCTTGTTTATGTCTTAGTGTTAAATAATAACTTGAACACTCAATTACTCAATTAAAGACAATGTTACCATCCTCAGCGATACATCGTTGTTGAAAAGCATTGAGCAATTAATTATTTTGTAGATTTAATTATTTTTTTAAAACTGAAATTGCTTTTTTAACTAAATTTTTTGTTCTGTTTTATGTTTAATATCTTTGAAAAATTGAAGTAGATGACATGTCAGAGAAGTAGAGACATGAGTGAGTAGAAGTTGTGTAAAATAGTTGTAAACATATGTCAGCTAAACTTGTATCCATCATGTCTTTGAAAACCTGTGTTTTTAGGTTGGAGAAGCCCACTAGGTTAAGTTAGTTAAAGGTGTAGAATAGTATTATATTAAGTTTTGATATATTTTGTAGTATGTTTTTAGTTAGAAATATTTTCAAAGGCATGATGATGGAATGAAAAATAATTGTATTTTTTGTCCTAACAAGTAATTTCAATGGTCTAAATGTGCACAAATTTTGCCCTTCATTTTCACAAATAATGTTTCAATTCTTGGTCTTATTTTAATTATTGTTTTCCAATTTTACATTCTACCGGAGTGAAAGAGACTTGGAAGATGTGTTTTTACAATATGTAATATACAGTATTATTATAATGTGATTTTATGTTTTTCAGGTTCTGTAATTGATGTTATTTATATTTTGTGTTTCAGGAACTTTGACTATGTATACAATTTTACCAAGTATACAGTTCGGTAATCCATGACCCCTGGGAAAATAATGAATATTTGTTATATATTGTAAATAAATTAAGAATTGATTTTAAAGTGAAGGTAGAATTGTTGCGGATGACGATCACAAAGACTGAAAAAATAAATTAGATTAATAATAATGGTTACAATTGCCACACCTGTACTCACTATAGCGAACCCTTGAGGGTTTATTTTACTATATATATATATATATATATATACTGTAGTGTCAATTAAGCCAAGATCGAAGTTTCATTGTCATTTCTTATTAGGTGGAATATTTAGGATTTTAAAATTTTTGTAGTTGGTTTTGTTTTAGTAGTTGGTTCTAGGTTGTTTGTTTTATAGTCATTGTTGAAATTTCATTTGTTTGAATATTTAAGATTTTAATTTTTTGTAGTTGGTTTTGTTTTAGTAGTTGTCAAAAATATTTTTAGTTTTCATATTGTGTTGTATCTATATAAGTAACATTCATATATATATATATATATATATATATATATATATATATATATATTTCATTGTATTTTCAGTTATAATTTTTTTTTTAGTTTAGTATAAATATTTTGTTTGTTGATTTAATTTACAGCAAAGGAATCCTAAATTTTTAGATTTTGTTGTAACCTAAGGGACACCTTTCAACTGCTATTCACCATATAAATAAGGTAAGCTAATTTATTTCAATTATTTTTTTTTTGTAAAAATAGAACATTGATCTAATTTTCCTTGGAAACTTGTTAGTAGGTTTTTGTTCGAGTTTTCTTCAGAATCTTAACTAAGTGTCTTCAAAAGCATGTCAAGTTACAGTAGCACACACAAAGAGAACTTTTTATATTTAGAACACCAAGAACTTCTTACAAATCATCCTGAAATGTGGGGAAGAGATTCGTGTACATGACCTAATGAACATAGAAAAATGAGGTAATACATTTGTTGATACATAGGCTCTTGTTTTGTAGGTAAACCATTTGCAACATTAGAGATGTCATTACTTGCGAATTTGTAGTAATTGTGAAAACTGATTGTGAATTTTCATATTTGTGAATTGTAATATTTGAAAGGATATATATATACTGTATAACGTGTTTGAAAAGTCTGGGTACGGCTTAATATTTTACAAACCATAAAAGAAAACATCTATAAACTTTGCACAGTGTCATATGGCAATGTAAACTATTTTTCCTTGCTATTGCCATGACATGACAACCATGGGGGGACGGCCCACAGAGGAAGTCATAGGAATCTTAAATGTAAGCACGGGTCGAGTGATACCTCATTTCAAAGAGCTCAGTTAGTAGAGTTGAATGCCGCAAACCGCATCTCAAAAGATGTATCCAATCAGAAATGGCGGGTTGTTTTAGGTACACATTGTGAAGTACATTATGCGCTGCCATTTCTGACTGGATTAAAAAAAAAAAAAAAAAAGTGGTAAGTTAGTTACAAAAGTCAGTGAAAACATTAGTTAGTAGAGTGAAACGCCGCCTTCCGCATCTGAATACGACGATCCAGTCAGAAATGGCAGCGCATAATGTACTTCACACCTGTCAATGTTGCTACTTCCACAAACGTTAGTTTCAAGAGTGGATCTACAGTTAGTTCATAACGTCGTTTAATTTGTTCAACGATCAATTTTAGCAAAAATGATTTACCACTGCCAGCCCCACCTGTTATAAATAATAACAATATCTCAACACTTTTATTGATATCATTTTCGATAGCAACATTTACTTTACTCATCAACCTTTTTTGTTGAATATTAAGACTCATAAGATTATTAAAAAATAAATCATCTGGCATTCTAACTAAATTGTTATCTTCATCACAGAAATCATCTATTATTGGCAAACGTTCATCAGCAAGTAAATCATTCAGCTGATTATCGGATTTTTCGTTATTTGTATCAGCAGGATTGTTAAGGACTTTATTTGTAACTGCTTGAACAATAGCTTGCTGAATGAGTTGCTCAGCATGTGTAAAATCTTCAACAGACATGTCGGGCAGTAAAGGCTTAAGTTCGGATTTCCGTCGTAAAAAAAATGCCTCTGCTGTTTCATTTTCATGCATAAGATCATTCTCATTTCGAAAAGGTATATGGCATACAATCAAATCCCTCACGATCACTATTAAGCGTATAATAGCGTGTTCGTAAAACAGCATGTTTATTTCGTATGCGCATTCTTGTATTATCTTGTAGCTTGATAAATCTGAATACTGACTCCTCTTCGAAACGCAATTCGACGTCACAGTCATCTTCAGTATATGATGTGGTGTTAGCTGTCTCGTATCGAATTGCAAATTCAGCTAAACTTAAATTTTCTAAATCGATTGGCCTCATTTGATATTTATCAAATATGTTGTTGAAAACTGAGGTTTGGTCTTCGGACAATCGTAGAATTCGATATCGTTCTTCAGGTTTATAGCTATTTAAAAAAACTGTCTTTCTCGAAGACATTTTCATTGGTAAGTGGCAAATACGAAAAGCAGCTTCTGGCACACTGACTAATCTCAATGCAAGAATTGCCATTGATACAGCAAACAATTGTTTCCAAACATCATTCGAGCTACCTTTTGCTTTCTTTATCGCTTCTTCAACGACTTTTCCACAGTCTTCTGGCTCACTCTTGCTAGCATATTTAGCAATATAGTAAGAAACTGCTTTTACACTGCCACAAGGTTGAATATCCATATTTGCTTGTCAAAATTCAAGAATCTAACGATTATAGTTATTCACCATAACTTCATCTTCATGTCTCTCTAGCACACAAAACCGCCCTTGGTTTGCTATTGTTTCGTCGGGATCCAAACAGACTGTCTTTACACTGGTTTGTCTTGGAAAACCAAAACAACAATTCTTGCAAGCGGTGTCTTTATTTTTGTAACAAGTACTTGTGTGCTTATGTATTTGAATTTTTTTCACCAGTTCCGCATCATCGCCTGCCAAAGAGCATGAAGCTACTTGATCGATCAATTGCAAGCCTTCGGGAGTATCAAAGTCAGGTACATCATCACACCACGCAAGCATGTGTAGGTGAGGGCTACCTCTATTTTGAAATTATATTCTGTACCAAAAATCTGCTATTGCCCCCCCCTAACACTTCAGGATTATATCTAAAAAATTTCATCAAAGCATTTGCTTTTGCTTTATAGTATTCTATAACAGATAATGCATAGAACAAATAATCATTTCGATAAAACCGAGTATCGTCGCCCATTATACGAGCTTGAAAATAATCAAGAGGTGAGGTCACGATCTTGGCTAAAACCATTTTTACCATCTGGAAAAAGAAAAACCAAGCAAGTTCTTCCATTCTTCGCGTTCGTTCTATGTTTAATGGCGGTGCAGTTTTTCTCTTAATATTAATCACCGCATTTTTTGTCGTTTACTTCATTTGGACTTTCGTTTTCAACAATGTCATCAAGTTTTGGTAGTTTCATGTATCGAATGTAACATACTTGTTGAAAATATTACACTTGATTCTAAATTATCGTTCTCTTTACTCAATTGCACAGAATGGTGGCTTGCTAAAATGTTATCAGAAAATTCCCTTGAAATCACGTTAAGATTTTCTAGCGGGATTTCGATAGGAGTGATGCAGTATATGTTTACATTTTGTCGCACCTCATTGGCCCTTACATTTACTCTGATAGTTTTGCGCACATAATAGAGTAGATCATCGATATTCATAAAGCGCATACAACACGCCGTGCCATGCTTCGGTGCTGTGAGTCCTTTAGGCCCTCTGGCATGTGAGTCAAATAACCAATAAAAATTTGAGTCATTCATACTTTTCGAGTCAATAGCGAGCGAAATTAAATTGGCAGTGAGTATTCCAAAACTATGATGTTCAAAATATTCTGTTAAACCTTTTATTAAATCCAGAAAGCCTGCTGCACTATTATCACGATCGATGTGACTGTTACCCCACGTTCCTCCAGTGGCATGTCAGGAAAGCGCGAGGTTGCCGCGATCGATGAAAACAGAGGACGTGGAGCAACCACATGAGATTGCCACTAAACAATCAATTGACAGTCAGTCAATTTCAGTCAAAAAGAAAAAAAGAAAACACACCTACACTAGTAGAAAAAACAAGCAAGTATTTTACTCTAGCGACAAGATTATACATACATTTAAAAAAAAAATTATTAACAATCAATTCAATTAACAATTAAATATCAACAATTTGTTTTACTTTTCTTTTTATATTATGAAACACAGATAATTTAAGTCTAGTAAAGAAAAGCGTTGGCCAACGAAAACATTACCTCTTATCTTTTAAAAGAAAAGAAATTTAATTTCTAATTTTTTTTTGGGCTGAAAATTTTTTTGCATGCTGTCCCTTCCAATTTCATTATACATATACATATATACATATATATTTACTTATATCTAAAACTAACTATACAACTAATAAACATAACAACTTTATACTTTAAAAAAAAGTGTGCATAAATACATAAATAAGGCAAGTGACCATTTTATTGCAAATCATTTATCAATCAATTAAAACTTATGAAACTAATTTCGAACCAATGTTGAAACTTGTACCAAGTAAACACTGTGGACTATGCCACTCCGATGTCTATTAATTGCATAAATATTGCAAATTGCAAAAATAAACTCATATCATTTACAATTTTGAGTTACTCGTTATTATGCATTTACAAAACATGATTTGGAACACTTCTTATATCACTGTCAATCAGGAACAAAATGACTGACTTTTCAAAAAAAACAAACAATCGCCATTTTCTAAACATAACATTACATAAAAGCCTTCATTAAAGTTTTGGTGATCCAACACTTGTATCTTCAAAATTGTTTTTTTTTTTTTTCTTTTTAAATATTTTTGAATCTCACACTTGAACCAGCGTGGCTGGTTCAAAGATACGGCTTGGCTTAAAAATGGCTAGACGGGTGGATCCCTGCATGTCAGTCGAATGAGAAATTGATTTGTACGAAAGAAGTCTTGCCTCGAGAGACAATTATCTACTTCCCTTATCTCGTATTGAGTTGAGTTTCTATTTACATATTAGGAAGCAGATTTATCAGCAAGATAAGCATCAAGGCATCAAAGATAAGCATTAACCAAGGTAGCGGTCGGTTTTGTGACCTATGAACGCTACATGACCATCCAATGTTGAGTTATATTGAATATTTATGTTTATCAAAGAATGTTCGAAAATTATTTGCGGTAAAAGTTCTGTTACTGCCAAATATTTAGTATTTTGCTCTAAAGGATTCGGATCGGCATGTTTTGAAACACATTCACGATACAATTTATCTCCCGTAATGAGTATATAATCAATGTCAGTTTGGCTCCATGTACTTTGATTTTTTAATAGAAAAGCCATACAAGCGACTGCTGCTATTGCAGTACACTGTTTACCTCGAGAATCAGAGCTGAAATAATCACTACCCTGATGAAATGAGCCGCTTAAAATGTGTACATTATCGCTTATTCTAAAAAAATTAACTAATTGTTGATGTGTTTGTGAATGATTTTGTTCCTGCTGATTACTTTCTAATTCCTCATGCTTGTTATTGGTTACATTGTCAGAAATTTCGACAATTCTCGAAAAACTGTAATCTTGCAAATTAGAAAAATTCATTTTAACATCATGATATAAAAAATTATTCTTCAGTAGCCATTTTAAAGCAGATTTGATATTATCTACATTTATTTGAAATTGTCTAATCTTATCTACATTTTCTCGCGTCTCAGCTACAATTAATAATCCAGCGTTTTCGACAGGTAATGGTAGTTGCTCAGCAATTTTGCTAACATCTTGAGCGAACAAAACCATTTGGCCTTTTAAACCATTTCTGAGTGAATTTATTATTCAATTTGATAATTTTTAAAAATGGTATTACTCGACTCAATAATCGCTTTTCAATTTCTGACAAATCTATTAGCTCTCTAGGTATTGGTGCTACTTCCATATTGTTCCAAAAAGCTTGAGCTGGAGTTTTGTGCTTTTTCAAATTATTTAAGCAACGAGAACAAACAATGATTTTATACATCTCTACTAATTGTTTTGGTAAAACATCAGCGAAATTTCGAGCTTGCAAATTACAGCACTGCTGTGGGTACAGTAACTTTCTGCATACCGTGCATATTTTATCAGCAAAAACATTTATTGATTTAACAAATTCATCTTTAGTGAAAGTACTGCGTTTTTTATTAATTTGCTGCACTTTATTCAATCGCTGAATTTTTTTATCGGCAGTTTCATTTGCAAGACGATCACGAATCAACCCGAGTCTGTGTTCTCTCTGTTCTACTGTCTCATTACTCAATCTTTCACGAATTATCCCTAATCTGGCCTCTTTCTGTTCTACCGTTTCATTGCTTAGTCTTTTACAAATCAATCCGAACCTGTGTTCTTTTTCCACCGAATTTTCATAAGATAATCGATCGATTCAACGATGTAATTGCTGAAGAAACAAAAGTTAATGACAAACCCCCCCCCCCCTTCTTCTCGTTGCATTAAATTTAATGAGTACACCTTTCGAGGTACCTTTTTTCATAATTGACCATTTGAACTTTTCTAGTGTTAAAAAATAGGACTACTCGCTATTTAGCCTTTATAGCTAAAATATATCGTGCACTCACAAGAAAAATACCAAACTGTATTTTCGCAAGTATAGTAGTAAGAGAAAACAGACAAAATTTCAAAGAATCGTGTCATAGAGTATTCGGTATAATAGCTCATTGCTTAAACAATCATGGCGTCGACTTCAAAAAAAAAGGAAAAAAAGAAGATATAAACACTCGTTTTAGTTTCTGTAAATATCAGTTTACATTTCACGAATATAATTATTACGAAGTCGGAATTACTATTATGACACATTATTATTTAATACTTTTTAGTTACATGTTATATTTTTTTAAATTATATTTATTACACATTAATGTTGAATACATTTTTTCTTTATTTTTTTATTTTTGTTCTTTTTTTAAGTCGGTCTTTTTTGTTAAAAAATCATTTTTGAACAATAGTATTGGTGTGTAAAGATCACACCTACACTTGGCTCCTCTGTGCGCTAGACAGAAAGGAATTTACTTTCCGAACAACTTTTATAGATATCAGATGTTATATTAAATTATTCTTCCTCTACTTTTGCACATATTTAGAAGAATCATGGTATGTTTAGAAATTAATGATTACATACACCAATGCCCAATGAGATTTAAAATGAAATATATTACATTTTCCAAAATAAAATTAACCCTTTTACGACCACTGTCACTTTGGTAGTTTTCAGGGATTTTACAAAACCGTAACTTTCTTATTTATTAATATGTTTCAATTTGTTTTACATATTTTTTAGTAAAATTATAGCCTATATAAATGTAAATAAATTATATTACACATTTTTTTTTTATTTTATCTTTTTTTTAATGTTGAGTTTTTGTGTTTAAAGTTATATAGTGAGGCAACAAAAATAATTATGGAAAGTGAATTAATTTAATTTCAGAACATGTTTTCTAAATGAACAACAATTTTGGATTTGTTAGGGAAAAAACACATATTTTTTGCCTAACGAATCTACAAAAATAAAACTTCAAAAATTGGTGTTTTCTGTGCAGTTTTGTTTCAAATCAACCCTGTCAACTTTCACTCAAGTCAATCATCATTTATTTATTGTAGGCTCTCCCACTCATGTAAACAAAATAGCACAGAAAAAAACCTTGTCTTGGGTGGGATTCGAACACACAACCTTCGGCATCAATCCTTTATCAATGAATTGCTCCCTTAAGCCTTTCATCCACTAAGAGACTTAGATATAGTCGGTAATTTAACATTACTTGAGTGATATATTCACATTACATATTTTATCCCATAGTTACACTAACAACCCTTAAGGTTTATCGGTTCTCTGCTAGGTATCGCTAGGAACAACTAAAAACAACCTACTCATTTCTTTACGTCATCATACTAATAATGATTCTGTAGTTTTTGCAATAATTAGTGATGTTTAGTAAGAGAATAAATATTTTTATATATCTAATAGAATTTGTATTAAAAAAATAGTTTTTTTTTGTATTTACAACGGAAAACTAAACTGATATTATATGTCTTTCATATGGACTGTAAAAGATTGATTGATAGAATCACAAAAACTTGTATTTAAACACTTAAAAATAAAGGCACCACTAAAAAAGAAAAAAAAATCAATATTATTCAGTGCTTCAAATAAGGCCTCTCTTCTTTCTAAACCATAAAAACGGTGTCAACATTTTACAATGGGAGGAATTATAGATACCCCCTAAGATGGTGTAACAGTAAACTCATCCCAAGTAATTTTTTTTTTTTTAATAAATATCATAATACCCTATTTGTAGTGGTGGTTACCCGTGTTCATATCGGTCATTTCATAGTCACTCATGGATTACTGATGGAATGGGGAAATTTACCACAATGCCCATTTTGTCAAGGTGTGTTGTCAATTAAACACATACTCATTGAATGTGTTGTATTAAGAGGATTGCGACGAACTTTTGCCCTATCAAATTCAATTGAGGTGATATTAGAGAATGATGCTCAGATCCTTGTTCTGGTATTGTTCTTTATGTGTTGTCTGAAAGTGTTTGATAAAATTTAAAACCATTTTTTTTATTCGATGATTGGAACCTCTTTACAGCTATGTAATATTTTGTTTTATATAATTTAAAAAAAATTTTGTTAAAATTTTATCTCTCATTACTCATTGCACCTGTAATAGTTGTTTTAATTGTAATTTACCATAGTTTGTAATAATTGTTAAGTTGTTGCAAGGCCATTTTACAGCCTTGTAATATATTATATTGTTTATTTATTTTTTGTTATAAATATAGTTTTTGTTTTGTTATTGATTTTAAGATGTTATTTCTAAATTATTAAAGTAAAGCATCTTCTTGCCAAATTTTTTGAGGGCGATAATGATCGAAATGGTTTTTCGTCTTAAAACTCAAACAAAAATTGATATGTGAGTCATTTTTGATATCTAAAGGCATTTTTATTTTTGGTTACTCAAAATTTGGGCATAACTGTCAAAAACAAAGAACAATAAATATCGATCTATAGCTCTCGAATACTCTAATAGCGTCTTGGTTGGAAAAGAACAAAAGTTGATAATAGGCACCTAATAAGAAAGATGAAAGGGAGGGATCAAACACAAGACTACATAAAAAGTTATAGCTCTAGCTGGGTACTTCTGGATTGCCTGACCCTTACTGGTATGGGCGTCATCACCAGTTCATTATTGGGGGGGGTCACATATGCCGGGGGTCTAGGGGTATGGAAATTTTTTAAAATTAAACTTCTCAAAACATCGTTTTTATGCATTTATTTATGCGTTTGTAACAGAAATGTAATGTTAAAAACCCTAGTAAAGACAAAGCCTGATGTTTACCTTTTAACTAAATCATTCTTTTTCAGCAAAAATATTTTTACATCTCAAATATTGGGGGGGACGCGTCCCCCCCAGCGATACGCCCATGCTTACTGGTACCGTACTCACTAAAATGAGCCCTTGAGGGTAGCAAATTAATTTTAAAAATGAACAAGGTCATTTAAAATTAATCTTATCCTTCAACAAAATAGCAAAATATTAAACAATGAGATGAGCTTTATATTATAAAAAATAAGTTGTAAAATACACAATAAAATAAACGTAATGATGTTTGAAATATGCAAAATAATAAATACAAAAAAATATATATACATTTTACATGTAATATAATTGCAATATAATTACGTGTTTTATAATTATATATAATCAACAAAATGAGGTTTTTCATTTTTTAAACTATAGTTAATAATAAAACAATAAAATAAGCTAAGTATAATAATGAACAAAATAATCATGTAGGTCACCAAAGAAAAAAAAGCCATAATTATCAAAAATAATATTCTACATAAGGAGGGTTGATTAGTAGCTTACTATTTGTAAGTGCAAACACAGACAGATATTATTGTATTTGTGCTCAAAGAGATCTAATAGGGGTTAGGCAAATTACTGCTGTAAACAGTGTAAACCTAAAACAAAGTGGAATGAACCGAATGCATTTTTGTACCGAACTTGAGTCATATACGCTAGTTGCGTTTATTTGTTGCCTTTTGAGACATCATTCAAGTTATGTACAATTCTTACATCCGGTTCAGTCCATGTCTACTTTTACGCCTTTTATCGTTTTTCTTCATTCAATCAAATGTCATTTTCCTCATTTTTATTTTTAAATATTAACACTTTAACTGCCAGCCCTATAAGTGAAAATGTACCTCCGGGCCAGATATTTTTTTTCTTTAATTTGTATCCCTATGACCTTAGATATATACCAATATTGATATTTGGTTGTCAAAATTTATTTTATTGTAAATTTTAGGTGTGTGAAATTTAGATACACATGGCCTCTACCGTCTACAATATATGTATTGCTTACATCGTGGACCGTGTGTATCTGTTTAGATACACACATAAACAACTTGTATTTCACATTACATTTTGACTGTAAATGTATTATTTATTATGTATTTCATGAATATGATTTTATTATAATATATAAATTATAAATCAAACAAAAATTTACAAAACATATATCTTACCTCCATTTATTTTTGAATCAGAAGTCTTTCAATTGCACATATGGATACACATATCTATCTTTCTACACAAAATTCTATTCAAACACAAGTAAATCTTTTAAAAAATATAAGTAAATTGAGCACACACTGTCTGTAGTAGGGTAATACAAAATTAAACATTTTTTTTAACACGAACTATATGTTTAGAAAAAAAACAATTATTGCACATAAATTTGTCTGTGCATGCAGAACATTTTTGTTTTAGTTGTTTTGCATGTTTGATGGCATGTTGACGACCAAACTGTTTCGAAAGTACCATGTAACAATTAGTACATCTACCTTTTTGCATTGTATCTTCAAGTCTGTGCTGCTCTTGAATCGAAGGAAGATCAGCTGTTGGCATGCTCCCTATTAGGGCAAGAGCCAATTCCTCTCGAAATTGTGTAATTGTTATTTTGTTGCCTTTGATGCTTTGGTACAGATAATATGCATTTATTACTGATGTGTTTGTGATGAATTCAATGGCCACTTTCCTGTACCATTTAATGCCTTTCCTAATGGTTGTTGCATAAGATGACAACTGATCGCTAACATCAATGAATGATTTCGCTGTGTTATAATCAACTATAACATTGGGCTTTTCCTTATTCCTAACTTTGACAATCTCAGGAATATGTTTAGTAGACAAAAACAGAACATCCCTTCTGTCTTTCCATTTGGCTACAATAACTGACGTGTTACTTTGTAACGCATACATTTCACCTCTTTTTAATGGTTTTTTTGTAACTGCAGTTGGGTTATACTTCCTATTACTTCTCAAAGTACCTACCAAGTGTGTCTCTTTATCTAATAAATTGTGAGCTAATTCAACACTAGTGTAAAAATTATCCGTATAAAGTGTACGAGATGAATTCAGCAGACTCCCCATAAGTTCCAACACAACATTAATGGTTAGACTCCTTCCAGCTCTCTCTTCTTTTCCTGCATATACTTTTCCACAGTAAGTATAACCCCCTTTAGTGCACAATTTAAATATCTTTATCCCATATTTATGCCTCTTTCCTGGTATGTATTGACGAAAGGATAAGCGGCCCCTAAATGGAACCATTGTTTCGTCAATACAAACCGATTCACCAGGATTATACATTTTACCAAAATTATCATTTAATTTCTCAATTAGTGACGATATTTTATATAGTTTGTTTTCTAATTTTGCAGTTTCATTATTAGCAAAATGTATGTTGGCAAGAATATTTTCAAATCGATTGCGTGACATTGATGCAGAGATTTTATTACTATAAAGAATATTAGTACTCCAATAACTCTTAATACTAGGCTTTTTAACAAGACCCATCCAAATAAGTAATCCTAAAAATTGCTTAATCTCGTCAACTGATACAATTTTCCAAGCATTTAATCGAGAATGTGGAGTTAATGACTCTGTTGATTTCCTTTTTGCAATTTTTTGATTAGCATAATCGTTAGTTTCTTTTACAATGCAATTCAAGATATGTTCGTCAAGAAAAAGTAGGTAAAAGTCTAATATTTGCATATCTGTTTTTTTTAATTCTTCAAAACAAGTTTCTGTTGGTCCAGTTGGAGAAGTGAATTTAAATTGTTTGAGATTACCAGTAACATTATACCAAATAACATTAGCTAACAAACCACCCTGATTATGGTCAACCATTTCAATTTGACTGTTATCATCATCTGAAGATGATAAGTCTGTGGGCACTTGTGTGATACATGGTACTGGATTACAAGTAATTAGGTTTCCAGAGAATGGTGGTTGTGATAAGGGCGAACTTGGAATGTAATCAGGATCTGCCATTGAGTTGTCAGAATCAGAAGTCTCAATATCTATGATACCTTGTTGTATGATACCTGAAGTTGAAGGAATGGCTTCAATTGATGGTGTAACAATGGGGTCTGGAACTGAAGAAGGCAGTGTGGTATCTGGTGGAATTATTATGACTGGTAGGCCTATTTGTTGAATGTTGCAGTTAGCAGTATCATGTTCCTGTGTGATATTAGATGCTGGCAATAATAGGCTGCTTGGTGAGTTTGATATCAGTGGAATTTTGATGTCAGTAGGAACTGTAATCAAATTATTACCAGAACTTGAAGCAATTGGATTTGGTAATGGAGATTCAGGAGTATCATCCTGAGATTCGTCCTGAGATTCGTCCTCCTGGAACCATAATTCTATAAATCTAGCTCTTTTAGAATTGGGACTTTCATATAAGTTTGAACGTTTCATATTGTATAATATAGTACTTACAGTTTGATGAAAAAATGTACATAAACACTAAATCGATGAATAAATTTACAAAAACACTAAATAACTAAATATCACAAACTTAACCTGTTCTTTTTCACATAGGCCTATATGGCATAGGCATAACCAAAACGTAAACATGCACTGTTTCTTTGCAATGATTATTATACAACAGTAATAAAGAAGTAATACATAACTAACTTTTTTATTCTATAACACAAAAACTAAAAACAAAGTAATTCAAACAACACATTCGATAATAAACAACCTAAACACGAAGTACAATGTTACATAGGTTATAGGCCAAACTAAACTGTTGTAAACAACACTCAGGGCTGCCAACTTGAAGACCAAATTATGAATGCTGTTCTATGGGACCAGATGAGTTGAAAACAACATTATATCTCTATGGAAACGTGTTCCTATTTAATACATTCATGTTTAAAAGTGACAGTAGACCGTGTGACGATCAGATACACGTGGCCTCCGGGACAAATCAGATGTGTATCTGATTAGATACATATGGCACTTAAAGTGTTAATAGAGGTGTGTAGGCCTACTTTGTGTGTGTAGTGAAAGATGAGTAACTATGAGTCATAGTGTTTTTATTGAGTTTTTGTTTTATTACTCTGCTAATTTAATAAGTTTAATTAAAATAATCATTTTTTAGTAGTTAAATTTGATGGTTCTGATTGGGGATAGTTAGTTTAAAAATTAATTTTCAATTTACAGGTTAATTTAAAGAGAAGTCAACATAACCTTACAACATCGGTTTTTGTTTGTTATTTCTAGGGTAAGATTTAATTCGGATATGTTCGTTTTGTTTTGTTGTTGGTAGCTAATATGTGATAATTTATACAGTTTTTTATAAGTAGTCAATGGTTTAAAAGTTTTTCAAGTAATATATATGTTGTGCTACACTTTAGCCTAAGTTTAATTTTATTTACTATAATAGGCCTAGTGTCTAACAAATAATTGTTACCTTTATAAATTATCGTTAACAAAAGAAAAATCTTAAAAAATATGGTTTCTTATTTACCTAAATCTTTAATAAACATCTATAGTAAATCTTCTTTTGTTATACTCATACTTTTCAATTGGGGGGGGGGATACTCAGAATTTTTATATAGTAAAAAAAAACACATTTTTAATGAAAAATTATTCTAAAAATTCCTACTTTATTATTTTAATAGCCTATGCAAATAAAACTAAGCTAACTAGACCATAACTTTAAATATCTGTTGTACCTCCTCCTTCGATTTTTCTATAAAAAATTATGAAGCCAGTATATATATATTACAGTAGAATACACTTGAAAACAAGCGATCATAGATGCAGTGACTAGATCATAGTTTATTAGTATTAATGTTGGCATTCCTAATCTACGTAGCTGGATTTCGTACTTTTATAAATCTCATTTTCTATTAAACTAAAGCATTTTGAGACTTGAAATGTTCATTGCAACACATAATATGATCTGATCCTTTGATTACAAGGTATAAATACTTTGTTTTCCTATTTTTTTTTAGAAAAATCGTAGGACGAGGTACAGCTGACATTTACCAACCTAACATGCTAGATGTCAAATATTTCTTGTGTGTCTTATAATCAGTCTTTTTTTAAGGTAAACCTGATTATCCATGTCATCTCTGTTTTTCAATATATCTTATTACAGACATGTTTTAAAACCTTTAGAAATAACAAAGGCGGTTGTCAAAGATATTTTTGGTAGTTTAACATACTTGTAGAAAAATTTGTGTTTTTTAGTTTTTATGGAATAAATTGCTAGGATTCCATTTTATGAAACAATTTTTACTCCGAATTTGTGTTATTTTGTACAACCTCTTATTATAACGAAATCACCAATCAGGGTTCACTTATAGTGTGTAGCAACCCATGGTACAAATCTGGTAAATGTTCAAATGATACTGTGTTGCGATTTAATATAGAAATTTCATGAAATCGTGTTTTACATACTTCATTATTAAACAATTGGATCATCCCAAATTGCTGGGAAGACCCTTTTCAAGTATTAAAATGCATTATTTCTGTCAAAAAAAAGCAATTTTAAAGTTTCCATTTGATGTTCAGAATATGTAATGAGCCTAGCCTATGCATGTAGGTTTCATAGCTAATAGAATAGCGTGTCTTTAGATTTATAGTAGGTCTTCTAACAGGTAAATATTACTATGCTGTATAATTTAAGAATCATGTGAACTACGCCTAATGAAATATGTATATATTTATATTGACCTAGCCAGACCTAGTAAAGGAACTAAAGGTCTTGTAAGGTAACTATATATACTTTCCCAGACCTGGTGTTCCTTTAATAGATCTAGTTGACCTGTAGTTCCTTTACTAGGTCTGGTGAAGTAACTATATTTATATATATAATTACCTAAACAGACCTATTTGCGCAGATGAACATAAACATCGAGCGATGAAACATTCAATTTACCATAGGAATTAATGTATGGTTAATGCCTTAACCTTATAATTCTAAGATTTCGTACTTTTAAGTTGCTTAATTTTGACAGGAATAATGGATTTTCATACTTTAAAAGGATCTTCCCAGCTTAAGGATGTTCCAATTGTTTAATAATAAGGTAACACGATTTCATGAAATTTCTATATTAAATCGCAACAGGCTATCAACGAGGCATTTAGTTTATATCTACACCTTTCTAATTTAGTTTCAGGGTAAATCCTTTTCTTTCATCTTTCAGGTCTCTCTTGACAATAACTTGTTCTTTTCTGATCCTGTTACAGAGTAGGCCTATGCAAAGAGCCACGGTTCTATATTTTATGGAATTTTTCCCCCCTTTTTTTTTTTTAAGGCGTTGATGATTAAAATGTTTTTACCATTAAACAACAAGACAAACAAAATAATGCAAAATCAATTATATAAATTATTAATGAAAAACAAACACAATATTTAGTAAATTCTACAATTTATAAATTGTAGAATTTACTAAATATTGTGTTTGTTTTTCATTAAAATGGAGTTCTACCAAGTACCATCGGTCAATAGTGTAAATCATATAAATTATTGATCCACCATCTTGAAAACCTGTGAAATAAAGGAAAGGGAAGTGTAACATACATTAATAAAACGGATTATTTTCCCATCTAGGCCTATATAGAAAATGTTGTACTATTATCAAACAGTATAATTATATTGCCTACATTAATGTAGGCTATGTAAAATTTCAACCATTATCTTTTACAATTATTGTTTAATTGTCTTCATTGAAAGTTCATCTAATTAAATATGATTTATGCTGAGGATGTATTTATCACATAAGCAAAGCACTTTTAGACCATGATATAACAATTAATTAATGAAATCACTTGTTGGTGAATATTAGTTTTGGTTAGGTTTTTGTGAGCGGGAAAGTTATGAAATATTTATTATCTTTACGTCACAACATTAATAATTTGCAGTAAATTTGTATATATACGTATAGTAGTTTTCTATGTTTATGAGATTATGAATGTGGAAGTCTTTGAGTCGAAAAATGTCTGATAAATTGTCAGTTGAATATTTGTTTAAAACATTTTTGCATTTCAAATTTTTGGAATAACATTGGTAATAACCATTTTAATTTATATAGTCTAGCGTAATACATGATCATTTAAAAATATTATATATACTGTTGTATTTATCTTGTACAAACTAGGCCTACAATAATATAAGTTTAGTTAAGAATGTTCCCATAAATTAATTGCCAATAATAATTGACAGCCATATTTATTACTGTATTTGAAACCTCTAGGGCTCAATACAAGTTAATGTGCACCATCTTGGTACTTACCCAGTCCCATCATACATATATAATGTAATACAAACAGATCTTCTAAATGTAATCCCCAAAAGTTGGTCTCTTGGGCCTTGTAGGACATTTTAAATTCTATTGGTTTATCTATAGGTCTTACCATAGTGAATGAGCACTAGTACGAAATAACGAAATCCTCAGATTCCAGATACTTTAAGTGAATTTTTATAAAACCTCTTGGATTGCGTTATTGGTAGGTTAAAAAATTTTCCAATTAAAAACTGTTGTTTTATATTTAATAATAAAATAAATATATATGCACACACACACACACACACACACACACATACACACATACACTATGGGGATAATAGTTGAAGATTAGTTATAAAAATGATTATATATAAGCAAATATTTATTTATTTTCTTTAGGATAAATACCTAATACAAAAATCAAAATTACTAGAATTAAATTTGTTTGGTTTAGTCACTTTCTTCTACTTTATTTTTATAATAGGAAATGCATTTAAACAACTACAGTATCACCATTGAACTGTGAAGACGCTACAGTTCAATATAAACCACATTTTCGACATTCGTAAGTAGATGATCCACATCGTATTTTACTTTACAATTATAAATAAATTATTCGAAACTGGTGATTGAGTCATCATTATTGGCACAATTTTTAATGAAATTATCATTAGCTATTCTTATTTGCACTTGTAGGTATATATAGATGTTCAAAGACTGCATCAATTTAGGCACTAAACGGTAATTGAACACAGGTTGTGGCTTTGACAAAAAATTGTATTTCAATGTATTCAAATCATTGATTTTTTGGGGGCGCTGTATGAAGCCAGAATGCATGCTACACAAGCTTGAAATTTTTTACAGGATCTTCACTAGCATTTTTTTAAAATTTTTAGAAAACTTATTTTGCCCTTCATTGAAAAATCAGACTTTTCACAACCAATAAAAGCGTCTAAAAAAAAAAGAAGAATATGCTCTTACTCTTTGGATTACTTTCAAACGTTTATTATTCGTTTTATTCAAAAATTATTTCTCCAAACTTCTAGATGGAACAATTTTCCTCACAACTTTTTGTTGAGGTGATTTTTGAAAATAAATTTCATGGTCTTTTGGAGTTGGTCCAATTGATTTAATAGCCAATGTTTTAAGAATCTATAGCAACATTTGTTAATTGTAAATTGATTGTTATTTTAACAATCAACCTAGGTGCCTGCATCACTTTCGGATTTTATTTTTGCTATTCACAAGAAATTTCTCTTAGCCAAATTTAAGGAGCATATTTGCATCAAACTCGACATCTGCAGTTTTATTTTTGAGTGAATGCATAACAATTTCTTTTATCTGATCTTACACTGCCTTTTTTATAAACGTCAAATTCCACGTACATATTCAGTCAATTATTCTTCAAATATATTAAAATACTCTTTAATTACTTCTTACTGAGCTTTCAGAACACTCTTCAATGCCTTGATGTCTCTTATAAACTTCCTCTGCCAACTTCCAATATCTTTTGTCTATTAATATCGGTTCAAACTTTGAGTGAGTTGGAATCATGTATGTTTTCAGTTTCTCTCTTACAGAGTTCTTTGATTCACAGTAAAGGAGGATGTGTTCAATGGTTTTATCTGCTCTGTCACAAGCCAAACAGCGAGGAGACTCTCCGCTAAGTGAAACCTATTCAGGTAGGCACGGGTGTCAGTGTGACCAGTTCTTATACGGGGAGCAAACGTTGAAGTTGAACGTACAACATTTTTGTACAGTGATGCTTCGAATGGCTCTTTCTGAATCTTAAAAAAGAATCGTCCTGATGTACTGTCCCTCCACTGCTCCATCGAGGTACTCTCAAATTTCCTTTTAATTTCTCACAAACACTCACTCAGAGATATCTGTCTCAGGAGGGCAGGCTGAAGTTTTCCTGCATGATTGGCCAGGAATACCACAATAACTGAGTATCCACCGGAAGGTGATATTTTTTCCTGATAGTCTTCCAATCAATTTTATGAATCTCTTCGATACGGTAGTCGAATTTTGTTGGTCGCTGTTTATGTATTATTAGTAGAGCTGAACTAGAGTCGGAAAAAATGCAGATATCATTCACAGGGATGGTGGAATGTAAGCAAGCGCACCATTTATTGCGAGTAGTTCAGCATTGGGACTGCAGGCAGATCCTGATGGCAGTGCAAATTCTGTGTCAGCTGTATAGTCATAGAATTCAACTCCAGCATTCCCTTTAATACCCTCGATTGATTCATCTGTGAAAATCCAGTGAAATCCATTGTATCGTGTACCAATATAATCCAAGATTGTCTGTAGGAGGATCTCTGGAATTTCTTCATCCTATTTAACAATTCCTGGCATGGTTAGTTCAATATCAATGCTTTTAATTAACCATTGAGGAGTGAAGTTCACTATTAGAAAAACTTCTGGTACACTTTGTGTTCTATGTTTGAGACGATATTATCGAAAGAGTTGCAAACCAAATTGATTTTTTCCAGACGAAGTAGTGGATGGTTTTGTGGGAGAGCCTGGGTTTTGAGATGTTTAGTTAAGAACATCCTTCTGATGTATAATTTGAATGGTTCAATTTCCATCGACTGAACACCGGTTGTTGCAGGGGAACCCAAACATAGCTGTTCTGAATCACTTCCAACTTACTGAGATGACATGAAGCAGCAGATCCTCAAACCTCAGAACCATAGCTCATTCTTTATCTAATTATCTACAACGAAATATTTTGTCTATTTTTCTCATTTTTGACCAAAATATAATCCCATACAACGAATTTCCGTTGTAGAACATTAGATAAAACTGTCTAAGAGTAATGTTAGCCTACCCCAAACTCTACTCGCTACCGCTTTCATATCATTCATTCTTTCTATGCATTGGCTCTGTACGTGGACCCCACCAGGAATTTAAAACAATACCAAGATTCTTCAGATTCAGGTTGTAATGCAGGATGTGGTCATTAATGTATATCAATGACTTGAAATTCTTCTAGTAAAAACTGTAGTATCTGTTTTCTCTTCAGATATCTTCAAGTTCCACTTGTCCATTTGAACACTGAGTTTATGGCTTGCTGCACTTCAAAAACAGCTTGGACTGGGTTTTCATATGAAGACCATATTGTTATATATATATAATTTAATCTGTTTTTTGAAGTATTGGATGCAATGTCACTTAGCATTATATTAAATAATGTGGAGCTCAGAACTGCTCCATGTGGTGTCCCATTGTTCACTGGTCCTGGTTCAGATTCAACTTCGTTTAAAATGGTTTTAATTTGTCTTGTAATCAAAAAGTTGTACAGGAATTTTAACATTCTGATTCTATTGCATATGTTCATGCATTGGAGAACCATGGACTTACGTGTTAAACTGTCAAATGCTGCCTCAAAATCAATCATTAAGGGTATATAATAAGTAAAATACTCATAATATACTTGGAATTAACAGTACTCATTAAGTATGTAAACTACTCATTAAGTAACAGTCTGAATAAAAAGTAGTTTTAAGTTAAGGTTTACAATGGGGTTTATTACTGACATTGCATATTACAGTATTCTGATAACTTTTTTTTAAAAATAACGTTTTTTTAAAAGATTACAATCATATATACATGATATCCTACATTAAGTGACAATGTGCATAAGCAAAATAGACTGACCTTATAACAGTGTTTCATTTTTCTCCACATAAAAACACCTCTTGCAACCTCTTTACAAAGATGTTCAATTTGGTAGTTAAACTTAACATTAGGTGGTAAGTGGACTCAACAAATTTCCAGATTTATTCAAGATTGATTTTTCCTTAGATTAAAATTGTTATTGGTTTTTACATTATTTAAGCATAAAAAAAATGTGCTCCATACCAATGCTCTGTAATAAAATTTTTGCTGTCAATTAATAATTTGCAGAATCGGCACAATCATTGGTAACATTTATACCTATATCATCAGCAAATATCAAAGAATACACCAAAATTTAAAATTGTAAATATTTATATAAATAATAAATAGAACAAGGTCCAGGATTGAATGTTGAGGTAAACATTGAGTAATATAGAATCATTGTAGGTTGTAAAAAATTTAATCTTTTAGTCACATGAGTCGAGCATCTTCTATAGTGCAAACAACTGATATAATGGTTTTCAATATTTCGAATACTAGTTATCTTAAGTAAACACCCAACTCTCTTCACGTGTGTCTCACAAAGTATTGGGTTGGACCTTACTCTTTTCAGAAATGTTATTAGAATGTTTAGAAAAGATACCCGTTATCGCTATTGTACATTCATTATATCCTAACATAGTCATTTATTGACATAGGGTTGTATTTTATCTTATCTGAACTGGACTAGTGCACTTGCGGTCATTTTTAAATTTAATCTTTTACTTTTGGTTGTTTCTACATAGGCCCCTAGTGTTGTCTGTCAAAATAAACGAAGTGTCCATTGGTTTTACTTTCCAATGATGTGTAGTCGGTTCAAAAATGACGAAGTATATTAAACAAATGCATCAAATCAATCAGCTGTGTTTATTGTTATCAAATTGTTGTGGATCTTAATTTCAGGTATGATTAGATAAGTTAGTCTGTAATATTATATCTATTGTGTTTATTAGGGATAACGTGAAGTTTATTTATTTAAAAAAATGAAAACTATTTAGATTTTGGTTAAATTAATTTTTGGTGATTTAAAACAAATTAGGCCTACTTTTATTTTCCGACATGTGCAGTGTTATGTGATGGGTCAAAAAATTGATGTGAAGTTTTTTTGCTGATATTATACGACCGTATTGAGGCTCCCTGAGTTTAAATATGGTACGAGTAATTTTTGGAATGGTGTCTTTCTTATCCATCCATCAATTTTTTTAGATTATCTCACCTAAAAACAAACAGTAAACTTCTTTACAGTAAACGATGAAATTAGTTCTTTTAAATCTGGAAAAAGGTATTAATTTCTCTTGTGTGAGACCATTAATTCCTTAATAACCCAATAGTTGAATTCAGTTCCGTTATCAGATATGATAATTTCTGGGTTGTCGTAGTTAGTAAAATTATCTATCAACTTGTTTCTTATCTCAGTTGCATGCTGACTCATAATGCCGTACATTTATAGATACCTAGATAATTAATCGACTACTGTCAATTATTTTGTTGTGTCAATCATTAAAGTATCAATTGATGTTGTTTCCATTAGTATCGACACTGTAAGCATTAGAGTTAAAACTGTTTTCAATGGAAATCTTTACAACGTTTCCGTACAGTAAATACTCCCATTTGCTCTATAGCCCAAAAATGTGGATCAATTATCAAATTTGATATGTGAGCATATTTTGTGCCATATCTTGTGAAATTTTTATTTTATTTTTATTTTTTTCTTCATTTTTTGATTACTCAAAATTTGAATGTATAAAACTACAATTTGATCTAATGATTTTGATCAAATTTTGCTCAGTGTAACTTCTAAGCAAACAAATTTATTGCTCACGATCTCTTCATAAATGATAATTCATGAGTTATCAGTAAAACACACATAAATCTGCCATAAAATATTAAATTTCTCAAAATTGACTTTACCGATTTTGTTCAAATTTTAGTGAAATGTGAACATTAATGACCCATACATGTGTGCAAATTTGTAAGTAAAAAATAAAGTTATGGTTCAGAATAATTGTCAAAAAACACACACAAAAACCTTGCACTGAAGATGTGTTTATTGCACAAGCAAGCAAGTTGAGGTTCTTCTAACTTAAATATATATATATTTTTTTTCACAAAACATCCATGGTTCATATTTATTTATTAAAACTACCGAAATGACGTTTTTGGTGAGGATTAGTTTTAGTAAGTTTTATATTTGGTTTTGACGATGAGTGAGTAAGAAAGTTTGTGCAAATTTTGTTGTACCATTTATTTCTATTATTCATGTAGTTCAATCAGACATTTACCATAATTGATTTGTGTAGCCTATATCAAAACTAATACTTATCATTTCAAAAGAATTTTTCCCCCTTGTTTTAAGGCGAAAAAACTTTCTTTCATAATCACCTTATAAAAAAGGGGGGGAAACAACATAAATAAGACGCCTAATTCTAATAATGTGAGAGTTAGAAAAGAACAAGAGATGATCAAGAGGATAGGAAAGATGATAGAGAGGGGTCTAACACAAAACAACATGAAAAATTTATAAGTCCAGCTAGGAACTTCATGATTGCCACACTCAGACTTACTATCAGTGAGTCTGTGAGGGTGTTTCGAAAGAAAGAATCAAATAGGGAATAAAACTGAAGATGACTTGATTCTGTTGGAAACTAGAATTAAAATTAGTACCCTAAGCATTCCTCTAGCATATAGATTAATAAGACAATAAGCATTAAATTAGCACATCCTCTAGTATATAGAACCTCCTGATCCAGATCGGCATTATTTTTTTCTTCATTTAAAAATGCACTACTCCAGGAATCACCAGTGGCTTTGACCTCTCTTTCATGTATTTTTTTAGAAAAATCCTACCTTCTGATTTGCTTTCTTAAATACATACAGTTTGCTAATCAATTTTCTTGTTTGGTGATATATTATTTTTCCAACAATTATTTCCCCAATTAGGCCTGCAATTACATCTATTTTCATCTGAGTAATCACACTTATTGCACTTCAGAAACAATACACTATAAACAATCCAGACACATGCTATCTAATTTTTAATTTGCCTCTATTTTAGATATGAGCTTTATTCTTGGAACAGTTTTGTAAATTAGGTTTTATTTCCTGCCATAATACTCTTTAATATCGAACCTGATTTTGTTTTAATTATTTAAAAGAGAACCCGAGGATTGTAAAACTGGCCTCGCTTTTATTGGTGAAATGTTTTATAATGAATTTCTACTTATAGGTGTTGTCTTTTATTATATTTCGTTTTCATTAACAACTAGTCCCATTCTGGGTTCTTGATTTGAATAATTTGGGAAACTTTTTTTCATGCAACTTCATTTCTGGTCAGACAGATTTCACTTTGTTACCCTTTTCTAAAATCCACTAAACACTGGTTTAATGTTATTTGACAATGATCAAGTGGAAATTACACCAAGTCCCATCAAGATTCGAGCTCCAATTAACTCTGTATCTTTTCTAACTTGGTTATTGTGGTTTTTTTTATAGGGTCAACAAATTGGCCTAACAAGCAAAGTATGAATATAAGCAGCAAACATTCCCTATTTTAGTTGTGTTTTTCTTTCACTTACCCAGTGTACATGGGCGTACCCAGCGAGGGGCAGGGGGGCAGCTGCCCCCCCCTGGAAGCAAAAAATAAATCTTTATTATACATTTTGTTGCTGGAATTTAATACAATTCTTGAAATAACTATTTTAATAATCAATGACCATGGCTTGCCCCTCCCTAGTTTTGATCCTGGGTACGCCCTTGCCAGTGTACATAGTATAATTGTAAGTTTGGTGATCACAAACAATTTTGACCTCCATTTTTTGCCTTATCTTTACATTTCATGACTTGAAGAAACTGTAAAAGTTTTTTTGACATGGCGTCCATTTGGCATTGTTGTTGTCGGCTGTATGTAAGCACATAGTGTCCATATAATTTAAGATAGGAATATGAAATGTAGTATAGGAGACTATAGAGTGCTTTCATATAAAACCCCATTAAAATTCAGAAACTCTAATTAAAAATGACTACAATTTAAACAGTTTTTTGTTCATATCTCGTGTACTATTCAACCTATACCCACACTGCATTAGATAAAATTTTCAGTTTTTAATACTGCATGTAATGGTACCAACCCCAAATCTCTAAGATGACAAATAGCGAAGTTATTGTCAAAAATGAAATTTAAAATCCAAACCTTACAAAAAAATATGTCCATCAGTTCCGAAACACTGACACGAGAGATGTGAGTGGAGATACACAATTACGAGGTTCATAAAACCTGTATAACAACTGTTTTAAGCAAACTTACCCTACTGGATAAGACCCTTTGATCTACCAATGCAATTTAATTTAACACATCGTACAAAGCCTAAGAGACTAACTTTTGGACATTATATTTAGAAGATCTGCTTGTATCATAGGGCTTGGTAAGTACCATGAAGAAACTCCATCAATTTGTTCGACTTCCACAAACTAATAAATATGGCTACCAGTTTTTTAAAGGAAATTTAATTTCTGGGAATATTCTTAAAAAGGACGAGGAAATGTTTCCTTCCTGTTATTTAGTTGTAACGAAACTAAAAATGTTAAAATTAAATTGTTCATTATATTTTTCAGTAACATGGAAGTACCAAAACCGTACAAACTATGTCCCAACAACTTGGGCGGTCTTTTTTACGATGAAGCTTGTTTGCAAGTAATTAACAAATTCAACGACACTGTACAGCTACGATCCATATCTTCCGAATGTTACGAGGTAAGCATACGGCTAGGCTACTGATTTTGTTTGGAGTAAATCCAAATGTATCATATCTGTGACATATTTTAGATGTAATAAAATGGAATGTTATTTCAGTAATCTTATTTAAGTATTTAACCCTAGTGAAAATGTAAGAAATAAAATAGAGAACTAGTAATAAATTCAAATTTTACATCGAGATAGAATATAAGAGGGACATGTGAGAAATTTCTGATGATTTGTTTACAAAGAAGAAAAGCAGCTACGTATGTATTTTTCTAAATTGTTTGATAAATTATGCCCTTGCAACTGTTATGCAAAACTAAATGCAGTATATTTTTTTTGAGCACCTTAAATGAAGGCCCTAAACTCGCAAGGTCCCTTATTGGTCTCTTTAAGGTCAGGCTGTCCACTGGCTCCTTCCACGTGGCATCTTGTATAGTCTTTGTGTATGGAATGAGTTGAAGAGGTACTTATCTCTTCAGCCTCCCGCTATATGACAAAAAAAGTATAGTGAGAATAATCTTTAATAAACTGTGCAAAAATATTGCACTAACTTTCTCACTTGTAAATCGTATTTTATTAAAATCAAGCTTTTAATGACTGTGGTCGAGTATCATTTTTTGAATCGTTATATTTTTTTACTACGATTTTGAACATGTATTTTCATTAATTTTTACATTCCATTAAAGTTTGAACGAAATGGGTAGAGATGATTTTGAGAAATTGTGTCTTTTTATAGTAGCTCATGGCTATTTTGTTTGTTTGTTTTTAACTGATAACTTACGAACCGGCACTTTTGGAGATATGCCAAGCATTATGATTTGTTTGAGCCTTTAGAGACTACCCTTGAGCTAAATTTAATCAAAATCATTTAGCTGATTTTGAGAAAATCATAATGTATGTTTTTTTTCCTTATGTACCTACTCCCAAATTTTTCCCATATTCCAGATTTGATTAAAATTGATCCAAACATTTGGGGCTGCACAGGTGGACAGACATCATTCCAAAAAAACATTTTTGGGAACTGATGGGACCTTAAAACCGATAAATTCGTAAAAAACTTTGACTTAGACTTTTTGATCCATTAGATAACTTAACTCCACATAAGTGAGAAGATGTTTTTGATTAAGAACTACAGTAAACCAAATGATGTATGTAATAAAACAATTTCAGAAAATGTAATATCTGTATCACAATTAAAACTTTCTTTTTACCAACAGTTTCATAATTATAATGTTCTACACCTTTAACCCTAATATGATATTAATGTAAAAAAATTATGGATAATTCGAAGTCAATTTCATTAATTCGATGTTTTTGTATCAACACTAAAAATAAAATCTTGTACTGTAAAAGGGATCACCTTCCGAGAATTATACTGTACATTGAATAGGACACTGCTCAGGGATAAAAGTCTAGCTGCTATTTTTTGGGCATCTAATTTCATCGTTCGATGCTCTTCTCAGTCTCAGTCTGTTGTTACAGTATTGTGCCTCTGCTTGTCACAGTCAATTGTATTTTGAAAAAGATTGTTTGTGCGAGCGATCACAATGTCTTTGCGTTCAGTGCAAGGCATTAACATTTTATGTTAAGGTAACTGCGTGAGTTTTGGCGGTACATTGAAGGACAAACCAATGTAAGTGAAGCTGTTTTCATTCTCTAAACGTACTTCATGTACATATATGTATAAACTTACAAAATACTAGTACTGTGTATAATAAAATAGCTTCACTAACTTTTGATTTGTGATAATAAAGCATATATAATAAACATATACACTTTAACTATTATTTCAAGCATTTTGAGAACCTAAAACTTGAAAAAAAATTTAACTTTTATAATTCAAATTTTTGGATATAGAATTTTTCAATTGGTCCCTTCAGCTTCAAATTGTCCAAATTCTACTGTATACAAGAAATGATATCTACTAAAATGGTTGTATTGAAGATCTATAAATATCAAATCTACAGGTTTATTGAAAAAGGTGTGCACGATTTCGAGATAAAATAACTAAGCTTATGGTTCAGATATGTTATTTATTTTTATACCAAAAGATACAGAAAACAATCAAGTTTTTTACATTACCTAATGAGATTATAAATTCCCCCTCCCCCTCCTTTCAGTTGTTTGGCAAATATTGAAGACCCAGATATGTTTGACCTCACCAGGAGTGATTCTCTCTCTTAAATTGTATATCCAGAATTACCTCGGCATAGGTAATGTTCTTATTGTAACAGCAGAAGAAAAAGTTCGTAAGGATCAGATCATAGTTTCTTGGTGCCCACAAAACAGGATCATTCCTTCCAATCCAAAAGCCAGGAATCCTGTCATTAAAAGCTTCTCTTATATTGAGACTTGCGGTAATACGGGTGGTGCTCCATCTTGCAGAAATTTTCTCTTTCTTTATTATCAATTTATAGGGAAACATAAAGATTGAAATGTTCATTTAAACGATACCTCCAATCATTTTCTCAGCAAACATTTATTTATCTATTGTCTATTGCACATTTATCCACATCATCTATTTATTTATCTTTGGAGAATAATTACAAACATACTGACAAATTTCTTTTGATTGCTGAGTCCCCAGATTCTACAATTAAGCCAGTTAATACCGCCATTTATGTGGAAAGTTTTTCATAGATATAAATGAAATTATCTTTTTTGTTACATCTGCTGATCCAACACTTTACCATAACAGGATTACGGCAGTTTCAGGATTTTTGCGCTATCATCAGATTTATAAATATAAATAACATGAACAACACATTAAAATAAAGCTCCGTAAGGAGGTCATTATGTTTTTAAAATTACACAAAACATACTACATATATAGGGAACACAAACATACTTGTATGGAAGATGATTAGAGTTAGCATGTTCGGATGCACTCTAAGATAGATGGCTTGAGACTATTTATCTATTTCCATTGTTCTGATTATTATCTTTATTTGTATAATTGTGATCTGATCTGAACTTCTTGTGATACATTATGTATGAATGAGCATATGGTTGATCTGAGCTTTTAAATCAGACAAATAGTCGATCCTTCTAAAAAAATATTTTAGGAGCATATAGCAACTCCAAAAGTTCAAATTATGCTGAACACCTTATTAACAATTGTCACATTGACATCAACTTTTACAGTACATGGTTAATAGATATTTATGCAGCAAGTGGTGTAATAGGTTTCTTCACAGCACGAGAGGAAGGTTCCTGAGTGTTGTAAAGAAGCTTTTACAAATTATATCTTAGGTGCAATATTTTACCTAATTCCATTTTTCTCACTCATTTTTATTTGAAAGAAAATTGAATCTATTATAATAAATTACCTAGAATCAACTTGTACTAAATTTGTTGGTAACTATGGTAACCAATGTAAATACACATACAACAATCAAAACATAGCCTAAAAAATCAACGATAAACATTCCAATATTTAAATCAGCTGTTAATAGCCATAGGTTAAAATAAATATTTTAAAAAAATCACCTTATGTTTTAAAAATTTAACAACTTAAAAATTAATTTAAATTTAATAAACTCGAACTATAGCTGCAAATTCAGTTCAATATTAATTCCAATATCATGATGTAGTAATTAATCTGAATAATTCAAATATGCACCATTAGAGTCAGGTGGGTAATTTAGATCCCTACATACAGATAGTATGTGGGTTAGATCAATTGGTAGAACATTGGTGTATAAAGCCAAAACTCTAACTGAGTTCGATTCCCAGTCTTGATAGTATATTTTTTACATGCAAATTTGTTCTAAGCTTGGTGTAATCGTAACTTATGAACTCTTTACACTACTCAGTGCCGTAAAAAGATTACACAATGTAATACACACATTATGATAATATACACATATAATGACTACACCATTATGTGTAATAAATAATTACACATAATGGTGTAATAAATAGGTCAATTTAACATGTGGAATTGGGTAAAACACTTAATCCTCTTTATATGGAGTAGGCTTTGTTAAACTGTCTTGTTTATGGATCTGATGATGAGCGCAAGAAGCCTGAAACTGCAGTAATCCAGTTATGGTAAATTATTGGATTAGTAGATGTACCAAAAATTCGTTAGAGCACATTTTGTGGTTCTAATTCTAAAAAAAAAAATGTTTAACTTCTATATGCTATAACTTCTATAATATGGTCAAAATATGCCTACATACAAAATTTGATTAAAATCCGTCCAGAGATTTGTACTGTAAATCACTGCATATATCACAGACGTCATTGTCTAAACCACTTTTTTAGACTTAGAGAATCTCAAAACAGATAGAATAACAAAAAACTAAACAAAATGTTGATATCTCTCCAATTTCCGTAGATGCCATACTTTCTATTTTATGTTAGAAAACACTCCAGTTTATGATAGGATTGTTAATATGTGTGGTGGAATATAATATTACCTACTTAACCAATTTCTGTTATAAAAGTTGAACTGGCTCACACCATATTCGATCTAGCTTCCCAATATAGTCCAAACAGGTATTTTCTTCTCTGCTTCTGTTTGTAAAAGTTATTGGAAACTAAGAGATGATCCTTGTTCATCTTTGAATGGTTGCAGTCACATAATGTGTATTTGTCAGAATAAAAAAGATACTAATCCTATTTAAATGTTTTGCCTGGCAGTCGTGTCCAGTTGAGAGACGGAAAGTTGCAACTGATGTTTTTCTCCGAAGATGCTGATTTGTTTGTACTAGTGTTGTTTGTCTTTTAAGTTTGCTTGTTTTTATGAATTAATTCCAGAAGAGACAATTTTTTCACTGATTAATATTTCCTTCTAGAGAAAGGATTATCTTAGGTTTTGCTGTTTGAGTATTCCTTTCTTAGAAAAACTACTAGTTTCTTCATTCCCTTCGAGGCCCCTTTGTAGTTATCCGCAGTATTGACCGCAAAGTTATATTGTGTGGAATTCGAGAACTTTTCGGTGTTACTATTATTTTGAGTGCTGATTTCGAGTCGACCAGTATCATTATATTAGAGTTCAGTTTCAGTACTCACTTTGCATTGCTGTAGTGTTACATTGATTACAAATAGTTCTGCTTCAAACACTGTAGCATCTGTATTTAATGCAAAGTAATGGCAAAAGTGTTAGCTGAAAATACCTACTCCGGTTTCATCCTTGCGTCTGTCAGGTATAATGGTTTCCAATGATATTTTGGTTACTGATAGAGACTGAATTAAAAATAATGCTTTTGTTATGTCTGTTTTCAGTGTGATACTGTTGAATGGTACAATCTCAAGCCTTACAAGAATGTTTCATTAGTTGTACCAGCTGTACATTTTTTGAAGTTCAATTTCTTTTACCATAACACTACATATTGCACGTAAGTACATTATTTTTAGTCAGTGATATATATATATATCAAAGTGTAAAATATAGGTGATTCATCCACCATATATTTTAATAAAATATTAGACTTAATATTTTTTTTTTTTTTTAATATTCAATACATTTTTATTCGTTCAATTTTTCAGTTAAAGTTTGTTTACAGTTTTTGATTTATTTTGTTGGCTATACTGGAGCCAAATTAGTTTGTCAGATCGAAAGTCGGTGTTTAAAAAAAATAGGTATTGTGTTTCTTCAAAATCTGTCAATCCAAAATGTTGGGTTTTTGGGGTGTCTCAGATGAGGGACTGCTAATAAGTCTTTGGTTTTTCAAAGAAAACATCAAGTTTCATGGTTGAAACAAAATTATTTCCTCAATATATTCCGCACCTGTGCTCAACACATTTATTTGTGACTTCGTTGTTACAATTTTATTAGTTCATTAAAAAAAAAAATTGTATGGGGTTGGGAATCATTCATAGATTAATTTTGCGACATCATTAATGCTATATTTTATTCCTTTGTGGTAGTATTTCAAGATCAGGAAAAGGTGGTATTTTGAAGGATTTTTTTAAGGGGGGAAAACTTTCATTATTGTTTTGATGGAACCAAATCAGATAAGTAGGGCTGGGTGTTTCAAAATTTCAAAACAGATCTGCGTAAAGACTACTATGTGATAAGAGTTGTCTTGAAGGAATGAGTTTTCTTTTGAAAACTTACCTCAACGTTTAAAATCAGTTTTGTCTTTTCTTTGTTGAAAATATCAATGCAGCATTCTGCCGTAATGGTTACATCCACTGTTCTAGTTAATGTTCGAGAAAATTCAATTTATCCCAAAAGTCAGATGCCACCCTCTTCTTTAATGATACATGTACTCCGACAGTTTTTGAATGGGAATGCTTTAGTTTCTGATCTTAAATGTGGATCCGTGTTTCATTCTTAATCAGTGAGATGTGGCAAATCTTGTTGACATTGTTCCAAAAGACTTGCGAGTCAACCTCTTGATCAGACCTCTGGCCAGGGTTCAGTTTAACTAAAACCTTTGTCATATCTAAAGTTTTGTTAATAATCTAGCCTACTCGTTTGTAAGATATCACAACCCTCAGAGATTTATTTATAGTGAGTATGAGGGATTTAGCAATCCCAAAAGTCTTAGGTTAGATTTTTCTCTTTCATCTTTCCTATCAGGTCTCCCTTGTCCAACTCTTGTTCTTTTCTGATCATGACATTAATAGAGTATTTTTTATCTTTCAAGGTCATGAAGAGAATGACATGTCACTTTATTAGTTTATCAGAAGATTTCTCATCTTCAGTGCTTAATTAGTCCTGTTTTAAACTTTGCAATCCAATTCGTATTAGTCGAGTAGGATGGGAACTTATTTTATTTGATGTAAATTCGTTTGTCTTTATTTTCAATTGAGACCTGCAAATAAAATGTAATAATCATACTAAAGTTATAGGATTCCAGGAATAAACTCAGAAGTTTTAGAGTAATTGAGGTTGCAGCAGCTTAGAAATAAGTTAAACAAGAAAACCCAAAGACTTATAACCCTCTCGTTATTTACAACCGATGTCAAATTCAAATGAAGAGGCAAAAATTATAATTATGGAATTTCATCAAAATAAGGCTATAAATTTTCTTATAATTCGCCAAACAGTGACGCATTTACACTTGCCTCCATTGGCCTATGCCAGATTTTCCACGCTTCCTCCTGACCTTCCTGTCTGAATATATCACTAGTAAACTATGCTGATGTTTATGTTTAGTTTTGAGCTAAGTTACTGATAATTTACAACTCGTCTATTCGTTAGAATTTACTTACTCAGAGTATGAATATATATATATATATATATATACATACATACATTTTATATAGGCCCATAATGATGCATTCCTTTCCTTAATACACATTGTAAAAATATGTTGTAAAAAGTTGGTTAACAGAAAATTAAACATCAAACTTAATTGAAATAGTTGAAATATATATTGTACATAACAGTTGCAGAAGATATATAATAGTGAGTAAATACAGGTATAACCAAATGATAAATCATTCTGATTCAAATAAAAAATTGGTCATATGAAGGTGTTTTTTTTATTTATTTATTTTTTTATTATTATGTTGGAAGTCACTAGGCACTTCAGCCATTAAGACTTTTTGTGCGCTTCCTTGTCTTAGGCAATCCACTATAGTTCTAAATCCTTCGTGAGTCTTAGAACTTGTGCAGCTAGGTCGTCTTCCTTTGTAGGTATGCCTGTGAGGCCGAAAATCTGTAATCTTCTCCTCTCCAGAGCTTCACAATACAAAAGTATGTGTTCTGCTGTGTCTTTATATTGGTTACACAGTCTACAGGTTGTCCTGCCTTGAGTTAGACCCATGGTGTTTAAGTGTTCCCTGAAAGCTCCATGACCAGTCATGAAGCTTAAGACTTTCCTTAGGTTGTTTCTATTCAATGATATTACATACCTAGAGAGTTTCTGATTCGGATTGTACAGCGACCCGTAGAGTTTTCCTCTAGAGGCCTCCCTCCAGCGGTTGAGAGTTTCCTGTTCAACCCATCGTCTCAGAGTGGTTCTTGCGACAGATTTACTGATACCACAAGCAGGTTCTGGTCCGATGAATGGAGTCTGTGCTCCCAACTTAGCCAGTTCATCAGCTTTCTCATTTCCCTCATAACCTCTGTGCCCAGGTATCCAGAATAGGTTTACCTGGTTTCGGGTCGAGAGTTGGACTAGAGCTTGATTACAATCCCACACTAATTTAGAGTTGAATTTGTGTGAACAAATAGCCTTCAAAGCGGCCTGATTGTCAGATCTGATTGTGATATGTTCATCATCATATCCTCTTTCTAGACACAGTTGTGCGCAACCTAATATGGCATGAACTTCGGCCTGAAATACCGTTGCATATCTACCTAGGGCAATGCTTATTTCCACCCTAGGTGATTTACTGAAGATTCCTGCTCCGACTCCTTGGGCGGTGCGGGAGCCATCAGTTTAGAATTCTACGCTCTTAGCTGTAGCCACTGTTCCTTCTATCATGTCCTCCTCATGTGGGATACACATATCGAAGGGCTGTGTCCATGAGATTTTATTAATCATATAATCTTGTCTCATAGTTAGAATTGAATCATAAGATTTAAAAGTACGGATTGTGCCATGCCCCTTAGGCCACCGGCTATCTCTCCACATTCCAGAGCAATATACTCTGTATGCTGCCAGACTTGCTTCTGCTATGATGCTGAGGTTAATCTGGTCTATTCCCAAGAGAGTTTCAAGAGCTGTAGTAGGTGTGCTTCTGAAAGCTCCTGAAGGTGTTACAATATGAATAGTTATGTGTAGCCAGGTGTTTACAATAATAATAAATTTCTTCTTGCTTGTCCTTGAGCGAAGGCATCAAAATCTAGGCTCTTTGTCAAGTCACTTTCAATTGTCAAAATTACCAGCCAGTTCAGTTGATCGTTGCTTTCTATGAACCGTAGATAGTTTTTCAATCTTGTTATGAACTGAAAACAATCTCTCAGCTTAGTAATTCAACACTGTCATCATCAAAAAGATCCTCAAGATGATTTCGACATATGGCTATTCTTGTAGCTCTTGTCTAAATATGTCTATGCTGCTAGACAATACAAGATTGCGGAACCGGCAACAGCAAACACATCTTTTCAGCTCTTTATTGAATAGTACAGGATTTTTGGTTTTTTTCCTATTTTTTGCCGCTCCCACAAGAAGCCGCCCTGGGCTATAGTCCTTTTAGCCCTTGTGTAAATACACTCATGGAGGTCAAATGCTTATTTCTTCTTCTTTAGTAATTTACAGTAAAAACTCTCTAATCCGGATTAATGTGGCGCCGGCCGATCCGGATATCGAAAAATCCGGATCTCGGGGTGGCTATTTTTATATAGTTAAAGTGGTTTTAAACATGATCAAAACATAGCAAATTTACGTTTTTAGCTCTAAAACGCGTTGCGCTTACGATAAATTGTAGCTTTACCACAGTATTCTAAAAATTAACTATGGTTTTTCAAATTACTGTAATATATAGACGTTACGTTTTAACTGTACTATTATGTAATTTGCCGTAGTTTGCTGGTACGGTAACCAGTAACAAAAGTACCGAAACAACAAAAGGTAGGTTAATTAAATAAATATTACAATAGCTATGTTTAAAAATCTATTTATTTTAAGCTGAATGAGGCTCAGCATAAAGTACACAAACAACAATTAATTAGGTCTACAGTGTTAACTAAAAATATCAAATGAAAAATGAAGATTAGAAAATAAAACAGTACAATAAATACGTACAGGATTGTACACGTAAAATTTTGATGAACGTACGATAAATGTTAGTTTTCATTACAGTACAGTAATTTGTACTCATGTCAGTTTTTATTTTAAAAAGATGTAATGGTAGCTTGCTTGGCTCGTTGAACACGCTTCTTAGATGTAATATCTCTCCATCTACGAAAAAGAAGGAGATCGGCCGGTGAGGATTCTTCTTGTTCTTCCACGTAGTCTATCAGCTGTTCAAGTGCTTGAAAAGCTTCACAATGAGTCATGATTTGTTTTTGTTGTTGTATCCGAACAGCACTACTGCCCAGTGCCCAGCTCAAAAACATCGTTCACTACTATTCGGGCCGAAAATATTATTTTTGTATAGAAAATTATTTTTTATATGATGGCATACGACGGCCGGATATCGGAGTTTCCGGATATCAGAGATCCGGATCAGAGAGTGTTTACTGTATAACTATAAACATATTGTAATGTATATTTTGCAAAATAGAAATTAAAGCAATTTTTTACATATGTTTAGGAAACAGGTACCATTTGAACAGCATGGAGTGTACCAATGGTACGTCAATGGAGACTGCACAGATGTATACGAAGTGAAACCATCTGACAATGCCAATCTACGTGAGTATTGTAGTTTGTTTAAATCTTTTTTTTATGATTACTACTAATTTATTTATTTATTTTACAAAACTACATATGCTAAAACAGTATAATTCAGTACTAAGGAAAACAAACAAAAAATGTGTAAAAGAAAAAGGAAAAAAGACATGACTGAATCATTGTCCCCTGAAATATAGAAGTCATGCAAAATTAGGTACTCTAGGTCTGTTTTGAAGTTACCTTCACTAAATTAAGCAATATTATATGTTTAATTTACATTTTAAAAAATAATAATTTTTTGAAAAAAATAAAAATCAGGAAACAAGTTAATGGGTACTTACCCAGGCCCATCATGCAATGTAATATAAGCAGATCCTCTAAAAATCCAATCCCAAAAGTTGGTCTCTTGGGGTTTGTAGGAAATGTTAAATTGTATTGATAGATCAAGAGGTCTTATCCAGTAGGGTAAGTTTGTTTAAAACAATTGTTACACAGGTTTTCTGTACCTTGTAACTATGTATGTCACTACTTTCTTGACGGTGGCAAGGCCCAAACGAGTTTTGTAGATATACTGTATATATGTATAAAAAGTCTACACTCGCTCTGTTCGTATCAGTGTCTTGGCCCTAGCGCGGGCCTTGACGCAGTACATATGTGAAGCTTATGATCTCGTAAATATATGAATATCATATTTTCTTTAGAGGTTAAGAGTTTGAAATTACATAACAATAACATCGTTATTTCTCATGACAGAATTAAAAATATGGCATTGAAATTTGTATCAAATTTAGTGTGTTATATGTTGAATAACGCACGAGATATAAACACTAAAACTGTTTAAAATGGCCACCATTTTTACATTTTATATTTGATATTACTGAATTTCAATAGAGTTATATATGTACACATTATAGTCCACTATACACATTTTATGTCCCTATCTTAATATATTTTTTTTTTACAATGTTTGAAAAGTGAGAACAACAATTTGCTATGTAAATACAGTGTCAAAAAATTATGTTATCATTCATGGTGGTTATTAAATATCATACAAGGTTCATTGAATGAAATCATTTTAATTTTTTTCATTTTATAAAAATTAAGTTTACATTGAAGATTAGGTAAATTATTTTATTTAAAACGAAGAACGTTGTGCCTATTTGGTTAGCAAGTTTATTATTTTCACATATGTGTGTTAAGAATTAACACACACACAAAAATAGAAAAAATTCTCGAAGACCACTCTACTTAATGTTAGATGCTTATAATTTAAATATAAAGGATTGTTTCATAAAATATTTGCTGAAGTAACTAATGATATGTTGAAGATATTTTCCTACATTCATTGAGTCAAAAGTGATGCGTTGACTTGGTCAGCTGTAGATAGAACCGCCATTAAATGTTGTTGTAGTATGGTTAATAAAACAACTTATTCCAGGTACTTTCACAAATTGTTAACACAGTTTATAAACATACGTTAGAAATATAAACAAAATAAGTACTGGTAGCGTGTTCTCATTGTCCTCACAAATTTAACTAATTTTATTGAAAAATGTTGAAAGCGAATATTGGTGGAACGTATCTATTTAACATCAACATTTTGTGATCATGGTAACAAGACAGCGATAGCATCCTCGGTTCACCTTCGTTCTGGCGGATTTTGAACAAACGGAATACAAGAACTATGGCGACCGTTGATTGGACATAAGATATCAACTTGAAAAATGTAGTTCTTTTTGAAGTGGGAAGAAATACAAGTTTAAATGCAGAACATACGTAGTATAGAGAAATTTATGTGATGAGTCCCCAGAGTCAAAAAAACATTTTTTAAATGATGTCTGTCATGTGTGCAGTGCTCTTACAGCCCAAATGATAACTAAAAATTTGTGGGTAATTTTGAGTTTTTTTAAATTACAATTTCTCCAATATCGGCTTAAACGATTTTATTGAATTTTGCTGAAGTGTAACCTCTAAGAACCCACACAAATCATACTGGTCGCCACCTTTCCAAAATGGCGGTTCGTGAGTCATCAGTAAAAAGCGAAGAAATTGACCAATGAGTTGTTACAAAATATGAAATTTCTTAAAATTGGCATGTTCATTCAACATTTAGTGAAATGTGGAGGGGTAGTGGTATGAATGTATACAAGTTGGTATCATACTCAAATTTGGTTTTAAAGAATAATGCGTCGTCTAAACAGTTGACCACGTCATTTCTATACAAAAATTTTATAGTGTACAGTACTGTGCCTCAGTCTACTTGTAAACGTGACATTATTCACGGCAGCACTATTGGGAGCGCGTCACCAATTCCTAGAACAGTAGCCAAACCCTCCTTTCCCTTCCACTCCTGTGTCTTAGCAAACAAATCATTATGTTAGTTTCGTGAGTGGCATCCGACAGTCTTGTCTTATTCAGTGTAAAAACTACAGTACTGTACATAATTTTAGAGTGATTTTTTTTATTTTTAGTTGTTTTAAGTTACATTGTTAATAATATCTTTAACATAAAAGGACAGTGTATCATATAGTTTACTGTACAGTACAATACTGTATTTTGAAGACTTTACTAAATTCGTTTAATAAATAGAGTTACTGTAAATAGAAAATTTAAAAGTTTTACTAAATTTTCCCAAACCAATTGTTTTTAGTTAAAAAGAAATAACAGTACAGATATTCTGTGTTATAAACACTGTTCAAAACTTAATAGTACAGTATTTTTATCAATCGCCAATGACTTCCAGAAGTCTGTGAAGTCTATTTCTGTTATCCGTCTATTCTCTCATCCGTCATCCCACCGGTCCCGAGAATGACGGTTAATCGAGACTCTACTGTATATACATTTATTTTCAAACCCGTGTCCATAATTCATTTTTGCTTTGAGATTGTAAACTGCCACTTTTGTTGACATAAGGTTTTGGTCGAGTTTTATTTAGTTTTGTTGATGTGTGAGTGAGAAAGAATGAGTATAAAATTAATGTGATGTTAAGTAAATGGGAACATTTTCTGATTACAGCATTATTTATACTGTTGGCAATTCTGGTGGGGAGTACATTGTTGGCCATCCTTACACAGATTATTTGTAACTCACACTTCATAACATATCTATGGGACAGGAATAATCTGGCTACGCAATTGGAAAATGTAAGTTCAGTATGATAGGTCATTTTATAGTAGAAAGTTATTTATGAAAAATTTACTCCTAATGAAATTGTTATGGAGTGGTTTTAGAAAAATAGTTTGTTAAAAAATACTATGAGCTGTGTTTTTCTTTTTTATTGCACATGTTTCACTCCTAGAATAATAATTTGTTTGTGGTTGAATGGTTAAAAGTGTGTATAAACAATTTAAACTACCGAAATTACTGTTTTTTTTTTTTCGTTTTTGTAAAATAATTTTTGTTAAGATCGCATTTTATGGAAAAATAATATGTGAGAAAGTTGTCGGGAATAAACAACCTCCAACTATTGTGAATTTTTGTTGAAATTGTTGATCCGCCCATTGAAAAGACTATGTATAAAAGGGGTATAGTTAGACGTTAAATGGTCCCAATAGCAAGACAGTGGAAAATAAACATTATTTTCAATGTTCAACTGATTCTTGCCATCCACTCCATGGCAAGTATATTTCTACCAAAGAATGTGCATATAAAATTTGAGCTATTTATTTTTTACTATTATTGTTTAGTTAGAAATTAAGTTTTTTAATTTTCTCGTAATAATTTTTTTTTAATACAAAGTTTATTTAGCGCTAATTTTTTTGTGCGAGTTGTTATTGACACCTGACGAATTAAAAAAAAAATTCCAGATGATTAATTTTTAATTATGCACCTTTACAAAATGTTGGTAATAAACAATTAATTATATTGCTTTTTTCTTCTTTTTTATAAGGTGATGATGACCAAGAGGTTTTTCAACTTTAAACAACAACAAATATGTACATAATTAACCTATAATGATTCCCTTTTGTATTTAACATTGTACTGTGTTATGTGAAAATTTAATTTGACTGTTTCACCATAAGATAGTTCCTATCACCTATGGGTGAATAAATTGTAATTAAAGCAGGTCTTAAAATTAGGAATATAATATTTAATCACTTATCTTTAGATATAATATTGAAATTAAATTTGTTTTAGGATTTGGGTAGTCCAAATGGATCAGGTGATTCAATTGCTTCTGTACTCTTGTCAGAGTTGGTTCCAGTGAGAAGATCTTTGAAGAAGAGGATAGAATCACTGGATACGTTTCGGGGGTAAGCTGAGGGTGTTTTATTTAAAAGTTCAGTAGGTCTGTTATTTTGTACTAAACAGGTAATGTTTAGTTTTATTATGTTAATATGACAGTCATACGGAAAGCATTACCCGTCTACACATCCTTACCATGTAGATGGCCTGCGAATGTCTATTCTTATACAGCCGGTCTCAATTATTTGTCTACTTAATCTGTGAGAGTTCTCATTGGATTAGTTACACTGTGCATTTTAAAAATAAACACTTTTTAAAAATAGAGAATGGCACTGCATATGAAGTGGGAGCTGTAATTCAATGGAAAAATATGTGACCATCCTATAAATATCGTCAAATCAAGGAAGTTTATGGAGATTTGATGGATGTGTCTAAATTTTAGTGAACGAACTGGTCATTACCATACAAATAAATAAATGAAAGCTGGTAGTTTTTTATCGAAAGTTTATGTTACTGTTTTCTTGGACCAAAAAAACCACTCCTTGTTGATTCTATGCAGTGTGGAGCTACAGTAAATGTAGATTGTGAAATATTAAATCAATTTCGGCCGGCTAGTCAAAATCGTAGGAGGGTCCTGTTGTAAAGTGGCGTTTTATTCCTCCATGACAGTTCCTTCTCAAGCTACTGTGAAAACAAAAGAATTGCTTGTTAAATTTAAATGGGAAATTTTCAACTTTACAGTCTACAGCCCTAAACCTGGCCCTTAGTGACTATCATCTATTTACCAAATAAAGATTTTTTTTTGTTGGAGGAATGTATTTTGAGAGTGATAATGACTTGATGACAACAATGTTTACTTATCTCAATGAAGTGATGATGCGGGAATCCAAAAACTCGTTGGACTGTATGATGAGCGCTTAAATGACTACATAGAAAAGATGATCGTATATTCGAGGCAATCATAACCTACACACTGTTAAAAATACAGAAGCCGTTCGAAGATGTGTATATAAACAAACGTAACAAGTCAAGTTATGAATTGAAAATGAAAGATTGCAAATATGATTGTTTTATTTCAATATAATCTAAAATTCTAAAATGAAGAGACTTTTTCATTGCACTGTTTTTTCGAAAATGATTTTAAATTGTGTATATTTTTATTGTCAAAAGTTTTTGTTTTGTTTTTTCATCAGGTGGATTAATATTTTAATTATTTTTTGTTTGTAGGATAACGATTGCTTTGATGATATTTGTGAACTACGGAGGTGGAAAATACTGGTTCTTCAAGCATTCACCATGGAATGGTCTTACGGTAGCAGATTTGGTCTTTCCATGGTAATTGTCATGGATAAATGACAGATGTCACAGATAAATTTTAGTTTGAAAAATTAGATTAATAAACTGTGCAAATATATTACACACTTATCTATCCCAAAAAATCAACCAATCAGTTCGGTAGGTGTCAATCAAAAAAGGAAAATGCACCATATATCCAAATTATGAAGAAAAAAATTACATAGTGCCTAAATTTGTTTAGCTTTTGTCATAAATGCGTCCTCAGCATTTGATTAGGGAGACGTCAATGAAGGGATTTTCTCAGTAGTGGAATGAGATATTACCATAAAATTTTAAACATAAATTGTATGATCACTTTGTCTTTACTAGTTTTGTAAAAAAGTGTTCCTAAATGTCAAAAAACACAACTTTCAGAAAAACGGTAAAAACTAGAAAGTAACCTAACCATTCCTATCTTATTAAAAGTCTCCAGAGCCATAATATAGATTGTCTTCTGCATTCTATTCCTCCTTCCTCCAGTCCTGGATTCTTCTCTTCTTGTTTCCTTGGTCAATTGAAGGATGAACTTTCCGTTTAGTAATATGTAGTTTGTCACTTCATAGAAAACCACCACTGGCGTTAGATCCAGAAGTTCTAACATCAGCAGGTAACCTGTTCTTCATTTTGGGGGCATAACATTATTTACTAAATACGTAACTAACTATATTGTGTATTTATTCCTTCTAACAATTCTTTTCCACATTTTCTCCATATTTTAGAAACTTTTGGTTTAATCAGAACAAACAAACACAAAACAAAGTGAAATTGTCACCTTTTTTCTGGTATCTTCAACAAAGCATTGTCAACTAAAAAAATAAACACTAAAATGTTGACCAGCAACAGTACAAGACCTAAGTTAAAGCGTAGGACCAGTTTATTTAGGTGTAGAAGCAAAAACTGTGCATGGGGACAAAAAACAATTGTATAATAATAATATGAATATATTATATAGCCTGTGTTCTGAAAAATGTAAGGAATAGGAAAATGAAATAAGTCTCCTCTTAAAATCATATTAATGACGGCAGTCAAGGTCCAATTTTGTTTTTTGCCAATTTTTTCTGAACTGTTATATTTTTTCTTCCAATTTTGCACACAAGTTTGGGTTATTAATATTTTTATTTCACTAAAATTTGAACTTAATTGGAATATATGTGTATATACACACACACACACACACACACACACAATTTGTTCTATGGACAAAGTATTTGAAATGAAAGTATTATGGGGTGCATTATAGATGTAAAAACATATAGACCAATTTTAACAAAATGTGGTATTGAGTATTTTTGAGAGGTTTTGTCGAGTTGATTTATATATTATCAGAGTTGTCATTCAATATATATAAAGTATAGCCCTTTTGTTTGAGGTTATTGGGACTGAAACGGATATAATATACAGTGGATATAGTTCAATTTGGGTTTAGGTTATACTTGACAAAAACTTTGTACAATTTGTAATACTTCAATGCAACGCTGTAATTTATTAAAGTTATTTCACTGTGGGACATGAGCTCTCAACAAAGTTTTGCTGGCAAAAAATAGCTTTTAAGTGACTTCTTTGTAATCAAAGTCCTTTCAAGCTTACATTGTAGCTAGCTTTATTTAAAATATCTGTCTGCTGTCATTTTAGATTAACCTGTAATTTGTATGATTTTTCTGTTTAAAGGTTTGTAGGATTTGATATATGTTTTAAAGGGTTTATCATTTTTGTTCGCTGTGATATTAATGAATACTTTTCCATTGAACTAGGTTTGCTTGGATCATGGGCCTTAGTCTTGTCCTAAGATACAGATCACAACTCCGTGCTCGCATCCGTCGCAGGAAAGTACTGTTTTCATCAGCAAGTCGATCTGTTGTGTTGGCAGCACTAGGCTTCATACTAAATACTGTTAATAATAACGACTTGGCGGTTGCTAGGATCCCAGGAGTTTTGCAGAGACTCGCTGTAGCACATGCTGTTGTAGCTACGTTGGAAATCTTATTCATAAAAAGACAACCTGCTTTTCAAGTAAGTCACACAATAAATTGTTTCATTTGTGATTGTGGTTTCAGATGTTTGTAAAACTATCGACCGGATATTGTTGTTTTCACTTTTTCTCTGTTAGTGTGGTATTTAACTTGGTGTTACTAAATATATATTGTTCTTTCCGCTCACATAATTAATCTGACTTTATCCTTTGGATCATTCATACAATTTAACTTTTTAGAAGATAAAAATGGTCAGTCTAGTCCCTTATAACAAAGGATTATAAGGATATCTCACAAATAGTTGTATTACCTTTAGCCTCTCATTTCCTGAACGGATAATTATTCATTATTATTATACAAAAAGGAAAAAACAACAACAAAACTTATTACTTCAATAAAACACTATAATATAAAGAAGAAAACTTTGATATAAAAATGATTGTTCATTATTAATGAATTTAATTTGTTCATATTTTATAAAATCATATATTGTGCAACACAAGTTTCTAATAATGTTTTTTATCTCAATATTCTTAGCACCATTATGTGAAAATTTTCGTAGGACACTGTTGATTTATTGATGAAAATTGTATGCCAACTTGCACATTATTTGCTTGTCCCTCCTCCAAAAAAACAGAGTGCTCTCCTCTCTAGCTAGCTCGCAACACCCTTATTTTTGAAAGAAAGAAGTCCTGTCGAAAAAACTCCACATCCCATTAGTTGAGGAAACCAAAGCCATTTGAGTCGTCTCTTTCTTAGCATAGAATTTGTACATTGATGTTACTTATCCTATAGTTTTCTAATTTCATGGACACAGATTATTGATACAAAGTTCTGTCTAATATATCACTATGAATGGATTTTTCTGTCAAAACTTTCACAACACAAATGCATCTTTGAACGAAATATTTAAGTATTTCTTTTGAGATGATTATTATACAAGAAATCAAAGCAATTATCTAGGAACAATTATAGATTAAAATACCGGTACTAAATATAACAATATTAATCCACAATAGTATATTTTTTATTTTAGCCTAAACCTAAGCTGTTTTCTTTATGATTTTACCAATATCAAATATGACATACTTTACCCTCTAGCAATGTTATTTTATCTTGAAAATTGTAGATAACGTAGTGAAAATTATGCTGAAAAAACCCTCAAGAGGTATTGTAAAAAATACAAAAAAAAAGTGTTGGATTTTGTAATACTTTTATTTGATGTGCAATTTGACCATGTTAGCTATTTAAGTACTAAAACAACAATTTTGAAAAGATACCCCAAGTACATATAATTTAAATGTTTTTGGTGTACTTCTTTATATAGTATTTTAGTTTTTATGTATTATATGGTATATTAATTTAAAATTGTGTGAATTCTAAATTTTCAGATGTTTAGAGCTAACATTTTAAAACGGTAACATATATTGAAAAAAAAATCCATTAGGTTAAATTTTTAAGACTTAGATATGAGGCATTTTGTGATTAATTGATTGATACTTGGGTATATGGAAGGTGAAGGTATCACGAATGTCAACCTGAGGTTTATTGTGCTACTATTAGGCCTTTCAGCTTAGATATACTATTCAATTCAATTCAATTCAATTCAATTTTATTAATCTCGTTTGACAATATAAATATTGTATGAAATATGTCATGTGACTTATACATTAATTCTAACATGAAAACAATAACAATACAAAATTATCTTTATAAATAGGCGTATTATAAATTATCAATTAATGTAAAATAACAATCAATAACAAACAAACAAAATGTCAAGACACTTAAACCGTACACTCGAATATACAAAACACACAATGTAACTTATTTATTTATTTTATTATCAGCTAGGAGATTTTATTTGACTGGTAGTGAATTTTTACATTTAAAACATTTAATACATTTTTTACTTCTAAAAAAATTACTTTCCTAATACAATACATATCCGACGTATAAAAAAGAAAAACACCTTCATCAGACGACAATCCTATGAATTCTTCTATTGAATAAAAAATACATTCCTTCAAGTAGCTTCACATTTTATTTTTAAATGTCTTTTACTCTGTCATTGCTTTAAGTTTACATCAATCAATCAATCAATCAATCAAACATTTTATTTGTTGTAGACAATTACAATTGTACAACAAACGTCAAAACATAACATTATATAGTACTTTACAATAACACAACCAAATTCAGTGCCTCACAAACTCCTCCACAGAATAACAGGATCCAGACAACAGCAGTCGTCTCAGTCTGCCTTTAAAACATGAATAATCGTTTATCGCTAGCAAGTCTGGAGGAAGGTTATTCATAAATAGTGCCCCAGCCTGCGAAGGTAACTTACTAAATAAATTTAGCCTGTGCTTTTTACCCCGATATTTGCAAGCCATTCTAGTATGGTAATCATGCAAATCCCTATTTTGGATGTGCTTACACTTAAATTTAAAATAAAGAATTGTTTCAAATATATAAATGGAAGGTAGGGTGAAGATCTTAAACAATTTAAATGTTTCTTTGCATGATTGAAATTTAGAAAGTCCTCCAATTATCCTAATGGCTTTTTTTTGGAGTACAAATACTCTAGTTACATTCTGGAGTGAGGAATCTCCCCACAAAACGATTCCATATTTTAGAAAAGGATATATCAACCCGTAGTACGCTGTTATAAGAACCTGAGCATTACAATATTGTTTCAGACTTCTCAGCGCAAAGAGACCACTACTAATTTTAGCACATATATAGTCTATATGATTTCTCCATGACAGTTTATTATCAATGAAGAGACCCAGGAATTTTGTTGAAGATACTCCATTTAGTTCATTATCATCCAACCTAATATTAAGTTTTGGATTAAAAGATTCTTTTAGATTGAAATGTATATAATTAGTCTTACTAGGGTTTATAGATAAGCCATTGCGACTTAGATACTGTCTAATAGCATTAACTTGTGAGGAAGCCCTCTGCTCCAAGTCATATAAAGATTCTGCTTGAACATTCAATGTTGTGTCGTCAGCAAACTGAATTAGTTTATCCACATGTACTGATGAAATACCATTTACATAAATCAAAAACAACATTGGGCCAAGCACTGAACCCTGAGGGACACCACTTGACAACTCTACTTTATCAGATAATTTACCCGCAACAGTAACCTGTTGAGTTCTATTATTTAAATATGATTTTAACCATGACAATGGTTGTCCTCGAACACCTATTTTATCACATTTATCAAGCAATGATACAAAGTCCACACAGTCAAAAGCTTTAGAGAGATCCAAAAACAAACTCAAAACTTTATGCCTACCATCCAAACTCTCAACAATATATTCTATTAACTGGACTATAGCATCTATAGTAGATTTTCCTTTTTGAAAACCAAATTGGCCTTCATACAGGATATTACACCTTTGCAGATGGTTTAACAACTTCTCCAGAAACAATTTCTCGAAAACTTTACTAAACACAGGCATAACAGATATAGGCCTGTAGTTATTTATATCCTTTACATCACCTTTTTTAAGCAGAGGTGTTACCTTAGCTAACTTTAATCTAGATGGAAACATTCCAGTGGAGAAAGATGAATTTATCAAAACCGAGAGAGGCTCAGAAAGTTCTTCGACACACTGTTTAATGAGCCATGTACTAAGCCCATCAATATCCATGGTTTTTTTATTCTTCAATGACCTAACCACTCGGGACACATCACCAACACTCACAGGCGAAAGAAACATCGAACTTTCATTTTTTCTAACATCATCCACAGATAAATTGAAACCCTCAATTAAATTTTTACTAAATAATGAATTAAAACACTGAGCAATACTAAAAGGATCAGAGTAGTCTGTGCCCTCAATAGAAAGGGTAATATCTTTGTTAATTTTTTTAGTTTGCTTCCGCTGTTCGTTAATAACCTTCCAAACAGTTTTACTTAAATTTTCTGATTTAATAATTTGTCTACTGACCTCGTAAGATTTTGCAGCAGAAATCACGCGTTTATAAATTTTTTTGTATGTTTTATAGAATTCTTTAATTTCTAAACTTTTTGCCATTTTACAATTTTCATAAAGACTTTTTAATCTATTTCTTGAAATAAGGATGCCTTTAGTAATCCAGTTAAGACGCTTAGTCCTATTACGGATCTTTATATGTTTTATAGGACAAGCTATGTTCAAAAAGAAGACAAATGAGTCAAAAAAATAATTAAATTTGTCATCGGTATTCTTCAGATGGTTGAAATTATTCCATCTCTCTTTATTTAAAAGATATTTCAATAACTCTAAGTTACTTCTACTATAATCTCTGCTCTCTATGAGTTGGGGTTTCAAAATTTTCTCAGGAATACCAGTCAAAATCTCAATTTCCTGCGCATAATGGTCCGATAGCCCAGACCGAACAATCTTCACCGAAAAACCTTCCCCAGGGAAATTAGTAACCACATTATCTATCGCTGTTGCAGAGGACTAGAGGGCTTCTCAAGGCCTGAGTTGATACCGATGTCAGGTGAGACACTGTAGATAACATATTCAGAGTCCTGGTCCAAGTGTACCAAATTAGATCACCTGTTACACATCGCACATCCTGAGATGTTTTGGTCATCCAGAGATGTTTTGTAATGGTTTGTTAAATATGTACTCTGTCAGCATGACATCTGACATCATATCCTGAACAGAGTTCTTCTCAAAGGTGTCAGGTATGGTGAAGTGGTTTCATAGGCTCTTTCTTCATGTGTCCACAACCTTCTACTATAAGAAAATTATCGAGAGGCACAAGTCTTAGCATGACTACCAAAACTGATATTGTACAGTTCTGAAGATCAGTTTTTGAAAACTAGTTTGACTACACCTGCTATAACCTGATAGGCTTCCATCCATCATACTAGAGCACTCAAGGGGTCTGATGACTACTTTATAGAGCCATAGAGGCAATCGTGGTTTCATTCATTAAGCCATTTTAAAGGGCTACTTTTCCTTAAGGATGGCATCGTTCAGATGAGCGTTTCAGGTCAGCCTCTAGTCCTGGGTGATACCCATGAGTTGTTTTGGAAACACTCATGATATACTTGACTCATATTTCCAATTGGAAATTCTTTAAAACAGATCCCTAAGCCCTAAAATTTACCCTTTGGGTGGCCAACATTTAAAAAACTAAATTGTAAGATTTCATTCTAGTGAGGTTAAATTTTATTTCGTGTGTTAACTGAAGTCATTGTCCACAAAACATACTGCACAGGTGGTCTGTTACATCCTGTATGTATTGAGCATCCTAAATTAAGTCATGTTTTATATAAATAACACTTTCTTTATATTTATAAAATTTATATTTTATTCATTGTGTTTAAAAAGTGATCTGCACCCTGAATAGTCAGTCTTCCAATCTCTTAATTTTTTTTTTTTTTTAATTATTCTGTATGACATTTAACTTTCTCACATTTACATAGTATAGAAAAAGTTAATTGACATTGAGTTTTTTATGGATATATTGCTTTTAAGCTTCCCTGAGTCCGTCATCCGTGCAATGCTCTTATCCCAAATGTGTAGTTATATTTTAATCAAATTTAGTTTGTGGGTGTATTTTGGGCATATCTCACTCAAGACCTTTTTTCATAATTTAAAATTTGTTTGTAGGAGCTCTAACAATTTTGATAAAACTTTGCTTATGGAGCCTCTAAGTTTGTTAATTATTGGGGGGGGGACTGCCATTGAGCTATTATATAATACTACCGATTTTGTTCAAATTGTAGTGAAATGTGAAGATTAATAACCTAAATCCAAAAACTCCGTGTCCAAAAACTCAATTAAAAAAATATTACAGTTTAGGAATAATTGACAAAAACAAACATGAACCTCAACCCAAGGCATTTTAAGCTTCATTTTTTCCAAACACAATTTATAATGAGGATGTTTTTATGACACAAGTGAAGCAAGTATAGGCTCTATTTAAATAAATAGTTTTTTTTTGTTTAAGACAATGTCCATTGCTCATTTTTACATTTTAATTGACAACTACTGAACTGTCATTTTCGTTACAAATAGTTTTGTTTGTTTTAGGGGATAAGTGAGTGAGAAAGTGTGTGTATTGTTTTTGCACTGTTAATTTTTATTCTATAATGCATATTTGAATTCTTTCGGATTATTAGTTAAATAATTCTTGGTGCGTTGTAAGGGGAAAAAATCTGAAAATGTCCCCTTCATCTTTATATTATTTTGTATTTTTAAACTAAACTGCGGGGGAACGTCAGCCCTAGTTATTTGTTAGGACCGATGTTGGATCCGCTTAACTTCCGGAATATGGAGTTTTTGGAAAACGTGCTAGGACCTACCCGTTAAATATATTTGGACGTTAATTACGTTTAGTCTCAACCCAAGTAATCACTATGTTCACAGCCAGCTTATAATGAGTTATTATTATTATACTAAACTAACTAATTAATTATTATAACTTAACTCTTAGAACTTACGGTTAGGGACAGGCGTGATGGGAGAATTACGTTAACCCTTTAGGTCATAATAATTCCTTGATAATTTACTCGGATGACTTACTAATGACTACATAACACCCGGGGGTCGATCAGACCCCGCAATTAAGGGTTTAGGTAGCCATTTAGGTTTGTTACCAATAAGTTAAATAAATTAAGGGCTAACTCACGTCCGGTGATCACGGCGCACTGTTAACGACTGTGGAACTGGCTTCCGTCTCCTTCCAGTGCGCACGCATCGGCTCGCTTATCTTTTGGCGGTCATACCTCACAGTCGAGTGGATCACCACAGTTTCCCCCTCTAGCGTTAAAAAAAAATTTGCTACGCTAGAGTTAATTTTTTCTTTTTTTTTGTCTGTGTTAATCCAGGTATGAGGGGAAAGGGGGGGAGGTAAAGAAGGTGTATTATTGATGACCGCGAAGGAAAAGAAACAAATATTTCAGATTAGCAGACAACCCTAACCTGCAGGCTCAACCAAAATAAAGGAGCAGAATAGAGAAAAAAGAAGTGGTAAAACAATAATGGGGGGATGGAGAAAAAAAAGTATATATTTTCTAATGTCGTTATCGTTCGCAGGGTGACAGGATTACATGCTGCTTAAAAATTAATTTAAATTATAATTATAAATTTTTGTAATGGATAGAGAGAGAAAAAAAAATATATATATATATATATATAGTATTTTACGGAAATTTAATTAAAATAAATGAACATATAATACGCGGAGTGCGTACTACGGAGAAACGGGATGATTATTTAAAGGAAGGACATTTATTTGAGAGTTAGGAGGAATAGGTATTGTGCTGCCGGCTAAACTGAACATTGTAGTTGCGCTGGATTTGCCTACCTAGCCGAAATTCCCTTATGTTAGGACAACCTTTTCAGCCATGCTTGGTTGACGGCATGCTTCGAATTATATCTTCGGTTCCTACTCATCACACTTCGGTAACCTACTAACAAGATGACTTAGTGCTGAAGATCGGATATCTTGGTCCTAAATTTGTTGGAGGCTAGGTAGGAGCGCTGGTTCGTTCTAACAGTTGAAGTTGGTGGATATGAAGGATAGGAATTAAAGTAAAGGGTAATATAGGGTAAGTAAATAAGTTAAATTTGGCTAGGGTTATGTAGGCGCACTTTACAGGCTACGGGATTTAAACTAATAATTGGGAGGTGTTAGATGGTGATGTTAAATAGGATCTTATAAACTATTGCTTACGTAATAAATTTAAGTAAAAAAGGAAACTATTAGGTGTTGATGGAAGGTGTGATTGTGGGGTGTGGTGTGAAGGAGAATGTTGGCCGAACTTTGGTTTTGGTTTTATTGTATTTTTTATTTATTTTTTTGGTGGCCCTAAGTCTATTTAACAATTTCTTATGGTGTATAGGTTTCCTGTAACCCTACGAAACGACATTCACCCAACAGGTTACTTTGTAACAAAAAAAGGGGGGGTGGAATTTAATTGAATTAATATGAAAAAGAAACTACAAGTTTTAAACTAGAAATAAATAACGAAATCTAACTTAACCTAAACAACAATTATAATCCTACATTTATTAAATACAAAGGGAAACAACTCCTATCTGTTACGTAGTGTGAGAGAACACAACCATCGCAACAGGTAGTTGAAACAAAAATAACCAATATGGTGGTTAAACACATAGGTATTTGTGGTAGGGATGGGGTAGGTAGGTGGTGTACTTCCCATAAATATATATTTTGAACAAAAAAATTTTTTTAAATTTTGCATCGCCGCGAAATTCCTCTAGGTCCCGCATCGTGCATCTCAGCATTACTTGTGAAACCTTAAAGGGGATCGCAATGGTCGATGCCGTGAAATAGTCCGGGTGGGAATATTTTTCAGGTGTATGGGGAAAAAATAAATGTCCGTATGATTAATACTTAAATTAACTTATTACTAGAGAAAAAAGACCAAGAGAGGTAAGCATAGATAGTGGATGAAAGATGATGGTGAATGTTTTTGAAATGTGAGTGTGTGGGGGGGATAGTGTTATTTGTCTGAGGCCCAACGTGTAATATGTTGTTTGTTGAATTTGACGAACTCAGATTAGCTAGATCCTTTGATTCGCCGGGCCATACGAGTAGCCCTCTGAGGCTGGTGATATATAAAAAAAAGGTAGGACACATAAAAAACAAAAAATATCAAAAATAAATATTATTTTTATGGTCCTTAAAAACAAAATTTATATCTTGACCTCCAAGAACGTCATCGCAGTTCCCGAAACCTGCTCGCGAACTCTTGAAGGGGAAAGTGTAAACCATCTCGTGTGGAACTCTCCCAACAGCGCCGTTTGGTAGAGCCAGGTCTTCTGAGAAGACAAGGCTTAGCCATACCCTGGCCCATACCGGGGTATAGTACACTCAGGAATGGAAGATAATGTTAATGGTTACTGGTGGACAGTGTTGGTGGGGGTAGAGGGGTGGTGAAATGAATGATAGGAGAATGAAGAGAAAAGGAAACTTAAAACTAATATCACACGAACATAGTGAAAACGAGCTGAGACTAAGTTGTATAATTATGGCTTTAAAATAGGTGGGCGGGGGTTAAAAAACCTTGTTAAATGGGAAATGTGGGCAGATCTGACGTGCCTTCCCGAACCGGGATCGACCAGCTCGACCGTAACCGGGGACGTAAAGACTCCGATGACTAGAGGTTTAGACCAGAGTGGCAAGAGCTTCGCGTTAATCCTGTTTGGCACATTACTTTGGTGGTGTTCACGACATATAACCCAACCCAATCTTGAAAGGGTTGGGCTGTCTATGTGCGTTATACGTGATTCCCCTGACGGCATGTGCCCTGGTTAAGTTGGTCAACGCCGTCGACCAGAGTGCCTTGTTAGGGATTTGGGGGGAGGGGGGATTAAGGAATCGATGTTCCACGCCAGCTGGAAAGGGTCTTGGACCTCATGCCTCAAAAAAAGGCTTGCCGGTGAGATACCGGTGCTGGCGTGAGTGGCGGTGTTAAAGGCCAACTGGAACCAATGTATATTTTGGTCCCAGTTGGTCTGGTTCTGAGCATGAAAAATCCGCATAGCCATCTTGAGGTTTTTATTGACTCTCTCGGCATGTGACGGATTAGGATAGTATGGGGAGGTACACACGTGCTTAATTCCAAAGTCTAGGCACATTTGTGCCATCAGACCCGATTTAAAACTAGGCACGTTGTCGGAGACTATGAATTTGTGGAACCCGAAATAGGCGAACACGCTCTTGGTTAAAATATTGACTGTTGTTTTGGCTTTAGTGTCTCGGGTTTGGATGAGGAGTGTAAATTTGGAAAATGCATCCACAACAGTCGAAAGGTATCGATTCCAACCTTTGCTCAATGGTAATGGTCCAATATGGTCGATAAAAATTTTATTGAAAGGGGCAGTTGGAATCTCGGAGGCCTGGTGGCCAACACGAGTGTTCTGGGTCTGTTTGGATCTTTGGCACTGTATGCAAGATTTAACCCTCTGGGTTATTTGTTCCTTAAGGTCCTTGGCCCAGAAGTATTTTCCTATACGGGATAAGGTTTTGGCTATACCCATATGGGCTGAAATAGGGAATTCATGGTAGAATTTAAAAACCATGTTAATCAATTTTTGGGATAATACCACCTTTCCTATCAATTGGCCTGGGGCCAAATGGATAAGGGTGCGGTCAACTATTTTGTATTCGGGGGATAATGGGCGAGACTTTAGGATCTTTGACAACCCTGGGTCTTGCCTTTGATGGACATGAATATCCTGGAAAATGTCCGGTAGGGATGACAAAAAGGACATCGTCGGTGTAGTGAATGTATTGGGGGTGGTAGGGGAGAAGGATATCGTGGTAGGTAAGTATCTCTGATGGGTGGTTAAGTAACCAAGACAGGGCGGAATTGTCGGTAAAAAGTTGGAATTCACGGTGCTCCAGGTACTGCTGAAATTTGGTTAGGGCAAAAACGACCGCAAGACCAAACTGGAGGTTAGCGCTGACTTCAGCGTGTTAAAAACTTCTTGTTATTCGGGACCCCATTCAAATTTAGCGCCTTTGCGCTTTAATTTGTTGAGTGGGTATGATATATGGGAAAAATTCTTAATAAATTTTGAGTAAAAGGCCGCCAGACCAAGGAACCTGGCGGTCTGCTTAAGGTTCTTGGGAGTGGGATAATCACCAATGGGTTGGACACAGTCTGGATGCAGGGTAGCCGTCTGGTTGTGGAAAACGTGGCCAAGGAATTGGATGGAGTCGGATGCTATGGTCATTTTATCAGGGTTGACAGTAAGACCCGCATCTCGTAGTCTCTTCAAGACATCCTCCACTTTATTCAAATGGTCGTCGAATGACCCATCAGAATAAATACAAATATCATCGAAAAAGGAGAAAAGATACTTTTATTTAATATCACCGAATATCTTTTCGATAAGTCTGGTGAGAACTAGGCCTCCGCTGGCCAGTCCAAACGGGAGGAAATTATACTGGAACTGACCCAAAGGGCATACAAAGGAGGTATATTTCTTGGACTCCTCGTCCAGAGGAATTTGCAGGTAGGCCTGGTTAAGGTCTAACAAAGAGAACCATTTGGCCTTACCTAAGTATTGGAAGGCGGATTCCAATGTAGGGATGAGAGTAGCCTCGAGTTCCGTAATTTGGTTGATAGGCTTATAATTCACTACCATCCGTGTCTTGCCACCCTTCTTGGGAACCAAAAAGGCAGGACACGCGTACGGTGAATTAGATGGGGATATAACTCCTTTATGCAGAAGTTCGTCAATATGCTCTCTTAAGGCCTGGAGCTTAGGGGGAGCATATTGGTATGGGCGTGATCTCACCTTGGTGGTTGTATCACTAATATTAATATGGTACTTGATTAAGTTTCTCTTTCCCAGCTTCTTGGTGATGGTTTCAGGGAAAAGGGCGATAAGGTCAGAGACCTTGTTTTTTTGTAGGGAATTTAGGTGGGTACCCAATTGGACACCAAGGGGGGCACCGTCGTGTTTAGGAGGGGGGAAATAAAACAAACTAGGGGGAAGTGTAGGGGAATCTCACTTCCTGTCTTGCGAAGTCAATGGTGGCCTTAGTATGCCGAAGGAAATCGCAACCTAAAATTATATCGGTGGGCATCTTAGCCGCGACCAGGAAGGAGTAATCCCATGACAAATTTCCCATTTTAATGTGTATAGTGACTTTATGGGAAAAGGTTAGAACTTGATTATATACTGTTTTGGCTTTAATGTGCACCTGCTGTCGGGATTTAATTAATTTGGGGGTTGCCCGTAGTTTTCTAATAAAAGATTCCGAAATGAGGGAAAATGTCGATCCGGTGTCTAATAGAGCCCTAGCTGAAAAAGTGCCTACCCCGATGTCCATAGTAACCGTATTGGCGCTAGGTATAGTTAATTTGTTGGTGCCCTGGGAGGGAACCACAGATTTCGAGGCCGGGGATGCCACAACGGGAGAACGCTCTGCCACAGGGGTCATATGAAAAGTTGGGAGACGCTGGTTGACCCGTACAATGCCTCGTGCTAGTTTAAATGTCTGCCAGGGAAATTTTGTCGACGATAAGGCCGTACGGATCGGTAATCCTGGGGAGGGCGCTGCCTGCTGTTGTTAATGGACTGACCTGGGTGCGGTTCTTGGTGCATCAGCGGTGGTGGATAATATTGAATAGGTGGACGGTTAGAGGGAACGACGTAGCTTCGATCGGTTAGGCGGTGCCCACTCGGGCGATTGATTTTCATGGCCCTTGCTATAGTAGAGATAATACTAAGCAACCCGTTCATGGAGGACGGGCGGTTGACTACTCCGAATCTCGAGGCCACTTCGGTGAGACCCCCGAATAAATAATATCAAGTAGGTCCCTCTCGGATGTGTCTGGTAAAAACAACTCGACCATGTCCCTCACATTCACCACATAGTCCCCCAGTAACTCGCTCCGACCTTGTGGCCTGTAGACAAATTCTGCCAAAGCTTGGTGGAATGATTGTAAAGGAAAATATGTCGTAATAATCTCCGACTTAAAATCCGCGACCTATTGCCTTTTCGACTAGGTAAAGCAAAAGGCCAGAAGCCGAGCTTTGCAAATTCAGTAGGATTTGGTTGTCAAACCCTGGATTCAATTTTGCGGCCCTGACGACTACCGACCGATAGCTTCGTAAGGAATTTGTTAATGGGGTCGGATTGAAAATGACGAACCGACTTTAGGAATTGGGCCAAATGGCCTGGCATACCGGAGCTGCTAGGTGGTTTGGCTCCGTGGGTGGTGCTTCTAAAGTCCTCGAGGGCCCTGAGCCAATCGCCCATCATCGATCGGGCACTCGAGTGAGACGTAGACGGCTCAACTGGGTCCTTCCTTATGGGTGTTGGTGACACTGGAAGGGCGGTTCGTGCCGCGTCCGCTCAAGCGTCCAATTCAGCTTGAATGATGCCCCGGTTTAACTCGAGGGTGCTCGCCGGTTGAATTTGCCATTCTTTTAATAACTCGATAGCCTGGATTGCAGAAAGATGACTAATCCATTTTCGGTTTGGTATACTCGCGGTTAAGGGGAATGGAAAGGGCGTAGGTATATCTCCAGACCAATCGGTCGCCATAGTGGAGATAAACAAGAGAAAAGAAAATGAAAAATTATCTAAACGTAGGGTGACTAAATGTTATGGCTATATACAAATATACCTTATTTAAAAAAAAATAAAATGAATAATAAACAACCCGGAATCATAATCTGACCCCGATTGACGCAGTCTAGGTCAGTTTATATGCGGGATACTCTTGGAATACATAAAGGGGATACGTAACGTTATAATTTAGTTTGGAATTAATTTTATAATTTTTTGGGGAAAAATAAATAAATTTGTTCAATATTTGGTAAAGGTATTTTGGATTCAGCGTTAATTCGGGTAAGTCGCCGAAGAAAGAAGGTATGTTAATGTAAAAGGTGTCAGCTGTAATTAGTCATGGTGAAAGTTTTAATAATGAAAAATAAAAAATATTTGGTTAAATATTGGAAGTTTTTCGCGTATGGTTTCGCTGAAATATCTGTAATACATATATAGACATAAATAAATTATGTCTATATATTTATACATGTCTATATATAAATATATTTAATGATATATTATGTCTATATCATTAAATAGATTATACATACATGGCTATAAATAGATAATAATAAATTTAATTGAATTTAGTTGAGAAGTAAGAACATAATTATTTCTATAAAGTTATCAGAGGATTAAGAGTATGAGTCGATCAGATGGTAAGTTGGCTACCAGCCAAGAGATATTCATGTTTGTTTAGCATCTTTCACTTCAGATAAGCAATCTGCCTAACCTGCTAAAACCCTTTGTGAATGTTGATTCTTATCTTATTTATTTTAAAAGACTATATTCAACTCTAATGACTTTACGTTAGACGATTTCGCGAATAATAATAAAATCTCATATTTTAAAAGGGCGATAATTTTTTTTTTTTTTTTTGTTAAATATAACATAAATTACCTTAGTAAGTGTAAACGTTTTAAATCATTTAATTATTTTAAAAAATCAAAATGTGAGGGGGGGAAATATGTTAATAAGTAACACTAGCAATACTACAACTACGCTCAATATGAATTAAATAACTTAGTAGTGTAATTAAATCAGTCAACTTAACCAGACTCGCTGAACCATAGGAAACAAGAATTTAAAAAAATATATGATACCTACCCTATCTTGATTTACAAAAAGAAAAAGATGAGAAAAAAATTATATATGAAAAGGGGGCTGAGTTAAATTACGCGGAAAAAGATCACGCCCAATTTGGAAGAAAATTTTATTAATTTGCTTAATGCTTTTAATAAACTTACTTATAAGGGATTTACGTGAGAAAGAAAAAGATTTTTGGAAATATTTAGATTTATAATATAATATTTTGTTACGAGATAGCGTGGAGAAACAATGGCGGCTATATTTCCGGAAAGGCAAAGAACAAAATGGCGGATTAATTTGCAAACTATGGCTGAGACATAGGACAGTCGTATATGTTGGGCTGAGACAAAGGGAAAAAAAAAGTTTAATTTAATAATTTTGCATTCCGTGGATGAACTTGCTCTGCTACCAACTGCGGGGGAACGTCAGCCCTAGTTATTTGTTAGGGCCGACGTTGGATCCGCTTAACTTCCGGAATATGGAGTTTTTGGAAAACGTGCTAGGACCGCTGGAACGTGTTAAATATATTTGGACGTTAATTACGTTTAGTCTCAACCCAAGTAATCACTATGTTCACAGCCAGCTTATAATGAGTTATTATTATTATACTAAACTAACTAATTAATTATTATAACTTAACTCTTAGAACTTACGGTTAGGGACAGGCGTGTTGGGAGAATTACGTTAACCCTTTAGGTCATAATAATTCCTTGTTAATTTACTCGGATGACCTACTAATGACTACATAACACCCGGGGGTCGATCAGACCCCGCAATTAAGGGTTTAGGTAGCCATTTAAGTTTGTTACCAATAAGTTAAATAAATTAAGGGCTAACTCACGTCCGGTAATCACGGCCCACTGTTAACGACTGTGGGAACTGGCTTCCGTCTCCTTCCGGTGCGCACGCATCGGCTCGCTTATCTTTTGGCGGTGATCCCTCAAAGTAGAGTGGATCACCACAAAACTTTACTTCAAACTTTAAAAATATTTTGTTTCTCTCAGAACTCCTTTCTTCCTCTAGTTTGGTTTCTGCTTTTCCTCTTCCAATACAATAATTTTTTCTTTTATTTATCTTTGCTGTCAAATCCTTCACTTTCTCCTAAACTAGTTTCTATCATCTAGATACTCTTCTTGTTGGAAGAATTCTTCCAAATATCTGTGCACTTATTTTACTCAGAATATTTGTAACTTTCTGTCTTTTTGGTAGTTTAGTACTTCTTTTGGTAGCGCCAAAGAGTTCCTTTTTGCTTCTTAGTCTGTCTGTATATGTTGTAGTTTTAAAGGAGTACGGGGCTACTCATATCTTTTGTGACTTGTGTGTATCTGTCAGATTTTTTTTCTCGATCTCAGTTATATCTTTTCTTTGATTGTCTCTGCTTGAATCTTTTATATATAGAAATTGTGTAATGGAAAGATATGTTATTTTATAAATAGTTGGAAAAAAAAGGTATTTTCAATATCTTTTGTTGAAATGAAATGTTTCTGACAATTAATTTTAGAACTGCACCAACTAGTTTTAGTATGTAATAGTGGGTTCCTCTCCAATAGTATATACCTTATTTATTTTCTTTTGCTTTTTATCAAATATAAATTTGTATATTAGTATCATATAAATTTATAAAAAGTCAACAGCGTTATACCTAAAATTACGATACATTATTATAAAAATTTAGTTTTTTAACAATACAAAATGAATGTTACATTTATACAGTTAAATGTACAATCACAACAAATACATCATACATGTTGTCTTTTGTCTTTAGAGACTCTGGAGATTATTAAAATAATTCCAGCTTGGGCAAGGAGTGTTTATAAATGTTCAATCTCATGTCATAAGATAGAAACCACTATTATGAGCTGTATTGCTCTTAATGGAAAATATAATATTATGTAAGGCAAATAACCTTTGACACTATGGCTTATTAGAATTACACCAGAGTATAATTCCATAATTTAAATGTATGTTAACAGTATCCATTTAAAAACTGAGTGTGTATGTGTCATGTGTGTGTGAATATCGACTATAGACAATCTTACATTTTAGACTCTTGACCAAACGAATTGTTGTCAAATGTATTTGAGAAATGCGCATTTACTGCTACCCAATGGTCACACAAAATCAATATACTTACATTGTGACTTTGATGTAGAAACGATTTCATTATCTACTTGCATGGCCACTGATGCCATTAGTTGAAGTACATGACTACAGCTACAAAGACTTTCTTTCGTTTCTGGCATAGCTTTACTTTCTCTCATAGAGCTTTGAGGGACATCACTGGATTGCTGTTGAGATGCTCTTTCCAACCGTATATGATTTCAAGTTGGTTTTTATATAAGTATAAGTCGATATTGTGTTGAAATTAGTTTATTTTCAACATCAACTCAGTATAACTTCACCAAAATAACTTAAAACTAATATTTTATTAAACTAAATTTATGGATTACGATCGAACTGTCGATTTAGACCGTAGCAATCATCATAGCTACTGCGCGAAAGTTTCTATAGGCGAGGAAAGCATCACAATTCTTTGTCCTGTACATGACATCACAATCCTCACTAGGTGAAATAAATTTTTTTATTCCTTAACTATCATTTGGTAAAATTTAATTTTTTATGAAAACTATAGTTTTTTTGGACTGCAGGGTGAAATTGTATCCCCTGATTTCATTATCGGGTTTTTAATTAATTACTTGAGGATTGTTTTGATGATCTGTTCAAAACATCTTGATTGGATCAAAGCAAAGTTTAGACTATGGTTGTATAAGTGTTAAACTTTTATTAATAATGTTTGTGTTGACAGTTTGGACGCTTCTTAGACATCTGGGAGTCTTGGAGACAATGGATGATCATTGTGTGCCTTATAACCCTACACACTTATCTTACATTTAATCTTGAAGTACCAGGATGTCCTGATGGTTACTTAGGACCTGGAGGTCTTCATGCACATTCAGAGTATGTCAAATGTACAGGTGGAGCAACTGGTTATATTGATAGACGTGTGTTTGGTGATAATCATATCTATCAATCCCCAACATCAAAACATGTCTACCATTCTACTCTACCTTTCGATCCTGAAGGTAAGATCAAAACTTTTTTTTGTTTTGTCAAAATATGGTCCAACCCTCAAATGTAATCCCTAATAAAACATACTTCTGACCAAAAATAGTTCAGGGATTATTATTATTAAACTAAAAATAGCAATAGTTTTAATGATTTTTATCAAATTTTGATCAAATATACAAATTAACAACGCAACCTAATTATGCAAAGCAGAAGTAAAAAAAATTACCTTTCGTGAAAATTACGCAAACATTCAAAGACATAAATGAACCTTGACTTTCGTCATCAGACACTCATTGTTAATAAATTATGAGGCATGCCCAACTTAAGTTTTTAACACAAACCTAAATGGAGGCTATATTTTAAAAGAAAAAGTACAAGGTGTGTTATGACCGAGGTGCTGGAGCGAAGCAAATGGGGGTTCTTTTTATGCTATATAGAGACAACATTTTGTGATATTGGAAAAAATAGCATATTTAAGAGTGAAATAGTTTGTGAACTATCATTTGTTATAATATGTTATCGGACAATGCAAATGATAGTTTGCTTTTTTTCTATATTTGTTACTTAAGGATTCACAATATCAAAATGAAATTGAGCCATCTGCAGCTTAATATTTTCTTATCGAAATGTAAAGATAAACTTGTAATAGACGGAAATTTGTTCAAAGCTATCATTTGTAGAAAACACAAATTTTAAATTCTCAGTATTACCTGATGATATTATATATGAACAAGAGGTAAAACACTACTTTAACTTCTTAACACGGGAGATTTTAGTAAGAAATAATACCTGCCGCTGTACTTTTTAGAGGAGTTTTTAGTAAATTCTTGCAACTGTTCATTCACATATATATACATTTAACTATTTATAACATTAGCCATTACAAAACTCCACCACTAAAAAACTTTGAATTTACTAAAGAACTATTAAAAGAATTATAAACTAAAGTAATCACAGAACTAAGTTATAAAAATATTAGTCAATAATCACACACTCACTTATCTTTCAAAAATTATAAAAAATACCAACAAATGTCAAAACAATCTTTACACATATGAGAAAAATACTACAAAAACATGTGTAAAAGTCAGAAACTTTCTTGTGTTTAGCACAATAGCAACTTATAACTGATTAGCAAACAAACATTTGATATCAGAATTTATTTCAAAGTAATAAAATGCACTGGGCTCAGCAGACCGTTAGTAATGATAATAGCTTTTCTATATCTTCTGTGTATTTTAGTTTCTTGAAATAGTCCCAAATATAGCTGACAGACTATTGCTATGTGAGCAGCGCTCAGCAGTCTACAAATATACAGTAGAACCCCTCTAATCCGCCCTCGGGTGGTCCGTTACTCCGGTTAATCCGACTGTGCTCGAGCTCGCGATATTGTGCCGACTTGTCGATGACTCACGGCCTGTCTGGCGCCATTCTTTCCGGTTTGTTATCGCTTTCCCGCTTCAGTGCTGTGTCATCTCTCGTGTTGTTTCTTTTGATTTGCTATAGTACTTGCAATGTTTATATATACTTTATATATACTTTATTATATAGACTTTTAAAAGTTTATATATCACTTATTTCACTTTTAAAAAAATCTCTTTATATAATAATATATGTAATAAATATTGACTTTTTTTGGATAATCCAACCTTTTTTGCCTTCCGACCATGCCCCCAGTCCCGAAGGTGACGGATTAGAGGGGTTCTACTGTAACTAATAAAATCATGTGAACACTGTTCGGCAAACCACATCGAGGGGTTAAGTTTAAGTAGTCGGACACAGCCAATTGTGCTTTTAATTACTATGTGCCATCGCAGAATGATCTGTAGAAGTCTTTGCAGCTCTTGAGTATTCTTAAACTTTCTCATTAATCCTGTGATACCTCCATCACAGAAGGGTCCTTAGAGTTATGAAGAAGACTCCTTCTAGTTAATCTGAATTGGCTATACTGGGATGTAACACGAATGAGATCAAACCCAGAATAGTTTGTCAAGCAGTATAGCATGTTTGAGTACTAAATGTTAACTTTTTTTTTTTTAGTTTTGTTCATTTTTCATCGTTTTAAGTCATTCCTTTTCTATATTACAAACAAAAATGACCAAGATAGTCTTTGGTATTATGATATGCTGATACAGCCATTATAAAATAATTTTACTTAAATAATATGTGAACTAAAATAAATTAGAAATTAGGTTAGGAATTTTTGTGTGTTTAAATTGTCAAACAAAATTATAATTCTAGTGATGTACATCAAGTGACTGATGAGGTTGTACGCCTGAAGTTTGTATATTGTGACATATACGCGACACTGCAATGTTGTGTGTGGATGTGCTACAAAAAACATGAGGATCTTTAATTAATTGTATTGATTTAGATCTAAATATGCACTTATGGCGGTAAACATTCGGAACAATATGTAACAAAGCTGTTCAATTGTTGTGTTACACAGAAGACATTGATTTATTCGGAAGATCAATTTCTGCAATAACAAGAAAGATTTGTTAATATTTAAAGAGAAGCGAAAGAAATGGGGCTACTGTCAATGAGTCTAAAACTAAGTGTGTGGTCTCGTATCATCACATAGATGAAGAAATTTGGCCACACATTTAACAATTGTTGGATAAAAGTTCAAAATGGTGATGAATTTGTTTATCTAACTTTACTTGTAAATTGTCAAATGTTGAGATTCGTAGAAGGTTGGTGCAAAGCTAATAGATGTTATTATGGTATACAAAATTTTCTACTGTTCTTTTTACTAAATTTATATAAAACTTTCATGCTACAGGTAGTCCCCGGTATAAGCGGTAGATGCGTTCCGGCAAAGTGCTGTGTAAAACTAAACTGTGTATAACAGAGATTATTTATAGCCTAGCACGATAGCAGCAAGTTGATCGTCATATGTACTGTACTACAGCTTAGTATTATATTGATCAAGTAGGCAAACAGCATAATTTTCAAAATCGTTTAAAACGGGACCACATATAACAGGGATTGTCTGTACCAGCATTAATGTATGGTTTTGATACTTGGGTGTTAACAAAGGGCCGAGAATATTGTTTAAACATCTCTGAAAGAATAAATGGTGTTTAGGAGCGAATATGGAATGGTACAAGAGAATGGTGTCTGAAGAAGGACGTACAATAATTAATTATACAAATTGTATAGTGAACCAGATGTGGTGTATGAATTTTGACACTTGAGGTGATAGGTAACCCATCCAATAAAAAAGTGAAATACTCTAAGCAAAACCAGAAGGTCAAGCAGACGTGTAAATTGGAATGGATGGTGGTAAATATAAGTTAAAACAAATAGGTGTTCGGAACTAACTGGAGATCTTGAACAAGGATTCAGACAGATGGAAACCAGGCTGATTGTGTAACCTCTCTGCTTCCCTCAGTCACGAAACTAAAAAATGAAAGTTAATCCCGGAGCGTGAATTCTTTGAAGGAGTGTACTACATAAATTAAAAGATTCGTGACATCTGAAATACATACATTTAATATCAAATTTAGACCAATAAAAATACCTAATATCAAATTTAGACCAATAAAAATACCTAATATCAACAACATTAATCCAACCTGAAACACATATATTCATAAGATAAGAGCAAATCAAAATGTTCACAAAAAAGCCTTAAAATTTAATCAAATTAAAATGTTCATAAAATATTTCATAAACGCCATCCAAATCAAAATATTCATCAAATAGTCTTAACATATTTTATTAACCCAAATTAAATGTGCATGTCCCTTTTTATTTTTAATAACTAACAAAATTTCCCAAAAGTCAACATTTTTAATAATTCCTTAAATTATTTTTATTAATGCTTCTAAATTTGAATTAAACAGTTCCTCTAATAAAATTTTCATTTGCAAGACTATGGTTTATTATAACTTATTGTGTGCTATACCAAACACACATTCACTAAATTTATCACTTTTAATATAGTTTAATACTCTGAATTTGAGGTTATATTTAGTTAAATATTGCACTTTGATATTTTTGTAGAATAATAACTTTAGTTATTATCCTAAGATTTCAAAATAATCGACTCTTAACCTTGCAATAACCCCCCGCCTTAACTCAGATGGACCGCATCGGTTGGAGTTTTCTCCAGAAGTGTCTTTTGACTTGCTTCTCTTCAAGGCGCAAATTTTATTTTTCTATCAACGATGATGTCATTTGGATTTGGAATGTTCTGTAAGCTTTTTTCCCTACTTGACAGAAATAACATAAAGGGTTTGGTGTGGACAGTGTCGCCAGATCTCTTTTCTATGAATCAAACAGGGTTGTCAGATAGACCATATTATTTATTTTATATTTAAACTTTTAACCCTGAAACATTCTTATGATTACACACGTTCCTGACCGTTCTATACAGAAATAATCTATTATGTGATTAATATATCTCTCTTTGAATATCACACATCTTGTTCCGTATTAAGTCGTCAATCCAAAACCCAATATTTCGCTGATAAACCGATGTGGCAGATGAACTGCTAACATTTCTTGATAGTAACCGGGATTGTCTACCGGTTACTGACATCACAATCGGTAATAATCAGACGATTTCTACTATACTCTGATTTAGACTTTAAATGTGAAACATTACAATTGTTGTTCTAGTGATGATAAAATGTAGTACATTATTTTATATTGTTTTTGAGAAGTTTTTAATTGTCAAATAAATCATTATTTTGATAAATTAAAATAATATGTAAGTGTACAAAACTTGATGTGATGTTACTTTGTGTTTCAGGTTTACTGGGAGTATTAACAACATGCTTGACAGTGTACTTAGGTGTCCATGCTGGTCATATTATATTGTGTTATTCTTTTACAAGAGGAAGAGTTGTGCGTTGGCTTGCGTGGTCTCTGATTACGGTAATTAATATCTGATCTTAAAACACTTTAAACTATCAGAAATTTTTTTGAAGAAGTTACTTATTCAGACCCAACATTCCTTTTTTTTTTGTTTACTTAAACACTGTTATGAAAATGGTACTAATTATTTTTGTTACTCAGCAAATTTGAATAAATGCATTTTTCTTTAATATCTCTGGATTTAAGAAATTTTGATGTTGTAGTATAATGGTTCTAAAAAACTAAAAATCGGCGATGGTGTTGTTAAGAAAAACATCATTTCTCAAAATCTGTTATATCAATTTCGTTTAAATTTTGATGAAATGTGAAGATTATTGATGCAAATCAAAACAGTAAATAATAAAAAAACTACGGTTACAGAATAATTTACAAAAAATTAAAAAAGATCCTTTACTATTGTCAATTAAACTTGATTTTCATCTTATAATATTTGCTTTTAACACTAGTTTGACACAAGCGAAGCAAGTGAAGAATAATTTTAAATATTATAAATATTGTTTCAAATATTTTACAAACTTGAAAACGCCATCCTGGGTTGATTTCCACTCTTTACTGACAATTACCAAACTCACATTTTTTTGGCAACGGATGATTTTGATTGACTAGTATTTCAATTATAAACGGAACTGTCTGGTAATTCTATTTGTTTGATAACTTTGATTAATATTGCAGGGTGTCTCTGCTGGATTCCTTTGCAACTGGTCTCAAGAAGATGGACTCATTCCAATAAATAAGAATCTGTGGTCACTTTCATTCACGCTACTGACAGCAAGTTTAGCATTTTTCCTACAGAGTATACTGTTCCTTCTAATAGACCATACACATTGGTGGTCAGGAGCTCCTTTCAGTTACGCAGGTAAATTTATGTGACCCCTCTTGGTGCTCGCACATTGTAATTTTTCAATTGTTAGTAACTTTTTAAGTTTGTCAAATTCCTTTTCTAGATAGAAAATGTTAAGCATTTTCTCAAGAACATAATGATAACTTAAGTTGTCAAATCCGATAACAAACAAGCAATTTATGCTGAAAATAATTGCATTTAACCAGACTGATTTTGTTAGATTTAAACATAGTATTTCAAAATGTCTGTGTTTATTTTAGTTACATTGATAACATAGTCGCTGTTTAATTCTGTTTGTCATTTGGCATCAGGATTGTAAACAATCGCTTTTCATACTTGAATATTTTCTGTTTCCTAAATAATGATATAGAAGAGTGGTGTAATTTGTTTGATATTAATTTAATAAATATGATTAATTCTAGTATTGCATTATACCAAACATGTTAAGGAATGTGGTGTGCAGGTTCTGTATTATGTGATATTTTTGGGTTAAATGTTAGGTATTGTGTTGATAATTATTCTAACTGATACAGAAACTAGACTTATTTATGTTGTATCATTTATCTATTTGACTTTTTATAATTACATTAGTTTACTAGGATTCATAATACATTATCTTTGAATGGTTTCCTTAACATAGGCTATTGTACTTGTTTTTCCACACAGCTTGTTTACTAATTGCAGTTTGTTTTTCTAGGTTATATTATTACTTTCTACCGTGTTTGAATTGACTAGTTATTTGGAAGTTTTTTTTCATGGTTACAGGTTATAGGCTATAGATTGTACCATTACAATCCACTGAAATTCGAGTAAATATTAAATTTCCAATTTTTCATAGGCCATAAATTGTAAATGGTTGGGTTTATAAAAAAATACTTAAGGAAAAAAAATCTTACAATTACATGTTCAATCTGGCTTGATTTTTCAAAATCTGGCTAGCATATTTTCAAATCCTATAAAAAGTTATGGAAGGTTCTCTATTTAATTTTTTTTATATCTTATTATTGTATATTTGTCCTACTATATGTGTAGAGCAAGTCACATCTCTGATGAACTTAATTTTGTTTCAGGGATGAATCCCCTCATACTGTATGTAGGACATATTTTGTTGAAAGATACGTTTCCATGGAGATGGAAAGCAACTGTAACGTCTTCACACAGTGAATATTTAGCCATGAACTTCATAGGCACTGCACTTTGGTTGTGCGTTGCTGCATTTCTTTATCGGAAAAATTGTTTTCTTTCTATTTAGGTTCATCTACCCATTCATCTTAGTGTATTTTATTTTTATTGTGTTATTAGACGTAAATAATTTTATCAAAACTTTTTTAATTTACTATATACTGTATATATTTAGTTTATTAATTACATAACTGAAATTGTAAAATAAGTATTTTAAAATGTGTGTTATTTTTGTATTTTTATTTCCTTATAGTACAGTGAAAATAACTTTTAATATCTCTCAAAAATAAAAAATTAAAGTGTCAAATAAACTATGGGAAGTTGTTTTAAAATAATTCTTTTTTAATAAATTAACTAGTCCAGAGTTTTCCGAAGAATAGTTTTTCAAGGTGAGGGAATGAATATTTTATGATTTGAATGTTCAATTTAAAACGTGATAGGATGTTAGTTTTATATTTAAACATATAAAAACCATTGTATTGTGTTTATGACGCACAGTTACCGTTGACTTTACAATTATTTTAAAATGTATCAATTTTATTTATTTTTGAAAATCTAGTGTCACAGATTTTTATCAGTTTTTAAAGTTTTATCAGTTTTAAATTGAACATATGTTACAGAATTTTGAAGATAACATATGTTACGGAATTTTTAAATTAATATACGGTACGGAAATTTGAAGATAACTTGTTAGAAAATTGAAGATAAATAATGACACTGCAACATTATGAAATATTTTTTTAATTTTTAATTTCGGACAAATATAAAATAAACCATGCTAAACCATTGGATCCATCCATCCTCAAAACCCAATAAAAATGAACCAAAACTATTCATAATGAAATATGTCATTTAGGTAAGTTGTCCAACAAAAACTGAAATTGATTTGGGTCATTAATCTTCACATTTCACTAAAATTTGAACAAAATTGGTAGAACTGAATTTGAATTTTGTATTTTTTTTCTTATAAAGATATCTTACCAAAGGTATTAAAAAATTAGAAAAAAAAGCCTTGAGATTTGGTCCATGTACCAAATTTGATTATAATCTGTTGACATGTTTGGACTGTAGAACACTTCTCATACAATTCAGAAGACGTCAAACTAGATATCTGCAAAACTCTTGTCATTGATTCCTTTGACCCACCACGTAACTTTTTCTATACTATCTATATGTGAGTTTTAAAAATTCCCCTGTTTATTTTTACACTTCTTGTTTTGCCCAAAGGATATTTACTTTTTCGTGATATTCATAAAAAGACAATTTTGTGATGGTTAACAAAAACTGATGTTGAGATAGTCTCGTATACTTGAATCCAAAAAAAGTTATTTTTACAAAAACTTTCTTTGTCAGCAGTCGTGTTCTTAAAAACAATTGTTGTGTTGGATTTTCTTCAAAACAGGTATTTAATTTCTTTTAACTCCTAATGCATTTACAACATAATTAATACCTATTCAAAATTTTCTGTAAATGGTTTTTGATAAATGTAAAGAATCAGTATTAAAAGAGCTTTTAAAATATAACCTTTTTTTTTAAGTTAACCATAATGCTCCAAACCTCAGTTTTGGAAACAACAAAAAACTTGTATGAAGGTAAATCAAATTTGTACCTCATTTTTTAAAGGTCATTAAACAAACTATTTTTCATTTTCTCATCTCTCAGAATTTTTGTACTTTTCAAGGGTTTTTCGTATTGCTAATTTTTAAAATAAAATTGTTCAAGTAACCTCATATTGAAACCACCTTCCCCGCAGGGAGAAGGTGCAGATTAGCTTCACCTAATGAGATAAGGTTGGCGTCCCTCGTGGTCTCCAGTCAAACACACACACAACATTCACAACACATCAAGTATCATCCATATAGACATACACTTATATACATTTTTGTACTTTCACCTTTACTTAGGGTTTTATTGCAAGGGACTCCAAAAGTTTATCCCCCTCCACCAGCAAACAAATCCAGACAAACCTAAACAAACATTGAACAACCAAATTCAATTGTGATTCAGATTACGTGGATGAAAGACCAAGGAAAAAATTTAAAAACCAATTTTGATATTTTAATTTATGTGTTTCAATGTTTTATACATGACTGTGTTTGTGAAGTGTAGAATTTTAATAATGTGTACTGTTTGTTGTTTTATGTCTTGACTAGTAAAACATTTTTATGCTTGGAACGTGAAAAAAATTACAAGGATTTTTTGTGATGATGGTGGTTTAATCTCACCGAAACTGGCAATCTATACAATAATATGGATTGTTTAGATGGAGAAATAAGGTAATTAATAAATAATAATTACATAACTTCAGTTCCAGCAATCCTGGTGGCTACACACATAATATTTAAATATAAAAGACACTGTCCATCCGTGTCAATACATACATATGTGCCAGTCGTCGAGAGGAAGTGGTAATTACCCATGTTTGTATCGGTCATGCCATGATCACTCATGGATTTCTGGTGGAACAGGGGGATTCCGCCACAATGCCCATTTTGTCAAGGTGTGTTGTCACTTAAGCACATCCTCATTGGATATGTTTTTAAGAGGTGTGCGACAAACATTTGTCGTATCTAATTCCATGCAGGTGATGTTGGGGGGGGATAATGCTCAGATCCTTGATGAGGTATTGTCCTTTTTACGTCGTCCGAAAATGTTTAATAAAATTTAATAACAATTTTTCTATTCGATTATTGCAGAGCCTCTTTACAGCTGTGTAATATTTTGTTTAGTTGTATAATAAATTATTTTATTTTGTTTAAATTTTATCTTTGGTAACTCGTTGCAGGGTCCTTTTACCGTCCTGTAATATTTGTAACTTATTGTAAGGCCATTTTACAGCCTTGTAATATGTTATGTTTATTTTCGTTTGTTAACAGGTCTTTTTATTCTTCTTCAACATTTTATGTTATTGTTTGTAAATTTTGTCATTTAACTAAAAATTAAAACCGCCTTAATAATAAACAAAAATTTTTTAACATTAACAAAATACAATTAATTCATCTGTCAGTAATGGGAACCAACTTACCAATTGAAATAAGCTTATTATTTATCTATAACCCTATATTATAATTATATATTATTATTTTAAAATCCCTGAAGGAAGTTTGTCTATTCCTGGTTCTTTCCAGACGTATTTGATATACTTCCAAGTAATATAGAAACGAGGAAATCTACATAGGTTGGTTCCCTTACTCCAAAATTAAGATGAACATATTGAACAAGGAAAATTCATAAAGTGGTTAATCAAATTTCCCATTTTATGAGAATACTTCTAATCCGCTGATTGCATTTAAATATTAAAATAGCTTGACTGTTGACAATATTTTCAATTATACCAACACAGCCATTCATTTCTCCTGCGATGAAGATCCCAAATGTATAAATAAAAATATAGGTATTGAAACTCTATAGCTAAACATGGTTTGCAGTGATTTTTCTTGTGAGGAAATACTTCTATGAACCCACATTTTAAATTTTGTGCTTCAAGGGCAGGAGGTGAGTCAAAAAATTCAAATTGGAGATATGCTCATAATACATAATTTTAACAAGCTTGATAAGGGAAGAAAAATTTTTGGCCACCATAACTAAACTTTTCCCCATCCCCAAGTTGTTTAGAACTTTCATCATCATTCTATAAAATAAATAAATAAAAAAATAACATAGCTCTTTAATACTCTAATAGCATCAGGTTCAAGACATTCCTGATTTCCTGATAGAAAAGGTGAAAGAGAGGTATCAAACTAAAGACTATGTAAAGAAAGGTGTACATCCAGCTAGGTCGTCGGGTCTGCCACACCCGCACTCATTATGAATGGACCCGCTGTGAATTAAAATGTATTACAAAAGCTAAAAAGGAAATTACATCTTCCCTACCTTAACTTAATAATTAGCAACATTAATTTAACAATTAATGTTATTTTAGGATCTTCTCAGATAAGAGGAGCATACCTCAATGAGTTAATGAGGTCAATAACTCAAAATTATTAAATATTATCTATGGTCCATGTAATACTTTATTATTTTTCTTTAAAAAGTAGAAAATTGTTTTAGTGCTAATTCTTAATGTGATTTTGATTTTTCTAAATACCTTTATCTACTCAAGATAGGCGAAAACAAAATCTTTGGCAACCACTTTGAAACTGTATGAGTTATTTAAAAAATACCTTGTTAAATTGTTTGATTTCTTAAGAGGTTTAAAATGAGGTTCCTATTTAAATAAAAATTTTCGAGAATTAAAACCTAACACTCCTGTTTTAGAATAGCCCATTCAAAAAAATGGTATATTTTGGTAATTCTCGATACATGATTTTATAAAAAATATTTTACTGCATCATATTCTACATGTTATAAACCAATTTTCCTTAATAGATTTTAGACTATCAAATTGGTGCCAATTTTTACTGAAAAGTGTAAGAATTTGAAGATGGTGACTTCATAGGATTGGGTGTGGGCCTTTCCATGAGGCCAATCATAACATTAGCCATTTTTTAAAATTTGCTAATAAAATTGTGTGTATCCAAAATCGTATTAATTTTAGTAGGTACGTACAGTATTATCCAAACTACTTGTGAATTGAATTGTAATTTTAATTTACGTATAATTTGATGGTTCAGCTGATACAGTTGTCACTAAAATTTGATGGACCATAGCTGTAGTTATTTTTCGGATTTCTAAATTATCCCATGATTTCTAGGCATCCTGAACCTGAGGAATAGTTTTTGTTTGTTTAGAATTTGGTATTCTATATTAGTGTAGTATAGCTGTGTGAGGAACTAATGTAATAGGAGTGCTCGTGGTCATTTGTAAAGATTTATTGTATTTCAACACGCAAAGACGCAAGGACGTTTCAAACTAATCCTTTTTGCAGGTGATAGATAATGTTATTAGAAAACATGGTCTGTTATGTGCTGCGACCTATGTTGAAATCGACAACTACTGCAATTGTACTTGTACAATTTTATTATTCGAGCCTCGAGGTAGAATGGCGTGTAATGTTTTGCAATAAAAATTTAGGGTTACAACCTAATAAGTGTAATTCAATTGTGAGTAGTTATTATTTTAGTTCGTGTTAGAGTGGAATCGTAATATACAAGTTTATAATGAGTAAATACATGTATTCAACAGCTAATCTTTCCGACAAAGAACTCAAGGACCAAGGAAACAGATTGTTCACTCTCAGAAAATTCGAAGATGCTATATCATGTTATACAAAAGCAATTGTAAGTTAATTTTAATTTGATTAGTTCTTAAATTTAAAAAACTAATTAGAATACTGCTATTTTTCTTTTGGTTTTAATTAATGGTGTATATAAGGTTTCTTTGGTTCAAACATAACCTTTACTTGTACAATTTGACAATATCATTGTATAAACACATCTCAGATTAAGATTATTAGCTGATTAGTAACGCTTAATATAAGACATACTATGGTCATAAAAGAATTTGGCTAATTACGTCAAGTAATATACATAGGCCTAACTTAGTTTAGAGCTTATATATCTTCTAGTAAAAAGTATATCAGTTTCCTTTTAACAATAAAGTGGCCAGTTTAATTTACAAATTATGAAGGTAAGCCTCCATTTCATTATTATTATTATTTGGAGTAGGCCTACCTATAAGTTCTGAAAGTCAATCAACATCTATTTGAATCCTGGTAATGTGACATTCCTATTTTTTCTCTTAAATCATGTTACTTGTTGACAGTTAATAACTGATTAGTAACATGATTTAAGAGAAATCATTGATGATACTATATTGTAAAACATCCTAACCTTGTTTTGTGATGATTAAAAAAACAATTATAAAAATATTAGCATATCAATTAGTTTCTAAAGCTTTTAAACTAGAATTTTATAAATATAATATATTCTGTAAGTTATTTGACTTATAGTTTGGACTCTTTGTAAACTAAAGAAACTGTAAAATTGTAGTAATTTTTTATTTGGTAATTATGCAATCGAACTTACCCTAATATTTACTTTAGAAAATTGTTGAAATCGTTTACTACCTACCTTATTTTGAAAAAATTAAATCTTATTAGGTGTTGCCAGACATTTTGATACCAAAATACATTAGTTTAATAAAAAATAGGCCTATAAAAGTACGAAATAGGCTACAGCTTAGGTTATGAATTGTTATGTTAATATTTATGACTAGGCTACAGTACAACCTCGTTTATCCGGACTAATTGGGACCGGAAGTGATCCGGTTAATAAAAAATCCGGATAATCGGAAATTATAGAAAGATAAATAAAACCAAATATAAAATGATAACTTACCATTTATAAATCATTAAAAAACACAATATTTACACAGTCATACAATTTACATAATACACGAAATTACACAATGTAGCCTACTGTAAATGACAAAAACATTTTAAATATTTACACACCTGAATTATTTACACATGCTTTTAATTTACACAGGGTTTAGTTGTTATTTACAAAAAAAGTCATTTATCTTCCTCTGTTTTAATTTGGTGTGACGTTTCAATGCGGCCCTGTCTATACGATTCAATGCGTCTAACTTTTGGGCCATTGTAAGCACATTACGTTTTCGTTTCGTCGCCATTTCCACGCACAAACGCTAACACACGAATATAAATAAATAGCAGTAACAACGCCCACCTCTAAATACTATGCCGATTCTCATTCACGTCCTCGATACTGGGGATGTGATGTGCCAACTGCCAAAAAAAAGGACGGGGGTTCCCAAAGCTGGCGGCACCGCTTTAAGATGTGACAAAATGTTCATATTTACTGATTTACACCCTTGAGTCTTAGCAACCCGACAACAATAAAGTTGTAAAAATGACATGATGGTTTATGATGCGTTGTAAACATGCACCTGGTTTGTATTTATTTCATACTGTCATGCCGCATCGGGGTAGGGGGATGGTGACGCGAGGTCATTGCTCCTCCACTTTCTCTTCCCAGTGCATCAACAACCCGCCCTAATACCTCGAGGCGACACTGTAGTGTTGAGGAAATCATGTTTTTATCAACATTAATGTAGGGTAATAGCAGATATTTCTTGTTGAAACTCTATATTCAAGGATAAAATAAAGCAAGAGCTTAAAGTTTCAAAATATTATAAATATTATTTAAAATATTATTCAAAATACAGTAATTATTAAAATATTTTGAAACTTTAAGCTTTTGCTTTATAATATCCTTGATTAAATTTTTTATTTTTTGTTCCGGATCGATCCGGACATCCGGTTGAATGAGGTCCGGATAAACGAGGTAGTACGTACCTTAGTCCAGTTAGTGAATGTATGTTTTATTAGGTCTAGCTAGGTGACTAGGCCTATATATATAATCACATGGTTTAAAATCTTGTCACACATATAAATCGTGAATATCTTGGAACTCTGCCACTATAAATAACAACAACACACAGGTTAGGACACGGTATGACTGACAATACTGACAAATACATCGAGCGATGATACATAGACTGACTTGAGAAACGTAGTCATAACTATTACCTTAGACATTCGACACCAGTGTTGACCAGCGATGGATTTCCATTCGTAATAAAGTAACCAAACCTGAATTTCGTACTTTTTTATTTATTATTTTCTAGTAAAATAATTTATTTAGCTACTTCAAAAGTGTCTGGCGACACCTAATAAATATAATCTCATTTTTTCAAAATATGGTAATTACTGTAGTAAACGATTTAAATGATTGTCTTAACTAAATTTTAGGGCAAGTTCTATTACATAATTACTTTTTTTAATATACAGTTTGATACAGTACAGATCATTGTATTGTAAGTTTAGGTACTCAACAATGTTCAGATTTCTAGAAATAATTAAATTAAAGCTTTCCAAGATGACAATTATAACTGAGTTATAGTATTTAATTAAAAACCAGTTATAGTTATGTCTACATAGGCTAGGCCTAAATGTAAAATTAAAGGCCCTACTTACACTAACCTTTACATTATAACGTTCTATAAGTCGCAGTAGAACAATTTGATACAAGTGCAACACTTTGTGATATAATTTTTTAGGGCTCACCCTAGTGATCCCCTTTATCGCCTTTATACGTTCCTCCACAGTTCAGTGGAGGAATTAATTAACTGACAGAACATGTTATGTAATCTAAATTCTTTGTATCAGTGTGATACACTGTGAAATTTTCAGAAACTAATTCAAAATTATCAAACTATCGCCATTCATGTTTTTTGCCATTTTTAGAGATTTAATTTTTGTTTGCAGGATTTTTCAGTCGTTGTTATTATTATCAGGTCTCTCTCGATCAGCTTTTGTTCTCTTCTGACCTTAATATTATTAGAGCATTATCTAGCATTATTAGGGAGATCTGTTTTATGTTGTATTCTTCTTTTTTATAGGCATTGATGAGTGTGAAGTTTTGTTTTGCTTTTAAACAACAATGAGGAACTAAATAATTACTATCTTTCACACATGAAATTAGGATTTAATAACTTTTTTTATCTATGAATATGAAATTTTAGAAAATTACCTTTCTATACCTAAATCATTGCAATGGGAAGAATATTGAAAATTGGCTAGCGACTGGGAAAATTTGAAAAAGTCCTGGACTTTTTCTAGAAAAGTCAGAGAAAACTTTAATTTGACGGATAAGTAGTTAAGAAATAATGATTTCTATATCAGAAACTGATAAAATTATTTGTATTGAAATAAATAAACATTAGAGGTAGAAAGATATTTAGCCTAACCTATACAAAAAGAAAACTATGCCAGCAAATGAATAGGCTAACAAAGATTGGCATGAGAGAGGTGAGAAATGCTATCTCTTAAATAAAAATTGTAGTTTTAGTAGTAATTTTTTTTTGTTATACTGAATTTTTTTAATCTTTGTATTATAACTTAATTTGTACATAAAAAGATATTTATTTGTAGTTTATAATTTAAATAAATTATGAAACTAACGATTATAGATATAGTATTCTAAATTCAATATCAATTAATAATAAAAAACAAAATTTAGGTAAATCAAACTTATGTTTTGAGACATAAGATGTTAGTTTGTCGGAATGTTGAAATTCCTGAACCGGTGTTCAATGTTTACTGACAGAACAACCCTAAATCTAGTTGGTTTAACATTTGTATCAGTCTAACTCTCACAAAAAAAATTATCTTTCTATATAAATTTGTGATATATAACTCTTTGTTTCAGATAAAAAATCCAACAATGCCAACATATTTTACAAATAGAGCGTTATGTTATTTAAAGATGAAACGATGGGATTCGTCATGTCAAGATTGTCGCCGAGCTTTAGATATAGATTCAACACTTGTCAAAGGGCATTTCTTTCTAGGTCAGGCATTATTAGAGACGGACAATTATGATGAAGCAATCAAACACTTACAGAGAGGTAAGTTTGTAAAGAGAATTTTGTGACTAGGCGATTACAGAAATTTTATAAGAGGTTTTGAATAAGAGAACAAAACTAATCTGAGTGAGTAATCATTGTCAAGCTGCAAGAGGTTTTTATTCCAAATAACCTAACAAGCCACATCATACAATGTAATACAAGTAAATAAGTTTGTCTCTCAAGCCTTGTAGGAAATGTTAAATTGTATTGGTACATCAAGGTGAAGCCCAGTAGGGTAAGTTTGTTTAAAATAGTTGTTACACAAGTTTTCTGATTCTTGTAATTGTGTAGATTATGGTACTAGATGTGTATATATTATACAGTCTCTACTGATTTTGCTCATGTTAGTATCTTGTCCCTAGTGAGCGTCATAGCTGTAACCTCCACTCGCTATGCTCGTGTCGGTGACTCGATCCTGCCAGATCTCTTGACTATACAAATTTCACATATTCTGTAGTGACAAGATTTGAAATTACATTTGTGATAATGACTTCACATTTTGTCATTGTAGAAAGATGAAGAATTGGAATCTGGAAATTTTTATCTAATTTAGTATGTTATAAGTTGAGTAACAAATATGAGATATGAAGAAAAACTGTTTAAAATATCCGCCATTTTGACATTTTGTAATCCATCTCTATATAAGCACGCTATAATCACTCGTAACAAATTTCATGTTCCTATCTTAATTTTTGTAACCACTATTGTGGTTACGTACAGTACGTAGAGATGACAGACAACCGGATGACATGTTGAAAATGACTTTTTCGATTTTCCAAGGCCATGATTAGAAGTCGAATTTTTTTGTGATTAGCAAACTTTTCCTCTACTTTATATACAGGATAAGTAACATAATAATAGCAATTATTATTTTTTAGTTCATTCTTTTAATTAGCCAAATGTATCAAAGACAACGTGATTGTCATCATCATTGAGTTCTGCTGCTAAACTAGAACCATTATTTGAATGTTATAAATTATATTTATTAATATCTAAAATGTCGAAAACTATTAAGAAATCTAAATCAAAATTTCAGCACTTTCACGATATTTTCCTTACTCCGTAATTGGAAAGAAAAAGTACTTTTTAATTTTATTTTTTAAATATACTGTACCAAATTTTTGACTTGAACATTTTAATGTAGGCTATAGTGAACAAATCAGGTGTAAAATAACCCCAAATAGGGAGTAGTATAACTACAAAAAGTCTGTAGTAGGTAACAGATCCATTTGTGAATTGGTTAACATCTATACCCTTAATACTAAATTATATAAAATCAAAACAGCCTATGACACAGCTGAGACGATTCTTGAATGCAAGATATAATAAATTGTGCAAAAACAATCTTGCATCTCCCCCAAAACTAATTAAAAACCAACCAAAAACTATTTGTTACCAAAAAAATCAGTTCGGTAGTTGTCGGTCAAAAATTGAAAATGAACCATGGACACGGTCTTTGAAAAAATATTTATATTTAAAAACGGCCAAATGTTATGTAATAAAATCTTTCCCAATACCTCTATATTATTATGTAAAATATTTATATATTTATATACCAATTCACACTGAGGTAGTTATCTTGCAAAAACCCTATGTTGAGGTGCCAATGCAATAAAAGATAACCTATAATAGTAAATTTTATCATTGAATCTTAAATTGTAATTGCTTCACTTTGTAGTGACAACATAAAATGTTTATAAAGAGGTAATAGATGAATTTGAGGTTAAAACAATTAAAATAAATTTTGTCAAAATATTGTGATAAATTGAAAATTAGTGCTTATCAGATACAATCAACATATGAAGTAATTTGGAAAATGATATTGATTCAATAAAAAAAAAAATATATATATATGATACTTCAAATCATACAATTCATGGGTAACCTTAAGTGTTAAGTTACAATAAATAGAAATTTTAAAAAAAACTAAGTTAACTTTGATAAATAACCAATGAATTTGAACTACAATAGTCTCAATTAAATATTTGGCTGATAATGACTTTGTACTGAGCCAATTTAATTGTTATAAATAAAACAATAGAGTTCAAGTTAACAATTTATAACACATTTATTTATTTATTTATTTTTTCTATCAAACTCAATTATTAAGATAAAACAAATTGTGATAAATTGTAAGTTCTATTCAATACATAGGTTTATGCAATGTTTTGTAAATCCATTGTTAAAAGTCTATCCCTTTCACTGATTGTTCACTAGGTATATTGGGATTTACATATAAATGGACAATTCAATTAGTAACAAATTATTAATTATATATACAAGATAGTTATTAATTCTAGTCACAATTAGTAATTAATTCTAATATTATGAAATAAGTTTGGTATTTTGTTAAATTTTGATTTAATCTCGGGAATGGGTTGTTCGCCGACCTCACCACTTTTTGGTTAGAATATTGGTAATTATCTTATATTTAGATTTATACATAGATAATATTACTTAATTATAAATGATAACAATAGTTTATGAACACTTTGAATGGTTTTAGCAGAGTTAATTATGTTTAGGTTCAAAATTAAAAGTTTGCAAAGTTAATTTTGGTAATCCAATTTTAGCCTTTAAAATTTGTAAAATATACCCTGGATGGGTCTCACCAGTATTTAGATATCGTGTCCAGGTTATGATGATGAATTTTGGCCAATTCTAGAGTCCTGGATGATTGTAGATATGTTTCAAATGGATTCTCTTCACATTATGAGACTGTTCTATCTGGAAGCTGGATGTCGACTCACGCCGGTTTAAAATAGCGTCCTTTTTGGTGTTAAAAAAATCTCGAACCCAAAATTTATAAGCTGAAGATTTAACATGGATTTAAGTACCTCTCACTTATTCACATTTTTAATTAAATGAAGTAGTATGAATGAAATGAACTTATATACTATTTTACAAAATTCCCTTAATTTCTAGATTTTTATAAATTATTTGGGAGAAACAAACTCTTTAAATAATTGTGTTTGTTCGAAATAAAACTTTTTAATTAACATGAAATAGCTGGGTTCATACTTCCAATACGTTGCCGCTCAGTGACGTCAGTGTGCCGATGGGCGGGGTTTATCAATGGCTGACAGAAATTATGTTTAATAAAAGGTATGCAAGTACATAATTTAATATAAGTTCCCATGGGTGTCTCATGAGATTTCGCGTATTAATGATATTTATGAATTTTTCTAACATCACTCCTTTATTCTCCGTTTGCGAAATTATAAAATACAATTATTAATCAACGTTGTCCTTGCGTATTTTAGTTGTCCATTTGACTTGAATTTACATCGTATTAACATACAATATCTCCTACTCGATCCAGATATATGATGTTGATGAATTATTATGGATAGGTATTGATTTATTAAGTAATTGAACAATCAGTTTTTGTCGTTGGTTGTTTTAAACTATTTATTTAGATTACTAGCGGTAAATTCATTGACTCGCGTAGTTCGCTATTGTTTATATTTGAGTCTACGATGTCCGCCGCTTGGAGCGTTCGGATGCTTGTACTAACAAACGATGGTTCAGATTTATTAATTTAAAAGACAATTGCGAAACTTTACAGTTACTTCTCTTGGTACCATAAACGCATCCTCACTGTAAATCATATTATATTAACATCGAGCCTTTCTTTAATATGAAGTTTAATGTTTATTTTTGCCTATTATCCCTAATCTGTAATAGTTTTTATTTTGGATTTTTCACATAAGTTTGGCTTATTAATCTTTCCAAAGGGTAACTAAAATGTGAATGAAAATTGGTAGAGGCGAATTTGAGAAATTAGAACTTTTATCATTTCCCCCATGGGTGATGTTTTTATTTTTATCAATGCTCACGAAACGGAATTGTTTGAGAGTCGGCAATGGGACCTTTGCTACAATTCAACAAAGTTGATAACCCAATTTTCAGAAAATTTTTATTTTCTATTTTTTTCAAATGACAGATACCTCTAAATGTTGCATTATAAAAAATGCAAAAAAAAATCGTGAGATATGGCTAAAAAAAGCCTCACATACCTCATTAAGTTCTTTTATTTTAGAATTCGATAAGGTAATCAAATTTGATAAATTTCCAATCTGACATGTTTTTTTACTATCCAGTTTAAGATAGGTGGAAAATACTATTTGAAATGTCAGTTTTTAAAAAATTCTTTGTAATTTAATTTTTTTTTGGTTTCTATATGAGTGCATTACAGTTTACTATACAATTTTAAGTCTGTAAGGTAGTTTTTGTGGTTCTCAGGTGTAAATTTTGGTACTAATGTAAATTGGTTTAAATCGTTTTAAACCACTAGTTAATTTTTGTTAGTCCAACTCTCTCAAATAGTGTTAATTGTTGAGGGATTGATTTATACTGGAGACCTGGAAGCCGAAGGCTTATTGCACTTCAACCAGATGTTTATTGTGCTCCTCGTTTGGCCTAGAACAGATTCCCAAACTTTTGGCTAGTTGGAGAAGTATCTTTTATCCTCAGTTGCCAATACTAGTATCTTTTTCATCCATCAGCTGAAAGTGCTCAGTCTCCTTCTCTTGTACTCTAGTGACTTGCAGATCACAAGGACTTGCTTTGTGGAATCGTTTCCTCACACAGTAGATTTTGGTCTCCGTGGAAGAGACCCACTTTTGTTTGGTATTCTCTAAAATGGCCCTGTTCTGTTATGAACATAACTACCTGTTTGAAGTATTCTTGATTAAAGGATGATCAAGGACTTTGTTAGATCTAAGCTCGGTCCCTTGAGAAGGTGCTTGCACATTTTGGTGCCATCTTCGATGTTGTTCTTTCCTGGCCCATTGGTTGAACAATAAGTAGCAGTTGCTGAACGGGTGATACCACACAGCGGTTCAGATCCTACAAAAGGGGATCATTGCTCCTGGTTTAGTAAAAAAGTCAACGTACTCATTTCCCTCTATGTCCTGGCACTCGTCTTTACCTGTATTGTGTGAGACATAACAGCATTGTTGAGGATAAGACGGAATCCCACGCCAGTCTGGAGTTAACTTGAACTGAATCAAATCCTCTGAGGTAAGACTGATCGTCTCACAGGATCAAAGTTCATTAATTATTAATCAAGTCAGATGTTTTATTAAGAAACACATATTATTTTGCTGTTTCCCCTATTATTCAGGCATTGTCAAACCAAATTATATTATATTTGTCTTGCATTGAATATTATTGTAATAACCAGGACCTGAACGCAAACACGTGTGTACAATGACCATCATGAATATTAAAATTTATATGTAACTATGTCTGTGAGCAATAGAACTTGAAAAAGGTGTTTATTGAACAAAACCCGTCCAGTAAGCCAATTAATAATAATTCTTTTCAAGCTTGGCTGTCAGGAAACGAGATAAAGATCTGAGTGAGCTGTTTCATAGCTGAGAGAAATAAATCAAGCTGGCGATATTGATTAGGCTACTGTTATCTATAATATGTAGCTGTTAAAATTCTTAGCATTGTTTTAACATCTGCTGGCATGTTTTCGAAGAACTCCATTTTTAAAAACTAACTACTCATTAATAATATTTTCATATACGACCTAAAATTGAAAAGACAAAATATTATAAATGAGTAACTAAATAATCAGTTGGATTTAAGGTGTAACAATTTAACATTGGTGGGGATGATCGATCCGTCTGGGTGTCCTCCCAGGTTTTGGTTTATAATAATAATTCAGCAAACAGTATGAAATTTGAACAATAATATATCAATTAAAATTTAAAAAACATACGATTAAATACCCAAAACTGCAACAAAAAAACCTAACATTACTTAACACAATAAATAATTACTAGGGTTAAAATATTTTTTAAAAGAAATATACTTACGAAAGCAGGGGATGCTAAGCGAGTGAAGGTCCAAACTAAGCCTACCGTATAGCTACTGATCTCTCTCTCTCTCTCTCTCTCTCTCTCTCTCTCTCTCTCTCTCTCTCTCTCTCTCTCTCTCTCTCTCTCTCTCTCTCTCTCTCTCTCTCTCTCTCTCTCTCTCTCTCTCTCTCTCTCTCTCTCTCTCTCTCTCTCTCTCTCTCTCTCTCTCTCTCTCTCTCTCTCTCTCTCTCTCTCTCTCTCTCTCTCTCTCTCTCTCTCTCTCTCTCTCTCTCTCTCTCTCTCTCTCTCTCTCTCTCTCTCTCTCTCTCTCTCTCTCTCTCTCTCTCTCTCTCTCTCTCTCTCTCTCTCTCTCTCGAAGTTTGTTGATCAGTGAAGCAGCCTGTGAAGGAATTTATCTTATGATGCTCATACTGTAAATAGTTTGCTGCCTTAGTGTTATAATTATGAAAATATCTGTAAGGTGGTTTGCATTTGATAAAATTATATATAATTCTCTCCATAAATATATAGGCTTGGAAAATTTAATATTTCCAAATTCTTGAATGCTTTCCTGCATGCATTATGGCATTCGTTAACGTAATCCTTAGGTGGGTTGTTTAAGATGACTTTGTTCAGGGACGGCAAAGTACGTAGATAACTTTTGAAAATAGATTTAATCCAAAACGGATCAGCAAAAGTTAAAACAATACTAAGAATGGCAGAAAAATGTACTCATATTAATTTATGTTAGTCCCAGCGGACAATAAAATAATGGTGATAGTATCAACCAAAAATTAAATATTTAGCTCAAGTCAAAATTGTACTTGGCTGAAGTAGTAAAAAAAAGTCCTTGAAACAAGAGGCTTAATGAGTTAAGTCTAAAATATGTGGCAGAAGTGTAATATACTTGTTTAATGTTTATAGCATATTTTATTATAGTTTATATGATGTTTCTTTATATTACTTATACAAAACTGTCAATAGTAGTTTCTTTCAATCTTGATTATTCGGTAATATGTCTTGCTGCCATAAGCAGCAGCATCAGGTTAGCTATTAATACTTATCTACATTATACATTCCACATCATAAATATGTATACAAAAGACAAATTTTTATTTTATACATATTGTAACAATTTGAAGGTAGGCTGTACAATTGTTAAGTTAGGCTAGTTATCAAAACTTGAAAGACATAAATTTTAAACGAGGAGTATAAAAGAGGGAGAGAGCCGTAAGATAAAACTAAAATGATTATATAATCACTGAAATAATAATACAAATAAGCATTTGTACATTTTTTATCCAAAGCATTAGTTAATTAATAAATCAAATACCATTATATATAATCAGATTTGACAATAATTCAATCAGAAATAATAAGATTAAGATAAGTTGTTTTGATAAAAATACTTCATGAAAATTGAGAATAAATATGAACAGTAGAAGGTTAGCCATCTTTGTTAAGTAAAAAAATTAATGTGGAAAAGATTAATAATTAAAATTAAATAAATAAAATGTAAAAGAAACTAGATATGAAAATAAATGATGAAATAATTAGTAGATTATGATAACAAATAATGTAAGAACCTGAGAAAAATTAAACGTGATGGAAAGAGAAACAATGAAATTCGGTGACAAGCAGTAACACACCATAACCAGATATGGTTTTTAAAAGTTGGCTTGGTGTGAGTTTAGAATAAGGACGAGTAGAAGGCTTGGGACTTGAAAGGGAAGGAATGCGGAGTGAGTTTTTTAAATAGACACAGAGTTAAAAGTTTCCTTGCCCATACACAGTAAATAATGTTGTAAGAAGAACAAATAATTTACCAGAGGAAAGTTAATTATGAATTTTGTAAAAAAAAGAAGATATTAATGAAGAAAGGTAAAACCGTTGCGAATGCATTGTTGAGGTAATAATATTTAAATAAGTTGCAATAAGTGATCACAGATTTTTTGAATTAAATAAACTATTAAAAACAATCAATTAATAATATTGATTTTATATAATCTAAAATCAATTTGTATAGTAACCAGTAATTGAATCTTTTTATCTTTGTGTATATGTTTAAAGTAAGGATTAGTTGTAAGATAGATTTTAATGGAGAAACATGCAAATTTTAGACGAGACCGTACTCGAAAACCACTATATATATATAATTGTTATTCAAGATTTGTTAAATAATTGATCAATATAGTAATTACAAGATCTTAAAGAATGCCATTTCTAAGTTTTGTTAAAAGAGTAATATGTTAAATATATTAATAATGTAGGGGCCTATTATTGTATTTAGTGTACAGTCATTTCAATTGAGAATAAATAAGAGTTACTGAACAAGATAGGCTAAAGTAAATTGAGTTAAGAAAACTGTTAGCCGTCTTGGTAATAATAATTCTTTATTATTTTAAATTTGATCTAGTGGGCTGAAAATAATACTTTGTTTTATTTGTCATACTTTTGGAACTGTTCTCATTAAAATTAAATATTTTTTCTTTTAGTTTACTCTTATAATTTTGGTGCACAATGTGTGACATTTTTTCTTTCATAAGTAAAATAACGTAGAACGCTGTGGTTTCTTGTTGATTGAGTAAACTCGCAAGTAATTAAGATTGAAAGGAACTGCTTTTGACTGTTTTAAATAGGTACATAATATATTTTTAAGTACAAGGATAAAATAAAGCAAAAGCTTAAAGTTTCAAATATTTAATAGTATAAATGAGCTACAATTGTTTCGCCTTGCGGCATCATCGGGCAACTGATAATTTACAGGTATAGACAACTATTTAAACATAAGTACAGGAAACTAAAATACAATAGAGAAATCGGGAAAGGTAGGGGGATGACCTAGTAGGTAGATAATGGTTAATGAACTATGTTACGGATGGGTTTTAGAAGAGGTGACGAATTTAATACAATTTGGTCATTTAAGTTGAGAATAGGCCTAAGTGAAATAGATCTATTTATTTCTAAACATTCTAAATTATTTAATCTATTGCTTTTATTTTCTATATGTAAGAGTTTAACATTCGTCACCTCTTCTAAAACCCATCCGTAACATAGTTCATTAACCTTTATCTACCTGATAGGTCATCCCCCTACCTTTCCCGATTTCTCTATTGTATTTCAGTTTCCTGTACTTATGTTTAAATAGTTGTCTATACCTGTAAATTATCAGTTGCCCGATGATGCCGCAAGGCGAAACAATTGAAGCTCATTTATACTATTAAATATTTGAAACTTTAAGCTTTTGCTTTATTTTATCCTTGAATATGGAGTTTCAACAAGAAATATCTGCTATTACATTAAAGTTTATTTTTAAGTAGTTAAAAAGCTTAACAATGATTATGATTTCTAACTGTTTACAGCAAACGATTTAGCTAGAGAACAAAAATTAAATTTTGGAGATGATATAGCAAGTCAGCTACGAACTGCTCGCAAGAAAAGATGGAATGTTCAGGAAGAGAAACGTATCGCACAAGAAATTGAGTTACTAGTGAGTATTCTGTACTATTACCATTAACTTGTTTATATTCTAAGTATGCAAAATAAGTTTTAGTAGTCTTGTTTTAAATAAATGGTGCTGATGATAAATGAACCAAATCATAAGGATATTTAGAGTATTAATATCCATATAGTGACTTAGTTCTTTTTGATATTACGCGTTTCGGAAACTATGTTTCAGCTTCAGACAACCTATATTGCTCATGAGAAGTCTTTATTACATTATGATGTATTACGAAGCATAAGTCGCTAGCCACAACACAACACATACGGCAGGTGAGCACTGCAGCTACTAAAGAAGACCTAGCTCCTGGTTGCAAAAACACTTTTTTTTTTTAGACTTCTTCGATATCTTAAATTGGATTGTTTTTTAAAGCTTTTATATATTCCAAAGTATTGGGTGGCAGCCATATCTGTCCTTACTTAGTTCAAAATTTATCTATTTATGATTGTTAAATCAGGGGCTTGTATAGTTAAATTGTATAGTTGTCGTCAAAATGCTTAAATCTAGTGTTTAAGGTTACTCAAAACTGATATTTTTGTAAAATCTTGAAATTGATTTTTTTTTTACAATTATATAATTTTCTCCTAATATGAACGATTTCTCTCTGTATTTTCTAGACATATTTAAATAGACTGATATTGCAAGACACTGGAGTACAGATTGAGAGTGTAAAACAAAACAATGAAGGACTGAATGATGAAGATGTACACAATAGGGTTATTGAGTTGGAGAGACAGTGTGATGAAAACACGAGTGAACTGAATTCTTTATTTGCTAAGATTGACGAGAGAAGAAGGGTGAGTTGGTTTTCTTCCACATAGATTAACATACGATTTTATTTTTTAAATATATTTTTATATTTTCTGAGATTAGCAATTTTTTTTGGTTAGAAGTGTATGAATATACAGTGTGCCCATAAAGTCATGATAAGTTTAAAATTGCTATGATTTCTTAAGGAAACATTGTAGAGTAAGATTCATGAAGAAGCTGTTATTTAGTTTTATTGAAATTGGGTAACCATTGTTGTGATATGAACCACATAATCTATTTCATGTAAAAATAAACATGACAACCGTGCAAAGGAAAGTTTCGTGTGTTTTAGGGTGAAAATTCAATTCTGTAACTCTAGTACAACATGAGTATCGGCGTGTGTTTCATGAAGAACCTCCACACAAAACAACATTTTGTTGATGGGTCAAATCGGTGAAAGAAACTGGAAGCTTATTAACAAAACAAAAATTCAGATAGGCTGTTAGTCAGAGATGAAACTTTTGAATAAAAAGTTATAAAAATGTTCAAAAATGTTCTTGAGAACTAGGCGTTTCAAAAACAACAGTTCACAAGGTTTTGAAAACACAGCTCAGGTTTACAGGTTACGAGCTTCAGTTATACTTTGCGGCTAAGAGATAACTTTAAAGGTATGTCTACTCTAGATATTCTTGATAAAATCGAAGTTGATATGAACTGATTTATGTTTAGTGATGAGGCTACTTCAGGATGACGTTAACGTTGAATTTGGGCAAATGAAGTCCTTCACACTTTCGTTGAACAAGATCATGACAGACCAAAAGTCAGTGTCTGGTGCGATCTTGCTCGAGATCGCATTATTGAGCCTATTTTCATTGCTGAAAGCGCTGTAAGTGAAATTGTCTATGTTGATGCTATATGCTCTTCCCCTTGATTTTTCAGAAGCATGAACAACACCCCACTTCCAAAAAAGTTCAAGTGCAATAGTCATCGGAATAATTGTTATTTTATAAATATGACTTGGACTTGTGAAAGGTAGTTTGGTGTAGCAGTTTGTTGTAATTGTAATGAATGGTGATTCTCAATTCTAATATTATACTCCTTGGCTTTTGTCAGAAATGTAATATCTACCTTTGTTCGAGATCTTAAATCTACCTACTATTGGTTCAAGAAAATTTGACACATTACAAAATCTTTTACAGAGTTAGGCAGAGTTATGTAATGTAATTTAAATTGTTTATTACCAAAATTTTTTAAAGCGTTCTACATTGCGTAATGAATTTTAAAAAATTCCTTTAACGTTGTTTTCAATTGTAAGGGCTAGTAGGAAATTACACAAAAATTGGTGTTCTATCCAGCTTCATATTTGAAAAAATCATTGTTAATTAAAAATGTATAGTTTTTAATTAAACCATAACTGTAAAAGATATCAGACTAAAATTGTAGATCTATATTCTATAGTAGAACACTTTCGTGGAGGCATAGGAGAGGGGAGGTGGCAAGGACGTGTTTATTATTCTATAATTTTTTTTTTGTCCTTTTTAAACTTCTATGTAATTATAAAAATTAATTTTAAAATTATTTTTTCTTTGCCTCACGTTGTGAGCGCCTATTTATTATATACTCCTATTTATTATTAAAAATATATATAATATGTTTGGAAGAAAACCAAGAAAATTTTATTTATGAGTCTATTTCAATTTTCAGACTATTAATTAAATTTCTCTACAATAATCAATAAATTGCTCAACACATTTTTAACATTAATAATAATTTGGTTTTATTCATATGAGAAATTAACATTTTAATGGTTGTATATATTTATACAAATATATGTATATAGTCTTTTAATTAGAATGCCTCGACTTAACTCAGCTTGGATCATGAGAAATTTAATGTTACATACCACAATAGTTCAACACAAATTCATATACAATTATGGAATTCAAAAATAAAATTTTTACATATATATCTGTATCTCGGGTTGGGGAACTCGTGCTGGCTGATTTAAATTAACCACTAAATGCATCTCCAGTTTAATTTTAAAAAAAAGTTATATATTAAATCTGAGTACTAAGGAAAAAATTATGATCTCAAATCAAATTTGTATTTAGGCTAGGTTTTCCTGCCTCTTGTAATTGTTTAAAATTTTTAATTGGATTATCTTTATATATATTTGATATCTAGTGATTGGTTTTCTTATTTAATTATGTTTATCCTACCATTTGCACATATTTAAGTCACTTTCACTTTACTTTACCAAACGAAACTGTTGAAAAATTCACACATGCTAAATACACATCTTCATGCTTTGGCAGTCTGGACGTGTATCTTTTAAATGGCGCTTAGGTTGGCGGCTTCTTCATACCTCCCCTGGGACTTGCATATTCAATTTTTGTTCGACGCCATCATCCTCTTGTGATACGTCGATTGGTGTCCACGTGATCTTGCTGTGTTGGTAAGCGTTCTGGACTTGAACGTTCCTTGGTTGTAGGATCTATTTCTTACTCTTTACCTCAGCATTTACGATTTTTAGTCAAGTTTATGTAAACAGTTAAATGCATTTCAGTATCTTGTTGTTTTGTTTGAATTTTGAGATCATGGTTCAATTAAAATTTACTTTAACTTACAAATATCTGAAAATAGATATTTGAAAGTGGTAGATTGTTTATATACCATTCCGCGAATTTGCAATATGGCTTCCCTAAATATAATTGAACAGCTGTTCAAGTTTGCAACTAATTTACTTAAAAATTATCATATTTCTATTTAAAAGTTTAGTGAAATCTTATTCTATTGTGTTTTTACAAGTTTATATAATACTAACTGTGACAGATAATATCGTGTTACATATCTATTAGTGAATATAATTCTGAGACAATTTGTTTTAAAATCAGTGTTTTGTAAATAATGTCGTGCGTGACCTTGATTTAGTGTGTTTCCAATACATAGTGATTGTTTATAAGTGCTTTGGTGATATTCTGAACATTACTTCTCTTGTTATGTTAACTAAATGTATATTTGTACATATATTCGATTTGAATGGTTCTTAATAAAAGTGTTTAGTTTCTATTAATCTTGGCATACTATTATTTCATTTAGCCTATTTGTAGGTTAGGCCTACTTTGCACATTCATTGCTAACAGGTTATTACAGTTATAAATATTTTTTAAATATGTTGTTTACTACATTTGTTGGTTTCTACTTTTTGGTAATTTATATTTTCTAAAGTGTTGGTAACGATTTTTATAATTATTAGGCTAGGTTTATCTGAACATTTGTTTACAATAGGTTAGGTATGACTTACTAATGGTAGGCTATGATTGTTTTTGTATGATAAATCTTAAGATGGGATTTGGTACATCATAATCCTTGAAATGTTGATTGTTAATGTAAACTTCAAATTAAACAATATAATTAGTTCTTGAATTATTCTCCTATATTGTTATTTGAGGGAAATTGCTTGCATATAATTTGGGAAGGAACTCCCAAATACACAGGAAGTGATCTTATCTTTCTCACAGATATGAGAAGTCACTCTTAACTCCAAATACAAATGATATCATTCATTCAACGTTTTTACACTTTTCTATTCAGACTGGAAATTTTTTAAAAATTACTACAGCTAAGAGCAAAATTACTATGAGATATTAAATTTGTTACAGTGCAAAGTAAAATACCACATTGACAATATGTAGCCTATAATATAGGAGGGAAATATTGGAGCATTTTTTGTTAACAATTTAGAGCTTTAAATGTGTTATATACTTAAAATTTTACAATAAATAAAATGTTACAGCTATTAGAAAATTAACCACAGTTTTTCCTAAAACAATGCATTTATAACTGTTTTTATAAGATATGAACTATCTCTATAATATAAGTTTGATTTATTTGTTAAAATGTTACGGCATAAAATGAAATGTTTCGAGACAAAATTAAAGACCACATGACATAGTTATTATAGTTCTTGTTATCAATATAATAAAAACTGCACTTACCCGAACTCAATCGTTTTTGTCATGCTAAAAATATTGCACTCCCCCTCAGATAACTTCCTACTCTCATCTCCTTTAATGAACTTTTAAGTATTAAAAATTTCTAATCCATCTTAAGTAAAGACTTTTGCAAGCTATTTCTCTTGGAGTCAACCAAGTTGAACTGAGCGATTTCCGTGCCAAATTGCTTGAATCAAAATATTTATTAAGAATATTCTAGCGATGGGTGGATGTAGAAAAACTTATCTGTCCTACCCCGTCTTTAAATTATATTTATCTAGGATCCAATCTTTAAAGTTTTAGTCTTAGATATTCTCCATCTTCTTCAATACACCGAAGCTTCTGCAGGGCACTTACTTTTATATTTATGAAGATTATAAGTTATTTATTTATCTACCTACAGTTTCCAAAGTTAAAATTTGCCCGTGTTATATTTTGCAACAGTGAGCTCCATTTAACTTCTCGCTAATTACAGGAAAAATACAAATTCAATTAAAAATGATTAAGAATCATTTTTGTAGACCATAAAAATTGTGTAACATTTCTCATAAATACCAGGGTGGCTGAAAAAAACTTACCACCCCTCTTATTTTAAAATTTTTTTGAAATATTTTAATTCTGTTTGCAGCGAACTCTTTAGATGAGAGGAGTGACCTAAAAAATAAAAGTCATTTTAAATGTGAGGCCAAGGGATAGAGACATTTGTTTTCTTCTATAAGATTATGACAACCACAAATTGTTTTATATTGTGCTTAAACTAGAATTAAAAATCTTATGTTGTACAATACCAATTCATACAGCCCTTTAAAACGTGTGTGAAGTAAAATCAGCATCTGTCCAGTTATTTTTGTGTGAAATGAACCAGTCACTCAAACAGATTAACCATTGGCAAACTTTTTATCATGGTTTGGTGTGTACTGTAAATGTAATAATTAAAAATCACAAATTATTCGTTTTTGAAATACAAGCTTTTTAAATAGTATAATACACTTTCCTATAATTGTAATATGTGGTTTTATTTGTAGAAACGTGATGTGCCAGATTATCTTTGTGGGAAGATAAGTTTTGAAATACTCAAAGAACCTGTGATTACACCGAGCGGTATTACATACGAGAGGAAAGATATTGAGGAGCATTTACAGGTAGGCTCAAGTTAGATTAGTCATAAGTTTATGTAAGGTACTAGTTATACTTACTCCAATTTCTACAATAAGAAGTCACAATGACTAATCCATCATCTTTAGTTTGTGTCACTGAACTAAGAGAAGTAGACGAATGAATTATGCATTTAGCAGAAATTGAGCGTTGTTCAACGGGTTGAGGTATTGGATATATTTATCAGATATAGGAACAGACTATACTGTTCGGAGATGACGAGTGGTGTAGCGTAATGAGGAAGGGGCAGCGGTGTTGTCATCGTTGCCAGGGAACAAGGATACTAGTCAATGCCAAAAACATTACTCACTGTGTACATGCACTGAAAAGATCAGTCTCGCAGCTTGTATTTTGTTGCTTATATAGTAATCAATTTTGATGATAGGTACAAAACAGCTTCGTAACAGGCCTCTAATAAGCCTTGTGCACTGTCAGTCATTCAGGCGTATGTTTTTAGAATAGTGTGTAGTATGAGTGACAGCTTGCATCAACCAATAGTGGATGCATTCCTTCCGCTACACCACTCGTGATCTCCGAACAGTAGCTCTTCCTTTAGGTGTGTATTTACACTTGAGCTATATTTTATATCAGACTGCAATTTATTTTAGTCTGATTCCCATGTAAAATAAACCAGCCTCGTTGACGGATAGGCGATGCCTGTGATACTGGAGGTCATTTTTGCCTCGGGTTTCATGTTTATAAACATAAATGCTGTAAAATTCTATCTTGAAATATGTGTTATTTAAGTGAACGAAATTTAATAATTCATATGTATGCAAGGCATAGGCACAATGCACATTTCTTTAAAGAAAGGCTTACACGACTCCTTGTGCCCCGCTCCTTCCATAATTATTCTAATTACACGTTTTTATATTTTAAATATTTTGTGTGCCTCAGGTCAGTTACCCCACAATATTATTACCATAATGTAAGAGAGAATGGAAATATCCATAATAAACAGATTTTAGAGATTCTTTTTCCATTTGGCTAAAAACTACATTTGACATAACAGACAGAATTTAGTTTCTTAGACAGTATTTCCACATGGTCTTTCCATCCTACATTTTTTTTTTTTCAGTCCCAAAAACTTAACAACATCCCTGAGACAATATAATTGATTTCCAGGTTTGTGTTATAAGATCTAGACCATTTAGCTTTAAAATCTAAAACGCAGGTCTTATTCATCTTTATTTTATTTGTAGACCATTACAAGTAAGACATTTTTTAACGGATTCTAAGAAAGATTTATTTAAATAATACAAGTTTGATTTGGTTTTGGCGATGGGCAAGTAAGAAAATGTGTGCAATGTTTTAGCACTGTTTATGTTATTCCTATTTGGGTTCCCTAATGTAATAAAGTAAAAGTACACACAAAATCTGTTTAGTTGCATAACACCTGATTAATTTAATTATAAACTTAATGAATTGAAATATCCTTATTAAATGTGGATAAATGTACAACATGCTTTGTTTAATTGAAAATTTACCAACGTCAGAACAGATCGTGTCTGGGAATTCCTCAGAAAGTTTAGCACACTGTGCTTGATTTATTTTAACGTAACATCTCCATTTGTATTCAAATTTACAGAATGGTAATCTACTACAGTACATGGTGGCTTGATACAAGAGTTCCCAAGATGACTGGATAAGAAAACATTTATAAACAATAGCACATAACATGTAAGATTAAATTTAGTAGTTATCAATATTAATAACATATAACAAGTTTGATTAGTCATGACTTTTGATAATCCATATCTTTGTTTATTAGACTATACAAACAAAACATACCAATTTGTATGATGCAGATTGGAAATCTACAATGTCCAATTATAACTAATTAGTAAACAATTTAAAAGTAATAATAAATTAAAATAATATTAGAAAATCTTTATTTCTTGTAGATCCTAAATTCATAGTGATCTTTGAATCTATATTACATGAATAACTAAAAACTAAATATACATTTCTCTTTGAAAAATTTAGGAAACCCTGTAAGTACAACCTTCATCGGGGACTTGGCAATCTTAGTTGGTTCTATAACTTTTTTCATGTGATCTTGGGTTCGATCTCTCTCATCTTTCTTCCTATCAAGTCTCTCTTTGACCCTCACACTAAAAGTTTTCAAGGGTTAGGAGTCTTTTTTTCTTCCTTTTTTTTTTTTGTTTACAGGCAATGAGATTTTATGATTTGAAAAAAATACACAGCCATTCTTTTGTTACGGACGTGACAGTTACATGCATTACAACTTGGAAAAAAAGAAAAGTTAATTTTATTTTGTAAATTGTTAAAGCTCAACTGGTAGGTAATTTTTTATACTATTTTTGCACTAAATTTGAAAATGATCATATTATTGGTTTTGATGTATAGTTCAACTAAGTTGGAGTTACGGACGTGACTTGAAAAGCACTTGTCTTCTGACATACTGTTAAAATTGTTAAAAAGTCAGTTAATTTCTTGGGAAATTTATGAATTAAATTTTTGTCAGCTTATCTTAAGATAAAAATACCTTCTTAGAAACATTAGTGTTCAATCTTAAAATCCTGTAATATTTCAATTAAAAAATTGATAAAACGTTACGGATGTGACACTGGTTTGTTACGGACGTGACAATAAACTCAACATCCTGTTAAAAGTACTTTATTTTACATTAAAAAGTTTTCAGTGCTCTTCTTACATTCTTTTTAGTTCAAGTAAGACTTATTTCATCTATAAAAGAACATAAACAAACTCAATTACATCTTAAATATGTGTTTGAATCAGGAGGAATTATTGTGAAATTGTTAGGAAAATGTATTCATTATTAATGAAACAGTTATCATGTTTGTAAGCCACAATAACTTGTTCATAAAGTTCACTGATATTCTTGGTAATTTACTGACAGTTAGTCACTGATAAATATAAAGTGACTAGATGTATACCAACTTCAGAGATGAAAATATCCACAAAATAAAGAATTCTGCTACAAGATATTGTTGGTAAATATTATGTTAAGGTATTTTAAGACTTTAATAAACTTTTTACTGAGAAATTCAGAAAATAATTTTTTTTAGTGTTAGGTGTATGTTTGTAAAGAATGGCTGTACACCAGAATCTCTAAATGTAATCCCCTTGTTGGTTTCTCGAGCATAAGTTTTTATCATAGAGAGGTGGGTTGGTACCAGAATTGAAATCTAATTTAGAATGTTATTGATTAAAAAAAAAGGATATGAACAAAAATACTGTTAAAAAAGGCTACCATTTTCAATTTAATTTTTCTGAGTTTCAATTGGGTTTTACATGAGCAATATATAGTCTCCTATAACAAATTTTACGTTCCTATCTTAAACTTGTGGCCGCTATCGAATTTATATACGGAAGATAATGACAACGAATGGCCACCATGTCGAAAATCACTTTTTCAGTTTTCTGAGGTTGTGAAATGTGAAGATGAATCAAAAAAGGGAGGTTGAAATTTTTACAAACCAAAGTTTGTTGTATATGGTTTGTGACATTTTGGCTTCAGTTACTGCACATTTTTTTGATTCCTGATATACTAACTCCAAAATTTGTTTTCAGTGGTCTACATGATGCATTTTTTGCTCCCGTTTGAGAAAATGATATATTATACCGGTATAATGGTACAAATTAATAGAAGCAAGTCTGCTAAACAAATTGGGTGAAAATTAATGCATGTAACAACAAATTTAGTACTTAGGCCTAATTTAAGAAAACCCAAATAAATATGTCTACAAACACAAAATAATAGTACCCTATGATCCATTGAAAATTATGTACATTAGGCTAAACTACCTTTAGGTATATACAAAAATGTAATTAGAATAAGAATTAGCTTAAAAATAAAAATAATAATAATTTAATTTAAAAAAATTTAAAAAATGTAGGGAATACATATAACCTTTCCTAAATTAAAAATTGGGTTGAAAAACATGTAAGAAACCATACAAATACTGGTAGGATGTAAAATATAAGAATTTGTAAAATTAGGCTATTATCAAATAATTTATAATCAGAAAGTTAGACAAAGATAATAAAACACAATTTTTATTTTGTAATATCCACTTTTTATTAGTCTAGCCGACGAATGGTTTCGCCTGCTAAGGCATTGACGAGGCTGTATTACAGACTGAAGAAAAAAGAAAAAACATAAAACTTTAAAACTAGAGGGTGGGAGTTAGGATACAATGAATGGAAGGTTGGGGAAATACCCGGCCTGGGCAATGACTATAGGAACAATACATAATGGGAAAACCAGTTGATTGTTATAAGTACAAATAACTTTTAAAGGTTTTACTAATGGAGAATTATATAAATCTAACTGGTCGTTTAAAACTAAATTAGGATTACAGTATCTTGTTCTTTTAATTTCTAAGCTCTCCAAAGCATTCAATTTCCTACCTTTATTATCAAAATGGAATATTTTAAAATCTACACTCGAATTAAAATCAGACACTTGATGTATTCTTAAATGATTTGAAAAACTGGAATCTTCATATCCTAACCGCCAACTTCTTTCATGTTCACTTAATCTAGATTTAAAATTGTGTTTTATTATCTTTAAACATGGAATAAAACGTTCCACCAAGAACCATCGGTCTCAACAGTAATGAAAAAGAAAGTTAGACATTTTGAATTCTAATTGTAGCCAAGCCAGAGTGTAGATTACGTGGTAAAAATTTGACCTATATTAAAAAAGATTATGTAAAGTAAAAATTCGATATAAAGTGTTTATTTGAATAATTAAAATTGTTACAAATCATTTTTGGAATTAAAATATAGCTAAAAAGTTAAAACACTCAAAAAATGTTCACGACATAACAAACTCGTTGCCTTGACAACGGATTCACCGGCCAATCAGAATGGACGACTCAAAACAATGCAGTTGTAGCCGGCAAGCTTAAAATACCGTAGCGTCCTTTTTGGGGGACTTCTGAGAGAAACGCTGAAGGAGCAAGATGTGTTTTTTTTTGTGTGTGCGAGGAAAAGTGAATTTCGTGGTCATATCGACTGAAGTTGAACCTAGAACTACACTGGTAACGAAACTAAACATAGCGAACAATTTGAACTAAATTCTTTCAATAATATATCAACATTTAAATAACTTTTATTTTGAATATAATTTTTCGTATAAGACGAGATTTCATAGCCAGCACGGGCTCCCCTTCCCCGAGATATTGTATTTTTATTTTTAAAATAAAGGAAACATTTTGACGTTTTCTACCATTGTATAAGTAATCAACTAAAGACAATTTAAATTGATATTGGTAAATGAATCCAAAGACTTTGCTTACCTAGAATAGAATTTCTATAACCAAGAAAGATCGATAAGTATATGTCTATGCAATCCTTTATAAATCAGATAAAGTTATGTTATACTTTATTTTGGAAATAAATAATCATTTGTAATTCAAATCCTTGACTCAATTTGTTATAATTACAAGTTGGGTTTTGGATAATATTACTATTTTTGGTAAAATTTTCAAAACTAGCCTAAGTTTACCTAAATGTCACACTTTTCATAAAAACTGATTTTTCAAAATCTAACTTTCATAAATAATATTTTTTTACCAACTTTTACTCATAAATAAATTCCAAAACTATATCTTGGTAAAAAAAAATAGAAATTTTTTGTTATATGGTGTTCATGAGCACTTTCATTAATATACATTTTTTGGTACGGTACCTGACATACTAACTCCAAAATTTTATTTCCAAATGTTTTGTTCAATTCATAGATGAATTCTCTTTGCACCTCCCTGAAACAAAATTGATATATAACAAGTTGTTGTTTTGGATAATATTACTATTTTTTATGAGTTTTTAAAAATTTCTCAATATATATATATATATATATGAATAGCCCAGTTACAAACCCGGCTAAGTCCATTTTGCAAATTTTTCCAGGAGAGGCAAAAACTGTTTCGCCGTTAAGTAGTCTTACAGGAAATGTGATTTTTTTTCCCTCTGGTTCAATGTACACTTCAGATACCATTTTAGGTTTAACTTTACCTAAATCGCTATTATTTTTTGAGTTATTTAAGTTTAAAATATGGACTTAGCCAGGTTTGTAACAAACTCAGTTGGAGTTGGCCGTTTTTATAACAAACTGTGATGATTTGTGATTTACAAAGTTTATTAAGAGCCAAGTTTGGTAGGCCTATTCTAATATCCGGTTTTAATAAAACTCAATTTGTTAATTTATAAAAAAATTGAACATTTAGTTCCATTTTTCTTCATAAATTAAATTTGAAATAATATTGTAATCACAGGACTGATAACTACCACACAACATACACAAACAATAAAAGCTGTCCCGGGTGATCATGGGTACTGGTCACGTGACTCATTCGTGTCTTCTGATTGGCTGAAACGAAGCTGGCCGTGTTTGTAAGTAAGCACTTGTGGAGCTGGCCGAATTTTGTAAGGAAGTCACACTTTTAAATGCATTTTTAGCATTGTTGTGGCCGTTTTTGTAAGAAATAGGCTCCATATTTGAATTCAGCATGAAAAATACTATTATAATCAATCATAATATCAATTTCGAAAATTTTGGACTTGGCCGTGTTTGAAACTGGGCTACTCATATATAATATATAATATATATATATATATATATATATATATATATATAAGCAAAACTGGCTTGCCACTTTAGGAATTTCTAATGAGCAATTTTAGGGTTAATTTTTTAACAAAAATATTAACTGAACACGTTTAAATAGACTGATACAATTTAACTCTAATTTAATAAATTGTATAATATTAAATTGATTAAATGTAAAAGAAATATTTTGTTTACCTGAGGGTTTGAAATAAGTGTGAATAGATTTGAAAATGTAGAACACACAGTGCACCCCAATAGGATACCTCTAAATTCTCTATCTTTTTTGACACTCGCTAAATATGCAAAAGTCATGGGCACTGCCCCTTCACTGTGCTACGATGTTTGTAATTCTGCAGTCTGCTCCACAAGTGATCTTTAACCCTTTCAAGTGCCTGACATTATGTCCCATATTGTATCCAAAAGTGCCGACCAGTTTTTAGTGATTTTCTAAGGATGTCATAAAACTTGACTGAGAATCCGTCTTAACTGCTTTAAACCTAATCACAATTAATTGCTCCCTTTATTTTTGGACAAGACTGATATCATAAGCTCAAAAACTCCAACATTAACTCCCAGAACAGCAGGTTCACAGGCTTCTTAACTATTGTCCCTTTACAGATGTATCTAATTAGAAAAATGAACAGTTACAGATTGTTGTCTCGTAGAATTTCTATGTTGAGCTAATCTCTGATTATCACACGAAATCGTAGAGACAATTTTTTAGGGCACCACCTCTATAGACGTTTCTATGAATTTGTTACATTCTGGGACACTCACAAAAATTTGAATGTTTCGTAATACTTTTATTGGATTCAACCTAGTTTTATTAAAAAAAATTCTCTTTTATATTTAGATTTTAAAGTCTTTTGAACATTTATCATTTTAATTTTTACTACAAAACTGATTTTAATTTAAAAGGTAGCCTAATTATTCCTAATCTATCCTAGTGTCCTTTTAAGGTTTTGAATTGTATCGATTTGAAAGGTCACATGCTTACAGAAAGTCGAACCACATTTACATTTCAACCTCCTTGACTTCTTTTCCCAGACTCAAAAGCCTTAACATTTGAATAAATCAACATAAACAATTCAAATGAATATCATGTTATACATAATTCATCGAAGCTTATTAGTACACAACTTTATTATAAAAATGTATCAATATTTAACAAACAATCAACAAATTTATTTATTAAATTCATTAAAACACATCATCAATAAACTTTTATAAACAATGCAAAAGAAATACAATTTCAGCTTTAATTTATTCATCATTCATTCATTTAGTTAATTATTTGTTTATAATTATTCAAATTATTCTTACAAGTATAGTTTGTAAAATTAACTAAGATGGGTGCTACCTGGCAAAACCCTCTCATGCATGCACACTCAAAGACATCCTGTCGCAGACAAGCTGTCTAATTAGTGACTCACATACTGCAAACTCTTTTGGTACAAATATGACTTTTAATTGTGAAGTAATACCTACTGAATGTAAGTATTCATAAAATTTGATTGAAAACAACTCCAAACAGGCTTTGTTAAAACATAAAAGAGAAATAATATGAATAAAAGAAAAAGAAAGAATGTTGAAACATTTTGTCGTATGATTAATAAATCCGTATTGAATAATTACATAAACGACAAAAATGTCTAACATGTCCTAACTTAAAATGTATACATAAAAAACATATTTATATAGAAACATTGCAAAAAAAGCAAATCACTAAAAACTACTCCCTGCTTTTTTACTTTTTAATTGAAACCTTCTACGAAATAGTGATTTATGTGATACAATATGAGTAAAAAAATAACATTACATCAATTAGGATTATGTCATATTAAAAGAACATAAAAAATTGTAAAATATTGGTATGATTTAAAAACAACTCTCAGTTATCTGTTGATTACAAAAATCAAGCTATACATGGCAATACTCTTAACTTTAGACATTTATAAAATAAACAATATTAAAAACAAAGATGCTATTGAGAATTCTAGAGTTTACTCAGGTGTTCCAATTTGTTTTAATCGGTGAAGAACAGGAAAGGTTTATTTAACTTCATTTGTTGGTTTCTTGATTGAATGTTCGTTAATTTATAATAATGTTAAATGCCTTTTTAATGTAGATTTATATGGTATTTTATTTAAATGTATGCTATTTTACCATTTATTTTTAAATAACATATATAACCAAATATGTTGGTCACGATGTCACCAAAATTATTGTTTTGTGAGTCGTTGTAAAAAATTAAAGTATGTTATTGGATTGTTAAAAGACATAATTGTATTGTTTTTTTTTTTTTTTTTTTTTTTTTTAAGATGATCAACAAAGATAACTAACTGGTAATTTCATAAATAATTTTTCTAAAGTTTATACTGAAATTAATCTTTTAATCTTCTTCAAAAACAAAAAATTGAAATCCCAACAATTTATTTCATATATATTCAGGTATGACATTGACACATAAATTTCCACTGTACTTAGCTGGAGTTCAAAATCCCAGAACCAAGTCTATCTTCACAGCAAGGAATTTTCACACACTTAAGAACTTCATATAAAATAACTGCGAGAGCAGAGCGAAACCGTAAACCTAAAACTTTTATTGTGTTTAGCGGCAAGATAGAACTGCAAGCGTAGCTACCTGGCAAAAGACTGACTCAAATGAACAACTCTTACCTTGACTGTGGGTTTAACCTTTACCCCAGCTTAGTACAGTGGTTACAGGCATAAAGTTTAAACTTTAAGTGGCAGGAACACATTAAAAAAAATAAAAATTTAGTGAAATGGTGGAGATTAATGACTTAAACCTGTGTGTAAATTGCAAATAAAGAAATATTATAGTTTGGAAGGATGAGTTTATGGCACAAGTGAAACAAGTTTAAGTATGTACAAATTTTGTCAAAGATTGTGTCCATGGTTCATTTTTACTTTTTGATTGACAACTACCAAACTGATGTTTTTGATTAATTTTATTTGGTTTTAGAGATGGGAAAAGAAAAAATGTGTACAATGTTTTTTGCATAATTTATTTTTCATATCAATTATATTATAGTGAGAGAGTGAAGAAAAAAAATGTAAGATTTTAACATTTTAGTTTAATAATAGAACATTTTATTTTCTGTTACAGAGGGTTGGACATTTTGATCCAGTCACACGCGTTAAGCTAACCCAAGACCAGCTGATTCCTAATTTTGCCATGAAAGAAGTTGTCGATGGTTTTCTACAGGAGAATGAATGGGCATTAGATTACTGACATCGGGCCTCGCTTCGATTTCCTGGATAAATGTACATAATTCCCCCCTGTTCTGCTTCCCCCTTCACTCCTCACATTACAAACCTAATCAAATATATGGGCTGAGCCGATACCATACTCTAGTTCCCATACAGATAAACATAGTTTTTCTATAAGGTTATTTTTAAGTAGAATTATTAGAACATATATAATAAATAAGGTTAATTTAAGTTTAAGTTTTGGTCAATTTCAGGTTGTTTTCCAATATAATAGGTTTTGTAATGTAACAGCAGATAATTATATATATCAACTTCTTAACATGTTTATCATTAAGTTTAAAATAAGTAAAGCATTTATCTTATCAGCTATTCGTCTCGTTCCTGTAGCAAATTTTAATATGTATATGATGTTTTTTGTTTATAAATATACGAGGTGTTTTACTAAATAATGAGACTGATGCAATAACATACATTTACTTATATGTATCACAATTCAAATGCTTGTCTCCTTTAAAATAGTTTCCCAATCATATTTCACGCCCATGCAGTCTTATTTTCCATTGGTCAAAAACTTTGAGCATCAGTTTTAATACCTTCCGATTGCTTTTTTACTACATCAACCAACTCAAAATGTGTTTTATAAGTCCAGATTTCACTTAAAAGGAAAAATCACATATATCTAATACACATGGAGGATATTCCATTCTTAATATATCTGAACGTTGTTTTCTGATTTTCAAAACTTTCTTATAATAATGCTGGTACATTGTTATGCCTACTAGAACCCATTTTTCAAAATTACACATATGATACTTAAAACCAAAATGAACATTGCTTTGAATTTAGACTTGCTAAGATAGTCTTTTTTCATTATTGGTAATAACTGTGTTTTCCAAATGACGTCTTTTTGTTGACTTACTGGAAGATTGAAGTTTCATCACAAGTGATGATTTTTTTTTTTTAGAAAAGGTTGGTTTGATAACAGATTTTTACAGTATGTCAGCACAAATTTCCTTGAGGTGTTGTTAAGCTCTGTTGTAAGATTCCTATAATGGACCTTTTTGTCTTCTTTAGATTCTCACACAAAATTTCCATACAGTTTTTGTCAATATTCACATCTTCACTTGTCATTCAGACACTTAATCGTCTTCTTGAACAACTTGACTATTTTTTTCTACCTCTGGTTCTTGAAGTGGAAAGATATTCGTATTTTTCTACGTACTCAATCTTTTATCCCATTCGGTACACAAGACATGCATTTGTCTTATAAGAAAACAGTGAGAAATGATTGTGATTATAAACAGAGACTTTAGATGTGTCTGGACCAGCATAAAAAAATATCAACACAGTTGCTTACAAGTTATCGTTAGTTAATTATATGCAGTAATGTTAAGTTTAAGAGTTGAGTAATGTATCAATTTGTAAAGCAATCTCCTTGGCACTGATTAACTGTTGGTACATGTAACAACTGAGGATGATTATCATGAAAATATCATCTTGAACGATTAAAATGTTTATTGTGGAAAATTGTGTTTTCTTTCATTTGGTGTTAGAAGTTTACAAAATGTTTTCTCATTTCAAGAGAATTTTCAAAATGGTTGATAAATATTAAATAAGCTCGACGACAAAAATCGTCATCTTATTGGTGCAATTTTAATACAATTTTCAATTAAATTATAGTAGAACTTCTGTTAACCGGCCTTGGATCAATCAGTCCTCGGATTAACTGGCCTATTTCGTAGTGTGCTGGTTCGATGAGAGTTTCCGAAAATAAATTGCAATTGAAACACCAAAGCGGCGGCGAGTCAAACGATTTGGTCGATAGCGGTATCCTATTGTCGGCGGCGTAAAAACACCACAGCATTGGCACCCGTCAGTATAGCAGACATACACCGACAAAAACGTTTGATGGGCTGCTTTTTTTCCACGAATAATTAAGTATACATTATGGAAAATATAACATTTCTTTTCAGTTTTCTTCTTGACTTTGACTGGTTATGATCTACGTACAGTATATACAGTAAATAAAAATGAGCAAGTTATGAAAACGGAAGCGTGTGTTGGTTTCGTTTGAGACGCGGTTAAATCTGTTAAAAAGACTTGACAGAGGGGAATCTGTAAAAAAGCTTTGTAGTGTTTATTTTTTCATGTTTTATGTATGCTATACATAACATAATATATACGATACATTTATGTATAATAAAATGAGTTGCAATAACATCTTAATTGCATAATTCTTAGCACTACCTGATTAAATAAGCTTTCTTTGAACGAAAACTGATTTTTCACGGGAACCTCGGATTAACCGGCCAAACGGGCAACCGACCCGGGTGTCAGTCCCGACTAGACCGGTTAAGAGGGGTTCTACTGTAATTAATAATTTAAAGATTGTAATTTAATTTTCTTACCTTTATGAAATGGCAACAGGTTAACGTATTTTCAAATCACTCGCTCACTTCTCTATATCTAACTGTGTACTTTTAATATGTATAGTTAAGCTTAAATAATCACCTGTAACCTAAACATGAGCAGTTATTGTTTGGAATAATACTGGTATTGGCCCATACTGTTATTTAGGAACTGGTATCACCTCAGCCCTATTAAAAATGTTGTGTAATTTGTTAAAAGTGGGGTTATTGTAGGGAACAGACACTAAGTAAAAAACAGCTTTGTCAAACAGGCTAGTTACGATATGAACAAATATTATTATTTTTCAATCTTGTAATTTCATCACTGGATTATTTGTCATCACTTGTTATTTGCTTTATTACTGGATAAAAGTCTGTTAGATTTATTTTGTTTTGTTGTTTTAATAAGTAAAACTTGTAAGAAATGTTTATTAAAATAAGCCTACATGTTTTATGGAATCCATATTTAATTTGTTTTAATTTAATATAACCTTTATTTTACTTCTATTATGTATTCTGTGCCAGATGAGCTAATAGCTAGAGCTCTTGTGTTGTGTATAAGAGATTTAGGTCTCGGTCCCCAAATGGGGACTTACAAAAGTTATGGTGTGGACCCAGCATTGTCAGAGAAAATGTGTGGGTAGAGATACGAGTAGTAGTGAATCTCGGTCACGAAAGCTAAAATTACAATGTTACATATCTTAACTTAAATATCCAGCACTTGCTAAGAAGAGAGAGGATCGGAGGTTGTAAATTTTTTTTATTGTTAGTTGTTTTTAAGGTTTATTTTTTTGTCACCACTTGATGGACAGACAGTTCTGTAAGACTATCACGAGGAATAAATCCTTCCCATTCTACGATTTTCTTAATGGCAATGACCTTTTACCTATGGTTATAATGCTATGAAGTGAATGCTACTAATTTATTAAGGCAAAGTGTAATTTAGCATTCCAATTTAATATTTTTGTGACCGTCTCCACTTCTTTTGACCAGCTGGAAGCTCCGGCTGGCTGGAGACCGCGTACACTTTAGCCAAATCTTGTCAGGATGGGCCAAGGAGTCGGGTTAGAACGCTAAAGAATGCACGCAACGCAAGTGAAATTAAATGTTATATTTTATTTACTGCCGAATTAAAAGATTACAGAATTATTTATAACTTATTAAAAAGACATAACAGCAAGATAAAGCCTTAATAGTGGCCTAAAAACATACCGAGTAATTTAGCTAGCACGTGGCCGAAAATGGACTGACCTCGTCCCGTAGCGGTCTTTCTTCTCGTGGCTCTCGGAACAGACTCCCGCTCGGCTCGTTGGTTCAAGCCCTCCACTCCTTGTCTCTCCCCCCTTCTACATCATATTGCACTGCTCAACAACATCGCAAGTGCCAATTCATATTTTATTATTTAAAATCCCTTTCCATTACATCCTAATTTATGCTTATTATAGTTTTGGTTTGGTGGGCTCCTTGGCTGGGCCACATTTTCTTACACTTAAACAGGAGTGTAACTAATTTAAATCTACAACAGGTGGCTACCATGCTATAAAGCAAAACAAGAATGTAACACAAGAATATCTATATGTCACAATACCTAAACCTAAATCACATAGTGTCTTTTGTAATAAACTCTTCAAGGTCAATAATATGTCCCATTATTGGAGAAAAGTATAATTTTATGTTCACACGTATAGCAATTTGTCAGAAATATTGAACCATCTATTATTATGAAAATATGAAACTCTATTAGTTATCATATCAATATCAAAAGTAGACTCTTTTTGCATTCAAGTCTCGTAGTAAAATTCACAACCTCGCTGATCTGTATGACAGTACTTTCTTGTTACGCAAAGGAGGGAATTAAAAACCTTCTACATTCAGATATGTTAAGGTCTAAACATTGTTTTAATACCAACATTCAATAAGATACCCGACGGCTTTATTTGCAAACAGGCACTGTATTCTGCCACACATATAGCGATGTTCGGCATACATAAATTACCTAAATTTATCCTGTCATTTTTGGTGGTGATATCAGGCGCTCTACAGCGACATGTAAATTATTCCACATAGGTATATTTTTATAATAACATAGGACAAATAAATATTTTATTTGTGTTTGTATTATTGTACCAAACTTGTGGTAGAGGTTTCAGTGTTTTATAGTGTTCACATTCACCACAGTGCTCATTGAACATCTGTTAGGTAAATTATTCCATAAATAATCAGTCTAAATTCCCAAATAGAAGTTAGTTGATAATTCAAACTCAATGTGCTGACCACAAAAACCGTCTACGAGGCCTAAGCCCACAACAGGCAGTTGTGTTAAATATTTAATTTTTAATTGATAAAGAATGATCATATCTTTCCTAGTTATTTTGTACCTTCTTATATATAGCAAAAATATCTACTTTGTGTTAAAAAACAAGTTATATTCAAAACATTTTTGGTAGTTATGTATTATACAGTACCAGTGAAATAGATTAGGTTAGGTGTACCAAACAGAACAGCTCAAACATTAATAACAGCTTCATTGAACCTGGTTTTACAATAATATCTGACTTGTTGGAAAGGTTATAATAATGGCCCACATACAACACTTTACTTTTTGCTCAACTGTAAAAACCATTTCACAACTACAAAGAACAGTTAAATTGTACTCAAAAGAGTTTGGGGTACTTACGTATTAACGCCACGGCAGCAGAAGTTGCTAATGCGCATGCGCCAATATTTGCTTACTTTGCGATATAATTATATATCACGACAGGTTTGGCCAGGTAGCTATAAATATATAAACACCTGGCCAAACCTTATATATATATATATATATATGGAATGAAAAAAATGGAATTCTGCTTCCCTTAAACCAGTTTGCTCTTTATTGGCGCATGCGCATTAGCGCAACTTCTGCTGCGGTGGCGTTAATACATAAGTACCGAATTTGGTTATAAGTTTCTGTTTTAATGTAATTGTTTAATTTCAATCGAACAGCTGTGCAACAAATAAACCTGCAAGAGTAAAAGGCATAGAAGTTGTTTTTATTTGTGTTGCCGCCATTTTGTTTCTATAAACACCAGTGTGTTGAAATTTTCACAAAACATTTTTAGTAACTTTATTAAAAAGTATGTAAAGTTTCAAAAGAATTGATTGAGGAAGAAGCAATTAATAGAAAATTAAAAGCGTGTACCTCTATAATTATCAACAATCTATATTAAAAAAATTCCAGTGTTTTGTTAATCGATTTTCACTCCTGTATAATTCCAAATATATACATATTTGGTATCAACATTTTAGGGCCTTACGAGACCCTCAGAATGACGCCGAGGCTCTAAAAAACAATTTTAAATTTATATAGCATCTGATTTGTGATTGTGAAAACATTTATAAAAACATCATCTTAACACATATTTTAAAATAAACTATCACCTGTATTTAATATTATTTGTATTGTTTATTTTGATCTGTTTAATTAAATATTATTTTCTTATGAATTTCTGATAGTTTTCAAACCATGCCTAATGGTTATGCATGTTAAAAATTTTTTACGAAATATACTAAAATTTGTCTTTTTTGTTTTATTAGTGTTTATGGTTTATATTTATTTCGAGAGAATTATGTCTAATTATCATGCTTATTTTGAGAGACAAAGAAAATGAGAACACGCCCATTTGAGATCCTATTAGCAAAACAACAAGCTAACATCCTTTTCAGTCTAGTAAAATATTACCAGTCTAGTAATATATTGTTTGTAAATAGATATCCTGGGTTGTTTAGGGAAAACTCTCATTATCATCAATATAACACTAGGCAGAGAAATGACTTGATGTAAACAACACATCTCGCTTTGTCAGAAAGGGGTCCGTTGTATGGGGTTGAAATTGTATAATGAGCTTCCAAGTAGCATGAAAGCAGAAACGAACCATGTAGTATTTAGAAGGAAATGCTTTTGGAAAAAAATGTTTTATTCTATTGAGACTATAGACAGCTTTCTGAATGAATGTACAGAATATATAAGTATTGTATTTGTTGTGGTGGTATATTGAAATGTATTTCTAGTAAGGATTCACCCAAAGATGTCATGACACCTGCTATGGAAATATAAACATTGTACTTGTTGGGCCAAGGTATTATAAATTATTGTATATTATGTTGGTATGTACTGTTTTGGTGTGTTGGATTTATTATGTTAGAGCATTAAGATTTATTGTATTGTGATATGGATAAGGCTGTGAAGCCTGCTGTGCAAATTGTATATTTGTCAACAGCAGAATAAATAAAACAACTGTCTTGCTCAACTATATTTTTATGATACTGACAAGCCACAAATGTAAGACTTGAACATGAAACTAATTTACAATTTTTAGAGGGCACAATAATTAATTTATCTACCCATTTAAGTAATATTAACCTCTATATGCAGAGATACTCTAAAATGAACAAAGTTACACAGTCAAACCAGTTCGGTGATCATCAAGCTTTAAGAATGGCGTTATTACAATATGTAGTACAATGCTCCTACAGTAACTGATGTAGCAGTCATATTTACCATTTGCTGACAACATACCACTCAGTAATTTTCACTTTAAATTCTTATTTTATATATTGTAAACTCATTGTTCATGTAGTTATTATATTATATATTCTACTAAAAGGTTAACATAATCATAACAAATGTTGTAGAGCATTTAACAGAAAATTTAATGTTAAATTTGTAAACTAATAATTTTTATTTTGTTTTTTTGACAGTGAAAATTATTTATCCTTTTGGAAAAAACATACCACTGAGAGAATTTCTGTCCTGAATCTGGATGCTTAGGCATACCCATTTCTTTTCCCTTATGGCGAACCAGGGTGTCACCTTGAACTTCTTCCTTGTACAATGCCGCACCATGCTCAACATCATATCGCCATAAGGGTTGAAAAAGACATTCTTCACATATATGAAACTTTTTTTTTTACAGTGGGTGGGTCGATATTTATGTTTGCATAGAAGGTACTTGGCTTGTGTAGATAAGAAACAATCAATGGATTCTTCGAGTAGAGAGCTATAGATTATCAGACTTTTTGCAGCAAAGAACTGAAAATTCAAATGTATCATTCTCTCATAGACTTTCATAAACAGCCTGAGAAATATGCCAGTAAAATACCAAGTTACGATGGTCATGTACATAAATATTGCAAACCACATTATCTTATTACTTTTACTGAAAAACCAAACTGGACTGAAATTACTCAAAGTTTGTACTTTGGATAATGCTCTTGGATTAGTCCAGAACCAACCGTTTAATTTTTCATCTGAAATTAAAAGAACTACTTCACAATTAGGTAATTATAAAGTTTTTTCTTCAATCAATATTCATTTATACTATATAGTTTAATAAAAACATAAACTCCACTCACTAGTATACATGAACTTACACTCGTTCATGCACGCAAGTTGGCAGAGGATTATTCACAACAAGAAAACAAACTTTCACATAATTTAAAGAAAATCTTTTAGATGGCTTCTCACTAGATTATTACAAGAATATTTGAAACCATAAATGACCAAAGGTTACTATAGAATTTATTTATAATTGTTGTGTACCATTGTTGCTTTCTATTTTATTTGCAAAAGTCCAGAAGGAAGGACATGTTAAATTGCCTGCTATTTTTTCATGTTTTAAAGTGGTTATACAGATTTGTTAGTGATATATTTGTTTTTGGTATATTATAATTTGGTACTTTATACATGTTAAATAAATTTTTTTTTCATGACTTTTTATATTTTAAGTAATGACCCTAGATTTTGGATCCAGATAGAGGTAACAACCTACCCACTTACTTTAAATGTGCACAGACTTGAGTAAATATTTTCTAATACAATAAATGGAGAAAATCGTTGTATGAACAAGTTATTTCTTTAGCAAAGACAAATAAATTGATCATTGGGCAAGTAAATAGATGGCATAATATATTGTTTTACTTTAAAAACAGTATTTGAATTATTAACCAAATTTAATAAAAGTAAAACTAATTAATTTAAGTTGGTTTGAAATACATAGGCAGTGAGTTTTTCAAACTTTAAATCATATAAGTAATAAATTACAAAGCAAATAATTATAACAATATTTCTTTTTTTTTTAAATATAAAGAGTTTAGAATTTGGACAGAAGGTGTTCTGCTGACTCCTTCCCATTGGAGCAGAACTGAGAGGTATCCTGTTCTAGCAACACAATTTTTTAGATATCTCACCTGACAGTACAGTGGCCAGTCAACAGGCCTATCATCTATCAAGTCCTTTCAACAGAGTGATAAATATTTTATGGCTTTTGACTTGGAAAATCAGATAAACCTCTGTTTGTCTGGGCAGAATTTTTTCAGTATGGAGGGACAAGCATCTCTTTCCTCAGGCCTCAATTACATTTCTTAGATGACCTTCCACAAAAGACTTTTTAGGGCTTTCCACAAAATAGTTTAGGACCATGGAAGTATCTGGGAATATTAGCACAAGCCAGATGATCAGCAACCTCATTCTCCTCTATGATTATGACCAGGAGCCTATTTTAGGGTGACATTGTTACCCTAGTCATATCAATCACTATATTATAATAGTACCACACTATCTTGGATTTCAAATTTGAATGATCTAATTTTTTTCAGAGAAGCTTATCAGGAATATATAGATTTTTGAGATTTTGTAGTTTTTAAGTATTTCTCTTCCTATGACCTTGGCTTGGATTATTGATAGAAAGGAACTGAGGCCCATAGAGTAATGAAAATAAAATAAGTTTATTTTTTATTATTGTATATCTATGTAACTATAGTTTAAAATAACATATTTTTATGTACATTGTACTTATTTTGTACAATTTAATAACATGTTTTTTGTTTATCGAGATACCAGTTCAGGTTGAATACAAATTATAAATTACCGTTTTGCAGAGCTGGTGTTTGGTAGCCTCTTTAAAAACGGGCGTTAAGGATAAAAATGTTATTAATACAGCGAAGGATTGCTTTGAAGGTTATATGTGGATGATGGAGAAAGAAACAGACAGTCAAAGAAGATCTAGAATGGCAGAGGTGAAGATGGACTTTCCTTTTCATGAGGTAATGCCCGAATTTCTTCATGAAGAGGCTTGAAACAACTGGACAGTCATAAAGGAGGGTAGTATTTAGTGAGTAATCAGAATGAAGTGGATATCCCACATGCCGGGAGGAGTGTGCCTTCTGATGGTGTCTATTTCATTCCCTCTACTCGGAATAAATAACCATTATAAAAATTGTATTTTCATTTATACTTATTAATTTTTTATTTAAACATGAAATATGAAGTGTCAATATTGTCCAAAGAAAATTAATTAAAAAATAAAGACTGTGTGACAATAACTAAAACATCAAAAAGTAAAAAAGCTACGAGCTGTGAGATGACGCATGTAGTCAGAGTTGAACAACCATTGTAAGCAACAATTTCACAGGTGATTAACATTCTGTAGGACACCAACTATGAATATCATTTTGACTGCAAAGACTTAATTTTCAAATTAGCTGGGTAATAACTGATTATTTATGTTCTGAGAAGACTAAAAACCTATAATAATGTCTTCAAAAGGAATCACTTAATAGTTTTAATAACAGAATGTTTGATTAGTTGTGTCAAAGTTACTTCTAGATATTGAGACTGTAAATGGTGCATTATTCACCGCAGGGGCAGTTTTTCTAGCTGTTTGGGGAGTAACGACCCCACGTACCTGAGTTACCTCCTTCAGTAGAGTCTTAGCCCTGAAGGAGGTTCTGTTCATCAATCTAACCAATTATTTTATCCAAATCCTAAATTTTACTCTAAATAAAGTGTTTGTTTTTCCCTGCCAGAGCTTCTACATTTACTTTCCTCTAGAATCTTTCTTATCTATCCTGTCAAATCAATTTAGCTAAAATATATTTTGATTCATCTTATCTACTCTTCTGTAAATGACGACTAAAGGTTCAGACAATGGATATGTGGTTCTTGTAATTTTTTTTCTAACCCATCAACACCTTACATACGCTTTAATATCCAGACTATTTAACACACAAACACAATGCTATCCTGATGCTCTTCCCTCTCTTGGCCATTGGAAAAAGTGATTGATATTTCTTCCAGAAGTGATAAGGTAGTATGGCTAGTGAAAGTGAAAACAAATTAAAGGAATATTATCACGACCCGTGCTGAAGATCTATTCTCTACCATACCAATAAACCATTGTAAAAAGTATTAATAATTTTTCTTCTAGTTGAATGAGTCATTCAAGATGGACTGTTATGGATGGTTATATTTATTTATGGAAGGCATATTTTGAACTATACAATAAGCATATGTTTGTAACATTGTTTTTTGTAGTAGTATCCTACTGTTGTTACTTTTTACATACTCCTATCTGTTTTTTGTGGATCTTCTGTTTAAGATAAATACATTCCTATGAATTTAATATTTTTATTATATTATCTTTTTACACTAACAACCTCATGGTCTTCACGATAAATTGTATTGTATTTTATTTATATAAATAAATATTTCTCAGTTTTACTTTCTACTTCTCTTTACCATGACATAAATTGAAGTCACTTATACACTGAATTATAATTAATTTTGCCTTTACATCATCTCTTACAAAATTTATATTTTCTTCAGCCTTTACATAATACTGTAGGACACAATTGCTTTCCTTCCAGCAAGGCTAATGGGACTAATCATTGAGAATAATATACCCATTAAATGGAGTGACTCCATACCTTGAATCCACCTTTTCCTGATTTTAATATAAATAATACTTTAGTTTATAGTACATATTACAATAATTATATTCCTTATCTTATATAAAAACTAAATCTACTCCTGTATTATGGGCCCATAACTTTTAACATGAATTCATTGTTTTTTAATACTAAAAACAGAATACAATCATTGAAAAACCAATTAGACCAAGTTACATATTATACAGAGTGCCTCATTTATGACAGGTGTGGTTCATTTTCTCTTTATAAAAGATTTTGTTTTATAACTGGCATTTTGGGGGAAATGGTGATCTATATCTTTTGTTTCAGTCATTATAATCTACATTTTTGCAAAATTTAACAAAACAGTTAAAAATATTTTTTGAGTTTTGTTCTTAAAATAACTTTCTCCTTAAATTTTGAACTTGATTGATATTATTTCTTATATATGGGTGGGAGAAAAAGTTTTACATTGTTTATTTAATTAAATATATTGTGGTATGATATTAATATTTATCTAATGGAATTAATTAATAATTCTGTTACCGTATGTGATAATAATAAATCCTTCACCACTTTCATTATTAAATGAATACCTTAAATTTATGATATTGATTGTTATTATTTTGGGTAATAGCTGCGTGAGAAAATTTATGCATCGTTTACTCATTAATTATAATAATATTGTGATAATATGTATCTTAATAGGTATTTAATGGGATGTGAATATTTCTATTGTGTGATAATACTATGCAGTTCACTGTTTTTTAATAAGTTGAATAGATTAAGTGAGCACTGAATTTCTCAGCAGAAGGAGAATCGTTTTGGTGTAGTCAGCTGTTATTTAAAATCTAGCATTCTAGACTTCGTGAGTGATCGTGGGTTGTGGTGCTACTGTGAGAGTTTGGTTGTTTGTATACAGTTTTGTTTGTTTTTTTTTGTGTGTAAATCCGTAGTATTGGTTAAATTTGCTTTATGGCTAGTGAAAAAGGTGGTGTTAATAGATTAAGCATTAAAATTAAAAACAGATCAGAAAATCTGAATAATTTAAAAATAAATAATAATTTGTGTAGAAACAAAAACATAGATGTTATCAAGATGAATGGGGGTGTGGCTATCGATTCCGATAAAGATGAAAAAAATACGATACAATCTATAAAAAGTGCAGTTCCTAAACGAAAGTAAGTGTATTTATAACATAGTAATAAACTAAAATATATTCAGTTTATAGAATAATACTATACTATTCTATATATTTTTGTATTTTATAATACGACAATGTCGGTAAGAAGTAAGGTTATGTTAAGATAGCGTAGTAACCTAATCTTATCTGTAATATATGCCCTACAATTAAGTGTTTGCTGGCTATACGCAGATATCTGTAGTACTATATAGAAAGATTATTGTGAAACAAAGTTGACTCTTATGTTTGTGAATGTAACTTATATCCCTTTTTTGTGAGAGTCTCTAATTTCAAAAAGTGGTTTTCACCTAGATGTCTGTTATCTCCATGTAAAGGAAAACAGTTTGAACTTTGTGAATAACGTCCACGTTTGGACATAATTTAGTCATATCTGATAACTTGATTATTATTATTATTATTTTTTATTAATCAAAATTTGAGGCTACTTGCCATAAAACATAAAAATTTTGATTTTCTCAAAATTAGTTGCAGTAATTTTAATACAATTTATCTTAAATTTCACCACAAACGACTCAAGATAATTAAAACATATTTTGATTAGGAAGGTGTACTTGCTAAATATTCGTATTTATATCCAAAACAGGATTATAAAGTGTATAAGCATTGCATTAACTTCCTCACACACCCATACATAAAATCAGAAAGTAAAGATAGCCCATCTAAAAAAAAAAAAAAAATTAACATTGGACATTGTCTTTGAAAGATGAATATTTCAAAATTAAACTACCAATATTAATAAAAATGTATTGTGTCCCAACCAATTTGTCAAGCTTCATGTATATGAAAATTACAATAATTCGTGGTATCTATTTTGGAAATTTTGCAATTTTCTAACAAACTTGTAGTGATATTTTTTAAACATATGATTTGATGTGTAAATTTACTCCATATTTGGTCTAAACTTGTTTGAAATAGTTTGATTCAATATTGTAATATCTTAAAACAATAATAATTCGAAGTTGCCCCTAACCACAATCACTAGAAACTTAATAAGACACAATTATCTGATTAATTGTTCTTTATTAATTATTTCCACTTAATGCCCTGATGTACATTTCGATAACATGGTTATCATCATCGGAGGGTCTTGCTTATAAAATAAATCTAACGTTACATATCTAATGATTACATATATATGTAACATTAGATTTAGTTTATAAGCAAGACCCTCCGATGATGATAACCATGTTATCGAAATGTACATCAGGGCATTAAGTGGAAATAATTAATAAAGAACAATTAATCAGATAATTGTGTCTTATTAAGTTTCTAGTGATTGTGGTTAGGTAGGGGCAACTTCGAATTATTATTGTGAATTTCACCACAGTGCTCAACAAGATTGTATTGTAATATCTTGTCAGATAGCGTTTAAGCGTATGGTTGGATTATAACTGATGAACTGAGATTTTGGAAAAGCGTTTGTTTGGGTAGTTAGAAGCGAAATTTTTGCAGAAAAGTATAGCTTATATCCGCAAAAACTCGACATTGACTTTTTAACCCATCTCTTAACTTTTCCTATACTACGTATATGTGAGAAAGTAAACATAGGGGTAACTTACAGGTATCTCTGTTTTAAATTACAATTGGTTGGGATTTTAGATTTGAACAAAATAGCTAGGACCTACTTCCAGCTTAGGCGTTATTCCTTTTAAAATGATCAATCACTTGATAGATGTTACCAATTAAAATTGTTGAGTTTCCTAAACCCAACTTGTGAAGGTAGGACAAAATTTCCATTTACAACAAAAATTTGCTGCTTTAGTTTCAACACTTAGTAGGGAAGCTGGAGTTTTGGCATATACGACATCCAAGAAACCTCATTGTTATCTTCGTCTTATAAAACAAATAGATGGAAGTAAATGGAATAATAATTCAATATAATACAAACAAGATCTTCTAAATGCAATGCCCAAAAGTTGGTCTCTTGGGCCTTGTAGGAAATGTTCAATTGTACTAGTAGCGTAAACTTGTTTAAAACCGTTGCTACACAGGTTTTCTGAACCTCGTAATTGTGGATATTACTACTCTCTTGATGTTAGAGACTAAACACTAGTGGGTGTGTATATATTAAAAGTCTCCACTCACTTTGGTCGTATCAGTATCTTGGTCTTAGTAAACTATATATTAGAAGATGCTTCCACTTGCTACTCTAATGTTGATGATTCGGCCCATATGGATTTCGTAAGTCTACAACTATCACATTGCGAGGTCAGTGTTCGAAACAACAACTTCACTATTTGTCATCGTAGAGAGGTGGTGTTGGTATATGTATTTATGCAGAATTGAAATTTACAAATTTGTATGTACTTACTTTACTTTAGCCAATGCCCGCTCTTGGCTGTTGGGCCGTTCGGCGTCGAGCTTCCCAGTAACGACCAATTCTGGACAGCTGGTCGTCCAGCTCGGGGCAGGTTGAGATGGTTGAGATGTGGTCCCCGTCCATGATACCATCGAGATAAAGCGGACATGTATCAGATTCTGCAAGGCCAAAACGATGGAGATGGGCCTGGAGATAATCGTGGCCTGTCAAGAGTCGGAAGTCAGCCACGGCAGTTGCCCTGTCAATTTAGTGTGTTATAAGTTCAAATACATGTGAGATATGAACAGAAAACTGTTTAAAATGGGTGTCATAATGAGATTTTTTATTCATTTCTTCTGAATTTCAATATTAGAACAATATAGCTCCCTTTATCAAGTTTTGTATTGCTATCTTCATTTTTTGTGCCACAATTGTGACGTACATACAACAACAGGTGGTATATCGACCATTACTTTTTCAGTTTTCTGAGGTCATGAATAATGTAGATCAGTCGAAATTAGAGGTCAATATTTTTTGTGATTACCAAAATTCCTTTAGTTGGTAAGTAAAAAAGGAAGAAGACATGAAACACAAACATAAACGAAGACATAAATTTTAGCCCCTGATTTTAATGAGGGAAACAGAACAAGAAACCAATTGTCACATAGATTTCAAAAGTGTTTATGTTTTGTAATACATTAAGCTTGTTACTAGGTTAATAGATAGGAGAAGGGTAATGATTGAAACAAGGTTATTATTTATTTTAACACATTGTAGGCCTATGTAGTAGATAGAAATCATTATGATGGCAAAACTACTTAAAGATTGTTTCGACTATAGTCAAATTATCAATTTTTAGGATCAAACTTCGAAAATCTCAGAAGTTAGTGAAATAAAAACCTAACCGGTGGGGGGGGGGGCATTCTTTCGGAATATTAGACTAAACGCGAAAAACTTTTTTACCTTGTTTTTTGAGGCGAAAAAACCTCTCGTGTCATTTTTTCAGAAATAGAGAAGAGCATAAATAAAGACCCCTATCTCTCGAATACTTTAATAACTCCAGATCAGAAAAGAACAAGAGTTGGTCAAGAAAGACTAGATAGGAAAGATGAAAGAATTGAACCAAAAACTACATAAATAAAGTGTAGATATAGTTAGGTTCCCTTGGGATTTCCAAGCTTTTCTTCACTGAAGTGAGTCCCTGACAATGATACCAAAGATTGAAAAATTAATACCGGAAACGATTTTTTTTTTTAATGATTTGGCCAAAAACGAGGTTTTTGTTTTTCTGTCATATTTTTCGTAAAACCATGTCTTCAGAGATCTAAATGGTTTGAAAAAGTCCTAAAAGGTAGGATGCAAAATCAAATTATCTGAAAAAAGTCAAGTACAAAATATTGACTCTGAATTTTCGACAAAATGAATTTTTTCCCAAATTTTACTAGGAGTATGAAATTCAGTATAGTGGACTTATATAGAACCCTATTGACATTTAGAAAACTGGAATTTACAATATCAAAACTGTCAATTTTAACAGTTTTTGTTCTTATCTCTTGTGTTATCACTAAGTTAGATAAAAATTTGCAGATTTCAATTCTGCATATAATGGTACCAACCTAACCAGCTAACCTCTGTACGATGACTGGACGAGTTCCATATGTACAGCTTCAAAGCCCACTACTGACACGATCGAAGCAAATGGAGACAAATTTAGTGTATACACATCTTACAAGCCTCATTATCTTATCCAACATTGCAAGAAAGTAGTAATATACACAATTACGAGGTTCAGAAAACCTGTGTAACAAAATTATACGTTTTCTACAAGGCCCAAGAGACCAACTTTTGTGCAATACATTTATTTAGATTCTCTGCTTGTATGATGAGACTGGTTGGGTACCATAACAGCGCACTCATAAACTTGCTATGATATGTTTGTTCAGAACGTGTGGGCAATGCCAATTAGCATAATATAATTTTATTTTAATTAAAGACATTACACTTTAAATGCAGCACTTAGTAATTAATCATATCATTGTTTACTCCATTAAGTAGATGCAAAAAAAAAAGTTAAACATACTTCATAGTTTTGCTCATGGTAATTTTATTTTTTTTAAAAACGGCTTCCTTGAAAACTTGATTGTAGCATATTAAATGTTGAGCTTGACTTATGAGAAAAACTATACAGTATAACAAACACACAGAACACAATTCTCACAAAAAAAATACGCCCAAGTATCAGAGGCGTTTCAACGACAAGGTCGTCCTCTTCAGTGATACACCAGCTACACCAACCAAACCACAACTCAGTTGGTGTATCACTGAAGAGGACGACCTTGTCGTTGAAACGCCTCTGATACTTGGGCGTATTTTTTTTGTGAGAATTTGATTGTAGCAGTTGTTGTTGTTTAAATGCTGATTTGTATGGAAAATTGTTAACATTTTATTTTACCGATTTTTGAGGTTATGACAACATTTGTAATATTGTGAACAGTTTAAAACTTTTTTTTTTTTTATATAATTTTGACTAATCTAAAAGAAGTCTTCTTTTGTTTTGTTTGTGTAGTATAACTAGTTTCAACGTATTTTAAAGTAAAATATCAAGAAAAAAGATTTGATTGGGTGTAAAATTACCTAAAAATTAAGATGAGTGGCTTTTGTGGCCAGTGGTAAGGTTTTTCAAAACTATTTTTGGTACTTACGTATTAATGCCACCGCAGCAGAAGTTGCTAATGCGCATGCGCCAATATTTGCTTACTTTGCGACATAATTATATATCACGACAGGTTTGGCCAGGTAGCTATATATATATATATATATATATATATATATATATATATATATATATATATATATATATAATGAAAGTATATGAATCTCAAAGCTGAAAGAAATGGAATTCTGCTTCCCTAAAACCAGTTTGCTCTTTATTGGCGCATGCGCATTAGCGCAACTTCTGCTGCGGTGGCGTTAATACGTAAGTACCCTATTTTTATCCTGGTAATTACAAAGGACTCTAATAAATAATCCGTTTATCTTAATACCGTTCTGAAGGAAAGTTGTGACAAAAAATTCATGAGCGCCAAACATAGGCCTAGCCCTGTCATACAAAAGTAATACAAGCAGATCTTTTAAATGTATTGCCCAGAAGTTGATTGTTTGGCCGTTACAACCAAATCCCTATTGGTAGATCAAGGAGTCTTATCCAGTAGAGTAAGTTTGTTTAAAACAGTTGTTACACAGGTTTTCTGAATCTCATAATTGTGTATATTACTAGTTTCTTGACTTCGTAGATGTGTAAATATATTAAAAATTCTTCATTCACTTGTCCTAAACAATTCACGACGATGGTCAAGGTTTATACCCCCCCCCTAAATTATCCCTGAAACGTAATCATTTTTTAGTTTGGGTCATTAATAATGTTCTTATTTCACTAAGATTTTAACGAAACTAAACCCGAATTTGAAAAAAAATACCTCATTTATGCCTCATGACGGATTTGTTTTGATTTTACCGGAAATTCACCGAAATATTTGGAGAAATAGCGACTAATAAGTTTTGTTTGGGTTTTTAGAAGCTACATGTGAAAAATTTAATCAAAATCGTTAGAGACGATTTTGTGAACATGAAATAACGTCCCGAGATATGGGCAAATTATATGCATATAAAATTTAATCAAAATCGTTAGAGACAATTTTGTGAACATGAAATAACGTCCCGAGATATGGGCAAATTATATGCATATAAAATTTAATCAAAATCGTTAGAGACGATTTTGTGAACATGAAATAACGTCCCGAGATATGGGCAAATTATACGCATATAAAATTTAATCAAAATCGTTAGAGACAATTTTGTGAACATGAAATAACGTCCCGAGATATGGGCAAATTATATGCATATAAAATTTAATCAAAATCGTTAGAGACGATTTTGTGAACATGAAATAATGTCCCGAGATATGGGCAATTTATGCGCATATAAAATTTAATCAAAATCGTTAGAGACGATTTTGTGAACATGAAATAACGTCCCGAGATATGGGCAAATTATACGCATATAAAATTTAATCAAAATCGTTAGAGACGATTTTGTGAACATGAAATAACGTCCTGAGATATGGGCAAATTATACGCATATAAAATTTAATCAAAATCAGTCGACCCGTTTGTACTGTATTGTAAGGAAAGTGGAAAATCCTCTATTATATCATAACACCATGAGACAACAGTGCGGGTCAGATTGTATTTTCAAGGCCATTGCTTGGAGGATAGTTATGGCAAGGCGATTAATACATAGTTGTGGACTAGTTTGCGAACACCCCCACCACTAGTTAAGAACTTATGAATAATTCAAAGGATTTGTTTTAACTCTTTCAGAAATTATGAAAAAAGAGAAACTATAAGCGGCCCCGTCAATTAGCATGTGACAGCGAAAAACTTCTCTGATTATGCAATGATGCTTGGCTCGCAGCTGATAATCAAATATCTGTTGTGTTAGGTGCGGCTATTGCATGACCGTCTTCTTTCCGAGAGTTGTGGCACACCTTTCATATTTTCGACTGAAACGTGTTAACTCTCTCAACATATATGTAGTATAGAGGTAGTTTTGTGATGGGTCAAAAAATCGGTGTCGACTTTTAGGATCCTCTGAGCCCCCCAAAAAATGTTTTGGAATGATGTCTCTATGTCAGTAAAGCCGTGTTGATGTTTTTGGAATGATGTCTCCATGTCAGTAAAGCCGTGTTGATGTTTTTGGAATGATGTCTCCATGTCAGTAAAGCCGTGTTGATGTTTTTGGAATGATGTCTCTATGTCGGTAAAGCCGTGTTGATGTTTTTGGAATGATGACTCTATGTCAGTAAAGCCGTGTTGATGTTTTTGGAATGATGTCTCTATGTCAGTAAAGCCGAGTTGATGTTTTAGGAATGATGTCTCTATGTCAGTAAAGCCGTGTTGATGTTTTTGGAATGATGTCTCCATGTCAGTAAAGCCGTGTTGATGTTTTTGGAATGATGTCTCCATGTCAGTAAAGCCGTGTTGATGTTTTTGGAATGATGTCTCCATGTCAGTAAAGCCGTGTTGATGTTTTTGGAATGATGTCTCTATGTCAGTAAAGCCGTGTTGATGTTTTTGGAATGATTTCTCTATGTCAGTAAAGCCGTGTTGATGTTTTTGGAATGATGTCTCTGTCAGTAAAGCCGTGTTGATGTTTTTGGAATGATGTCTCTATGTCAGTAAAGCCATGTTGATGTTTTTGGAATGATGTCTCTATGTCAGTAAAGCCATGTTGATGTTTTTGGAATGATGTCTCTATGTCAGTAAAGCCATGTTGATGTTTTTGGAATGATGTCTCTGTCAGTAAAGCCGTGTTGATGTTTTTGGAATGATGTCTCTATGTCAGTAAAGCCATGTTGATGTTTTTGGAATGATTTCTCTATGTCAGTAAAGCCGTGTTGATGTTTTTGGAATGATGTCTCTGTCAGTAAAGCCGTGTTGATGTTTTTGGAATGATGTCTCTATGTCAGTAAAGCCATGTTGATGTTTTTGGAATGATGTCTCTATTACGGTAAAGCCGTGTTGATGTTTTTGGAATGATGTCTCTATGTCAGTAAAGCCGTGTTGATGTTTTTGGAATGATTTCTCTATGTCAGTAAAGCCGTGTTGATGTTTTTGGAATGATGTCTCTATGTCAGTAAACCGTGTTGATGTTTTTAGAATGATTTCTCTATGTCAGTAAAGCCGTGTTGATGTTTTTGGAATGATGTCTCTGTCAGTAAAGCCGTGTTGATGTTTTTGGAATGATGTCTCTATGTCAGTAAAGCCATGTTGATGTTTTTGGAATGATGTCTCTATGTCAGTAAAGCCATGTTGATGTTTTTGGAATGATGTCTCTGTCAGTAAAGCCGTGTTGATGTTTTTGGAATGATGTCTCTATGTCAGTAAAGCCATGTTGATGTTTTTGGAATGATTTCTCTATGTCAGTAAAGCCGTGTTGATGTTTTTGGAATGATGTCTCTGTCAGTAAAGCCGTGTTGATGTTTTTGGAATGATGTCTCTATGTCAGTAAAGCCATGTTGATGTTTTTGGAATGATGTCTCTATTACGGTAAAGCCGTGTTGATGTTTTTGGAATGATGTCTCTATGTCAGTAAAGCCGTGTTGATGTTTTTGGAATGATTTCTCTATGTCAGTAAAGCCGTGTTGATGTTTTTGGAATGATGTCTCTATGTCAGTAAAGCCGTGTTGATGTTTTTGGAATGATGTCTCTATGTCAGTAAAGCCGTGTTGATGTTTTTGGAATGATGTCTCTATGTCAGTAAAGCCGTGTTGATGTTTTTGGAATGATGTCTCTATGTCAGTAAAGCCGTGTTGATGTTTTTGGAATGATTTCTCTATGTCAGTAAAGCTGTGTTGATGTTTTTTGAATGATGTCTCTATGTCAGTAAAGCCGTGTTGATGTTTTTGGAATGATGTCGCTATTACGGTAAAGCCATGTTGATGTTTTTGGAATGATGTCTCTATGTCAGTAAAGCCGTGTTGATGTTTTTGTAATGATTTCTCTATGTCAGTAAAGCCATGTTGATGTTTTTGGAATGATGTCTCTATGTCAGTAAAGCCGTGTTGATGTTTTTGACCCACATGGAACGATTTTTGTTCACTATGGACGACTCAAAAGGAGGAATTGTAGTGAAATATGGTGGTATAGTAAACTCGTGGATTTGATTTGTGTTGTACTTGGTTGCTATGGAGATAAATAATAAACAATCCTCGCCAAAATCCCACTAATTCTGTTCCATTTAAATAAACCTGACTCGGTGGTCATAAAATCGTAGAATTGATTTCCCCCCCCCCTTCTTAATATGCTATATTGGAGTGAGCGTACCCTCAGAAAGTGCATGGTAACTCGTGCTGCATCTCTGCTTCTCAAATCTCAAGTCCTTATTTCCTTGAGGATGAGAATGGGACTGCAGTTAAATTAAACTCAGTGAATATCATGCGGAAAAGAGTTTTTGAAGTGAAAACTTCTATTAGCGCGCTTGGAAAGGGAGTAAACCTATGATTCGCCCCCACACCCTATGTTTGTTTATTTGTTTTATGACGTTTTCAGAGCCCATACATAAGCAATGCAGAAATATTCCACAAATTTTCTCACATAACCAAACACAAAATCAGAAAGTAAAGGTAGCCCATCTAAAAACAAATTCACATAGCCATATATATATAAACTAAAAAAATCGACGAAAAATATCGCACTAACTTTCTCAGACTCCCATACACAGTGAAACTAATAATCAATGCAGAAATTTTGCACAAACTTTCTCACATACCCATACATATTAAAACTAAAAATCTACGGAAATTATTGCACTAACTTTCTCAAATCACATACATATTAAAACTAAAAAAAAAATATCTATGAAAATTATTGCACTAACTTTCTCAGACTCCCATACACAGTGAAACTAATAATCAATGCAGAAATATTGCACAAACTTTCTCACATACCCATACATATTAAAACTAAAAATCTACGGAAATTATTGCACTAACTTTCTCAAATCACATACATATTAAAACTAAAAAAAAAATATCTATGAAAATTATTGCACTAACTTTCTCAGACTCCCATACACAGTGAAACTAATAATCAATGCAGAAATATTGCACAAACTTTCTCACATACCCATACATATTAAAACTAAAAATCTACGGAAATTATTGCACTAACTTTCTCAAATCACATACATATTAAAACTAAAAAAAAAAATATCTATGAAAATTATTGCACTAACTTTCTCAGACTCCCATACACAGTGAAACTAATAATCAATGCAGAAATATTGCACAAACTTTCTCACATACCCATACATATTAAAACTAAAAATCTACGGAAATTATTGCACTAACTTTCTCAAATCACATACATATTAAAACTAAAAAAAAAATATCTATGAAAATTATTGCACTAACTTTCTCAGACTCCCATACACAGTGAAACTAATAATCAATGCAGAAATATTGCACAAACTTTCTCACATACCCATACATATTAAAACTAAAAATCTACGGAAATTATTGCACTAACTTTCTCAAATCACATACATATTAAAACTAAAAAAAAAAATATCTATGAAAATTATTGCACTAACTTTCTCAGACTCCCATACACAGTGAAACTAATAATCAATGCAGAAATATTGCACAAACTTTCTCACATACCCATACATATTAAAACTAAAAATCTACGGAAATTATTGCACTAACTTTCTCAAATCACATACATATTAAAACTAAAAAAAAAAAAATATCTATGAAAATTATTGCACTAACTTTCTCAGACTCCCATACACAGTGAAACTAATAATCAATGCAGAAATATTGCACAAACTTTCTCACATACCCATACATATTAAAACTAAAAATCTACGGAAATTATTGCACTAATTTTCTCAAATCACATACATATTAAAACTAAAAAAAAAAATATCTATGAAAATTATTGCACTAACTTTCTCAGACTCCCATACACAGTGAAACTAATAATCAATGCAGAAATATTGCACAAACTTTCTCACATACCCATACATATTAAAACTAAAAATCTACGGAAATTATTGCACTAACTTTCTCAAATCACATACATATTAAAACTAAAAAAAAAAATATCTATGAAAATTATTGCACTAACTTTCTCAGACTCCCATACACAGTGAAACTAATAATCAATGCAGAAATATTGCACAAACTTTCTCACATACCCATACATATTAAAACTAAAAATCTACGGAAATTATTGCACTAACTTTCTCAAATCACATACATATTAAAACTAAAAAAAAAAATATCTATGAAAATTATTGCACTAACTTTCTCAGACTCCCATACACAGTGAAACTAATAATCAATGCAGAAATATTGCACAAACTTTCTCACATACCCATACATATTAAAACTAAAAATCTACGGAAATTATTGCACTAAAACTTTCTCAGACTCCCATACATAGTGAAACTAATAATCAAAGTAAAAATATTGCACAAACTTTCTCACATACCCATACATATTAAAACTAAAAAAAAAATCTATTAAAAATATTGCACTAACTTTCTCAGACTCCCATACATAGTGAAACTAATAATCAATACAGAAATATTGCACAAACTTTCTCACATATCCATACATATTAAAACTAACAAAAAAATCTATTAAAATTATTGCACTAACTTTCTCAGACTCCCATACATATTAAAACTAAAAATCTACGGAAATTATTGCACTAACTTTCTCAAATCACATACATATTAAAACTAAAAAAAAAAATATCTATGAAAATTATTGCACTAACTTTCTCAGACTCCCATACATAGTGAAACTAATAATCAAAGCAGAAATGTTGCACAAACTTTCTCACATACCCATACATATTAAAACTAAAAAATCTACGGAAATTATTGCACTAACTTTCTCAAATCACATACATATTAAAACTAAAAAAAATATATCTATGAAAATTATTGCACTAACTTTCTCAGACTCCCATACATAGTGAAACTAATAATCAAAGTAAAAATATTGCACAAACTTTCTCACATACCCATACATATTAAAACTAAAAAAAAAATCTATTAAAAATATTGCACTAACTTTCTCAGACTCCCATACATAGTGAAACTAATAATCAATACAGAAATATTGCACAAACTTTCTCACATACCCATACATATTAAAACTAACAAAAAAATCTATTAAAATTATTGCACTAACTTTCTCAGACTCCCATACATATTAAAACTAAAAATCTACGGAAATTATTGCACTAACTTTCTCAAATCACATACATATTAAAACTAAAAAAAAAAAATCTATGAAAATTATTGCACTAACTTTCTCAGACTCCCATACATAGTGAAACTAATAATCAAAGCAGAAATGTTGCACAAACTTTCTCACATACCCATACATATTAAAACTAAAAAAATCTACGGAAATTATTGCACTAACTTTCTCAAATCACATACATATTAAAACTAAAAAAAAAATATCTATGAAAATTATTGCACTAACTTTCTCAGACTCCCATACATAGTGAAACTAATAATCAAAGTAAAAATATTGCACAAACTTTCTCACATACCCATACATATTAAAACTAAAAATCTACGGAAATTATTGCACTAACTTTCTCAGACTCCCATACATAGTGAAACTAATAATCAATACAGAAATATTGCACAAACTTTCTCACATACCCATACATATTAAAACTAAAAATCTACGGAAATTATTGCACTAACTTTCTCAAATCACATACATATTAAAACTAAAAAAAAAATATCTATGAAAATTATTGCACTAACTTTCTCAGACTCCCATACACAGTGAAACTAATAATCAAAGTAAAAATATTGCACAAACTTTCTCACATATCCATACATATTAAAACTAAAAAAAAAAATCTATTAAAATTATTGCACTAACTTTCTCAGACTCCCATACATAGTCAAACTAATAATCAAAGCAGAAATGTTGCACAAACTTTCTCACATACCCATACATATTAAAACTAAAAAAAAAAATCTATGAACATTATTGCACTCACTTTCTCAGACTTCCATACATAGTGAAACTAATTATCAAAGTAAAAATATTGCACAAACTTTCTCACATACCCATACATATTAAAACTAAAAATCTACGGAAATTATTGCACTAACTTTCTCAGACTCCCATACATATTAAAACTAAAAAAAAAAAAAATCTATGAAAATTATTATTGCACCAACTTTCTCAGACTCCCATACATAGTGAAACTAATAATCAATACAGAAATATTGCACAAACTTTCTCACATACCCATACATATTAAAACTAAAAAAAATCTATGAAAATTATTGCACTAACTTTCTCAGACTCCCATACATATTAAAACTAAAAAAAAAAAAAAAATCTATGAAAATTATTGCACTAACTTTCTCAGACTCCCATACATATTAAAACTAAAAAAAAAAATAATCTATGAAAATTATTGCACTAACTTTCTCAGACTCCCATACATATTAAACTAAAAAAAAAAAAAAATCTATGAAAATTATTGCACTAACTTTCTCAGACTCCCATACATATTAAAACTAAAAAAAAAAAAAAATCTATGAAAATTATTATTGCACCAACTTTCTCAGACTCCCATACATAGTGAAACTAATAATCAATACAGAAATATTGCACAAACTTTCTCACATACCCATACATATTAAAACTAACAAAAAAATCTATGAAAATTATTGCACTAACTTTCTCAGACTCCCATACATATTAAAACTAAAAAAAAAAAAAATCTATGAAAATTATTGCACTAACTTTCTCAGACTCCCATACATATTAAAACTAAAAAAAAAAAAAAAAAATCTATGAAAATTATTATTGCACCAACTTTCTCAGACTCCCATACATAGTGAAACTAATAATCAATACAGAAATATTGCACAAACTTTCTCACATACCCATACATATTAAAACTAAAAAAAATCTATGAAAATTATTGCACTAACTTTCTCAGACTCCCATACATATTAAAACTAAAAAAAAAAAAATCTATGAAAATTATTGCACTAACTTTCTCAGACTCCCATACATATTAAAACTAAAAAAAAAAAAAAAAATCTATGAAAATTATTATTGCACCAACTTTCTCAGACTCCCATACATAGTGAAACTAATAATCAATACAGAAATATTGCACAAACTTTCTCACATACCCATACATATTAAAAACTACAAATCTACGGAAAATATTGCACTAACTTTCTCAGGCTTCCGTACATAGTCAAACTAATAATCAATACAGAAATATTGCACAAACTTTCTCACATACCCATACATATTAAAAACTACAAATCTACGGAAAATATTGCACTAACTTTCTCAGGCTTCCGTACATAGTCAAACTAATAATCAATACAGAAATATTGCACAAACTTTCTCACATTACCTATACATATTAAAACTAAAAATCTACGGAAATTATTGCACTAACTTTCTCAGACTCCCATACATAGATATACATTCCCATACATATTGTTTATACAGAATTCACGTGGTCTTTAATTTATATTATAAATACACGTAGAGTATGAACACAATCCAATTACTGTCTCTTTATTAATTGGTTTTTAATGTAAATATGTATTAATAAATTAAAAAAGTTAACCATTACATACAATTAATATTTTATAACATTTATTGAAAGTTTAAAATTCTTATAATTTTAAAAATTGATAGTTTTCATTTCCGTTCCGCGATGGTAATATTGTTTTCCCGTGTCACAACTGCGTCGTATCGGTTTCTGGTGTCAACATAATGGAGGTACGTCTCCTACTGCTCACCATTCGATAAGGACCTGTTTTTATCGTCCGATTGATTTCAAGATTTGGAGACGTGGCCTGCTCGGTAGCCTGACCTAGTAACAAGTGAATCCCCGAGATGCTGATAATAGAGGATGTTCATTCCTCCCTCCTTCTTTGGAGTAGGGGTTTGTGTTGTGCCGCAAGGTTCAAGTTGCACGGCCCTTTTATTTCCGGTCTTCTACCTGTTCTGTGCAATAAACTCACAATTACAATCCAAAGGTTGTCTTTATTTTTATGATAACGTGCGAGGAATGTCAAATCAACTCCCATTCGTTCCCTTTGTGTGATAATCAATTAATAATCGAGGGTTGCATGTAGCGTAACCAAGGTGGATCTTGATAATGTAATGAATTAAAGAAACTGTGGAAACAGTCTAAAGTGAAACGTCTATGGTCCTGAATTGGCTTCAGTTTATCATCGTGCATGTACGATCTCCTTTAAAGCTATTACACAATCCCCTAACGGAAGCTTCCTTCATCAGCACAGATCTTTTTGAATGTAAATTTCAGTAGGCTGAAGCTTTTTTTACACTTCACACTTGTGATTTTCTATTTTGTCACATTTTAAAAGCGCCGTGACAAAATACAAAGTCTGCCCAGTGTCGCAGTTCGACACAGACTGAGGTAGTATTTGAGGGGGGGGGGGAGATGATTGTTACAACAATGACCGGCGCAGTCGGAGATGCGCACCAATGTTCTTTACCTTCTGAACGTTTTACGTACAGTATCCTCAATGTAGGAATGTGTCTGGGGTGGAGAGGAAAAGAGGGGCCTCACACTTTGTTGCGTTTACTTTCAGCGGTACAACAGCAATAAAAAAAATATAGACCTCAAATGCTTCTGTGTAAAACGCCTACCCTACTTTCGTTTTTTTTTATCGGTGGTAAATAAGAATAAAACGTTTACAAAAGTCTGTCACGAAGTTGTAACTTTAGGAATTAAATGTAGCTAAGCAGTAATTTGTGTAGCTAGTTTTCTTGGAATGGGTTGTACCGTCAAGTCAGGCTAGGGAAGCAAGTAGAAGGGAGGACACGCCTCTTATACAAGACACACTCTTAGTCTGAGGCAAAAGTCTGTCACGAAGTTGTAACTTTAGCAATTAAATGTATCTAAGCAGTAATTTGTGTATCTAGTTTTCTTGGAATGGGTTGTACCGTCAAGTCAGGCTAGGGAAGCAAGTAGAAGGGAGGACACGCCTCTTATACAAGACACACTCTTAGTCTGAGGCAAAAGTCTGTCACGAAGTTGTAACTTTAGCAATTAAATGTATCTAAGCAGTAATTTGTGTAGCTAGTTTTCTTGGAATGGGTTGTACCGTCAAGTCAGGCTAGGGAAGCAAGTAGAAGGGAGGACACGCCTCTTATACAAGACACACTCTTAGTCTGAGGCAAAAGTCTGTCACGAAGTTGTAACTTTAGCAATTAAATGTATCTAAGCAGTAATTTGTGTAGCTAGTTTTCTTGGAATGGGTTGTACCGTCAAGTCAGGCTAGGGAAGCAAGTAGAAGGGAGGACACGCCTCTTATACAAGACACACTCTTAGTCTGAGGCAAAAGTCTGTCACGAAGTTATAACTTTAGCAATTAAATGTATCTAAGCAGTAATTTGTGTATCTAGTTTTCTTGGAATGGGTTGTACCGTCAAGTCAGGCTAGGGAAGCAAGTAGAAGGGAGGACACGCCTCTTATACAAGACACACTCTTAGTCTGAGGCAAAAGTCTGTCACGAAGTTGTAACTTTAGCAATTAAATGTATCTAAGCAGTAATTTGTGTAGCTAGTTTTCTTGGAATGGGTTGTACCGTCAAGTCAGGCTAGGGAAGCAAGTAGAAGGGAGGACACGCCTCTTATACAAGACACACTCTTAGTCTGAGGCAAAAGTCTGTCACGAAGTTGTAACTTTAGGAATTAAATGTAGCTAAGCAGTAATTTGTGTAGCTAGTTTTCTTGGAATGGGTTGTACCGTCAAGTCAGGCTAGGGAAGCAAGTAGAAGGGAGGACACGCCTCTTATACAAAACACACTCTTAGTCTGAGGCAAAAGTCTGTCACGAAGTTGTAACTTTAGGAATTAAATGTAGCTAAGCAGTAATTTGTGTAGCTAGTTTTCTTGGAATGGGTTGTACCGTCAAGTCAGGCTAGGGAAGCAAGTAGAAGGGAGGACACGCCTCTTATACAAGACACACTCTTAGTCTGAGGCAAAAGTCTGTCACGAAGTTGTAACTTTAGGAATTAAATGTAGCTAAGCAGTAATTTGTGTAGCTAGTTTTCTTGGAATGGGTTGTACCGTCAAGTCAGGCTAGGGAAGCAAGTAGAAGGGAGGACACGCCTCTTATACAAGACACACTCTTAGTCTGAGGCAAAAGTCTGTCACGAAGTTGTAACTTTAGGAATTAAATGTATCTAAGCAGTAATTTGTGTAGCTAGTTTTCTTGGAATGGGTTGTACCGTCAAGTCAGGCTAGGGAAGCAAGTAGAAGGGAGGACACGCCTCTTATACAAGACACACTCTTAGTCTGAGGCAAAAGTCTGTCACGAAGTTGTAACTTTAGGAATTAAATGTATCTAAGCAGTAATTTGTGTAGCTAGTTTTCTTGGAATGGGTTGTACCGTCAAGTCAGGCTAGGGAAGCAAGTAGAAGGGAGGACACGCCTCTTATACAAGACACACTCTTAGTCTGAGGCAAAAGTCTGTCACGAAGTTGTAACTTTAGGAATTAAATGTATCTAAGCAGTAATTTGTGTAGCTAGTTTTCTTGGAATGGGTTGTACCGTCAAGTCAGGCTAGGGAAGCAAGTAGAAGGGAGGACACGCCTCTTATACAAGACACACTCCTAGTCTGAGGCAAAAGTCTGTCACGAAGTTGTAACTTTAGGAATTAAATGTATCTAAGCAGTAATTTGTGTAGCTAGTTTTCTTGGAATGGGTTGTACCGTCAAGTCAGGCTAGGGAAGCAAGTAGAAGGGAGGACACGCCTCTTATACAAGACACACTCTTAGTCTGAGGCAAAAGTCTGTCACGAAGTTGTAACTTTAGGAATTAAATGTAGCTAAGCAGTAATGTGTGTAGCTAGTTTTCTTGGAATGGGTTGTACCGTCAAGTCAGGCTAGGGAAGCAAGTAGAAGGGAGGACACGCCTCTTATACAAGACACACTCTTAGTCTGAGGCAAAAGTCTGTCACGAAGTTGTAACTTTAGGAATTAAATGTATCTAAGCAGTAATGTGTGTAGCTAGTTTTCTTGGAATGGGTTGTACCGTCAAGTCAGGCTAGGGAAGCAAGTAGAAGGGAGGACACGCCTCTTATACAAGACACACTCTTAGTCTGAGGCAAAAGTCTGTCACGAAGTTGTAACTTTAGGAATTAAATGTATCTAAGCAGTAATTTGTGTAGCTAGTTTTCTTGGAATGGGTTGTACCGTCAAGTCAGGCTAGGGAAGCAAGTAGAAGGGAGGACACGCCTCTTATACAAGACACACTCTTAGTCTGAGGCAAAAGTCTGTCACGAAGTTGTAACTTTAGCAATTAAATGTATCTAAGCAGTAATTTGTGTAGCTAGTTTTCTTGGAATGGGTTGTACCGTCAAGTCAGGCTAGGGAAGCAAGTAGAAGGGAGGACACGCCTCTTATACAAGACACACTCTTAGTCTGAGGCAAAAGTCTGTCACGAAGTTGTAACTTTAGGAATTAAATGTATCTAAGCAGTAATTTGTGTAGCTAGTTTTCTTGGAATGGGTTGTACCGTCAAGTCAGGCTAGGGAAGCAAGTAGAAGGGAGGACACGCCTCTTATACAAGACACACTCTTAGTCTGAGGCAAAAGTCTGTCACGAAGTTGTAACTTTAGGAATTAAATGTATCTAAGCAGTAATTTGTGTAGCTAGTTTTCTTGGAATGGGTTGTACCGTCAAGTCAGGCTAGGGAAGCAAGTAGAAAGGAGGACACGCCTCTTATACAAGACACACTCCTAGTCTGAGGCAAAAGTCTGTCACGAAGTTGTAACTTTAGGAATTAAATGTATCTAAGCAGTAATTTGTGTAGCTAGTTTTCTTGGAATGGGTTGTACCGTCAAGTCAGGCTAGGGAAGCAAGTAGAAGGGAGGACACGCCTCTTATACAAGACACACTCTTAGTCTGAGGCAAAAGTCTGTCACGAAGTTGTAACTTTAGGAATTAAATGTAGCTAAGCAGTAATGTGTGTAGCTAGTTTTCTTGGAATGGGTTGTACCGTCAAGTCAGGCTAGGGAAGCAAGTAGAAGGGAGGACACGCCTCTTATACAAGACACACTCTTAGTCTGAGGCAAAAGTCTGTCACGAAGTTGTAACTTTAGCAATTAAATGTATCTAAGCAGTAATTTGTGTATCTAGTTTTCTTGGAATGGGTTGTACCGTCAAGTTAGGCTAGGGAAGCAAGTAGAAGGGAGGACACGCCTCTTATACAAGACACACTCTTAGTCTGAGGCAAAAGTCTGTCACGAAGTTGTAACTTTAGCAATTAAATGTATCTAAGCAGTAATTTGTGTAGCTAGTTTTCTTGGAATGGGTTGTACCGTCAAGTCAGGCTAGGGAAGCAAGTAGAAGGGAGGACACGCCTCTTATACAAGACACACTCTTAGTCTGAGGCAAAAGTCTGTCACGAAGTTGTAACTTTAGGAATTAAATGTATCTAAGCAGTAATTTGTGTAGCTAGTTTTCTTGGAATGGGTTGTACCGTCAAGTCAGGCTAGGGAAGCAAGTAGAAGGGAGGAAACGCCCCTTATACAAGACACACTCTTAGTCTGAGGCAAAAGTCTGTCACGAAGTTGTAACTTTAGGAATTAAATGTATCTAAGCAGTAATTTGTGTAGCTAGTTTTCTTGGAATGGGTTGTACCGTCAAGTCAGGCTAGGGAAGCAAGTAGAAGGGAGGACACGCCTCTTATACAAGACACACTCTTAGTCTGAGGCAAAAGTCTGTCACGAAGTTGTAACTTTAGGAATTAAATGTATCTAAGCAGTAATTTGTGTAGCTAGTTTTCTTGGAATGGGTTGTACCGTCAAGTCAGGCTAGGGAAGCAAGTAGAAGGGAGGACACGCCTCTTATACAAGACACACTCTTAGTCTGAGGCAAAAGTCTGTCACGAAGTTGTAACTTTAGGAATTAAATGTATCTAAGCAGTAATGTGTGTAGCTAGTTTTCTTGGAATGGGTTGTACCGTCAAGTCAGGCTAGGGAAGCAAGTAGAAGGGAGGACACGCCTCTTATACAAGACACACTCTTAGTCTGAGGCAAAAGTCTGTCACGAAGTTGTAACTTTAGGAATTAAATGTATCTAAGCAGTAATTTGTGTAGCTAGTTTTCTTGGAATGGGTTGTACCGTCAAGTCAGGCTAGGGAAGCAAGTAGAAGGGAGGACACGCCTCTTTACACAAGACACACTCTTAGTCTGAGGCAAAAGTCTGTCACGAAGTTGTAACTTTAGGAATTAAATGTATCTAAGCAGTAATTTGTGTAGCTAGTTTTCTTGGAATGGGTTGTACCGTCAAGTCAGGCTAGGGAAGCAAGTAGAAGGGAGGACACGCCTCTTATACAAGACACACTCTTAGTCTGAGGCAAAAGTCTGTCACGAAGTTGTAACTTTAGGAATTAAATGTATCTAAGCAGTAATGTCTGTAGCTAGTTTTCTTGGAATGGGTTGTACCGTCAAGTCAGGCTAGGGAAGCAAGTAGAAGGGAGGACACGCCTCTTATACAAGACACACTCTTAGTCTGAGGCAAAAGTCTGTCACGAAGTTGTAACTTTAGGAATTAAATGTAGCTAAGCAGTAATGTGTGTAGCTAGTTTTCTTGGAATGGGTTGTACCGTCAAGTCAGGCTAGGGAAGCAAGTAGAAGGGAGGAAACGCCCCTTATACAAGACACACTCTTAGTCTGAGGCAAAAGTCTGTCACGAAGTTGTAACTTTAGGAATTAAATGTATCTAAGCAGTAATTTGTGTAGCTAGTTTTCTTGGAATGGGTTGTACCGTCAAGTCAGGCTAGGGAAGCAAGTAGAAGGGAGGACACGCCTCTTATACAAGACACACTCTTAGTCTGAGGCAAAAGTCTGTCACGAAGTTGTAACTTTAGGAATTAAATGTATCTAAGCAGTAATGTGTGTAGCTAGTTTTCTTGGAATGGGTTGTACCGTCAAGTCAGGCTAGGGAAGCAAGTAGAAGGGAGGACACGCCTCTTATACAAGACACACTCTTAGTCTGAGGCAAAAGTCTGTCACGAAGTTGTAACTTTAGGAATTAAATGTAGCTAAGCAGTAATGTGTGTAGCTAGTTTTCTTGGAATGGGTTGTACCGTCAAGTCAGGCTAGGGAAGCAAGTAGAAGGGAGGACACGCCTCTTATACAAGACACACTCTTAGTCTGAGGCAAAAGTCTGTCACGAAGTTGTAACTTTAGGAATTAAATGTAGCTAAGCAGTAATGTGTGTAGCTAGTTTTCTTGGAATGGGTTGTACCGTCAAGTCAGGCTAGGGAAGCAAGTAGAAGGGAGGACACGCCTCTTATACAAGACACACTCTTAGTCTGAGGCAAAAGTCTGTCACGAAGTTGTAACTTTAGGAATTAAATGTAGCTAAGCAGTAATGTGTGTAGCTAGTTTTCTTGGAATGGGTTGTACCGTCAAGTCAGGCTAGGGAAGCAAGTAGAAGGGAGGAAACGCCCCTTATACAAGACACACTCTTAGTCTGAGGCAAAAGTCTGTCACGAAGTTGTAACTTTAGGAATTAAATGTATCTAAGCAGTAATGTGTGTAGCTAGTTTTCTTGGAATGGGTTGTACCGTCAAGTCAGGCTAGGGAAGCAAGTAGAAGGGAGGACACGCCTCTTATACAAGACACACTCTTAGTCTGAGGCAAAAGTCTGTCACGAAGTTGTAACTTTAGGAATTAAATGTAGCTAAGCAGTAATGTGTGTAGCTAGTTTTCTTGGAATGGGTTGTACCGTCAAGTCAGGCTAGGGAAGCAAGTAGAAGGGAGGAAACGCCCCTTATACAAGACACACTCTTAGTCTGAGGCAAAAGTCTGTCACGAAGTTGTAACTTTAGGAATTAAATGTATCTAAGCAGTAATTTGTGTAGCTAGTTTTCTTGGAATGGGTTGTACCGTCAAGTCAGGCTAGGGAAGCAAGTAGAAGGGAGGACACGCCCCTTTACACAAGACACACTCTTAGTCTGAGGCAAAAGTCTGTCACGAAGTTGTAACTTTAGGAATTAAATGTAGCTAAGCAGTAATGTGTGTAGCTAGTTTTCTTGGAATGGGTTGTACCGTCAAGTCAGGCTAGGGAAGCAAGTAGAAGGGAGGACACGCCTCTTATACAAGACACACTCTTAGTCTGAGGCAAAAGTCTGTCACGAAGTTGTAACTTTAGGAATTAAATGTATCTAAGCAGTAATGTGTGTAGCTAGTTTTCTTGGAATGGGTTGTACCGTCAAGTCAGGCTAGGGAAGCAAGTAGAAGGGAGGAAACGCCCCTTATACAAGACACACTCTTAGTCTGAGGCAAAAGTCTGTCACGAAGTTGTAACTTTAGGAATTAAATGTATCTAAGCAGTAATGTGTGTAGCTAGTTTTCTTGGAATGGGTTGTACCGTCAAGTCAGGCTAGGGAAGCAAGTAGAAGGGAGGACACGCCTCTTATACAAGACACACTCTTAGTCTGAGGCAAAAGTCTGTCACGAAGTTGTAACTTTAGGAATTAAATGTATCTAAGCAGTAATTTGTGTAGCTAGTTTTCTTGGAATGGGTTGTACCGTCAAGTCAGGCTAGGGAAGCAAGTAGAAGGGAGGACACGCCTCTTATACAAGACACACTCTTAGTCTGAGGCAAAAGTCTGTCACGAAGTTGTAACTTTAGGAATTAAATGTATCTAAGCAGTAATTTGTGTAGCTAGTTTTCTTGGAATGGGTTGTACCGTCAAGTCAGGCTAGGGAAGCAAGTAGAAGGGAGGACACGCCTCTTATACAAGACACACTCTTAGTCTGAGGCAAAAGTCTGTCACGAAGTTGTAACTTTAGGAATTAAATGTATCTAAGCAGTAATTTGTGTAGCTAGTTTTCTTGGAATGGGTTGTACCGTCAAGTCAGGCTAGGGAAGCAAGTAGAAGGGAGGACACGCCTCTTATACAAGACACACTCTTAGTCTGAGGCAAAAGTCTGTCACGAAGTTGTAACTTTAGGAATTAAATGTATCTAAGCAGTAATGTGTGTAGCTAGTTTTCTTGGAATGGGTTGTACCGTCAAGTCAGGCTAGGGAAGCAAGTAGAAGGGAGGACACGCCTCTTATACAAGACACACTCTTAGTCTGAGGCAAAAGTCTGTCACGAAGTTGTAACTTTAGGAATTAAATGTATCTAAGCAGTAATGTGTGTAGCTAGTTTTCTTGGAATGGGTTGTACCGTCAAGTCAGGCTAGGGAAGCAAGTAGAAGGGAGGACACGCCTCTTATACAAGACACACTCTTAGTCTGAGGCAAAAGTCTGTCATGAAGTTGTAACTTTAGGAATTAAATGTATCTAAGCAGTAATTTGTGTAGCTAGTTTTCTTGGAATGGGTTGTACCGTCAAGTCAGGCTAGGGAAGCAAGTAGAAGGGAGGACACGCCTCTTATACAAGACACACTCTTAGTCTGAGGCAAAAGTCTGTCACGAAGTTGTAACTTTAGGAATTAAATGTATCTAAGCAGTAATGTGTGTAGCTAGTTTTCTTGGAATGGGTTGTACCGTCAAGTCAGGCTAGGGAAGCAAGTAGAAGGGAGGACACGCCTCTTATACAAGACACACTCTTAGTCTGAGGCAAAAGTCTGTCACGAAGTTGTAACTTTAGGAATTAAATGTATCTAAGCAGTAATTTGTGTAGCTAGTTTTCTTGGAATGGGTTGTACCGTCAAGTCAGGCTAGGGAAGCAAGTAGAAGGGAGGACACGCCTCTTATACAAGACACACTCTTAGTCTGAGGCAAAAGTCTGTCACGAAGTTGTAACTTTAGGAATTAAATGTATCTAAGCAGTAATGTGTGTAGCTAGTTTTCTTGGAATGGGTTGTACCGTCAAGTCAGGCTAGGGAAGCAAGTAGAAGGGAGGACACGCCTCTTATACAAGACACACTCTTAGTCTGAGGCAAAAGTCTGTCACGAAGTTGTAACTTTAGGAATTAAATGTATCTAAGCAGTAATGTGTGTAGCTAGTTTTCTTGGAATGGGTTGTACCGTCAAGTCAGGCTAGGGAAGCAAGTAGAAGGGAGGACACGCCTCTTATACAAGACACACTCTTAGTCTGAGGCAAAAGTCTGTCATGAAGTTGTAACTTTAGGAATTAAATGTATCTAAGCAGTAATTTGTGTAGCTAGTTTTCTTGGAATGGGTTGTACCGTCAAGTCAGGCTAGGGAAGCAAGTAGAAGGGAGGACACGCCTCTTATACAAGACACACTCTTAGTCTGAGGCAAAAGTCTGTCACGAAGTTGTAACTTTAGGAATTAAATGTATCTAAGCAGTAATGTGTGTAGCTAGTTTTCTTGGAATGGGTTGTACCGTCAAGTCAGGCTAGGGAAGCAAGTAGAAGGGAGGACACGCCTCTTATACAAGACACACTCTTAGTCTGAGGCAAAAGTCTGTCACGAAGTTGTAACTTTAGGAATTAAATGTATCTAAGCAGTAATTTGTGTAGCTAGTTTTCTTGGAATGGGTTGTACCGTCAAGTCAGGCTAGGGAAGCAAGTAGAAGGGAGGACACGCCTCTTATACAAGACACACTCTTAGTCTGAGGCAAAAGTCTGTCATGAAGTTGTAACTTTAGGAATTAAATGTATCTAAGCAGTAATTTGTGTAGCTAGTTTTCTTGGAATGGGTTGTACCGTCAAGTCAGGCTAGGGAAGCAAGTAGAAGGGAGGACACGCCTCTTATACAAGACACACTCTTAGTCTGAGGCAAAAGTCTGTCACGAAGTTGTAACTTTAGGAATTAAATGTATCTAAGCAGTAATGTGTGTAGCTAGTTTTCTTGGAATGGGTTGTACCGTCAATTTAGGCTAGGGAAGCAAGTAGAAGGGAGGACACGCCTCTTATACAAGACACACTCTTAGTCTGAGGCAAAAGTCTGTCACGAAGTTGTAACTTTAGGAATTAAATGTATCTAAGCAGTAATTTGTGTAGCTAGTTTTCTTGGAATGGGTTGTACCGTCAAGTCAGGCTAGGGAAGCAAGTAGAAGGGAGGACACGCCTCTTTACACAAGACACACTCTTAGTCTGAGGCAAAAGTCTGTCACGAAGTTGTAACTTTAGGAATTAAATGTATCTAAGCAGTAATTTGTGTAGCTAGTTTTCTTGGAATGGGTTGTACCGTCAAGTCAGGCTAGGGAAGCAAGTAGAAGGGAGGACACGCCTCTTATACAAGACACACTCTTAGTCTGAGGCAAAAGTCTGTCACGAAGTTGTAACTTTAGGAATTAAATGTATCTAAGCAGTAATGTGTGTAGCTAGTTTTCTTGGAATGGGTTGTACCGTCAAGTCAGGCTAGGGAAGCAAGTAGAAGGGAGGACACGCCTCTTATACAAGACACACTCTTAGTCTGAGGCAAAAGTCTGTCATGAAGTTGTAACTTTAGGAATTAAATGTATCTAAGCAGTAATTTGTGTAGCTAGTTTTCTTGGAATGGGTTGTACCGTCAAGTCAGGCTAGGGAAGCAAGTAGAAGGGAGGACACGCCTCTTATACAAGACACACTCTTAGTCTGAGGCAAAAGTCTGTCACGAAGTTGTAACTTTAGGAATTAAATGTATCTAAGCAGTAATGTGTGTAGCTAGTTTTCTTGGAATGGGTTGTACCGTCAAGTCAGGCTAGGGAAGCAAGTAGAAGGGAGGACACGCCTCTTATACAAGACACACTCTTAGTCTGAGGCAAAAGTCTGTCACGAAGTTGTAACTTTAGGAATTAAATGTATCTAAGCAGTAATTTGTGTAGCTAGTTTTCTTGGAATGGGTTGTACCGTCAAGTCAGGCTAGGGAAGCAAGTAGAAGGGAGGACACGCCTCTTATACAAGACACACTCTTAGTCTGAGGCAAAAGTCTGTCATGAAGTTGTAACTTTAGGAATTAAATGTATCTAAGCAGTAATTTGTGTAGCTAGTTTTCTTGGAATGGGTTGTACCGTCAAGTCAGGCTAGGGAAGCAAGTAGAAGGGAGGACACGCCTCTTATACAAGACACACTCTTAGTCTGAGGCAAAAGTCTGTCACGAAGTTGTAACTTTAGGAATTAAATGTATCTAAGCAGTAATGTGTGTAGCTAGTTTTCTTGGAATGGGTTGTACCGTCAAGTCAGGCTAGGGAAGCAAGTAGAAGGGAGGACACGCCTCTTATACAAGACACACTCTTAGTCTGAGGCAAAAGTCTGTCACGAAGTTGTAACTTTAGGAATTAAATGTATCTAAGCAGTAATGTGTGTAGCTAGTTTTCTTGGAATGGGTTGTACCGTCAAGTCAGGCTAGGGAAGCAAGTAGAAGGGAGGACACGCCTCTTTACACAAGACACACTCTTAGTCTGAGGCAAAAGTCTGTCACGAAGTTGTAACTTTAGGAATTAAATGTATCTAAGCAGTAATTTGTGTAGCTAGTTTTCTTGGAATGGGTTGTACCGTCAAGTCAGGCTAGGGAAGCAAGTAGAAGGGAGGACACGCCTCTTATACAAGACACACTCTTAGTCTGAGGCAAAAGTCTGTCACGAAGTTGTAACTTTAGGAATTAAATGTATCTAAGCAGTAATGTGTGTAGCTAGTTTTCTTGGAATGGGTTGTACCGTCAAGTCAGGCTAGGGAAGCAAGTAGAAGGGAGGACACGCCTCTTATACAAGACACACTCTTAGTCTGAGGCAAAAGTCTGTCACGAAGTTGTAACTTTAGGAATTAAATGTAGCTAAGCAGTAATGTGTGTAGCTAGTTTTCTTGGAATGGGTTGTACCGTCAAGTCAGGCTAGGGAAGCAAGTAGAAGGGAGGAAACGCCCCTTATACAAGACACACTCTTAGTCTGAGGCAAAAGTCTGTCACGAAGTTGTAACTTTAGGAATTAAATGTATCTAAGCAGTAATTTGTGTAGCTAGTTTTCTTGGAATGGGTTGTACCGTCAAGTCAGGCTAGGGAAGCAAGTAGAAGGGAGGACACGCCTCTTATACAAGACACACTCTTAGTCTGAGGCAAAAGTCTGTCACGAAGTTGTAACTTTAGGAATTAAATGTATCTAAGCAGTAATGTGTGTAGCTAGTTTTCTTGGAATGGGTTGTACCGTCAAGTCAGGCTAGGGAAGCAAGTAGAAGGGAGGACACGCCTCTTATACAAGACACACTCTTAGTCTGAGGCAAAAGTCTGTCACGAAGTTGTAACTTTAGGAATTAAATGTATCTAAGCAGTAATTTGTGTAGCTAGTTTTCTTGGAATGGGTTGTACCGTCAAGTCAGGCTAGGGAAGCAAGTAGAAGGGAGGACACGCCTCTTATACAAGACACACTCTTAGTCTGAGGCAAAAGTCTGTCACGAAGTTGTAACTTTAGCAATTAAATGTATCTAAGCAGTAATTTGTGTAGCTAGTTTTCTTGGAATGGGTTGTACCGTCAAGTCAGGCTAGGGAAGCAAGTAGAAGGGAGGACACGCCTCTTATACAAGACACACTCTTAGTCTGAGGCAAAAGTCTGTCACGAAGTTGTAACTTTAGGAATTAAATGTATCTAAGCAGTAATGTGTGTAGCTAGTTTTCTTGGAATGGGTTGTACCGTCAAGTCAGGCTAGGGAAGCAAGTAGAAGGGAGGACACGCCTCTTATACAAGACACACTCTTAGTCTGAGGCAAAAGTCTGTCACGAAGTTGTAACTTTAGGAATTAAATGTATCTAAGCAGTAATTTGTGTAGCTAGTTTTCTTGGAATGGGTTGTACCGTCAAGTCAGGCTAGGGAAGCAAGTAGAAGGGAGGACACGCCTCTTATACAAGACACACTCTTAGTCTGAGGCAAAAGTCTGTCACGAAGTTGTAACTTTAGGAATTAAATGTATCTAAGCAGTAATTTGTGTAGCTAGTTTTCTTGGAATGGGTTGTACCGTCAAGTCAGGCTAGGGAAGCAAGTAGAAGGGAGGACACGCCTCTTATACAAGACACACTCTTAGTCTGAGGCAAAAGTCTGTCACGAAGTTGTAACTTTAGGAATTAAATGTATCTAAGCAGTAATTTGTGTAGCTAGTTTTCATGGAATGGGTTGTACCGTCAAGTCAGGCTAGGGAAGCAAGTAGAAGGGAGGACACGCCCCTTTACACAAGACACACTCTTAGTCTGAGGCAAAAGTCTGTCACGAAGTTGTAACTTTAGGAATTAAATGTATCTAAGCAGTAATGTGTGTAGCTAGTTTTCTTGGAATGGGTTGTACCGTCAAGTCAGGCTAGGGAAGCAAGTAGAAGGGAGGAAACGCCCCTTATACAAGACACACTCTTAGTCTGAGGCAAAAGTCTGTCACGAAGTTGTAACTTTAGGAATTAAATGTATCTAAGCAGTAATTTGTGTAGCTAGTTTTCTTGGAATGGGTTGTACCGTCAAGTCAGGCTAGGGAAGCAAGTAGAAGGGAGGACACGCCCCTTTACACAAGGCACACTCTTAGTCTGAGGCAAAAGTCTGTCACGAAGTTGTAACTTTAGGAATTAAATGTAGCTAAGCAGTAATGTGTGTAGCTAGTTTTCTTGGAATGGGTTGTACCGTCAAGTCAGGCTAGGGAAGCAAGTAGAAGGGAGGACACGCCTCTTATACAAGACACACTCTTAGTCTGAGGCAAAAGTCTGTCACGAAGTTGTAACTTTAGGAATTAAATGTATCTAAGCAGTAATGTGTGTAGCTAGTTTTCTTGGAATGGGTTGTACCGTCAAGTCAGGCTAGGGAAGCAAGTAGAAGGGAGGAAACGCCCCTTATACAAGACACACTCTTAGTCTGAGGCAAAAGTCTGTCACGAAGTTGTAACTTTAGGAATTAAATGTATCTAAGCAGTAATGTGTGTAGCTAGTTTTCTTGGAATGGGTTGTACCGTCAAGTCAGGCTAGGGAAGCAAGTAGAAGGGAGGACACGCCTCTTATACAAGACACACTCTTAGTCTGAGGCAAAAGTCTGTCACGAAGTTGTAACTTTAGGAATTAAATGTATCTAAGCAGTAATTTGTGTAGCTAGTTTTCTTGGAATGGGTTGTACCGTCAAGTCAGGCTAGGGAAGCAAGTAGAAGGGAGGACACGCCTCTTATACAAGACACACTCTTAGTCTGAGGCAAAAGTCTGTCACGAAGTTGTAACTTTAGGAATTAAATGTATCTAAGCAGTAATTTGTGTAGCTAGTTTTCTTGGAATGGGTTGTACCGTCAAGTCAGGCTAGGGAAGCAAGTAGAAGGGAGGACACGCCCCTTTACACAAGACACACTCTTAGTCTGAGGCAAAAGTCTGTCACGAAGTTGTAACTTTAGGAATTAAATGTAGCTAAGCAGTAATGTGTGTAGCTAGTTTTCTTGGAATGGGTTGTACCGTCAAGTCAGGCTAGGGAAGCAAGTAGAAGGGAGGACACGCCTCTTATACAAGACACACTCTTAGTCTGAGGCAAAAGTCTGTCACGAAGTTGTAACTTTAGGAATTAAATGTAGCTAAGCAGTAATGTGTGTAGCTAGTTTTCTTGGAATGGGTTGTACCGTCAAGTCAGGCTAGGGAAGCAAGTAGAAGGGAGGAAACGCCCCTTATACAAGACACACTCTTAGTCTGAGGCAAAAGTCTGTCACGAAGTTGTAACTTTAGGAATTAAATGTATCTAAGCAGTAATGTGTGTAGCTAGTTTTCTTGGAATGGGTTGTACCGTCAAGTCAGGCTAGGGAAGCAAGTAGAAGGGAGGAAACGCCCCTTATACAAGACACACTCTTAGTCTGAGGCAAAAGTCTGTCACGAAGTTGTAACTTTAGGAATTAAATGTATCTAAGCAGTAATGTGTGTAGCTAGTTTTCTTGGAATGGGTTGTACCGTCAAGTCAGGCTAGGGAAGCAAGTAGAAGGGAGGACACGCCTCTTATACAAGACACACTCTTAGTCTGAGGCAAAAGTCTGTCATGAAGTTGTAACTTTAGGAATTAAATGTATCTAAGCAGTAATTTGTGTAGCTAGTTTTCTTGGAATGGGTTGTACCGTCAAGTCAGGCTAGGGAAGCAAGTAGAAGGGAGGACACGCCTCTTTACACAAGACACACTCTTAGTCTGAGGCAAAAGTCTGTCACGAAGTTGTAACTTTAGGAATTAAATGTAGCTAAGCAGTAATGTGTGTAGCTAGTTTTCTTGGAATGGGTTGTACCGTCAAGTCAGGCTAGGGAAGCAAGTAGAAGGGAGGACACGCCTCTTATACAAGACACACTCTTAGTCTGAGGCAAAAGTCTGTCACGAAGTTGTAACTTTAGGAATTAAATGTATCTAAGCAGTAATGTGTGTAGCTAGTTTTCTTGGAATGGGTTGTACCGTCAAGTCAGGCTAGGGAAGCAAGTAGAAGGGAGGACACGCCTCTTATACAAGACACACTCTTAGTCTGAGGCAAAAGTCTGTCACGAAGTTGTAACTTTAGGAATTAAATGTATCTAAGCAGTAATTTGTGTAGCTAGTTTTCTTGGAATGGGTTGTACCGTCAAGTCAGGCTAGGGAAGCAAGTAGAAGGGAGGACACGCCTCTTATACAAGACACACTCTTAGTCTGAGGCAAAAGTCTGTCACGAAGTTGTAACTTTAGGAATTAAATGTATCTAAGCAGTAATTTGTGTAGCTAGTTTTCTTGGAATGGGTTGTACCGTCAAGTCAGGCTAGGGAAGCAAGTAGAAGGGAGGACACGCCTCTTATACAAGACACACTCTTAGTCTGAGGCAAAAGTCTGTCACGAAGTTGTAACTTTAGGAATTAAATGTATCTAAGCAGTAATGTGTGTAGCTAGTTTTCTTGGAATGGGTTGTACCGTCAAGTCAGGCTAGGGAAGCAAGTAGAAGGGAGGACACGCCTCTTATACAAGACACACTCTTAGTCTGAGGCAAAAGTCTGTCATGAAGTTGTAACTTTAGGAATTAAATGTATCTAAGCAGTAATTTGTGTAGCTAGTTTTCTTGGAATGGGTTGTACCGTCAAGTCAGGCTAGGGAAGCAAGTAGAAGGGAGGACACGCCTCTTATACAAGACACACTCTTAGTCTGAGGCAAAAGTCTGTCACGAAGTTGTAACTTTAGGAATTAAATGTATCTAAGCAGTAATGTGTGTAGCTAGTTTTCTTGGAATGGGTTGTACCGTCAAGTCAGGCTAGGGAAGCAAGTAGAAGGGAGGACACGCCTCTTATACAAGACACACTCTTAGTCTGAGGCAAAAGTCTGTCATGAAGTTGTAACTTTAGGAATTAAATGTATCTAAGCAGTAATTTGTGTAGCTAGTTTTCTTGGAATGGGTTGTACCGTCAAGTCAGGCTAGGGAAGCAAGTAGAAGGGAGGACACGCCTCTTATACAAGACACACTCTTAGTCTGAGGCTACTGTAACTCTAACACATGTTCATTTAGCTTAGACAACAGTATGTCATTTTGTAGACCATTAATAGTAATGGCTGCTTATGAAATTAACCACTGGTAAAATTGAGGGACCAATTTGATTAGATGAAATTCCCAAAGCTATTTTTCTAGTAGATAAATTATTAAATACATTGACTATTTGTTAACTAAAACCCACTTCAAGTTTACGACTTATGGTGAATAATTAAAAGTGTTAAAAAAAGAGAAACTACAATCAATTAGCGTGGAGCGAAGACATGGGTTGGGTTACGTAACTCCACAGCTGATAATATGTCAATGTCTTTTGTTGTACAGCTGTAGTGCAAGTAAAATGCGTTCATTTTTTACTTTCTTATATGTGTAATAATGGATTTCGAGTTTTGGCGGCTATATCCGCTTTATGACTCCTGTCGTATGGGTGAACTGATTATAATAAATGTTTGGTACTTGTGGACTGTACGGAAACCCATATAGGTTCAAAACTCGAAATATCTTTTTGCGAATATTTTTAGGTTATTTTATCCGTTTACTGCCGTAACAAACGAAAATAACATAACTGCGACTTTCGTTCGTCCCAGTGCAATCCTTTCAAGGTCGGCCATTCATCTAGTCTGTACTGCTGCAACACTCTTACGAGAATCACTGTTTGTATTTAATAGCAGTTTGTCTTGTTATTTTGTTGATTTATTAACTTATTTTTTAAACTGAACAATTTCATAAGTCTGTTTTTAATTTATAATGTAGTCCTTACCTATTCGAGTTTTTTGGTAAATAAAAATGTAGTACAGATCTGTGGTAGCGAGAAGCGCAACAAACAATAATTATAACTAAAATTTCAGTATTTCAATTATTTCCTGTTCAACGTACACAAGTATCCAATTTTGATATTTAAGTTTATTTTGGTCATATCTTGGGATATTTTTTCTAACAACAAAATTACGATTTTATCAAAATTGACTGTAACAAGTCTGACCAAATTTTGATTACGTGTAGCCTCTCTAAGGACTCAAACAAAACGTGTAAGATTGTTAAATCTTTAAAAATGCCGTATACTGAGTTATCGGTAATGGGGGGGGGGGGGTGTTATAAATTACGGAATTTCTCAAAATAAGCTGTACCGATTTGGTTCTAATTTAGCGAAATATGAAGAGTAAAAATTGTAAGTAAAAAATATTTCGGTTCAAGAATAATTGGAAAAAAAAAACAAACAAACAAAAATAAACCTTAACCTCGTCTTTCAAAGCTTGATTAGGACGTGTTTACGTCACAAATTTAGGCCCTAACGGTATAGTCTTATTTAAATTTAAGAACGATTTCTAAGTTTTATTTTTCACTTTTATATTGACAGCTACAGAACGATTTGGTTTTGGAGATGGATGAGTGGAGAAAGTTTGTACAATGTTTTTACAACGTTCGTTTCTCTTTGTCAATTGATTTATGACAAATGGAGCATACGTTATTTTTTTTAAAAACGGCGCTACCGATTACGTTGAAATTTCAGTGAGTATTAAGCATCAAAACTTCGTGCACAATTGCAAAAACAAAAATGAATCTCGGCAGTCATCATTAAAAGCGCGTTTGTTTTACAACGAGGAACTCTCCAGTCCTTATTTAAATGATTTTTCTCGTTGGTAATAAACTACCAAACTGACATTTTTTCGGTAACCGGTTAGTTCCGGTCAATTTTGTATTCAACTATGGAGGGGGGGGGGTGAGTTTGTGCAATAGTATCCAAATTTACATAATGTTTTCATGATTTTGTCTTGTTTTTATGTAATTGATTTTTTTTTTTTTTTTTTTTTAAATTAAGCATTTTTGTTCGTTCTTTAAAATCCAGATTGTCAGCCAAGAAGTGAGAATGGACACCATCAGAGTAGGTCAGGTATTTTAAAATTAATTTTAGCTATTCAGATTGACAATCGTTCGGATCGTAAACCTTCACATTTCATTCAAATTTGATCGTAACGCCATATTTGCTCGGACCGGTTTTTAGATATTCAACTTTTTAAGGTTAATTTTCACTTTCTATTTTATTATTTTTTTTAGTTTATTTAAATATTGAGCTTGATTTGTAAAAAAGATACTCTGATTAACACAAAAATAACGGTTTTTAAAAAAAATTAAAACACGTTTCCACGTCAATATTGCCATCTTCAGTGATACATAAGCTACAATAATCAAATTATTACTATTTCAGTGACATTTCCATTGAATCGGATTTGAGTGATGGTATTTATTTGTATTCAAGTATTGTCTTATTAGGTACATTAATTGTTTTTCTCGTTTACCATCGTCTTATATATATATATAAAGGAAGTAAATAACATGAAAGACTCCTAACCGTGGAATACTGTATAGCGTCAGTGTCGAGAGAGAACAAGTGTTGGTCGAGAGAGACCCGACAGAGAAGATGAAAGGGAGCTGACGTAAGACTACATAAAAAAGTGTAGACCCAGCTAGTTACCTCGGGATTGTCACAGTCAGCCCAGATCGTAATTGAATATAGATATGTGGGAATTATTGAACCTTTACTGGGTAAATAAAAAAAATATTGAATGAGATCGTTTCAAGACTCTAATCCAAGGCTGTCTCAATTCAGTTCTGCAGCACTTTCTTGGTTTTCCTTGAGACGTGAATCTTTGTTTCGCAACTTGTCCTCATAACCTGAAGGCCATCAACAGCTTCCCTTCGATCAAGGACACAGATGTCCTTGAGAGTTACACTTCACCGCAGCCTATGTTTGGAGGTGATATTTGAGGTGCATGAATTGTGGCGCAAGCAAATACCATTATGAAGCGACTAAGAAATCAGCTGTTTTCTGTAGAGTACAATGAAAATTTTGGGAATAGGACCAATGGTTATATTTTAGGGAAATGTGTTGATAAGACCAATGGTTATATTTTAGCAAAATTTGGGAGACAGAATAATGGTTATATTTTAACAAAATTTGAAAATAAGACCAATGGTTATATTTTAACAAAATTTAGAAATAAGGCCAATGATTATATTTTAGGGAAATGTGTTGATAAGACCAATCAATGGTTATATTTTAGCAAAATTTGGGGGACAGAATAATGGTTATATTTTAACAAAATTTGAAAATAAGGCCAATGATTATATTTTAAGAAAATGTGTTTATAAAACCAATGGTATATATTTTAACAAAATTTGACCAAAATCATTTTACTATTTTGGATTGTATAGGAGTACTTGCATAGAGGAATAGATAACAGACAGATATCATTGCAAAAACACTTTTTTGTAGCTCATGGCCATGTGTTACTTCCCGAGATACTGTAGCTGGGTCTAAATGTTTTTTCATGTAATCTAAGGGTTAGATTTTTTTTTTTAGATTATCCTTGACCAGCTATCATTTTATTTCCATCCTGACACTATTGGAGTATTCGAGAGCTAAGGATTTTCTATTTTTACGCTCTTTTTCTAATTTATGTACGGAGGAAAGTTTTGTTATGAGTAAAAAAAAAAAAAAAAAAAAAATCAAAGACCATTTTTTATATCTGTTTCAAGGTTATCTGAATCCATAAAAATTTGTTTGCAATAATGCCCGTCTGTCGTTTGTGCAGTGCTCTATTTCAAAAACGCGTGGAGCGATTTTAATCAAATGCGGTATGTTTGAACGGTTTTGATCAAGTGTAGCCTCTTAAGGTTAGGTTACACCCAAACAGAATGTATTGGAACAACACCATCTCTTCAAAAATGTCACTTGGAAGGTCGTCTGTAAACCCCCAATTAAAGATCATTTACCCTTAAAAAGATGTTTTTTTAAACACAAAATGGAGGCTAGATAGAAAACTAAGCATTTTTAGGAAATATATATAAACTTTTTCATGGGTTTTAATATGAGGAATAATATGCTAATGAAGTTTTGAACCGGGTTTTTTTTTGAAACACGCTTTATTTGAAAGTAATGTACTACTGTAATTAAATACCCCATACACAACTTCAATCTTTATTGTTTCAATTATTATCAGATGACTCTATATCAGCTGTTTTATAAATTTTATTCAAAATTTACTCTACTATTTTATCATATTTATGTAAGAGCGATGCAATCAAATTGTCTTGCGAAGTGTTTATTCAGGCGGCCGGTGTCAAACCTGATGTGATCGCCTCGAGGTGCCGATACAGAAATATACTTTTTGTGGGTGTTTCCCTTCCTCGGTACCTCGGTCTTATTAGGCTGGTCAATTTGACCTCATTCCCTCTGTCGTAAGTTCAATTTTATTAATATGTGTACGAAATAAGTAGCCTTCATTTTGTGAACGGTTCATTGGTTTCTCGTGTCTGGACGGACAGTATTTCCAAAATCGTTTTACTTTGTCACATAAACGTAAAATTATGTGATGGCAAAAAAAAAAAAAAATGTTGCCGAAATTTTTACGGATATGTCAGTTTTGAACAGCACTGTTACAGTTGCCAGGAAAACTTGCATGAACTCTTTTCAGGGTAATAGCCCCTTCCAGTGCAGGAGCCCCTCCAGGGACTTTATCCCTTTTCGAGGGATGAGCCCCTTCCGGGACATGAGCCTTTTCGAGGTAATAGCCCCTTCCAGTGCACGAGCCCCTCCAGGGACAATATCCCTTTTCGAGGGATGAGCTCCTTCCGGGACATGAGCCCATTTCGGAGTAATAGCCCCTTCTGAGGCAGGAGCCCCTCCCGGGTTAATAGCCCCTTTCGAGGGATGAACCTCTTCCGGGGCAAGGTTCTCCTTTCGGGACAGGAGCACCTTTCAGGGCGACTTCTCTGAGACATATTTTTAATCACTTACAAACACTTCAGATCTTACTTTTAATTTTAGACTCATGTATGTAACGGTAGAGTTTTGAAGAGAACTGCAATTTGTAATTTATATAAAACATAAAATCATTGACGATTGACTGTTTCCAACTATTTCAGCTTAAAGTAGTGTTTTCCCTTCTGTTCATATATAAATATCATCAGGTAATATTGACAATTTAAAATTTGTCTACAAAAATATCGGTTGGAAGTTGATGAACAAATTTCCCGCGTCATCAGGTTATGTTTACAACCCAACATACGGCAGGACCCCCACGGTCCACAGAATGTCGAGTCATGTGATAACCCGTTCTTGAGAATAATTCTTCACCCTTTCCCTTTATATAAGGGTAGGCTACACAACAACCAGAACGAAACCGATCAATCTGCAGCCGTCTAAAATATCACCACCTACTTTCTCATCGAAATGCAAAGATAAACGGTTTGTAAACATCCAAACTGTCATTTGTAGAAAACACAAATTTTAAATTGTCAATTTTATCTAATGATATTTATACAGGGTGTAACGAAAAAGGTGGACTGGCTATTGATTTTCGGATTATACACATCAAAACCAATTAAAAAGTGTCCAATAACAAAAATAAATAGTCGAATTCCTCTTCATTTTCCGTCTATCCGCTATGTTTTTTGTTTTTTTTTTTGTTTTTTTTTCAAGAAAAAAATACTATAACTGCAGAAATAGTAAAGATATTGAGTTCAAATTTAGTAGTCTATAAGTATTTTGTATGTTACGTTTTACAAGTGTACCAAACACCGAGACTTTATTTTAATAATTTTCAAAATGGCGGCCATTTAAAATCTTTAACGAAAGATATCTCAAAAACCGTTAAATTAACAATAACTTACAAGAAACAAAATATTTTTCTTTCCTAACGACAAATAAAATGGGGTTTTTACTTTTTCTGTAGCTCAAAGTATAACCGAGTTATCGACAAAAAACTGAAAATACAATTTCTACAACAATCAAAACTAGTCTAACACCAACACATTTATGAATTGTTCATTTGTATCCATGGAAACCAAGAAAATATAAATTAAACGTTGTAATAATGATAGTTTGCTGAATTTAGTAGTACATTTCTTTATTTTATAATTGTTATGTGCAGTTTAAGTAGCAGTGCCTCAGACCCAATTGTGATTTGTGTCACAGTGCGCGTTATTTGTCATGTTTCCATTATTATTAATGCTAAAATAATAAAGTAAACTCGTCAATTGATTTGTTTATTAATGCAACTCCCGTGTTTCTTGATGCCGGATAGGAAATGTTAAATTGGTAGAACTAGGAAACTGTAGTCTGTGCGAGGAGACCGCAGGTCATTGTGAGGTTCTTGCGTATTGGGTTTATGGTTCCCAAACTCCTGGTGAACTCTCCTTGGACGAGCTAGTGCGAGTGGATTTACTAAAACTCGTTAAAGTGATTTATCTACTGGGGTTGCTCCACAATAGGCTAATGATCGCGGATCCTGGGGCCGATAAATACACGAAAGATGCGTACAGGATCAAGTTATGACAGATGACGAGGGTAAGCTATGACGTCAGAACATTTTGACAGGCGAAAAATGCGTACAACCTTTAGGCTTTCACGGGTTACTTCCACATTAGGTGGAAATCTAACCTAACCTAACCTAACCTAACCTTATCCCAACGACAGTTAAAGGCAAAGTGACAACTGAAGTGGTCCAGTGACGCATCCGGGGTTGGCATTCTTGGGAATGCCTTCGGACCGCGTGAAGGGATGGCTGACCGGGTGTTCTTGGAAGCTCTCTGGTTTGTTACGCATATTCCGCTTATAAAATTTACCCACTTACCCTCGTCAATTGGAGTTGTTTACTAGTGTACGCATTTTTCGTGCCACCGGGTCGATATAACTCCAATCTAATCTCTAGGGAGTCTTATCCAGTAGGGTAAGTTTGTTTGAAACAGTTGTTCTGAACCTTCGTAATTGTGTGTCATCAGTACTTTTTTGACGTTGACTTGAGAGGTCAGAGTTCAAAATCACAATTTTTGTCGCTGACTTCACTATTGTAGAGTGGTACCATTAGATGCAGAAATGTAATCTGCACATTTGTATTCAATTTAGCGTTTTATAAGTTTAATAACACACGAGATATGAACAAAAATCTGTTTAAAATGGCCGCCATTTTGACTTTTATTTTTCTGAAACTTTATTTATTATTGCTTCGGACTTGGGACTCGCGTTGGGGCTGGGGAGCCGTTAGCACACTGTTGTCAATTTTGGCGCGGACGGGGGAGGTTTGCTACTGGAAACTCTCTCCCTGTCTGGGAAACGTGACAACATGGCAGGATTGTAAACTCGCCAGCCACCCTCTAATTGGGCGAGCCCCTGATGTCCTGTTACCCCGGAAAGAAGGTCAAGTCCGAAGCAATAATAAATGAAGTATAAAATTTCATTTAATGTTATGTTCCTATGTTCCTTTCTTGATTTTGTGATCGTTATTGTGTTTATCGACGGACGGACGCTGTGTTGAAAACTACTTTTTCGGTTTTCTAAAGCCACGGAACGTCAAAATAAGTCAAATTGTTTGTAATTACCAAATTTAGCCTATACCGTTTAAGTAAAATCACCTTAAAGATCAGCTGTTCTATCCCTGCGGCAGTCCACACTCTGATATTGCCGGAAGGGAATTCCGACAGTTAGTTGCTGCCAACTATGATTATTCAACAAATTTCACCAACATCTGAACACTTTTCCTTTCTGCGTAGATTTGAAAGTAATATTTTGAAATGCCCATCCTTGATCCCAAGGTCGACGTCCTACTTGTGAGGACTTTGCCCGGCGGCTTTTCAACATCTGTGCGTTATATAATTGTTGTCTACTAATGAATAATTTTAAAAAGCCTAATTACGCGCTGGACCGGATTAAAACTCCTGTCAATTTAACGTGTGATTGCGTCATAATAGCTACCGCGTAATGTGCATCGATCATGATTCGTCGAACCCGCACACTCACGTCTCTAGACTTGTAAGAAGATCGTTTTATTTTCCATCTTTATATAATACAAGTATAAAACTTATATTTAAATAAATTATATATATACAGATATTTCACTACTCTTTCCTCAGGGTTTACTGATCTAGACTTAATTAATATATATTGACAAGAACTTCTCATTAATTTGATCTTACACCGAGCAACTCACGTTAAATGTAAAAGTTTTAATAATTAATTTTAAATATTTGAGTTCAATTCGTAATCTAATATACAGGGTGTCACTAAAACCTTGCGCGCTATACAGGATATATACAGGATACAGGATATTACTGTAATCCCAGAAATAGATAAGATATTGAGTTCAGATGTTTGGTGTAAGCAAATTGTATTTTATGATAAGTGTAACAAACAAAATTACTTAATTTTTATAATTTTTAAAATGGCAGTCGTTCAAGACTTTTTAAGTTAACGATTTTGGAGATTCGACGTTGAAAGCTTTATAAAAATAAAGTATCTCTGGTACAATTATTGTAAATTGCAACATACCAAAACGCTTACCAAATTTGAACTCAGTATCTATTCCCGGAGATACAGGTTTTTGTAATAAAACAAAATGGCGGGGATTGCGATTAAACTATTATGTATTCGAAAATATTTAATGGACATTTTTCGATTTTAGAATCCGATCCTGTTTAGCGTACTGAGGTTTTTGTGACACCTTGTATATACCACAGATCAGTTGGAAATTTGGCAAATCTGTATCTTTTAGCCAGTAAGTAATTGAAGGAAAAATGCCTATAAGTTACAATTTTTAATTTTTAACCCCGAAACAAAAGACAAAATGGCGGACGCAACTTTAAAGTGGGTGTAGACCTTTTTTGGAGGTCTGTTGTTTCTCAACGGTAAAGGCTATAAAAAATATTTTAGACTGGAGCTAGATTTTTTGATTTTAGGTAAGTTTCCTGCATTTTCGACAAATTGTTTAATCTTTTGATACACTTGAAGGATAACTAGAATCATCAAATTGGCGCACTTATGACAGTTGGTAGTTGACACAAATTGGCGCACTTATGACAGTTGGATGTCTTCCAAATTTGAAGATTCCAGATGTCCTATAGGTGTGGTGTCAAAAAAAGTTAAATTATGTGTGGAAATTATTAAGTTTTGATCTACAATTTTGATACATTGACTCTGTCAAAACTCCCCCGTTTGTGAAAAGCCACTGAGACTTTGTTGGAGTGTTTCACCTAATTTTCAAATAAATTACAATAGTTCATAAATTCGTTTTTGATATTTTGTCTAGCAAATATTATGAATTGGAAGGTTGTATAAATTTAAGCTTTGTTACAGGGTGTTTTTGAACTCTTGTCAGTTATTTTAGGGGATTGTTTCCTGGGGTTGAAGTAGACACGGAGCGAGCGCTCATTGGTTTGAAATAAGTTTAGTTTTCTGTAGGTCCGCCATTTTGTCTTTTGGAAAACAAAATATACTTTTGAAAATAAATTAAATATCATGTCTAAAGTATAAATGTGACCTTTTATCAAGGTACAAAAGAACCACGAACTATTTTTTGTATTTTTTTTTCAAAATGGCAACTATTTAAAATCTTTAACGTCAAATATCTTGGAAACTTTATTTTAAAAAATACAAAGACAAAAAAATTTCCCTTTCGAAAGAGAAATAAGACAGTTTTTGTAGTTTTACTGTAGCTTCAAGAATAACCAAGTTATTGTCAAAAAAAATCGAAAACATATTTCTTGGTAATTATTGTCTGCAATACACAAAATTAGCCTAAAACAAAATTATTTTTGAATTACAATGTTTCCCATTGCTTAGTTTACCATGTTTTATTGTCCAAGTTGCTTATTGTATCATCCAACTTGTAGTTTTTATTGTTTTTTTTACAATTATTTATCAGCTGTTCCTTGTAAGACAACTTAAGCGATAGATTGTATTATTACTATTGAAAATGTCATAATTTGGTTTTAGGCTAACTTTGGGTATTGTAGACAGTTGCCAAGAAATTGTGTTTTCAGTTTTCTGATAATAACTCTGTTATTGTTTGTTACAGTAAAAATGACAAAAAAAAAAAAACCATTTTCTTTGTCATTTAAAAAGGAAAGTGTTTTGTCTCCTGTAAATTTGTTTTACGGTTTTCGAGATATTCGACATTAGAAATTCTAAACTGGCGCCATTTTGAAAAATACGAAACAAACTCGTAGTTTTTAATACATAAAAGGTCATATAGATATTATATGTACCGAATTTGGAGTTGAAATCTAATTAAATTTTATTAATTTTTATACAAAATTTAAAATGACGAAGAGACAGACAACGCTTGTTTCAAACAAACGAATGCACGTTCTGTGTTTTATGTGTTTTAATTTCAACACCGACAAGACTTCTGAAACACCCTGTATATTATAAGTTGTGCTGTGCAGTCGGGTTCTTCAAATTCTCTTATTTACTTGCAACTGGACAGTTTTAAACCACTTACCGTGTAAAATGTATTACTTCTTTTTGTGAAATAATTTACTTTTATAAGGAACTGCAAATTAGAAGTGTAAGGCGCTATAATAGTACAGTGAAATTATAATTTTAAAGTGTTGTATCAATTAAGTGCATTTTTTTTCGATTTTATGCATAAAGATGAGACGGTAACTAATTTTGTGAGTTTTTTGTGCATGGCTTCGCGAGAAAAGTGGCAAAAAACGCATTGTTGACGTTTTTCGAGTGCATCGCTTCACTATTTATTTAATATCTCTGGCACCAGGGGTCGTGGAAAAATTTTAAAAAAATGGAAAATGACCATGATGAAATAGACTATCGATCCATAAGGTAGGATTACTTAAAAAATTCATCTTAACCCCAAAAAAACCATTTCTCGCACTTTTAAAAAAAAATTAATTAGCGATATTTAAAGGAAAAAATGGTTGAAACTTTTTCAAAATTTGGGAAAACATGTATTTTTATGTCGGTAACTCATGATATAAAATAAAAAAATTAAAAAAAAATATTTTTCCGCTCGCAATCGGCATTTTTCAACAATTGATACAACACTTTTCACCACCAATTTCGTCTTATTTCACTGTACTATAATGAGAGGCGAATTAATTTTTGATTAAGGCTTGGAAACAATGCATTTACTTTCTATAGAGTTCCAAGTTACCACGGCTTCATTAACTTTATAATTACAGTATATTACAGGCTGTTAGAAAAGTATTGAAACAAACTTTAAATAGATTTACGACTTCTGATTTTAAACCCGACTCAACTACAGAGTGGTACAAATATTTATTAGGACATACGGGATGTTTTTAAAAGTTGACAGAACATGATAATTGCGAGAGCAGCTTCTAGTGTTACATTAAGTTGAGAAAAATAACGTTTTGTTAATTTTTGGAACATGGTGTATATATTTAAAATGAGTAGGCCTACATTGTTCCGCAATTTCCAAGATGATTAGACAGCGGTGTAAATCAATGGAAAAAAAGATATGATAAATATATATCGGAGAAAAATTAAGGAAAAGAAGTGATGGTCACAAAAGCGGATAAAGGAAACGCAATGGTGTTAATAAAAAAAAGAAGACTATAAAACAATGAAAAAAGATATGATCAGAGAGAAATTAAGGATATTGTTAAAAATTCGCATAATTAAAAGTAAAATCAATAATAAAACAGTTTCCCATTGAAATATATAATTCAAAAAACGGGATAAATTGGATAAACATGGAAATAAGAACATTAGTCTATATATAAAGAAGAACGAAATGAACAACTTCAAAAATTTAAGATTTACATCTTATGTAGTAGACACAGTAAATAGAAGATATTAAAAATAAAAGTAAAATGTGTAAAGTTAAACGAAAAATTTTAAACGATAACGGAAGCGATAATAATGATAAAAGTAACAATTTTTTACGAAAGAATAGTAAATTTAGCAAAAGTAGATTTAAGAGAAGAAGAATACGAAATATTAGAAAACGCATAAAAACATAATATACAGTGAATAAATATTAAATAGAAAGTAGAACAAAACATAGTGGATATTTGAGAATGCATTAAGTTATATACTTAAGAAAGAAAAAGAACATACAAGACGTTTAGTGACCGAAATTTTAAACAAAACTATTCAACAAATATTTAAAGTTAAAAAAAGACAAGAGAGAGGAAAGAAAATAATTAAAAATTTAGAGAAAATATTAAAAGAAAAAGAAGTGATGGTCACAAAAGCTGATAAAGAAAACGCAATGGTGTTTATAAAAAAGAAGACTATATAAATAAAATAAGAGAATATTTGAATAAAGCAGAATTCAAACAATGGAAAAAGATACACCAGAGAAAAATTAAGGAAATTGTTAAAAATTCGCATAGTTGAAAAAATACAGTACTATTAAGTATTTTGAGAATGGAGTATATCCGAAACGCGTCAACAACAGTGCGACGAACGAAGCTGGGAAAGGCGGAACGATGTAGCCTACTCATTAACATATAACATTCCTAAGGGAGAGAAAATTGATTTAAACAATTTTATCCTGTATATCCTAGTAAACGTTTGTACCACCCTGTAGATTGCTCAGGTTAAGCTTTAAAATAACAGGTGGAACCTCTTCCTATCTAAAGTAGTTCTTGAAATAAGTAGTTTTATAATGTTCTAATACCCTATAATATAAGAAGTTTCTTATTTATGTATACTTTTACCGTATTTAAATACACGTTAATATTTTTGTATATTTACGTCACTACGTTTAAAGTCAAGATAGGCGTGTTACGTCACGTGACCTGCTGTTACCATGGCGATCCATTTAGTTTATTTAATTTTAATAATTATTCTCACAGCTGTGCCTAGTTCTCGAGTTGAGATGATGATGTTTTTCATTTTGAATTTGAGAAACTGAAAAACAACGCAAAGTGGGGAAGACTTGGCGGACGTTTGAATGGAAGACTCCGCGGCTGTTCAAATGTTGTAGTAAAACTTTAACACAGTTTTGTTTGTTTTTCCCCCGAGTCAATTGTAAAGGTACGTGCCAACTAATTGTGTTTATTTGAATGACTGTGCACAAATGTTCCAACTACACATGCGTGTAATGCCGTCATATCTACTCTTCCTGTTAAATAGTTTATACTGCATTTTAGATTAGGTGGGTTATTCTTATTGGTCTAATGACGTCGTCAGATAGCCCTTTATCTTTTAATTAGACAAACCTGACCAGATAATAATGAGCTTTGTAACAGAAATATTGGCAGTACATTTTAGTTTTATTTACGTGTAAATGGTAATATTTTGTAACTCAATGTTGGTAGGTGAGTGAACCTAACAACAAAAATTACCTTTCTTCGTGAGGGGTTAGATCCCCTCTCTTTTTATCTTTTCTATATCTGTTTCAACTTTTATTCTCTTCCGATTCTGATCCTATTATAGAGTATTCGAAGGATAGGAATTTTTATTTTATACTCTTTTTTTTATTTTTGTTTATATAGAGCGATAGTGGAAACACTAAAGCTGACGGAGCAGTGAAACAAGTGAGATGCCAATAACACTTTGAACTGAACAAACCTAACCTAACCTAAGCTACCAAACCTAACCTAACCTAACCTAACCAAACCTAACCAAACCTAACCTAACCTAAACTAACCTAACCTAACCTAACCTAACCTAACCAAACCTAACCTAACCTAACCAAACCTAACCTAACCAAACCTAACCAAACCAAACCTAACCTAACCTAACCTAACCCAACCTAACCTAACCTAACCTAAGCTACCAAACCTAACCTAACCTAACCAAACCAAACCTAACCTAACCTAACCTAACCTAACCTAAACTATCCTAACCAAACCAAACCAAACCTAACCTAACCTAACCTAACCTAAACTAACCTAACCTAACCTAACCTAACCTAACCTAACCTTTTCTTCTTTTTGTTTATATAGAGCGATAGTGGAAACACTAAAGCTGACGGAGCAGTGAAACAAGTGAGATGCCAATAAGACTTTGTATCGTCTGTTAATTTGTTTTGAATAGGCAAAATGGTAAGAAGGACAGATAGACAGTCTGTAAGCATAGTGGGGGTTCAAACAGAAACCAATATAATATAAAAAGTAAATAATAAATTTAGCAACATTTGAATAAACTTCTAAAAAGCTTCATTGCAGTTTTGAAGCGCGAATCACGTGGTTGTCAGAAAGGAAGAGAGACGCGAGACAACCTGGTGCCGCTACGGTTTAGTCGTTCGCGACAGCCGTGTTTTTATTTTCGTTCCTTTTTTCTAAATTTGTAATCCCTATAAAATTAGTCCAGAAATGACACCAATTAAAGATATTCCCTCGTTTCATGTTATGTTCTAATTGTTTACAAATTATTGAGTTGCCCCTCAACTTTGATCTAGACGTTCTAACAAACAAAATGAGCTTTCACATAAGTAAATCTGTGTAGACTCACTCTGGTCCTGAGTATCGCCCTGACTAGGTTCTAAAGAGCTCCATAGATGTTTTTATCTTTTTTACTAAGGCTGACTCAGCCCTTGTGTTTACATTAGTTTGTCATCGTAGAGAGGTGGGGGTAACATTAAATGCAGAATTGAAATGTGTATAACCAATGACTACATAAATACTATAAGACACGACATGGCCATGTTAAATATTCTACGCTTATTCTTGAGTTGTCCAATACCCGCTAGGTCGCTCTGCTAGAGAATCTGAAGTTGATGTGACTGGCGCTAGGTGGCTCTAAGGTCAAACAATGTTTCAGGCGGGTAAGGTAAAACGCACTGATGCCACATATGGGACCAAAGATGCGAGGGAAGGTCGAGAATCGCTTATCTCAGCGCACGAACTGACAACACTGACTATGCTGACGGAAGTAAGTGAGAAGGTTTGTGAGAGAGAGGTCAACGGTTGTACAGTCTCAACCAAGTGGGATGCGTACAGTCAAGCACCTGCTGCTAGCGCTTTCTGATAGCTGTGTGTCAAACTTGTGACGAACAGCACCCGTAAAGCGTAGACTATTTCCCTATCCTATGTCGTGTCTTATAGTATTTATGTAGTCATTGGTATAACTTAACCAACTCACGAGGTATAAACAAAAAAAACTTTTTAAAATGGCTGCCATTTTATATTTGATTTTTCAGAATTTCAAATTTCTATATGAACACACTGTAGTCACTTATTTCAATTTCATGTTCGCATCTTTATTTTTGTGGCCGCTATCGTTCTTACGTACAGACGAAGGTGTTTACAGCATGCTCTATCGTGCTTACGTACAGAGGAAGGTGTTTACAGCATGCGCTATCGTGCTTACGTACAGAGGAAGGTGTTTACAGCATGCGCTATCGTGCTTACGTACAGAGGAAGGTGTTTACAGCATGCGCTATCGTGCTTACGTACAGAGGAAGGTGTTTACAGCATGCGCTATCGTGCTTACGTACAGAGGAAGGTGTTTACAGCATGCGCTATCGTGCTTACGTACAGAGGAAGGTGTTTACAGCATGCGCTATCGTGCTTACGTACAGAGGAAGGTGTTTACAACATGCGCTATCGTGCTTACGTACAGAGGAAGGTGTTTACAGCATGCGCTATCGTGCTTACGTACAGAGGAAGGTGTTTACAACATGCGCTATCGTGCTTACGTACAGAGGAAGGTGTTTACAGCATGCGCTATCGTGCTTACGTACAGAGGAAGGTGTTTACAGCATGCGCTATCGTGCTTACGTACAGAGGAAGGTGTTTACAGCATGCGCTATCGTGCTTACGTACAGAGGAAGGTGTTTACAACATGCGCTATCGTGCTTACGTACAGAGGAAGGTGTTTACAGCATGCGCTATCGTGCTTACGTACAGAGGAAGGTGTTTACAGCATGCGCTATCGTGCTTACGTACAGAGGAAGGTGTTTACAGCATGCGCTATCGTGCTTACGTACAGAGGAAGGTGTTTACAGCATGCGCTATCGTGCTTACGTATACAGAGGAAGGTGTTTACAGCATGCGCTATCGTGCTTACGTACAGAGGAAGGTGTTTACAGCATGCGCTATCGTGCTTACGTACAGAGGAAGGTGTTTACAGCATGCGCTATCGTGCTTACGTACAGAGGAAGGTGTTTACAGCATGCGCTATCGTGCTTACGTACAGAGGAAGGTGTTTACAGCATGCGCTATCGTGCTTACGTACAGAGGAAGGTGTTTACAACATGCGCTATCGTGCTTACGTACAGAGGAAGGTGTTTACAGCATGCGCTATCGTGCTTACGTACAGAGGAAGGTGTTTACAGCATGCGCTATCGTGCTTACGTACAGAGGAAGGTGTTTACAACATGCGCTATCGTGCTTACGTACAGAGGAAGGTGTTTACAGCATGCGCTATCGTGCTTACGTACAGAGGAAGGTGTTTACAGCATGCGCTATCGTGCTTACGTACAGAGGAAGGTGTTTACAGCATGCGCTATCGTGCTTACGTACAGAGGAAGGTGTTTACAACATGCGCTATCGTGCTTACGTACAGAGGAAGGTGTTTACAGCATGCGCTATCGTGCTTACGTACAGAGGAAGGTGTTTACAGCATGCGCTATCGTGCTTACGTACAGAGGAAGGTGTTTACAGCATGCGCTATCGTGCTTACGTATACAGAGGAAGGTGTTTACAGCATGCGCTATCGTGCTTACGTACAGAGGAAGGTGTTTACAGCATGTTGAAAATCACTCTTTCAGCTTCCTAAGGTTATAAAACATGAAGCTTACTCAAAAAACTTTTTTTTGGATTCAAAGATGTTTGAAACGCATGTTATTAACGAACATTATTTATTTATGTTTAATATTAAACAATGCGATGTAATAGATCAGCTGTTTTGGAAGTTTTGGATGAAATCATTAGGTCCCCACGTTTATAACTGAAGGACATGTCCTTGTACCACTACCGGAACCTATTTCATTTCGGTATAAATATAAAGCTTAAATATATGTGTGTTAAATATGATAATTGGTGTTCCTTTGAGATACCATTAGTCCTAGACTATTCAAAGTTAGTAATTACACGTGATTTCGAGGTTAAGGCCGGACGAATGAAAATAGGTTTGTGTTTTTTTTATAGATAAAACCGGTTTCGTAAAATTGTTCGCTCTTGTCGTGGCTTCCAGTTGGCGTAGTAATAAGAAAGTATGAAATCTATGACTTCTTATCTTATAGATAAACTGTTAAGGAGGGAATTGTCAATATTATCTAATGATATTAATATACAGGGTGTCCCACGAAGTGGTCGCTATTTTTGAATTAATAATCCCGGACTTATGGAACAATCTGCAAATTTGACACTTTACAGTTATGTTACAAAGATATGTAAAAAAAAATTCATTTTTTTTAAGGTCAATCAAAACAAAATGGCGGAATAACAAAAAGAACATTACTCATTAAAATGTGTATTGTCGTCTGTTGAATCTCGATCAGCCGTTGTTTTGTTTTAAGACTGTGAAACAATTTGGTAGTTGTGTTCAATCAGTCCTAACCTCGAAACAATGAATTTGTCAATTGAACAAAGAGTGAAATGTTGTTCTTGGAGTGTTGCTTTTGAGGATGAATTTGAAAGGATTAAAGTGTTTTCAAAAACCCTATTTACAATAAGCCGATTTTTTAGTTTTTTTTTTTTTTACCGATAACTCAGCGGTATGTTTACAGAGATGATGACCAATACGTTTTGTTTGAGTCCTTAGAGGTACACATGAGCAAAATTTGATCAAAATCGTTGCAGCAGATGTTGAGAATTTTGTCTCTCTTAAATTAAATCTGTCCACATTTCACAGACGATACACAAACATAATTTCAAAAATGATTTTGTATTCAGGAGATCTTAAAAAGGACATATCCGCAAAAAACTTCAATATTTTGATTCCATCACGTAAGTTTATACTAGATTTTATGTGGGAAAGCTCAAGGGTTACCCCAAAACTGTTTGGATTTTTAAAAAAGAAGAAAGTATCTTTAAGTTACACATACGAAGTGATTGCAGGGTTAATATTAAATAATTAAAAACAGAACTTGAGTCTCTCAGTCTTGTGAAAGCTGAAATGAATTAATTGTGTGAAAATTTGAAACCTACAAAGTCTCGTGAGAAGCTACATTTTGGTAAATTGTAACGGTGGTTGATTTCTTTGTTTTTCGACAATTTCCCACGTCGAAACCAGTACCTGAAGCAATAATGATGGGATTGAGAGATAAGCGAGCACCTGACAATCTACAGAAATCTCTTGTGTGTGCATGTACTACCAACTGAGAATTATGAATTAGTCATTGAAACGTGTGGACAATTGTGCTTTAATTGTTGATTGCAGTGTAGGTCATTACATTGGAGACAAGGGGTACATTTTATACATAGGGATTATTTAACCGTGGGTTGTAGTGCGTGTGATATGAACCTGCTGAAAGGTAGTTTCAGTCCTTGCAGGAAGTGTTCACGATTCCTCTCTTGTTGCGTTTCTACTAGTCGAGCTTAGAAAGATACTCTGGGTCTCGTAAGTTCTGGATGAGAATCCATAGTTTTTACCCCCTTCTCAGAGTCTCGCCTGTAACAGTCTAACACGGAATCTTCCGCAATGCCGATTCTAACGGTTTCGGCGCGTCCTGATCGACCGTGTTGTTCTAGCGGTGCACCTAGGTCGTATGTCGTATTTAATTCGATGTAGACAATGTTGGGGGATGTGATGACTGGTGTTGATAAGATATGAACTTTGATTGTTTACAGGCCTGTTTATTATCTAGTAACTTTCACTCTTGAGTCGAAAATCGTGGTTTTTGAAATGTCTGTCTGTCGGATCGTACGTTGGATTGTGGTGATATTTATATCTCGGGAAGCAATTTCTTTCTTTTTTTGTAGCCTCTAAGGTCTAAATATCCAAGGTCGCCGCGCCATTTCCTCCAATATTGCCGGTTCGTGAGTTGTCGTTAAACAAAATCTGTCCTACCGATTTCAATTAAATTTTATCGAAATATGTGCAGAACGACCCAAACTTAAAAAAAAAAAAATTGCTCTTCAGGAATAATCGACGAAGAAAAACAAAAAATGAACATTGATCATCGTCGTTTAAAGCTCGGTTTACGTCGAGGACGCCTTTTTTTTGACACAAGTGAAACAAGTTTAGAGCCTTATTTAAATATTTATAGACAGTCTCAACAGTTCCCAATCACTCTTTGATGTGTTTGATTTGTATCTGGTTTTAGAGAAAGTTAGTGCAATGTTTTTGTATCGGTTTATCTACCCTGTGTAATTCTTATATTGACATTAAATACTGGTTTAGATTTAAATAAAGTGTGTTCGCGTTTTATTCGATCTAATCGTAAAAAAACGTATTTGGTTGTAAACGAGTATTTAATGACGGGATGGTGATCGGGATTCATTTTTTTCCCCAACCACATTATTTTTAAACAGTAGTTTTATTTTACCAAACTGGTTTGTATCATTAAAGTGACGGCAGCCATAATTGGTTGTCTTTATTTGCGATCCCGCATCGTGTAACAGAGGTTTTTAAATAGGAATCTCCTGGCGGTGTACATCACAACGTGTAAAGTTGGGTTTTGGAGACAGGTAAGCAGTCCAGAGAAGGAGTGTTGGAACAACTCTGCAAACTCACTTCGCGTCTCCTGAAGTACAATTTCGTGTAAAGGCGTTCTCGATATGTCAGGAAGGCCTGAATAATGTGACGGACCGTGGGTAATTTAAATGGGTGAGTTACAGTTGTGCCAACATTTTAAGACTGCCCGTTTAAATTGGAGTTATGTCCAGTACGTAAGTTTTCCAGATTAAGTTATTATAATTAACTCATTAAGAACAGGTTACTTGGAGTGGTGTTTGGTTTGATGGGGATAAGTAAATTATAACCTCCTAAAGGATTGTAACCACGTTTTTCTTCCAGTACAGCTAACTAAGGTTAGCATAACCCTACCCCCCCCCGTATTAAATTTGTTCCCAACCAACCCTGACGTGTTGTAGTAATCTTTACGTTTAACCAGTTTGTATCTGTCTGTTGATAACTTTGGAATTACAATTTGTGTAATGTCGACTTCTCTCTCCCCCCCCCCCCCCCCACGGACCGAAGTGCCGATGTAGGAAAACAAGTCCTTAACCTTAAAGAATGTAATTATATTTCGTAACACTTTATATATCTACATATGAAATAATAGTACAGTAGCCTAAGATTAGGATTCTGTACGGTGTAAGGGGCGTGTCCTCCCTTCTACTTGCTTCCCTAGTCTGACTTGACGGTACAACCCATTCCAAGAAAACTAGCTACACAAATTACTGCTTAGCTACATTTAATTCCTAAAGTTACAACTTCGTGACAGACTTTTGCCTCAGACTAGGAGTGTGTCTGGTGTAAGGGGCGTGTCCTCCCTTCTACTTGCTTCCCTAGTCTGACTTGGCGGTACAACCCATTCCAAGAAAACTAGCTACACAAATTACTGCTTAGCTACATTTAATTCCTAAAGTTACAACTTCGTGACAGACTTTTGCCTCAGACTAGGAGTGTGTCTGGTGTAAGGGGCGTGTCCTCCCTTATACTTGCTTCCCTAGTCTGACTTGACGGTACAACCCATTCCAAGAAAACTAAGTACACAAATTACTGCTTAGCTACATTTAATTCCTAAAGTTACAACTTCGTAACAGACTTTTGTAAACGTTTTATTCTTATTTACACCGATAGAAGAAATGAAAGTAGGGTAGACGTATACACGGAAACGTTTGAGGTCTATTTTTTTTATTGGTGTTGTACCGCTGAAAGTAAACGCAACAAAGTGTGGGGCCCCTCTTTTCCTCTCCACCCCAGACACATTCCTACCTTGAGGATACTGTAACTCCTGGGTTTTGTGTACAGTACATCGTTTTAATGAACTTTAATACAGTGTGTCCCACGAAGAAATTTTGTGTGAAAATTTCAACTCACTGGTTGTTTATAGAAACTAAATGGCGGCAACACAAGAAACACCCGTTGTAATAAAGTACCGCTTTTGTAATGTGTTGACATTTTTGGTAACTTTATTAAAACGTATAAAGTTTCAAAATAATCGGTTGAGGAAAAAGGAATTAATAGAAAATCAAAAGCGGTACTTCTTCCTGGGATACAATGTGGCTTCTCTTTAGCTTGCGACGTGACATGACATTCACAATACCGCATCTACTGTACAATTGAACAAAACACCACCCGTATGATGGGCTGAATAAGTACCCACGTGGCGCCGATAACTTGATTTCATTTTTAGTAATACAAAAATAATGGACTTTGCTATTTCAAACGTCAATCCAAGAGTTAGACGTAAGGAGTCGGCGACCTGCTACCAGATTGTTTATTGTCTGTAGCGGTGATGAGGTGTCAGATCTAACAAACCTGTCACTGTTGCTGCGGGTATTGTTTGTTCCATTCGAAAACTTCACAACTTCCATTTATTGATGGAGACCGACTGATAAGTGGAGAGTCATTCTCTGTTGATAATGAAGGCTCTTTTCGATGTAGTTAACTTGTTGAACCTGGCAAAGGTTTAAATTCCTCTACAGACGTTATTTCCTGCTGCCGAGACCTCTTGAATGAGAGCGCGGAGGACTTGTCCAATAACACGTTGGGCGTATTTATACAACCACCCACCCCCCTATTTATAGTGAAGGTTTTAATCTCTTACTATACTTGAAAGTTATCACCCATTACAAGGTAATAATCTATAAAACACCCATAATCAATCGGTGATATAATGTCTAATGGATTTTTTAATTTAAAAATATTCTTGTTTTTTTTTTGTTTTTTTGGGGGATTGATCATTTGCCGACCTTAATGCCAATTGGATAAAATAACCTATTACAGACTCGGTGGTTCCTAGATAGAAGAAACTATTAAAAAACAGTTTCAACTGGCTTCCATTTTGAAATTATATGGACCTTCAATAGTTTCGACTTTTTTATTATTAATTTTATGATTTCTTTCTTATATATACTCACCATGGAATAGGTTAGGTTAGGTTATAAAATTTACCAACCAATTTTTCTTGTTACGAAATCTATCCAATTGTTTATACAGCCGAACAACCTACACACCAAATATGAGCAAAATCGGACTCAACAATGACTAAATAGTTAACTATCGTATATGGAAAATAACACCTGTCTCAGAACTGATCCCCGCACGCGCGCGCGCGCGCACCCACACACACACACACACACAGTATTTTTACGGAGATATATCTTATTGCAAATTACGTCATTCCAAATATATTTTTACAGTTTCTCTGCAATCGTTCAGTCATCATCTTCAGGGTTATAATGTTGAACGTCCATATTTCTATAGAATGACGTAAGATATTTTGTGAATTTATTATATAAATTTTTGGTTATTATGATACATGTGACCATGAAATGTCTACCTATCCCACACACTTGAGTAATATATCATCACTTTCTACTAATATTTATCTAACCCAATTTACAGCTCATCCATTTAACTGCTAAAGCTACAGCTTGTTTGGCGACAGGTTTACAAATATCTATTATCTAGTTAAAAGTCAATTCAGAAGCAGAATAAAAGAAACAGGGCGATATCTCTCACTAGTTATTTCGTTTCACACAAATTTAATCAAATTATTACAGGGTGAGTTTTACGTCCTTCCCCTACCCCACCTTTAATATATCGTTTAACTTCGAAAATTGTAACTCCACATATCCATATTGGACCTAAATACCTTGATTTCGTAAACTCACCGACTGCCCAACTGTCAGGGGGGACGGTCCACAGGAAGTCAGAAGAAAATCTTAAATGAGAGCATAGGCTGATATGTACATCAAATTAAAGGTGTTTTTTTTGTAGAGCACACCTTATTTCAAAAGGTCCACCTTATCGAAAATGATGAGGTTTTAAAGTTTACAAAAGAGTACGTGTTAGAACCGCTTTTTACCGCCCTACTATTTTAAAAGTTTACCCCATAATTTTCTCCTACAAGCCATTTGTAGCTGTTTTTAATAGTTTCTCCTATCTAGGAACTACATGAGTCTGTAATACCTAATTTTGTCCAATTGGCATCAAGGTCGGCAAACGATCAGATAAAAAAAAAAAAACAAGAATATTTTTAAATTAAAAAATCCATTAAAGATTTGATCACTGTTTGATTATGGGTGTTTTATAGTTTATTACCTTGTCATGGGTGATAGCTTTCAAGTATAAAAAGACAAACAATTTTTTGTCGTGCACTATAAAGAGGGGGAGGGGGGGTTGTATTGCACACAAAATTTGTACCTATTAAGCAGTGAAGGTATTTTGGTATCAGTAATTTAAACTGCGAACATTTTATCATTTTTTACATTAAAGAAAATAATTCTGTTTCTATAGTTTCTACGAGAAAAATCCACAGAAATAAAAATTTTAATTATTACATTAGAAAGAAAATCGCGTGTGTTCCAAGTTGACGGAGCCATCATGGTACTCACCCAGCTCACCAACAAACAATGTAATACAAGCAGATCCTTGTAGGTTAGATCAAGAGGTCTTATCTTAGAGTAAGTTTGTTTTCTAAATTGTCTACATCATTAATTTCTTGACGGGGACTAAGCCTTGTGTCACTGGTGTCTGTGTGTCCCCCCCCCCATAAGGAAAGTTAAGTAATTACAATAAGAAATGTACAAACAAACATCTGTGAGAGTCTTTTCAATAAACTGTATTTATTCGGTGTTTAAGACACCCTTGCTAATTGGATTTACATATTCACGCGAAACCAAGACGCAAGACTTTCAACTGACAGCTATGAACACTTACTTTCACATTATAGTCTGTGCAATGGATCAAACAATCTAGGCACTTATCACATCATACAATGCAGTACAATACTCTAAATGTAATGCACCCTATACAGTCCTCTACGCCAAATTTCATGTTACTATTTTTATTTCGTGCCCACTATCGTGCTTACGTGCAGACGACAACGACGCCATTTTGAAAATAACTTTTCTGATTTTCTGAGGCTGTGAAACGTAAAAATCAGTCAAAAAATAGGAGGTAGTAATTTTTTGTCACTATCAAACTTACTGAGTAAGTAATAGTTACAAACATAACCTTAAATTATAAAATAACTTTTTCCCTTATTTTTGTTGCTCAGACGTTTCTGTTTTTGTTTCGTTATTTTGAAGTGGAGTAGACCACGACACACTGTTTCGTCAGTCATACAGCTATTTTAATTGCACTATAATCAAAACAGCTGATATCAAATTTATTCATAAACTTTCAAATCAGCTGGGCCTAGATTTCTTCAGAAGATTCCTCAACTTGTAGTTACTACGTGATTGGGATGTTAATTGAGTATTTTTGTTTTTCCTTTTTTTTTTTTTAAGTTATGCGATTTGTAAATTTTTGGCGGATATCTCAGTTTTAAAGCCTCCTTCAAGTCAACTTCCGGTGTAATTATTAACGTAAAATTCACAATTCGATTGGTCGCTATGTTGGGTAGGATGAACTTGGAGACCTCTGGTTTGCGCCATTATTCTTATTTTTTAAAAGGCCTTTAAAAATGAGGTATCACTCAATAGGGGTTGCTATTTTAAATTCTTGACTTACCCCCAAACTATCCCATTTTGGGGGTAAGGGTTGAAAATGTTGATACTTAAAAAAAAACCCCTCCTTTGGTTATCTAAACTTTCCCCAAAGCAAATCTGTTTATTTCCATTAATAAAAATAATAATAGGGGGGGGGGTACTTTTAGGACACTTGGTATATTTATCTCAGCTACGTTTTGACTAATTGTTTCTTTCAGTTCTTACGATTGAAGGTCTTCATGGCATCTTGATGTCTCCAACGGACCCGATGGTGGTTAAACTTACGCGACTACACTGCATCGTCCCGAGAGATGCAAGCTGAATTTACTTTTATTTTATTTTCTTCCGTTTTATTTAGTCAGTATTTGAAGTATACAGTAAGTTTGGTAATAGCAAAAAAAAATCATCTATAAATAGACAGGTTTCATCTGAGCTGTGAGCAGCGCGTGGAGGGGAGGTAAAGTTTGTAGTTCGAGGCCGCGTGGGGACAGAGGCATTGTAGGGGAAACAGTCGGCGCCGATTACTGTTCACGATCCAGCGTTCTTGCAGACATCGTTGTTAGTACCAAAACCCGACACAGACTGAGGCGACCGCTTCCCCCCACCACCTTACTGACGCCTAGACCCACTGCGCACCCAAACTCCACAGCTCAGATGAAACCTGTCCATTTGTACGATATTTGACTGATGATCGCGTTTCACGTTTCGCCTCAGGAAATCGAAAAATTAAAAACCGTCCGTCCGTCGTCGTTGTCGTCTGTACGTAAACACGTCAACGGCCAAAAGAATTAAGATAGAAGCAACAAGTTTGGTAGAGTAGAATACAGTGTCTTCATATAGAACCTTATTGAAATTAAGAAAAAACTGAATTTAAAATATCAAAATGGCGGCCATTTAAAAACTGTTTTTCGTTCACATCTCGCGTGTTTCAATTTATAACAACCTAACCTAACCTAACCTAACCTAACCTAACCTAACGTAACCTAACCTAACGTAACCTAACCTAACCTAACCTAACGTAACCTAACCTAACCTAACGTAACCTAACTTAACTTAACCTAACCTAACCTAACGTAACCTAACCTAACCTAACCTAACGTAACCTAACCTAACCTAACGTAACCTAACTTAACTTAACCTAACCTAACCTAACGTAACCTAACCTAACGTAACCTAACCTAACGTAACGTAACCTAACCTAACGTAACCTAACCTAACATAACCTAACCTAACTTAACCTAACCTAACGTAACCTAACCTAACGTAACCTAACCTAACGTACCGTAACCTAACCTAACCTAACGTAACCTAACCTAACGTAACCTAACCTAACGTAACCTAACCTAACGTACCGTAACCTAACCTAACCTAACGTAACCTAACACACTAAATTGATACGAATTTGCAGATTTCAATTCTGCATGCAACGGTACCAACCACACCTCTCTACGATGACAAATAGCGAAGTTATTGTTAAAAATGTAATTTCGAAACTTCACCTCCTATGACAATGTGGTTTTCGTATAGTCACGAGATCTGACAAGGCCGAGTCACCGAGACGAGCGAAGCGAGTTAAGATTCTGTAACATATACACATACAGACGATGTCGAAAGAAAGTAGTTTCAAGGTTCAGAAAACCTGTGTAACTAAACAAACACACTACTGGATAAGACTCCTTGATCTACCAATACAACACTCAAGAAACCAACTTTTAGGCTTTATACTTTTAGATGATCTGTTTGTATTACATTGCATGGGTGGGTGAGTATAGACGATGATAGAGCGTCTAATAAGAGGAGAGTCATCCTCGTACTCGGCTACTTCAGTCGGTGTTATTTTGAATGAGGGTGACTCGCCGTGGAGGGTAGGCAGTTAACATACACCTGTGTACACTAATACTAGCGTTGTAGAAAAATGTAGGCGTTACAATGTAGCCCTTGTTAGAACCTAGCGGTCATTGTGTGAACGAAAATAAACATTTACACAGACTTTGTTAAAAACCAAATACTGTACTATCCAAACGAAAAACGTTGTTTCTCATATGTGAGTTACATTGGAAGGGTGAATTTTTACGAAATTCCAAGTTAAAGATTTCATCAATGTTATAATGATAGCATAGTTCCGGTTGTAAATAAACTATCACAAGACATGAACGCCACCGGAAATAGTCATCAACATCACGTATCCTATTTTAATTCATGTCCCATTTGCGCCATCTTGGTACTTACCCAGTCCAATTATACAATAATACAAGCAGATCCTCTAAATGTAATGCGTGAAAAATTGGTTTCTTGAGTTATGTAGGAGATTTTAAATTGTATTGGTGTCTTATCCGGTAGGGTAAGTTTGTTTTTAACAGCTGTTACTTCGAGTTTTCTGTACCTCGAAACTGCTTTCTTTTGACGTCGTCTGTATTATAATTTATCACAGCCATGAAAAATTGAAATGATTAAGTTATCCAGTGTTGCCAACTTCGCCCTATTCATTGGAAGTATTTTATGATTAGATTTACGACTATCTATTGTTTCATTTAGGACGGTGTATACAAGAAGTCTGCTTTCATTAAACCTAACATGTAATTTGATTTCTCGTTTATAGTAATTATTGTTACAATTACGTCGATATCGAATGAGATAATATTTAATGGTTTGTAATGATGAAGGTACAATTTGATAAATATCGTTGTGTACTTACCCAGGATAGATTGTTTTCGGGAGATGCGACTCAAGACCTGTGTACGTCAATCTAAACTTATTGTACACACCAGAGTCCTACTAGCAAGGCATGCCCGATACCCTGTACCCTTAATGAGGTCCAAGAGCTTACGTTGAAATCATCACCCGGCTGTAGAGGCCCAAATATGACTCTTCTTCTTGCCTCAAGCCTCTCGCATTCCAAGATGATATCCTTAGCAGTTTTTATCATACCGTTTGCAAATGGAATCACTATTGGTGATCCTGACTTCGCTATTTTTTATTTTGTAATCAAATTTTTTTTTTGTCTTTAAAATGGTCCTTGAATTTGATAATATTGTAGGATTTAGTATTTTTGATTTAATTATCAATTAATAAAATTGTTTATAGGATTAGAGAACAAACATTTCTATAGATATATATATTTTTAAATGTGTAGTAAGCTCATATCTCTTGCTCTTTTTGTTCTTTTTAAGTGAGGGGTAAATACTGGCAATGCCACAATGGTTACCTAATTTCCTGCAGTGTTTTGCGTTTCTGCGTTTATATAAGTTACGATTTAACTGTGTAAATTTAAAACATTTTAAAATTGAAGCAATGTGTAGACCAATAATTGTAATTAGTAATTTATGTTTTGCTTTTTAATTTAATTTTTAAGAGTGATTGGTGTCATTACAAAATTAGGATCATTACAAGATTGTTTGGAATCATTACAAGATTGTGATTAGCGTCATTAGAAGATTGTTTGTCATCTTACAATATTGATTGGCGTTATTACAAGATTGTTTGGCATCATTACAAAATTGTGATTGGCGTTGTTACAAGATTGATTGGCGTCAACACAAGATTGATTGGCGTCATTACAAAATTAGGATCATTACAAGATTGTTTGGAATCATTACAAGATTGTGATTAGCGTCATTAGAAGATTGTTTGTCATCTTACAATATTGATTGGCGTTATTACAAGATTGTTTGGCATCATTACAAAATTGTGATTGGCGTTGTTACAAGATTGATTGGGGTCATTACAAGATTTATTCCTGTCATTACAAGATTGATTACCGGCATTACTAGATTGATTGGCGTCAACACAAGATTGATTGGCGTCAACACAAGATTGATTGGGGTCATTACAAGATTGATTGCCGGCATTACTAGATTCATTTTAATTTAATACGATGTACATTGTAAATATGTTGGTACAAGGTTTATGTCCTTATTTAAATACTGTATTTATCAAAGAGCGTCCACTCCTCAGTTTCACTCAAATTTGAGGGGGGGGGGGTTGCGTCGTATTTTTACACCATTTAGCAGTTGTCTCACTTTGAGTAACCCGCCAGACTTTAGTGTGTACGACCATTTGCATTCTTTATGCAAGACCATAGAAGTCGTGACTATATTGGTTTGGATTAAAAGTACGTATTTCAAGGCGAACTTGATCAATACAACTTTCTTTTCGTTACACAATCATCCTTAACTTTTATAAAATAATACTTCTCTACAAAGCTTAAAAAAATATATATAACGAGGTGTCGCGGGACACTTCCCATAAGAAATACACAGAGAGATATAGGCTAATATATACCATGCTGCAGTAGAATTAATGGTATAACGTATACTATTAGTTTATAACCCAGATGTTTGTATTTGATGACAATACAAGTAAGCCATGGGAGGCACACTTTCCACCTTTTTATCTATTGTTTGGGTCACGTACAAAATATTCATTTTTTCAAAAACAAATCGCGAGTAATTTCATGCAAGTTACATATATATTTGGAATCTGCATTAAATAAACAATCTCAACGAATTATGATTTGCAAATATTGGACAATATAGACTCATGTTTTTAGTCGTATAAAAGCTATATATATATATATACTAGATTTATGTCTACATATTATATCATGGATATCATTTTTTCAACTACTGCTTTAAGTCACGTACCAAAATTTCCATATTTAAAAAAAAATCAAATCGGCAAGTTTTTTATATCATTGTATTCAATCTTAAATATGACCAATTTCACTATTTTTGGATTGTGATAATCAATTGGGATTTTTTCATGGAAAATTCCATTAATATCACTTAATTAGATCTTGAAAACAAATATTACACACGTGTTTTTTCATTCTTCTACAACAAAAACTGACGGAGTTACAAAGCCTCAAAGTTCCGTGACGTCACGAACGTATGTGTGTTTGTGACGTCACAAGGCATTGCAGTATATTTATGTATATATGACATTCCTCAAACATTGAGGCTTTGTAACTCTCAGTTGATTTTTGTTGTATCGAAAAAAGAAGAAAAAAATCGTGTCTAATATTTTTTTTTTCAAGATATAGACTACAAAGACAAACATGAAAATTTGTCTTCATTTTGAACTCTGAATAATATATTTCTTTTTCTATTTAAATGTTCGCGGGCGAAACGTTAATTTGTAAAATCATTTCTACGAAGGGGGGGGGGGGAATTAACAGAAAGATTCTCAAACCTTAGAATTGTGCGGGCGAAGCCGCGACGGGGGACCCTAGGTACAGGATAAGAAGAGTGTAGTGATACAGGGGGATCGAGGTTTGGATGATGTTTTTAGACGGGTGTTTAGAATGTCCCGCTAAATTAAGAATCTTCTAAATTGTGATTAGCAATATTCGAGCCCACAAGCAATATTCTTCGCCATCTCCTCATGAATGGGCAGTTGAAATGACCAAGGACCAGAGTCTTACAAGGTCCATCATCTCAAATTGGCCCAAGGACGATATAAAAGTGAAGGTTTTACGCCTAAGCCAATTCGCCAAACCTTCGTAACATTTATAGCCAAGTCAGCTGACTTCATAAGACGCGGCGAATTTATTGCGATATTTTTAGAGAAAGTTATGTGATTGATCGAAAATCGAAGTTTATTTTTTTTTTTGCGGATATATCCTTTAGGAGATAATCTGAGTCCAAATAATTTTTTGAAATTTCCTGTATGTGTGCGCTCTACAGTCCTTACGCTAGAACCGATTTTAAACAAATTTTGATCATAGCTTGGGAATTTTTTGTTCATTTTTTTAATCGCTCGAAATTGTATTGCAGCTCTGGCATAAGAAAGAGAATACAAAATTACGTTTTTCTCAAAGTCGGTTGTAATGATTTTGATCAAATTTTGCTCAAGTGTAGCCTCTAAGGATCCAAACAAAACGCATTTGTCACCATCTCTACAAAAAAAAAAAAAAAAAAAAAAAAAAAAAAAAAAAAAAATGTCGGTTTTTTTAAGTTATCGATAAAAAATCACAATGTTCCCCCCATGGAATGTTGTAAAAATAGATAATTTTGAAAAGTTATTGCAATGTTAGTTGTGTGATGTATCAATTTATATAACTGACCACTTGGCCCTTGGACCCAAGGTGTATATATCCATTACAACCTCGGCAGTTTTGTTTGACCTTGAGGAATCCGTGTTTGACCTTCGTTACTCTCCTAAAAACATGCCTATTGAGATGCGAGTAAAAATAGCTAATTTGTATTGACAAAAGCTTCAGTGGTAAAATGGCTATCTCAGCTAATCAAACAAAACAAGAATGATTGATATGGTTGTTTTCCAGTAGAAATAAACATTAGCGTCAGGGGATAGTGAGTTGTGTCAATGTAGAGGAAAACAAATTGATGGAGCCATCATAGTACTTTCCCAACCCCATCATACAATGGTCTCTTGGGCCTAGTAGGAAATGTTAAATTGTATTGGTAATACATAGTATAGTACCCTTAAGGGCAGTTTTTGGCCCTAAAAAGTTCTTCAGTTTTTGTTGGATTTCTTTTTTTTATACAGTATTGTGTAAATTGAATGACTGTGTAAATATTGTGTTTTTTCATGACTTATAAATGGTAAGTTATCATTTTATATTTTGTTTTATTTATCTTTCTATAATTTTGGATTATCCGGATTTTTGATTAACCGGATCACTTCCGGTCCCAATTAGTCCGGATAAACGAGGTTATACTGTATTGTATATATAAACTGTCATGTAATTTGACTTTCTCTTTAACAGGATTTTTTCGAAGTTTAGGATTTTTTTTTTTTTAAATACAGTAAAACAAGGACGATTTTTGGCTCAAATTAGGGGGAAATCATGACTTTTTGTTTGATACGATTTGCTAAAAACTTAAGGGCGGTTTTCGTTTCTTAAAAACGCAACAAAGGTACCGCAGCCTTTTTCGGTTTCATTTTTTGGACAGTATAACTCTCGTGTAATTTGACTTTCTGTTTAACAGAATTTGCTCAATTCTTTAGTATTTGAAAAAAAGAGTAACTTTAGGGGCAGTTTTTGACTCTTAAAGGGGTAAAAATACCACGATCTCGCTTTGCTTTGTTCATATTGTGTGTACACTGTCGTATAAATTGTCTTTTTATTTAACGGGATTTGTTCAAAGCTTAAAATGTTAAAAAACAGTACACCAAAGTCGATGTTTGATTTATAAAAGGGTGACATCATGACTTTTTATTTATAAAAACCAAGGAATTTTCTATTAATAGTACCCTTCAGGGGTTTTTTTTGTTTCTTAAAAAGGTAATATAAAGTATCTCTGCCTCTATCAGCTTTGCTTTTTTCATAATTTAACTGCCGTGTAATTTGACATTATGTTTCAGGATTTGCTACAAACTAAAAATAGTACGCCAAAAGTGATTTTTGGCCTAAAAAAATGGTGAAATCATGACTTTTTACAGTATTTTCCAAATGCCAAGGATTCTAAAAAAAATTGTACCCGATTTTCGGCTCTAAAAAAGATAATAGGTATTTCCCTTTCAGGTTTATTATTTTTTTGTAGTCTATGTAAATATTTTTATAATTGAACTGAATTTTCTGAATATATCACATTATGCTCCATTGAGTCTCACATGTTCTAATTAAGTGTTCTTTGTTTCAGGACAGATATACTCAAGTGGAATGGTTGGGGCTATAAGGACTCTGAGTTCACTGTGGATGCAGAACGGAGGATGATAGGATTTAGCGGCAACAGGTTAGGTTAAGTTAGGTTAGGTTGATTTGTTTACAGTAAGAATCTAACAATCTGGGAGTCTTCTGCTCTGCCAAGCCCAGACTGAATGTCACAGACAAGATTTAAATGCCCAAATGAGGACCGTTTTACTCTGTTAATAGAATTATGTTTAAGACTTTAGATTTTTCTAACGGCTTATAATATATTTTCTTTTCTTCAAAGCCGATTTTGAAGTCAGAATTATGTTCAATGACTCAAAATTAGAAGGTAACTGTTTTTAGATCGAAATTTGAAATATGCTTAAAGATTTTAATCAAATTTTGTAAAAGTCTTCTAAAGAACGAAACAGGTCATCAGAAATTCATTTTCATTTTTACCAAATTATGAATCATGATTTTCTTGTGATATGGAAAATTGGTTTGGGTTATTGACATTCATCAAAATTTGATTATAATTTATTGCTTACGGTGCTCAATTTTCCTTTTTACCGATAACTCCCAAATCAGCATTTTTTTAAGGGGATATTGTTGTTTTCTTTGTGCCTCTAGAATTTGTCATACCCTCAAGCAAAGGCTCACTATATTAATCAATTAATTTTCTTTATTGTCCTGAAGCCAACTTTACAGGCAATAAATATAATTAAGACGCTTATGTTAAAACTATATTCTAAAAAGAACAATTTAAGTAGAGAAGATTGGTCTAAATGAATAATTAAATGCATAACCATTTAACAAAGTTAAAATATACCAAACCATAACAACTATAAATAATGCTATAATGTGATTAAATAATAGTTTATATTACAATTACAAACCACATCTATGTGGCAGTTAAAAAGCTTCGAAAACACCAGAGTCACTTGTTAACTTATGAGTGATTTTATACGGGCAGTCTGACCGCCTAACTTGGACGTGTAAACTGAGCAGTAGACATTTACAACACATCCAGACACATGAACTGAGCTGTCGAACTCTCGGTGATTCTATACAAGTGGTATGGAGTCAGTTCGACTGTGTGGCGAAGTGACAGCAGAACTGAAGTGAAGTTGAGACTGAGAACTGCAAAGATCATTATGATCTTGTTCTTCGGGGTTTGATCCCGTCAATATTGTCTGCACGTCGAGTACAGCCGACGTTTCGGGCACTTTACAGATATCCATTCTCAAGGCTTAACAAATGTCATGTAAGTCCAGAATCTAAGAGCTTGGCTTCATCTTTATAACTATAATTGGTTTAAATGGTAACAATGTGGGTTTTGTCTTCATTCGGAAACAAATTATTTGCCCTCAACAACTTGTCTCTGTTAAAGCTTCTATAAGAGATTCTAGTTTCTCCAAATTATTACGAGCCCTTAAGATGATATATTAGATGGCAACCAGTACATCATTGATTAAAACTGAAGATAAAAGGACCCAGTACTGTACAGATATCGGAGGTACTCCATCCTTAACTAATTTAATGTTAGAATCAATGCACCACTTGCATCTGTGCGGATTGGTAAGATTTAAATAATAATAGCTCAAGATTAATGTGTACAATTGAGGCAATCCCAAGATACCCTGGCTGGATCTACATCTTTCTGTATCTAGTCTTGAGTTAGATCCCTATCATCTTGATCAAGAGTCTTGATTTCTTCCGATTCTAACACTATTAGAGTATTTGAGAGTTGGAGAGCCTGATGCTATAAGAGTATTTGACAGTTAGAGACACTGATGCTATAAGAGTATTTGACAGTTAGAGACCCTGATGCTATTAGAGTATTTGAGAGTTGGAGACCCTGATGCTATTAGAGTATTTGACAGTTAGAGACCCTGATGCTATAAGAGTATTTGACAGTTAGAGACCCTGATGCTATAAGAGTATTTGACAGTTAGAGACACTGATGCTATAAGAGTATTTGACAGTTAGAGACCCTGATGCTATTAGAGTATTTGAGAGTTGGAGACCCTGATGCTATTAGAGTATTTGACAGTTAGAGACCCTGATGCTATTAGAGTATTTGACAGTTAGAGACCCTGATGCTATAAGAGTATTTGACAGTTAGAGACCCTGATGCTATAAGAGTATTTGACAGTTAGAGACACTGATGCTATAAGAGTATTTGAGAGTTAGAGACCCTGATGCTATTAGAGTATTTGAGAGTTGGAGACCCTGATGCAATAAGAGTATTTGACAGTTGGAGACCCTGATGCTATTAGAGTATTTGACAGTTGGAGACCCTGATGCTATAAGAGTATATGAGAGTTAGAGACCCTGATGCTATAAGAGTATTTGAGAGTTAGAGACCCTGATGCTATTAGAGTATTTGACAGTTAGAGACCCTGATGCTATAAGAGTATTTGACAGTTAGAGACCCTGATGCTATAAGAGTATTTGACAGTTAGAGACCCTGATGCTATAAGAGTATTTGACAGTTAGAGACCCTGATGCTATTAGAGTATTTGAGAGTTAGAGACCCTGATGCTATAAGAGTATTTGACAGTTAGAGACCCTGATGCTATTAGAGTATTTGAGAGTTAGAGACCCTGATGCTATAAGAGTATTTGAGAATTAGAGACCCTGATACTATTAAAGTATTTGAGAGTTAGAGACCCTGATGCTATTAGAGTATTTGAGAGTTAGAGACCCTGATGCTATAAGAGTATTTGAGAGTTAGAGACCCTGATGCTATAAGAGTATTTGAGAATTAGAGACCCTGATACTATAAGAGTATTTGAGAGTTAGAGACCCTGATGCTATTAGAGTATTTGAGAGTTAGAGACCCTGATGCTATAAGAGTATTTGACAGTTAGAGACCCTAATGCTATTAGAGTATTTGACAGTTAGAGACCCTGATGCTATAAGAGTATTTGAGAGTTAGGAACCTGATGCTATTAGAGTATTTGAGAGTTAGAGACCCTGATGCTATTAGAGTATTTGAGAGTTAGAGACCCTGATGCTATTAGAGTATTTGACAGTTAGAGACCCTGATGCTATTAGAGTATTTGACAGTTAGAGACCCTGATGCTATTAGAGTATTTGACAGTTAGAGACCCTGATGCTATAAGAGTATTTGACAGTTAGAGATCCTGATGCTATAAGAGTATTTGAGAGTTAGAGACCCTGATGCTATTAGAGTATTTGAGAGTTAGAGACCCTGATGCTATTAGAGTATTTGACAGTTAGAGACCCTGATGCTATAAGAGTATTTGACAGTTAGAGACCCTGATGCTATAAGAGTATTTGACAGTTAGAGACCCTGATGCTATTAGAGTATTTGACAGTTAGAGACCCTGATGCTATAAGAGTATTTGACAGTTAGAGACCCTGATGCTATTAGAGTATTTGAGAGTTGGAGACCCTGATGCTATTAGAGTATTTGACAGTTAGAGACCCTGATGCTATTAGAGTATTTGACAGTTAGAGACCCTGATGCTATAAGAGTATTTGACAGTTAGAGACCCTGATGCTATTAGAGTATTTGAGAATTAGAGACCCTGATACTATAAGAGTCTTTGAGAGTTAGAGACCCTGATGCTATTAGAGTATTTAACAGTTAGAGACCCTGATGCTATAAGAGTATTTGAGAGTTAGAAACCCTGATGCTATAAGAGTATTTGAGAATTAGAGACCCTGATACTATAAGAGTCTTTGAGAGTTAGAGACCCTGATGGTATTAGAGTATTTGAGAGTTAGAGACCCTGATGCTATTAGAGTATTTGACAGTTAGAGACCCTGATGCTATTAGAGTATTTGACAGTTAGAGACCCTGATGCTATAAGAGTATTTGAGAGTTAGAGACCCTGATGCTATAAGAGTATTTGACAGTTAGAGACCCTGATGCTATAAGAGTATTTGAGAGTTAGAGACCCTGATGCTATAAGAGTATTTGAGAGTTAGAGACCCTGATGCTATTAGAGTATTTGACAGTTAGAGACCCTGATGCTATAAGAGTATTTGACAGTTAGAGACCCTGATGCTATAAGAGTATTTGACAGTTAGAGACCCTGATGCTATTAGAGTATTTGAGAGTTGGAGACCCTGATGCTATTAGAGTATTTGACAGTTAGAGACCCTGATGCTATTAGAGTATTTGACAGTTAGAGTTCCTGATGCTATAAGAGTATTTGACAGTTAGAGACCCTGATGCTATTAGAGTATTTGACAGTTAGAGACCCTGATGCTATAAGAGTATTTGACAGTTAGAGACCCTGATGCTATAAGAGTATTTGAGAGTTGGAGACCCTGATGCTATTAGAGTATTTGACAGTTAGAGACCCTGATGCTATTAGAGTATTTGACAGTTAGAGACCCTGATGCTATAAGAGTATTTGACAGTTAGAGACCCTGATGCTATTAGAGTATTTGAGAGTTGGAGACCCTGATGCTATTAGAGTATTTGACAGTTAGAGACCCTGATGCTATAAGAGTATTTGACAGTTAGAGACCCTGATGCTATTAGAGTATTTGAGAGTTAGAGACCCTGATGCTATTAGAGTATTTGACAGTTAGAGACCCTGATGCTATAAGAGTATTTGAGAGTTAGAGACCCTGATGCTATAAGAGTATTTGAGAGTTAGAGACCCTGATGCTATAAGAGTATTTGAGAGTTAGAGACCCTGATGCTATAAGAGTATTCGAGAGGTAGGGCTCTCTTTTTTATACAATATCTTCCCAATAGGTAAATAAATAATGAAAGTACATTAGTTTAATTTCACTATGGTACACATGGTCAGATCCTTCGTTGATGAAGTTCAGTTTTTTTTTTTTCTTGTTCGGTGTTTAGTTATTTGTTGGTTTTATGTTTTGATTTTTATTAATGTGACGATGACAGTAATGGTATTTGACTTTAAACCTAAAAAAAAAAATCCTAAATTGTTTGTTTGTTAATTTTTAAATAATTTATAAAGTACAGTGGCAATAGTTCAAACTCTTATATGTCCAAAAATAATAATGGAAATGGGGTTTTCTTTATGGATATTCAAAAAAAGAAAATAGAAGTTTTTGGCATCTGAAAACAGAATAAGGGTCCTTGTTGAATGTTCGGAATTGTCGTTCGTCATGATGAGAGTCTTATTATTTTATTACTTGACAAGTGTGTTGCCATCATTCTATTAACACATGTCTTGCGAGAATTTGCAATTCATTCTGTAAACAAATCCAAAGTTAAAACGTAGAAGAGGAATGTAGAGATTTAAAATGCAATTAAAATGATATTTTCAATACACCGTATTTAAATATATATACAGTATTCAAAAATATCAGAACGGTTTAATATTTCTGATTCTATTTTAGATAGTGATATACAAAACATAATTTAAATTTGAGATTTTGTTGTTTAAAGGTGTAAAACCTCTCAGAAAGTATATTTATTACTTAAAAGATAAATATTTTTGAAATCTAATACTAAAGTTGGATAAAACACGATATTTATACATTTATGACTTAGATAAATTGTTTCTTTCTTGTTTTATTGGTCTCGGTGATAATTAATGTTGAAAATATATATGTTTAGATATCCTATTGGAGGAAGAGATCTGCCTTACTTCACACAGTGGGTCCAAGATGTTTTGGATGTTGATCTCAATTTTAAAAATCCTCCTAGAGAAATTCCACGACACCATGAGTTTCCAGAACCTACGTTGAATCCAGGTAAAGAACTCTTTGCTAACTGTGTAAAGAGAAATGTTAAGAAATAATACACTTATTAATTTGATTTATTACTTTTTGGAAGGTAGGTTAGGTTAGGTTGTTATAGGTCAGTTGAAAGTGGAGTATAAGACCTGGAGTGTTGCCTTAAAGTAAAAAATAAAGGAAGCTAGGAAGAAGATTTGGAGAGAGTCACCTGGGGACTGGCCTATAAAATAGTCAGGAGTAGACTTGGTCTGCTGCCACCTGCATCCTTATAGGGAGGATGGTGAGGTTAGGTGGACCTGTTCCCATGTCATGGTTAAGATATGTGGGATTTCCTGAGGTAGAGTCTGCGGATGTCCAAGGCATCACTGAAAAGTAGGTAGAACCGATATAAAAGAAAATTAAGAATGGAAAAGCTCTGAGACTAGACCTCAATCCAGAAAGAACCTAGAGCTTGCTCCCCTTAAGACGGAGATTGTTCTAAAGGAAGTTAAGTTGGACATAAGTTAAGAGGTTCCAATAAGGATATCCTAAAAGTTGTATTTGACACCAACACAAGATTCACAAATCATATAGTACAAACTGTAGGAAAAGTAGAGAAAATGGTAGCTGCGTTAGACAGAAGTGATGTCCAAATTTAGGAGAATCCAGATCAAGCAAGGGAAGAGTCATTATGCATGTGGTATCCTCCACCATCTTGTACGCTGCACTGATCTAGAGACAGGTGTTAAGCTTTGATAGAATCAACAGAAGAATGGCTTTGAAGATGATCAGTGTGTAGTGCTTTAAAGATTGGATGGAGGTGTAATCTTGTTCGATCACCCTCCATTGAACCTCTTAGGTGAAGAATGAAGTGAGAAGAGGAATATCACCAACCAGAGTGGAAAGAACATTCTCAATAAATGGAAAAACAGTAGAGTAGTCGTGGGTAACACTAGTAGGCCTACTTAAAATTTGACTAAATAAATGATCCCGGACAATTTCAATTGGTTTGTGGTTTGTGGTTTTTTGCGAATAAAATCTAATCACTAAAAGTACTTCATAACTTGTTTGATTTTCAATTGCAGAATACATTTAAAAAATCCACAGTGAACAAAGCAAAAGCAACATGAGCCACACAAGTCTCCTTTTCATCTGAGACTTAGAAGAGGTAAACCATATGAAGATGTAGTGGACTGTCTGTTTAATGAAAATAAAGGATATATTTGTCTGTGTTTGATGTTATGCCTCAAGTACTCCTGAATGCAGTCTCACGACAAAGGAAAAAAGAAAAAGTTTGGTTAGTTACTAGTATGTCAGTTACATAGGTTCCAACCACCTCTCACGCGGTGTACTCTGCCAGAATATTCCTTCAATAAATTACTTGATATGTTTTAATCTCTATGGCTGAATTTATCCTTAGATTATTTAGACATATTTAATCTGGTAAGATTTATAGTGGTGGTATATTTGAGTGTAGAAACAAATATAGTTTTTATTAATACTACAATTAAGAGGAATAAAAACATTTACCATACATACGATTTACACTATTGACCGATGGTACTTGGTAGAACTCCATTTTAATGAAAAACAAACACAATATTTAGTAAATTCTACAATTTATTTGAGTCTTGCCGACCATGGTTTCGCCAACAACGGCATTTACAAGGCAGCTTAACAAAGACTAAGGAAAAATATAGAAACTAACATATTATTACTACAAAAGGAAGAACAGTTACTTAGCTAGGGTAGGGGGGGGGGGGGGGGTAAGAGCAAGGGAAACATGTGGTCATAGGAAGACAATGGTTTTAACAACGGTGAATTTGACAAAAATTCCACCTGATCATTAAGTACTAGTTTGGAGTCTTTACAAATTATTCTCTTAATCTCTAACATTTCTAATAAATTTAATTTCTTACTTTTAACATTAACATGGAGAATTTCAAACTTAACATTATTCAAAAAATCAGACACTACATGAGTTTTTAAATGATTAGAAAAACTAGATTCATTATGACCCAACCGCCAATTTCTTTCGTGTTCCATTAACCTGCATTTAAAACTACGGCCTGTTTGGCCTACATAAACTGCATTACAGATATTACAAGTTAATTTATAAACACCACTTTTTTGCATGTTATCTATTTTATCTTTACAATTTAGTAACATTTTTCCTAAATTGTTTTTGCAATAAAAAGCTGGTTTACAATGATTTTCGTTTTCTAATACATTCCCAACCGCATAGCTAACCTTACCAATATAGTTAATTCTACGCCATTTTTGTAATTTATTAGACTCTACGGTTGGAAAAATAAGTGATTTAGCTTTATTTTTTAATTTAGTTTTTAAAATTTTCTCTATGAGGTTAACATCATAATCATTATTAAAAGCAATTTGTTTTATGCAATTTAATTCCGTACAATAATCGTTATTAGACATAGGAATGTTAATGAGACGATGCAACATACTATGGAAGGCGGCCATTTTGTAACTAAAAGGATGTTGTGAGGTAGAATGTATAATATTGTCAGTAAACGTAGGTTTTCTAAAAATACTGAAACTATGCTTACCATTTTCAATTTTTATAGTGAGGTCTAGAAAATTTATTTGATTTTGTAAACCGATTTCCATAGTGAATTGTATTGCCTCATTAATAGAATTCATATAATTAAACAGTAATTGAAGCTGGCGGTCAGATCCTTCAAATAAACACAAAACATCATCTACATATCTATACCAGTATTTAATGTTGGCGTTAAATGGGTTATTACTGTCAAAGAGTGTTGATTCAAATTTGTTGTTGGCGAAACCATGGTCGGCAAGACTCAAATAAATTGTAGAATTTACTAAATATTGTGTTTGTTTTTCATTTACCATACAGTTGACTAAATTTAACTGTCCAATAAAATACCATAAAATTATTAGTTAATAGAATAATAATTTAATTCAGATTTACTGAATACTCCAAACCAAGATGTTAACAAGTACTATAAATAATACTCACCATCTGTTTTCCCTAATGTGTGAATTGGATTACAATTTTTGTTTTGTGTGCATGCATTGTCATAATTATTGTTTCTGCGAAAAATTTGGGTCTCATTTATAGTGAGTTGAGTGTGGCTAAATCTATACCTTTCTTTATCTAATTTTGGGTTATATACCTCTCTTTCATCTTTCCTATCAGGTCAACTCTTATGATTTTCTTACTCTGATCCTATTATAATATTCAGGGCAAGTGATCTCTATTTAATAATCTTTTCGTCTTAATACTTAAACAGAAGTTTGGTAATCAGAAACAATTTCAACTTCCGTCTTTTGACTGGTTTTCTATGCCTCAGGAAACTGAAAAAATGATTTTCGACATGCCATCCATCTGTCGCCGTTGTCATCTATACAAAAATTCATGAATTTATTGTATACAAGTATTCTTGTATTTATTAATACAAGATAAGAATGTAACCTTTTAAATAATTACTATAATGTTTCCATTTTTTTTTTACAGATTTCATAGAAGCTTTAAAATATGAAAAAATGGACTATTCTATTGATGGAATGGAGCGACTTATTCGTTCTCATGGACAGACCTTGCACGACATCTATATCCTCCGTACAGGAATGCCTGAACGAATACCTGATGTCGTAGTCTGGGCAGGTAGGTACTATATATTTTCTTTTTATATACTACACTCAGAATTTGTGTAATTGGGCGGTCTACTTTTTTGTACATTAGCCACAAGGTTTATTGTGTTACTTTTTGTCCATATACAATTAATTTGTCTAACATCTATCAAAATCAGCTTAATTGCACATTAAGAACCTAATCTATTCATTTTATCAGTTAAAAAAAAACTGTTAACAAGAAAATAAACACAAATTTAAGCATTCTTTAACTAATCATTAAATCATGATGCTACATAAAAAACAGAACAGGTTTATCAGAACTGTTCAGTTCTTCAAAATTATCTGTTCCAAATGTTCTTGATCCATGCTTCCCATTCCTGACAGATCTTGATGATTCATATTTCATTTCATTTGTTTATTATTCTGTAAGATTAATACATTAATGATATAGAACTAGTCATCTAATAAATATACACAAATAAAATAAATAATTAACTAATAAATATATATACAAAACATTCACAATTTACAAAATAAAATGTGCAATTATAAATTATCAGTTGATAAGTTAATAATAAATAATTAATTTTAAAGTTATAATGTACCTATCATACTTTTTTTTAAGGATTTTGCATCCATTAAATAAAAACATGGTGGATAAATTCTACTGAATAAGAATATCCAGACAACAGCAGTTGTTTAAGGCTGTTTTTAAATGAGTTAAAATTTTTAATATTTTTTATTGTATTTTGAAGATTATTAATGATTAATATTATATTACCTTTTAAGCTCTGTCTTGTGACTTCTTGTCGTATGTTTTATGACGACATATTTCGGAACCGTAACTCCATCATCTGGTCGTATTCGCTGCTAAGAGATCACCGTACATTAAAATATATTACACACAAACATAACACTGACACTAACATATGAAATTAATAAAAGATGCACATCTTAACGTGATCGGTGAAGTCATAAAAGATATGACAAGAAGTCACAAGATGGACTTTAAAAGGTAATATTATTATTAATAATTAATAGTGTCTTGGTACCACAATTATGCAATGGAAATTTTTAATGAATAATAGCACCCATTTCAGAAGGAAGTTTACTGTATAAACTTAATCTGTGTTGTTTAACCAGTAATTACAAGTATTTCTGGTGTATGTGGTCACTTTAAATAAAGGCTCACTCCAAGTATACTTGGAAGTGAGAGATTCACAAATTCCCTAAAAGCATTTTTGTAAGATTGGAATATTGTTAATCCAGCTAAGAGCATTAGTGGTTTTTTTTTGTTTTTTTTTTCCAGTACAAACCATCTTAACATATTCTGTACTGATGAATTCCCCCGTAGTATAACTCCATAGTTCAAGTCGGGATGTGTGAGGATGCCGACGGTTAATCAATTTTAGACTCAATTATTTATAACTGCGTTTGAATGCATGATTTTAACCAGTTGACCACAAACGACTATTCCCAAGAAACTGTCACTTGACACTATTTAGTTACACAGTATAATTAATAGAATTTAGTTATTGCAATTCATGTTTACCAACACGACATCTCCGAAGCATCTCATCTATCTGGAGGTTTAATGTTATGCATCCTTATTCTGCAGAATCTCAACAATTCCAATCAAACTTTTATACATGTGTTTGGGTTTAGAGATCAGAGTTTCAATATTGTATAGTAATAACGTAGGAATTAATATAATGAAATAATTATATAAATCTGCTAGATTACAGATAGATTAGCCCATACTAGAGTGTCGAAAGAATTGTAGTTTTGTAATATTGTTTAAAATTTTTGAGGACAAACTACTGTACTAGCAATACTAAGTTTTTCAACTTAGCACAGTAGTCCTCTTTATTTTATATCTTTGTGATTGGTTGAATACAAAAGATAGCTATTCTATATCTAACCTGTTTGTCTATAATAGAGATTATTAATCTATCATTTTAACTCATGTACCGACATACGTATTTTTTTCTTGAAGTAAATAGAACTTACTGCCGGGAAGTGCTGTACCCTAGCGTTCAAGTCCGAAAACAGTGTCAGGTGATTCTTGCCGTAGGCTTTCTAACGGTGCCGGCGGAGATAACAGATAGTTCGGAACTGAGTTTTGCACTGATGACATTCTCTCGAAAAGTTTTCTAAAATTTATCTTTTACTTTAACTGTCATCATGTTGATCTATCTTTTTTATTTAAAAAAAAGTAAGAATAGTTTAATACAGAAGCTTCACTAAGATGTGGGCAGTTTTTTTTTCTATCTAAATTTATAAAGAAAAATCAAAAATCATGACTTCGTCTTCATTCATCATGCCTAGTCTTAAAACATCTTTTGACAACTCTTGAACCAGGTAAAAGAAAGTTACTGTTTTATTTTACTGAGTTAACTATGTTAAAATATGTACTGTCTTTATAAATGTAAAAATTTAAAATCTGTTTTTAATTATAACTAAACTTTAGCTTATCAGTAAATTGTAAGAGTATAGATTCAAACAGTCTTTTTTTAAAACTTATAGCAATTCATTTTATTTCTAGTTATTATAAAGTGAAATCATCAATTGACTTATTTAACATATATAACATTTTATTTTCAAAGAAATTGCAGTTTCAGAGCTTAGTTACAGAGAAATATATTACTTATAAACCTAGAACAGAAGTGTTTAAACTTGTAAAAGGTCTCTGTTCATTTACTAATTCCAACCTGTATATTTCTCAGCTTATGCTGGTTCAAGCTGGAATTACAAGCTATAACTTCAAGTTCAAACTCAAGTTCAGACATTTCATCTGAAGGACATTTCAGCTTTGTTTAAAATGTAAAAGTGAAAACTAAAAAATAACCAAAGAACTTTGAATTTATGTATTTTCATTAATTGAGGACTTGTGAAATTTGTTTAGATAATGCTTTAAGTTTTTTTTTAACAATAATAACAATATTTTATTTTTTTTAAATGAAACTAAAATAAATTTTTCTTGGAAGGGACAAGCTAGCAATTTCGGACCTCACGACCCCAAAGGGGTTGATTTTCTAAATTTATAAAGTATTGACGTCAATTACTAGTAAAATTTTCTAACATATTTTTTTTATATAATAAACCTTTTTTTTAAAGTTGGCCAACTCAGATAATATATATATATATATATATATATATATATAATTAAATAATTTTTTTTTAAATTTTCTAATAATTTAATCTTAGAATCATTTTTGTAACTTAAGTACTATTAACAAATTGTTACCATTATCTTTGTTCACCAAAATATTTTGTAATTTAAGAGTTTTTGAACAACTAAAACTCTTTGAATAACTAACAAAAACTCAACTAAAACTAATTCTCTTTTTGAATAACTAAGAATATTTTGTAATCATATGGGGGGGGGGGGATTTGTTTAACGTTATGTAATTATTTTGTTTTAAGGGCGTATCAACTTTACACAGGTATGGATATATGTATATATATAAGTATGCATAAATAATCAATTGTTTCATTACAAATTGTTCTTTCTTTATTTAAAAAAAGGGAAACTAATGTTATGTGTTAATTTGTTTTTCTGTAAATGGTTAACTCAGATACTGTTAGACTTAAAAGAGGCCAAGGTCACCGAGCGAACTAAATAACTAAATTTCTCCACTTGACATGACCATTCCTTTGGTTCCAATACGCTCCTTCGTTTCTTGTTAAAATTTTCCCCTTCGAATGGTACACTCAAAAAATATAATAATAACCTAACCTAACATAAAAACTTGTCATTGAGCTAATGTTATACAATACAGTTGTCAGAGTATGTGTTAACTTCTACTACAAATATCTAGCTTCAGGTAACACCAACATGATTTATCTCGTACATTTTAACAACGATTATCAACAAAGTTGTGTTTCTCAAGGATTTTGGAAGTTTTGTTATTTATTTGATCCTAGTTTGTAAAGGGCTCCTTGCAATTAAAAAGGTTTTTTTTTCTATATGAAGATTGCCAGATCACTGATTCCAGTTAAATAAATTGCTATTAAATACTGTTTTCTCTGACATGTAATCCACTAATAACCTAACCTTCACTACAATTGGTAATCTAAAGCAAACTGGATACGCTTATCAAATAACTGTTTATTATATCAACTCACCGCCAGCAATCCTTTTGAAGTTTTCTTCAAATTAAATTATTAATTTCACAAAACAAATTTCGGACAATATTCGTCCATCGTCAGGTGATTACAAACATTCAACACGAAAAAACAAACAATACAACACTTCACTACTGTTGTTGAAAATACACAGCATTCATTATCAGGCTTTGATTAAGAACATTATCACTCTACTGAGGATGATAAATGTTATACAATTAAGAAACATGAAAACACAAACAATATAAACTTAAACAAATACAAAAACTGTATTTGAACCCAATATTGTACATCAAATGTTGTAATGTCTATACTCTTCCTCATAAAGCTCTTACAGAGCGGAGAATCTGCAAGGTTGAAAGGATGGAGATATTTTTTAGCAACCAATCTCAGGATCGTATTTTACACGCATCATTACTTTAGGTTAAATTATGTAACATGTTTTTAGTTTGAGAAAATGTGCTTTTTCTTTATTACTTATTTCCTTCACTAAAAGGATGAAATTCATATTAGTATTTGACTGAACGTTGGCTCGGAAATGAGCTGGCCCCCATAATAAAACTCTATATCTCACATAATAATAATCACATAATCTCTATAATAGTAACTGATTACTGATAACGGACCTTAACACATTGAATGTGATTTCCAGTTGTTATTTGAACTTTAATATTGGAAATAAATCTTCTATATATTCATCAAGTACTAACACAGTCCAGGCAAAGATGATACAACCATCAAAATATCTCCATTGATGACCACAACATTGAGGTTGTGGGAAACTTTGTTTACATGAGGTCCAATCTCTTCACTGACAATAGCAAACTGCACGAAATCAGGCGAATGTTGACAATAACTTCTATTTCACTCTCAAAACCACAATGATTAATTATTGATTGATTGATAAATTTGTGATGTTAACACTAAATAATTGGTTTACATTTGTCAACAAGTTACAATAAGTAACAACAAATAATATACAATACAAGCAAGTGGCAGACAAACAATAGCCAACACACCATAGTAAACTCATAACAAACAACAGGAACAATTGGCAATCCTTTAAATAAAAAATATTATGTATCAAAATAATAACCTTATTTACTTCACTTTTTACACGCCTTCCTAAAATTTATAAACTCTTCTAGATTATAAAAAACATTCACTAATAACAGCGAAACAATGAAATCTAAAGATGTCCACAAGAAAAGAAAAATTCGTCTATACAAAACGCTAATTAGAACAGTTCTCAGCAGAAAACATGAGAGCGAAAACTAGATATCTACTTACGTATAGAGAATCTCCTTGAGAGGGTAATTTTGAGAAGAATTATATGACCTGGTTAGGGATGAAAAATAAGATACAACAACGAGTTGTACAGCATCTTTGATGACCCACCTATTTCTAGACTAATTAAAATTTGAAAGCTCCAATGAGCAGGTCACTTACATCAATGGAAGATGAGCGAATACCAAAAAGGATATTGTTCGGACTTGCTGAAGGTAGGCGACCTGTAGGTTAGCCACAAAAGAGATGGGTGGTTCAATAGATACTAACAGTAAGGAGATACTCAATATAAGGACCTGAAGGATGTTATGCTGCCATTGTCACGATTGAAGGAGGTTTATTGAGAAATCCAGAACTCGGCTTATACTGTAGCTTCATAGAAGGAGAGTATATATTCGTCAGTAGAAAACAGTTGAATGCTTGTGATCCGTTAACGGAAAAAGATTCCAATCTTAGCTGCTGAAACAATAATCTATTTAGTAAAACTTAAACTATTTATCACCGTTTTAACCATCAGGCTCGTGAAGCCATCAGATGGCTGAATAATGTAAAATTATAACCTGCATATGCTTTCCTCTTTCCCATTTACTAGTGACAAAATACAAGCTTTTTTTTTTTGCTTTTCTACATTTATGTAATATAGAGAGTTATGTGATGCATACAAAAATCAATTTGTGTTCGTTTTGATATCCTCTAATTTATCTAAAAAGTGACTTTTGAAGAGGGATATCTATCATCTGTCATGTTTGCAGTGTTCTACAGCCCAAATGTGTCTACTGATTATAATAAAATTTGGTTTGGGCATATCTCGGGACTTAAAATTTGTTTTATTCTATAACTCCAAATTTAGGGGTAGCTGTCATAAAAGAAGGAACACAAAATATTTAATCTTTAAAAATTGACTTTAATGATTTTGATGAAATTTATCTCATGGGTAGCCTCTAACAAAAGCATTAACACGTTAGCTGCCGAGGCCTAATACGATACTCTTGCCGTGAGTGCCACGATTACCAAATTATTTTTCCATTATTATTTTTGCATCTACCTATGTTAAATAATATAAGGCAATAGTATTTACTAATTTTATTTACATTTATGCATATATAGTTCCGAGACCGATCGGACCGAAATGCAATTTTTCGGCTTTAATTTTAATCGTAGTATAACGTTTAGGTCCGATCGGACCGAGGTAATTTTCGTGTTTAAAAAAAAAAAAAATCTAAACGGGCTATTTTATTTCTTTATGTTGGCAAGCTCACTATTTTATTTGTCTAATATTTATTTTATAAATACATATATTCATTTTACAACTGTATTCTTTGTGAATTATTCATTACTAAATCAAAATGTTTTTGTAAAATTTTTAATCGGTCCGATCGTGCCGACAAGAAAGTGAAAATATCCACTGATTTTAATATGATATTGAGTAACCATGGTAACGGTTATTAAAGCATACAATATACTATGTCTAACACACGTCTTTACCCAATCCAGAGAATACCAAAATATGCCGATAGGTTGCTGCACTATCGAACTGTGAGCCACAAAACAAAACATTACGTCAGTGACTTTATCGGTCCGATCGTGCCGTAACGCTGCATGTACAGTCACCTTAGTTTCGGTCCGATCGGACCGATATGGCAGCTAACGTGTTAATCCCCATCTCTCCAAAAATGCTGGTTTGTGAGTTATCGGTGAAAAAACAAAAAGTCGGCCATGGAGCTGTTATAAATACTTAATTTGTCAAAATCGGCTGTACTGATTTCATTCAAGTTTTAGTGAAATGTGAAGAATTAATTGCTCACACCCTGTACGAAATTGCAAGTAAAAAAATATTACTGTTCAGAAATAATTTGCAAAAAGCAAAAATGAACCTATCATTAAAAGCTCAATTTTAATAAAATACAACTTACGCTGATGACGTTTTTATGGCACAAGTGAAGCAAGTTCAGATCTCCTATTTAAATATATATATATATATATATATATATATATATATTAAAGTTTATTTTAATTTTTATTTACAACTACTAAACTGACGTTTTTATAACAAATAGTTTTGTTTGGTTAGTATTTCGATTGTGAATGGGTGTATGAGAAAGTTTGTGCAATTTTTTTTTATATTCTTTTATGCTATACAGTAAGGAAGTATTAGTAGGATCTGTTTGTTAGTTTAGGTACTGAGTTTAAATAAATATTTTAGTAAAAACATCTATTGCGCTACAATTTGTTTTTTTTCTTTTCCCCCCCCTAAATTTAGGGCTGGAGTGTGTTTTTCATTATAGCTTTAGTAATGCCTGTGAAAGATTTAATTTATAAAGAGCTATGATCTTAATGTGACAGAATGAGGGTTATATCATCTGCATACATAGAGATTTATTATGAAACAAATAAATCCATAATATATAATATTTTAAAAAATTGGTCCCAAAATTGAACCATGAGGCATTCTATTGTTAATCCTAAGAATGTCAGATTTGGAGTTATCCCTCAACATCTGTAAATTCAACATGGTGAAATTTATTTTCTGGTATCCGGCTCTTGTCAGTTAATCAAATTTTAATTTGCACTACTGAATCTACAATACAGTCTCTCATTAAGTTACAGCTGTACAGAGTTTGCTGTCTTTATTTATTTTGCAACATTTGGATGTTAAAATTGTAATTTGTTTACTAAGTCAACTGGAAATGCTAATTTGCAAAGCTGGGATGCGTCCTTGATTACAATAGTTCTTATAAAACTACAACTCATTTATGAACGTGGTTACTTTCATCTTCAATTACTTATATTGACACTAGAAAGTCCAAGTGTTTGATCCTACAATGCATAGTCATTATAAATTGTGTAAGACTATTTGCCATAATATCAAAAATAGATATTTTATACAAGACCTACCTTATATATAATATTTTAGAAGATTGTAGAATTTATCAATGGTTAGAACAAATATATTGGGATTAGTATGTCAAGGCATAAAAACACCGGGTGTTTCAAAAGTAAGTTAAAACTTTAAATGATTGTGGTATCGTTATTTGTTGTCCAATCGCTAAGAAAAACTCTTTATTGTATGCAGATATAATAATTGGATTTATTAAAAACATCAGCTGTTAATTTCAATGGTATTTATTTGTTGTTATAGAAACAAGTTTTCTCATCGTTGACTAATTTCAAACAGGAATCCAGTAGGTGGAAGAATTGTAGTAGTTTACAATTAATTGATTGATTTTTTTTATTCCATCATTATTTTACCTTTACAAAGATGCATCTCATTGATCCAGTGCAATTATGAAAGTGAAAAAAGCTTATCAGCCGGGTTAAGAAATTTTCGTACTCACAGCGGTTTTTAAGGATGAACCGTGCAGTGTAGTCGCGTATAAAAAGCTTGTTAGTAAATTTGAAACTACCGTGTCCGTTGGAGACATCAAAAGATCAGGAAGACCTTCAATCATAATAGATATAATTGCTGTTGTTAAAGTCTTAAATGAATCAAATGTTTTCTCGTATAATACTAATTACAGAGAATGTAGCGTGAAGAGTTAAAACTACTCCAGGAAGAGAATGGCAGCCACTTCGAACATCTATTTCAATAATCCTAACAAATAAGAATTTAGATTAATTTGTATTATCCTCACCTAAGTTGTATTTAAGGTAATTATATAGCAGAGTAGCCTCACTTCAAAATCAATTTTTATGGGTTTTATTCGGCAAATAAATGTTGGAAAAATATTTTATTATCGAAAAAAAGTGTCGGAAAGATGATTACATAATATAATTACACAAGTTGTTTTTTCGTGAAAAAATTAACTCTGTGTTATCTTTCATACTCATGACATTCACTTCAATAAACGTACGGAAGGTTTGGCCAGATGGTTTTATATATATATATATAGCAACCTGGCCAAACCTTTCGTGACATATAATAATACAGCCCTACATATTTACAGCAAAGAAAACATTATTTGCTGGCTTTCAGCATTGACTGTGAATCATTCCTACAATATTGTTGATCCTGACACTGAAGCACATACGCAGACAATTGAACGCCAATGGAGGGAAGTGCGAGGAAATGTGCCGCGATATGGAAACTCAAAACAACATTTCCATGGCCATATAGCCGAATTTATGTTTAAAAGAAAGTACAATGAGTATAATACTCGTTTTCATCATTTATGGCGAATTACGAGTGAAATACATTTAAATTCAATAAATTCCTCTTCTACTGAATTTTCAGCAGAATTTGACTCTGATTAAGATTTTCTTGTGTAATTATATTATGTAATCATCTTTCCGACACCTTTTTTTCGATATTAAAATATTTTTCCAACATTTATTTGACAAATAAAACCCATAAAAATTGATTTTGAAGTGAGGCTACTCTGCTATATAATTACCGTATTTAATTAAAATCGACCTTGTTATAATGTCGGTTGATCATGGTTCTTTTTTACCAATTATTCTTAAGCCTTTTGGAGACAGGTTTGAGTCATTAATCTTCATATTTCACTAATATTAAATATTATTTATTGCAAAATAAAAGGCAAAAATAATTCATTTTTTTACATAGTTTCCTGTTTTAGAAATACATTTTTTCTATCGAGAAGAAAGGTTTTTTATCCCACCAGTGTAAAATATAGCTGGTTGCATCAGGAACCAATTGCGCACTTATCCCTCCACACCCTTGTCATCTTCAAATCGTTGCCCTCCTAGATCTTCTTTAAGCTGCCCAAACAAATTAAAATCACAGGGCGATGATCGAGTTTAATCCAGTGTATTTCTTCTAGTTTTTAGACCGTTAGAGCTGCAGTATGGGGCCTGGCATTGTCGTGGAGGAGAATGACCTTTCGAATCTATTGGTCTCATCTTTTGCGGCAATATACAGCCCTTACCTTGTTCAACAGCTCGCAGTAGTAAGCTAAGCAGCATTGATTATGCGTTGCTCATACAAAAAATAAATAAACAAAATTCTTCGTCGGTCGAAACAAAACTGTTGAAAGAACCTTGCCAGCTGACAGTTGAGTCTTGGTTTTTACTGAAGATGCCTCACCCCTTTTCTCCACCACTCCATACTGGCTTGTTTCGACTCTGGAGTGTAGTGGTCGACCCACGTTTCGTTTCAAATGACGATCCTACTCAAAAATTCATCACCTTCACAAACCTTGCTGTAAGCCTCTGACAGTCTTCCAAACATCACAACTCCTGATCTGCGGTCAAAAGGCGAGAATCCCATCTGGCACATACTTTACAGAACTGTAGGTCATTTGTGATGATACCTTAACAGCTCCCAAATCTATTCCTGTTTCTATTACACTGTATGATGGGGATGGATAAGTATCATGTACCCATTAAATTGTTTTTTATTTCTAAACCATTGCGAACAAATTCTGAGCAAAGATGTAAACATAACCTCAAAATAAGCTAATACATTTACAACAGTTGATCAGTAAAAACATGTAATAGAATTATTATAGGTGTACAATGGTAAAAACATCTGTTTGAAGTGTGTTACAATATATATATATATATATATATATATATATATATATATATATTTATGGTTATTTTTGCTACTACTAATCTAATCTATTATTTTGTTTACCAAAAACTCTGCATATAAGTTAAGTCAGGTTATATATTCAAATAGATTCATGAAATTATTCAGTTTAAAAACAACAAATGTTTAAAAATTAAAGTTAATAAAGCTTGGTAAAGCTATAAACTTTACTTTTTTTTGTAATTGTAAAATTAGAGTTATTGGTAAATGAAATCAAATTTGGCTGGTAACATATATATATATATATATATATATATATATATATATATATATATTAAAATTGTAATTAAATCAACTTTCTACAGAGTAAGTTGCCATTAGATGGTTTTACGAAGTCTGTGGATGAAGGACTAGCGTTTATAGATATTTTTGTTCCTCTTGACAAAAGTATCTTAATTTAATTAATAGGTCATTTACTACTTCTATATATTAGATTAGATCCATAAATAAATGTTGCAAAAAGTAATGCTACTAATTGATTCTGTAACTGCAAGACATGTGAATTCCTGAATCCGTGCTAGTTTTTCTGCTGATCTTTGGACTCTTGTTTTAGAACACCATACACCATGGCAGGCCACACCACAGTGGTAATGAAACTAAAGCATCAACTTCAACTTTGTACCACCAAGCACCTCCACACCCATGGCGTCACTTTCCCCCTACCATTGACATGATTGAGATGAGAACTTCAGTTTAATCTTTTCACCAAAACTACTCCCAAGTACTAAACCACTGTTCCTATTATTATTTCACTATCACAGAGACAACGACCTCCAACTTCTTTCTTCTGTTAAATTGCATGACCGCAGTTTTGTTCAGCTTAACTGACAGCCCGACTTTCCTGCACCATTGTTCTACAGTCTTTTAACCGCCTGTCCTTATTCCACCTATGTATCATTTTTTTCTCTTGAAATGAAATGAAATGAAAAAATGCTTTATTTCGCAACAAGAATATTCCATCACAATATTTGTTAAATTTTATATTACTAAACTTGTTCTACACCATAAACTTAAAATATTTATAATTGCATTTTAAAAGCATAGCTGATTAGGCTGTCTGCTTGGTTGGGTAGAAATTTTCAAACACAATCACATATTACATCAAAGAAATTAACACATTACACACATTTGATGATCTTAATAAGAAACAAATAACTTTAGAAAATATTTAAAAACAAATCTCGACTACCAATATTTGCATCAAAATTAAATCTTAAAAAAATTTATATTTACGGTATTAAATTACAAAACGGAAAGTATCTTACAATTTGGAAAACATGTGGAAACAAAAGTTTAAAAATGTATAGACGTCCCGATAAGAATTAGAAATTAAATTCTTGAATTAAAGCCCATCTGTATTGCCAAGCTTGTTGAGAAAATTTTGCAAGCCGCACCCAATCGTGCCCATTTAAATACTTTAAAACCTCTTCCTTACTTAGTTCATGCGTTTTAAACCACCTAAATCTGAAATCCTTTAAAATTGGACATTTTCCGATAAAATGGTATGTATCCTCGAACTGATTTAAATTACAAAGAGAGCAATTATAATTTTGTTCCCTGACCCAAGGTTTATAATTTAAATGAAGCAAATCTCCCCTACACTTTTCTCTTTATAGGCTACACTTAAGCAAAATTTAATCAAAATCATTAGATGTAATTTTAAGAAAATTATAATTTTGACGTTTTTCTACCCCTAAATTTTGTGTTAACGAAAAAAAATTAATAAAAAGTCTTGAGGTATCGTTAAAATATGCCCGCATACCAAATTTGATTAAATCACTCTACACGTTTAAGCTGTAGAGATACATACAACAGATGTTAAACAGACTTTATTTCATCCACTTTTTTGGATTCAAGTGACCTCAAAACAAATATATCCGTATAAAACGCGACATTTATTTTGTTTAACTCATCAAATTTATGCGAGAAAGTAACAGACATACTGAGATAACCAATTAGAGACCAAGAAATTCTCCAACAGTGTAATAAGTTTATTCCAGGAAAAGTGTTTAAGAATTTTGTGAAAGTGTTAAATATTATAACTCTAACTTTTCCGCAACTGATTAACATGTTTTTATGTTGACCACTACTTACTGTAGATCCTTGTTCATAATTAGATGAGTTGTGTGTATTAGAATGTGTTGATAAGGTTGTATTTTGTTTTTGTTTATCTTCACTTTTTAAAATTTAATCTTGAGTTAAATCCCTCTTTTTCATCTTTCCCATCAGTTCTCTCGTGACCAATTGTTGTTCTCTTCCAACCCTGATGCTATTAGAGTATTCAAGGACTCTAGGGTGTCTTTATTATTTTATGTACTTTTCTTCCTTTTTTTGTATAAGGTGATGATGGTTGAAAGGATTTGTTGTTGGAAACTGTTAGCGTAGTTAAACGTACGCTCAATCTCCTTATAAAGAAAGAGAATAACAGGTATGCACTTCATTATTCAGTTCTCCAGGTAAACCAAAATCACTTAGAAAAGTAGAACTTGAAACTAGAGTGCCCAAATTTTCAGTGCAAAGAATTGTAAAAAATAATAATAATAAATAAATTTTACAAAAGACACCTACTTGAAGATGATACAGACAGAAGAGTGGAGTTTTGTTTTTGCATCGTTGAGCTTCATGAAACTAATCCTGATTGGGATACTCATATTGTTTTCTCAGATGGGTGTATTTTCTACCACAATGGTATTTTAAATAGTCTTAACTATGATTATTAAAACACCCAAAACCCTTACGTTGTTGATCTGAAACTTCTTAAATCAAAAGGAATCACTGTCTGGGCGGCTGTGACTGCTAATGGCATGCTGTCTTATGGGCGGCTGTGACTGCTTATGACGTTTCGGACAGCACCATGATTAGAAATAGGTATTAACAAGTTTTAAATCAAGAAGTACTGCCCCATTTTATGGTTCCAGAAATGGGCCAAGCTATGTTTCAACGAACAAGATAGTACTTCGCCCCACTATGCAAATTCAGTCGAACAATTACTAAAATAACAATCTTCAAGGGCGTTGGATTTGCCGTGGAAGTCAGTTTTTAGATGGACCATCCCAGTCTCCTGATTTAACTGCATGTAACTTTTTCTTATGGGGCTGTTTAAAGGAGCAAGTGGTACACCCATAGTTTCAAAAATTATGAGGATTTGAAGAATATTTTCGAAGAAGAACTTTTTCGGATCACACATAATTACTTTACAAGGACGTACTGAGGCGGTTTGGAATTGGCCAAAACGCTCAAGGCAGAATAAAAATTGTAAAGCTGATTCGTTAGCAACGTAGTAGGTAAAGCCAGCAGTTAGCGATGTTGATGCGTCACTAACGGGAATAAACTTGTCCGTGAAACAAAAATGTTTCAAATTTAAAAAATAAAGTACCGAGAAAGATTGTAAAAGTAATAATAAAAATATTTAGTAAGGGGGGAAATTTTCATAAATTAATAATTAAGAAAGTTACGGGGAAAACAACTTAGACAAAAAATACTAAAATATACAATAAATGAAATTAACAAATGGTAAATTAAATATAAATAAGTAAGGGGGAAATAAAGGGGAAACATGAAATAAAAATAATAACTCCAACGATATTTTAATAAAAAAAATAAATAAATAAAAAAAAAAAAACCTTAGGCACTTATAAAAATACCAATTTATCGAAAAATTAGATAAACATTATAAATAGAATGTATTTATAATTAAGAAATGTTTAAATTAGTGTGTTGTACAGAATGAACAAACCAAATTTATAAAATCAGTAGATGGGGGTTTTAATAACATGTTTTCATGGGAAAACGATGTAAAAAACTTTAAATCAAGATTTCTCGCGAAATAAACATAGCAGAGAAAAAGTGATCATAGTTACATTCGTTCCTACCAAGAACAAAAAATAAAAAAGTGTTAAAAAAACCAAAAACCAAATCAGGGAAAAAACTAAATTTTGAAATTGTTTAAATTACGTAAAAGCTAAATAACTCGAGAAAGAAATGGACTACAACCACGAAACAAAAACCTAAAGGATCCCAAGAACATTAAGAACCAAGATCTAAAAAGAAATCGAGAATCGGAAGAGCGAAGCAGAAGTTAGAGAGAAAAGAAGAAAAAAGTACAGAATTTCAACCAAAATCATGTTTTAACAAGAGGAGGGATCGCTGAGCGAAACTCGACCGTAACCAATGACAAAGAAGTGGAGACAACCGATAAAAGATAAAAATTTGTGAAGAAATAAAGTAAAAAGGAAGAAATAAAAGGATTAGAATGAAATAAAAGAATAAATATAATAAATAAATAATCTGTAAATATTTTGGGAAATGAAAAAACCCAAAATAAAGCATAAACTCGCCGAAAACGTATAAAAACGTGAAGGGATAGTTTATGAGGGAAACCAAGTTAAGTTGGTACTCAAAATTCCCAAGTCAGAGGAGCTCTGAAATATTCAAGGTAACTTGGATACTCTTTTTTCAACCAGCCTACGAGGAAGACGTGCTTCAGGAGTCAGCACCAGCAGAAAATCTACTCATTGAACTTACAACATTAGACTACAGGCATCGGGAGATCATCTCAACCCATCAGAATCTTCAGCATCGTATATGATCTTCATTAGTGTTCAAGGTACCAATACTTTGATTTATTGGAAACTTTAGGGAATTAATAATAATAAACGTAAATTCATTTTAATTAAATATTCAATAAAAATTATAGGGGAAGTGTATTTTTTAAGTAAATTCAATTTTAAATGATTTGTTCTGGTCATTCTGAGTATAAAATTTAATATGTTATAGAGTGTCTATATAAAATTTAATGTGTTGTAATATATGTGTATAAAATTCATTGTGTCTTATGGTAGAGATTTTGTAGTATAAAGAAAAATATAAATTTACCAAACAAAAGAAAGACCTTCAGTCATAATATAAAAAGTAATAAATATTGATAATTGATTTGAAAAATCTTTAATTGCTTTTCATTATTGTAGAGATTCCTATAGTTGTATGCCATTTTAAATATATATCTGTGAAATAAAGTGTGTGCTCTAAAGAGAAATTTACAAAAATTAATTATTTGTACATTTTTCTGAATGGAATAAAATTTGGAAACCAAACTCTCCCACACGGCACGACCTCTAGGAAGAGTCGTATACACAAGTTTAAGAAAAGGTAAAATTGACTGAGCAATCAATAAATTCATTAATAAATAAAACGAAATAAAGTCGAAAAGACTTATTTCTTGACAATTTACGATAAAAGTAAAATTGTCTTGCATACGATACGTTGTCGCAAGCGGGGAAAAAGCCGGAAGCAAAATTTGAGTAAATTCCCGAACGATACGTGTTAAATTGAGAGTCTACGTTAATCTTGCAAGGTGTATCGTTGCAGTACGAGTCATTTGTTAGGCGTTGCTATCAGTGTGTCGCTGTGGATGGGTTTCAGTTGTTTTTTTTTTTAATTGTGTTTGTATCAAATTATGTTTATAGCAATAAAAGTTTTTTCCCCAAACTCAACAAATCTAGTACTTTATTTCAACGGCTGTTTTTGTGTTGCCGCCATTTTCTTTCTATAAACACCAATGTGTTGAAATTTTCACACAACATTTTTGGTAACTTTATTAAAAAATATCTAAAGTTTCAAAAGAATCGGTTGAGGAATAAGCGATTAATAGAAAATCAAAAGCGTGTACCTCTTCGTGAAACACACTGTACATATAGAGATAAAATTAATCATATTACTTTTCAAACTTGATATTTTCCTTCATTACCAAATCTTCCAGTAGCATCTAATAATTTGAGAGTGATAATAATTTTTCAAACATTTGAATTACACAAGTTGTTGTTAAGTTATTTACAATTCATATTAGTTGTTTGAATATGATGTTAATATGGGTGTGAAGTTATACAATCCATAGAAGAAGGTCAGACAGTAATCTTCAGTATACATCTCCTTGTCGCCCTGACCTAATTTCCAAAAGTTGTTAAACTTTGATCAACAAAGGAGGGCTTATCACTTAGCACTCATTTTAGAATTTTGATCTGTGGGAACTTTCTCACGTACATGTAGTATAGAGAAAGTTATGTGATGGATCTAAATTTGATGTCAAGTTTTTTGCAGATAAATCTATTTTGAGGTGACGGTTTTTAGAAGGATGTTTGCCTATTGTATGTCGGAGTCCTCTACTTTGTGGTGCAACAATTTATGGAAAGGCTAAACAACTTTTCATTCTGGTAGTGTATGGTAGCACTTACCTTGATTCTAGGACAACACCTTAACTTTTTAAACCTTCAGTAATTGCACTCAGTGAAACTGGTAGACAGATTTACTTGAGTTACAATTTAACATATTTTTTTCATTTGATTTCAGATAGCCATGAAAGCGTTGTACGTTTGGTAAAACTTGCAGATCAATATGGAGTTGTTATTATACCTTACGGTGGTGGTACCAGTGTCTCAGGAGCTGTGTGTTGCCCTGAAAATGAACACAGGTGTATTCTGTCATTGGACACATCACAGATGGTAAGCATTTCATTTTATATCTGAAGGATTCATAAAATATACTGATAAATAAAAAGAAAGGATTTTAATAAAAGAATTACTTATACGGTTATATTTTTAGTGGATGAGATGATTTAGATGTAGATAAGTCTCCATTTAGGTAGATTAAGCTATAATTAGTTAGAGATAAAATGGACCACCATATTGGGCACAGCTGCATGTTCTCTCGTTTGTCTCTCAAACGTTTATATTGAGACCTGGACATTGGACACCGCAACAAGAAACTCACTAAAGAGTAACCAGCGTTTGATGAAAGTACTTAATAGTAGTTAGTAATTGGGGCCTTAATGATAAAAAATATACTGAATTGACTTCACTCATTCATGACCACATTCCAAAACGGTTATGTGCAACCAGTCAGTAGAATATCCTTTATACAAACCCACTGATCATGTCACATGCTGTCCCAGTAGGCTTTTACTTCTGCCCTATAGGACACCTTTAGTCTGAAAACTTGATCGAATAATCTGGGAATGAATCAACAAACCTAGAATCTACCTCAACCAATGTACAGACTGTACCAAGTCAGTCCACTCCCCACGCCAATCTCAACTTCCTCTTTTCCTTAGATCTGTAATTTTATACTCCCGGGTCTAGCAGTGAAGTTGTGAACCACTCGCCATATCTAAATCAAAATTAATCAAACTAATCTCAAATACAGAGTGTCTGTAGTTAGTACATTAGTAAATTTGAGCAATACAAGCAAAAAGACAATAAATCTAACTTTGTATTGCATTTTACATTTCTTGCTAGACATGAACTAACATCCCAGTAGAGGTCACTCTCAGTTAATAAACGAATGATGAAGATTTTATAATAAATGACAATTCATATATATTTGTTGTTATAGTATTAACTTATATAATCATTTACCTTGATAAAAAAAACGAAATTTAAATTATGAAAAAACTCACAAGTTGTGAAGCTGATTTTATGATTATTAATTTGATTTACTTATTAACATATGAAAATTAAGAAATGAAATTCATTTGCAATACCAAGGTTGGTCATTTATTGTCTTTAAATATCAATTATAAAATTATAAGTTCATTCGAACTTAATCGGTACATAAATAAAATTGTTTTGAAGTTAACATAAAATTAAAATATCAAACCATTGAGATTAAAAGAAAATATCTCTTATTAACTACTCACTGAGGTTATGAAAAGTTCATTTTAGAGTCTTACTATCTCAGGTTGGGAGGAATTGGTTAACACATAGCTATTTAAAATAGATTACTCAGAGTCTGTGTCTCGTGAAAAATTCAGATACATACACATAAAATTAAAAGAACACAATCAATTAAAGTTTATATCTTGGGGGAATATTGTTAATTATCACTTGAGTTTCTTTCTCTCGGGACAGGGTCAGTGCGGCAAATTTGTCAAGGAAGTGGGGTAATTATACACTTATTGACAAAAGATATTAAAAAAGAGTAAAATATTAATTGATTAGTTTTAAATAAATAATGAGTGGTGAAATGATGATAGACAGCAGTCACAACTGTTCACAAAATTTATGTTTCTTAGTAATCTGTGTACATATAGAAAATGGTTCAATTGGTGTGATATTAGTTATAAATTATTCCACTTTTGTGTTTGAATGTTCAAAGTTTATTAAAGTAGGCTACTTAGGCCTATTAGTGGGTATATAAGATGAGTACAAAACAAAATATAAATTTGAATGGTCTCACCAATGTTCTCCAAGACGTTGTAATTAGCTGGTATTATGTCTGCTCCTTGGTAGATTTTCAGAAAAAAAATTTACTGTTACTTGTCACTTTTAAATTGTGCTACTTCTCAGCACTCCGTACAATATTTAAATATACTTTTCCATTTATTAAACTGTATTAAACGGGAGCTGAGTCAGGAAACGTCCATTAAGCTTGGGATCTTCCAACAAAACTATCTAAAATCATTGTTACAGTGTCCATAGAGATTCATTATTATCCATTTTTCTCTGATCTTGATTAAGATTAGTAGCACTGATGAAATGAATACATGACCCTAATTTGTTAAGCAAGAAGTTGATAAAAACTTCATTTAAGACTACTGACTCTACTATTACGGTATACATTAAATTTGTTGAAGACATACTAAGAGGGGTTCCAAATAACTTCCTTTAAATTTAAACTATCTTATTCCTAAACACAATTTCACCTTGGTCTTAATCTAAAACTAGTTGGAATTTCCAGCACTTTAAATTATGGGCACGTGGTCATGTGGTTGCTGTATCGGTGGGTGTGGCTTATATGATTTCTGTCACATATGTCTATTCCACCATCTTTGAAATAGGACTTTGGTTGTATTTATCGTCAATACTAAATTATTTCGAGGTTTTCTTTGTATGTTCAGGTGACAACTTATACGTCAAGATATCTGTTTGATCCATAGGCCATATTTGTTTTGTCGAAGCGATAGTCGTATTCTTTATAATTAATTATTTATGACGCTCTGGTCCGGTTCGGCCATTGTAAATGATTTTAAAATCAATCTAATCTTGCTACGGGGATATTTAATTTGAATAATATGGAAGTTTAGGCCTCTAAATTGTATATTCTAGGCTTATGTTAAAATTCGGGGAATCACATTATTTGAAGTTATCTGGTCGATGTTCTAGTATTTTTAGGCTCTTGTTTAATTTACATTGTGTAAACGTGGTTATGCGGATCTCCCACTAGATGTCGCGAGAATTAGCAATTCGTTTGAAATGCATTATGGCATATTTATTTCCGAAACTGTAGTTATTAAAATTATTAAAACAACTCTATTTGGGGTTGTTTTAGTTTATTAACTCATCTTAAAATATATTACTTATTCCTTAGGGGTTGTAAAAAAGCCTCCCTCCATTGCCACCCATATTGAACTAATTAAAATATCAGAGAAGACAGATTGAGCAGTCACCACAGTTCGAAATGGAAAACCACATAGTGACAGTTTAACGACATAACCTACGACGATGGTAATCTCATCTAAAACAATGTTTGTTTTGTTTAGAATCGGATGCTGTGGTTAGACAGAGACAATCTGATGGCTTGTTTTGAAGCTGGAATCATTGGACAAGACCTAGAGAAAGAGTTGAAAACTCGTGGATTTACTTCTGGTCATGAACCTGATTCATATGAGTTTTCAAGGTAACTTGATTATAACTAAGCTTTTTCTATAATTAACGAATTCTCATGAAAAAATTAACGCAACAGTTCTTATAGTAAGACCGAAGCACGAGAATGTTAAATCTGCAGTGATCTACACCTTTAAAATATATAAATCTTTATTATAATTCATTACAAGATTTTTTTTTTTTTTGTCTATTGTAGCACTAAGAACAATATCACTACAATATTATATTTTTAATATACATTTTTATTTACTGAGCTCTTTTGAAGAACAGTAGATATTCTCTAAAATCTAGAATATTAGCACACAACAGGGTGCTATTTCTCCTAACCCTTGAATTCTCTAATAGGGTCAGCGCCGGAAGAAAACAAGTGTTAAAGAAGAGAGCCCTGATAGGAAAGATGAAAAAGAGGGATACATCCCAAGACTACATGAATAAAGGTGGTAAATCCAGCTATGATTTCTCAGGTTTGCCACACCCGTTCCCTATAATGGAACTAAGAACAAGAAAAGCACAAGTTACAAAACTACACTACACAAGAAATGGCGAACAACTGGTTTTTTTTCCAGTTTCGAACATGACCCTAGTCTACTAGGCTATATTGCTGTTTTTCATATTCTAGGTTTACCACTTGATAATTGGAGTTGATTTATACTCCCAACAGTTCCTTCAGCTTTGCTTGTCAATTGTAAAATGAACGTCATACTAAATAGTGTTTATTTTAGTCCTCTATTAAGTGTGATATATTAATTAGAAGGCAAGATTTTGAAATATAAATGTTGCTGAATATTTGCGAAAAAATAAATAGTTAAACAGGTTTCCAAAAAACAAAAACAAATTTACCTACAGTATGTCCTAAAAATTGAGGTTATAAGTGTTTATTTATTGTAATGTTTTACAACTGCGTTATTATTAATGGAGGCAAATAGCAATATAATAACTGAACCAATTAAGTCGTTGTTTTCAACTCCAAACGGTAAAAAATGTTTAAATATGAAGCCAAAACTTCTTTCTCATAAATCAATGCTAAGTATTAACTACAATTATAAAAACACATATGCCTCTAACAAGTGTGAGCTTGCTAGTGTAACTGTCAGGCATGTGACAGTAGTAGTATGTAAGCTATTTTTCATTCATTCTCTATATACTTCTTTTGTTGGTGGTAGACCTATAGGTTTTGTTATTCATTGAAACTAAATAATAAAAGTCAGCCAATTTCAAAATAGCTGTTTGAAAAGATTTTTGATATAATTCTTTCTTATTTGTTGATCATTTTGTGCAGCTGTCACTTTACGTATATTAATAAACAAGATTGAAGTTGCTAAATAAGCTTATCCACAAAAATATCAAACTAAATTGAGATTTTGTAATGTCTCCATATCAACAACGTGCTGGAGTAATAATAAAAAATTGTGTTCAGTTTAGGAGGATGGGTTGCTACTCGTGCTTCTGGCATGAAGAAGAACACCTATGGTAACATTGAAGATTTAGTTGTACAAATGAAGATGGTAACTCCAAGTGGGATACTGCAGAAACCAGCTAACGTGCCTAGAGTATCCAGTGGACCTGATTATAATCATGTTATATTGGGCTCAGAAGGTAAACTATACGATTATATTTAATTTAACTTAACCTTGTTTGCTTGTAGTTCAGGATTGTGATCAGTCACAGGTCGATCATGCAGCTTTATCGGATCAGTTTATATTTTAATCTAATGTGAACATTAATGACCCAATCCTGTGTACAAAATTGAAAGTAATCAAATATTATAGTTCAAGAATAATTGGCAAAAATCAAAAATGAACCTTTATCACCGTTATTAAAAGCTTCACTGTAATTAAATATAATTAACGTTGAGGATGTATTTATGGCACAAATTTAGGCTCTTATTTAAATATACAAATATCTTTTCAAAGACTGCATCCATGGTTCATTTTCTCTTTTTAATTGATTTGCTACCTTATTGAAACTGACATTTTTGGTGACGATTAGTTGAGGGTTGTTTTTATTTGATTTTAGAAGTAGGTGAGTGAGAAAGTTTATGCATTATTTATTTTTAATTTGTGTCTTAAACAAGAAAAGTTTTCAAGTAAGTTATATGCTTAAAACTTTTAAGATGTTAAAGTGTCTAAAATCTTTTGTCGAAGATAAGGTTTAAAAACTGATATCAAATTCGAATCAGTAAGTGTGACATGTCGCACCAATATATTGTTTCGTTGATGAATAAGAATAGACATATTTATGTGTTATAAGAAATAATTTCACCATTACAGGCCAAAATTCAATACTCTGAATACCAAATATACGCTACTAACCCTTTCGCGGGCAATGCATTATCAACTGTGTATACGAGAATGGGCAAGCCTTTTTTTTACCAAATACAACACCTTTACAAAAAAATTTGTCAAAATTTCAATTTTTCATAGAATTTAGTGAAAATAATGTCACTTACCAAGTACACTCTGGAGAATCACATGGTGTTCAAGTTTTTTTATTTGTTAAATTTATAAATGTTGAAATAAAATTTTTTCTAAAAAATGAATAACAAAAAACTCAAAAATTGTATATTTGAACTAATTTAACACCATAAATTTATGTTATGAATTTTTGTTGTTGTATATGTCTTAAGAGTCCAATTAATTTCAAACAATTTTAAAAAAAATCACTTAAATTGGTTAATATTTACAATTTTTATATTAGTTTTTATAAAATGTGTCAGCACTTGTGTTTTGGAAAGCATTCCGGGTGTAGGCCCTTGGTACATCTGCAACAAACCGTTCTAGATCTTCGTTTCCTTCCTTCTGCAGTACAAACACAGCATTGTTTACATTATCACTATCAATAATAAGTTCATCACCAGTTTCACTGTCCGAATCAAAAAATAAATCACTTTCACTATCTTCATCCAAATATTTGTCAATATCTGAAGTGTTGACACTAGGCCCTGCCATTACACTGCTTGTAATGTAACCAAAAACACAAATATTTAACAAAAAATACGCTAAACTAATATGAAAAAGTAATAGAACTGAGTAAAGTAAACGATGTAAACATAATAAGTAACTAAGAAACTAATTTAACTGTTTAAAATAAACACACAACTTAAGACCACTAACAAACAATGACGCTGCAATAAACATAACCTCCATAACAAAATGCAATCGGCTGTGAGCTTTGTAGATCGACTTCAACTTTAAAATATCGATATAAATCGATGTTGAAATATTCCTTTATTCTTTATGAATAGAACCACATAACATAGAGCGTGATCTGTTAGTTAATACTTAAACTTCGTGCAGTTTTAAAGGTTACCGATAGATCGTTACTCTGCCCGTTTTAGCAAGTATACTGGGTAACGATAGATCGTTACCTTGCCCGCGAAAGGGTTAAGCTTTCGTATAGACGGCAACTATGCCAACAACAACGGATGGACGGCATGCCTAAAATCACTTTTTTGGTTTCCAATATCCATAAAACTTGGAGATCAGGCAAAAAATAGAGGTTGAAATTTTTTACGATTACCAAACTCACCCTATACTTACTTCCTGTAATGTGTCATATTAAACTTAACTTTATAAGTGCCAAATTGTTTTTTCATTCAACAAAACCTGTTTTAGTTGACCTGTTAAACTCCATCTTCATATATGCTATAGATAAACATGTATTCTGTAGCTTACTTTTACCAAACGTATTACATTTATATAATTATGTCATCCTCGTAATACTTCAAAATCAGTGTAATAAAATGTTAAGTTTTACAGGAACTCTGGGAGTGATTACGGAAGTGGTGCTGAAGATCCGACCTCTGCCTCGATGTAAGAAGTACGGCTCAGTTGTATTTCCTGACTTTGAGACTGGGTTTAAATGTATGCGGGAAATTGCAAGACAAGTAAGTAGATTATTATTGTCTTATCTAGTTGAATATTTTGTTTTAACTTTTGTGTGTTTTAATAATTATTATTTTTGAATTTGTCATAGAGTAACTATTTTTATTTAAAAAATTTGTATAAAAAAATCAAATTTTTTGTAATATTTACAACCAGAAAATAAACTGATGATATATTGTTCATATAACCGTAATAGGGTTAAGGAAAAAATGTATCATTTTACATTACTATATACTAAACAAATTTAAAATTGAAAAACTGAGGATGGTTCAATTTAGGAGTACACCCAGCAACTTAAACTCTTACAAAATGTTAAAAATATTTTTATAGATATTAGTGAGTAAGAAAGTTGGTCCATTATGTATTTAATACGTTGTTTGTTTAACAGAGATGTCAACCAGCTTCTATACGACTCATGGACAACGTACAGTTTCAGTTTGGACAAGCTTTAAGACCTGTGCCTGGTGTGTTGGGAGGAATTAAAGATAAACTAAAGCTAGCCTACTTGACTAAAGTAAAAGGTTTTTCATTGGATTCTGTCTGTGTTGCTACAATACTGCTTGAAGGTGGGAATTACTTGACACAAATTCATTTTAATTTATTATTAATTTCATTAATCTTACATATAACTTGAGGGATGAAGTTAATACAAAATTTATATCAAATTCCAAATCGGTACTTTTAAAAACATCTTACATATATGTAAACTATCTATTCCCATCTCTGACTGTCTGTTTTCATGCGGTTTTCTTTCGTATGTAGGTACATTATTTGGTTATGATTTAATCTATGTTTGATCAATAGTTCAGTAGTTCCCAAGTTTAACAATTTTTGTCTGCAAAGAGTAAATGAAAAGCAAAATTTGTGATATTTTTTGTACTCTCCTAAAACAATCGGTGACGGATATGGTGTATGATTTGAATGCTAATGGAAACAGAAAACTTTTTTTAAATCAGTATAATAGTTTCAAATTATACTAATTTTTGTTAATGAAAAGCAGTTAATTCACATTTTATGCATTTTCCATGACAACATATGTTATTGTCGGTGAACAAAATCCATACATGATTTCAATGCAAATTGGAATTGTAAACATTTTTGAAATCGGAGCATTAGTTCCAGAGTTTCAACCAATTTCTGCTACTGAAACATAGAAAATGCAAATTTTCTGATACATTTTATGCAATTTCACGTTCCTATCTTAATTTTTCTGACTACTATCGTGCTTACATACAGACGACAACAATGACAGACAAGCACCATCTCAAAAATTATTTTCTCGGTTTCCTGAAGCCATGAAAGGTAAAAATGAGTAAAAAAACTGGTCAAATTCTTTTGCAACTACCAAACTTTCCCTTTACTACTTGTACTGGATAAGTAATATGTTTCAAACCTCTAGATAGTTTATATTAAATATATTTTGTATTTAACCTAATTGGTCTGTCTAAAATAATCCTTACTGGAGTGTTATTAAGCTACATCCGTTTCGTCTGCAAAGAGATCATCAGGCTTCGCACTTGTCACATTTATAAAATTACACACAATAAATACACGAATATTTAAACACAGTATACAATTTAAAATTCACCAACTTCGCCACTCTAGTCATAATCAATGTAGGTTTTGGGCCCATTTACATCCTACTATCTTGTTATCAATCAGTTAACTCGACTCTTAAGTATTGTAATTGTTGCTTCACACACTAAATAATGCAAATTGTGTATTCAGTACAGGTGGAGATGAAGGTTAGGTTAGGTTATGCACACAAAGCCCGATTTCAACACCAGTGAAGTCACAAGCAAAGCTAGTATATTGTAAAATGCATCAATATCTGTAAATATATCAATATATTTTTTAATGTTGAGATATTTATATACTTTAATATATTAAAATAAAAGTATGAGTAAGTTTTCTTTTTAATTTGTTCTTGAATAGCACAAATTTTAAGTAAGGTCTGTTTTGAAGTATAAAGATGAACAAAATTTATTATAGCCCAAATTATTTTTCAAAACAATATTATTATTCATTTCTACATATATTTTATAGCGTTTCAACAGATTCCTCATTCTAACTTCTTAAAAGTTTGATGCCAATTTGTTAAACCAGTTCGTAGCCACTTTTCAGTTCATCATCATCATTATCCATTTCTTTAAATACAGGAATAAGTATTTTCTTACAAACGATACGTATATTAAATCAAATTTGATTCAAGGACAATTGTCACTATCTCCAGTGATGCATGAGCTGCATTAATTAAACTATAACATTAATGTGTTTGATTTAATATTATTTTAGATTGTGTATGGATAGGAGACACAGGCTTACCTTGGAAAGTGGTCCTTGATATTACCTAAATAGTATATAAGTAAGAAAACGCACACAAACACACTAAAGTTCTGAAATATTTAAGAGATTAAAACAATTCAGGTTTCTTTTTATACTCTACTGATTGAGAAAGTGAACAGTGTTTACGAAATATTTCAGAACTTTAGTATTTTTTTACTTATATACTATTAGGTAATTTAGGTAAGGACCACTTTCCAAGGTTACTATAATTTCTTACCTATAAACCTCGACAAGTTGACTATGATTTTCAGCAGCACTATTGTTTTTTGCTAACAAAAAACGTATCACAATATAGCAACCTCACAGTTGGCGGAATTATTTATCATAACACACATTTTAAATTGCTCTCACATCACAACCGCATTTCAAATGCTGACAAAATAACAGCTGGTTATGGTAATTCATTACCACCATTGGCAGTAATTTTAAAATGAGCCTTTTAATAAACGGTGCAAAAACATTGAACAAACTTTCTCACTCATCAAACCACAAAACCAAGTAAAAATAACCCAAACCATTGATCATCAAAAAATGTCAATTTAGTAGTTGTCAATAAAAAACTGAAAATGAACCAATGAAGTCGTCTTTGAAAAAATATTTAAATTGGATCTTAAATCAAGCTTGTAAATAATAGATTTTACACATGGGTTTGGATTATTAACCTTCAGAGTTCACTAAAATTTGAATCAAGTTGATAAAGCAGATTTTGAAAAATTAAGTAATTTATAACTGTAACTGTCCCATGGTTATAACTAGCCGATTTTTTGGCTTTTTACCAATCTGGATCTTTTGATAAATAACAACAAATGCGTTATATTTGGATTCTTAGTTGGATACAGTTCAAAAAAAATCATTAGAGCAGATTTTGAGTAATAACAATTTTTTTTCTATTCCTAAATTTTGAATTAACAAAAATATTCAAAAGTCTTTAAATATAGCCAAATGATGGCCACATAGGAAATTTGATTTTAATCAGTCTAGGCTTTTGGTCTGTAGAACACTGCTCATCAAACAGTTTATAATTTAAACCATAGAGCCCAGACAGACTTGCAAAAAATACTTTTTAACTCAAAAGAAATATATTCACAAAAAAGAGACATAAATTTTATCTAAGTTATTTAATACTTACTCCATTTTGTGACTTATTTTGTAACATATGTTACGCATTTCAGAACGTATGTTCCATCTTCAGACTCGTTAAAACATTAAAACCATACAAAACGTACACATCAATACAATAAACAAATAACACTCAAATGCACGACAGGTGTATATCAACGGTTCAAGAACTACTCAAGGATGTGTACGTTTTGTAGTGTTTTAATGTTTTAACAACTTCTCAGGAGTGAGTCTGAAGATGGAATGTACGTTCTGAAACCCGTAACATATGTTACAAAATAAATCACAAGACGGAGTAAGTATTAAATAACTTTGATTAAAATCTGTGACTTGAATACAAGTACTCAAAAATGAGTTTTAATGACTTTAAAAATAAATTTTATGACTTTATCTGTACTACATATTTGTAGAAAGTAAACGTGCCTCGTATTTATCATTATAACAAAAACACTGTTGATTGTAATCCCAGTTCATATTGTTTAAGGTTATCAGTTAGCTGTTTTTAATTAATATGAATTCGAAACATACTCAACTAATATGCAATTTATAGACTTACGCTTAGTATTTATTGTAATATGAATTACAAATTTCTAATTAGAAATGTGGTAATGCAGGTGATTCTGACGACGTTGCTAGCCAAGAAAAGAAAATTTATGCAATTGCAACGAATGTTGGCGGCATCCCTGCTGGAGAAACTAATGGCGAGAGAGGATATACTTTAACGTTTGTCATAGCTTACATCCGAGTAAGTATTCCATAGTAGTATTTATGAGTTTGTTGAATTTTACAATTCCAAGTTATTCTGGAAACTAAACATTACACTTTGAAAAGAAAACACAACAACCACTTTATTTTAATGATGTAGTCGCCATCTTTAGTTGTTACATACAAACTTTCTTGAGATGGTTTACAAGAGTTAGATGATCCAGACTTGAGCAGGAACACGTCCTGTTAATGGTAAAGTACGTAACTGTGTTTCAGTCGGATTTTACAGATTTAATTGAATGTAACCAGGGCCAGATTTAGCATTTTGGCTCCCCTAGGCCCAATAATTTTTCCGCCCCCTAGTCTGGTTAAAGTTACTTCCCCAAAAACCTTTATTAAAAAGTTATATCAGGCTTATATGTTAATTGCTTAAACACCACTCCATGATGCAATTTTACCATTGCAAGTTTTTTGAGTAATGTACTTGGTTCTGGGCTTAACAAAATGCCGTCTTAAAACACTTTTAGTAATTTTATATATTAAATAGTGAGCTCATGTTTGTGGGACTGAAACAAAACGATCCAGCCAGTTCTCCCGTGTTTGAGATCAATGTTGTAACGAAGTTGATGCGCAATGTTGAAAAATAGTTTAACTTTACCAACAATTATTTGTTCCAATGAACTTCAAAATCAGAATGATTTTTTTGTAATCAATTCAAAAAATATGTTAAGTTATGGCTATTTATTTTTATTTCTAGATATTAAAAAAAAAAAAATTTCCTGCCGTGCACCCTCTGGGAGCTGGCGCCCATAGGCTCTGGCCTATTGGGAAATCTGACCCTGAATGTAACGAGAAAAAGATGAGACATTGATAAGAATGTTGGTGTGGAATTGTTTCAAAATCATATTGAATTCAACAATGTTACACTTTGTTGGGTTTTTATATGTACTGAGATTACGGGGAATAAATGTGCAAACATGTTGATTAACAAAGCATCAGCAGCGAAACTCATAGAACGTAAGCTATCCAAGAGGCTGACTAATATAAGTCATCAGCACTTGGGCTCAGAAAAAGCACAAGAGGAGATGGAAAAATAACTCAGGTTTTTGAACAGATAACTTTTATTTTACGCCCCCACCCCCTCCCTATAAGCAAATTGCATCTGGCCTTTTTTTGTTAGGCAATGACAATGTAAGGAAGAGCGTAGAGTTAGTTACAAGATAGTGCCACATCAGAATACATATATATGATGGGTATACTCATCAGAATACCAGATCTTCGGATGTGATTGTCTTGATTGGGAAAGGACATGGACCATGGAATCCCTTGTCAGGAGGATTCTGAAACTCATGGAAGTTACAGGTCTTCTTGGGTAATCAAACCATATATTTTCCATTTGGGACTACAATAAGCTCTTGTGGCCGATATACAAAAGAGACAAGCCACTCAAAAAATAAAAAGATAGCTTGGGTGAGCCATGGGGGTTCAAACTTTATAGAGTTTAACCAGCTTTGAGAGAAAAATTGGGATGCTACAAAGTGAACTCTGTTTGAGAAAGCTAGAACAACAGGAATTTCAACGTGCTAACCACACATTAACCATCTGGAAGCCATCTAGCAGAACTATAGTTTATTTTATCCAAGGGGTGGACTCTAATCGGCCTAAACAGCCCTCCACCAATGCATGCACTTACCGGCAGGGCTGGCTTGCCATTGGTTAATGACTCAACCACTGGAGAGACCATTATAAAATTGTAATGTTTTGATTTTATCGTTTTTCCTTTCCAGGGTGATTATTTATGTGATACACATAAAAATGTGATTAAAACAAGACTAAATACCATATAATTACAATGATTTTAAGTTTATCAATTATGAAAATTGATGGTGTAACCCTGATATAATTTTATGATGTTTATACCCTGATATATGGTGTTTGGACTCATTGTTTTCGTCTTTCTGTAAAGATTCTATAAATAACTTCCTCAATAAAATCAAATTACAAATGTAAAAATTTGCAATCAGGTAGTGCAATATTCGGTAGGTGGCCATTACCTAGGTTTAATTGCACGTAAAAGCACAAAAGTGCTAGTGAGGGTTGCTTAAGCCGACAGAATCCATAATTCGCCAGAGGAACTTTAAGCTCCACACGGGTTGTTGCACCATGGAGTTTAATTTTTAAAATGATGAGCTTAATCATTGAAATGTAGTATTTCTACTGCTAATAAAGTGTTTGTTTTTGAAATTTACATGGTTCTTACATTTAGTGATTGAAGTTTCCACAACTGTTGCTCATTTTAAAGAAATATTACTTTATTTATTGATATTAATACGTGTTTTCTGATATATACATTGTTTATTCTAGGACTTGGGATTATCGTACAGAGTGGTTTCAGAATCATTTGAAACGTCTGTACCTTGGGATAAAGCATTGATGTTGTGTCGTAATGTTAAACATCGAATTGGTGCAGAATGTATAGGTAGGTTGACTGAATGTTTAATAAACCTATTTCATGAATTGTGTGAAAAAACACATTTGTATAAGATAATATTATACAATACGTGAGTGTAACTTGAGTTTATGAGAATCGTGAGAGGGGAGAAGCATGGCTGGTGGAGAAGAACTGTAACCACCGCTAAAGACATTGACACGACATTTGTCTTTATTAAACAAATATATCTTATTAAATATAGTAAAATTATCCTTTATAAACAAGGATATTCATTACATAAATTAATCTGTTTCACCTTTCTTTGTTAGCTATGTAAACTATAATTGTTATTTTATATTTAAAAAAACTTTTTTGTCATCGCCAGCTTAAAGCCCAAAACAATAGATATATTTTTTGTTCTACCATAGATAGAACAAAATAAATCAAAACAAATTACTTGTGCTAGTAAATAAAACAAATTTTTAAAACTACAATTACGAATTTTAATTCTAAATTATTTCAATTTTTTATATTTCATGTTGGGGTAGGAAAAGTTTAATTTATCCGTAGTAAAATTTGTCTATACACACACACACACACACACAATCATTAATTTTGGTCCAAAAATAATCAAAGGACTTAATGTTACAAAAGTATCTAATGTGACAGAAATATAAATCTTACTAGTTATTTCATTAGCTTAAACAACTATTATTTCTAGAGATATTCAATGTAGAACTTTACTCCCACCAACTTTTCTCTTAAAATTCTCGGTTGCCGTTTAAATTGAGAAATCAACCATGGCAAATGTTTTAAAATTTGTATGTATATTAATAGTGCGACACGGTTGGTCAAATCACAGCCAACAAGCTGAACTATACATTCCCTCGCCCTCCTCACCAATCTAATCAACCCAGATCTTCTGCGCAATATGTTAGCCCAGGCTATATCTTGCGTACTATAATAGCCAAAGAAAAAGATTAGTTATAAGTAGTTGTATTCTTGTAGAATACCTGGGCATTTGTTTAGAGTAGTGATGTAAACATAACATCGAAGTTTAAACAAAATATGAAACCTTCAAAATACCAAAGGTCTTTCAAAGAGACAGCATATATGCTTTTGTGGCGATATGTCTCGCTCTGAAATGTGGAAACAACTGTTTTTAAAATCAATAGAAATAAATAGAAATTCAAATCAAATCGAAAATAACTTAAAATCTGAACTTTTTACAATTAATTTTTATCGATAATTAATTCTTCCGTTATTAGTAACTAAATCAGCTGATTTTACCATGTCAGCGATAGATATTGGTGTATATTTTCAATTTTGCTAATTTTTCAAATTTTATGTGTCCCAATTATATTTGACATACATAAAATAGTATAATATAATGAGTAATAAATTATTTATATTACCTTTATAGTTCCGTCATGTGACTTTGCGTTTGTCTTAATTACAAAGACGTGTTTCGGAGTCGTAACTCCATTTTCAGTTATTTCACCCCGTAGAGGTCGTTAAAACATTAAACACAACAAAAACATTAACACTATACACACAAATAAATAAATACACGTGTACGTTGATTTTAACATTTTTTTAACATGCGCACGGTTTAATGGTTCGCGAACTACTGGAACATGAAATTAAAAAGAAGACAGAACAGTATTGATCATAGGTTTTCGAGGTGGGGGCAATAACATCAACTTTACATGTGACTAAATTCTTTCATTAACACAAAAATTTCTTACTAATTTGAATAATATTTATATAGATAATAAGTTTTCACAATTTAATAATATGGGATGAAATTTAAGATGTACAATATAATTTCTTAGAGTTGTTTTATATACTGCCAAAAAAGCATTGGTAGTGATATTAAGACAAAAATCCTAGGTCTAAAGTTCAAATGTCATTGGGCTATCTTATTTCCCCTTTCAATATTTTTTTAATCAACTTAGGGATTTACATAAATAATAATTATGCTATTGTTAGAGGCCTTCAAGGGCCGACTCAATTGTTAGTAGTGTGATGAAGGAAAGCCAATCCAATGATAAACATGTAATCTTATGCTTACTTGTCAAACTAGTAAAATATATATTGCTACTGATTTGTAATAAACATAGTGTTTCAACAGATATTGAAATCTTGATTTACACAATTTTGATTTACGAAAAATAGTGACAAATATTTTCAAAAATATTGTTTAAATTTATTATATTGGTTTTGTTCGGAGTACTACATTTTGTATAGTAATGTAATTTCAATTAATCTAAATTTTAGTTTTTTTTTTTTTTTTTTTTTTTTTTTCATTCTTCCATTTTCTGACCTTTTTTAAAATTTGGTCCGATAAATACGAAACAATACCATTTTATGTAATTACTATAAAACCCTTTTGAAAAGCTAAACGAAAAATGACATGTCAATTTTAAAAAAGGCCATGGAGTAAATGGTAGTTGTATGTGAGAAAGGTCAGGGTAAACAATGCAATATTGACATGGTGTTGTAAAAAATCTATAATTTGGACAAAATATGAATATCTTAACTTTGTTATAATGATTTTTTACAGTAGTGTTCATGTAATATAAATACAATTATATTATTTTGTTTTCAAAATATTTGGATCTAAAATTGGGAGAAAATTTGGAAACTTATTTTATTTAAAATACAGTATTTATGATTGTCATTGTATACTTCATAATTTTTTTGTTCAACTACCGAATATTTGAAGAAGATTATGGTAAATAAAATTATTGGCCACTTTTAACTTTAGTCAAAAGTCACGTAATTAGTCATTTTTGCTATATCATTAGCGTGGTCAGTTTAAAATAATTTAAGGTTAGGTTTCCATCTGTGTTGTCATTATCAGAAAGACCAAAATCTGATTCACTTTCATTTACAATTCGTTTCAATACAAAAATTCCTGTAAACAAAAATTACATTTTTGGCTGCTTGCAAAATGTTTTGACAACAATGTATCTTCACTGACTGGCGATTTGCATCTCCATTTGTTACTTTTTTGTGATAAACTATACATAATATATATTATTAGTATATATATATATATATATATATATATATATATATATATAATTAATTATATTATATACTACAGTTAATTCTCTTTCATTGAAGACAAATTTAATAAAAATTGAGCGAAAAATATACTTATTCATCGGCATATGTACTTCAAAGGGTTAAAAATATGAAGTAATTTGTTTAGTGCACAAAAATATAGCCTCCAGTTGCTTTGCTCTTTTTGGTAATAATTATTCCATACTTTTGTTTTTAGAAATAGGAATCAAATATTACATGCTGTCCTGTCGTGTCACACAGACATACGATGTCGGCTGTTGTGTCTATTTCTACTTTGGCTATAACTGGACGGGTCTGTCAAATCCTGTTGGTATTTTTGAGAGGATAGAAGAATTAGCAAGAGATGAAATCATTGCTTGTGGCGGATCCATTTCACATCATCACGGGGTAGGCAAAATAAGAACAAAATGGTAAGTCTAATTTTAGGTTATTGTTATTGTGAATGGGGTGACATTTAAATTTAATGTACAGTATTAATTTCAGAAAGTACATAACTTGGATGTGTCAATAACCCCCAGCTCCTGGAAAGCATATTTGCATCTCTTCTATTTATTTTTGACATCAGTCGTACTGCTCTTTTTTGTAAAATGAAAAGCCTTTCTACCATCTGAATTGATGAATCACCCCATAACTCAGATGTGAATGTATAAGGCTGTTAATAATGTGGAATGGCTACGATAATGTTTGACATTTATTATTATGAATATATCAGACTTGTTTTTTTTTTTTTGCTTTCTTTATCTATATCGAATTTTCAAATAAATCTGTTATCAATAACCAAGCCTAGAAATTTTACAGAACCAAAATCTCTTCTATTGTACTATCACCTACAATAACAAAGTAAGTTTTGATACTGCATTTTTATGACTTAAATTAAAATTTATATAATTTGATTTGTTAGAATTAAGAATTAATTTTTTTCCATGAAATACTGACTTTCACAGTTAGGCTTGAATTTGTAATATATATATATATATATATATATATATATATATATATATCCACTACGAGTAGAATATATATCCTTAAAATAAAACTGAACACAAAATAATTATAATTACTTTTTCTTTTATGCACTTGGTCTCCTTGAATCTTAGATCCATATACACTAGCATTCTCTCCTAACCTAACCTTCCACAATCAGCCCCCTTCCCAGCAACTCTAGCCTCCTTTTGTGTGCTTCATCTTTTCTCCCCAACTCTATCATTTACAATCAGATATTGAGTAAACCAGCATGTCTAGTCAGCATTTGTACAATTTCTCACTTTGTGGTACCAGTTCATTTAACTAGACCTTCTTAAACTATAAATCTTACATATAATTTATTCATAAGAGCTTCCTATAACCTAATCAACCCTAACACAATCTGTCTGTTCCAACTATCTTGATGCTCTCTTACAAGTAATCTCTTGTATGTAGCCTGTGTTATAATCATCAACCTATGTAGTCATGTTTTAAAAGAAACTTATAATGCTCCTTTTTTTAAGAACAAAATGCCACATGTTGTGCGCCAAATTATAAAAGAATGTTTAAGTTTCAATTAAGAAAACCCTTACATTGAAGTCCCAAAATAAGAGTAAACTAAAAGAAAAAAATATTTAACTTTAATGAAAACCTTTGAGACAACTCACAATTTATTCAAATTATTTAAATAAATCAGTGCAGCATGGAATGCGATTCGTTATAGACAACCGACAGTTAATGACTCCAAGCGTCAAAAATGTCAACTTACCTAGGCCTAGTCAGGACTACGATTTCAGAAGAAGACAATTTAAACTAAAGTATTATAAGACATAAAACCATGAACCCATTCTAAATTACATCCCATAATTTATTTTCAAAACCCTGTGGAAAAACTCAAAATATAACGAAAGTTATCAGCATTTTAAGACCAACTAAATACGATCCCATTCATAAAGCTAAATAGTTTAACATAACCTTACTACGACAAGGTTATAAATTAACAAGACCTAATATCCAAATTTAATCAATACCAGTAGATTCTACCATATACCTCCTTTCAAATTCATCATTCGTTTTAATACATAAACTCTTATTAATTGAATAATCGCTTCGTAAAGTTTTCAAGTGAACAATCCATTGACCGGTATAGGCATACGACATAATAGATAAGCCACACCCCTTTGACGTCATACCTCTCAATCGCAGTTTCAAACCTTGACCGACGTGGAATAAAAGAATATGCAATTAAATTAATCTCAATTAATAAATGAATATGGTAAGGGAAACCAAATACCAGTTAAATAAATATAAAATGTAAACTGTGAAAACAATGTAAATTTACATAGTTATTAGTTAGATCAAAAATTGTTTAGCAATAAAATCACTATTTGAGATATTATAAATACTTGAGAAGTGCAGTGCAATTAAGTGTAAAGTGCAACGATTCAGACACCACGGTATATTCCTAGAGGGGTCTTATGAATTGCAATTGTAGATCAAAATTGTTACAAACTAATTGTTTGTAGTTGTGATTCAGACTCCAAACGCAGCAAACGTATTTTTCATCAGATCTAAATTTTAAGAAGAGCTCCAGAAATAAATTATAAACCAGGAGGGCCAGTCAACCAAGTATTATCGTAAAAGAAAAGGATGTTAGTATAAATAAAGACAGGCCTATTTTAATCAGACGATATATGGGTGAGACAATTTCATTTAATTAGCTTCATGTGAATGTTATTAATATCAATTGAACATATATAGTTTTTAATAAACAATTACGTAAATAAAAAATAAAAAAATTGCCAATTAATGATAAACAATATTCGAAGATTTAAATATTTTTAACAATAAAAGACTTAGCTTATATATTGAATTTGAAATTAACCATAGGGTTAATATGAAATTAGACCTGAACTTGTTGTAATTTTAATTTTTTATAAACAAAGTGAACATTTGTTTAATAATAATTTCTGAGAACTAATTCCAATTAATAATTAAACTTATAAACTTGAGTATTAAACAAACAATAATTGATATTTCATGTCCATGTACCATAATTTTAGGATGTATATAAATGTATGTAAATAATTGTATATATGTGTGTGTTTCGCTCAAAGTGTGAGGTATCTGGATTGTGCTGGCGACAACCTTATAACCCCGAGATTTAAGAGTCAATAGTTTGAAGGACATATAATATTCATATTGAGTTGTTTAATTTCTGAAATTTAATTTATGTATTAATAAAATACCTAGTCATTAAAGAGAGTTTCAATTGTTATCATTGTAACCAATGTTTTTCTTTATTAATCAACTAGCTTAACTTTCAAATATTTTTCATATACCACATTGTGGCCTATTATAATTTGAATGAAAGAAAGATTATAAAGATTTATTGTAGCATTTCATTTTGGGCTCCTCAATCAAGAGCTTTGAGTTGTTTTTTTTTTTTGAGAAGGTGTACATTTCACCTTCTAAAAATATGAAAAGAAAAAAAATACCTTGCTTTATTAATATCTCTTTCTCACTAAATTCACGGTTAACTTTTCACTGGTAAATTATTTGCTTATTTCTTCTTACATAGTTACTGTGTGTGTATGAAAACTTTTCATCTTCGTATCCATTTCAAAAAACTCACTCTTCATCCTTCCCTTTCTAAATCCCCACACCTTCTTTGCGTCCTTATTCAAAACTAACGCCAAGCGAACTTTTACAAACCAAACATGGTTACAGTGTTTTACGAAGCACCACCGCTGGTTACAGCTAGTCACCAAATTTTGTTGATTCTCTTTTCCATAACATTTAATTTTTTTTCAAGTTCTTACATTTTTATCATAATCTATACTAATTATTTCATCATTTATGTTCTTATCTAGTTTCTTTTATATTTTTATTTATTTAATCTTGCTTTAAATTATATGTATGACGTCATGACTCAAACTACGTCACAGTTTCCTTTATGTTTACTTAACAAAGATGCCTAACCTTCTACTATTTATATTTAACTCAATTTCAACGAAGTATTATTTATCTAAACTACTTCTTATCTTAAATTTTATTATTTCTGATTGAATTATTTTCAAATCTGATTATATATAGTAGTATTCGGTTTACTAATTAACTAATGCTTTGCATGAATGTTTGTATTGGATTATCTTACTATGTTTATTTTATTTGAAATTACTTATTAGTATTATTATTTATCCATTTAGTTTTACTGCTCTCCCCCTCTTTTATACTTCTCGTTTAAATTTATGTGTTCCCTTTTACTACGTAGCCTAACAACCATTTGTACAGCCTACTTTCAAATTGTTACGTCTTATAAAAAAATGCACCTATCTTTGATACAACATTAATTTTATTCAATACCATAAATTTGTTACAGGTATCCTGCTCAAGTTTCAGAGCTCGGCGTTAGTCTTTATGAGGCGACAAAGAAACAACTTGATCCAAACAACTTATTCGCCAATGGAAACCTTTGTAGACCTAAACAAAAGCTTTAAAATAAACAAACAAGTTGGAAAAAAACACTTGTCATGTTATAAGCAACAGTTAGAGCTAAGTTATACCAGTTCCTAAATAAAAGTATCGACCGATATATGAGTATCAGTTAAAAAAAATACCTTAGAATTATGTCGCCTTGTTCGTTAAAAAGGGGAAAAAGCAATATAACTTGCATTAATAGTTGACACTGTTATTGTAAAGAAAGTAAACTATTTTGTTCATTCTAATATTGTTTTGCAGAATTATTTTGTGAAGTTCATTAACAAAGACAGTGGATATAAAACCTTATTGATCTTTTAGCAAATACCTATAAATTTCCTATTGCTTGAATAATTGTTGATGAAACTTTTATTCTAAAGTTCGTTTATTACAAAAATTAATTTATAATGAATGATCTGTTTTGACTGTTTTTCAAAACTGTTCTATTAGAAAACATATAGGCCAAAATAATACCTGAACTTTGGTTACTTTTATTACAATATATTTTTGAAAAATAACACTTTATACATTTTTGGGAGAATTTTATTAATTTATTCTATCATAACTGGTAACGAGTAACGATCCCCAAAAAAGTACTTTATAAATTCTGGTATCAGCTCAGCTCTAACGAGTTATCAATTCATCACACCACAGTCTTCAAAAAACATCATTTAATTTCTAATTAAGAAGTTGTAAATATTTTTTTCCATTCTAAACGCCAAGCCTATTTGTGTATCTTTGTATTATTTAACTAGTTAGTAAGGTGATGTATACATTTTGTATAACTTTTTATAAATAGTTTGTGAAAGAAAATGTTGTATACAAGATTCATGTTTTGGTTGTCGTGGTAACCATTTTTTGTGTGTTTAAAATATCTCAAAGTTGTATAAAAATAAAATACATTACATGAAACTGTGGTTTTGAATTATCCTAAGTTATGTTAATAAAATGGAACGTGTATTGTATGTGATTGGAATTTGTCACAGATTCTTCGCATCCTAAAATTTTACAACATATCTTTAAACCTAAAAATGATACATTGTTCTTTCCTTAAATTGTAGATTTTTACTTTCTCACGTATATGTAGTATAGGGAAAGTTATGTGATTGTGTCAGGAAACCGATGTCGAGTTTTTTTGTGAAGATATCCATTTTGAGGTCCCCTGAGGTCTGTCATCTGTGCGGTGTTCAACAGTCTTTTAAGGACTCTTAAAAGTATTGGTTGCAATCACTCCAAAAAATGTCGGTACATTAATTATGTGTCAAAATATAAAAAATCTACTATGTAAGCTGATATTTCAAGATGTAATTTTTCAAAATCACCATAACCGATTTCATTCAAACTTTAGTTAAATATGAAGGTTAATGGACCAAACCAATGTGCAAAATCGCAAGTAAATACTGGTTTAAAAAAAATGAATCTCCACTGCTGCCATTAAGCTCGTTTTTAATCAAATACGATTTATATGCTACACGTGTTTATATTCCAAGTTTAAGCTCTATTTAAATATAACATGCTGACTCTTTTTTTTCCTCACATATCCGCATCCACTTCTGACATGATGCAACGTTAAGTTACGGTTTAAAAAACACATAAATGCACTGTTATCATCGCTCTTAAAAAAAATTCAAAGACAGTGTCCATAGCTCATTTTCACTTTTCGATTGACAACTACCGAAATGACATTTTTGTTTGGTTTTGGGAATTGGTGAGTGAGAAAGTTTGTACAATATTTTTCCATCGTTTATTTTTCAGTATTTACCAATTAAAACAATACATAATAGAAAAATAATCATAACTATAGCTTATTTTATATATTATTTTAAAATTCTAAATAATTTTCTTACTTAATTTTTTTTTTTAACTTTTAAAGCTCTGGATTCTAGCAAATTCAAGCCTAAGTTACTCAAGGACAATTTCAGAATCATATCAAGCTGAGAGGTTCAACAATGTTATGCTTTGCTGGGTTCTTAGATAACCTAGGAGTAGTGAGAATGTGTTAGCTAACAAATCTTCACCAAAGAAACTCAGGATTTGAACTGTTCTTTGACATACGCTAGAAGCTGACTTCGCCACAAGAGAATGTAGACTATCTCAGGTTTAAGCGTCAGCATTCTCTCACTTTGTGTCTCATCTAAACCAATTAATCTGACATCTATAATTATTTTTATTATTATACATTTTTCGGACATTTGCCATCATTTGTGTGTTAAAAATCAAACACACGACATTTCGGGAATAAGAATCAATTCTCGTTATCAAGTGACTAAAAACTAAAGAAACATGAAACTAGAAACTAAACCTATGTAAGAAGTAAAATTAAATAAGAATACCACCAACCTTAATATCTAAGCATGCATCTCAGAACTAAAACTGAGAAGTCAAAAAACACAATCACGGTACACAACTAACGTCAAATACATGTTGTTGTATCAAAGATACAGCAACAATCTCTAATTAGCAGTGGCAATATGAGGAAAGTGTTAGGAGTTGTTCCACTGCCACCTGAGCAAATATAAACATAAGGATGTGTGTATTCACTAGCAAGCCCGTACAGGAAATGCGGCCTGCAACAGGAAACTGTAAAGAATCTGATTTTCAAATGTAAATAACTCAATTGGGAAATGACTAAGACCAAAGGGACAGCATTTCCTAACTATTTACATAATTTTGTTGATGCTCTGCTGCCTACATTTGATTGAAAATAATTCTAACTTAAATCTAATTTCTTATCCCTAACATCAATACGCCTATAAGAATTTCATAACTGGCAAAACCTAGCTCAATATTATAGAAAATACAATAGTGTTTTTATTTATTTAATTTGAAATGGAATTCTACCATTTACCAACAGTTGTCGCATAAATTAGTGTTATTAATTATTGTTAACCAACTGTACTTTGTTAACTAACATATGTTAGACTAATTTATGTATTGTTTCCTTATGTGTGAATATCCTTCAATCCTTCCTGTAGAAGAAATACTCTGAATATATATGTCAATAAAAGCTCTAAATGTTGCAATATTTGCTGAAATTTTGTATGTATGTAGAAATGGCTTTACAAATGATTAAACTTGTTTCTTAATCAGAGAATATCTAGTAGTAAATTTCAATATGCTGACCAAGAATAACTGTTCTACAAGCTACAGCTTATTCTGTGTAGTTTTGAAAATACGCAAAATGATGTCCAATAAACCTCATCATCCGTTACCTTGTGAAGGATACAATTGATAATAATTTTAGCTGTATCAAGAATAAATTGAGGTTACAAATAAAACACATATTTATCTAAACTCAAATGGCATTTTATTTCTGTACCATATTGCTTATTTTTATATATATATTTTTAAACATTAAACAAATTAAGGATTAGAAAATTAATTTTTATATACCTTGTTTTTGAAAACACAACAACCTGTTGAGCGTATCATACAGAGTATAATAGTTCCACGTCAATAGTCGAGTCCGAATTAAATAGAGTTAATCAAAGAGAATAAAAAACATAATTGTGAGAACACCAAGATGCCAACGATTTCGATGTTCATTGGTTAGATTTGGCCGCACTAGAAATTGGTGTGAATCAAGTCCGTTTTCCAAGAGCTTTTTGCGTCTGTGCCGTTTTAGTTTGTTTGGCCTCATCTTTTGCTGAAATCAAAATAAATTTAGTTAAATAAGAACTTATAAAATAAAACTCTACTAGAACTATTCTATATACATTTTTTGTTCTAAACATCATTTTTTAAATTTACCTTTTTTGTGTGAAAAATTTTGTATACACATTTATTTTATAAATTAACATTTTGGTAGAGTGATAAATGCAGATCCCTCTATTGGGATGACTTCAGTGCTTGATAAGATGTAAAGATTCATCACTGACCAAGTTTGAATAACAGGCAAATAGGTCTGTCAAGTAGACAGCCAAGTGAGGTAACATCCAAAAATAATTGAGAGAGAGTGTGTGATAACACCACTTCAATAGGGAACTAGTTTCCATAAAAAAAACATGTAAAAAACTGTCAACACACACACACACATCAACCTGCCATATCACGTCCCTGGCATAAAACAACTTTGCTTCAAACAACCCAACTCATAAACCTCGCATTAGTTAGCTTGCTTCTGATTGTCCGTCAACTTAAAGTTAGGTGAGAGAGGCCACTAAAAACTATAAACACACTATAATGGCACTCCATCAAAACCCTTCAGGCCAATCACAGCCCACCTTGGCTTTAATTGGTCTGCGCAACCACAATATGCACCTAGCCATCTCGCCTTTTCACTTGGAGACCAGTCCAGCCTAAGACACCCTGTGCCTCTCGACAGCGAAATTAATATAAGGGAAATCCTAGCCCGGCCGAATCCAGCAGAACTTATCGCCTCCTGCAAAGGAAATTATAAGAACTGCGGACCTGTGTACCGGATATCCAGGACCCATCACCCTCAGTACGAAGAGTGTGACACTGCTCAAAAGAAACTGCAGGGAGATCCAGTACACCATCTTCCAGCCTATTTACATACTGATTTGGCTCGTCCACCTCTCCAACCCTGTCACCGCTGACCCTAGAACTCCCCACTACGTGGTGTTCTAGCTAGCTTGGGCAATCTGGCTGCGTGGTCCTTTTCAGGGCCAACTACTGTACCGTTCCACTCTTCATCTTCCCCACTCCAAACCTCTCCAACCTTCCCGAGTCAATCCTCTACCTCTCAAGTCTAAGTGTCTCCATCTGGCTTCCCAATGAGCGGATATCACAGCTCAGTATACGTCAATTGACGCCCAAACATGGGGCCATCAAAGACGAGACTATGTCAAATGAGGCATCAAACAATATTTGGAAAACTGTTCATATCCTGATGATAATACAAATTTATGGAGAAATAGAAACCCTAAAAGTATCAGATGAATATTCCCTCAGAATAACTGAGCAACGCATACTCTATGAAAATGGCCAGGTTGCTTCAAAGCAGCCATTGATGTCACAAGTCGGAAGGTGAATCCCCAAGAAGCATGGTGTTTAATGATTGCTCACTTCAGCTTGATGTGATATCTGTTTTGCCATAGATTGACAACTGATAAAGTGAGTAGCTCAGTGATTCAACCAGAATCCCAAGCGTAATCATGAGTCCATCAATTTCCTAACTACATTATTTTTTTTATTTTAAGTTGTATAAAGAAAACAAACTGGTAACCAACAAGAACTCATGAAAAATTTACAATTCTTTTTTTTTTTAGATTCAAAAATACAATGATATTGTAATTGATCTTTATAAATAAAATAACATAAATTGCACAGAATCTATGGATCCACAACAAACTTAAACATTCACAAATTCTAGTTACCTTTCTTTTCATCCTCCCTCCTCTTGGCCGCATCCGCGCGTTGTTGTTTAATAATAGCGAGTCTGGCGAGATCTGCTCTTGCTTCTTCAGTTTTACCTTCAGCATGCAATTTTTGATAATGCGCAGTTGCTCTTTGTTTTTCTAACTCTTCTCTGTAACAATAAACTTTATATCAGACAAAACTTCAAACAATAACACCTGAAAATAACCACATTGCTTTAAAGGACTGGCTAATTGATTGAAATACACAACCCAATAGAAGCTCTAAGCTGCCAAACACACAATAAAATGCCAATCAACCCTATCCTAACATTCAAGTTATAAAGTTTTGAATATTTACTATATTTAAATTGTTTTCTATTTTACCCATATAATGAATACATAAGGCATCTCGAGATATTTCCCAATCTCCTTTTACTTTAATTTTCCAATTTTACAATATAGCCAGATAGTTTGTTAACTTATTCATTTTTTTCTTTCTCTTTTTTGCTGTTATAAATAAATATTGAACTTGACTTTGTGGGATAATATTAAATAGAATAAAACTCAAACACAAGATCTCATAAAAATTACGTTTACTTAATCAAGCGTGTTTCAACGACAAAGTTGCCATCCTCAGCGATACATGAGCTACTATAACTAACTGTTAATAAACCCTTGTGGCTGATGTCCAAATGGTACAGATGGTTCACTTAAAGAAGGAAACTTTATTCACACAAGAATATTTCAACTGACATTTCGTTTATTATTTATAAAGATTAACTTATCAGACACATACCTTTCTCTCCTAGATAGTTCAGGTCTACCACTCTGATGCTGTACAGTCTCATTGAGAGTTGATAATTTCTTTACTTTCTTCTGAACTCTGTTCGGATTTTCTACTTGAATTAGGTTTTGGACACCCTTTGCTTTACCCTATATATAAAACAATTTAAAAAATATATATAAATATCCTAACCATTGAAAATTAGTTACACGCAAACTAATTCACTCTTACATATCTATATAGGCACATACAAAATATTATTGTTTATCTTATAGCTGCAAAGAAAACTATTCCATTAAGTTTCTGACGTCCCAATAAAGCTTGACCAATAAGTTGTCCTCTTGTTAATGTATGCTATTCATTTCTGTACATCACTGCATCCATGATTTAGTTAGGGAATGCAGCAGATGGTTCTTCGTTCAATGGATGGATTTTATTCTTGCGAGATGTAATGCAAGACAGATGTGACTGGATTGTCAGTCTAAACATTGTTACAGCTCCCTTTCTACGTTTTCGCTAGAAGATTTTCCAATCTTCTTATGTGTTTTCCCATTTCCCCCTTCATTGCTTCTCTTGATTTTGAGACGATATTAGTTTCTTGGTAGAATTTACCTCCAGAGGTTTTGCACCTGCACAAATTTTGATGCCTTTCTTTTCCACAACTTATTTCATTTCTCTCAACTCCTATGGTGGACCGCCTTTTGATTTTTTTTTCTTGTTTTTTAAAGGTAAAAAAATCTTCTCGGTCGTCATCACCTTACAAAAAAAAAGGAAAAAATAAAGACCTCTAGCCCTCAAATATTTTAATAGGGTTGGAAGAGAACAAAAAATTTGTCAAGAGAAATCTGATGATACAAAAGATTAAGTCAAGACTACATGAAAGGTAGGTGTAGACTGCTTAAACTTCTCCGTTTCAGAGTACATCTTGTTTAGCACAGCAATGAAAACATACAGACATATTTGTAGATACTTTGAAAATAATTCAATTTTGCATTCCTAAATCAAGCTTACTTGTTTTGAGTGTATTGACAACTTGTCACTTGTCATACTAATTTATTTTCAATGACGCCTCCATTTGTTCTGGTCCTATCCTAGGGGTAAATTTCTAAGTTATTAAAATCAAATTATTTTTAATGACAATGGAGATTTATTTTTGTTTTTATCCAATTATTGGGATGTAAAATTTTCTTTTAATTTACCATTTATCACACTAATTCGATTGTAAATCTTTATATTTATTAAAATTTTATAGAAGTCATTATATGTGATTACTGTAACTAAGAACTTTACGACAATACAAACTAAACTAACTGTGAGTGAAATCACGCTTAATTCAATGTCAACAGAAAATTCTTTGGTTTTATTTGTAATTATTAATATTTACATGCTTCAAGGTCTCACATGCAGTAAGTGCGGATTTGGTAATCCTGAACTGTCCTAGCTTCATCTAGTCTTGGGTTAGATCCTGCTCTTTTCATCTTTCCTAATCAGGTCTCTCTTGACCAACTCTTGTTCCCCCTCAACTCTGATGTTATTCAAAAGCTAGGAGTCTCAATATTGTCAATTCGTAAATGTATAATATGAATAGTGAAAAGAAGATTAATTTGTCTATGGTGCAGGAGTTCAGATCCCCAATATCAGTCGGAGAAATTTATATGTTACTGTAATTTAGTTTTGTATTAAGGAGAACAAAACTCCTCTATATTTTTGATAAAGCGATGATAACCACGATGGTTTTTCACCTTAATACTCAAAAGTAAGTAACAATTTTAACATACTTCAGTTTCAAGTTACCTTGTTGAAAAAAAAACAAACTATAATACACACTTTCACACCACTACTTAACGAATGACATCTTAAAATATTAAAATTGATAAAAACACTGTAAGGTTTAGATAAAATATCCAATTTTTGTATTAATATAGATACATTTGTAAATATTATATGATTGAAATAACCAGTCAAATATCCAGTTTTAGGGTTAAACTTTGGAAATCACCATAAGTGAATGAAATAAAATATAAGCTGAGAAATTACTATCCCCACTCCAAAATGTTGATGCTCTAATGTTTAATCATTGTTATAAAAAAACATAATTGTTTACTTACAGGAATGAAAATCCAAGAGAAAAGGTTTGTTTAAATAATTTTATCATAGATAAGAAAGCCGTTTGAAAAAGTCCAAACAAAAAGTTGTTAAAAAATCAAGTAGTGTAATAGTATATTTCATAACAAGAGTGGAAAGTGGGGTTTTGCATGTTCGTGAATCGAGACCATATATTATGTTTGAAGTGCGAGATTTATCGAGCACTTCAAATATGGTCGAGAATATGCAAAACAATTTCGCTCGTGTTTTGAACGATACTTTTCACTACACTACGGAATAAAAACGAGACATCGTTAAAAAAAAAAATTAAACGGATCTTGGTAGTTTACTAGAACACACTAGAGGTTTTTTAAATCATATTTTAGGCCTATATGTTAAAGGATATTTTACAGCTGATTATTTTTCTATGTAAAATTTAATTCAGGTGGACTTATTGTAGAGGACATATTGGTTTGATATTATGCATTAAATTAATTTTTTTTATTTAATCTTGGTAATTTACTAGAATACACAAGAGCTTTTCAACGCATCTTAGTTTCCCACAGCTATTTTCAACATCATCTGCTAGTGCAGAAAATAACATTTTCCACTCTAGAGTGGAAAAACAGACAGCTGTTGAAAATATGATGTTTCTCAGGTTGTAAATACATAACGAAAACAGCTGAACTCATAGTAGTGTAGTGAAAAATAAAATACAAGACTTTAATTCTATAATTTTTCAAGAAAAACGCTTTAAAACTAGATGAAAACAATTGTGCATAAAAACATTGTGTAAAAAACTGAAAAAATATGTACATATAGCTTTTTTTCATGGTAAATATTAAATGAAACATTTATTCTCCAACTTACAAGCGGTTTTCCCCTGAAGAATGAAAATTATAATTTTATGCATGCTAAAAAAGTTAAACAAATGTATAAATATCATTTTATATATCCAGCAAATTATGTTTATATAAAATTATACTTAAATAAAAGAGCGATAGAAATATTAATGACAAGCATAAACGATTTTTATTTTTTGGTATTTAATTGGTACCGGTACGTAAACAATTTTATTGTTTATAAAAAATGTTAATCATTTGAACATTTTTGTTTTATACAGACGTTACTACAAAGTGATTCCCCTGGTTACATTTTTATTTCCTTCACCCCAGCAGCAGATTTCCCAAGTTAGTTCCTAAAATTTTTGAACTGTACCATATTTTGTATTCATGTGAATGAGAAAGACTGTACATTACAAGATCAGCTTTTACCTCGTTTTCAGAACTCTCCGATTCGCTCTCACTACTAGAATTTCCGGATTCTTCTTTTTCTTTATCTCCTGCAGCTTCCTCCTCGCTAGAAGATTCTTCTCCACGTTCAGCCTATAAGACACAAGTCATATGAAATCATAGAAAACAAGCAGAGCCATCTTAGTACTAACCCATAGCACCACCATTAGGGTTGTGCTAAAAAAAAATTATTTCTGTATAAAACTATCTCAACTATCCGTAGGTGAAACTGGGGCCATCAGCTAGTATGTAATATAAATTATGTGATAGGTCAAAATTCGATATCAAGATTTGCGCACATATATCCATTTTGAGGTCCCAAACAAAAAAGGTTGTTGAAAATATCAGTCTGTTTGTGTTCCATCGTATGTGCAGTACTCTACAACCTGTGGAGAGATTTTAATTAAATTTGATATCTCTTTGGTCTTATATTGGTGACTTTTTCCTCATTTTTTGATAAATCAATATTTATGGGTAGCTCCTAACTTAAAAAACACAAAATTAGTATTTTTTTTAAAAATCAGCTTTAAAGATTTTGATCGAAATTGGCTCAAGTGTAGCCTTCAGGGATCTGAACAAAACGTCATCTCATCAAAAATGCTGGTTCGTGAATACTATGGGGTTATTATAATTATAAAATACATGATTTCTCAAAATCGATTGTAACAATTAGATTCAATTTTATTGAAATGTGAAGAGTAAATCAAAATCCATGTGGAAAATCATAAGTACAAAAAAAATAAATAAATAAATAAAAAAAATACAATTCTTGAATAATTAGAAAAAAAAGATAAATTAAACTTCTTCGCCAATATTAAAAGCTTCATTTTAATTCAATATAATTTACATCAGAGTTTAATTAATTTTTTTTTAAGACAACATCCAAAAAAAAAAAGTTTTGGTTGGTTTGTATTTGGTTTTGAGGATCGGTAAATGAAAAAGTTTGTGCAATGTTTTCGCACCATTTATTAAGTTTGATTTACACTGCAATATTATTTTGTTTGTATAATAGTGTTTTACTTTGATTTATAATTCTATTATATTGCACTTTGCATTTGAATTGAGAGGAAATCAATATACAAATGAAATAAACCAGTTTTAATCATAACTGAACAAACACTGATAACACGATTGATTTGTTATATGCCACTATAAATAATTGGCTTGTGGACTATGACCTTGGTACTCAATGACCAGTTCAATATTGTTTATGACACATGTTATTAGGCCTGTAATATATCAAAGTATGGAAACAATCTGTGCTTAGAATATCTAAAACGGCTATAGTGGAAAGTCTAATAAAATAAATGGTGCAAAACATTATACAATTTTCTTACTCATCCATCCCCAAAACCTAATCATCACCAAAATGTCAGTCCACTCTAAATGAACCATGATATTTAAAAATTAAATTAGGGTAGTCTAAACTTGCTTGTAATAAATGTTGTGTACTAAAGTAAACCAAATTATGATATGTTTACTAGTAAAATATCTTTATTTAATATTATTTGACGTCTTGGCTCTTTGGTAAAATCGTATTGTAGTAAATATATATTAATGTGCGATTCGTGTTTTAACATTATGATTTGTGTCTTTTTTTATGATTGTAAAATTACATCAAAAAGAATGAAATTTTTCCATTTCAAATCAAGTAACTCAAGTTTGATCATGAGTAAATGGAATTTTCATAGTAAAATATGTAGATTCGCTATAAGAATCAACCGTGATTGTTGCACAATAAGTTATTTAAGACTATTGCCTACTTTTAGTAGCCTAATTTAACCATTGACAAACCTAATAGTTGTATATTAAATTTGTTTAAAAATTTTCATTACCCTCCATTGCCTTTCTTTTTCCTCTCTTTTTCGCTGTTCTTCTAATTCTTCGGGATTAGTAAACCTACGATTCCTGCCCTTATGGTTTGTGTATTTTCCTGCAACAGACATTTTTATTACAATTATCTTTATAGACTAAGGTCACTTTTAAAATTACAACATATACAATCGTACCTTTTCATAGGGACAGCGATAGCATCGGTGCAAGAAAGTGATGTAATGTATAGGTGGGCGTGATGTAATAAATGGAGTGTGTACTCATCACAACAATAAACAGTGAAATAACAGCCACCTCCCAAACTAAATACTAACATTCTTCGCCAAAAATGTCAGTACACTTGTCATTGAAAAAGTGAAAAAACATGGACACATATTTGAAAGAATCTTTATATATTTAAAAAGGGCGTAAACTTGCTATGCTTATGCCAATAAATACATCATCAGCATAAATCGTATTTGATTAAAATCGAGCTTTTAATGACAGCGGTCAAATTCATTTTTGTTATTTCAAAATATTCCTGAACCATAATGTTATTTTACTTGCGAGTTTTCACACGCGTTTGGGTCATTAATCTTCACATTTTACTAAAACTTGAACTAATATGCCCATATATCAAGGTTGATTAAAATCAGCCCACTCGTTTAAACTGTCTCTAATGACAGAGAGACATTCCAAGCTACTTTCTTTGCCTCAGGGGGACCTCAAAACAGATATATGCAAAAAAACTCAACATACATTTTTTGACCCATCACATAACTTTCTCTATAGTAAATATAATATATATATATATATATATATATATATATATATATATATATATGTGTGTGAGGAAGTATGTTGTAACCTCTTTATTTTTTTATATGTGAGAAAATAAAAGGGATCATTATTATATGAACCTCAATATTTTTCTTACCGGTACTGAATACAGTTTAACAAATAAAGAATGAAATGATGGAAACGATTTATAAAATCAAAAACTTATGTAATAATAATCATTTCCATCACTGTTATATTAACTTTCTCCCAGTGAGACAATCTCTTATTTATTTATTTATCCAGCTTCCCTTAGATTGCAAAGCTTGGCAATGCCAATAATAATATAGGATTTGTCAACACATCACAATAGATAACAAGTAATACAAGAATACTACAACAGAAGTGTCTCAGACACCTCTAAACTCTTCCACGGAGTAAAAACATCAGTCTTTTAAAAATACATTAAATTGTTTCTTAAAACTAGTGTCACTTGAGCTATATTTGATCAGACTGTAATTTATTGTACAGTCCGACACTTTTGAGAAAGCTCAGTAAAAGCCTTGTAATTGCACAAACTCAGGTTGTAGAGAAACTCAGTAGACACCCTCACTACTTATTAATGCTACCTTTAAAAACACAAAACTAATTAACTAGCTGATGAAGATATAGAAACTTCAAGTCTTTCAGCTATAAAATCTAAATACTCTTTCTGTAGACAGAAAAAACATTCGCGTAGTATTTGCCTGGTAAGAAATATAATGAGCCATAAATGCAATAAACAGGTAATTTGGCTAAAGTAGGCAAATCTAAGAAAGCATTTGGTAAACAGATATCACTTTCTCAGTTAAATAATGCGAATCTGCATACCGAAATGTTCTAAAAATATACAAATATCCAAACTGTGGCTATATAAACTTCAAGAATGCAGAGTTTATTGTGTAAATAAAGAAGACACATAATATTTTGCTATGAAAAATTATGAAATTGTTAACTAATTACCTTGTATTCAAACAATCAGATTATATTTTAAGTCAGAAGACATTTTTCAAGTCACAAAATACATTAGTTTAGTAGAAAATAAGAAATATAAAAGTACGAAATCCAGCTTAGGTTATGGTTGCCTATGTTAATATTGATAACTATATTCGTCAAATTAGTGAATGTTTGATCGCATGTTTCATTAGGTCTGGCTAGGTGACAATATATACGTCATAATTTTCAGCTTTAATGCACATGCATAATATATTATGACATTGCATAATTGAAGAATCATGAGAAATAGGTTTGGGCAGTACTATAATCACCTAGCCAGACATAATAAAACAAATATTTTTTACCATGACAAATATATGTTTTAATAATAAACATCGAAAGATTACTCATCCACTAACATAGTCATAAATATAAACGTAGGCTTTCGTAATCAGACCTGGAAAACCCTAGTTTTCTATGTGTTATTTGACAGTGAAGAAATCCACTTTGGGACTTGAAACGTGTTCTGACAAAAAATATGATCCGATTGTTTAATACAAGGTTATAAGTTAACAATTTCATAATTTTTCATAGTAAAATCTGATAACGATTTACAATAGGTGTATACTGTAGAATTTTATGTGTTTTAACTATGGTGACTTAACCTTTCATTTTCATATGTGATGAAAGATGATGATCAACAAAAGTTGTATTAGATTGATTTTTTTTTCAGTGGTCAAAATGATTTATAATCATCATAAAAGTTTTAAAAAATAAAAACTTTTATAGTAATTTTAGGTAGGGCAGTACAGATATAGGTAATTGTTTACTTAAAGGTGGCTCCTAATTTTGAGGATTTTTTTTTTTTTTAATTGTATACTACATACCTTACTTCTTATGAATAAATAATGTTTTCCTTACGGAAGTCACTTTTTTTCACTGAGAAATCACAATCTAAAAACTATCAAATCAACATATTTATAGGTTAGATATAATGGCAAATGTTCGCATTTACGTCTCATATGTTACTAAAGATATTTCAATCTTTATATCTGTGATCATTGATCACGTGATATGCTGTCAATCCTCCATATTAATAAACTAATTTCAAATTATTAACTTCAATAAACCATTCGAAAGGTTTGGCCAGCTGGTTTTATATATATATATATATATACCTGGCCAAACCTGTCACGATATATAATTATTAACTTCAATTAATGTATGAAAGGTCCATCTGGACAAACTTGTTGTGACAAAAATAACGATAGTGTAGTTATTGTGTAGTCCGCATGCGTCAAACCATAAGCTATTAACATTGCCATTATGTTTTAACCTATAAATACGTCGGATTTGGTAGTTTTTAGATTGTGATTTTTCAGTGAAAAAAAGTGACCTCCGCAAAGAAAATATTATTTATTCTTAAGAAGTAAGGTATGAAGTTGAGGATTTTAAAAAATCCTGAAAATTAGCAACCACCTTTAAGTAATCAATTACCCAGATAAATGTTATACCTAATTGACTAAATATTAAGCCCTAACTAAACTAGCATAATTAGGTTGTGTAATTTTTTATTAAAAACTTGCCAAATAGGTTAAGCTTTTTGGTTAGAATTAAAGTTTTAAAACTAACAGTATAATGTCTAATATAATCTGTAATATATGGCAATATTACATAATCAATAACCAGACCTGGTCATCAAATTAATAACTACACACAACTAATTCAATTTAGGCTAAAGCTTAATATGTCAGCAAAATTAGTGCGCCACTTGCCAACATAACCTATATTTTGAATTTAATGTTAATTTCAATCGTTGTCCAATAGTCTAGTGTTTTAATTACCGGACTAGTCAGACATTGTATTTTAGACTATACGATAAATTACATAAATGCTGAAACCATCTTACCTCTCGGCATAGTTCTAGGTAATAAATTGACTAATGTACAAATAATTTAGTTAGTATGACAAAACACAAGACGACATACGAAATACGCTAGAGTATTATAATAATACACCGGAAACATTGACCAGATGCCAGATGAAAAATTGTCTATTTGCAGTTTTAACCTTTGGTTACACAAAGTAAAATATTGTAATTCATTTATAATTCAGTTTTATATTCTATATTTGTATATTGAAAAGTTAAAAAATTATATAACAATTATATCATAATATAAACACATCTAAAAAATACACAAGTAAAATCTAATATAAAATACATAGATCCTACATACACTCTTTATTCCATATCTCCAAGTAAAATTAACAGCTGATTGGGGCTCATCATTGCCCATTGGTAAACACTCAATAATGAATTCTATGAATGAAATTTAATGATACGAATAAGATACACTGATTCTGTAAAGTTGTTTTGAATTCTTTACTTGTGTTTGGTCCTATCTTCTCTGTATCTATTATAATTGATAACTTACCAATACAAACCTTCATTTTTGTTAATGTAGTGAAATAGTGAATATCGAATCAACATTTGTTCAATACTAATTGTTTAAAAATAACTGTGGTAATGCCAAAAGTTCGAAGAAGCAAAAAGTCGCCTCCAGAAGGATGGGAACTTATAGAGCCCACATTGGAAGAGCTGGAACAAAAGATGAGAGAAGGTTTGTTTGACCGTCAATTATTTAAAATAGATAAATAATATTGTACTTTGTAAGTATAAGAAGGAGAATTTTTCTGGTCTGTATTTTATGAAAGTGAGCTTCCAGAAACTTTTCTACTTGGCTACTTCTTTATTGATTTGATTACATTTTGTTAAGAGTGATTGTAATAGAAAATATTGTAATAGTAGTTCTAAAAATTTAGAACAATTTATTAGTATTTTAAACTTTGGGATTCATTAACTTCAAACCTTCCAAAACTACCATATGTAGGCCTATATGGTAAATGTTTAATGTAGCACCCCAATTTTAATATTTTTGTTGTTGTTATGTTTGTACTTCATACTTCTCTTTAAAAGAATAGTAACATTTTTTGTGAGCAAAAATGTTTTTCACAGAAAAAAAAAAACAGCCTAATTTCAAGTTTTTAGGTGAACATCTATTAACACATTGAGTGCGGCTAGGTCACCGGTGTGCCAAGCGTTGGTGGCGTGTATGGTGCCGGGCCGATAACAGAGTGATGTGTATTGCCCCGACGGCGCCATACACACCACCAGCGCTTGGCAAGAAATATGGCACCAGCGACCTAGCCGCACTCAATGTGTTAAGTGAATTACACGTTAAAATAGCTTTGTACGTGAATTTTTTTTTACCTTACAAAGTCAAGTTATGTAGCTATATATATAGCAACCTTACTTGACCTATGCGTAAATAAACCTGTGCACGATATGAAAACACTATTTCCAATTGAAATTTTTCACATGGTGTTCACAAGCAGTCTTGCATTCAAGTACTATACTAACGCCGCTCAATGTTGCTTGACTTCGTTGATTAGATAATGTTTTTACAAGGTCAAGTAAGGTAGCCATCTATATATCTATGTATATATAGCCACCTTATTTGACCTCTGTGTAAATAAACCTATATAAACCCTAAGGATTACACCTGTAGCAATTATTTACTTTTTACAATATTGTGACGTTCATAAAAGTCTTGAATTTGTAAATCATTGAAATTATCAACGTCAAACAAACATATTGCACTTTGCTCACAAAAATTGTTACTATTCTTATGAAGACAGGTATGTTGTACAAAAATAACGAAGACAAAAAAATATCAAAATTGGGTCACTACAGTAAACAATCACCGTTTTAACCTATTTCTATGTGTATTTAGTTCTTTTCATTTTCAATTGTTAAATTGTCTTTTTTTATTGTCAATTTTTATTTTAAAGTCCTTAACATATTATTTTTTCATTATAAAAGTAAATTGATTTTCATTCAATTTCTATGAAAAATCTCTTTAATTAAAGAGAATTAACTATAGTTTACAGTAAAACTTCTACAACATATTATTATGTAGCCTATGTGTAACTTAGTTCAACAGAAGATTATGATTGACAAAATCTAGTAGGCCACAAGTCTCACAGCCCTTAGTTGTTTCTTCAGTGGGCCTATACATTCAGTTTCCTACTTTCTACATTAGTGAAGGGTGGTTTTGAGATTATTGTATGTGTTTCCTAAAATATAGTCTCTAAAGAGCTAATCCCTCATCATCTCTCCGAAAATGCTGGTACCAGTACAGGAGTTATTGGTGAAAAAATTATTCATGGAGCTGTTATGAACAACCTAATTTTTCAAAATCAACTCTACCGATTTTCATCATATTTTGAAGAAGAAAAAATTAAAATAACCCTTTGATGTCCCAAGTTAGATACAGTATCAATATTTTTTAATACTCCAAACGAAATAAAAGTAACTACCATTACAGATATATTATACTTATAATGGTAATTATATAGCAGAGCTGCCTCACTTCAAAATCAATTTTTATGGGTTTAATTCGTCAAATAAATGTTGGAAAAATATTTTATTATCGAAAAAAAGTGTCGGAAAGATGATTACTTAATATAATTACACAAGAAAATCTTAATCAGAGTCAAATTCTGCTGCAAATTCAGTAAAAGAGGAATTTATTGAATTTAAATGTATTTCACTCGTAATTCGCCATAAATGATGAAAACGAGTATTATACTCATTGTACTTTCTTTTAAACATAAATTCGGCTATATGGCCATGGAAATGTTGTTTTGAATTTCCATATCGCGGCACATTTCCTTGCACTTCCCTCCATTGGCGTTCAATTGTCTGCGTATGTGCTTCAGTGTACGCATATGTAGGGCTGTATTATTATATGTCACGAAAGGTTTGGCCAGGTTGCTATATATATAACCACCTGGCCAAACCTTCCGTACGTTTATTGAAGTGAATGTCATGAGTATGAAAGATAACACAGAGTTAATTTTTTCACGAAAAAACTACTTGTGTAAAATTGTATTATTGTATTATGTAATCATCTTTCCGACACTTTTTTTCGATAATAAAATATTTTTCCAACATTTATTTGACGAATAAAACCCATAAAAATTGATTTTGAACTGAGGCAGCTCTGCTATATAATTACCCTTATAATTAGTAGCCTATATTATATTAGGATACTATTGTAACAAAAATGACTAATTATGTGACTAATAATTTAAAACTGGACTAATAATCTTATCTATCATTATTTATCTTCTTCATATTTTCTGTAGTTATACAAAATACTATGATGTGTGCAATGGTAATCATAAAAACATATATATATATATATATATATATATATATTTTTTTTTTTTTTAAATATGCTATATGTAATTCAAAATGCAAATTTGGAAATTTCCAAATTTCCCCCATATTGTGATCGAAAAAATTAATTAAAAAAATATATTTATATTAGGCTACATAATGTTATTGTAAAATTTGTTTTAAAACAAAAATTGTAAAGAAATTCACTATTTTGTCAAAATTATACATATTTAAGTAACACCATGTCAAAATTTCTTTTTGACACTGGCCTCTCTCATATAGACCTATAACTACACTACCATTTATTCCATGACCTTTTTAAAATTGACTAGCCTTCAAAAAATTTAATTTCATAATAAAAATGATTAATATGAAACCATTAATAAACCTTGAACATATTAGATAAGGAAACCTATAATAGAAGTGTCATATTGTTTAATAGGCTCCTTGTAGAAGCAAAGTCGCTAAGGGTGCTCAATTTAAAATGGAGTTAAGATCTCTTTACTCTATAAATAAATTTTAATAGTTTTTGTTATTGGTATGTAATTAATTTTAATTGATTATCTTTTTAACTTTATTTGCAGTGTGTGTTAAATTTTTAAATAGTCATAATTGTAATGCCCAATGTAATACCCTAACCATTAAGTTTGACATTTGTTATGCAACTGTAATTTGTCTATAAAAAATATTTTTAAATGTCTGAGACCTAATTAGATATAGAATGCAGCAATAGTTATACATTTAATTCTGTTATAAAACTTGATACAATATTTAATTCAGTTCCTTATATTTATATTCCTCCTTATGATTACTGGTAGGCTGTTCAATTCACAATTTTTATTTTTGTTTTAGCGGAAACTGAGCCTCATGAAGGAAAAAGAAAAGTTGAATCACTCTGGCCGATATTCAAAATTCATCATCAAAAATCCAGATATATCTACGATTTATTTTACAGGCGAAAAGCTATCAGTAGAGGTAATGTTAACTTAGCATTAATAGAAACAGTTCTATTAGGGAAAATAGTCAATTTAGTTAATTTTACTTTGTGGTCCCTCTCAAGGGCTTACTATAGAGTGAATATGGGTATGGTAATCCCGATGGACCTAGCTGGATCTTCACCTTTCTTTATATTAAATTCCTTTATTACATCTTTTACTTTCAGGTCTCTATTAACCAAGGTGCTATTTCTCTTTTTATCTTCCGACCCAGATGCTATTAGAGTAGCCTTTTTAAGGGCAGGGGTATTTATTTTATGTTCTTTCGTTACTTTTTTTTTTTATAAGGCAATGATGAGTGAGAGGTTTTTTGTCTTTAAATAACAAAGATAAGAGCAAATTTATTTACTGACTTACTTTTTGGTTCTGTAGGGCTGTTTTTACTAAGAATTTTTATAAAGTAGTATACTGTGGACATTCTTTTAAAAACCCTGTAATTGTCTGCACTCTTAAGTAGTGTAAGTTTTTCAACCGCTAAAAACTATATTTTTCTCCTGACTTGATCCATCTCAGAACCGTTTATTCAGCATTACTTCGAGGTGGAGCCACTTTGCTCTTTCACTAAATCACCCACCCATTCATCTATGATTTTCCTCTGTTTTTTCTCACACTCGAGATTCATTGGTTTGTCTCTTTTTCTAGTATACTAGTATGTTTTATTCATCCGTAGCTCATTCAAATGCCAAATTTTGATTTTTCACTGTCCAGGTTCATCGAGCACAACACTCCTGATGTAGTATATCCTCAGGAGTTTCACTATATACTTGATGAATACTCATCTAGTAAAATTATTTTCACGGATGGTTCTAAACTGGACGGTGAAGTCGGTTGTGCATATTACTTATCCAGTCGGATGTATATGTATGGATTACCTTCAGCTTATAGTGTATTTTCTGCCGAACTCTTTGCTATAAGCTTTGAAAGGCTTTAATACATTACATCTGGTTTCCGTCACTATCTTTTGTGTTCCGATTCCAGAAGTGCTTTAAAGTCTATCCAGGATATGTGTTCTAAGAATCCCTTGGTTGAAGATATTTTGTGTTCCATACACAGACTTCAGCTATGGGACGTCGGAGTATCATTTTGCTGGGTACCTGGGCATTGCGGAATTTCGGGGAACATAAAAGCTGATGAACGGCAAAAGATGCTACAAGTCAGGTACCAATCACTCAGTGTGGTATTGTATCTGACAGTTAAAATTATTTTGCATAGAAAATGGGAAGAACAGTGGACAAATACAGAGTCCAATTAGCTGAGGAAAGTAAAAGATACTGTCTGTCCATGGAATTCATCCATACATGCCAGTCGTCAAGAGGAAGTGGTGGTTACCCATGTTCGTATCGGTCATTCCATGGTCACTCATGGATTTCTGACGGACCGGTGGAATCCGCCACAATACCCATTTTGTTAAGCTGTGTTGTCAATTAAGCACATCCTCATTGAATGTGTTGTGTTAAGAGGTGTGCTACGATCTTTTGCCCTACCTAATTCCTTTCAGGTGATGTTGGGGCATAGTGCTAAGATCCTTGATCGGATAGCCTATTGTCCTTTTTGTGTTGTCTAAAAACGTTTGATAAAATTTAATTTCAAATTTTTGTTTTGAATATTGCAGAGCTTCTTTACAGTTGTGTAATATTTTGTGATGTATAATTAACTTTTTTTGTGTGTGTTAAATCCTATCTTTCACAACTCGTTGCAGTGCCCTTTTACAGCCCTGTAATATTTGTTTTAATTGTTGTTAATTATAATTTACCATAGTTTGTAAATTATTAACTTGTTGTAGAAAAATTTTACAGCCTTTTAATATATTGTGTTGTTGTTTATTTTCGTTTGCTATCTAGTTTTTATTTTGTTATTGTTTTTAATATGTTTTAAGGTGGAGCATCTTCTTGCCCAATTTTTGAAGACGGTAATCACCAAAATAGTTTTTTAGCCTTTAAACATAACCAAAAAAATGTATGCCATATTAGTTTTATTGTTTTATTTACATTGATTTAGCTATTGTGATGAATGCCCTTGAGTTGCTACTTGGTTGTATATAGTTCTAAATTGACTGATAGCCATACAAATGTATTTGGTTTAATGCTAGTAAGTAAATAAATAAGTAACTTTCCTTAATATTGTTGATTTCACACGGCTGCTAAACAGTGTTGTCAAATGTAGAAATGAAAATTAGTTACAACTTCTCTTCTGGGTGTGATTTGGGTGTTTCGTTAACCGTTTATCACACATTTTCTACATTTTTTGTTCATTGTAATTAAATGAAAACTTATGTTAATTATTTAAATTGTTACTTATACATGATTTATGTTTTTCCTTCTAGAATTGTACGAATATTGCTTAACTGAAAACATTGCTGACAAAAATCTGATTGCAAAATGGAAGAAACAGGGTTATGAAAACTTGTGCTGTCTTCGATGTATTCAGACAAGAGACACTAACTTTGGTACAAGTTGTATATGTCGAGTACCTAAGGCTAAATTGGAAGAAGTAAGTGATCTACCGTTATTATTGTTACGTTATGCATGTTTTAAATGTTAGAAATACTTGAATACCAAATCGTTAGTTTTTTATGTTCTTGAATTTTACTTGGCCAGTATAGAAACTATAGGACAAGTTTAATAATCATACAAAACTCTACTTTCTCATTTCAAGGCCTCAAGAAACCGAAAAAGTGATTTTCAATGTCTTCAGTTTGTTAACCACGATAGTGGCTACAAAAATTTATATAGGAAATGAAATTTGGTGGAGTGGACAATAGTGTGCTCATATAAAACCCTATTACAATTAATAAAATCAGATTAAATGTAAAAATGACGACCATTTTAAACAGTTTTTTGTTTATGTATTTTGTGTTATTCAACTTATAAGACACTAAATTAGATAAAAACTTTCAGTTTTCAGTCCTGCATGTCATGGTGTCAACCCTATCTTTCTACGACGACAAACAGGAAAGTTATTGTCAGAATGTAATCTGGAAACCTGACCTCCCAAGAAAATGTGATATTCGTATAATTACGAGATCCGTCAGAGCCAAGTCATCGACATGCATGTTGTGATTAGAGGCTTATTATATGTACAAAAATGAGGCCTGGAAGGGCCAAGACACTTATATGAGCAAAGCGAGCGGAGACTGTTTAATACTAGCTGATATCAAGAAAATAGTGATTGATGTACATAATTTTATGAGGTTCAGAAAACCTGTGTAACAACTGTGTTTTAATGAAACTTATTCTATACTATTTATACTGGATAAGCCCCAAGAAACCAATTTTTGCCCAATACAACATTTAGGGGATTTATTTGTATTGTATGATTGGCTGGGTAAGTGCCATGATGGTGCCCGTCACCTTGTTTACGTTACTAGATGAAAATTAAATTAAAAAACATGATGACAGCCATACCAATCGAAGGATTTGGATTAGTTATATGTACAGCACAAAAGCCTGTTTTGCGCGAACATCGTCCTTGAGTGGGTCAAGAAACAATATAGGATTTGTAATGTTTCACATTATCGTCTGATAATTGCTGATTGTGACCTCAGTAACCAGTTGATGATCCTGGTTGTGATTGAGAAATGATAGCAGTTCATCTGTTATATCAGCTTATCAGTGAAATATTAGACTTTGGATTGACGACTTAATACAGAACAAGAAGTGTGATATTCAAAGTGAGATGTATTAATCCCATAATAGATCTTTTTTTATAAATGGTCAGGAACGTGTGTCTAATTATAAGAACATTTTAGAGTCAATAGTTTAATTATAAAATGAATAATATGATCCAATCTAACAACAATGTTCAGACCAAACCCATTATATTCTTTCTGTCAAGTAAGGAAAAAAATCTTCTGGTGGTACATTACAAATCATGTCATCGTTGATGGAAAAAAAAAATTGCGCCTTGAAAAGAGACCAGGCAAAAGACACTTCTCGACCAATGCAGCCTGTCTAAGGTTAAAGGTAGATTTTCACATGGTTAGAAGACGATTATTTTGAAATTTTAAGATAACTAAGTTATTATTCTAAGAGAATATCCCAATGTAGTATTCAACGTAAAATAACCTCAAACTTGAAGCATTAAATTGTATTAAAAGTGATAAATTCAGTGAATGTGTGTTTGGTATAGCACACGCTAAGTTATAATTAACTATTGCAAAAGGAAAATTTATTAGAGAAATAATTATGTAATACATATTTAGAGGCATTAATTAAAAGTATTGACTTTTGGAAAATTTTATTTGCTATGTAAAAATTAAAAGGGACATAAATGTATATTTGAGTTGATTAAATGCTAAGACAAATTGGTTAACATTTTGATTTGGATGAAATTTTTAAACTATTTTCTGAACACTTTGATTTGATTAAATTTTAACACTATTTAATGAACATTTCAATTTGGTTTTATTTTATGAATATATGTTTCAGGTTGGATTAATGTTGTTAAGATTGAGTATTTTTCTGTTGTTCTAAATTTGATATTAAATATAAGCATTTCAGATATCACGACTGTGTTTTAATTTAAGTAGTACATGTGCTCATATTGTACTTAATAAGAAGGAAAATTTTAACTGATTGGCTGCAAAACAGTCAAATTGAATTGTTTCGAGAAATTTACGCAAAGTATGCATTAACTACCAACAACCGATGGATTAAAGAATCAAACTTATCTGTTGTCTATAATAGATTGATTTTTATGACTACTGTTTGAAAATGTTGAAATAATGAAAAGGCTGATGTGAGAATAAAATTTAATAAATTATATTTTGTCCTTTTCAAATCACTCTGTATAAAGGACTGCAATTATATCACACTCTGTGAATAGTCAGAGTAAGAAGCTGTCCAGCGCTGGGTGGAACGATTTCCTTTGTCATCGTGAAATTTAGACATATAAGATAGTTTTCCCCAACTCTGTAAACTGACTCTTATGTTGTCTCTGACATGCAGTGTAGATTATTGCCTCCCATTAGAATTTCCTGCACTCTGCTTAGTTGTTCCTATGCATTCACATACACCCCTCCACGTTGTGAGTCTTTCCATCATCTTAGATTTTTATGTATTTAAAGAAATAAACATATTTTCTAGTATATGTTTACATCAGAAGTGATTGATAATCTTTTGTGTTTTTTAAACAATAATAGTGAATATTTTGTAAACGCGGTATAATTCGTCTACACCTTTAGAAATAAAACATATGATGCAAATAATCTTGCCATATGCTTGGGAAGGGTTAACCCAATCACTTTTTCTTTTTTTATATATATATTTATTACTAAAATTATGTAAAGCTGTATTTTAAAATAAATATTTCTTAATTTAATTTTCTGTTTTCCAATTTTTTATTTATTTTATTTTTCCAACTCCCACAATGTGAGCTATAAGAAAATTAAGTAAAAAATAGTCTGCTTTTTTTAGTTTAAGAATTATTGAGTTTTTTTTAAGAATGTCAATTTATTTACATTGAAATGTTTTTGTTACAGGGTAGAATAGTAGAGTGCATTCACTGCGGCTGTCGAGGCTGTTCTGGTTAATACATCACCACCTTCTCTTTATTTTTTAACATTTTTCTATATAAATACAATATTATCTTTTATTATTAAGACTATTAAATCAATTAATCTACTAATCAATTTTAAAATATTATGTTTTATTCATCCTTTACCTCTAATGCAATGAGTTATCGGATTTGAACTATCTAAAATTATGGTTAACATTTTTTTTAAATTATACGTCACAACTTGTTTTATAAATTTTATATTTTGTTGGGTTTTGTAAACCTGAATCAACTGTGAAGTTGTTCAATTTTCATCTTTTTTCACAATTTCTGTGATACATCCTAAAAATATATAATTTATAAATTTCAAAATATGTCCATTTTAAAGGTGGGTTGTGACTGGATTTTTGCATACCTGAGAGTGATACTAACTTTACCTGGTACAATCCGCTATGTGATACAATTAATTAATACAGAACCACCCACATGAACAAGAAAAACGTATATGTAATTAATTTTATGATATATTTATAAATCTTTTACTTGCGTGAGCAATCTTATGTAAACTATTAAAGTTTACATACAGCTGTTTCACCTATTTGTCAGGTATCATCAGAACATGGTATCATATTACAATATGTTAAAATAATTTAAAAGCAAACTAACAATATATTAAATTTTATGTCACAGTGAGTGACCTTCCACTTTTATATTGTCTGACAGCATGTCTGTTCAATCAAACTGTGGACGGTCACTTCCTGTGATATAAAATATAATATAGTGTTAAATATTTATTTTTCTTTACGTTTAAATGTGATTTTTAAATGTTTTGGAATTATTTTGACATATTGTAATGTGATAAGTGTCTACATGTTCTGATGATGCCTAGCGAATAGGCGAAACAGCTGTGAACTTTAATTATTTACATAAGATTGCTCAGGCAAGTAAATGATCTATAAATTATATCATTTTATAGTAGCAATCAGTAAGGTTACACCTACATAAATGAAATTAATTTTAGTACATTCTTCTGCGACTCTCAGCAATGTGTTAATTTCTCCTAAAGACATTGTGGATTAACTTTATTTTCAAAGGTTGTTACATATTTCCAAAGGAGTCGTTTATATAACCTAAGTAACCTCCCCTCTCATTACCCATAGGCTCCACCATTTTCTGTGATTGGTTGGCACCCTGCTGCTATATTATGGTTAGTTTCGATAATTCACTGTTTCAGTTAAGCTTTATCCAATAACATTAGATATTTAAACATTATATCGATTGATTATTTATTCATTCATTTATAATACATTTTCCTTTGAATTTTTCAATAAGCTGAAGCCACTATTGAAGCTTTCTTAAAAGGTAACGCTAATAATCACTTTTGGGGGTGAGCTGGTTGGCTGTGAAAACAGTGAACTAAATATCAGCAGTAGCTTTCATTGTGAAAGTCCGATGAACATGCCTATATAACAAAGTGTTATTAAAATATATCTTTGCACGGAGAGCAAGAATTGGGATTTATAACCCGGCAATACCTGTACTGCTTTAACCTCAGTGACTCTCATATATGAGGCATGTTATACTAGAGAATAAGCTTTGCAGCATGTCCTGCTCATATATACAACCTTAAATCCTCCCAAGGAGAGATTAAGTGAAGCAGTGAGAAATGGACAACTTTTGGAGGTTATATCCAATAAGCAAATCTGGGACTGGTTGCAGCGACATTCAATGGACATTTAGCTAATCACCATTAATTGATGCTGGATGTTTGTTCTAAGAAGTTAGTAACAATCAATAATTCAATATATTAATAGAAAATATCCTCCTGAAACAAAGGGAAAAAATAGACTATTTCAGCAGATGACCACCCTCTTGAGGCTTTTCACAACACTAGCTTGCTCCATGACAAATCTATGTATCACCACATAGATCATAAATGGCCTTGCTCCTAACAAATATGACCTAGAATCCTTCATCAATATCAACTAAGTGTTTCCCACAGTCCCATGTCAACTAAAAAATTGTATCAAGTGCCTGGCTATTCCGCATGTCTCACCTCATCTGAACTGAAGGACAGACGGTGTTCAGCGATTCTAATTAGAAGGGCTTTCGATCATCATCTTGTGGAACTGTATAAAACCTTCCTTCCGTCGATGTTCTACCTTCAAGCTACTATGGTAAAGATAGAAAACCATGGAGGCATTATGACCCTTTCAGAATTTTACTGCTCTCCCAAACACAAAATAATCGAGGCTATGTTCACTAGTTACTTTAAATTCCTTAGTAACTGCTTCATAGCCGAGGGTAATTAGAATGCAAAGAATACCTATGAATATACATTTCAGTACTGATAATAATCGCCTGCTCCACCTGTCATCAGAGGATCCATCTTACTGCATTATATAGGATTGCGTACCCTCAAAAGATGCCAGATTTATGGACTTTATAAAAAATATTTTGTACTTGTATACATCCATCGAATTCAGCCTTGATGGCTCATCTGATCATTCACCCATTATCCTTACAGTAAGTGCTATGGTACAAACTAAGGTGGTGATGTGGTTATACACCATGATTATTAGACCACTAATCACCTATGCAGCGGTGGTTTGGTGGACAAAGACGGTACAAGGTGGTGTTGGAAGTAGAATAGATGGTGTCCAAAGGGTGGCCTGCTTGGCCATCAAGAGGGCCATGGGGTCTACACCAACAGTTACCTTGAATGCTCTACTGGATCTCCCTCCTTTAGGGGTTTTTATTCAGGGACAGGCCAGGATGAGTGCATACAGACTGCAGCAAACGGGTTGCTGGAGAATGAGATGGCCTGCGATCGGTCACTGCAGGATAAATCAAGTGGTCAACAAGGAAGTGTTGGACATGCCCTCAGATCACATGATACCTAATGTCTCATTAGATAAGCCATTCAAGACGAAAAAGTTCTCTAGGGAAGAATGGGAGTCTGGAAAGAGGCTATATAACGAGCAGAATATAGTATGGTTTACAGATGGCTCGAAAACGGAGATGGGTACAGGCGGTGGTATAAATGGGATCAACCCAGAGAGTTCCATCGTGCTACGCCTAGGTAAGCACGCCACTGTTTTCCAAGCAGAAGTAGGTGCTCTCTCTGAATGTATCAAGGAGAATCTAAGAATGGCATACACAGGTAAGAACATTCTGATCTTCACAGACAGTCAAGCTGCAATTAAGGCAATAAACACGAGTAAACTAGAGTAAAGTTGAAGCTGGTTTGGGACTGCATCTCATCATTGATAAAGCTTAGTCAGGTTAACACGGTCACTGTGGGCTGGGTTCCTGGCCACTCGGGTATCGATGGAAATGAGAGAGCAGATGAATTGGCCAGGTCAGGTTCAGAATCCCCTTTCGTGGGCCCGGAACCGGTGTTCGGGATCTCCTATGGACATGCCAGAGCAGCGGTTGATACTTGGATACGGGAAGGGATGAACAGGGCCTGGATAAGTTCAAATACAAGTAGACTTGTAAAGAGGCTACTTAGACCATGCAAAAAACATGCTGAACAACTAATATCTCTCAGAAGGGATAACATGAGGTGGGTGGTTAGGCTCTTAACGAGCCACTGTCACCTCAGAAAACACCTATACAGGATAGGGATTGCTGCAGATAATACTTGCAGGAAATGTGGTTTGGCTGAAGAGTCCACAGAACACATTCTCTTAGAGTGTGAGGCATTAGGACGAGCCAGGCTATACTCTCTAGGCCCTCCGGGGAAGGAGACGGAAACCATCCTAGACAACCCTATAGGTAGTATCTGTTCCTTTATAAGGATGACAGGTATTACTGAGTGGGTGTAGGAAGGAACTTGGGGCGGCAAAAGATCTTTAGGTCGACGCCGATGAGGCCTCTGAAGGAGGCTATCACAGCCCAGAAAAAAAAAAATGATACAAACTCCCAATATTAGGCCTTATATAATTCTCACACTGATTAGGATTCATTCCAAAAATACCTGGAAACCAATATTGATCTCAAAATCCCTCTGAAGAACGCAGATTAAGTGGATCAGGCTTATATCTCCAACCTTACCCGTGCTCTTCCATACATGAACAACCGAACTGAAAAGCAAACAATCTAATACAATGCTTAAATTTAGAAATAAGGTATAAAATTGCAGAAAAACAATGAAAAGATTGCTAAATCGTCTCATCAAAGAATTGAACTGTCTATTAGAAATTAGGTTCTCAAGAAAACCCTAGAACAGATTCTAAGGTAGAAGATGGTGAAAATACCAAGAAACCACAGCAGTCCTTTCCTCCCAACTGGAACCAATTGATAATGTATTGAAACTTAGAAAGCGGAAGAGGTTGAGAGTAATATTAACATCCTCAACCATGCTTCCCTTTGACACCAGCCTCAGTTCAGAGAGCTTACTAGGTTGCAAAAAAATCCCAAAATTTCACCTGATCATCGTAGGAATTTCCAAACAATCTGATGATGCTTAGGGAGGAGGGAATATTGCTCTGCACATTATTTGATGTCCAACAAACCTTGTAACGGGAGCCTAAATTATCCACTGACTGTAGATCTATAATTTATCTGCAGTACAGATTAAATTTTAAAGCTTCAAAAGACTTGCTTGTGTCATGCTACCATCTGCTGGGCAACCTTGAAAGCAATATCGTACGACCGGATATTGTACCTTAACCTCGCATTCATTTTCCATTCAATGAAGTAACTACAATGTAGACAGGCCGGTCGTATCTGAAAGTCGGTCGAATAATGTAATATTCTAGTTAAATTTCTTTAATCACATCGAATCGAGCTTTTTCTTTTGGATTCGTACTCAAATTAGTTAATCATGTACAAAATTTAAAAGTTCGCAAGTATAGTGCGTAAATCGTCGGAATGGTTCCTTTGGATGATTTTCTTTGAAGCAAAAAGCTCGCATGTTTTGAAACGCAACTCCAGCTTATGCTGGTTCAAGGTCAGGACAAAAGACCAGCTCAAACACAACTCTGAACATCCTAGCTCATAAGAGCTCAACTATAAAAAAAAAATCTTTTTCTTGAAATGTGTCTCAGACTATCTGAAAAGAACTTTACCTGTGTTTCATAAAACAAAAACTTTAAAGAAAAATAAGGCATAATAAAGTGAACTCATCTTAGTGATTATTCTTGGTGAAACCACATGTACTAATTTTAAAATTAATTATTGGAAGGGACAGCATATGCAAAAATTTTCGGCCCACGACCCCAAAGGGGTTAATTTTCAAAATTTAAAAAAATTATTGACGTCAATAACAAAAAAATTTAATTTTCTTTATATTATAAACAAATTTCTTGGATATTTTTTTTTATATTAGTTGACCAACTTAGAATGTAAGAAATTTAATAAATAAAATTATAATAATTTATAAGTAATTTAATCATGAAAACTTGTTAGATTTAATATACACTTTGAACTTAAATTTAATTTTGATAATGAAATCTTTTACTTTTTTTTTTACTCTTAAAAAAACATTTCATCTATAACAGTTTGTATAAGGGGGGAAAAATATTAAAAATTAATTGTAAATTTTCATTAAGGGCATGTAATCTTTTTTTTTGAAAACTTATTATTAATAAGCTTTTGTGTTAAGTAATCTTGAGCTGGTATTTACTTTTTGTGAATGGTTAATTTAATTCAATGTTAATAAATTTCAGCACTGTTAACAAATTGTTTCGTTTTATTTTTTTTTTAAACATGTTACCAAACTGGTTCCAAAAATTCTTAAATATTTGAAAAATGAAATCAATCTATGGTAACAATCTTCAACAAAGTCTGGTATAATAAAGGCCTACTTTAGAAAATTAAAAACTTTCTGCTTCACTCAATGTTCCTCTTGCTGACTTTTTATCTGTCTGATAAAACTTTTCAGGTTGAGCAAGGAGAAACTGCTCAGCAGGCCACAGGATTCAGTTCTTGGTCCTGTGATTGTTCAATATATTTACTTGCATCATACCTAAATTACCAGATGTTACTATTGCTACGTTTGCATATGATATTACCTTTCTCTCATGCAGTGATGACTCCGATAAAGCAAGTAGTAAATTTCAAAACAGTTGAATAGCACAAATATTGAGCTAACAAAGTGGCAAATAAGAACGAGTATTTCTAAGCCGCAACACACCACCTTTTCACGTAAAAAGAGTAACTAACTGTCTCTCTGTAAAACTGGACAAGGATAATTTTCCACATTCCACTAGTGTAAAATATTTGAGATTCCATTTGGATCATTGCTGGACATGGAAGAACCACATCAAGAATAAAAGAGATCTAATTAACAGTCGGTTTAAAAAACTTTGGCTTCTGAGTAGTGCTAGGGTTTGAATGATTGATGGTTCAGCTTCCATGCACTATAAAATATTTATTATGCTATTCATTTATACAAATTTTTTAATACAATCTAATATAATAATATGAAAGTTGTATATTCTTCAGACCAATGTAGTAGATACATATTTCAAAATTATGTTCTATTATTTCTATAAATACTATTTAATATTTAACTAAATATAACTTAATTATTTGTTCCTAAAACAATTTAATACTGATCAAGCTAAGTATAGTTGTGAAAGGAAGTAATGACTGTTATTTATATTTAAAACACTCAGAATGGAATACACATTTGATTTACTTATGTTTTAACCCAGGCTACCTTGATCAAATGGTGTCGGGTATCGTTGTCTTCCGAACAGCTCTTCGGCACTGTTAGTCTCTTCAATATTGATTGACTCTATTTGTAGGTCAGTTGGGGCTTTTATAGTTTTCTTTTTACTGTGTTGAATAGATTGCTTGTGAGTCAGCGATTACATCACTTTTTTGAGTTATTTCGCAATGATGCTCTACTTTCTGTGCATTATCTCAGGACTTAAAATAAAAACTAAATTTTTATATTAGCATAATCCTAACAGTAGACGATTCGCCCTCTCACTCAACAACAAGCTGTTTGTGTATTACTTGATCTTTAAGCCAATCTGGACATGGCATTTAACTATGGGCCATTGCAAGTGAATCAAACATCCAAAATACTTGCAGAGGGTCAAAAATAACATCCTAAGGATTATTTCTGATGTGTCCTGGGTATGCACGCAACACATAAATGCGCCACTATATTGGATATGCCTAACATAGTCAATGAAATCAAATGATTTAAAACAGGGGTATCCAACTTACAAAGCCTCAAGGGCCAAAATTAAACATTAAACGTGGTTGCGGACCATATATAGGGTCCACTAAGGAACGTATATCAACCTCTAGTTCTGTTGTAGCTAACCTCAAGAGATGAAGTAAAGACACATCAGAAAGTTTGTTTCTATTTTGGTGTAAACTTCATTGACGAAAACACACTTTCACATAGGTACGTGCTTCGGAACATTGACTTCATTTTTAGTCCAAAATCTCGCAAGTTTGGGAATCTCTCTTTAGACAGCAATTTGATAAAATTATAAGCTTGTTCTTGCCTGGTTATTAGATATATGTCAGCTTGCACATCACATAATTCAATATAGTTATTTACCTTAGAGGTTGTCCTCAGTTCGTATTATAGTTATGGCTACAGTGTTGTGTTAGAGGACAACCTCTAAGGTAATTAACTATAGAATATATTATACAGCCCAAGGCAACACATTATACTTTATAAAAAACATAATTCAAGTTGTAGCTCAGGTGATTGCTATAAGTTTGATTGAAGGAAGACGTTTGAAAGAAGCGCACCCGCCAGTTGGACAACCCTGATTTAAAAGAAATTACAAAGTACGCTTACATCCTAATCCTCAATTCTGCTTGTTGCTGATATCAAATACTACTGAAAATCTGAAGCTGGCAGATGTGTTATGAATAATTAAGAGAGGAAAGGGCAACGGCTCTTTCCCTCTCAAGTGTCATCTTTCCTCATTACACACCTGATCATAGTCATTAGACTAATAGCAGATACTATAAAGGAAAAAACAATACCTCAACACTGTAAATATATTAAGTGTGGCGTTTGAACCAGCTACTGACCAGACTCACACATTTTAATGTCTTTACTTTATTACTGAGTCGAAATTAATTTTTACACAAATAAGAGTGAGCATTCACAGGTCATCTTCTAAGTTGAACCTCACATTTTATTCGCCCAATATATGAAGCCAATCGTAAAAATTAGGAAAAGAATAGGTTCTCGTTTTATTTTATTAGCTCTAGGCTGTAAGAAAAATATGATGGAGGTTAACATTGATTCTTGTTAATAAACAGAAAGATTAAATATTTAGAAATATGAGTTTCCAACCAGTTTTTTTCTTTTTCTAGATTTCACTCTAATTATCCTGCATTTCATATTTTCAGTTTTATAGTTATAAAAGATTTAATTACCCGCAGGGGCGGCCCTTCTGGCTGTTTGGGGAGTGACGACCCCACGTACCTGAGTTACCCCTTTCAGTGCAGTCCTAGTTCTGAAGGGGTCTAAGATTGGTCTATAGTGTTATACCATATGTCAAGTGTGTATGACAAATTGGATAATACACATTAAGCATGTCTAGACTGATACTAGACAACTAGTTACATAAATTAGTTATGTGACGCTCCCAATTTAAACAATAATTCAAATCTATAAAAAAGTTTTACAGTTTTAGTGTTACAATATGTATTCAAATCATTCAGAGAAAAGACCAATTTACCAGTTTTACTCTTGTTAACAAGAGAGTTTACTTCAAACTAGTGCAAAGCTATTTCAAATGCTTTGTCCTGCTCTGATCTTAAAATTTCAATACTATTACTATTAAAATTGGCATAGCCATTTGGATTATAGGATTACGAGATTTATAACATACGTTCAACGGTTTTTTACAAAACTGTTTTTAGAGTCTGAAATAAACACCGGTTCGGTTCCAAGTATTTACCACAACTCATAAGGTACTAAAAAATTCTTTTCTCTTTTATGTGATCTAGTTTTGGTTATTAATCATTACTATTGGCGTAGGGGTTGGCGAACCCATCGCCCAGTGGACATCCACTACAATCAGCCTCCTCAGATCCCTACTCTTCATCTTGTTCTGAGGTCTCTCATGTAACATGCACTAATTTCCACTCCCATGGAGGTGTTTCTTTTTTTATCTATTCTCTCAACCCTTTTTCACTTTAACTTCCCCTACTATATCTTCATTTCCTTCCCCTTTTTCGTCTTGAACCCAACCCTACACTGTAAAGTGACATGTGCTGATGGGGTAAATAGTACCAGACAAAATGTGTTGGATTCAAGAGACCTTGGTGACCAAAGCAGGACTATGGATGGGTAGACTATCCTTTCCTTAACTGCTTGTGGGAAAAACACGGAGAGAAATGAAAAATATAATACATTTTTATTTCCTTTATTGCACACAGGTTTAGGTGATTAATCTTTACATTTCACTTATATTTGATGAAATCGGAATGGCCAATTTTGAAAAATTACATCTTTTATAACACTTTTTTGAACCAATAACTCATGAACCAGAATTTTTTTGAAATTGGGGACAATTTGAAATACAATTTATTTAGGTCGTTAGAGGTTAAACTTAAGTAAAATTTGTTTCAAAATCAATAAAGCTGATTTTCATAAAATCATAATTTTGTGTTTTTTTCTTATGAAAGCCTTCAATCAAATTTTGAATTATCACAAAAATTAAAAGAGGAACTCGAGATATGGCCAAAATATGTCCATATACTAAACTTGATTAAAATTGGTTCAAGCGTTTGGGTTGTAGAACACTACACTTAAAACATACGTCAAATAGAAAAATGTCGTTCAAAAACCCACTTTTTTGGACTCGGAAGACCTCAAGGCCAATATATATGAAAAAAAAATAAAATCAACATTGATTTTTGTGTGTCATTACATAACTTTGCATATACAGTATATGATAAACTAAAAAAAGTTTGTTCCCATTATATATTTTTCACGTAAAAAGACTGCCTGTTATTTCTTAATCTTGAAATCTTTCAATGTGTCTCAATTTCTGCTCTTGTTCGCTGGGTGCAGAATTTTGAGGTTGGTAGATACCGATCGGCACAAATGCTGGCACTTGAACTTACCCTTGCGGGATGGGTGGGGATGCGGGGGAAGGGCATAAGTGGAGAAAAAAAATTTCCCAACGCCGCTTTCAAATGTGACTCATCCTTTCAACGAAAAATACCTAACCTTTTTTTAAATGTGATTGATTCTAAGCTTTATTAACATGTCAAGGTAATTATAATATCTTAAAAAAGACCTCAGATATAAGTTAAACAATATACAATTGGAATATGGAACTGGTTTATATACCTGCCGGTAGTACTGATGTTTTTAGTCAGGTTAGTAGCAGTTTATTAGTGATAGCCCAAGTACCAGCATTCGTGCCGGGATCTATATGAATACATACATGGTTAGAAGCCACCAAATGCTCTGCAAAACTTGAAGTTTTTGAGAATGACTAACACAGCAATATGTTCTTTGAAATGTGTTTTGAAAGATCTCCCAGTTTGTCCTGCATATACACTGTCACAAGAGATTTTGTTTTAAATTTGTCTTAATTCAAAAAACTGTCACCCATAGATCTACCATGAAAATGTTACTTTCATTATTGGTAGTTTCAAAAGATTCTCCCTAAAGAGAATCTTTAGAGAGAATGATAGCTCTCTAAAGATTCTGTTTATCTCATGGAAATGGATATCCAGATATTTGAAGGAAATGTAATTGTGTTTTCCTATTAATATTCTTTTTTCTTATCATAACTGTTTGTGGATCTTATTTATAACGTTTTGTTTATCAAGAAGGCCGTGAGATTTACAAAGAAAATAAAAACAAAAGAGAATATCTTTTAAATGAAAAAAAAATTAATGAGAACCAACCCCTAGTTTGATTGTGAATAGTCTGAAAGATAATATTCTAACCTCCTTATCAGTAACTGATTTAAAATTTCTATCGTCAATGATAAGTATCCAAAACATATCAATATGTGTCTTTAATGTTTCTTGAAAACCCAATGATGCTATCAACAACAGTGAGATGTACGAGGTGTATCAAGAAAGTAAGTACCATTTTGGTAGAAACAATTTAATACAATTTGTTTCAAATTTATTTTATTTTTACAAGGAAGACACTTGTCACATCAGTTTACTGGCTTCTTTTATTTCTTCACAGAATAATGCCGACTGTGATGATAACCACAGTCGCACAGCATTTTTGACATCGTCATAGTGCTGGCCAGTGGTGATTGCTTCAGATGTAGAAATAAGTAGTAGACACTCAACATCGAGTGTGTGCTGTAAGGTGGATGCTCCCAACCAAACCGTGTGATCAGGTCTGTGTGGTGTTAGAAAATCAAACTTCAGGCCTATGTTCTTGCAAATAATAATCAGCTGTTCAGTTTACATAAAAACACTTTTAATGTTATTCTAACTGGTTCATTTTAGTATTCATTAAGGTAATATAACTTTCTTACTATAAATAATATTGATATATTCATTAATAATTACAATTTATTATTTCCCTTCTAAAACTATTACTTCTATTAAAAACATAAACCCAGAATGGTTTCAACTATTGTGATTTTAAATGTTATCTTTATTTCAAACAATTACAAGCTCCTTTAATTACATAAATTCTTGCTCACTCTGTTGCAAAGACTTTCTATGGCTATCTTCAAACTTTCTCAGTGGTCCTTCCTATTAAGATTGGCCATCTTTTTGACCAAGAGCTTATACACACACCTCACTTGTAATGTTCACTGTACTTCCAAAGTAACCATTTTATCATTTCATGTTTTCTTTCACAATAGTTGGATTTCAATATATATATTTTTTTATTAAACTTTAGTTTTATATTATTTTCGTTAAACTATAATCCTTATTCCTAACAGTGGAACGAGGAACATGCAGTGGAGTATTATCTTGAAGCCAAACAATTCTATGACTAGGCTTCATAATTTAATTTCCGTTTTAAATTGTGACAGAATTTTCTGAAAGTCTGTCAGTATTTACTCTTTCACCTCTCTGCAAAAAATTTAAATCAATATGCCCTACATATATCAAAACACAGTACAGATGATTTTTCATGTTGAAATTCTGGTCTTAATATGTCTCCATTCCATAGACAGCTTAGATTCTGGAGATAACCGAGACATCTAGATTTGGCTTAAAAAAAAAATTGTCTTCGTTGGATCGAGTGAGAAATTGCAAAACACTTCCAATAAGTTTGGTTTTTTGCAAATCAGACAGTGTTTTCAGTATCCGATATGAACACAGTTTTCGATAACAATTACACGGTTCATCACAATTTCATGAAGAACATTTCTTGAAATTTAAGAAAATTCATTAGAAAGTAAGAAACCATCAACTCTGGCAAATTTTCTCATTAACTTTCCTTATCCAATCTTCGTTGAGATGAGAGAAGGCCATCCACACCTCATCAAGATGCACATTCATTCGTCCTTCATTAAATTCCTTCACCTACTTTCTCACCTTACTATCACACATTGCTAGCGCTTAAAAAAAAGATAACAGACTGTATTTCACAATCAGTGGGATTTTGAATAGAGTTAAACATTTTATATAATCAAAACATACTCTGGTCTAGCTGTAATGGCATATGTGAAAGCCAATGAACTGAGAAGAGTAGCACGCATGAATGAAGTGGAGATTCCATTATTGCCGTGTAGCAAAGCGGTATTTACTTTCTGGATACGGCTTTTATGTAGTTAAGGAAAAAATTAAGTTAAGACCTACTTATTTCTATTAAGACTTATGAACTATACAAACAAATATAATTTATCATTTTAAGTCTGGAAAGTGATTGCCATCAGCACTCATGGATCCATTCAGTTTGAAGGTAATACACAAAAGAAACACACAAAAATAAATATACAAATATTTGTATTAATAACAATAAAAAAAACAATAAATATTCATTTATTTGCATAATGAAAATAGAAACACCAAAACTAGCAAAATTAAAATAATTGTAACTAAGGAATATACAAACAACTAAAACTGTTGTTTTAAATTAATAACATAAATAAACAATTACAAATAAATAAGTATATACAATTTATTAACTAGTTTAGGAACTATAAGTGATTAATGAAAACAGCTTGTAAAATCACTATGAAATGAAATGATAATAAACTGCATATGAGTTTAATAAAATTTGGTACAATCACAGTATTTGAACATTAGAAAGTGTGCATATTTGTTGTCAGGGGTGTCACAAGATAGGGATGAGGGGTATCATTTTTTAAATTTTTTACTGATAATTTCACAGCTAAATAAAAGCATGGTTATAACTCTTTCTAAAAGACTTGAGGGTTTCTTTTTTTTAAGGGAAAATGTAGAGTAAATTGTAAATGTATTAGATTGGTCAAGACTTTGTTGAGTCACATTCCATACCTTCTTATCTCTTTCAACTTGTCTTTGATAAATAAGACGTATAATATTAAACAAATCGTTTAAATTTTACTAATGTTAAAAAGAGCCCTGGTTGGGCCAATGAATAGTAATTTTGCTTTATGAGAGAAGTTCCAGGTTCATTCCCTGTGGTGGCTCAAAAATTGAAGGTGTTGTACTAGCATCAAGAAAAAATTGGGAAGTTGCAATTGGAAGCAAACTCTGGTTGAGAATGCTAACAATAGTGATATGGATTTATGATAATACTTAAAGTAAACCTCCAGTTGGTAGAGTGATTTAAAAGCTAGGGGGGCTGGATTTGATTCCCGCAGAGGTCAAAACAATTAATTTAGTCATTCCAAATAGATCCATTTAGGGTCTCATTGAAGGGTGGCTTCTTATAGCATTGACTCTCAAAAAAATACTAGAAACATTTGTAATTATAAGGGAGAGGAGGGGACAACATACATAGGGGGGGGGGGGGGGTATAAGCATCCTTAATTGTTAGAAGAATGATATTAAGGCCAACAGAAAAACTGTGTAATAGTGGGCAGTGCAGAATTAACTCATGGATTTTATTTGTGTAGTACTTACTTGCTATAGAAATAAATAATAAACAAACTACGCCATAACCTCACTTATTTTATACCATTTAAGTCAATATGGCTCAGTTGACTACTGTCATTTATGGTAGAAATATTATACCCAACAACTATTTAGAGGAACACTTTAATATTCCAAGACACGGTTCCTGGTTTTAAATTGATAAAGAAATTGTTGAAGTCAGCATAACCACAGTAACTGTCTGACAAACATCTTTACAGTGAACATGTCACAGTTTGGTGTGGAATCTCTGTTTTTCAAATCATTTAGTCTTTCTTTCTTCAGAGAAAGAAAATCTTTCAAGATGAAAATGGAATTGTTACAGTAAAATCTAAACGATATGTCAATATGATACAGGAATTATTCCTGCCAAATCTGTGTGGTCAGGGACCACAATACCTGCTGGATTCAACAGGAAGGAGAAACAGCGTGGAAACTTTAAGACCCGCATTTGGCAGTCGCTTGATTTCAAAATTTTTACTGAATAGCCTAGCCTGTTCAGTCGCTTGACCTGCTGACAAGTGATTTTTCCTGTGGAGATACTTAAAAAGAAGAATTTTTTAATTCGTACAGAAAATCTGGTAAGTTTGAAGATCAGGGTTTAGGAAGAAATCGGAGCAGTACAAATTGCGCCAACTTACTGATAGCCTAACAACAATATTACAGTGTGAATCAAAAATAATGAAAGGGTTTTATTTTCAGATATTTACACAAAAACATAAAACAGATCAAATGTTATGTTTTTCCTTTGTATACTTTACATTATTTATTTATTACATTTTTTCTTCATTTCATTGCTGTTAGAGAGTCATGAGTTAATTCTACCCCACCCAGCTCATCTATATTTTATTTTTATAGAACATTTTTGGAATGATTATTTTGTACAATAACAGTATATTGTTAAAACTTAAAATTTCCACCAGACTATGACTTTCAGAAATCGTGTAAATTTTCGGCAGTAAATATTGTTTCGTTATAAAAATAACTATTTCATTATATACAAACAAAATTAAAAATATTTCATCAAAACAATTTTATCGGTGTTTGCTCGATAACAGCCCTCTCTGTCGTAACAAATGACAACGAAACAATTGATAATCGTCTTGTAATAGTTCCGAAGCACTTTGCATTGCTTGACCAAACACTGTTTTAATGTTTTCATCTTTACCAGCATCGATTGTTTCATAAAGAATTCGTAACTGTGCAAGATCAAGATTCACTCTATCTTCGGCAAATGCAACCAAATCTTTGGCGTCTTTCATAAAGCGTAAGTTGCCGATGTTGGCGTGTTTTGAACTGAAAAGTAAAAAGAAGAAAAATTAGTTACAATCCATTTAGAAGTATATAAAATTTACAAAATATAAATATAATATAACCTAATACAGATGTTAAAAATACTTAAGTTCCTTCTGGACTGTATTTAATTACTTAATAACAATAATTTATTGTATATAACATGTGTAAATCAATAATTGATATTTTTATGTTCTGGCAAGTTTTGTAAGACACCCTGTATGACCATAGATCATATGATATTCCAATAAAGTGATTGGTCGCTACTCTCCTTCTCTGATTCCAAGGAACCACGTTTTGCACTTTTTTCCTGGGTGAGTCCTTCCTAGCCAGTCCAACAAGTCGTCCTTGTCTGATTATTTTACAATCACTTTTTTCCTAGCTAATATATTGAGTGATAATTGAGTTCAATATAATACACTTTCCTTCTTATTCCTTGCCATCAAGAAGTCGATCTTATAATAAATAGATGTAAAGACTCTATACTACGTGCTTAGTTGGGTGGAAGTATACTTTCAGGTCTGTGTAAATGATAGTCATCGTAGTCCAAACTACTCAATTTCATACAAACATTCTCAGCGCCATAGCCACTGTAGGATCCTGGCGTCTTTAAGTAAACACCTCCATTTTCAGACACTCAATGTTCTTAGAGCCTTCTCAAGGTCATATAACCACCTTTTCACTTAGTTTCCCATCTGTGCTTTTCCCTTTTGGCTTTCCTTGGAAAATCATCTCCACTTATCTTTCTCCTTTGTAAATGACCTGCCCATCTTAGCCTTGCCTTTTTTATTTCAAATAGTATCCCAGGTTCACCATATAACCGTCAAAGCTCATTGTTGTTTTCTTACTCTCTAATTCCATCCTCCGTAACAGCTTTGCGCTAGTTTTTCCTCTCTTTTGTCAATATCCACCCATCCGCACCATTTCTATTACTATTATTGTGACCGTTTCCACTTCTTTTGACCAGCAGGAAGCTCCGGCTGGCTGGAGACCGCATACACTTTAGCCGAATCTTGTCAGGATGGGCCAAGGAGTCGGGTTAGGACGCTAATGAACGCACGCAACGCAAGTGAAATTAAATGTTATATTTTATTTACTGCCGAATTAAAAGATTACAGAACTATTAAAAAAGACATAAAGGCAAGATAAAGCCTTAATAGTGGCCGAAAAGCATACCGTTTAATTTAGCTAGCACGTGGCCGAAAATGGACTGACCTGACCTCGTCCCGTAGCGGTCTTCCTTCTCGCGGCTCTCGGAACAGACTCCGCTCGGCTCGCTGGTTCAAGCCCTCCACTCCTCGTCTCTCCCCCCTTCTACGTCATATTGCACTGCTCAACAAAATCGCAAGTGCAAATTCATATTTTATTATTTAGAATTCCTTTGCATCCTAATTTATAATTATTATGGTTTTGGTTTGGTGGGCTCCTTGGCTGGGCCACATTATAATCAACATATTTTGAGAAATTTAATAGTATCATACTTCTCCTGTATTCAGTGTTTTTATTTTCCAATTAAGAAGTTAAATATTTTAATTTTTTGACTATAACTCTTTTATTTATTTTCATTGACAAAAAATCTGAGCATCATTTAAATGTAAATTAATCTAAACAATTAGCTATGTCTCTAACAATGAAGTGAAAAAGTGAATGTAAATTATTACATTCTTTACAATTTCTATGTCAATTGTAAAGAAGTGCAATATCAGTACACAACTGATTCATTTAGCTGTTACCACAATCTTTCTAATCAAAATATAAAGATAAACTGATGTAATAAGCAGGGATTTTGTTCATTGTTCAAACTATCATCTGTAGAAAACACAAATTTTAAATTGTCCTTATTACCTAATAATATTATTTATAATTAACAGCAGGGAAAACAAAGTTTTAATTTGTTGCAATTGAATGAAAACAACCCATCATCAATTTACCTTTTGTGTAGTCAATTGCAGTTTTTTGTTTGTTATTAACACTTAGCTACATGTTTCGCTGCACACAGGCAACATCTTCAGGCTAGTCAATTATGAATAAAATTTTACATGTTTGATATTGGCTAAATTAAACAATGAATATAAACCATCAATAATAATTATTTGTTTTCCAACAAATTATAAATTGGAATTGTTTTCAAAATTTGCTAATATATTATAGTTTTCTGAAAATGATAGTTTGAATGTTTATGAACTAATTCCAACCTATTACATCAGTTTATCTTCATATTTATATTTTTTGTTTATGATACTCTAAATGAGTTTGCTTGTTAATACAGTAGAACCCCTCTTAACCGGTCTAGTCGGGACTGACACCCGGGCCGGTTGCCTGTTTGGCCGGTTAATCAGAGGTTCCCGTGAAAAATAGGTTTTCGTTGAAAGAAAGCTTATTTAATCAGGTAGCGCTAAGAATTATGCAATAAAGATGTTATTGCAACTCATTTTATTGTACATAAATGTATCGTATATATAATATTATGTATATTATACATCAAACATGAAAAAATTAAACACTACAAAGCTCTGTTACAGATTCGCCTATGTCAAGTTTTTGACACATTTAACCGCGTCTCAAACAAAACCAACACACGCTTCCGTTTTCGTAACTCACTCATTTTTATTTACATACTGTAATATAGCAGTCAAAGACAAGAAGAAAACTGAAAAGAAATGTTATATTTTCCATAATGTATACTAAAATTATTTGTGGAAAAAAGCGGCCCATCAAACGTTTTTGTGGGTGTATGTCTGCTATACCGACGGGTGCCAATGCCGCGGTGTTTTTACGGCGCCGACAATGGGATACCGTTATCGACAAAGTTGTTTGATATCGCCGCCGCTTTGGTGTGGGCAAAAACTTAGCAATGTTTAAAATTTGTCAAAATATTTCATTTACCTGACATTTTAGTATTTTCAAAATTACTCTCAAACTATACTCTATTACCTAAGGTTTGTAATTTTCATTCGGGTCATAAACCTTTATATTTTTCAATAAAATTTGATCAAAGTACCTTGCTTGGATTTAGATTAATTCCTCCTTTTAGTATGTCATCCAAGATTGAATTTAATTTTAATTTACATATATTGAATGAGTAATTTACTCCCTATAATTGTATAAATATGGAATAATAAAATAAAAAGAGGAGAGCACCGTGTCTCAATTGATTTAGGCACATCCTTGCAATGTAGATGAGTGAACTGTCAAAAATAGAGGTTCAAACTTTATTGATGGCATGGTGTTTATCCGTACATTATCCTACTCCATTGCCTTATTAGTTGAAGAGAATTCAAATAAATATGTTATGGAAAAAAAAAAATTTTCAAATAAAAAGATATCAAAAAACTCCATTGTTTTGTTTATTATCAACTGTTATTAAATATTTAATAAAACCGCAGGGGCGGCCCTTCTGGCCGTTTGGGGAGTGACGACTTCATGTAGCCGAGTTACCCCCTTCAGTGTAGTCTTAGTTCAGAGTGGGGGGGGTTTCATTCCACCAAGGGTTCTCCAATTATGTTTCCCACCAAATCTTTTCCTCATATCTATCCTATCAGGTTAATCTGGTCATAATCTGTTTTAATTTCATCTTCATGAATTATTCTGGCAGGGATGACTGAAGTGCAGTAATTGAACTTTCACCACCACCTCCTACACACTCACACTGTAATAGACAGAACATTTAACATAGTCACTACACTAAAATGCATAACTATTGGATTGGTTCACAAATTAAAACACAGATGACAGATCAGACTGTTGGATTTTGGAGCAGAGAGATTCTTCATTTGTTTTTATCTCACAACCATGATATACATCATGGCAAAGGAAATATTATTCTACTCGCCAAATTAAATGGGTTTAGGGTTATACCAAGTTCAATAAAGTGACTGGGTATCTTTTTATTTACCCAGTATACAAAATAATAGTAGTTTGATAATCACAAAAAATTTTGCCAGTTTTTTTTTTTGACTTTTCTCATATTATGGTTTTCAGGAAACCTAAAGTGATTTCGACATGACATAAATCTGTCGTTGTTGTTATTTTTATGTAAGCACGATAGCGGCCACAAAAATTAAGATAGGAACATGAAATTTATTATTGGAGACTATAATGTGCTCATATAGAACACTATTGAAATTCACAAAAATCTAATTACAAATGTCATAATGGTGGCCATTTTAAACAGTTTTTGTTCATATTTCTTACATCATTCAAGTTATAACTCACTAAATTAGATTTTATTTTCTGCATTGTTATATTACTTAGCCAACCTCTCTAGTTAGACTTGTGAGTGATATACTCCATGGATTAAAACTTAACACAAATCGTCACAAATAGTATATTTATTTATTCAAACGGGTTTCAACGACAATAACTAAACTATAACTGAGTTATAATAAAAATATAGTTTAGTTATTTTAGTTCATACGTCACTGAAGATGGCGACTTTATCGTTGAAACTCATTTGAATAATGAAACATACTGTTTCAGAGAATTGGCATTCAAATTTTATTCTATTAAGCAAAGTTATTGTCAAAAATGTAATTTCAAACTCTGACCTTTAGGAAAATGTGATACTCATATGGTATTGAGACACTGACGCGAGTAGAAACTGTAAAATGCTACAAGAACCATTAGGTCTTAGCAAACGTCAAGAATGTAGTGATATAAAATTAATTACAAGGTTCAGAAAACCCGTGTAACAACTGTTTTAAACAAACTTAACCTACTGGATAAAATCCCTTGATCTACCAATACAATTTAACATTTCATACAAGGCCTAAAAGACCAACTTTTGGGTATTAAATTTACAGGATCTGCTTATATGACGGTGCTGCGTAAAAGTGCCCTTCAACTTGTTTTGACTATCAGTGAACAAATAAAAGAGACGGATTGCACATTAGTTTTAAGTTCAGAAATGTTTGAGTTAAACCAATAAAATATCACTCTCTAAGCAACCAGGACTTGTGCCAGGGAATAAATATATCTGCTACTTGGATACTCCCCTTTGAGAAAGCACTTAAAAATAATGGTGTTGATAGAACAAGACGTCTATTGATTCTGCTTCTATGAAGTACGAGTGTGAGGTGTTTGCTAGACAGAGATTCAGTCTATTCTATCTACTCCTATTCCACAATGCAGTGGAGTAATTTCCCATGATCTTACAACACCAAGTGGAAAAAAAATTAGTAAAATAAGGAAGTTTGAACAAATAAACCAGAATATAAAAATATTTATGTTCTTTAGTTACAACTTTTTTTTAACACGTGTTAGGAATCAAAAACTTGTGTTATATCAACATACAAAAAAATTACCTTCAATTTTAAATTAAATTAAAACCAATTAAATGTCGAGATATCGTTTTAAAGGTGATGGTGTTGTTATGATTTAGGGTTAATTTAGGATTTAAAGTTAAGTTAAGTTAGAATATTCCAAATATTCCAAGTCCAATCGATAGACACTAGAATATAAAGAAACACTACGACAGAGTACAAAATGTTAGGTAATTGCATGGCTTGTAACCTCCTAACATGTTACAAATGACCAAGAGTACATAAGCCAAAGTGGTGGTAAATTAAGGTCAGACACAACAAAAAGACATCAGACAGTCAGAGGTCGGCAGCTGGAGATGGCACAAGGTTACCAGGAGGTCAGTTGGTAACAGAAGAGACTGCCGGAACATGGCCAGGGTGCCGTCATGGAATAAGATTGATCGCTAATCAAAGAGAATTCGATACAAGGGATAAATACGGACACAAAACCACGAGGGAGGTCGGCAATAGAACATTGAGCAAGCTTCATGTGTAAAGCAATTCAGTAAATTCTTAGAATTCATATTTAAATATATATATTCTGTCAAAATCATTGGGATAGCTCTAGAAAGACAGCTTAGGATATTTAACTTTTAAATGAGTTTTAATATTGAATATTGATATTTAAGAGTATTAAAGATAATAGTAATTAATTAGAGATGTTTTACATGTATTAGAATAATTAATAATAATGAACTAAAGAAATTGTCAATACTAACATTTTTAACACTGAACCATTGATTTTATTTCATTAGAACCTGACTCCAAGAATCCCTTTTGATTCCTAACAAAAAACTTATCGAGTGTCGATTCCTAAACGTATGTTATACTTGTTAGACTAATGAATATTATCTATGGTGAAATAATGCAATAGGGAAACTGGATACCAACAAATGGGCTCGAACCTGCACAAACTTTGACTTAAAGTTTTAGTTCAAACATGTAACGTGATAAGTAGTTTGAAATATGTTTGCTTTTTATACTTTCTCAGGTATAAATTTATAAAAAAATTTGTGATAGGCTAAAAAAAATTCTTTATTAATGTTTTTATGGAGTTCTTATGAGGAAATTTTTTAAATTATTATTCATGTAGTGTGATCCACCACAAATAGTTTTAATTATTTTGTTTAAATTTCGTATGTAGGAATATTTATGCTGAATTTAGGAGATGCTTTTTTAATTGTTGAATAATCCAAATTTGATACTGTATGATGTAGACCAGTGTTTCCCCATGATATACGTTGAAATGTTCTCCTAGCTGATGACATCCTCCACGGGTGCCAATATTTCAAATTTGATTTATGTCGTACGAAGTGTTTTACACTTCTCTATAGCTTGAATGAAGTACTAGTTTAAACCGAATCTCTGGTTTTCTTTTGTGTATTGGTACGTTAGCTAGTTCAAACCAAAATGCTATAAATGTAAACAAGTTATTTATAAGTTTAACAAACCTGAAATAAAGTATGTTTATAGTAAGAGGAATGATATTTTTAATAATATTAAAATAATTGTAGAACAAACAATAAATGCATTAACTTTTCAGGTTAACTCATTTGGATTATTTTTTCCCTGGTTGTTTAAAGGTGAATAATCTCTCGGTCATTATCAACTTATAAAAAAAAGTAATAAATCAAATAAAGACCCAGAAACTCTAAGAGGATCAGGGTTGGAAAAGAACAAGAGTTGGTCAAGAGAGATCTGATAGGAAGATGACAGATCTAACCTATGACTACATAAAAAAAAAGGTGTAGATACATCTAGTCATCCCTAACCTGTTTCGAAACAAATTCTACAAGTTACAGAGGAATGATTATTGGAAAATCAGTGCAATAGTTCCTAATTTACAATTTGTTGCTAGCAGGAGAAGAGGAAATCATTCTCTTGTATATGTTTGACAACATTTCCTCAATATTGTGGTGATTTAGCCACCATTGACCTCCCCCTCCCCTTTCTACCTGGAATGCGTGTGACCAACTTGATAGAGAAGAGTCATGCAGTAACAAGCAGTGAGCAAAGACTTGTGTGACAATGGTCGAGCAGCAATGTTGCTTGTTTTTAGTAGTGCCCTAATATAATAATATGCCTTGCTAAACCCACAAGAATAGGGCCAGTAAGGTCCTAGGGCTTATATCTGGACGCATCAGGTTTTTGGAACTGTATTATTATTGGTTGAACTAACATACGGCCATGTTGGGCCTTTCGTGTTAGTCCGACATCTTGTGTCAAAACAGTGTAGTTTTAGTCTAAATATATTTAGTTTTACTCTAAATTGGTGTTGTTTTAAGTAATTTAGTTTTAGATTTAGAACTCGTCAAAAATGACTAGCCTAGATTGAGATTCGCCCAGTATACATTTATTAATTTACCGCATGATCTGACGGCCCGGGAACACATAATCAAGCAGATCCACCAAAAACAATCAACCTTCGCAAAAAGAACCCCCACAATATCAAATTTGGAACATTATTTCAAATTACTAAAATCGCTTAATGTTTCATAGGTGGTTTTAGTTTGAGAACCGCCGTATTTTAACTTCAACGGTGCGATGAGTCAATTCAAGGTAGCTGACATTGATCTGCGGAGTCCATGCTTCTCACATGGACATGTTCTAGCAGCAATCTCTACTTGCTGACATCTAATGGTAAAACTAAAAATATTGTAAAGAGGTCCTCAGACAAAAAGACTCTTGTATTATGTAGACTCATTTCATCTTCTCTCTCTCTCTTTTTACTTATTGTAATTTTTAAAGGATAAAAAACAAATAAAAAAATAAGTTAGTCGATTTAATTAACCTGTAGATTATCCTGTATTTTATCAATCTAGCTACAAAACGTAAATCAAAACATTGATTCTATTATATGCTATACTGAGCTTTACACGCTAAATAATGTAAATTTTCAAGACAATGTGGATAAAGCCGAAGGCCTATAATGGATAAGCACAGAAAGCATGATTTCCACATGGGTAAAGCTAGTATTTTTAAAAAAATGAATCAAAGGTTAAATCATAGACAGAACATAATCAGACTTAAGGAGTTGAAATGGGTGCTAAGTAATGTAGTAAGGAAATGGTAGTGTAAATTAGTACTCGCTTGCATGTGGTCTTTAGATTGGCTAGCTGTGCTTAAGGTTAGGTTATTTTTATTTATAATGGAGTTGTAGGTTATTTATTAATCTTGTTAAATTATTAAATCAATCCGATGTAAATTTACATTTTGAATGAAAGAAGTTAATGGCTTTGTTCCCATAGTTCTCGTAATCTCTACCATCCTGACAACATTTCGGTGACGTGTGAATTTCACTGCCAGTTGGACTTACTTGGATGAATCTTATGTCACGCAAGTACGCCACATTTAATTCGACATGTAATTTACTTGAGGGTTGACACATTGGTTTGGTTTATAACAATTTACTAAAATTTATACATGTATTTCAATATATGTGACCTTCTAAGACATGGTTCATGGTTTTGTGATTTATTTTCACTTTTTTACCAATAACTTCAAAACCAAAGATGGTTTTGGTTATATTTTTTGTTTCATTATGATTTGGTGTTGTTTACGAGCATGTGAGAAAGTGAATACAATATTTTTGAAGTGGAAACTTCTATTGGCTCATTGCGTACTTTAAAGGCTGGATGTTTTAATGAAATCTCATCTCACGCACATGTTACTTCATCCTACCTCGAATCAAGTATATATAGATGACAATGGATAGCATGGAGAGAGAATGAGCGATGATTCAGTGTATACATATAGGTTATGTATAAGCACGTGCAGCCGCGATATATATATTCTTACATAAATATTGCATAAACTTTCTTACATAACCATACACATTAAAACTAAAAATCTATGAAAAATATTGCACTAACTTTCTCAGGCTCCCATACATAATCAAACTAATAATCAATGCAAAACTATTACACCAACTTACTCAGAGTTCCATACATAGTCGAACTAATAATCAATGCAAAAATATTGCACAAACTTTCTCACATACCAATAGATATTAAAACTTTGCACTAACTTTCTCAGACTTTCATACATAGTCAAACTAAAAAATGAACCATTACAGATAATTAATACTTTTACTACATTTATTGAAAGTCAAAAATTTATGAATTTTAAAAATTGATAGTTAAAGCTTTCACTTCTATCTATCGTCCTGCGGCGGTAACTTTTGTCCACTTGTAGATAACTATGTTCATGTTTTAAAATATTAAAATACACAATACTTACTGAGATCCATGCCGATGTCCTGAGTGTCCACTTGATCTAAGAAGCACTTCACAACGTTCCCAGAACTCAAGTGTTGCTTCAGATTCTTCAAGATGTCTTGTAGACAGAAACTCTCGAAAGTATCTCCTTCCATCTCTACTGTCGAGGACTTGACCCAGACTGTCTGTCCATCTATCAAAGTCTTCTAAAGGAATGCTGGAACCTTCCCCTTCGGCCACACACGGGATACAGCTCATTGTTTATCTCAGAGGAGGTCACATCTCTACAATCAAAGAACAAATATGAATGTAGCTTTAAAGTACATAATAACAAGACTACAATTATTATCAATTGAGTTACAATCTCACCACTTTCTTATCAAAATGAAAACATAAACTGATGAGGCAGGAATTTGTTGATAAACATTCATTTGTTGAAAACATAATTTGAATTTGTCAATATTACCTAATGATATTATATGAACAGGAGGGAAAACACTACTTTAAGCTGAAGTAGTGGGAAACAGTCAATCGTAACAATGATTTTATATTAGCGGAAATAAATTGTTACCGGTATCTATAATAAATTGTAGTTTTCTTCAAAACTTTGCCGGATGTGTTTAAAATAAAAAATATGATCAATAGTGTATGAGAATGATTTTCTAGGCACTGTAACATGGAGTGTCACATTACCCTGTTTTATCACTGTGGTAATATAATTTGCTTTGTAATTTAGACAAAAATACCCCCCCCCCCCCCAGGAGTACAAGTTTAATGAGTACAAGCTTCGTAATCCCAAGGTTTCTAGCTGGATCTGCACTTTTGAGTTAGAAACTCTCTTTCATTTTTCCTATAGGTTTCTATTGACCAAGTCTTGTTCTTTCCCGATACTGACGCTATTAGAGTATTCGAGAGCTTTAATTCATGTTCTTTTCTTACTTTTTTATAAAACCAACAAGATAAAAGACAAAAATAATTGGTGTGGTTAGCCATTTAGCCTATTTACAATTACCTACTTTAATAAAAATTGTTCATTATAAAAATTTTTGCGGTTTTCATTTTTTGTGGATGTACAGGACAAAAACAAATGTCAATATAGAATTCAGCACACAAAATTCCATACTCTAAATATTAGGAGATCAAAAGTCAAAGTATTATTAGGCTACATATTTTCATGAATTCAGAGAGCCAACCAATATTTTTCCTCCCTTATTCTTTGTAAATTTTGGCCAAAATCTAATAGGAGCTCACTTTAGTGAGTACAAGCTTAGCAATCCCGAGGTACCTAGTCTTGAGTTAGAATCTCTCATTCAGGTCTCTCTTGACCAACTATGTTCTCTTCAGACCATGACGTTATTAGAGGCCTATTTGAAGGTTAGAACTCTTTATTTTATGCTCTTTTTTCAAAGCAATTGTGACCGAGAGGCTGTTCATAATAAAAAATCTAGAATACATTAACTTTTAGAAGGATTAATAAAACAGACCTACAGATACTATGTCCCTTTTTATTTCATCTTTAGAGTACCTACGTTATTTGTCCATATAAGTTGTTTTCCAACATCGGAATAGATGATTTTTATTTTCTCACTCGAGTTTTGTAATGAGGAGTTGTTTTCTATGAAAATATTCATTTTGAAGTCCTTTAGATAGCCCCTAAGGCAAAAAAAGTCTAGTTAGTGCAGTGCAAATAGTAAAAAAATATAGTTCGTGCATAATCCAAAATGGGTGAACTGATTTTAATCAAACTTTGTACGTTTGTACGTAAGCACGAAAGCGGCCACAAAAATTGAGATAAGAACGTGAAATTGGTATAGGGGACTATAGTGTGCTCCATTGAAATTTGGGAAATCTAACAGAAAATTTTTAATGGCAGCCAGTTTTTGTGTTATTTGACTTATAAAAATAGATTAAAATCTGCAGATTTCAATTCTGCTTGTAATGGTACCAAACCCATCTCTCTTCGATGAAAAATAGCGAAGTTATTGTAAAAAATGTAATTTCGAACCCTCATCTCCCAAGAAAATTTCATATTTGTATAGTGATGACAGGGCCAAGTTACAGACACGAGGGTAGTCTTTGAAGCCTACGAGGGTCATGACACTGATACAAAACAAAACGAGTAGCGACTGTATAATACATATTAGGGGGTATATTACATTAGAAAGCAGTGCATCTGAAAACCTGTGTAACAATAAACTTACCCTACTGGATAAGACCCCTTGATCTATCAATACAACTTAACATTTCCTACAAGATACCAACTTTCGGGCATTACATGTCGATGGGACTGGGTAAGTACCACGATGTTGTCTACTTTTTAATTGCGGGTAGGGAGTGAAAGATTCAGTAAAATTTTTCTAGAGATTAGTTTACGGTTGGGTAAATACCATGATGATTTCTTGTAAGGCCCGACAACTGCGTGAAAGAAATTTGACTCCGTTCCCAGTCTGACCGCACTCTCGGTATCAGTTATTTCTAATAATATACTGTACTCCTTGCAACCAACTTGCTGTAGTTGTAGACTACCTAAGTTGAGACGGACAATTGTCTCTTATTATAATGCCCAAGCAGAACGGTTTGAGTTTAAATGTCTTTCATTTAATGACATTAAAACTGATGTAATGTTGAACATAAATGTAATTGTTTGATCAAAATTATCAGTGAATTACAATGAACATAAGATATTCTTTTGTATTAATGTTGACGAATATAAATATTAATGATCCTGTTCAAAACCTCTTACATTGAACGTTCATTCTTGTAAACACAATCTAGCCCGCTTTATGACGAGGACAATATTCATAGACACAACTACTGTACACTGAACAAAACACCAATTGTATGGAGAAAATAAACAGTCCGAAAACGTTGCACAAACTTTCTCACTCGTCCATACCAAAAACTATACCAAAGAGTGTATTCTCCCAACCAACAGGTGACATCTTGTGTTTGATTGGTCTCATATTTTAGATTTTATGTGTTTATATAATCTATTATGTGGGGTTACCGACACTTTGGAGGGCCGTTGGTGGTAAATTGCTGGCCTAAATGTACATTTATGGGTTTAATGGCACGTACTTCATGAGGCCTAGTTAGGCCAGATCCGATTCGTGATTTGCAGTGTAACTGATCGGTAATTAATCAAGGTTATATTAATAAATACTAGTAATTTACTTAATAGTTAATTTAATTTAATGTTACAACAGTCGGTACATGATGGAATTCCATGATAATGGAAATAATGAGATGATTATTTAATTCCACACAAAACAGCTTTGATTGCGACATATGTTTCGCCGTTGGGCATTTTCAAGTAACTAAATTGAAAACAAAACAAGTCTAAACTAAAAATGTGAGACAAAAGGAAAGGTTAGATGAGTAAAGGGGTTGAGAAATGACAAAAGAAAGCCAAGGTCAATGATCTAACCTGTGGGGTGGAAGTGGGGATGTTTTAGAAAACAAAGGTTACATAATAGGTCTCAATAGTGGTGATGAGTTAAGATGTATTTGTTCATTTAAGTTCATCATTAACCTGGAATGTTTAGAAATCAATAGATCAATTTAAAAAAACCATACTTCCAACTTAAATGAACAAATACATCTTAACTCATCACCACTATTGAGACCTATTATGTAACCTTTTTTTCTAAAACACCCCCACTTCCATCCCACAGGTTAGATCATTGACCTTTTTTTTGTCATTTCTCAATCCCTTTACTCATCTAACCTTTCCTTTTGTCTCACATTTTTAGTTTAGACTTGTTTTGTTTTCAATTTAGTTGCTTGAAAATGCCTAACAGCGAAACATATGTCGCAATTAAAGCTGTTTTGTGGAATTAAATAATCATCTCATTATTTCCATAATAGTTAATTAGTAACCTCATCAAAGCAGGCTTTGCATCCAGTGCCAGAATTGGTTAGAAATTATTGGTTTCCAATCCAAATTCACGTACCAAATTTAGCCCACATGGTGACTTCACATGACAGTTGGATCGACTATGATTAAGGAAGGGGACAAAAAGTGTTCTAGGAATGTAAACATTCCAGCCTCCACCCACTTTGCTCTTTCCAGTAACTTATTACGTATTCAAACCTTCCAATTGTTTATTTTCTCGTTCTATTAGGTTTGGATAATTAACAACTTTACACATCTCTACTAATATACAACTTCTTGTCCTAATGATGCCTATTTTTTCAGCAGATGTTAAAATTATGTGTCAATATCATTTAAAACGTCGAGTCTTTAGTCGTTCGCTAGACAAATCTTCTTTCTTCATTTTTAGGCCAAAGACTTGTTCTTCATCGCTGATGCCTCATTCAAGATCTATGTTATCGCTCCATCGTCTTTTGGGTCTTACACTGTCCCTACCAATTTTTACCATTCTACAAATTACAGACGAACTGTAAAATTTTCTTTTGCCGAATTAGACTTGGTGGTTTGGGTTTTAAATTTCAATTTTTACTAAAAAAATTATATTTAAATCGCTTGCTCAGATTTTGAGATAGGGTCTATTCGAATTTTTACCACATGGTTCATTTTCTTATTTTAACTAAGAACTACCAAACCGGCTGTCATTTTTGTGGACGACTCTTTATAGACCAGTACCAAAATGTGATAAAAATTGTTGGAGCCGATTTTGAGAAATTAGGTGTATATCATGACGTTTTATTGCCAGCAATTACCGAAACAACATTTTTGGTGAGATTACAATACTATTATTTAATTGTTTAAAAAAATTAAGGACTCTAGCTGGATTTACATTTTTTAAATTTAATTGTTTAAAAAAATTAGGACCCTAGCATCTTGACCAACCCTAACTTTTTAAAGCCTCGCTCGGGGGTTAGCCTTGTGTAGGGAGCTGTTCGAATTAACAACCGCACGCTACTCTTGCTCTCTAATTATATATTACCCAATGGACTTGGTTTACATATCTACTGGTAGGCCACCTGTTATCTTTGAATAGACGTCAGATAGCAGCACTAGAGCCTCTAATTTCGGAGCCACGGGGAAGCCTTACAACCATGGCCTCAACCTTGACCGTGATCTTATGTCCAATCTATATTCTTTTATTAAATTATTTTCAACATCTAAATGTTTCTTCCATCTGTAAAATTGACTCTAATATTCAGTCCTTCAAAATTTACTGTTATATATTTTCCTTCCATATTGATCTTTGCCTTTAGTTCAAATAGGCTATTACACCCTAAAATGCCTAAACTTATCAATTTGGGTACTATTAGAAAATTTACCTCTAACAATCTGTTGTCAAACTTAATAGGCAACAGCACCTGTTTGTATACTTTCTGCCTCCTTTGTTTCACGGCCGTGACCAGTTCCACATTGAAGACAGGTAATTCTAAAAACGTATTTCCTTGCCTTTTTAAATCCTCATAATAATTGGCCTGTATACAAGACAATTGAGCGCATGTATCTACTAAGACTCTTATATCTTTCTCATTAATTTTAACATTAACTTCGGGGCATTTATTTAATATTTTGGCTGGCAAATTTATTTTACCATCTTCTAACATTAACTCTTCCCTAATATTACACGAAATATTTTGTAGTTTCCCTATTAACTTTGTAGGTCTATTTTGTTTGGTGCCGGATAAATTTTTGATTTGTTTTTCTTTTCGTTTTGTAATTTTAGCATTTTGATCAGCGGTCCCGAATCTTATCCTTTTCTCTAACCGTTTTCCTTTTCCATTTTCCTGGACCTCATAACCTAGTTTTTTGGACTGGATCTAGGATTGTTGGGTCTCATAGGATTAGGGTTTTGGTTACTGGGTAGATGGTTTGTCTGTAGGGTCAGGTTTCCTAAGATAGGTTTGAGAGTCCACGGCTCCTACCGTCTTCCTATCAAGATTCCCTTTATATGTTTGCCGTTCATCCCTATTTTTGTGGTGTGGATCCCCTTCCATTGTCTCAAAAGTTCTTAAAAACTATATTGCGCTTTCCACAGACTCGCTATGGCTTCCAATGCTCACAAATTGTACCCGTAGCTCAAAATGCCTCATGATTCTATTAATCATAAATTTTTCCGGTATTGGTGGATCAAGATACTGGCCTTTGGCTACCATTTTACAAAAATAATTTATCCTGGACATGTACCCTGTCTTATGGTACCGTCCATTTTCAATTTGATTCCTAATATGTTGTTGTGCTTGATATCCCCAATAATTCCTCATAAATTTCCCTCGGAACTCAACGTACTTATCCCTACTTTCTTTTATTACATTCCACCATTCTATTACTGGCCCTTTAATGTGCCTTTCAATTATTTAAAATTTCTCCCCTTCATCTAATTGTGGATCGATTTCCGCGAATATCTCTTCCATCTCTGCTAAAAATTTCATTGGACTTTCTTTTGAACTTCCCCAAAACTCTACTATTTTATTTCCTCCTGCACTCGGTTGTACATAAACTATGCTTTCTCCCTGCCCCTATTATATTTTGCCCTGCACTAGTTTGCTTTATATTGCTTTCTAACGATTTTATATTTTTATTAAGTAATTCACAACTAGCTTTATTTTGATTTATTTTCGCCTCTTGTCCCTTAATGGCCTCCTCAATTTCCTGGACTTCCCTTTAAATTTCTACAATTTTCCCTTCACAGTTCCCGATCCTACTTTGAATTGCTTCTAAATTTTTCTTCACATCTTCTCCTAACACCCGCACTGTTTGTAAAATTTCCTCCCTACTTGTTTGTTCCCTAGCTTGGCATTCTTCTTCTTTTGCTTCGCGTTCTTTTTTCTCCGCTTGTTCCCTAACTTCGCGTTCTTTTTCCTTAGTCTGGATATAGGCTACCTTACTAGTTTTTGCATTTCGGGCTCATCTTCCTTTAGAGTAGCCATTTCGTTTATTTATTTTAATTAGCCTAAACTGTTGATTCATTATCTAGTTATTATTATTTCTATTTTTAACTTTGATGACTCTGAGCTTTTCGTTTATAAACCCAAAGTAAAAGAACAAACCCTTCTATTTTTGATTATTTACTTTCAGTGTTGGGCGCCACTTACACCGGTCATTATCATCACCAAACGCAAGATAAAGAGAGAAAGGGAGAGAGTTAAACTTACTGAGCCAAAACCCCTCTTCCCTTGTTCTCTTTAAATTTCGTACATAATTTATTTAAACGGTACAAGTATAATTTGAAGTCTTAACCTATCTTAATTTAACACTTCAAAACAATTATTTTATCCTTATTTTCTTCCTCACTTTAATTTTTTATTCCCACAGACTCTGTCTCAAGGACGTTCCTTTTGGAGCTCTTGCTATTTCATCAAAATTAAAAAATTTGCTTGACTTTAAATCTTATTTTTCTTTAGAGCACTCTACTTCTTCTTTAGGGTAATTAACTGGTTGTAGGAAAAATTGAAAAAGAAATCAGAATGATTTTGAACATGTAATTGATTTATTAAATTTAAAAACAAAATTTAGATTTTAATGCTGTTACACAAGTAATTCTATATTTATTTTCCTACTTTTGATATTCTAAAAAGTTTAAATTCTCTTTTAATGTTTATTAAATTCTAATTTTAAGTTTGACCAAACTGTTCCCTTCATATAGCTTTTGATTTGTTTCAATTTATTGTAAGTAATTATTTATATTTCGCATACTTCCCTCTATGATTTTATTAATTCCCGATTTTACTGTTTTATTGAATTTAATTTTTAATTTTTAAAAGATTTTAATTTATGAAATTCTTGATTTAAGTGGTGGTACCTTATTAGATGAGTAGAGCAGATCGATTCTCCCTAAGACATTGGATAACTGTGGATTTTGAAGACTTCGCCAAGCGATGCTTTCTTCAAGTGAATCTTCAGAAGTCCTTCCTATATTTTTTTCTTTCCAGTTTCCTTCGATTACAACAAAATTCTTCTTTAATTATATTTTTCGGCGATAACGACAAAATATTTACGGTATTTCGATATTTGCCGGAGTTCGCACTAACTTCGCGTCGGCAAGCTGCGTTCAGATTTAGTGACGTCTTCTCTAAGGTCCATGGGCGTCATCGCCGGGGGGACGGGGTGGACGCGTCCCCCCCAATATTTGATTTGTAAAAATATTTTTGCTAAAAACGAATGATTTACTTAAAACCTTAAAAGGTAAACATCGGGCTTTGTCTTTACTAGGGTTTTTAACATTACATTTCTGTTACAAACGGATAAATAAATGCATAAAAACGATGTTTTGAGAAGTTTAATTTTTTTAAATTTCCATACCCCCAGACCCCCGGCATATGTCCCCCCTAATAATGAACTGGTGATGACGCCCATGCTAAGGTCGACCCTTCTTTTGGTAATCGAATTTACCCCGAGAAGTACTAGAACACTAACAAATTTTTCCCGGCGAGTTTCCGTTTGTAATCTTCAGAGAAACGTGGTTTCAATCTTGAAGCTAGCACAAGACTGTCTATCCAACCTGGTTCCAAATTGATCGTCAAAATTTAGGCCTCACGGTGACCAACTTTTACATAATTTTCTGTTACCTTTTTTTCTTTTATTTCAATTGGTTTTACCACTTAGCTAGTGCTTTTGTGAACTCCTTATGGCTTCTCTAAGTACCTCTGACTCTGTCCCTTTTGTTTTTTTCGAAATTTTTCCTTTTATTTTAATTTATCTAAGCGTTTTAATTTCACTGTATTATGCACCGTTGTTGACAGGCCTCCCCCATTATATCCATTACACTTCATCTCCGCTCTGCCGTCTGATTCCTGCGAGAACATGAAATTCAACATTTTGACTTTCAATTTCTTCAACTCGCCATAACTCACGTTCGCTTCGCTCAATCTCTTTTGGATTGTCTCAGTTTGAAGCCCTTTTCTTCCTGGTTATGTCCAATCTTGATTAAAACCTGTGCGACCTTCCTTTCCGGAGTTATGGTGATTTCAAGATTTCTTTAAGTTTCCACATTTATCTTTTTTAATTTTGAAAATCTTAAAAGTTTTATTTTGGATTCTTGATCCTCCTATTCCAAAAGTCTCAAAACCGTTCCCCTCTTCTTCCTGGCTACATTGGTTCCCGAGTTATGACACTTTCTTCCTATTTGATACTCTTTCTCCTTTTAATTTTATTATGCTCAATTAATTACAGTATTGCTTTTAGATATTTATTGGTCTGTTGACCACATTACTTTATATTTATTTATTAGATTAATTTTGTTTTACTCTTCTTTCTTCCTTTCATAACTTTTAAACTATTTATTTTACGGTTTTGGTTCCTTATTATTATTTGTTCTACTTTACTTACTCTACAAAATGACATTATTCATATATCTAAATTCAAACTTTTAAAATTTAAATGGAGCTTTACAAGTCATGACATGAAATCTCAGACTTTCCTGTTCCTACAATCTTGCTTTGCTGGTAGCCTTGGTTATTACATACATTTCCCTATACTAAATCTAATTATTTCTCTTATCAATTCAACTTATTGGTTATTTTGGTTTAATAGTTAAAAATTTTGGATAAATTTTGCACGCACGCACGCGCGCGCGCGCACACACACACACACCAAAATACTAACCAAACAAAACTGTCGGCAATATAATGTCGGTTAAGTATAGTCAATAAAAAAGTCAACAATGGGGGGGAGGGGATCTTGGAGTTGTAGAATATTTAAAGTAAATAGAAAATAAATAAAAGTAAATATTTTTAGTAAATAAAAGTAAGGTTTAGCCTTGCTTCACTTGTGGTATAAACTCGTCTTAGCGTAAATATTATAAGTTGAAATAAAGTTTGAATGACGACGGTCTTTTTTTACTTGCAATTCTACACACTGGTGTGGAGACAAATTTGAATGAAATCGGTAGAAATGATTTTGAGAAATTACGTCTTTTATAAAAACTCCAGTTTTTCCCGATAAGTCACGAACATCATATTTGGACAGGTGGTGCGCGACCAATACGTTTTGTTTGGTCCTTTGAAACTAAATTTTTTATATTTTTTCGCTAGCAGGTACTCCCAAATTTGGATTTATCGAAATAGTTTTTTTAAAGTCCCTAGATATGTGGCCAAACTATTCCTAATTTGATTAAAAACCGTCCAAACATTTGGGCTGTATGTAGAGTACCGCACAGTGACAGTGCTACATTTTCTTCAAAAAAATGCCGATTCATGTGTTAAATCGGTCACGGGGCTGTTATAAAATACCATTTCACAAAATCGGCTCTACGGATTTTATTCAAATTTTAGTGAAATGTGTAGGTAGATTAATGACTTTCAAAATCGAAAGGAAACTTATTTTTAAGTTTAGAAATATGTGAAAAAAACAAAAATAAACCTATAAATCTTGACCGCCGTTATTAAAAGCTTGATTTTAAATAAATATGACTTATGGTGAGGACGTGCTTATGGCACATACACAGCACATTTAGGCTCTCATTATATATAGATGGCGTAAGTAGTTCATTTTCACTTTTTTTATTGAGAACTTATCGAAATTACATTATTTATGAGGATTAGTTTTGGTTCGATTTTATTTGGTTTTTAGGATGGATGAGTGTGAAATTTTGGCAATTTATTATTTTGTTTTCAGTGGACCTCAAGGAATATTTCCTTTTAAACGATAGCCTACTCGTTGTGTGAGAAAGTATAATCACTTTTTAGAACCTTTAAAGCCTCTCAACATTGATTCTGTTTGGTCTCTTTACAAAACTATCTCTGCAACTGCTCTATGGAAAACTGAAATTAAAATATTGTATAAAGTAGGCCTACTTATTGATTCTACAAATGAGTATCATTTAACCTATTAAACAAAACTAACCTTATTATAATAATCCAACAATGATCAATTTCATAACTTCCTGCTCGTTAGGCACCAACACAAAACTGAACAATTGAAACACTATATTCATTTCACATAGGCTACTTTATTCCAAGGTTTTTAGATAAGGAACGAACAAACAATTTGCCGGTCATATGATACTACAAGACCGATTCACCAGCTGTTGGTATCGAAGACAAGACTGTTCTATTTTTGGCGCGTGTCTCGAAGACCGAGTCTTTCCATTTGACCAACCAAGGAGCGGGTATGTGGTGGGGGGAAGAGAAGGGGGAGGGGCGTACACTCAATAGATCAATACTTGGCAAGATTATTCTATTATTTAAGTTTTAGGCTATTAACTCTAGTACGGTAATTGTAGAACACATGATTTTATACTATAGGCTATTTGTGAAGTGGTGATAATTTTCGTAATTTTCCATCGAATCTTTATCAAATTTGCAAGAACTTTCTGACACGCTTAAACACAAAATTAAATTCAAGCTGAAAATTTAAGGCTGAAACTGTTATTACAGCAAAATTTTCTCCAAATTGGCTTGAACGATGTCGATAAAACATTCTAAAAATGTAGGCTCTAAGGACAAAAAAAAATTCGTTCCCATCTTAAAAATGACCTATTTCGGAGTATCGGTTTAAAAGATGTAAAATCATAGACGTGGACGTAAAATCATCGCCGGCTCAAGCGATTTTGACCAAATTTTGTGAAGAATTAAAATCCAAAACGATGTAATCAAGTAAAAGGAAAATACGCGTAGAGAATAATAATATGGCATATATTTGTTATATTTTAGTATTATTAAAATAACTTAACCTAATATGTTTGTTGTGATTCTTGCAACCACTAACCAAACTTACTATTGAGGTCGACATTTGTCACAAACTACCCCTTTACATTCTTATTGCCAATCATCTCACCGTATCAGCTGCTTCACCGGCTTATTGTAATTTCTTCTGCAGCTTGTATGAAGACTATTGCATTGAATTTGAGCAGATGGGATCCTTCAGCTGTTTTGGACAGGTGTTGACTGACTGTACAGGAATAATGCTTTGTTGAAGAGTGTAAATTTAACAGTTCACATTCCCTACTAAGAGAGCGGTAGTTGCAAATAACAATGCACACACATCCAAAAACCAGATAAAGTCTAATTGTTACTAAAAATATCAGTTTGATAGGGAAAATGAAGCATGGAGGTTGCCTTGGAAAAAGAATAAATATCTAATTTACTTTCCTTGTGCCATAAACATGTTCTGAGTGGTTATCAAGATTTTAAATTACCTACTTGGTTCGATTTTTGTTTTTTTGTTTTTATTCCAAAACCGTTTTATATATATTATATGTTTGTAATTTTGTTTTAAATTATTAAACTCGTTAATCTTCACATTTCAATTAAGTTTGAACGATATCGGTAGAGCCAATTTCGAGATACTTTGTATTTTATACCATGACCGATTTTATAGTTTTTTTTACCGATAATTCACGAACCGGAAATTTTGGAGAGATAGCGACCAGTGGGTTTTGTTTGGGACGTGAGAGGCTACAATTTAGCAAAATTTGATCAAAATCTTACGAGTCAATTTTGTGAAAATCATAATTGTGTATTTTTTTTCTTATGGTAACTACCTCAAATTTAATTATTGGAAGAAATGTAAACTTACCACGGTAAGGAAAAAAATACGTCTAAATTTTAGTGAAATGTGAAGATTTTTGCCTTTAATTTGTGGGGAAAATCCCAAGAAGAAATATTACGATTTAGGAATAACTGGCAAATTCAAAATGAACCTCAACCTCTGTTCATTAGAAACTTGATTTTAATCAACCAGTTTACACAGACAAGACGGTAAATCATATATAAGTCAAACTTTACATTTTAGTTCTTTCTATTGTCCCAAATGTAAAAAAAAAAAAAAAAAAAAAAATTACCTTGGGAGTAGTTGGGCAAAAACTCTTGAGAAGAACAATTTTATTTTTCGACATATTATGTGTGAGGTGTGAAATAAAACTAGAAGTCAAGGGCGTACCCAGGATCAAAACTAGGGGGGGGGCAAGGGGGGAAAGCCATGGTCATTCAATATACAATTGATTATTAAAATAGTTATTTCAAGAATTGTATTAAATTGCAGCAACAAAATGTATAATAAAGATTAATATTTTTGCTTCCAGGGGGGTGGAAGCTGCCCCCCCTGCCCCTCGCTGGGTACGCCCATGCTAGAAGTTATATTCTGATTACGAATATGTATGATTATTTGAAGAAGAAATTAATATGTTAGGACTAGGCCAAATTTAAAACATCAGATATCATGTCCCCCCCCCACCTTTCTACCTTGAACGGTGTAACCTACAAATCTGAAAAAAATATTAATTGGATTTGAAATTAAATTGCAGTGCGAAATCATATATTATAGTTTTTTGTACGACGAATACAACTTAATTTAACCACAAAATGAAAAATGCGTAGCGTAGCAGTTTTTGTAATGTGAAACAAACAATTCAATAACTATAAAAGATGGATTGCATTTCTCTGCATTAGGTTACCGTAGGTAAAACCAAGGACCCTTATAATTTGAAGAGCATGTCTGTACAATTTAAAACTGCTGCCTAAAAAACTTCGATTTTATAAAAATAACTGTTCCCATATCCCTTCTGACCCTATTACTGACGAATTTTCAATACCAAGAAACTATGACTAAATGGCAACCACAATGCAGTTCAAAAGTCAATGTGGTTACTGTAGTGAGATAGTGTGGGGATTAGGTCAGAGATAAGACATTTCTTGAGAACATTACAGTTGATAAGCAAGCACATTGTATTATATAAGTCTTGGTGTGTAGGCTGAGTGAAAGATAAGGGGTTATTTATAGCCTATTTCTCATATACGAAATGCAGAGAGAGTTATGCGATGGGTCAAAAATTTATCTCTGCTGTTTTTAAAATAATGTCTATCCATCCTCTGTGCAGTGTTTTACAACCCAAATGGGATTTTGGTAATGTGGGTTTATTTTGACCAAATCACGGGAAATATGTCACTGTGTAAATAACTCAAAATTTGTGGGTAGCTATAAAAAAACAATTTAAAATATCGATTTTTTTTTTCTAAATCGGGGTTTTCAAAATTTTACTCAAGTGTTCCCCTAAAGGACCAAACTGTCTAAAAACCACGGTTTGAGAATTATCTGTAAAAGAAAAAAATAGGTCAACATTGTTGTTATAAAATTTCTCATAATCTACTATAACGATTTTGTTAAAATTTTAGTGAAATGTGAAGATCAATGTTCCAACAGTCGTGTACAAAAACATAAAAGTAAAATAATACTAAGGTTCAGAGTAATATTTATTCTGTTATTACAAAATTCTTTAACAAGCTACATATGGGTGAGGCTGTTTAACACTTTATATTGTTGATGGAAAGCTATTGTAAGAACTTTGTAACAATCATTCCGCCATCTTGGGACCGGACGTGATGATATTCTTGCCGTGACCTTTCCGCACGAGTTGCCAACAATGACGTATTTTTTTTTTGTCAATAGAATTCTGGTCTGTTCTATGGAAGGAAAATATTTTCTGAAGAAGGATAATAAACACTTTGTCACTAGAGGATGTTCAGAAGAATAAAAAAAAAATTTTTGAAAATTATCATTGACAAATTGGAACAGCAGATTTAGATAGAAAATAAATTATGTAAAAATAATCCCACTAGTCTTCTCAATCATCCATCCTCAAAAGTAAAGAAAAACAAAACTAGGCCTAATTGTCACCAAAAGTGTCAGCTGTCAATCAAAACGTAAAACCAACCATGAATGCTGTCTTAAAGCTAATTTTGAGGGATTTCACTAAACCGGTATTTTTTTAAAAATGGCGACCAATACTTATTTTTAGTGTTCTTTGAGGCTACATTTGAGTAAAATTTGATCGAATTTTTTTACAATCTCAGAGGATCTTCCAACTGCTCTTTGTTGGACTCTGAGGATTTTAAATTGATATTTTTCAAAAAAAAAAAAATGTCGTTATTGATTTGCTACGTGATTTTTTCAATTACAGGTATAAAACTTGCTTTCGACGAGAATTGTACAGTCACAATCAAACTAAGATATTGAATGGTAAAATCTATTTTTAAAGGTAATGACTCACCGACAGTTTTGTCAGAAGCATACAGTCAGATTAAATTAAAACAGGAAATTAGACCAACTAGTTTACTACCTTTAAAATAGGCTTTTGAATTTATAGGACGTATTTGATTTGTTTTCAAAATGAAGAAAGAAAGAAGTCGATGGTATTTACCCAGCCCCAGCTTTAAAGTTCAAAAGTTGGTTTCTTGAGCCTTGTGAAGCAGGTTTTCTGAACCTCGTAATTGTGTATATTACCAATTTACATTGTAGATGTGTAAATTAAAAATTTTCGTAAATGTATATAAACAGTCTCCATTCGCTTCGCTTCGCTCGTGTCAGTGTCTCGACTCATTCGATCACATTTTTTTGGGAGGTTAGAAATTATATTTGTAACATAACTTCGCTATTTGTCATCGTAGAGGTGTGGGATTGATACCATTACATGCAGAATTGAAATCTGTCAATTTATATTTAAATCAGTGTGTTATAAGTTGAATAACACACGAGTTATGAACAAAAAAAAACTATTTAAAATATCCGTTATTGTGACATTTTCAATTCAATTTTTCTGCATTCGGGTTCATTATGAGCAAACTGTCCCTTAAACATTTCTTGTTCCTATCTTATTTTTTTGTGGCCGCTATGTTCCTTATGTACGGACGGACAGTATGTTGAAAACCTATATTTTTCGTATACCAGTAAACAAAGAGGTATTTCAAAAATATTCCTAGTACATAATGATCATGCTAGATGGCGTCAAAGTTTTTTTTTATTTTTGACTGATATTTTGACTCATCTCAATAACTTTCTCGAATGTACATATGAGAAAGTAAAAAAAAAAAAAAGAAACAAATTATTCTCCACATTCAGTTTTCTTTTTTACGATAGGTTCACTAACGTGAATGCATTGTGAAATTACTTGGCAGACGTTTTTCAAACGCTGGTTAAAAACATAAAATCTGTTTTTACAAAAAATGGTTTAAGAAATTTTATACCTCTATGGGTCAATTTTAGTATAATTCGACTATACACACTATCTGTGTGTGTGTGTACCACAAGACATAATATCTGCCCGTACAATAGCACTAATGACACAAACATTCTGTATATAGTAATGAATAATACATCTAGTCTTCATTAATCATACAGGCACTGGACAGTCAAATATTTTAGGTTAGGTTATTCTTTCAACTCGTAGGCTGTCATTATGTTTTGTGTTTTTGTTGATGAATATCATATTAGAGGATGAGTTCCACAAGTAAATCAAGGTTAGGCCTTTATTTAAATATATATTCCGTCAATACGGTTCATTTGAAACCAATTAAATGAACGTAATGTGATGATGACACTCTTTGTACAAAACATTGCGTGCTAATTCACCAATTGTGATATTTTAATATTGTTAATTAAATACAGAGAGCATGACGAGCGACAACTGTATGGCGTGAGAACCAGGTTGAGATGAACTTTGACCAAGAAGGGGATCTGCCAAAACTAGTTCTTGACACTTGACAACCGAATATCGTTTCGTACATACCGGAACCATCTGTTGGTTATAAAAACCGGTGTAACAAAGGTCGCTATTTTACACTTAACCCGTGCCAGAATGTCGGTGTAGCCTACTCGAGTTGTTTTGATGAAAAACTTCTCTATAAACCTTATATAAGTATTAAATGACAACCACTGTGACAGACTAAAACAGAATGATAAATCCAAATTACAACATTACACAAACTTTCTCAATCGCACATCCCCAAAAATAAATAAAAAACGAAAATCGTCACTGAAAACGTCATTTCGGTAGTTGTATGAAAAAGTGAAAATAAAGAATGGACGTACTTTATGAAATACATATATAATATATTAGGCTTTTTTTCTAATTGTTCTTTAACCGTAATACTTGTTGTCATTTCCCTAAAGTTGGAACGAAATCGATCGAGTCTATTTTGAGAAATAACGTTTTTTTTATAAAATCACCAAGACTGATTATTTGTTTTTAACCAATGAACCTACATTATTATTGAACAGATAGAGAACAATACGTTTAACATGGCGAAGTTTTGTTTGGTAGAGGCTATTACTTGAGCAAAATTTGACTAAAATCGTTAGCGATTTTGAAAAATCTGAATTTTCTTCATATTTGGAGATTTAAAAAAATGATAAACGTCCCAGAGATTTACTGTGTAAATATGGTCACATACCAAATTTGATTAAAAGCACTTATTTCGATTCAGGAGCCAAAACGGATGTATATTGATTTTTTGACGCATCATTATTACTTTCTACGTATATATTTGGAAAAGAATGAACAATAGAGGCACCCTAAAACTAGGCAATAAAACCATCATGGAAATAAAAGGGTCAAGCTCATGCTATAATTGTTCGAGCGACTATTGTCCCGAGGGCGGCACGTCTACCCGGCACCAAATCTGACCACCGCTATAAGGTTAATCAGGCGTTACTAATTTCACAACTTAACCCGGCACCGAGGCAGTTTAAAGGTAGGCGAGCGAGGTTCCCCCCTCCACAACCTAACCTATAATAAATGTTAAAGTATTTATAATCGTAATAAAAAAAACGGCCACACTTTTGTTATTGTCTATCCCCTCGTCTAGTGATTAAGAGAAAGGATGGGTTGAGGGGGAGTAGTGTAGGTGGAATGGGTAAGAGGGGTGGCTGGTGCCGGGTTGACATACTGTCATGGCGGCCGGTGAAGGGACCAGTGCCGGGTCGACGTGTGTTAATGGTTGGTGCCGGGTTGATGAACTCCCGTCCCGAGAGTCGCATAGTTGACAAAGGTCAGAAAGGTTTGGCAGGTCAGGTTACATTCTTTCCCTCCCTGTACTCTTATACTGACACTCTGCCTAAAGGTTTATTACGTTTGTCAATGGTACATAGACCGACATTCTTAGATTTATGGTAGTATTAATACACGATAAAACATGTTACAATCCATCTTCTTGGGAAAAACGTAAAAACAATATCTGTTTTAAACTTTGAATGATTTAATTTTTTTTTTAAATCTTCAAAGTAAATTATTATAGAAACGAAAGTAAAGTGACTAAAACATCGAACTTACTCTAACCTATTATTTGAAATCTTAGAAATCTCTTTTAGCAAAAAAAAAAAAAAGTGTTTCGCTCAGCGGGAAGCCATTAGACCTACCAAACCCTTCTGACCCTTGTTGTGAGCTCAGGCCACTGGCCGCTTGGTGGAAAACATCTGCTAAAACCAGACTACAAAGTCGTAACCTTTTAAGTGGCCTAGCGCCAACATATTAATTTCTTCAACAAATAAATATAAATATTCGAAATCAGAATCACTTATAGTTTTATTTGATACCCTACACATAAGATTTTCAAAAACAAATTTTCAGCTCGACAATTTTCTACCCCACAACTACCTCAATGTCGGTTTTTTGTTACCGCTATATTTTTCCTATATGTGGGACAATACAAAGAAGATAAACGCAAAGTTTGAAAAATATAGGATTTATCGTCTTGTCTGTGTAGACTGGTTGCGACAGACATGTGTGTGAAATTATAAGGCTCTTTGGTTTCACCTACGGACTCTAAAATGAAGAAAAATCAGATTTAGTTTTGAATATTTTGATTGATTTGACTTGAGTAAAGATTATTTTAAAAGTCCGCAAATTGGAAACCATTTAAATTGTTTTTTTTATGTTAACCCTTAAGTACTATGGAGGTTTAGAGTAACGTAAATACTATAGAGGGGTCTGTTAGACCTCATAAGAAATTTTAAAGTTTGGTAAAAAAAATTTTACTTTTAAAACTTGCTCATGGCCAGATTTGTTGCTTGTATATTTAAATATAATGTGGCAATTATTAATCTTATTTTTTTTTAATTTCGATTTTAAAATTATTTTTTCCTAAACCTTTACAAAAAGTGCATAGTTTTGGCTTTAATTTTTTTTTAGGGTACCTATAATTTGTAAGGACGTTTATTACCTCTACAAACGTTTGTAAGAGTTTCAAAAAGTAGAAAAAAATTCTATAAATACTGTATAACACTTATCAACCTTATTTTGAATGCCTAATTTTTGATAAAAAAAAGAGTTAAACACATAGGATTAAACAAATTACGCAAATACTATGGAGGGTTCTCTCAGACCGCAAAAATATATTTAGTCACAACCTTACAATTGCAAGAAAAACTTTGAGAAATATGTTGAAAAATATTATATATATTGTATATAAACTAATATATACAAAAACTATTTCAGCGAAGATATAATATATACAAAAAGTTCTTCAGCAAAGCTCATAATACAAAAATAACGCCAACACTATGGTACGTCACTGAGACCTCTCCGTGCAAAGTTAAAAATCACTTAACTACTATGGACCGTCCGCCAGACCCCAAATCGCTTATAACGCATGAACAAGTAAACTAAACGTAACCACTCTTTCACATGTCAATGTCAAGGCCAAGACTGACAGCTACTGGGAAGGGCTGGCTCGTGGTTATTAGGGATTGGAGGGGGGAGGGCGGTAAACTTCAGAAGCGGTCTCACAGACGTTCCATAGTACTTAAGGGTTAAGTAAATTTTTGTGTCAACGTATAACTGTACATCCCTTGCACAAGGGAAGGGACAATGAAAGTGTATTACGACATTGTGTCGCCCCCCCTCCCCTCTACTGGATGAAAACCACGACAAACTTGGATGTGGTAAGAAACCCAAAACGTAGGCTAGTAGAATATTTTCCCACCAACCTGTAGGAACTCCAAACCAATCACGATTCAATGCTTATTTAAATCACAGTTGCTATAGCAACCGTGACATTCAAATTGTAACCAATATGGGATCGGAATGCTAATCATCTCACCAGGGGGTCATTGAGGATGGATCATTTCTTATATCCTTAGAGATTATCCAAAACAACTGATCCATACGGCCTTTGCAATCTATTGTCTTACCGGAAATAAATTTAAGTAAGGTAAGTTTTTTAATCGCAAAAAAATATATTTACCCAATTTTTTTGAAAATATCAATTTATCATAAAACTAACTACAAAAAGTTGTTCTTTTTAATTTTATGTAAAATGGTTAGTTTTAGAGTCATTTCAGCTTTGAATGGCCGCCATTTTGAAAATAGTTGGGTTACAATAATGAAACTTAACAGTAGGCTACATGGTTGTATTATGTTTTACCCAAGGAAGAACACGACGAAGTTTGTAAGGAGAGTTCGGAAACACCCTGTGTTATAACAGTCAATCCTCAATGATTTTCTGTTTTATACGAATTACAAATTAGTTTTCTACAAAAACTTTTGACGTTACATACATGATATGTCTAAAATAAAAGAACGATTCCGAAGTGTTTGCAAGTAATTTTCCAGACACATGGTTCTGGTGGGAATTTCCAATAAACCCGAGTCCATGAAATGTCCAATGACGCAGTAAGCCTATTTTGACACCGATTTTGTCTCGCGTGTTTATAGACCAAAGGGGAGGTCGTAATTTTAACACAATTGTGGTCGAGTTTAGTATATAAGGTTAAGTTACAAACAATTGCACTAGTTCGTAACATGAAAAATCAAATCTTAATTGAAATCGTGAATCTACAGTGACAATCCCGTTATACCCTAACTGGATATACTATTTGATGTTCTTCTTTCATAAATTATGGAGAGTTAAAATTTTGGGGTAGGGTGAGCCCCGGATCTACCTGAGCTAAACAATCCTTTTGAAAATGTAATCAATAGCAATTTAAATGAAACTACATTGATAATCCCGAGATAGCCCTAGCTGGATGTGCACTTACACTCCCAACTATTACATTTGAGTAGTTTTATCCAATATTTGATCAAAAGGTTTGAAGCAAAATGTAATCGTAATCGATTTAACTGGACTACAATGCCACACCCGTGATAAATAGCTGGATGTACAAGTAGTGATGAAAAAGGAATGGTGGGTGGATTTTTTTGGTGCAGTGGGTGGTGGGAGGTATTTGGGGCAGAGGGTAAAGGGGTGAAAAACTAAAATGGGATGCAAAAAGGTGGGAAAACGGTCAGTTGGGAAAGGGAAAAATGAACTTTGACCATTGTCTTTAAAAGTTCATTTTTATAAAACACAATTTACCGTAAGGCGCGTTTACGGGACAATGGAAGCAAGTTTAGGCTTACGTTTTTTTCAAAAACGGCTTCTTACATTTCATTTTCACTTCTTAGTTTCAAACTGATATTTTTATGGACAAATATTTCCATATGGTTTACGTGAGAAAATGTCTGCATTGTCTTTGCACTGTTCACCGTATTATACAAATAGCTAATTTAAACTTCACGTTTTGTGGTGCCCAAATCACTTTCAATAAATTTGAAAAAGTTATAGAAGGTAAAATGTTATGAGAGATATTATATTTCCTAGATAATTCGTTGTGTGACTACATTTTTTAAGTTGTCTTAATACACGTTTCGGGGCCGGAATGCCATCATCAGTTGTGAATTAAAACTATTAACATCGTTTGCTTTTTGTATATGGGTATTGTGAAGTGTTTACTCGAAAACGTCAAACTAGGTGATACAGAAAAAAATAATCACGTCTTATCATATCAGCTGTCTAATTATCATGGGATATAGAATTATGTTTCAACTGCTAATAAATAGAGACACTTACAACACAGCTATTGTGTTCAATTCAATTCAAACAGTAAAGTTATTTTACATTCCAAAGCAGTAGACAAGAATGAGTTGTTCTCTGAGGGGGGTGTAGTCACGTATTGTTGACGCATGCGCAATCTAATTAGTCGGGATGCTTTGTTGTCAAGGTTCCCAGGTATCGGCAGTCACACATGACGCACCCATTGCATTCTCATCGCTATTCTTTTTAGATAAGAAAAACGTAGCCTGCAGTACGTGAGGGTAATGAATGCTAAGGCTATTCTGTAAAAGTTTAAGTTTGTTGTAGACTACTAGCCATAGACAAATAAATAGTTATTACCTATGTATTGGTACGCCTATTCTGTAATAGTCCAAGTCTGTTACTATAGATAAATAAATAGCTATTACTTAGGTAGCCCTATTCGTTAAAAATATAAATTTGTTCTAAACTATTACCACAGACAAATAAAAAGATATTACCTAAGTATTTGGTAGGCCTATTCTGTAAAAGTTTAAGTCTGTTACTATAGATAAATAAATAGCTATTACTTAGGTAGCCCTATTCGTTACTATTACCATAGACAAATAAAACGATATTACCTAAGTATTTGGTAGGCCTATTCTGTAAAAGTTTAAGTCTATTATTGTAGACTATAACAATAAACAAATAAATAGCTATTATCTATTTATAGGTAGGTTTATTCTAATAATAACATATTGTTGTAAGTGTTAAGTAGTTAAAACAACAATTTTACACAGATTTGATGTTATTGCTAGTTTAGACTAGTTGAAATTGTACTTAAATATACGGTAATAAATAAATAAAGGATTTTATGCAGATACTGGGTAATACTGTCAGACACCTAGCTCTCAATACTCTAATAGCTTCAGCATCGGAAGGGAACAAGAGTTGGTTAAGAGAGATCTGATAGGAAATATGAAACGGAAGAATCTAACCCATGACTAGGCCTACATACAAAAAGGCATAAATCCAGCTACATTCTCTCCGGACTGCCAGGCCCGTACTCACATACTTTTATAATAAAGACTGTTGTAGTGTAGGCTACTATAAAACGTTAAATACTAGTTTTAACACGCTGATAATTATTTTGTTAGGTTAGCCGAGTTGTCTTCAACGGGAATGTATATATTTCTAACGTTATCACTAAAAATAGCTACATCAGCTGATGTGTTCTTTATATTTATTTCATTACACTCCATAGAAGAGCAATGATGAAATTGTCTGGCCAATAATGTTAGTACAGATCTTTATTTTTGTTTATAAAAACTTACAACGTGTAAATGTAAACGTCCAGCTGTTACTTTGTCTCGAAATAAAAAATGTAGTAGGTATTTTGAGTATGTCAAAATTTTTTCCCTTTAGCATAATGGTTCGTTGTAGGCCTAGGCCTTCTAGTTGACCTTTCCATCGGGTGTTGTAGGTTCAAGCACATTGTGTTCAAATTGCCATAATTATTCTAGTTTCGTGCCTTGCACGTGTTTTTTTTTTTTTTTTTATCCAACACGAAATTGGAAGCAGGGCAGCAAATCACACCCATCGAGTCTTAATGTTTTTGAATTTGATGGGCGCCATCATCTGAATCTCGTAATTGTGTATATAACTATTTTCTTAGTTGTAGTCTCCTGTTGGGATTCTCTGGGAGCCCCGAAGCTGTACTGTACATATGTGAAGCAGTCTGCACTTGCTACCGCTCCTGTCGATGACTCCGCCATTAGATTACCCCCCCCCCCACATGACCGGAATAAACCAAGTATAGTAAAAGTCCAATGTAAAAAAATGTAAAATTTCTATTAGCTTTTTTCTCATGTCCTCTATAATTAAAAAAAAAATTTTTGGTTTTGGGGATGGGTGAGTGAGAAAGTTTGTGCACTATTTTTGCAACATTTATATAGAAAAATACTGTACCAATATTTTTGGAAAATGATGACCAATATAGTTTTGTTTGGATCCTTTAAAGTTACATTTGAGCAAAATTTATTCAAAATCTTTAAAGCCAATTTTGAGAAAATAGTAAGTTGTTGGTCTTATGGCATGTACTCTAAATTTTGAGTAATTATAAAAAGAAAGCTGCAATATACACAATTTGATATAAATCAGTCCATCCTTTTTGGTTGTAAAAAAAACTGATATTTCCATAAACAACTTAACTGTATGTTGGAATTATTCCAGACTTGCATTGATAAAGTAGTACAGTAGTCATTATTTTGTTGTATAACAGCAATCAGCTGATTACAAGGTCATACACCTTCTCTATTCACTCAACCTTACTTCCTTCCTCAGTTCTGCTTCTTTGCCATCACTATAGGATGTTCAACAATTAGTTGTTACTTATTAATGAAGTTTTAGTGTACAGTAAAAATGGATTTAAAAAAAATAAAAATTGAAGTGTCAAACAAATTATGAAAAGTTGCTTTAAAATACTTTCCTTTTTAAGAAACTGATGAGTCCCAATGAGGTCTGGAGGGGATGAAAAGGTATAAAATACCATAGTTTTTTTTTTGAGATTATTTCTGAAACTATGTATTATACACATACGTTTAATGTAGGCTAGATGTGAGAAAGTAAAAACATTCACTGTAAGATGAGCTTAAAAAGTGCCATTTTTGTTCCTAAGCTTGGTATTTCATCTCTCAAATGATGAAAGGTGTAAAGAGAGGACAACCTCATAGAAAACCTGACTCAGAACAGTATTACTTAGTTAGGGTGCTACCTAGAGTTACACGTGGAAACCAGTTAATAGTGGAAGAGGAAGAAATTCCTAATGGCAAAGGGGAAGAGTCCAGAGGGACAATCCATGTAAGATAATTTAGATGGAAGATGATTATTTGCAAGTACTGTATATATATATATATATCAACTGGAAGAAGGAGAATGGGAAACGCGAGAATGAGATGGGAAGAACAGATCATTAAGATCTAATCTCTGATGATTTTCAGCTACAGTACCTAAAAATTTAAAGTTATAATAATCACATTTCAATTACAATCACAATCACATTTCACATTAGATCTTTAGGTCGATGCCGGTGAGAATTGATATTTTGTGAAATTACTAGTAAGGCTTACTGTAGATATGTGACAAATTGCTTGTAACTTCAGGGCCTCATTTTTAGTTGGACCTACACTTTTCTTCATATAGTCTTTGTTTAGATTTCTCTCTTTTAAACTTTCCTATGTCGTTTGATTCATCATGAGTTAGACTTACTACAAAGGGAAAAAAAAATCAAAACTCAAATAGTGAACTGGACAATAAATGACTTCTTCAAAATTATCAAAAATGCAGTCAAGAGGATAGAGTGTTTGAACATAAAAAGGTTTATCGAGAGCATTGCAAGAGTTCTTTGCTTTTGGAAGCTCAGCCAAGTAGATCTAGTGCCTCAGAGATTCAAATTGATTTGGAACTCATGGATGTGTTATTGATCACCATGACGATGATGAAGAAACTCTGATACAGGTATCATGAATGTGGTATGTATTCTACATCTTTAAAGACGTGCAGCTGTAGCCCCGACAGATATCTATTTGATTTTTTTATTGATGTAGGCAAAGCTAGTTGGAATTTACCTACCCTATTCATAATTGTGTTAAGATAATGAACTCTTCCATGAGAAGTAAACTGTTTTTTAACAAAAATTATATGAAAAAAATATAGGTTATGATATGATAAGTTTATTATTTATCATTATAGCAAGTAAGTATAAGATTGATAAAATCCATGCGTTAACTGTATTTGTTAAGTAAGAATAGCTTAAACAAATGCTTTAATGGTATGTACATTCGTTATCTGTCTTTAAATACAGGAAGTCTTGCTCAAGATAATCTTACACGTTAGTCATATTGAAGGAAGCAAATAATGACATAATGCTCACGTTTAAGTAACCTTTGGAGTCATTTCCTAATGTGAGTAAACAATAAACCACTTTAAAGATTATGGCGCAGTACCAATTTTGTTTAGACAAGGAGCGGTAAATGTTTTTATACACTGTCAGCGATGTGTGGGACTCCTGGTTCATCCAGATTACCCACCAAAACCTTCCAACCTAGACAGAATCCATCAGTATCAAGTTCTCACAATACTTGAGAGTGGTCCCATCAGCCTGCAGTAGCTCCACTTCATTTTATCACCACTAGCTTTGATGTCTTTGAACTTTTGAATTTGTTTCTTCTTATTAATCACGTATTTGCAAAAAATTTTTTTATATATTTTCCCCCGATAAAGGACCCCAAAACATAGTACAGTAAAAACTCTCTAATCCGGATTAATGTGGCGCCGGCCGATCCGGATATCGAAAAATCTGGATCTCGGGGTGATTTTTTTTTATATAGTTAAAGTGGTTTTAAACATGAACAAAACGTAGCAAATTTACGTTTTTAGCGCTAAAACGCGTTGTGCTTACGATAAATTGTAGCTTTACCACAGTATTCTAAAAATTAACTATGGTTTTTCAAATTACAGTAATATATAGACGTTACGTTTTAACTGTACTACTGTATTATGTAATTTGCCATAGTTTGCCGGTACGGTAACCGGTAACAAAAGTACAAAAACAACAAAAGGTAGGTTAATTAAATAAATATTACAATAGCCATGTTTAAAATTCTATTTATTTTAAGCTGAATGAGGCTCAGCATAAAGTACACAAACAACAATTAATTAGGTCTACAGTGTTAACTAAAAATATCAAACGAAAAATGAAGATTAGAAAATAAAACAGTACAATAAATACGTACAGGATTGTACACATGAAATTTTGATGAACGTACGATAAATGTTAGTTTTCATTACAGTATAGTAATTTGTACTCACGTCAGTTTTTATTAAAAAAAGATGTAATGGTAGCTTGCTTGGCTCGTTGAACACGCTTCTTAGATGTAATATCTCTTCATCTACGAAAAAGAAGGAGATCGGCCGGTGAGAATTCTTCTTGTTCTTCCACGTAGCCTATCGGCTGTTCAAGTGCTTGAAAAGCTTCGCAATGAGTCATGATTTGTTTTTGTTGTTGAATCGGAACCGCACTACTGCCCAGTGCCCAGCTCAAAAACATCGTTCACTACTATTCGGCGCGAAAATATTATTTTTGTATAGAAAATTGTATTTTTATTATTTTTTATACGATGGCATACGACAGCCGGATATCGGAGTTTCCGGATATCAGAGATCCGGATCAGAGAGTGTTTACTGTATTTATATATTTAAGGGATTAAATAAAGCATTAAAGCTAAAGTTTCAAAATTATATTAATAAAATAAACGAGCTACAATTGTTTCGCCTTGCGATGATTGTTCCTTCTCCTTATTTCACAGTTGCCCGATGATGCCACAAGGCGAAACAATTGTAGTTCGTTTATTTTATTTAAATAATTTTGAAACTTTAGCTTTATTTAATCCTTTAATACAGATTTTCAACAAGAAACATCTGCTGTTACATTAAATATATCTATACAGATATTTATTTGTTAAAAACTTGTGTGTGAAGCAGCAGACATACTTTTGTAACATCCTACATAGATACATTTCTCTATGTTGGATACACAAGACTATTATTCATTTTAAGATTTAGTATGCTGTACTTGTATGCAGGTCCAGATTTCCCATAGGGCTAAATTAGGCCATGGCCTAGAACCCAGGTCCGGAGGGAGGTGAGCACAGATCAAGTAGTTGGGGAAAAGGAGAGAGAGTAATGTATCTACAGTTCAAAATTGGCCCTTTTTTATGTAGTGCTTTGGTCTATAAATCGAGGGACATAACAAATACATCTTAACCAAATCTTTTGGTAAAACCACTAAACAATGCCTAATAATAGTCTGGGTGTTTTCTTGAACTGTTTGTTTTCATATTATTTGAACATCTGTGCCCTGTAGAGAGAAACTGACTTTATCCCTACTTGTATAGCTCACCCCAGATGAACAGTCGTCTTGTCAGCTATGTATAAATCAGATAATAGCGTCAGAGGACATGTACTAGTTTATTTTCTAATAACTTTTAACATTAAATAATTAGATTAACTGTATGTTAAATATACAATGTTAAAGAAAGAACAAAGAAAAGCTATTAATATTTAACATAAAGCCTGAAGCTATGGTAGGTTTCAGAAGATTTTTAATAATCATATATATATATATATATATATATATATATATATATATATATATATATATATATATATTGGGTGTGGGGTGGGGGTGGGGGTGTTGAACTTTGGTCTAGGGTATAAAAAAAGTGCAAATCCAAGCCTGTCTGTATGACAGTAAAGAACCCAAAAACTGACTTTAAACAGAAATAATATAAGAGTAGAAATACTGCCATGTCTTTACGAGTCTATGACCTCCATGCAGAATGCAACAATGGAGGTACTTTGAACCTGCTGCTGCTGATGGACGTTGTACTAAAAAAAGAGGGTTAGTGAGATTAGTGGAAAATACAATACAACAGGAGTTAGTACACTAATATATATAGGAAATTGTGAACTGAAATTTAATTTACAAGATGATAAAGAAGGTAGAGCGATACAAGTTTGACCACCTCTTCGAGATGATACCTTCTGGGGAATACTAAACACCCTAGGAGGAAAGTCAGAGTAGCCTTACCAAACAAAAAGTATTTAGGCTCAAGGGCAAGAAAGTACTGGTGCATGTTTATACATATCAAATATAGAGCTAATAAAAGGCTTCTATTTAGGGGGGCATACACTACAATCATCCAATCAGATGTAACAATTAGATTCTACATTGTAACAATTAGAAATCAGTAATCAGAAATCATCTGGTAGGCCAAGTGAATCAGACGAAAAACTTGAACTTAATAGACAATCTACAATCAGAAGTCCTAAGAAGTCAATACTTAAGACGAAGCCTAGAGTTAGATATTCCAAAAACAACAATCCACATAGTTTTACACAAAAGACTGAAAATACACGCATATAAAATCCAACTATTGCGTATTGAAACCTGATGATGGTGTAAAACATTTTAATTTCGCTGTTAAAATGATGAACAAGAATTGATGAAAAAGGATCATTTTTAGATGATATAATTTTCTCAGATAAAGCTACATTCCATAACAGACAATTCACGCATATGGGGATCTGAAAATCCACATACAATTTTTGAGAAAATACGTGACTTGCCTAAAGTTTGTTTGGTGTGGTGTGATGAAAAATCATCTCATAAGGCCTTTCATGATTTGTCTTTGATGAAAAGACAATTAATGGAATTGTGTATCTCGATATATAAATCAATTATTGTTTTCCTCAGCTGGATGAACTCGAAAACATTCAACAACTTGATTTCCAACAAGATGGCGCACCCCCACACTTTAGTGCATTTGTCACAGGCACTTTGAATGAAAAGTTTGGATATCAATTGATAGGCTGGCAGGACCTATATGCTGGCCTCTAAGGAGTCCAGACCTGACACCTTGCAATTTATTCTTGTGGGGGTACATCAAAAACTTGTTTATCGAGAAAAACTAGTGACTTAAATCAAATCAAAGACTATGGTTAACAAAGACATGTTTAACTAACGTTTGGGCAGAATTTGATTATTGATTGGACATTTGCCGAGTGACTAATGGCGTACATATCGAAATTTATTAGTTATGTAAAAAAACTGTTTCAGACAACGATTTAGATAAATAAACAACATCAGCTGTAAATAATTCTGTTTTCATTTAAATCATATTAAAAACCCCACCATTCTTTTATGATAACCCTGTACATCGTCATATAACAACTCTCAAAATTATTACTAATAATATAATAATGTATTTATACTAACAATCATAGGTACCTGATACAATCTCATTGTAAATAAATAATAGAAAAACACTGCACAAATCTTCTCACTCACTCATCCCCAAAACCAAATCAAACCTGTCTCATTAAAAACAAAAGCCTGTCAAAGAATGTCAGTTTAGTTGATATTAAAAAAATGAAAATGAACAATAGAAAATATTTATATATTTAAATAGGGTCTAAATTTTCTTTGGTTTTGTCATATCGTATCCTCAGTGTTAATTGTATTCGAATAAAATCGAGCTTTCATTGACAGTAGTTAGGCTTCATTTCACTAAATTCTAAATAAATCGAAAGAGCTGATATGAGAAATTACATCTTTTAATCAGCTTCATAGCCAATTTTTTGGTCTTTACTGATAATCACTAAATTTTTGGAGAGATGGAGACCAATAGGCTACACTTACGCAGAATTGTTAGAGCTTATTTTGAGAAATTTTTGTTTGTTTTCTTATGGCAGATACCCCTAAATTTGAGTAATAAAAAAATGAAAATAAAGTCGTAGATATGAGGAAAATATAAAAGTGTACCACATGGAAGTATAATATACTATAATGAGTTGGGTGTGACAATCCCTAGAGCCCCTAGCTTAATTTACACTTTTTTTTTTTTTTTTTTTTTTTTTTCCATATAGTCTTGGGTTAGAATTTCCTCTTTCCTCTTTTCTATCAAGTCTCTCTCAAACAACTTTTGTTTTCTTCCGGCCTTCTTGCTATCAGAGTATTTGAGGGCTTTTTTTTTACAAGATGAGAGGTTTCTTCGTCTTTAAACAACAATAAAAGGTACACATATCAAATTTTATTATTTGTATTTGAGCTGTAGAACAAACACTACACAGATGATGAACATTATTCCAAAAATATATAGCTGCAAATATCTAAAATATGACGAACATCGGGAATAGATATAGCTAAATTTGACATATATTTTTTGAACCACCATTCACCTTTCTCTATACACTATGTATATATGAGAAAGTAAAAATCATTCCTTTATACTATCCACAAACTTATGTCCGTGCTGACATTGGTTTCACCAGTTACTGTAAAACAGACTAGGGAAAACAACAATATTAATAATAATATTGGTAATAGCAGGTAAAACAGTCCAGTTATTTAGCCTAGTAACAAAAATCATATTTTATGATTTTTTTGTTAACAGCTTTCCCGCAATTTTGAGTTATTTAAAAGAGTAGAATGAGATATGCCCAAAATATAACAAATTTAATCAAAATCACAATAACTACAAAATCCACAATAACTATTTTTGTGCTCAGTGAACTTCAAAACAGATATAATATCTACAAAAACTTGACATACATTTTTTAAATCATCACACGACTTTTTTCTATATTATGTTGTAAAAAGTTAATAAAGCAATAAAACAATCATTTGAACCATCTCTAGATGTCTGTTTCACGCTAAGCTATCAACTAGGTAACCAGCGAGTATCTCCTGCTACCATCCCAGCTCCAATGTGTAGGAATCCTTATACTATGTGCAACAAATCAAGTCCGTTAGGTAATAGTCAATAGGAGAGAAAGAGTAGAGCGCTGTTGTCAATTCAAACAAGTTTAACATTGACCGAGGCTACCGACATCTTGCAATATTAATAGAGTTGTGTAAATAAGTAGTTTTATTATGTTTGCGTAGTTTTTTATGAATTTTATTAATAGTTTTTGTATTAATAATTAACATGTTTATGTTTATATTATGCCAAAACTGATATATATATATATATATTTTAATTTTTCACTTCAACGGTAATAATTATTTTTCCTGTAATAACAATAACCCGGTACAAAAATAAATATTAGTTTTTAATTGAAATTTCTTGTAATTTAAAGGAAAATATTGCTATTACGTTTATTTAGTTGGTAAAAACATTGTTTTTGTTGAGAAATTTCTAATGATTTGTTTACAAGGAAGGAAAGCAGCTACTGATGTAATTAAAAAAAAAAAAAAGTTCATTAAATTATACTCTTTGCAACTGTGATGCAAAATTAAATGCAGTATCTATGACGTTTTCGAGCGGCTTGCAATGAATCAAAAGATCCATTTTTGCTAGTTCAGAAAAAATTAGTTTTTGTAAAAATTAATTTGTTCGAATAAAACATCTGGTTAGTAAAGTAAAGCAATCCTGCATGTTACAAGTGGAATTCCTTATCTCAGGAGCGGCCTTCAAAATGAAGTAAATGCCCAGCTTTGCATCCTGACTTAAGAAATTTCACATAGAAGTAATGCGAATTTGATGAAAGTTAAACTGAGAGAAAATGTTGTTTTGAAGGTGTTAGGTTATACTTCTCGAAGTGTACATCAAACACCTTCATTACAAAAATTTTCTAAAGTTTATGGGGAAAAAGTTATAGTCTGTTAAAGTTCACAAAAAACAAAAAAATCCTAATTTTATGTCATGTTTAGTATTAAGTTCTAAAGACAAAAAAATTCAAATAAATACAAGTTTTACGAAAAAGTAATATTTCAGAAGTATATTTAAAAGAGTAAAGTTTTAAAGAAGATTGCAAGAAAGATAATGGGTAAAAATCAAGGTCAAAGTAGCCAAATTATTTAGTATGAAAAGTTAAAGGAAAAAATGTAAAGAAAATCCGATTTTCAAATTATGGTTAAAGGTGATAAAAAACACATTATATCACGAAAAATATTTAAAATGAAGAGTTTAAACTCTAAGGAAATGTAAAATTATAGGAATTATAAATTTTGTCATTTGTAAAACTCAGAGATTTTCATTTAAAAGGTGCAAAAAACGGAGGTGTTAAAATCGGTTTTAGCCAGTGCGTTTTCGACAGGAAACAATTCACCGAAGAAGCCGAGGTTGCGGCTAGGAACTTTTTGTGCATAAAAGACTAGATTGGGAGAATAAAAACTCAAGAAAGCATAGAGGTGTGAAAAGAAAATTCTGAAAATTTACGATATCGTAAGGTGACGAATAGTTCGAGAAATAGAAGGCCTACGATCTTGGGACAAAGGTTGATCGACGAGGAAGAGCGAGAAGAATCCAAATATTGGCGTCAGGAATTGAAGTTTTCCCATAGGAAAAAAGTTATGGGGAAAAGTCTGTAAACAATGGAGAATTGACCAAATGTTCTGGTGACTTCTACGCGTTGCGCATCGCCGATACGCAGGCCGAGACGGGGGTAAGATGGACTGCTGCCAACTAAAATAAAATGATCTAGGGAAGTTGCAAGAATTAATTATATCAAAATTAATAAATATTAACTAAGAAAATGATGAAAAAACAATTATAAAAAACTTAAATAAATATATGTTTGCGTACATACCCCTAGGATGAAGCCGAAGCGAGGAAAATCCAGGAGGATCGTACAACTGACCGTTATGAAGAAAGAGTAAGAAATTGGTACTAAAGGGATTTTTTTTCTATAAAACTGGGTAGCAACGTTCTCCAGGGCTCTCAAGTGAAATGAAGATTTCAAGTGTAAGGTGAAACTCTGCCAGTTTGAAATTTGATTTTGGCATTAATTATTTGTAAAACCCAAAGTTAGCGCAAGACAGTGTCTTCGCGGGAAAATCTTCGAATTAATACCAGTTAAAATTTTTATAATAAAATCGGTTCGACAAGTGAGTGTCGGGAACCGGAAATTTATTTTAATCAATATAATTGCGATAATCATATCCAGTGTGTCAAATTTTTCATAAAAAAATAAAATAAATAAAAAATAAAACGAATTTAAAGTGACCGGAAAGCAGTTTCCTGGAAGGAAAATATAAAGTGAAGTGAGCAGCATCATTCCACATCATATCCAAGGCAAGCAAGCAGAATCGGCGGATTCCAGGCGACGGCAAAGTCTCCTGGAAAACGAGGTTTCTTCAGCAGACGGCGAGGAATTCTAGGGCATCGCTTACCAGAGGTTTGGAGTCTACAACTTGTTTGTTAAAAATAACACCTCACGCGAGTTTTAAAAATTATCTGAGAATTTCTGAGTTGAGCTCATAATAATTTTGTTTAGATTTATTGCCTCTTGCTCTGCTATAGGTTACGAGTTAATTTTAGTTTTGAGTAAATTTTAGAAATGAATTTTGTTTAATATTAAAGTGTTTGGAGTTTTGTTTAAATTGTAAGGGAACAATCGTTACAGGTGTAACAGTCAGAAACATTTTATTGGAATTGTAAAGTTTGTTGGAAACATAAGAAATTGCAGGAAATAAAATTTTATTTTTGTTCACAACATATATTTTATTAATTGTCATCCTTTATTGAAAAGCAGAGGGAAATCATTCTAAATTTAAGGTGTTTTTTTCAGAGGCAATAGTCCCATTGTTCTATATCTTCTTAGTGATAAATTATGTCCAAATTCCAGTATACAATTTTTACAGATCCGGAGACAAAAAACCTACGCTCCAGAGATTTTGAATTGTTAAGATAAGGGATAAGTAAATGTGAGCTAGGCCGGAGCAAAACGAAATAAAATAAATACAATAGCTGGAAGAGATTTGAAAAAATAACTAATTTAATTGGGGGGGGGGGGAATTTCCATTAAACCTGGGCTGCTGGGTTTAATGAAGAGAGACGTCCAGTCCAGACCAGGCCAGAGAGGATCGACTTGTCGATAATTGCCCATACTTCCAGTGGTCTGGAAGAATCTTTTTTCAATTTTGTGAATTTTTGAAAAAGTGTCTCTTTTCTGCCAACACGACAATGCTAAGGTAAGTTGACTGTGTTGCAGGCTTAAATAAATAACTGCAGAAGAATCGCGATGCCAAATGCTTTCACAGAGGAGAAACAAGTTGGCAAAGTTGCGTGTTCCCTATTAGATTTTTCAAGGTCAGGCTATCTATTAACTCCTCCCTCAAAGGATTTGACTTGTGGTGGCTTGTATAGAGAATGAGGCTTTATGTGATGAATACTAGCGATAGGGCCAAAATCAATTTGTGGAAATACAAACAGAATTTTCATTTAATACTAAAATACTTTAAAAACTACCACAAGCATTTTAAATGGCCATTTCAGGTTATTGGGATGAATTTAAATTCCAAGATACTTTTCTTTTAAATCAAGATACCGTACAAAACTTTAGACTGAGCGTTGTTGAATGGCACCTTAAAACGTTAAAATTGATCAACTGTAGAAGTTTTAAATACAAAATCAAATTTTACTTTATTACATATATACGTAATTTTTTAAAAAAGATACATAATGTAATGATTGAAAAAAATAACTTTTTTTTTCCTGCAGAAATATCCATCAGAATTCCACTGAATGCAAAAAGTAGTTTTTGAGTCAGTCTGTTTGTGCCTTGTTCTACAGCTCAAACAAGCGGACTGATTTGAATAAAATTTAGTATATACCCATATCTCAAAAATTTTAGCCATATCTCAGGATTAATTTTTTTCTTCTATAACTCAAAAGTAAGGAGTAGCTGCAACAATTAATACAAAATTAAATATATTTAAAAATTGGTTCTATTAAGTTTGATCGATTTTTGTTCAACCTCTTGATCGAATTGTAGCCTCTTAAGGCACAACTAAACCCTACTGGTCACTATTTTCTCAAAATGCCAATTCATGCAACAAAATAGTCCTCAGGAGTTTACTTTGGTGAGTTTGTTAATCCCGAGGGAGCTGGATCTACACATTTTTTCATGTAGTATTGGGTTAGATCCCACTCTTTCATGTTCCCAATTAATTAGGTCACTCTTATTCTGTTCTAACCGTGATGATATTTTTATAAGCTGATGATTACTGAGAGGTTTTTTGTCTTTAAACAAGAGAAATATATATATATATATATATATATATATATAAAAGACGTAATTTTTCAAAGTTAAATCTACCAATTTCGTTCATATTTTGGTGAAATGTGAAGATTAATAACCCAAATTTGTACCCAAAATTGTAAGTACAAAATTATTACGATTCAGAAAACCAAAAACTGGCAAAAAACCAAAATTAACCTTGACCACTATCTTATAAAGTTTGACTTCAATCAACTTTATGCTGTGGCAGCGTTTGTAACATAACCAAGGCACGTTTTAGGCTCTATAAAATATATACATATTTTTTCAAAAACTGTTTTTATATTTTATTTTTATTTGTTTTTGAGGATGGGTGAGTGAGAAAGTATTTGTCCAATATTTTAGTACCGTTTATGTGTATATAAATAATATAGATCACAGTCTTACCTTTGGTAACTTGTCTTATCACTTCACTCACTATCACTTATCACTAACATTCCTTCTTCAATTTCTGTATCCGATTGTTTTAGTTTTATTTCCACTACTTTAGTTTCTGACTTATCTCCTATCTTATTAATGACAGTAGCTATCACTTTATCATCTAGGCCCCTAGTATAGTGTCTTTATCTCCTGATAGCGACTTTACTCTTGTTATCAACACGTTCACAGAAGTCGGCTTAGGCGGGGCAGAAATAACCCGAGGCAGAGAACAAGGTATAATTTTCGGTGTTTCCATGGTTTCCTAAAACAAAGATAACAAACTTTTATTTCTCTACAAATATAAAAATGTACATTTAATTTATGTTCTGCTACAGATAAGGTATATTATATTAAAATAAATGGTGCAAAAACATTGCACAAACTTTCTTACGCACCCATCTCTAGAACGGAGTAAAAAAGAAACAAAATAAATCGTTACCAGAAATATCGGTATTTGTCAAATGAACCATCTAAACTAAACTAAGATCCTAAACTTGCTTAGCTTGTGCTTAGAGTTTCTGTGAAAGTAATAAAAAGTGTTTATTTTTTCTATGTCTGTTCTTGGCTAAGATATGAGATGGCTTTCCGAGAGAACTCTATTGAGTCTTCAAAAATATTTCGGTTGTAAAAAAGAATTGTATGCTCAATGTTCCACCTATATTATAATCAATTGTCTATACCTTTAAAAAAAAACACAATAGGCCTATTTTAACTTTCCCTTGTATTTAAATTGATGACCATTGTTTTTTAAGTGCAATTGGAATATATTTGAAATTAAACAACACCACTATGAATATGTGTAATAAATTTCTTCAATATCCTGTTCACAGACTTATATTTCTCGAATGTAGGGTTTATTACTCTGGAATAAAGTTGTTTATTACACTTCCAGAAAATATTAAAAACAAAAGTTCTATTGAGAGTTTCAAAAGCTCACTTAGGTGTTATATTTTTGGAAATGTGTTTTACCTCTGCGCTTTCAGAAGCACCTAAATCCAATCTGCTGGTGTCGAGAATGGCATGTTTATTTTTATTTGTTGGTTCATGTATGAATGTTTGTTAATTTATATTAAGGTGTTGAATGTAAGTATAATGTATATTTATTTAAATGTATATTTTATTTTAGGATTAAAAAAAAAAGTTTATGTAAACTGCAATTACGACATATCACGTGATTCATGGAACAATGGAGAATTAAATATATTAAAAAAATCTTGATTTGAAAAATTTGATTAAAATTGAGCTTTTACTGATGATGGCCAAGGTTTATTTTGGTTTTTAATAATTATACTTAAACTTTATTCCTTTTTAAGTTACAGCTTTGATTAATCTTCACACTTCACTAAAATTTGAACGAAATTGGTAGAGCTAATTTTGAAAAATTACATAACTTATAATAGTGCTATGGCTGATTTTTTACCGATAACTCACGAACCAGCATTTTTGGAGAGATGGCGACTAATATGTTTTGTTTGGATCTTTACAGCCATCACTTGAACAAAATTTAATCAAAATCATTGGGGTCAATTTTGAGATAATCATAATTTTTGAGTTTTGCCTCAAATAAAGTTTAAAAAAAATAATAATATAAGTCCTGAGTTAGGATGAATTAGGATTTACTGGGTAGCAGAATCATGGGAATCTGTAAGTGAGCAACTGTTGAAAAAATCCTGACAAAAACTTTGGCCGAGTCTAATTTTTATAGACAACCCAAATCAGGAGGCAGACAGAACCAATGTTTGTACAGGTACAAGAGCTATTACAAAATATTCCTGTATGAAAATGATGTGGATAAGTGGTTTCGAGTCAACGATCACGACCATGAGATTTTAGATGATTAGCAGATCGTCGAAGAAATGGTTTGGAAAGAACCTGTCAATGTCTCAGAGAAGTGTGAAGGTAAACCAGATATTGACAGCGAGCAAAGGGTATCCCATTCTGATGCCGCTGCTGCATTTGAAGTAGCACTAGTTTACATAGAGCAACAATCCGCCATGACCCCAGCGGATACCTTTTTTTTGAGGAGCAGGCATAATTTGGCTTCAAAAGAGAGGTATTCTTTTCTATGACAAATAAATTTAACAGATTTATTCAAACCGATATAGTTCAGTTCATTGTCTAGCTTTGAAATTTCTTGTAATTTTCAGAAATATACTTTATACTGCATCACTTTAAAATCACTGTGGTTTTATTGTAACCTTAGTTATTTTTTATTTCAGATTACGTGGACTTTTGGATTACCGAAGTTAGGACTATCGGGACTCCACTGTACAAAAAGATAGACCACACTCAAGTACAAATATACACATACCAAATTCATAAAGAGTATTTACAAATAACTAGGACCTTAATAATATTGAAAAAATATTGAGATTAAAATACAAATGTTAATAAAAATATTGAGTGTAATAACCTTCTACAGCGACAGAAACTCTGAAATCGAATCGAACCTTTAATAGTCAGATACACTATTGTTGCAGGCTCCTCTTAAATATTGATTTATAGTTCATTTCTTTATAAAAGAAGGCAATAAATTGTAGAACTTCACATTACAGTACAAAAGATTTTTTTAAACCCACAGTGGTCTTAGCACAAATCATTTTTATTCTTGTATAATGGTTATAAATTTGATTTTAATTCAGCTGAAAATACAAGCAAAATAGTTTCTAAAAACTCAAATACTGAAAACATAAGTTATTATTTTTAAACACCAAGAGTCTCTTTAATTTAAAAATGAGTCTTATTCCCTTCTTTTTTTATAGAGCTGAAAAACTGTGGTAGATTCGATGGATTGGCACCCCCCACACACTTACTCCATACAAGACAGGAAAGTATGAGTAATATACCATTAGGCAAACTTCTCTAAATGGTAGAAATGTTCAGGGCGAGCCTGATACCTATTAAGTCCCTTGAAATAAATTCTTAGCATCTCTCATGGTCAGATTTCAGATCTGCTCCTTGTACAACTAAGGCTCTTGTATCAGTGTGATTTGCTGGGACGAACATTCTGGCCAAAACGGCAGTTGCCCTTCTTGCATGACGGATATTTAATTGCACTATTTCTTGCTGATGTTAATCATGCTACTGCGTCTCCTCCTCTTCTCTGGTTATGGTCCCACCCGACAGTGGTTAATAGGTTGACAGATTTTAGACATCTCTTCCTGTATCTCAGTTTTAGTAGATGAGGGAAGGATCTTTCATCTTTTTCTTTATAGTTTATTGAGATTTTCTTTGCAGACCGAGATGAAGGATTCTCTCAACTCAATAATAAATGTATTGTCATCTTCATGAACATGGATTCTCTCAATTCTGTAATATATGTGTTCTCTTCCTCGTGAACAGAATTTTCTCAATTCTGTAATAGATGTGTTCTCATCTTCGTGAACAAGAATTCTACTAAATCTGTAATAGATGTGTTTTCATCTTCATGAACAAGATTCTCCCATCTCAGTAATAGATGTATTGTCATCTTTGTGAACAAGGATTCTCTCAATTCTGTAATAGATGTGTTCTCATATCATGAACAAGGATTCTCTCAATTATGAAATAGATGTGTTCTCATCTTCGTGAACAAGGATTTTCTCAAATCTGTAATAAATGAGTTCTCATCTTCGGGAAAAAGGATTCTCCCAAATCACAATTTTATTTTTTCAAACAGCGTCTATATAGAGGAATTTTTTCCTGCAAGGGTGGTTGGTAGGTGTGCTCCTTGCCGCTGTTATGCTCCTTCTTTTTGGATCCGGTTCTTGTATTGATGGGTGATTCCTTTATGTGCCCTCTTCGCACTTGTGTTGTCTTTGGACTTCTCTAGCTCCAATGCTTTTGTCGACTTCTTTTGAAGTTATGTCTAGAGCTAAGAACAGCAGGTACTATCTAATCCCAACCCACTCAAGCCTCTTCTCTGAAGGTCGTCCATTTAGACAGGTCATGGATGTAACTTTTTTGTGTATGTTGGCATTCCTCCCTCTTCATTGAGTGCTTCTTACTATCAGGAGTGAAATTCCTCTTAAACAGTGTGATATACTACAACATATATAATCTCCCCATCATCAAGGAAGTCTCAATGACCTAGAGGAATCACCATGTTGATTATCTGCAAGGAGGATACATTTTATTTCTTCCGCATGTATAGTTTATTAACTTTTCTTTTCACTGTCTACGTTAATCCCACAAACAGCTGCTAGAAAGGGTGGTTCACCAGCTAGTAAGCAAAAGCCCCACCTAGTTGGCTAAGAAATTTTACTATGGATGGTCACCTAGTATCCAACATGTTCCATTACTTTAGCAACATGGGTCAATTGAAAGAGAAGGAAGGAGCAAAGAAAGAAACTTGCTAGAAGGAAATACAGTAGTGCTGGTCCCATGAAAAGACCCTGGAACAAAACGAAGTGTAGGGATTTGAGGAAGCTGTTTGCAGTTGATGGGTATTATTCAGTGGGTACTGAACGATGAGGTGCCAACCCCTACACCAATAGTAGACCTTTATCTTTTAAAACTAATATTAACGGTTCAATTCCATAGGTATGATGAACAGTTGTTCTACTGCAGCTCTGGATATTCCCTCTGCAGTTGCAGGTAAGGAAGTGTGCATATAGTTCCACTCTTAGAAAGTGGGAAGGTTAAGTAAAAATCCAAAATGGTAAAATGTAACACATACAAATATTACCTTAGAATGTTTGTCGTCTAATATTTTTGGTAGATTTTTATACACAGAGCTACAAGGTACAATGGACTTCAAATGACGAGTCAATGAACCAGACTCTCGAAAACCTTTTCCACATGTTGTGCATTTGTATGGTCTTTCATCTGTCAACACATAATTTGAAAAACACATTATAATCATGGTTAATATTATCAAATTATTATTGTTATCACTTTCGTAAAATCCCAATTACACGTCTCTTTAAATAAGGATATATGTCGTTTATTATTATCACGTGTTTGATTACTGTTATCATTTATATCCCTCATTAGGGCTACTGTATTGTTTTGTGAAGTGGTATTATATTAGAAGGAATGGAATGTGTGAAAAGCAAAGTCATCCCCCTTCCTTTCATTTTCGACTGTACAAAAAAAATTTTACATTGTCTATTTTTAGAACATTGTCCATCCTTTTTGTGGGTTTCAGTTCTCAGTTAAGTTTCAGTTTTTAGAATGGTTAAAGATTAGTGTTTCTTGGTCCTTTGTTTTGTGCGTGAATGAAATTTAAGTTAGGATAAAAGGTTGTCTTATTATTTTTATATTGAACAATGTTTTCAATTTTCTGTATGGTGTGTTGTTGTACTGAACTATATTAACAAATTCATTTTACTCCGTACCGAAATTATTTTTTGTTTTAAAGTTTTTGTTGATGCTTGGTAAAAAGTTGCGTTATTTTTTTATTGAACTGTGTTTTAATTTATTGTATAGTGTATAGTGCATTGAACTGTATTAATAAATTTACTCAGTACTGAAATTATTTTTTGTTCTTGTTTGTAAGATTTCATTGTTGCTTAGAATAAGACAGTACAGTGGTTAATCATTGAAGAGTCACAAAAGAAACCTCTTAACTTAAATTTAAAAGAAAAACTTTAAATTTTAGAGCGCTATGAAAAATTACCAAAAAATGAGTGAGCATAATGTGGCCGTGCAGTTAAAAATTTTGTAATCGCAATTTTTAAAAATTGTGATGCTCTTGAAATCTGCTCAAAAAGAAAATGAAAACTTAAATTGTAGGAGAAATCAAATGAAAAGACACCCAAATCGAATTTGTACTGGTTTACGAATGTTGGTGAACAAGATGTGAGTGTAAGTGGCTTACTGGTGTAAGAATTTCTAACAACAATTGGTAAAAAAGACTTTTTGTAACAAAGGATAGTTTATAAATTGGATAGAAAACGAGTTGCTAAGGATTATTTCTGAATATTCAACCAATAATATCTGCAATGCTGATGAAACTGGGATTAAGTATCGACCCTTACCTGACCAAACTTGCCTCATTCAAAATGAAAAAGGTTGTAAAACTTCAAAAGACTGTTTTATGTTGTGCGACTATGACTGGCGAAAAGAACAACTGTTGGTAATTTGAAAAAGTAAAAGTCTGCAGTGCTTTAAAGGTATAAAAACATTACCTAAGTAATATCACTCAAATTTAAACGTCTGGAGACAGGTTTAATTTTCAATGATTGGCTAATTAAATGGGGCAAAAGAGTGGACCGGAAAATTGTACTTCTCGTAGACAATTGCACTGCGCATAAAGTGGATGTATCTTTAAAAAACATCAAGATCAAATTCCTTCAACCAAACACAACGTCTATAATTATATCTTGCGATCAAGATATGAGGACGCTAAAGGCATGCTACTGTCGGGAAATGCATTATTGAATTCTATCAAACATGGAAGACAAACAAATAATGACTGCAAACGAATTGGCAGAGAAAAATTTATTTTTTGATGCATTACACTTCATAACTATGGCTTGAAATTAATAATATGTCTGCTAACACGATAAAAAACTTTTATAAAAATGTGTTTCTAAAGAAAACTAACTGAAGTTACTTCAGAAATTGTTTCAATAAATCCAGTTGACATTATTTTGAGACTCGGATGAACATTGAGAATAATATTGTTGTTGCAGCCATGGTAACAGAGGATATCTGTGATCCAGTTACTTCCAAACAATTACAAGAGACGAAAGAAAATGAAATATCACCAACTACAATCGGAGAAATGTGAGGAACATTGGATGTTTTTTGACGCGGTGTTCGGTACTGATCATTGGTCTTTCAAAAATACTAGGATTATGAACAATTTATAAATAACCTACTTAGATACAACATCCAATGAGCCTCGTGGTTAATAACAATATGAAAGAAGTGATTCCCAATTGAAAATACTAAGATACTTAGAAATGCAAGTAGACAAACAAATTTACAAAATGTAAATAGGTGTGTAAATTTAGTACTAAAGCAAGTCACAGTATTTCATATAGACTATTCCTTCAATTAAAACTTTTTTTAACATTAAGTTGTTTACATTACTTACTATTACTATAGTGTTTACATCTTGTTCATTTTTTTTTGGAAATTATATTAGTTTTGTGAGTGTAATAAAAACACCCCTTGCAGTTTGGTAAATATGATTTTTTATTAAAAAGAGTACCTTATGTTTATTATTTTGTTTTTATTATGGTTTTTATACAGTACTGTATTTTATAACTTGATTGATCAAAACGCAAAATCTTATTTAAATACAGTATTAAATTTTGTTTAAAAATAGTGTAGTAGACAGAAGAATATGAGTGTTTATCTATCTATGGTTTTTTAGTGACTTTTTAAATATTGAAAAGATATTGTACAATGTAGTCCAACAATCAAGGATGTATGTATGCAACTATTGTTATCAATCGGTTATTGTTACCAGTTAAGGTTTGGTCTGACTTGATTACAATAAGCAGTTTCCACTGTATATATTCACAAAAAAATGCTGAAATCTAACCATTTTAAGAAAATAAATAGTTTACACGTGCAAAAATATGGTATAAAGTTAGTCACACATCCCCAAAACTAAATTAAAGCTCCTCTCTTCGACTATAGATAAAAAATATAGAAAACATACAAAAAGATAAAACCTGAAGGCTTATATCTGTCGCTAAAAACGCCTGGAGACTATTTGAATAGAAAATAATTTAGGAAATTACATATGGCAATGTTTGAGAGAAGGATGTGTCAGATTTGAATAAATGATTTATTAAGTGGTGAGTAGATTGTAAAGCTAAGAGGAATTATTGGTTGAGCACATGGAATAATGCTTCGGTAAAGACTGCCCGATCAAATGCTTCTGCAAGAAATTAAGGATACATAAAGTAAAGGGAGATTTAGAAGACACTGGATTAACAATGAAGGAGACTTGAAGAGCATCAGGAGCCTCAGAAGTAAGTAAAAAAGGAACTAAAAAATCCATGAAGTCAATGCAGTAGAATATAAAGATATAGCCTTTTAGTAAAAATTACTTTTTGACTTTCCCACTTATACGAATTATAGAAAAAGTTATGTGATGGATCAATAAATTATTGTCGACTTCTTTGTGGATATATCCTTTTTGAGTGGTTTTTACAATGATATTTCTCTGTCATCTCTACAGCCAAAATGTACGAACCAATTTTAATCAAATTTATGTGAGCATATTTTATTATACAGTGAAACGTCCCTTAACGGACACTTCTAATAAACTGGCATTTTTGTATTCCCCAGACGGGATCATGCTTCTCTGGTCTTTGTAGTGTTTCTAAATAACAGACTTTCCCAAAAACGGACATGGACATGAAATTGATGGCCAATGGGTCAATTGAAACTTCCAAATACAGTGGAGTATAAAATATCACCCTTTCCTAGGAAATTGTAGATGTCTCGAAACATATATTACAATATCTGTTCGGTAATTACACGTAAGATGACTTCCTGGAAACTAGGTTATTTGTATCTTTTATACAGCAGTCATCAGTGTCCTTTAAGAATTCACTTTGAATAAAATTGCCGTGAGAACATCCTGTTGTGTATTGTGATATCTCACAAACAAAAACGTTTAACTTTAAACCTTAGATAGTTTGATTTTCTCGATTTATAAATTTACATTTTCCTAATTTGCCTATTTGTTTATTCAGTACTATAGTATGAAATGATTAATAAATAAAGAATATTATTTAATTTACAAATTTGTGTTTTATTGTGCATTTTTATGATAGTAGACAGTTGTGAAACAATACCAATGTTTAATTTATTTTATTTTTATCGATCATATATGCATTAAAGTAATGTGCTTTATTATAGTACAAGTAGGTTAACTGCTAATTGTGATTTCTCAGTGACAAAAAGTGACAACATATATATAGTACATGTACTGTACTATACATTTAAAATACTGTAGTCTGCAATTTTGTTAATGAACATATGACTTAGGTTCACCATTTAAATTTTTTTAACATATTCAATATCGTTACAAGATGCTATTCTGGTGGTTTACCATGCATTATCAGACAGCCTATATAACTGCATCTCTCCCGATAGCTGACATTTCTCAACAGTGGACATTTTATACGGTCCAAGCACAGTGTCTGTTATTTGGAAGTTTCACTGTATTTCAAGACATTTAGTTTACAACTCAATATTTGGAGGTATTGTGACCGTCTCCACTTCTTTTGACCAGCTGGAAGCTCCGGCTGGCTGGAGACCGCGTACACTTTAGCCGAATCTTGTCAGGATGGGCCAAGGAGTCGGGTTAGGACGCTAATGAACGCACGCAACGCAAGTGAAATTAAATGTTATATTTTATTTACTGCCGAATTAAAAGATTACAGGATTAATTATGATTTATAAAAAAAGACATAACGGCAAGATAAGCCTTAATAGTGGCCGAAAAACATACCGAGTAATTTAGCTAGCAGATGGCCGAAAATGGACTGACCTGACCTCGTCCCGTAGCGGTCTACCTTCTCGCGGCTCTCGGAACAGACTGACCGGTCGGCTCGCTAGCTCAAGCCCTCCACTCCTCGTCTCTCCCCTCCCCTTCTTCTGATATTGCACTGCTCATCAAAATCGCAAGTGCCAATTCATATTTTATTATTTAGAATTCCTTTACATCCTAATTTATAATTATTATGATTTTGGTTTGGTGGGCTCCTTGGCTGGGCCACAGTATTATAAGGGGGAGGGGGGTAATGATTTTCTGAAAATTGGCTTTAACAATTTTGTTCAAGTGTAACCACTAAATGACCAAATAAAACATGTAAGTCATCAATGCCGGTTTGTGAATTATCAGTAAGAAATTTAAAAATCAGCCAAGTGGCTGTTATAAAATATGTATTTTCTCAGAATCGACTCTACAGATTTTGTTCAATTTTTAGTGAAATAAGAAGATTAATGACACCAACATGTTTGCAAAAATTTAAGTAAAAAATATTACGATTCAGCATTAATTAGAAAACAAAAGAAAAGAATCTTGATTCCTGTTATTAAAAGTTCTATTTCAATGAAATATTATTTACGCTGAGGAATGTCGATGGTGCACTTAGACTCTATTTGTACATATACATTTTCAAATACGACAGAAATGGTTCATTTTCACTTCATTACTGACAACTACTGAACTGACATTTTTGTGGTGTTTAGTTTTGAGAATAGGCGAGTGAGAAAGTTTGACCATTGTTTTTGCACGATTTACTTTTAAAATATCAACATTTCCTTTCTACTTATAGAGTTAGAAAATTTAAAAAAACACACACAACATCATACACTAAATATATCAAAGACATTTACCTGTATGCCTTCGTTGATGTCTTGTTAAGGAGCCTTTAGTTTTAAAAGCAACTGAACAGATGTTGCAGGAATATGGTCTAGCCACACTGTGTACAGTACGCTTGTGAACATTCAGTATTATCCCCTGCAATTGAAATTAGCGTTAATTTGTTATAAACCAATGTAAAAAGAGTGGTTTAAACTCCCGTCATAATGTTAATCTTATGGGGGAAAAAAAAGAAGTTTTTAAAGAAATAGTGATTTTAGATTCTAAATAAACGATGGAATAACATTGCACAAACTTTGTCACTCACACATCTCCAAAATCAAATAAAAACAAATCCTCACCAAAAATGTTATTTCAAGTGAAACTAAAGGAAGGAAAAAAATTTATATATTTAAATAGGACCTAAACTTGCTTTGCTTATGTCATAAAGTTGTATTTGATTAAAATCAAGCTATTAATGTTGGTGGTTTAGGGTAATTTTTTGCCAATTATTTCTGAACTGTAATATTTTTGTACATTCATTTTCGCAATGGGTTTGTGTCATTAATTTTCACAATCCATTAAAATTATAAAGAAATTGGTAAACCCAATTTTTAGAAATTTCGTCTTTTATAACTTTCTCCTAAGTGTGAGAAAATAAAAAATACTTTAAACTGACTTTGTACAAATCTGAAATAAGATATCAGAATGCCTATTTAAATGCATTATGTTACTTTTGCATTTTAAATATCATTTTAATTTTTAAATGGCTGCTTTACAGCCATTCTTTTGTTACGGACGTGACAGTTACATGCATTACAACTTGGAAAAAAAGAAAAGTTAAATTTATTTTGTAAATTGTTAAAGCTCAACTGGTAGGCAATTTTTTATACTATTTTTGCACTAAATTTGAAAATGATCATATTATTGGTTTTGATGTATAGTTCAACTAAGTTGGAGTTACGGACGTGACTTGAAAAGCACCTGTCTTCTGACATACTGTTACCATTGTTAAAAAGTCTGTTAATTTCTTGGGAAATTTATGAATTAAATTTTTGTCAGCTTATCTTAAGATAAATACCTTCTTAGAAACATTAGTGTTCAATCTTAAAATCCTGTAATATTTCAATAAAAAAATTGATAAAACGTTACGGACGTGACACTGGTTTGTTACGGACGTGACAATAAACTCAACAGTCTGTTAAAAGTACTTTATTTTACATTAAAAAGTTTTCAGTGCTCTTCTTACATTCTTTTTAGTTAAAGTAAGACTTATTTGATCTATAAAAGAACATAAACAAACTTAATTACATCTGAAATATGTGTTTGAATCAGGACGAATTATTGTGAAATTGTTAGGAAAATGTATTCATTATTAATGAAACAGTTATCATGTTTGTAAGCCACAATAACTTGTTCATAAAGTTCACTGATATTCTTGGTAATTTACTGACAATTAGTCACTGATAAATATAAAGTGACTAGATGTATACAACTTTAAAGATGAAAATATCCACAAAATAAAGAATTCTGCTACAAGATATTGTTGGTAATATTAGGTTAAGGTAGTGATGTGCGAGTTCGAATTAAAATACTCGGTGATTCCGAGTATCAAAATCCTCGGAAGAGTCAGAGTATTAAAATCCTCGGTTTCGAATTAAAATACTCGGTCAAAATCCTCGTAACTAGGAACAAGGAGGAGGTAATGTGCGAGTCATAGCGAGTATCCTCGGTGTGCGAGTATCCTCGGACAACGATATTCGTTAGTGTTGTGTCAATTCCAAACAAAAAACTCGGTGTTTCTACTTTGGTTACATTTGTTTCTAAGCTGATTTTTCACTACACATTAATTAAACATTACGATTTTGAGTTATAATGATTTAGATTCGGTAACAAGTTCAATTTAAAATAACAATAATATTAATTTATTTCCACATTAACAAAAAGTAAATTAAATTGTTATTACTTATATTTAAATAAATATTTATAGGTTACCATCTTTATAAAAAATATAGTAAATTAACTTATTTTAAATAATAACTAAATTATTAATGTTGGTAATAATTGTACTTACGTTTAATTACTGAATTTGTGCCGAGTCAGGATAACATTTAATTACGTATTACAAGTGTCAATCACATATTGTTTAAAAAAATAAATACTTGGTGCTTGGTGGATCAGTCTAACAGAAATATAACACACACACATACACACACACACACACACACACACACACACACACACACACACACACACACACACACACACACACACACACACACACACACACACAATGCGCATAATCATTCTGCGCAGATACTCGATGTCGAATTAATAATACGAGTATTGAAATAATTCGAAGCCGAGTATTGCGAGTATCTATTTCACCCGAGTATCAACATCGCTAGGTTAAGGTATTTTAATAGACTTTAATAAACTTTTTACTGAGAAATTCAGAAAATAATTTTTTTAGTGTTAGGTGTATGTTTGTAAAGAATGGCTGTTTATTAATTAATTTACTACTTTATATACACTCCTTTTGTAGGTAGTAATTTATAAAATGTTTACCCCTTAAACCTGAAGTAAGCTTCTAAATGGATTCAAATCATTTAGGTGCCTCTAAATTGACCAAATGTAACATATTTAAAAAATAATGTTTCATACATTTTTATATCTGTGACCACAGATGAGGCATTTTACTGTTGAACCTTCTTTGTCAGATACATTATCTTCTTTTTCAATTTGATTATCTTCTCTTTCAGCTTCATAATCTTCTTTCTCGCTTTCTTTATCTTCTTTGTTTTCATTTTCATTGGTGGTCACCTGTATAAACAAACAAAAATAATATGAATATGGAAAAAGTAATCTCGAAACTACAAATACAACACTAACACAATTAACATTAGAAAGTTTAATAAACCCTTATGTACATTTCGGTAACATAGCTACCATCTTCAGAGGTACATAAACCAATACTGAACTAAATGTAACAGTGAGACGAATTATAAAATGTCGAGCGTACATAGCGCTTCTCCACTCTCCACGTTGGCCAGACCAGGATTCTCACCTATCTAGGAAAGTGGAAAGGACGACGTTCCGCTCAATCCTACTACTCTAATATAACTTTCAATTATAGATTTTAAAAGCAAAGAATTTGTGTGTGTGTGTGTGTGTTTATATATATGAGAAAATACAAGTTAAAGTACTCCAAGATAAACCTTTTGACATGAGTCACACTCAATCTTATTAATTCCAGACTTCTCCAACATCGGAGTTTTATCTTTGGGATTACCTAACAATTGTCCCAAATTATTTTGATTTGTGGTTTGGGGATCACTTCTTTCATATTGCTATTAACCACAAGGCTCATTGGATGTTGTATAAACAAAGAAAAGTTACTATCCTAATAAGAAGTAAAACTTATAATTCTACAAGGGATATGCAGTAAGATCCATTTCAAAGTCTTGTCACTGCAGCATTACAGTCACAATAATTTGCGCATGAGTGTTGAGTTAGTTCATTTGTTCGGAAGACACTTACGCCATTTTCAAACGCTTCATTTTATTTATTTATTCCTGCTCAGGACAAAATACAATTTTTAAGTTGTGATAAGGGACAACAATAACACTAAGTTAACAATAAAAAGCTAAAACAAAAATTATTAAAAATTAGTCATAAAACACAGTAACGGTAATATAAATAAGTTGATAGGTGTTATCATGGTACTTACCCAGTCCCATCATACAAACAGATCCACAAATAAATTCCCAAAAGTTGGCCTTTTTGTAAGAAATGTTTGTATTAGTAGATCAAGGGGTCTTACCCAGTAGGGGGTGAGTTTGGTTAAAACAGTTATTACGCAGGTTTTCTGAACCTCATAATTGTTAGTGGCGTACCCTAGTGCCCAACTGTGGATCTGCTGTCATTAAGTTAACTTTATTAATATAAAATACTAATTTTTAATATAGGTTAGGTTAGCGCAGTATTAATTCTAGGTAAAGGTTAATAGGCCACCCATAGACTATTATGTTTAGATTTTGTATCGATATGAGACGCAGGTTTACCTTGAAAAGTGGTCCTTGGTATAACCTGGTACTGTAAGCCTGTGTTTTCTATCCATACAAAACCTAAACATAATTTTTAATATAGTTATTGTTTGACATACAGATATCATATTTAATGTCGGTAAATAAGTACTATTTGATACATAATTCATTTGAATGGAAATACAGAATGAAAATTGTCTTGTTTCTTATAATAATGAAAGGAAAAATAAATAAAATAAAAGAATAACCTAAAAGATAATTTTTTATTATTTTTTTAACACAAATAAAATTTAATCCTGTGGCCTATTTATTTATTCACTTGAACAAACTAATTCTAACGTTACTTATCTATACAAAAAATGTTCACTCATTAGACCATAAAATTAGTCTTTTAATCTTAATTTGTACAAAATTTAAAGAAAAAAGAAATAATAAGCATCAAATAGTCACCCTAGCCCTCGATTGCTTGAACAAGAGTTGTCCAAAACAGACTTCATAGGAAAGGTGAAAGAGAAGGATTTATATTAGATGAAGAAAGTTGTAAATACAGCTCGGTACATAGAGGTTGCCACACGTGTACTCACTATCAGTGAGCCTCCAAAGGGGGAGTAAGATAAATTACCACAATCATAAATAAATATTGAGTTTGACTTGTGAGATAATATTAGAATATTAGTTATATTAGATAATATAACTGGGTTATAGTTTTGTCATTGTAGTTCATGTATCACTGAGGATAGCGACTTTGTTGTTGAAATGCGTTTGATTTAGTAAACGTAATTTTTGTGAGATCTTGTGTTTGAGTTCTTCTTTTCTATCTACCACAAACACGTCAACCTCTTTTAGTCTGAGGCTCTGTATCACCTTCCTCGGTTTGTGCTCTTGCTGATCTCCAAAGTGTTTGCAATATATCATCTTGTCTGTCATTTTGTAGTTGACAAGTAATATCATTCACTTTCCGAATTAAAATTATCTACTGTTATCTGCTGAATATTCTACAATTCATGTGTGTAGCAAAATAAATTTGAAAAGTTTTTTAACAGAAAAATCGGCTGTAAATGATAGAATTTCTGTTGCTTTCATAATAACCTCCATGTCAGAATAATTTTTGAGAGAAACATATAGATGTACAGTGCCCAGAACTAAGAATGCCGATGGTCAAACAGAAATATATGTTACGTAACAAACTGTTCCTGTATTTCGGACAAATTTCATGCTCATTATTTTATATTATCTGAGTAATTGCAGTATTATAAATTGTGTGTATACTGGTTTTTGAAGATACTTATGGAACAAGATAATATAAATAGCAGGGCCTTGTACTGACTTTTATGACACGAATAGTGTATTTATTTATATACTTCCTAAGCCTTACAGACTCCCTGATCCGGCTTAAACGAGAACAGCTCAAACATTTATAGTTCCTTTCATAACCGGACATGGCCATTTTAAGGAACACTTAATGAAAGTGGGTCTCTTCAACGGAGACAAAAAACTCTCGTCTGTGCGGGTAGGTAAGAGAATCCGCAAAGAACGTCCTATGGATTGCAAATCACTAGAACTCAGGAGAAGGAGACACTTTGAAGTCTTACAGTCGAGAGATGAAGAAGACACGAGTATAAGTGACAAAATTCTCAAACTAGTCACAGGTATGTAAATCAGTTGGCCTAACTAAGGCTAAAAGGGAGCATAAAAAACATACACAAAAAAAGGGTTGACGTGCACAAGGCCTTCAGCTCTCGATAAAACAATTAAGAACTTTTTTAACTTACCTTTCTTGACACTAATAGTTTATCCTTAACTACTCAGTTGTGTTTGGAAACTCCTAGAGTCGTGACTAGTATGAATTTCTTGCAAAATCGTTCAAAATTACAGATGTCAAATGACAAGTTTGTAAAGTCCGTTTACATCCATGTATTTGTGTAATATGATTTTTATTGTTTCTTGAAAACCTGATGATTTCAATGACTATATATATATATATATATATATAGTTAAAGAAAAACTAATAAAGTGTCAAGAAAGCTGTTTAATTATGAGCAAGGACAATGATTGAGACATATAGTTACTGAGGACACGCAACACTTGAATTGAAGTGACAGTTTATGGAGTGGAGACACATCAGGGACCAAACTTGAAAATGGGGATTTAATTATTATTTTTATCCTTTAATATTGTAGTTTTAGTAATGTGGTGGTAATCTGTTGCTTTTTAACCTATAAATCTTGTGTATACTAACTAGATACTTATAAGTAAATCTAAGCTTTATTACTCAAATTTATGACGGTTTTTGTTTTTCACTCTTTTTTGACAATTCATCTATTTGAATAGTTTTATGAACCAAAAGTAGACAAAAATGTATTATGTAGGTTGTTAAGAATAAAGGACAAAATTCAAGCAGACTTTTTCCTACTTGATAGGTCATGTACAGTGTTTTTAGTATGAACAAGGAGTTTTGCTTGTGGAATTCTTGCGTCAAGGCTCCAAAGTCAGCACAATGAATTCTGTGAAACGCTTAAGAAATTGTATGAGATCCAAAAAAGTTACATGGGATGCTTACTCAGGACGTTGTTCTGATGACCGCCCATACATTGCCATCACAATGAAATATCTCCCGACATTCTGCTGAGAACACCTATTGTTATCTCTACAGGCCAGACCTCACACAAACCAATGTTCCAATATCTGAAATAGATTTTTACTGACTGAAGGTTCCAGATAAACAACTCTATCAAATACAAAAGTCATAAACAACTTCCGAATTTTGACTGATCTTCACATTTAATGGTGTCTTGAAAACGAAAAATTGATTTTCAAAATTTAAATTGTCAAAAAGGCGGCTATTTAAAAGAGTTTTTTGTTCACTTCTCGTGTGTTATTCGACTTAAGAGACACTTTGGATATTTCAATTCTGGATGTAATAGTAACAATCTACAATGACAAATGGCGAAGTTATTGTAAAAAATGTAATTCTACCCTCCTCCAAAAGGGCTGACTAAGCGAAACAAGTGGAAATAGTTTAATATATACACAGCACAACATATATTATAAATTTGCTTTACACCAACCTGTGGAGATGGTAAATGTTCATCTATCTTGAGAGCTTCCGTTGGACTGTCTACCATCATTTCCTCTTCACTAAGCTCACCCACACCATACACTTCGTCTTCCTCAACAGGTGGAACTATGTCATTGCTGTCTTTAGTGGGCTTTATAATTTCATTGTTAGATTCAATTTTGGAAAATCTAAAATAAAACAAACATGAACAATATAGCCTTTCACTCAGACTCTCTCTCATATGTTTGTATTGCAGGGAAAGTTATGTAATCACGGAAGCAAATATATTTTTCAATTTTTTTTCACAAAATGTCTGTTTTGAAGTCTACTGTGTACAAACAAATTCTTACAAAAGTGGTCGTCTGCCTAAATTCCTACAATAAAATTTAATTACAATTTTCTTAATAACACATACATTCTTAATTAAAAATATGCCAATGAAAAATATCAATGAAGCAATAGATGAGTTTTTAACTCCAACAAAGGTGTTTTAGAGATGAAAATGGTAGACTTCTAGGAAAACTTTGTTTTATTGAATAAATATAAGTTTCAGAAATCCTTGAATACAAATAATTTTCGATTAAATGTGTTGTCGTAGCCTACGGGTTGCTCAGATCCCAATCCATCAGTCTTCTGGTGTCCCAGTAGAGCTGTGCTTTGATTAGATCTCATGGCACAAAGTACAATCATCACCAGTATTAAGACACAACAATGTCACAGAGGATTAAATGGAGCATTAAATACGAAATAACCAAAACTAAGTAAAATATTTGGCTCAACATATGTTTGTAAAGTAGAGTTCTCATAAATGAACTTCATAAACAAAAATAAGCTCAGACCTTGACTCTCAAATGGCCCCACAACTTAATGAGGATTACCTTCAATGACTTGTCATCAAATTTCAGCCAGATAGTTCAAAATTAAAAAGTTATTTCTCCGATTGAAGGATTAACATAAGAAAAACTTTCATAAAATATTATCATGCTTTCATTTTAAGTTTTTATTAAATTGTATTGTATTCATTTGACATTAATAAAACAGAGTAAACAAGTTGATGGCTACTTGGGCTTTGTAGAGAATGTTATATTGTATTGGTAGATCAAGGGGTCTCACCCAGTATACCTAGTGAAGGGAACCTCGTAACTCTGTATATTGTGGCCTAGCAGGCCTTGAAGATGTATATATGTGGAGAAGCCATCCATTCGATACACTCATGTCAGTGCTTGGGAGCTATGCATGTCCTTGTAATATTTAATTTTGTGCTGAATAGTGATCTGAATATATTAATACCAAAATCTAGGTTGACTTTATCAAACTATGTCCAAAGAAATCGAGCTAGAAAATTGGTTTTGTTAGTTTTAATTATTTCTTAATGAACTTATACAAAAGGGACATGATATTCGGCTTAAAGTCTACCCTTAAGAAGAATCCACTTTGTGCCGTGAGATGTAGTCAAAGCGCAGCTCTTCTGGGACACTAAAACTGGGATCTCAGGTAGCCGTAAGCAACAACAACCTATTTCCATCTATAAAACACATTTGTTGCAGTTAAAAACTCATCTATTGCTTCAATGATCCACACACCCAACCACTGAATAAAATCATTTACATCTGTTAAACCCAATCTATTTGGTTCATTAGAAACTAGTCCATAGTCCACCAATCACTGTACTAGATGCTTAATTGGTCTCCTTTCCTTCTTTCCTAGCTTAGATTAATTAAATTCTATAGATGTCTGACCATACTGGTATAGCCTTGATATTTATTTCTTCATGTAAATGTAACTATGAAGTACAAAATCTGTTGGTTTTAGATTTTTAAATAAATAATCAAAATTGAAACTTTAGAAAAATACAATGAAACAGAGGAGATCATAAGGTGGGGTCAAGTAGATATTTCATCGCCTCTGGTGTTAAGATTTCCATGAGGAGGGACATTGCAATAGAAATAATTTACATATTGTAAACTCTCTAATAACAAAATCAGTTAAACTTACATTGGAACCTTTAGCCCAGGCACTATTCCAGAATCCTCGAGAGTCAACATACATTTCTCAATCCGCAGTTTGTGTATGACGAACTCTTCCAGATTCTTGAACTGACTTGTACAATCTCCACAGCAATGTATATCTGTAACATCGTGGTTTTTAATATTTTATAGAAAAGCTAACATACCAAGATATCTGTTGAGTCAAAATCATTCTTATTTTATAACATTTTATTAAGATAAGACATTGGTGGAACTATGCCGGGACGGTGGATTTAACAGTTTCAAGAGTAATGACCTCATGTATCAGAATTACTCCATTCAGTGGAGTTTTAGTCTTGACGGTGTTTTACTCTTCAACCTACCCAGTATTAGGTTTCAAATAGTCTAATGCAGAGTAGTTTACAAACTGCACGCCAAATATGTTCACTGAAATGACATTTTACAAATATGATTTTAGAATGGACTATCGATAAGGAGATACGATGATAGAAAAGACATTTAATGGTCACTGCATAAACCTCTCATGGTGATGTATTATCCTGTACGTTTGAATTACAGCAGGAAATGTACACTTTTCTTGAAGAGTCAGATTTTTATTTTTTTTTCTAACATACTGGTATGTTATTTTTGAATAGTTAAATGTGTTGAATCTCTCCCTGCAAGGAGAAAACGTGCAGGAAAAGAATATGCAACATATGGAATCGTCAAAAAGATTTCAGCTTTAAAAGAAAATTAGAACTATGAAGAATAAAAATAAATGAAGAGAGTGGTTGTAAATTTTTTCCCTTTGTTGCAACAGTTTGTGATCTGCAATGAATTTGTTTTCTCTTGCAGATCTCTCTTTTAAAAGCATATCAATTGGTTTGAAAAATACTATCAACAAGATAACATTGATGAGTTTGCATGGATTTAAAACACATTCTAGAACAGAGCTTCATATGAGTTTACTTGCGTAGAAGAAGAAAATGATATTTAGCTGTCTCTGTGTCAATACACTGAAGACAAAATTTGGTAGGACAGAGCTAACTTTTAGTTATCAGTAAACAATCCGCTGATAATCTCAGTGAATTTTAATTCCATTTGCGACATCATATTTGGATGGTCGATGTCATTGAAAATTTTTTTTTTTTTAAATACTGTGCAAAAATATCAGAAAATACTGTGCATCAATATGGAACAGGAAATAATTCTGTTTTGGGTTAACAACTGTGTACAAACATGCGATAACAATGTTATCGATAACTTTCTCAATATCCAAATGTTAATGTTTTCCATCTTAGCTATCTCATCAATGGTCGTCTAAATACATTATCATGGATTTTATTGATCATCTAATTAGCTGTGACTTTATTCCGATGTCCTAGGTGGTCAGCATCATTCATGCTTGTATGACCACAACAATATCCAGTGAACAACTCCATGTAAAAGAACAGAATCCCAAATAACACTTTTTTATAATTTGTCTTCAGTTTCCTTAAGGAGTTAAAACATAGTGTTTTATCAGTACACCAAATTCACTTTTTTCCACAGCAGCAAAGAAACATAAAATTATCCGTTTCAGTCTGGATTTTTACCTATTCATACTTGCCAAGAAGTGGCTTGGGTCCCAGAGGTTTGATAACAATGAAGAACTTCAAAATACTGCGACAGACTGATTAAAATCACAAGCAGCAGAATTTTATGAAGAAGAGATTTCTATACTGGTGGATATTGTTATGCTTCATGGTTGGCGTGTTTAAGAAATAGACCACCCAAACGAAAACGAAACACTGAGATAATTAAAAGATAGTTAAAATGAAAAGAGTGGACAAAGAAGGACAAACACAATAAATTAAAACATGGACATTATTAAAAGTTTTGATAAAGGAGAAAGATGGCAGATATCGCGAGTAATGTATAAATAGCTCTACATTACAATAACAGTAAAAGATAAAATCTGCATCTTAAACATAAAAAGCATTTTAAAAACTGTGTCTACACTGTCACCATTAATTTTAAATAAATTATTATCCAAATTGTACTTCATTGAATTTTGTTTTAATAAATTACATATGTACCCAACAATGTTTCAGTAAAACTTTACAACCTTCAAAATGTTACAACTTTAATTGACTCTGTCCAAGTAAACCCTAAGTCTTGAATCAAAAATAAGTATATAAACTGATAGTTACCACTGAAAGCACTAGATTCCAGTAAATTTAGGTCAAAGTTATTCCGGAATTACATCATGATTGCCAGGTCTCACAATATAACATTTAACTGGGTTCCAGGACATGCTGAAATTAGTGAAAATAAATATGGAGATCTACAAATAAAAGAAATCATAATAACCCTTTATTTGTTCAAGATGACGTTGTAATGACCAAGTTATCATCTTCAGTCGTTACATGTACACAAACCTTGACAATAAACTACAACTGGCATGATGTTTTCTTTTATTTGGTGTTTGAAGTTTAGACACAGTGTTGTTTATTTAAAGTGAAATATGGATATTAGCAGAGTAATAACATTGTCCGTGGTGAATTTCAAAGTTTCTGAAAAGTTTTTGGCAATAACCAAGAAGCTAGTTTTCATACAGCTAATTAGGGCTTGGAAAGACTATGAAAGGAGGTGAAGGAATACTTCAGGATTAAGGATAAATAAAAAAAAACTCTCACTTCTTGTTTCCTCTAAGTAAATTGTTTCTTTCCTTACATAGGGACAATATGCGGAATATATGTTTCATGACGAAAAATCTGAGAAAACAAAGGCACAGGAAGTCATATTCTCTGAGGAGCGTGTGTAGGAAACCTTGCAGAACATTTGTTCTTTGAATGTAAACAGTTTCAGCAGAAAAAAGTTGATTGAAATCTTTGGATTTTAGACAATCTTTCAAGACAATTTTGTCAAGAAGATAAATTTTATAGAACGTAACATCTTCTAGGAATGACTAGAGAAACACATCACGTAAGAAGCTTTTGCGGTTGACATATTTGAGGAACACGAAGTCCAATCAGTACGAAAAGTATAAATATGTTATTAGTTTTTACTTTGTTTTACTCTTGTAAATGAACCTGGCCTGATAACAAATAAAGGAACTATTGGTAAGAAGCAAATGAGTGGATAATAGAAATATACTTAAAACGAGAAAAATAGAGATGGCTGGACTTGAGAAAGAACCTAAAAGCTCTAAAAAGATAAATTTTGTACTGGAATCTAGAAAGGTTTAGAAGGCCTGGAAGAGCGATAATGGTGTGGAGATGGAGGCAAATTAGAGGCTAAAGTTTCGGGATGAAGAAAAGGTCATGGCGACCAACAAATTATAGCTTGAATCAGGAATGGCCTGTGGAATCAGAAAAGTGTCTATGCTCTAACTTTACGCCATAAGAAATTAAATGAAGTAAGTAAAGCCTTGTAAATCTGTGAATTTAAAATTATCTTAGTACTAAACAGCTTCAAGTTTAGAAATAATAGCCTATAATTTATGCTGTTTATTTCTATCATAAAATCTTAATTTTATTATATACAACAGCCAAGATTGAATCTAATTATTTGGCAACATGTTTCACTGTTATGGGCAGCATCATCAGGACAACTATTAAAACACACACACACATATATGTGTGTGTGTGATATGTAATTATAATATAGATAAGTGTTAATAGCTGGCTTGATGATACTACCCATGTCAACGAAACATGTTGCCTTTATTAGATTACCTTTGACTGTTTTATAAATACATACCGAAGTTCAAAGGTTTAACTTAATTCTTAATTTATTTTATAAATTCATACAAACTGTGTCTACAATATTAAACAAGAAATGTTTACTCACCCAAGTTACCCATTCTGAAATCCTAATTTTTATAACCAAAACGAAGATGTATTTTTCTTGTATATGCCACAGTCCTAAACAAAAAATATTACAATCAAGAAAGAGAAAAGAAATATTAATTGTAATCCTTCAATCGCCAAGTATAAGTCATGAATTTTATTTTTATCATAGAAAATCTTTTGTGATAAGATAAAAAAAAAAATCTATGTTAGGTTTTTCATGTAATCAAGTAATCATATTAACCCTTTGCGATCAGAAGGCCAGTAGGAGTTGCCACAACACAGTCAGCAGCCACTCGGAATTCTTTCTGCATAAATTGGTTCCGGCGGTCGGACGGCCAGCTGTACTGGCCATGCTCCACTCCGCATCACCTCGGCATTCATAATGGCGGCTTACTCATGGCAGCTCGCAATTGTTTTCACTGAAAACCTGCAATGTTAGCATAGGGGATTTAAATTGTAATAGAACAATTGTAATTTTATACTGCTGTTTTATTGAATCTCAAAAACAAATAAGATATTGACTTATAATATACATTTGTTTGAAAATTGAAAGTGAAATTAATTACTTATTTACTAAACGTGTAAAACGTATGTATATATTTGTCACTCACACAAACGATAAGTCAGTATTGTGTTTTAATCTTCTTTAATTTTTTTCACTGAGTGGTATTTTTCAAAACATTAACCCATATGAAGTTCAGGATTGTTTGAACATGTTTTACAAAAACACTTTCTTTTTTCTTTCTTTTCCTTGTCTCCTATCGATACACACAGCGCAGTCCTTTGTTTTACCTTAGTTTACCACAATTTTTACGATATAATGTTGCAAGCCTGCTGATCATTTAGTTCAATAATTCCTCACTAGTTTCCAGCACTCTACAGACATCATACCATAGTTTGAATATTACAAATGATAACATACGTTGTCGGCCAGTCCTGCTGGACGCCCGAGCGTTTGTTGGATTTCATGTTGGCCAGCACCGCTGGCCGTCCGATCGCAAAGGACAACTGCTGTGGAAAAAATCCGACTTGGCATGCGAATGGCGGCGGCCAGTAGAGCTGGCCGCGCGATCACTTAGGAATAGCGGCAAATATCCATTCCGATGGCAAAGGGTTAAAGTCCCCTGAGATGAAAAGTGTTTTTATATAATGTCTATAGTATATGAAATGCACTATAGCTCAAATAAGTGAACCAATTCTATGGTACATTGTTGAGATTTTGAGGTTAACCATGAGGTACTTTTTTAATAACTTAAAATTTGAAACAACCTGCCGTAAAACCAAACAAAAAAATTAAGATTTTCTTAAAATTTACTTTTATGAATTTTCAGCAAATTTTGTTTAAATCTTTTACCAATAATATTTTTCTCAATGTAGGATAAATAAAGATACAAAGTTATTTCTTTAAAAGTTAGGCTAATGGTTAAAAACAAAAATTACTTCAATTACCAATTCTGAAGATTAATAAAATTTGAAGATTTACTAGCTAATCGCAAGTAAAATAAAATTACGGTTCAGGATAATTGGGAAATTTTTTTTTAATAAAGCTACCAGGTACGAAAAAACAGTAAAATACAAGGCACACTTTGGACAAGTTTATAAACATAAAGAAGCAAGTTTAGGCAATAATTAAACTTTTGTTTTAAATTACAGTATTTAAACAAATAAGTTCATAAGCGAGCACAAAAAGCCATAAATATTTAACCTCCTAAAAGGAGTTTATCCAAATAAAGCTTGAGTTAGGTTTTATATTTTGCTTGGAACAACATTCCAGGTTAGGTCAGATTTGAATACACTACCATTGATTTGTTGTTTACTTGATACTACTCTCTGGTATTTTTTTGATTGGTAATCTACCGTACTCTTAAAAATCAATTATAAAAGGAAAGTAACAAACTAAAATTAATACCATATATTTTCAGAGGTAAATATGCATTGATGTTGTCCAAGCAATTTTAGTGCGAAATATTGGCAATTTGTCTTCCAAATAGTTTTTTCATCCTTTCGATACTCCTTTACAATGCAAGTGGCTTTTTATCTATCACAATTCATTATTTACTTAACAATAATCGAAATTGAGCGACTTTTAACATTTTCAATATCATAGCCATGTTGAATTCACTCCACTCGTGAGGCACATGCTTACTTATTAAGTTCTACAGGTTGATATTACTACGCTTCTATGATTTATGACAACTAGGTTGTCTGAAGGATTGTATATAACTATAGGTCAAGTAAGGTAAATATATAAGATAATGACCTGTAGTTCTTTAACACATTGACTGCGGCTATGCCGCCGATCACACCTACCCCGAAATTGCGGAGCCACAGTTGGGCCGATAACAGAGTGAAGTGTATTGCCCCGCCAGCGCCATACACGCCGCCAGCGCTTGACAAGAAATATGGCACCGTCGACCTAGCCGCACTCTATGTGTTAACTAGGTGATTAGGTATTAGGTAGGCCTAACCATATATCTATAGGCCTATATATAGTTACCTTCCCAGACGTGGTTTTATAGATTTGACAGTTCTTAAAACAGAAATATTTCCCGGGTTGTAGTAAAACACAAAAATATGGATAGATTTTACTTAAAATTGATTCAATAGTTGTCGAAATAATCTCAAAATGGGATAAAATAGTCTTTTTAAATCACTGATTTAGGACAGAAATATTTAATTATGAATGATAAAAAGTGACATAGATTGTAAAGAAGTATCGAAATAATGCAAAAAACGTTATTTGGAAGACGAATTGCCGATATTTCGCACTAAAATTGCTTGGACAACATCAATGGATATTTACCTTTTTTAGGTTAATTTTTATTACTGTTTTTATTAAGTAAAATACTAGCTACCTTTAATGTCAGCCACATCTTTATGAATAGTAGTTGGGCTCTTTATTGTGTTTTCTCCATAAGATAATTTGGTATCATAAATCAATAAGTCAACCCTTTTTTTTTTTAAATGTATAGGCTATATTATCATATCAATATGACATTTGAAAATTAAGTGTATAATATATCGTCAGTTGTAAAATCTAAGACCACAAACAATTCTAGCTCAAAATTTCTGTGCATTTGTTTTGAATAATGTTATAAATAAATTAATAAACTTAACCACTAAGTAAACACAAAACAAAATATTAAATCAGCTGTCACGCTGTCAGAGTGTCAGCTATCAGCTATTAAACATTATTTTTGATCAATTGTAAGTGAGGAATTTCAATTACAACCGAGATTTTCAAAATTAATTTTTATAACCAAGTTTTCAAAATGACAAAAGGCAGCTAAATAGACAGGTAAAACAGCAACGAGTTATGAGAATAAATTATTATCAGTATGTTTCTTGGGACGCTGTCACTGCGGTCAGGGTTAATTTCGCTATTTTCAAAAGTACTAAGAACCCGTAATATACGTTTATCTAAGATTATTGGTTTTAGGTATAAATTTTCACATTTCTTTAAAATTAGATCGACGACTTTTTTCTCTAGTTTTGTAATATTTGAGCTTTTACAGTGAGATTTAATTATTCATTTTTCCTAGGCTATTCTTTCTTAATTCATATTTGGTGAACAAATCCCGATCAGGAATATTTGACATGTATATTGTCCTTCAACGCTATAACTAATTTTATCAAAATCCATCGAGCCTACTATTAAAGAATTAAAATCGCATGGCAGCTACTCTCCAATTTTTAAAGAACGAATAAACGAACAAAAACTTTGTCTCGATATATGGCTAAAATATTCTTACATAGTAACACACTCTAGATATAATTCGAAAATTACGTTTATAACTCAAGACAAGAGAAATCCGTTAAAATATCGACTTCAATTTTGTAACCCATCACATTACTTGTACAACTTATTGTGAGAAAGCATCAGGGGCTCACTTTAATGAATACGGGCTTGGAAATTTAGAGAGAACCCAGTTCGATCTATAGCTTTCATCATGTAGATGACAGAGGTTTTTCGGCAAAAGAAAAAAAAAAAAATATATATATATATATATATATATATATATATATATGTGGGGAAGTAAAAATGATTAGGTTAATTAGAACTATAACAGCTTATAGTGGGGATAAAAATAAAAAACGTTATTCAAGTTATATAAATAAATTTTATTAATACATAATTACCACTATTTTAATAACACATGTTATCATTAATAGTTAGAAAAGATCCATTTACATTGTTGATGTTTTATCAATCAAACATTGCTAATTTCGAAATTTACAACAATCAACTAATGGTGTCAAATATTAAAGTTACGCAAAAGGCTACTCATTAAAAACATTCAAATTCTTTTTTATATTTATCAATAGATGAATGTTTTAGTTTTATTTTTTTACTAAAAAAACGAGTGTCTGTAGAAATTTCTTTTGGCAGATAAGGAGCTTGAATTTTTCGATTGAACAAAGATTGCCATTGGACACTACTAAACCACGCATGATTTTTTATGTCGTCAATACCATTATACAGATTACCATATCTTTTACTGATATCAGTTTGTAAAATATTTCTAATGAGATCTTGAAGATCAAGACTGATATCCATAGGCATAAGGTAACTACCAGAAGTAACGTTCTCAAACATTCTCATTGTTTTTTCGTGATAAAATGGCGATTTTCCTGAAACCATTTCAAATAGAAGAATACCAAATGCCCACCAATCCACGGACTTGCCATATCCTTTGCTTAGAATAATTTCGGGTGCCAAATACTCAGGTGTACCGCAAAGAGTGTATGTTCTAGTTTTAAGGATTTTTGAAAACCCAAAATCTGATAACTTTAAATATCCAGTATGATCAATGAGCAGATTTTCAGGTTTTAAATCTCTATAAACAATGTCAAGTCCATGTAAGTATTCAATAACCATGACAACTTGTGCTCCGAAAAATCTTGTTTCTTCCTCATCAAATTTATTGAACTGGCGAAGGTGGTGGTTCAATTCTCCACCGGAAATAAAAGGAATTATAAAATATATATAGCTGTTGTCTTTAAAAAAGTGTTCCAGATAAATTGTAAATGGAAAATTTATACTTTTCAAAATATTCATTTCGTTCTTTATGTAATTTAATTCATTAGAATTTATAATTTCAGACTTCTCGAGTACTTTCTGTGCATGGAACTTACCTTCATTCCTATATTCAGATAAATAAACTATTCCAAAAGCGCCACTGCCTAATTGTTTCTTCATTCTAAAATCATCAAGCATTTTATCTTCAACCCATTTTAAATCCCATAAATCAAAAAATTCTGCTTTGCTTCTAGCCACAAATTTTTTATAATCAATATCTGCAAGAGGTCCTGTTAAAGGAAAACGATCTGGTTTCTTATACATGGATAAGACTAATAAACTTAAAAATATGAAAGACTAAAAAACTTTAAAAATGTAAAATTTTATATTGTTTACAGAACTTAATAGGTATTTTTATTAAATTAAGTTTATTACTAGGCCTACATTATTTATTTTATTGTTGCCAAGGATACAAACACTATTACACTGTGATACAAGTTGAAAGAGCACTGCCATTATAATATGTTATTTGAAGATTCAAATTAATTTGTTCTACTGTATTTGAAAAATCATACAAACACAAAAAAAGAAAAAAATTATCTAGAAGTAAGTTTTATGTCTGCGAGAAATAATCTGTAAAACTGACGCGCAAAACCTATTTACACTTCCAAATGTATTATATCGTTTGTTTGTATTTATCGTGTTGTGAAGTCTAAAATAAAATTCTTGTTTTTTCTTCGTAATAGTAAAATGCTGTTTTACTAGTCACGGTTAGCTATCTCACGGGTAAAATATTCAAACTTCTTCAAGCTTCCGGACGGGTTTAAATCGAATATGTTAATATCTTCATATAAAGTGATTTTAAATCAAATAGAACATAAAGACGAGTTTCATTCAGATATGTTTTTATAGTATTATTATATGCAATTTAAGTGTTTGTGTAAATTCGAAATTTCAATAGCCTAAATGTAACTATTGAGATTTGAGAGTTTTACACCTAAAGATGCTGACAGTGACCAACGAACCAGCTTTGTAGCATTGCAAAAACTTTACAACAAGAATTAACGTAATTCCAATTTCATTGGTGAAAACCATTTACACATGAAACATTAAATGTTTACAAATTTTGTTATCCGAGGACTCAAAGTTAAATTTTTTATACGATATGATTTAAATAATATGGAATATATTTTTTACAGCTGACCAATTAGTGTTGGTACCATTAAAACCATTGTATGATGTGTAAAACCATCTTAAATCAGAATTGACCTCCAGGACTTAATTAGGTGAATACGAGCCTAGCAATCTTGAAATACATAGCTGATTCTACACCTTGTTTTTTTTTTTTTTTTTAGTCTTGAGTTAAATCCCCCTCTCTCATCTTTCTCTCTTCTGTCCCTGTCGATATAGTATTCAAGAAATACAAGTACCTTGTAAATATTAAGCAATAAATATTTACTGATGGGACCATTTGTCTGTGCGCGCGGCTCTGACGCTACTAGCCGTTCTGTAAAAGTAGGGCTCGCTCACCCAACTATGTTTGTCTACCTTTCGCGAGACATAATTACAGTTTACAAGATTTGTAGTGCATATAGAAACACGATGTTTATAAACAAAAATTTTATTGTTTTACGTCCTTTAAAATATCAGTACTGGCAAAGGTAACATCTAAAATATGTGATACTAAAAGTTGATTTACAATATTAAATTTATTGATTGTCTACATACATTTTAATCCAGCTCTTCAATACTGCTCAAATCATCGTCGTCATCGTCCTCCTCACTGCTGTCGCTGTTTCCTACTCATATAATCATTGATTCCACGAGGTCGTCGATCCGCGGCTCAGCTGAAGCGTAATTATTTTCAATAGTTTTTACATACTCGCACTTGTTCTCCCATTCTTTTGCACCAATAAGGTTGAATATTTCCTCTACTAATGACTTGATGCTCTCGAAGCTTGTACCATGTGGGCCTTTAACTTCAATAATTTTAAAATAAATTTATCGTTTTGTTAATACGCTAAAGTAAAATGACGGATTTGACCTAGTTCAATAAGATGTTTGGGGGATCCCCCGAGGTGGGGGTAGGTAACGTGTTTTCTTTGGGGTTTTATATCGACCGATGTCATGCTGGACGGAAGCCTCCTCCTGCTTTGTGTGGACCTTCATTAGTTTTGAAGTAGGTTGAATACCATAATCATTTTACTTTTCTGTTTTAATGTTGATTATTATAATTTCAGGTATAAATCGTAAAAGAATTATTGTATTTATTTGAATTAAGTATTTTTTTATTTTATTCTACACAGGGTTCACGTGAACACGCACAAGTTCTCGAATCTTCGAAGATCCCTTAAAAAGTGACTGAAGTTGTTTCTTTTATTTTTTACGTGTCGGTGGTGTATTTTGAAGTGTCATTTCAAAGTGAGAAAAATTAACAAATTGTAGTATATTTTAAAACTTGTGTTTATTAGCAATAGTTCCTATAAATAAAATCCACAGATAAAACCTTGTACCCCAGTGAAGTATTAACCGTGGACAATACAACTACTAGTGGAAATAAATTACTTATTTTTTATATTAATGGTACAAGCTACATTGAAGACAGGTGAATAATCTACGTCCGGCACGCCGCGCGGGACCACATGTTTTTGGAAATGAGCGATAACCACTCCCCTCTTCAACGCCGCGCCATAGCAAGCCGCGCGCACAGACAAATGGACCCATCAGTAGTGTTCCAGTCGTTGCTATTTTTTTTGCTAAACTTGTGAAATTTGTTTTCAAAATACCTTCTGTTGTAACAATTACATCATCCTTTATTACGCAGTACACTTTTATTTTTCACAATACCTTCATTTACTTAAAATTGAGCATTTATTGAAATTCTAAACTACGCAATCGCGCTATGCGTCTAGGTTTCACTGGGTTATGCATATTGAAATCACACGTGGGGCGCATGGACACTACAATCAATTTCATAGATTTATATTACTACGTTTCTATAATTTCAATATATATATATATATATATATATATATATATATATATATATATATATATATATATATAAACCTTTCGAGATCTAGTAAAGGAACCATATATATATATTGTAACGAAAAGGTGCTGGCTAGATTCAGGGAACGGCGTCATCAATTTGACAAAAAATAAAAGAGTTGACAGCCCAAACTTAAAAAACAAAACTGAAGGGTTTAAAGGCAAGAAACTCATTTAGAGATACGTTAGAATGTTAGAGCAAGGAGAGGTAACAGACAAAGTTTAAACTTTCTAAATTTCAGTAAACTTTGAATCTCACCAATGACAAAATAAAGCTGTGGTGTGATTGTTGAAAAGAAAGAAATTATAAATATAGGTCCGAGAGAAAGAAAGAGGGAGTTCCTCAAGATAATTTGTACAAGGTGGTTGTTCTGTGAAGTTTTTGGTACAAAGCTGTTCTTCATAAAGTTTTGTTAAAACATTTATAATAAATTGTAAAATCATCTGGGAAATTGGTAAATATTTGAAAATGATCCAGAAGAATATTAAATTAAAGAAAGACGTCGAAAGTGAAGTGTTGAATTAAAACAAATTACGTCGAGAAGTGAATTAATAAAAAATTTAAAGAAATATGTCGAACAATTTAATAAAGGAAAAGAAATACGCCGAACAGTGAATTAGTTAAAGTTAAAGAATACGTTGTAAAGTGAATATAGTCAGCGAAAAGTTAATAGATGAAATATCAGCGTCGAGAATAAGATGGATTCTGCGAGCATTCAATGTTAGTTACCCCCAAGTGATCACCAGACCAGATTACAGCTTTGCGAGAATAAAGGAGATTATTGGATAACAAATCAACAACGAGCTTATCCGCTGAAACAACCGCCAAACAACCACGCTTCGGCTTGTGAAAGGACTTCAAATTCGATAATTAGACTGTGAAAATTTGTATAAATAATTAACCACCAACAACATTTTGATTCAGTAACTAAAGTTTAAATGATAGTCACCAAAGAACGACACGACCGAGAGAGAGATTTTATTTTATTTTAAATTAATCTTTAAATAAAACAAGCTAGCCAGGGCAGTAAATTAATTAAATTGGGCACATAATTACTAAAATAACTTAAATAAAAAAATTACAGTAAAATTTAAATTCATTATAAATTATAATAACAATTCAGACTAATAACAATTTTGATACACTCTTGTTTCTTTTTTTAATTGTTAAGGAAGCATTGTATAATCTTATTAGAGTGTGTTTAATTGTTATTGTGATTTATTTAAGGTATTTTCATTTGTTTAGGTTAAGAAATATTGCAGTTATTTCATTTGTTAGATTAAGGAATTAGACTATTGCTGTAATTAAATCAGTGCATCCTTAGCAAATCAAAATTAAATTTAAATTAATTGTGAAAAATTATAATTAATAGAAAAGAAAGAGATTGTAACATTAAAGTTTATTTGCATTAAAAAGCCAGATATATATTATACATTCTTAGACCTGTAGTTCTTTAACTAGGTCTGGTTAGGTACAGGATTGACAGTAATAATTGACATCTTGTTTGACAGTTCTTTAAAAAGACCTTTTTTTTTTCACGGATGAACATAAACATCAAGGGATGAGACATTAAATAGGTTCACAAGTTGCATACCGTACGTAGTAACATAAAGAGTCTAACTGAACACAAAAGGCCTCCAAATCATCAATTTTATTTAAATAGCTGGTTTTAGGCAGAAATAATGGATTTTGGTAATTTAAAAGTGAAATGTGTGTAAAAGGAAGATATAATTGTTTTAAAAAGATGTAGGAAGAACACGAATTGCCTACATTTAGCCAGTAAATAGCAACGTTTGGAACACTACATATTTACCTTAGTGTTGGTACTATCAAACAGTGTTGTACATGTAAACCCAGATTTGATCCCGGCGGACGTACTTAGGTGAGTACGGTCCTAGTAATCTTGAGGAACATAGCTGATTCAATATCTTGTTTTTATTTATAGTCTTGGGTTAAATCTCTTCATTTATCTTTCTCTTCCGACTTTGTCTCTATTGTAGTATTCAAGGGCTAAAGGCCTTAATTCTACGACTTTTTCCACTTTTTATAAGGTTTATGAAAAACTTATGACCGAGAATTTTTTCCCATTAAAAAAAAAAACAATAATAACAAAGTATAAATATAATAGGATTTCAAAAGTCATATTGCATATGGTTATTTAGAATTTAAAACTCATTTGCGGCATTTGTCGAGTTTACGACCTAGGTGACAACAATTGCACCAACAAGATTTTACAGACATAGTATATTATGTACAAATACAAATATCATTGAGTAGAGTATGTGGTTTTTTACTGTACAGTTCATAATAGAATTTGAAATAATTGTAGTTGGTATTATGTGCGTGTTGTACTGTGTGTGTCGTGTGTCCAATGATGTTTGGATAAAAAAAAACTTAGATGTAAACAAAGCTTATCTATCTATAGTTTTTTTTTTTATCATGGGCGAGATTTATTGGCATGGACATAAATTGGTCTAATATAAATACCTAGTAAATATTAAGCACTATAATCGTTACTCTATAATATATTTTATAATAGATAATATAATTTGTTATGTAAGATGTTATAGGTTAGAAAGTACGAAAGTAGGCTTTGCGGCGTTATTAGTTGAACATGGAAGTCACCCGAACCAGTAAGTTAAAGAATTTGAACTTACGAACTTATAATATCATATATAAATATTTTTTTAAAACATTATTTAGGTTTTTGTTACTGCTACCAACATTCTGTCAACTTTGGTAAATATGTAGAAGACATGTTCGATCGATTTTAAGTGCGAAATCTCGGCCTTCAAAGTTGCGATTTTTCGATCATTCTGATCAAAACTTGTCACTTTTTATGTTTCCCAAGTAATTATGTCTGTCAGAAAACAGCGATTTAAAATGACTGTTTTATAGCATTTTGAGGTTATTTCGAAACATTTAATCATTTTTAGTAAAATCTATCAATATTTTTTAGTTTGTGTGAAAAATAGTTCTGTTTTAAAAACTGTCACTAAGAAGAACTGTCAAACTATGTATCATTTAGTATCAATCATGTCATGTAATAAATGTGTACTACTCCTATAATATGGTTACCTAACCAGACCTAGTTAAAGAACTATAGGTCAAGGAAGGTAATTGTATATATTGTATTTATCTTACTTTACCTACATTTCTTGTGCCAAGTCTGGGTTTCAGAGATCTAGTCATCACGAATCTAATATCATAAAGGTGTAGTAATATCAACCTGTATTAGTGAATGAAGTGTGCATGCACCCCATAAGTGATTTCAATATGGCTACATGTTAGAATATGTAACAAATTGAGACAATTTCTAAGATTGTGAAGTAAATAATGAATTGTGAGAGATCAAAACCCCCATGATGACTAGGTCTCTTAAAACCCAGACCTAGTTAAGAACTATGTATAGGTCAAGTAAGGTAAATATATATGAAAGCGCAGTCTTTAGATCGTGTTTGAAGGAAATTGTTTACATCTTTTAGCATAACGGAACTTTCCACCCTTCTAGTACCTTTTAATTTACTCGTCCACTATCCTTGAATGTCTTTGTATTCTCCCCACCCCTCTTTGGTTTGTGACTAGAATGATAATAGTGCAGACCTGGTCTAAATCTCCTGGCATGCCGCCTCGTAGTAGTTTTAATAATAAATCTTGAGACTTACCATCTACAATATTATATTTTCATTACCGTATTATGACGGCCGTTTCGGCTATTCAGCTGTTTTCAAGTTTTGTAGTTTTAAACCTTTGTTTCGAACCCTGCGTGTCCCTTATGGCGTTTTATTTAGTTTAAATATAGGCTATACTTTTAGTATTTTTGACTATTTTTGTTGTTGTATATTTATTTATATTTGTATATATTTTTATTATTTAGAAATTATTTGGATACTATATTTGTTAGTGTTTTTACACACCACTTTCACTATAGTATGTATAGTGTTTGTGTATATAATTCTGCATTTATATAGTGTTCTATAATACTTTTAAAATGGATGGGGGTGAAGAAGAAAATATTCTGAGACTTTAGTAATGTGAAAGAAGAGGTCAGAGAAGAGGAAAGAAAGATAAATCCAGGGCTATTCGGTGGCAGTATTCATTGATGAACCTGCTGTCCAACCAATTGATGAATTGGCTTCAAATGTTGATAAGGGTGATAACATAGAGGTGGAGAAATTTTCAATTGATTCTACGGTAAATCAAGTTTTGGAAAGAAATATTTCAGCAATTTTCTGGACCTCCTCGAAAGAATAACAGAAGAATGCCCATTTGTAATCTAGTCAGATGACTACTTGGGATAAAACGACAAAATAATGTGAATTTGCCAGTTGAGAATTGGAGGACATTCTTTACAAACCTTAGGTGACATTCTTGACATCTTATGTGATTTAGTTACACATACACATCAAATTCGACCTGGTTATTTAAAAGTATGGCACACTTACAAAAATGAGATGGAAGCATTTATAGGGCTCGTTTATTTGGGCGTGGTGTTGTGAACAATTTATTTAAATATATCTGACTTATAGGTAATGAATGGTCTTGGAGTCTATTTCTTAGAACCAATATGAACTTGAAAAGATTTTAATTCCTGATTAGAAGGTTTAGTTTTGATGATGTTACAACATGGTAGATTGATTGACAGACTTTCTCCAGTTTGAGACATTTTTAAAAGGGTTGTAGAAAAATATAAGACCAGCTTTTCTGTCAGTGAGTATCTTACAGTGGGACTAAATACTTGAGTCACTTAGAGTATGTTGTGACTTGAGGCAATATATTAAAAATAAGCAGGCTAATTTGACATCTGTTATAAATAGTTGTTAAAACTGTCAAATATAATTTTTATTCTAAGTCCCAAGAGAATACACAAAGGCAGCCTATTATTGTGAAATATATTAGAAAGGGTTGCAATAGCTGACTCTAGACAAAATACTTAGGTTACTAACCGGGGAAGGTACTATATAAACCCACCATGACCATTGGTCAGTCATTATTGAAAAGACCAACAGTGACAACTGGAGGGTCTGCTCATCGGTTGACCAAGAGCATTGGTCAGAACTATTAATGGGATTCATCAAAATCAGCTTTGAGAACATTACGGTCAAAACAGTACTTACAGAAATAGAGGTTAGTAAAGCGACAGTATATTCTTAAATGAATTTAATTAAAGAAAGTAGACTCTTTTGAATTTTATAATATTTCACAATAATATTCAGTTTGCTACATCTTGGGACTAATAGATATAGTTTATAATAAAGGTTATTAGATATCAATAATGTATATTGGAATTATAATATAACTGAACCACTGATTGCTATATATATATATATATATATATATATATATATATATATATATATATATATTCATTCATAAAAAATGGTGCATCAGCCGTATCTAGAGAAATATTCATGTATTACATAGAATTGAGCCTAAGCAACCCAAATATGCAAATCATTATCAGAAATAAATAACTTGCATAATAATAAATGGTAGACTATTTATATTCATTCGTAACAAATATCTTTGTAAAACGTATCATCGAAGAAGCAAGAGAGAGAGCCCGCCGAATATCCAAGAGTCTCCATAGGAACAAGGGTTGAGCAATCATTTGGGTATAGAGTGATCTGGTAATCGTCTGAAAAGTAAAGTAGATTCATAAAAGAACACAGTTGGAAACATTCTGGGTTCATATGTCAAAATTGATGTACTTAATTTGATTTCAATCTATTTAAGATAAACCCTTAAGTTCATAAGATATGTCGATATTTGATATTAGCATAATAAGAGAGTCAGTCTAAGTAATAAAGATATTTGGAGTAGATAAATAATATAATAAATATTGAGTACAAAACTGAACCACAGATGATTATATTATTATGTTAATCATGAACCCAGGTCTAATAAAGGTAAATGCCTAACACTTCTTTAAGTTTCTGTAGGATTTTTGTTGTTTTACGTGGCATAAAATCAATTTGTAATTTGTTTTTCTTATTCCAAAAAACAATAGCCATGATTTATTATGTCAAATTTGTTTGTTGAAAATTTTTTAATTTCGGAGATCTTGGAATGTCACAATTGTATTTGTATTGGCATTTGGTTAACATGTGTGTATAAAATCTAGGTTTTATTTGCAGTGACAATGCGTTCAAACAGCCTATCTTCTTCCATTGAAAAAATGTTTGAACTTAAGCCACACGTTTCTATTTGTGTGTCAGTTAACATTTCAGAATCCATATGATATGCAGTTTTTTTTTTGTAATCAATTTTTTTCTAGTACAATGTCATAAATTAATGATCATGAAACATTATAAAATTGAAAATACAATTCTAAATCTGTAAATCACTTTCATGAATTTTTGCATTCACTTGTTTCACTAAACCATCTGTTATTACTGTTACCGCCATGTTCTTTGTTATAAACATTCGTTCGTCCGTCCCTAAACTTACCTGTACTGTTACTCGTAAAATGCTTGTGCTATAAACGTGTCTTCAAAGTAAATTGTATATAATTAAAATTGCAATCAATGTTTATTGTTGTTTTTTTGCCAATGATTCCTGAACTGTAATATATTTTTACTTACAATTTTGCACATAAGTTTGGGCCATTAATCTTCATATTTCATTAAATTTTAAACGAAATAGAGCCTATTTTGAGAAAGTATGTCTTTTATGACAATCAAATCCCCATGGCCGATTTTTTATTTTTTTTTTCAGATAACTCACAAACCAGCATTTTTTGGATGGATGGTGATCATTACCTTTTTGTTTGGATCTTTAGAAGCTACATTTGAGAAAAGTTTAATAAAAATTGTTATACCTGATTTTGAGAAACATAATACTTTTTTGGGGAGCTGTAGAACCAGACAGACAGACATACAGGTATAATTCCAAAAACCGCTTTTTTAGACTCAGAGAACTATAAAATAGGTATAATCTCAAAGAAACTGACATCACTTGTTCGAAACCATCGCATAGTAACATGTATGTGATAAAGTAAAAATAAATAAATAAAATGAAAAAAACAAAATATTTTAACCAGAAAACCAAATCAAATTAATTCCAATCTGTTATGTAGGTTATTTTCATTATGTTGGGAAGTTAATCTTGTCAAAATTTGAATTGAATTTCATAAGAAATAATAAAACAAGTGGTGACAAGTAATCGTACTTGTTGTAGAATTTCAAGACACTCTGTATTAACGGGTTTTTTATAAGTAAAACTAATGATTGTATAATTTATTATTTTAATTTAAGTAGTAATTGTATTTATAATAGGCCTAGCTAAATATCTAACATCGTTATGTAATAACTGATAAGCATCACATTGAACTAACCATATCCACGTCATAGAGTTTGGAATTCTTGGTTTAGATTTCCTGGCTGTTTTGTGTACTATCTGTTTATTTACCAGCAAGGAGAGAATTTTGTATATTATAAATACAAATTGATTAAAAAAAATTGCTGGTGAAGTAGCAGTTTGGGCAAGTCTGTGTTTTTGTATGATTAGGTTGTGAGTTTTCCTTACAACATATCTATATATATATGACTATGGTCTCCTTCTGTGCGAAACATAGAATACATAAAGACACTCAAAATATAAATTAAAAGAAACTTCAAAATATATTGTTTTAAAAAGAGGGCGACTATACTTCTTACCAAACATAGCCTGAACTGCGTACTTTTGAATTCAATTTTTTTTTTAACAATGACCCCAAAGGTATTTCCTTATCCTATATAGCAACACCTTATTAAAACATAATAGTAAAATAGATCATAATACACCATTTTAAGGACAGGTAAAGTTCTTTGATAATCTTTTAAATGCGTAAATTGCAGAATTTAATTTAGTGGACAATATAAATTATACGGTTACTTCAATTTAATTGTGAGTCCATTGTCAAACCTAGACATCTGCAATTTTTTTCTTTTCTTTACTGTGAATAAATTATAATTTATCTTATATAAATTCGGCATTAAATTGAGTTTGTAGAAATATACTGTAATTTGGTTTAAAGCTATGAAAGATTTAGTTTCTAAAGCATTGCCATCTTGATCAAAAAGAGGGATGATTGTATTATCTGCAATCATGAGGGCTGTGTCCCAATGCAAATGAAATGGCAGGTCATTAATATATAACATACACCATGGTTAATTGTAAGCATTTTTAAGTCCTACATAGTGAACTCTATTTTCCAGGTGGTTTTTGATACATTTCAGTGCTTTTCTATGAAAACCATATTTCATCAATTTGTTTAAGAGGAAATCATGAGCCATACAATCAAATACTTTGTTTAGGTTATGAAAACATTAAATCATTCTTCTTTCTTACCAAAAACTGTTGAATTTGTTTCAACATTGTTACAACATTGTAACATCTATGGTGTTCTTTATTGTTAGTTTAATTGTTTTAGAAGTTGATTCATAAACATTAAAAAATTTTTTTTTGGAAAAAAAAATAGAAATTGGTCTAGAATTCCATACATCCTCAGGGGTCAACTTGGTAATTCTGAGCAATTACTTGGTCAACCCTAAACTTTTTCATTTTTTACTACGATAATGTAGAGATGTATGTGAAACTAAAAAAACATAATTTAGGCCCCGGAAAGTTAATATATGCTATATACAAATAGAAATTACCTCAGTAATCACCGGGTTCAACGTCCTCATCCGAGTCAGCGGCAACTGGATCAGTGTTCTGTTGCGATGGTTCCCCGTTGTAAACTTCACCGATAGCCCGAAACAAATGGTGTAGTCTTTGTTTGTAATCCTTATGTTTCCGTTTGAACATGAACTAACTAACTAAGTAACGTGTTCTCACACCCGTCACATAAAAAAGGATTATCGGAGGAACCACTAGCCATAACGGTACTGTCACAACTGGCCTTCCGCGCGTCTCCCGCAAGCCACTGTTATCGCGTGGACTTTGAACCTTCTTATCGCTCGGCAACCTGTACGATGGCCTTGCGGGACTTGAATTATATGTTTCTTGCTTTCTGAGAACATCCTTATGACCGTAGTAAAATATGAAAAAGTTTGGGGTTGACCAAGTAATTGCTCAGAATTACCGTCAACTTTTTTTGTAAAGTGGTCTATTTTTTGGTATTTTTAGTGTTTAAAAGTTTCCCCTCAAAGTGATTGATTGATAACATGTGTTTAAGGACTGAGGAAATCTTCATAGCGTTTACCCAACTGTTGATATTTCATCATATTCTGAAGAGAATTATTTGCGAATTTTGTTGTCTGTAACTCTGTTCAAGGACATGGTGGACTGAATGGGAAAAGTGACATCATCTGATGTACAATCAGAATACCTTATATCTTGGAGTTCTTCACACCCACTTTATTAAAAAATAAATTAAATATGTTGTATAACTTTGGGCATCTTTCATGACATTACTGTTGGATTTTAAGGCAATGTTCTATGATTTGGTAATTTGTTTGTGTTGTCTCAGTCACTTATGATGAGTTTATAACACAAGGAAATCAAACAAAGGTTCTATTACATTATAGAATTTTTTTTTTTCAAAATATCTTTTAGGTTATATTTTGGTAAGAGGGGATAAACTTATTCCCCATGATGAAGAAAATTTGTTTTTGTTAGTATTTGGTATGTAAGAAAGTTAGTGCGGTATTTATGCACAGTTTATTTTAGAATAAAGCCTAATATTTGTCTTCTAATAACAATGTGTGTTTTTTTCCAGATTTTGCCAAATTATTACCAGAAATTGAAGAATCTATAAACAATGCCTTATTCCTTGGTATCGATGCAGAGTTTACTGGACTCAGATCAGGGCCTGATGTTGTATCCATTGACACTCCTGCAGAATATTATAGTAAAATACGCAGTGGTTTTATTGATTTTCTGGTTATCCAGTTTGGTTTAGCCATCTTTAACTATGACCAGGTTAAAGACAAGTATGTAATTGTTCTAAATGTAGACTTTAGAGTGAACCTAGCGTGAGTTTTGTATATATTTATTTGTGAAGACTAGCCTTTTTTTAAAGAAGGAATGGAGGTTTGATTGGCTTGTTGTGCCTCAGGTACAGAGGGTTTTTTGTACTCAAACCTCCAAGATGGACGAAATGAAAGGATAGGATGGTGAGATGAGAATAAAGATGTCTTAGTAAAAACAGAACCAAAGTAAGGGTATACATTTTTCCGTTTGGTTACTCAACTTACCCATCTTCAGGCATATGGTAACACAGCTTTTATGGTTAAACATTCCATTCATAGAAGTCTGGCTACTTTAACTATTCTCTACTCCAGGATCTTCGGTTGGAGATATTCTCCTCCCCACTCTGAAGAACATTTCAGAGAAACATTCCATCTATCGGTCAAGATTTGGATTAATAAGTTATTTATTATCAAAGCAGCAATAGTTTATATAATGTCTAGTTTATTGAACTGTAAGTCCTCAACTTGAATGCATTAATGATTTTTCGCAAACCAAAAAATATTGCAAAAAAAATTGTACACACCTATTCACAATTGAAATACTAACCAAACAAAACTATTTGTTACAAAAATGTCAGTTTGGTAGGCCTAGTTGTTAGTTAAAATTAACCATGTATGTCGTCTTCGAAAAAATGTTTATTTATTTAAATGAGGACCTAAACTTGCTTCTCTTGCACCATAAACGCATCGTCGGTATAAATTGTATTTGAATACAATATTTATCGGTATATAAATAATAGAGGCTGATGTTCATTTTTGTTTTATGTCAATTATTCTTGAACCGTAATATTTTGTTTTACATTCAACCTTTCACACAAGTTTAGATCAATAGTCTTTACATTTCACCAAAATTTTAATGAAATCTGTAGATTCAATTTTGAGAAGATCGTAATTTTTTTCACTTATGACAGCTACCTCCAAATTTTGAGTTATAAAAAAAAAAATCATTCCGAAAGATTATTCACATTTTAAATTTGATTAAAATCAGAATTGATTTGTAGAGTACTGGACGGACAAGATTCAGGGTCAAGTCACCGATAAGAGCATAGCAAATGGAGGCTTCTTCATATATGTATAGCTTCAAGGCTTGTAAGGACTGAGACACTGATGAACGAAGCGGAGTGGAGTCTGTACACATCTTTAAGGCCCACTAGAGTCTAGTCGACATCGGAAAAAGTAGTGATATACTTATTTATGAGGTTCAGAAAACCCTGTATATCAATTGTTGCTAAGTATGCTAATCACTACAAATTTTGACCTTAATTTTTTCTACTGATCTTCTCGTTTCATGTCCTTGATGATATATTGTTTGTCCTTTCTTGTCATCATTGTTGTTGTCAGTACATAAACACAATAGCAGCTACAAATATTATGATAGGAACATGAATTTTGGTGGTTATATAGAATCCTATTGAAATTCTGAATGAAATCGAAACTATCAAAATGGCGGCCATTTTAGTTCAATTTAAATTATATAAAAATTTACAGATTTGAATGCTACATATAATGGTACCAACACCACATTTCTACGATGACATATATTTTTTTATAGTATTTAAATCTAATTCAAACTATAATTAGATTTGTTCAGAGAACAATGACATTATGCAGCTAGAGGACAACAATGACATTATGTAGCTAGAGGACAATAATGACATTATGTAGCTAGAGGACAACAATGACATTATGTAGCTAGAGGACAACAATGACATTATGTAGCTAGAGGACAACAATGACATTATGTAGCTAGAGGACAACAATCCTATACTCCCTAATTAAAGAAGTTTGTTTGAACACTATTGTATTAAATTAATGTTTTATTAAATTGTGTTCCTGCTGAAGTATGTTTTTTATTTGTCACAAAATAACAACTGTAGACAAAGTATAATGTGCAATTCGTGAGCAAAGTGTCTTTTTTAAACTCGATAAAATTGACGCACTCGGCAAGCCTCGTGCGTCAACATTTCTCTCGTTTAAAAAAGTGCCATTTTGCTCACTAGTTGCACAAATAACTATTTCTTTATTCAGTTAATCTGTTACACAATACCATCATAACAATGTAACCAATGATACCAATGTCCCACAATGACAACATATTCCTTTCTGCAATCTTGAATTAATTACAAAACTTGAGTCTAAATACACTGAGTCCTAAATAAAAGAAATAACCTTCTGAAACTTTAATAATTAAACTAACTTATTTTGTTTATAGAATATCAGTCCTACATTTTATGAAATGAACACTTTCATTTCATAAAATAATAAGTGATTAGGCAGTCCCTTGTGAAATATAAATAATTATGTATAATAAATGAGCTATTCTACCTTCATCAATTAATTTTTCAATGTATTTATTTTGTTGTTGATTTAAAAAAAAAAATTGAAATTATTTAGTCGCCTCCCAAAAACCCTATTTTGGGATGGGATTGAATTTATATGGTGTTTTTATACAAAAAACATTTTTAAAATTTGAGCTTTCTATTTAAATATATTTATATTATATAATATATAAATAGAAATATAATATATTATATAGAGAGAGAGAGAGAGAGAGAGAGAGAGAGAGAGAGAGAGAGAGAGAGAGAGAGAGAGAGAGAGAGAGAGAGAGAGAGAGAGAGAGAGAGAGAGAGAGAGAGAGAGAGAGAGAGAGAGAGAGAGAGAGAGAGAGAGAGAGAGAGAGAGAGAGAGAGAGAGAGAGAGAGAGAGAGAGAGAGAGAGAGAGAGAGAGAGAGAGAGAGAGAGAGAGAGAGAGAGAGACGCTGCGATCGTAATTTGGTGCATAATATATATATTACAAAAATTTGATGTAATGTAATTTCAGCTTATCTAAACCGAACTTGTACCAAATTTTGTAGCTTTAGATTATTCAAAAGAAAACAAATCAAATACAAGTATAATTATCAAAGTTTCTGTGTTAAAGTTGAAGCATGCCAAAGCTGGCCCCTTTCATTTTGTTTTAAGTATGGCTTAAAACTTGAGCATATGGTTGCGTAATAGGCCAGTCTGAATTCAAGAAATTAAAATCACTTTTCTTTTGCAACTGTGATACAACAGATAACACAAAGTTTATACTATGTTTTACAGGTATACATACAAAGCCTATTCATTCTATCTATTTCCAAAGCCTTCCAACTTAGGAAGGGGTGTGCAAGATTCTTGGTTCCATTCTCAGGCTTCAAGTTTACATATGTTGGCAGACAGTAATTTTGATTTTAACAAAGCATTTAGGCAAGGTGAGTGAATTAAAAAAATTTTTACTTATATTTAATTATTACTTTTTCTATACAGGATGAGGCAGACCACCAGTACACAATGTATAGTGGGTAAACTAAATGAGATAGATCCTTCGTAACAACAGAAACCCTCCTATTCTACCCCAAAGAATTTGGAGAAATTATTTTGAAATCTCCCAAATGCGTCAAAAGGGTAGTATTGGGGGGGGGAGGGTAGTTTTTGGTAAATTTTCAAATGTAACGGTAGGTTAAGTGATACCTCATTTTAAAGGTATTTGTTCACTGATCATTTTAATAACAAAAGTTTTCACTTATCTTGATACTCATGTACAGGGTAGTCCAAAACGTCTAAAATTCAGGGTTTTACAGTTATTTTTATTGCCATCACCTATAATAATGTAGAGGAACACAATCTATTAACGAAATGACGCCCTTTCCAAAAATATCCTCAAATGTCCAATCACCCAAAAATTTACACATTTAAAACATACATAAAATTTTGGGAAATGTAAGAGCTTGAAAGTGAAAAAACTCAAATAGCAACGTAGGTTGTATTACACGTAATCAAAATGATCTTTAAAAATCAAACATTATCTTCATTTAAACCTTGACTCTATCTCCTCCAAAGGATCAATTCTCTTTGGTACCTTTACTACTAATGTTATTCATTATACAGTACAGAGGACTGGACAGATGCGTGTCTATTGTAAATTATTTTTACGATTACATAACTGTATCTGTAAGTTAGAAAGTGTTTTTGATATTAAAAGTTTAAAATATAGTATTTAATCTTACAGGAATTACCTTTTTGAACCATGCCCAACACGAATCAGTTATGGATTCATTGGAGGACAAACGCAGACTGAGAACTTTAGATACAAAACCTTCTTATGAGGGTCCTGTAATAATACCGCAAGAATATAAGCTAACAGTGCAACGTATCTGGTGAGTTGATGTACATCTGTATCATGAGATATAGCTGCATATTTTATAAATACAGTACTACAAAAAAAATTTAACGCTAAAACTGCCAGTTTAGATTATCCTAAATATCAGACAGGTTTTGGTGTTTGTAAGTATATTTACTTATCAGTTTACAAAGTATAAGGTAAAAATTGCAATAATTTTGTTCTTCACTTTTTGATTAATCTTCACATTTCATGGTCTCAGGTCGACATGCTGTCTGTTGTCGTTATCTGTATGCAAAGACGATAGCGGCCACAAAAATTAAGATAGGGACATGAAATTTGTTATAGGGGGACTGTAGAACAAATATGAAATTCAGAAAAAAACTAATTAAAAATATATAAAATGGTGGGACAATTTTTTGTTTTATATCTCATGTGTTATTTAATTTATAACACATTAAATTAGATAAACATTTACAGATTTCAGTTGTTCATGTAGTGGTGCCGGTCACACTTATCTATGTTGATACATTTATGAAGTTATTTTCAAAAATATAATTTTGAACTCTGACCTTACGAGAAAATATGATATACTTATGGTCGCAAGATTTGGCAGGGCCATTTCACCAACTCGAGCATAGCGAGTGGAAGGTTTTTCATTTGAAGAGTACATATTTATGATTGGTGATTGTTTTATAATATTTTTATTGTCATTAAGTGAATGTAGTACAATAGACATTGTCAACATTAACATTATAAATTAAACTATAAATAACAATTCTCAGACAACTAGCGCAGGTTATAGTTTGATATCACCATTCCTATGTCTATAAAACTCTTCTAATTAATAAAAGGGGGTTTTTTGACAAACCAAACATAAAAGTTTTTCAAATGTTTTTCACGTGGGGTAAAATCAAAATTGTGACTAACCTTGTTGTGAACCTTTAACCTCACCGACAAATAACAATTTGCGATGGTTGGTTATAGTTATGAGACTATAGATTTATGGTTAAGCAAAATAATTGCCAAACTTGTGGTTAGATAAGCGTGTGTGCCGTTAATTATATTAGCACACACTCCAGGTCACATACATTCCAGTAAACACTCCAGGTCACTGATACACTAAGCCAGCTTTATAATGAGTTTAAACAATTAATTATTATACCTAAAATACTAATAAAGTAGTTACTTACGTATCAAGAATTTGTTAAGGAGAAACATAGTCTGCTTCAAAGATACCATAACCGTTGTCTGTCATAACTATCTCTGATACAATTACGGATAATAATCGTGAGCACTTAATGATCAATGCTCCTGTGGGTCTTTACATGGTCTTAGCCAAGCATTTTTAAGGATAATATGGCTGCTTTTTCTTTAAATCGGTCGTCAGTTAGAAAACTCCGACCGTTGCATTACACTGCTTGAGACATACTCCTCACAAGGACCCCTCTCTTTGCGCATGGCAAATGAATCACTGTGCACTTCCTACCGCGACAATTTCTGTAGTTTATAGTATTTTAAATTTATTTCCATTTTATTTCTCGTATTGAATGAATATCATGTCTTTTGGGTAGTTTAAATTGATAACTGTCAGAATATTTAAATGTACAAAGAGAGATTTATACCTGTGGAACTTAGCATAGTTCGTACAGCTTTCTTTTGTACGATTAGTACGCCTCTAATTCTACAGCTGTTTCCCACTATACAAGACATAATGGAATGAAAGAATGCAAAATAAACATTCCTTAAAATCCTTCATCAATAACATCTGAAAGTCTATTTAATAGGAAGATAACTTTTGAAAGTTACCTATTACATAATCAATATGTGGACTTCATGTCAGTTGTTTGTTTTTTAATTTATGATTTTGATCATGATTTAATTTTTTTAGTAAGTTGCAATTAAAATTTTGTTTGTCTACTGGCAGAATAGGTTGGATAGTTTTATTTATACGGCCAATATGTATAACGTAGAGCTCGATTCGGATTATTTTAAGGCGTTCAGTATTTGTGTTAGTACTGTGCGGACGAAGCCGAGAGTGTATTCAGCGAGACAGGGCTGTGGCAACGTCTAAAACTAACAGATTGTGGACAACCAATAAGGTATTTATAGTACAGTTAATTTTTAATATGGACACCCTTCCTTTATTGGAACGCTGTAAGATTTACAAACGGACACTAACACAGTATATATTGAAATGTTTAGATACAAACATGTGTCTTTAAGTAGATTTGTGTTTGTTACAAAATGGAGGACATCAGCATATTTTCTTGATATATCTTAAAAAATATATTTTCTAATGTGCTAAATATTGTGAAATAAATATTGTGTTAAATAAAATTCATTTTAAAATTTTTATATTGATGTTCATTTTCAGTTTGGGTTCGGAGATACTTTCACTCTAATTCACATCTATACATATACAAGTTATATGATTGTTATAAAAGTTTTAGAAGAAATTTCAGAGAAAATAACAGTTTTAGCTGTTGTGTAAATAATGATTTATTTGTTATTTTTTGTAATCCTGTGAAAATCGAAAGTGTTTATATTTTATTCATATAAATAAAAATATGGATAGTACTGCCTCAGTCTAGCTTACAACTTGCAGCATATTTTTGTGTGTGTTCAAATTGAAATTGTGTAAGATTACAAAAATGTATACTTTTTCGTTTTACAGTGATGCCGTTGCAGAGTTCATCGATAACGACACTTTGCGAAACATTACTTTACCTCCATTTAACAGCTTTTTACGAAAATTGATCTATCAAACTATAAAACATAGGTTTAGTTTTCAAGGGTTGTCATTGGTGACTGAGAAAATGAAAATTATAGTGAGGAAACAATTAACTATAGAAGAGAGAATGAATGAAGAGAAAGAGAAAGTTAAACAAGAAGACGCTGAGTTGAAGAAAGCTATCGGATTTACTCGTGTTATTGAAATCATCTCAAAGTCTGTGAGTATTTACTGTAGATATGCGTCATTAATGCTTGTATTATTTATTCAAGTTTAAATTGAATTTTTGGTTTCAACCTTTTTTCATATTTAAAACTACTTGTATCTGCGACTCCTCCTGCCATCCTTAATTACCCCTGATATCACGTGGATGTACTACATTATTTGTATTGTTTTGTTATTAAAGCTCAGGAGAGGTTTTGTTTAACCTTATGACCACCATGCACTACTTTACAGTTTTGGTCTTCACTGCCATGCTTCTGTGGTGAGGTCATGACTTTGACTGACAGCGTTTCTTGTGTCATGTGTTGCTAGAACGCCAGAACAAAATGACTGTTTTTGCATAGTTATAGAAAACTATTGATAATTTTTACAGTTTTTTAAGTAGAGTGATCATTTTTATTTTATTTTGTTGCATTAGTGTCAATATTACTAGTATTTAAAAAATCGGAAACGTTGAAAAGCAAAATTGATTTTTTTTTAAAGTGTATATAAACCTATATTTATTATTATTAACTTTGGCATGTAATAAACACATATGATATAACTTTTTAGTAATGAAGTTAATATTTATTCAAAATACATGTGTTATATCAAATCATTCAGTAAAATATAAACGATATCTAGAAATAGACCTAAAATTATGATTTTTCATTTTTAGGAAACACTTCGTAAAAAAATAGGCTACAACACTTACATACAACCAAAGCAGCATTTTTATATAAAACAAAGAAATTAAAACAAATATTCAATATATAATTGTAGGGTAATTCTTTCCAAATCAAATTTAGTAAAGATCGATAAAAAAATAATGCTCGCATGTAAGATATAGCAGGAGGCCAAAATATCGGCTCTCAGCAGTCTTGGGCCAGGCCCGATATATCAGCTCTTGGCGCTGTATGTATCACAGTAGAGAAGCCGATATATCGCTGATATTCTTGTTACAGAAAATGCTAAAAATTATGGATTTCTTGTTTTCCTGCAGAAAAAAATGGTTAAACTTACGAACTACTGTGGCGATTTACAAAAAATTTCAGTTCCATTTGGCGTTTAAATCATGTACCAACATTGTAACTGACTTTTCAATATATGAGGGCGTTTAAAAATTTAAGAAAATGTTTAAAAGATGATTTAACCCTGCAACCGGCACGGCGACCTACAGTAGGTCGCCCACGTGCTCCCAAGTGATTTCACCAACTCTTAATCACGTATTTTGCCATTCAACGTTACGCCCACTTAAAATTGTCCCATCGCAATAAATAAAATACCGTTGGAAAGCTAATGTTCCGTAGATGCATATCATGCAAAAAAAAACCACAAAACGTTATAAATAATATTCCAAAAATTGGTGAAGTTCACATATTTTTAATGTGTAAAATCGTAATTTTCAACTCTACGCCTTTTCGTATAGCGCGGCTCCATTTTTCCTGATATGATTACAACTCTATTTTTCTGTCATTTAAGTCAACTAAAACACTGTTATATAGATCACATGTTTCTCTTTCTAACCGTAGATTACAAATTGTTCTGCGTCTAACAGATCCAGAGATATTTGTACTTGAACATAGAACAAACCTGACGACACGAAATTCATTTGGCATTCGATGCGCTTTACGAAAAGACGAAATTCATATCTCTCTGTTTTTAAAATTATATTTCTTTTTACTCTATGTTGTATGGGAAATTCCATTCTATAAGTTGGTATCACTTGAGTTGAGGAATTGCTTACTAAGAATTTGTTGTTTTGAAGTCCAAACGTAGCAAATGTCTGACGTGAACACTATAATATTTGGCGTGGCACATATTGGTTTTGGGATTAGATTTTTGTTATTTTGAAGGTTTGTGTATACAAATTGTATATAAATTGTGTATACAAGTTACAATATATGTGTTTTTATTTCTAAAGTTTGTTTTTGAGTGAATTTCGAGTGTGTATATGGAATAACCTATAAATAACAATGGTAGGTTTAGGCTATATGCATATTTTCTTATATTTAGTGTTTTATATGAGTATACAAGTGAATATGTGTGTTATTCTTTGTAAAGTATATTGTATTAGTAAAATCTAACGCTTTTGTTTTAGGCCTAGCTTTAGAAAGTTTCTAATTATGCCTAAAAGGTTGACGTGTCACCCTAACCTTCAAGCGTCAGAATACAAATTTTTGAAAAATCCTCATTTTTATTTAGAAAATTAACATATTATTATTTTTTCCCCCTAAATATATTCACAAATATATTAGAAATCTCAAGTAATGGTTGAAAAAATTGCAAAAAATGTATTAGTATGTTTTTGATCACCATTTCTGTGAAATTTCTGCTTCGTTACTCTTCGATTTTTTGGTATTTGACAAAAAAACTCCAAATGTGATACATGTAACATTTTTTTTGCACTACACAACTAAATTCTATGCACCTTTCTGGACATAATGATATATAGAAGTTCTGTATAAAATATATTTTACTACTTTTTATGTTTTTTGGAAAAAATAAAGAGAAAATTCAGTTTTTTCGTAAAATATTTTTTTTAAATTTTTAAAATGTAACATTTTTTTTTCCTTTTTTTCCCCTAAATATATTCAAAAATATTACACAAAACTTTTGTATATCTTAGAAAAAGGTAGTAAGCTATTGATTTTGGGTGATACAGATTTTTCTGAAAAAAAGTTAATATCATTTTTGACATCTAACATACTTACTCCAAAACCGTTTCAAAAAAAATTTTTTTTTTATTACATAGATGAATTCTATGCATCTTCCTGAGAAAAATGATGTCTTATAAGTTAGGTTTTGTATACAAATAATATATTTTATTAATTTTTAAATAAACGAAGAATTTTCAAGACAATTAACATTGCCGGTTGGAGGGGAAAAGTCTGGTTGTCACAGTTTACCCATATGGACAAATAATGTTATTGTTGTAACAGTAAATTTGAATCAAACGACTAAAATATGACCAGATATCGTACCTATATAGAAATGAAAATCTAATTAGCTATTAGTATCAAATAGAAAAAAACAAACAATAAAACACTAAAGTTGTGAAATATTTTGTAAACACTGTTCACTTTCTCAGTCAAGATGGAAGGCTTGAAAATTCTACAAGCTTCCAACCATACCAAGAATCTTCTCACAGAACTTTGCAGAGCCTTGTTTAAACAGCCCACAAATCTGAAACACACATTAGTTCACCTCAAGCTTTCAGATCCCAACACTCCTAAACAACCTAACCTTTCCCACCATTCTTTTCCATGCAATAGGCCAAGATGCAAAATATATGAAATACATCTTCCCTCCAACAATAATTAAAATTAAAGGTCATCACACATGTACCACAAAAAATGTTATCCATCAACTACAGTGCAGGTTTTGCCCAGTGCAATATATTTGGCCTAACCACAGACAACTTAAGCACCAGTATGAATGGCCACAGACATGATGTAAAAATCATGGCTATCTTTAACCCCTTAATCTAAGATAAATCATCTTTTAACCTTTTTCCTCTTCCAAGATGCTTACTAATATCATTAGTTACAAAAAATGGAATAATAACAATAACAAAAATATTTAAAAAAATATTTGTCTGTGGTTCAATATTCAACGGGACATTTACTGCATCCAAATTACAACAATTTAGTCTTCTTCTTTTTATACTCTCTACTTATTGAGAAACTGAAGTGTTTACAAAATATTATAGAAGTTTAGTGTTTTATTGCGTGATTTTCTATTTGTGTACTACAGGGTAATACCAAGGACCACTTTACAAGGTAAAGTGTGTTTCTTATCCTTATCATATATAATTATTTTAAATACATTTTCACAACATAAAACACACGGTTAAAATTATTTCGTTTTATTTTTGTAGGCCTACCAGTCTGTACTGCGTAGGTGGATCATTCAAACAAAGATTTAAGGATCATGTACCAAACTCAAAGAAAATATAATCAAGGACTACTGAAAATTTATGAAATAACAACCATAACTATAAAGATATACAAACCAACATGAAAATATTACACTTTTGCTGATAAGGAAATACATGGTGTTTTAGAACAATTGAAAAAATTAAAATGTAAAGTCAAAACCAAACAGTATGTTGAACAACAAACAGTAATTCCCATCAAATGTTAAAAGATGAGAAACTGTTTTAATGACCACTAGGCCTACAAAAATGAATCAATATGATTTTAACTTTTTTTTTTTGTGAAATAGTGTAAATGTATTTAAAATAATTACCCTATATGATGAGTTTCTATAGTATATAACTTAGTTACAAACCACGTAATCATGGCTGAATAATAGTCGAAACGGCTGTCGTGAACAAAATGAAGTAAAGCTTTGTAATACAAATTAAATAGTTTAATCTTTGATTTAAATTTATCTCTTTAAAAACTGAAGTAAATCAATACTGTTGGCATTTTTCCACCGATCCTAGTTGATTATTTTAAGGTTTAAATCTATGTCTGTCATTTTTGCATGTTGAAAGGCATGTAAAACAAAAGTACTTGTAAATCACTAACGCTCAAATATTGGTACGGTAGCTTCGCCTATTGTTTGTATTATTGTGTTATAAGACTTTGTAATTTAATCATTTTTAAAGTATGAAATCTTTTAATCATGTAATGCCTTTATGCTAACATTTGACACGGTTTTTATACAATTTCTATTCCACTCCGGTAATTCTATAGCCTTTATAAACCGTGACAATTTTAATAAGTTTTAATGTTAAAAATTTAATAAATAGACAATTGCCGTCATTTAATATTGTATGAAACTTACAGACTCTAGGAAAGTAGAAATATTTAAATAAATATTAATGTTCTTAATTTTGTTTCTATTATGTTATTGTACATATTCATTTACTACGCAGGATTATTAAGTCTTTATTTCAAATTTGGCACATTAATATTGTTTAAAGTCTAAGTATTTCAAGGATATACCTAATCTGTTAATCAAACTAGGTATTCAATTATTAGCATATAAAGTTTACACAATGTGTTTTTACAATAATATAATTATGTCTTAGTCACTATTGAAAATAGAAAATATTAGCTCTAGAAAAGTAAATAAAAAGTAGGCCTAACCGTACATAGTATGTAGGCCTATAAGTTAATGGTGCATTTAAAAAATAAATGAAGTTATGAAAGAAGGTTTAATCTGCAAGTTTGGTTTAAACCAACTATTTTTACAGATTAACTGTAAACCAAGATTGAATTAGATTGACCATTTAAACATAACTGGGTTCAGAAATTTGTCATTAGCTGAAAAATTTGTCATCAATGAAATTTCATCAAGATTGTATAGTAATGTCATACTTTGCTGTATATGACGCTATAACTGAAGTTCACAGCCTGTAACCCTAAGCCGTTTTGTCAAAACCTTGTGGACTATTGTTTTTTTAAACATCTAGTTCTCAGTATATTTTTGAAAAGTTGTTTTTAGACTTTATAAAAACTTTTTCCATATGTTTTAACAGTTTCATTGCTGACTAACGGCCCATCAGAAGTCTTTTATGTGATAAGCTACCAGTTTCATTAACCTGTTCGTCTCGTCAAGAAATGTTATTTTTGTGCGGAGGTTCTTCATAAAATACACCACGATAATAGTATTGTATTAAGTTACATAATTGAATTTTACAAATCACAAAACAGTGAACTTTTCTTTGGACGGTTGTTATGTTTATTCTTTAGATGAAATGGACCGTATGATTAATTTGAAAAACAATGATTACCCAATTATGAATAAAACTAAATAACAGCTGTTTCATATACCTACAATGTTTCTTTAGGGAGCCAAAAAATGTTTAACCCCGTTATGGGCTTTTATGAACTCATATAGGGAGTAGTGAGTATGGGTCTGACAATCCTGGGGGATCCTAACCTAACCTAACCTAACCTAACCTAACCTAACCTAACCTAACCTAACCTAACCTAACCTATAGGGAGTAGTGAGTATGGGTCTGACAATCCTGGGGGATCCTAGCCTAACCTAACCTAACCTAACCTAACCTAACCTAACCTAACCTAACCTAACCTAACCTAACCTAACCTAACCTAACCTAACCTAACCTAACCTAACCTAACCTATAGGGAGTAGTGAGTATGGGTCTGACAATCCTGGGGGATCCTAGCCGGAAATAGACTCTTTTTATGTAGTATTGAGTTAGGTCTCTCTTATCTTTCCTATCAGGTCTCTCTTGACCAACTCTTGTTCTCTTTCAACCCTGTCGCTACGCTATTAGAATATTCTTTTGCTATGAGTTTTCAATTTACATGTAATATGTGTATATATATTTTTTATAAAGCGATGATGACAGAGAGGTTTTTTGCTTTTAAAGAACAAAGGGAAAAAAAGGTTAATATAAAATAGGACTCGAGTAGAAGAGTCCAAGACCCAGTCTACTTTCAGCTTGGGTTTATCCCTTCTCCCACTTACTACTAGCGTTGAAATCATTCTGGTCTTCAATCTATCTTCCTTCCATCTACCATTTGTTGTTTGAGAGCTGACCTTTCGGAACATTCCATTCGTCATGATCTATTGGTTAATCTCGTCAGCACAGAAACCTCAATTTATTATATCTCAGGATGGTTGTTTACTGATAACCGTAGCTCATGCCATGATCTTCTCCCGCTCCGTTCACCCTTTTCATAGCCGTTCCTTCACTTTATACAACAGTATCGGGACACTCTGTATCAAATATAAAATGTAAGAGATGACAACATAGTTAAACATTTTGAGTTTTGTAATGATGTACAGGGACTTTTTTTTGTACAGTGAAGTTTTTTTTTTTTTAACGATTCATTTTTGATGATGAGTCAATTTTCCATATTAGTGGAAAAGTCAAGAAACTCAATGTATATATTTGGGGAATTGAAAATCCTAGAGTAGTCTTAGAGCATGAGAGAGATCCTCCTTAACTAAACTTTTTTTTGTGGTGTATCAGTTACAAATGTGTATGGACCATTCATTTTTCAAAGAGTAGCTTATTTGGATGTATTGAGTGAGTGTCTGATACCTCAACTAAACGAAGAAAGTGATAACTTCATTTGGGTTCAAGATGGGGTGCTGCCACATTGGCTAAGCTTTGTGAGGGAAAACCCTGATCTAACTCCTTGTGGGGATATGTAAAGGATAAAGTGTTTGTTGCTCCTCTGCCCTCAAACCTCCTGGAGTTAAGATAACGAATAACAATAGCAGTACGAAGTGTTGATGCGAACGCTCTTCAAAGACTTTTGCCAGAACTCAATAATCTTATTGGTGTCTGCTGAGATACATTGACTGTCTGTAATTTGTTTAAAAAAAACTTTAAAGTGTGTACTTTCCAGCTGTGTGAATCCTGTTATTATATCTTGGATGTTTCAGCCAAATAAAAGCGTACACTACTTTTTGAATAACCCTGAATTTATATTCTATGTTGTGCTTACATTAAATTTAGTTTTGAATTCGTATTGAGAACAGAACAGTGTATTCTGTGTTTCCTACTTTAAATTTAAAATAGTTATATCATTGGATCCTAAAAACTGTGGTGATGGCACTTCATTGTTTTTGGAGGCGATTATTTTTACCCTTTGTAACGTCACTGATGTTATTTTTCCAGAGAAAGCCTTTGGTTGGACACAACATGATTTTAGACCTCTGTCATATTATTCAGAGATTTTGGAAACCTTTACCTGAAGATTACGAAGAGTTTAAGGCTTTAGTACATCATGTATTTCCCACGTAAGTTATCTAAGATGAGTTTTACCTTCATAATTATAGTATAGAGAAAGTTAAATGATAGGTTAAAAATCAATATTGAGTGTTTCATAAAATATCTGTTTTGAGTCCCCAAAAATATTGTTTTCGAGTGATATTTGTCATAATGAAGTGCTCTACCATCAAAAGATTTACAATTTTTTGTTTAATTATATATATATAAATGGGCATTTTTTGCCATATCTTAAAATTTGTTTCAATAACTTGTGTTGCTGTCAGAAGACCAAAACTTGACATTTAGTCTCCAGGGATCACTAAAACGTATTGAATGCCATCTGACCAAAAATGTCTGTTAAAAAGATAAAATGAACTATGGATGACAAAACTTTGAATATCTCAAAATTGGTACATGCAATTTTGAAGAAACATGATAATTTATACCCCAAAACTAATGCTATAATCCAATTAAACAAAAATTTGGTTCTGCGAGTAATTTTGAAAATAAAACTAACTAGGTCAAAATAAGGAATAAACTGACTGGGTTAAATGATGAATAAAGTTGACCGACCAAGTATTATTTTAAAATAATATTGTAAACTCATAAAAACTGTCAATAATGAGAAATAAAAAAGTTCATGTTTTATTTTCAAAAACACGATAGTTTAAAAACAACAATCTTAATTTTTTGAAAAATGTATGAAACTTAATAATTAAATAAAACAGTAGTTTAGTTAATAAAAGGTACATAAATATTGCACAAACTTTCTCACTTGCACAATCCTAAAATCATATAAAACCAACCAAAAATATCAGTTCAATAATTGTTGGTCAAAAAATGAACATATACGGCATCTTAAAAAAAAAAAAAATTTAAATAGAGCGTAAACTTTGTTTGCTTGTACCATACACTTGTCTTCACTGTCATTCGTATTTGGTTAAAATCAAACTTTTAAAAAGATAGATAAGATTCATTTTGGGTTTTTGTTGCCATTTATGCTTTAACGATAATATTATTTTACTTTTGATTTTGCACATAGATTTGCGTTATTAGTCTTCACATTTCACTAAAATTTGAATGAAATTGGTAGTTTATTTTGAGAAATTATGTCTTTTTTATGGCCGATTATTTGGTTTTTTACTGATAACTCAGGAATCGGAACGAAACACTGTAACTTAATATCCTAAATTAGCCTGAAGGGTCGATTACACGTGGCGAGTTTACTAACTACTAGCCGACTAGTTAGCTAGTTGATAGTAAACTAGCTCCGTGTAATCATATACTAGCGCACTCGCCGGCTAGTAAAAAAGCTGGGGAAAAAGTTGAAGACCGGGCTACTTTACTCGCTACTCGCCGGCGTCTGGGCGAGCTAGCTAGTAAACTAGCCGTGTGTAAAGGGAATTGCTAGTTAAAAAGCGGCAAGTTGCAATAAGTTATGTTCATCAATATCACACATTAGGCGTTTAAAACTGTCCTCCTTCAATGTTTTGTTAGTATAGTCTTTGTCCATGATGTTCCACAACAAAGGATATTGCCGGTAGATTTCAAGAAACACAGCAATATCATTTCCGTTCCACTTCATTTTAATAAACCACAAACACAACACAGATTTTCGATGATTTACTTTTAAAAAACAAACAGAACACAACTAGTTGGATAGTGAGCGAATGGAAAGCTATGTGTAATCGTCAACTAGCGCACTCGCCGACTCGCCGGCTTCTTAACTAGTCGGCTAGTAGCTAGTAAACTCGCCACGTGTAATCGACCCTTAATTACTACATGCATTTTCTCAAATATAATCAGATCACACATGAAATTAAATATCAAAATCTTTTGGCCCAAACTTAAAAACATTCATATTTTATAAATTCACAAAGACAACAACAAGTCATGTTTAACTACAAGAGCCTACATATGGAAAACTTTTGATGAAAAAATATTTCCTGATTGGTCCGTTCAATTTACACGGCAGATGATATTTGAAAACGAACCACAGCTGTTCTAGTTTTAAATATAATGTGTACATAATATAATAAGATAATTGATGAAATAAAAAGTAAAAAGATGTTATGTCCATATCAAATAATATAGAAATTTAATTTAAAAAATTTTATTAACTCATTTAAGTGTATCTCAATCTAAAATTACATTAAACTTCATCAGTTATTATCGCATATTAAATACGAGCACTACTACAAAGACTATATATCAAAGGCTGTGACTATGAATCTTTTTTTTTTCAATGATGGGTTATTGTTACAAAAAAAAAAAGTGCAAAATGTATTTAAAAATGGGTTAATGGAGGTCAGACACACAAAATTTGGCTAAGCATTGGATCCCAAGATTGTACTGAAAATGTCTCAATCATAAAGGAATTACATAAAAAGTAGCTTTCATAAACTGTGCGAGATCAGAAATAGTTATGTTTTAGCACACAAAAATAATAAAAGCTAATTGAAATAGTCATAGGGTGAGATCTATCTAATGTTATTAGCTATTTAATCTCGAAAAATTATTCAAACCTATAAACTGTTAAACTGGACCTTATGTCACTGTTAAATTGTTAAACTGGACCTGATAGTGTATACATCAACTAAATATCATTATTAATTTCCTTCAAATGATTACTAAAACTTAAAGAATAATTTTAGACAGTTCCATTTCTCATTTCACTTCATATGTTTGCCTTAAATGAGTTGGCGGTACTTGAACTTTAATTATAATTATTAATTGCGTGTTTACTTTAATAGAAATATCCATATTGTATATTTTTTTAGTGCACTTACTTGAGAAACGTGACCTAACCCCCAGATAAGATTTTGTGCTCATTAATTATCACAGAAATAACAATCTAGATTTTATTTATGTATATATGACCCCCTGAGTCTAGTCGTGGCTAAACTCACGTTAAGTTATTATTTCAGAATTAAAGATAAGATAGAGACTATAACCCAATATAGACATCATTTATAATGACTGAATTTGATATTTATGTGAATTCCATATGGTAGTCATATTTTCAATCAATATATGAAATTTCATTCATTGTGTTGTAAAATAATTCACAAACCATCTTTAAAGTCTGTTGTAATAATGATTGCTGAAATTTAGTTGGTTTTACTCAAGTTTTGTTAATCAGATGTTTATTTATTCAAAGAGAAAATAAACCAAATTTATTTTGTATTCCATAAAAGTTTTGGGCCTGATTTATTCAATATATGTAACATTTGTAAATTTTGACTTTGAACCTAAGACGGATATAAATATATACCGGGTGTTTCAGACCGCATGGACACTATCTGTAGAGCCTAAATGAAACTAGATAAAAATTTCCTTCCAATTAGAACCTCCTTTTTGACCCCAAAGAATTTAGGAAAATTATTTTCGACGCTTCTCAATGACCCAAAAGGGCACTTTTGGGGGGCAGGGTGGTGTTTTTGGAAAATTTTCAAATGGAAACATAGGTCGTGTGATACCTTAGCAAAAAAATTTTGTTATCTTTTCATTACTGTACAGGATGTGACGAAATATATATTTTTTAGTTTATAGCGGGAAATGTGACTGCCATCTCCCTAACAAAGATAGGGCAACCAATTTTTTTTCCTAGTTTTACAAAAACACACCCTTTCAGGAGATATGGGGTAGTATGGACTTCTATGTAGTTTTCAAATTTTTAATAAATTTCAAACTTTAATAACTTTTATAGAGCAAAAAGTAAAAAAATTCAAATAGCAACCTAGATTGAAAATTGTACCATTTGAGAGACCTTTTGAAAAAAACTTTTTTTTTGTATTGAAAGTTTGGTTCTATCTTGCACCATTGAATAATTGTAAAAAAATGGCATTTAAGAAAATAAATTTATTTTGTCACACCCTGTACAGTAATGAAAAGATAACAAATTTTTTTTTGCTCCAAAATGTTCAGAAAAGAGAGACCTTTAAAATGAGGTATCACACGACCTATGTTTCTATTTGAAAAAATCTAAAAACACCACCCTGCCCCCAAAAGTGCCCTTTTGGGTCATTGAGAAGCGTCGAAAATAATTTTCCTGAATTCTTTGGGGTCGAAAAAGGGGGGGTTCTAATTGGAAGGAAATTTTTATCTGGTTTCGTTTAGGCGCTACAGATAGTGTCTATGTGGTCTGAAACACCCGTTATAAGAAGTGAGCTTCCTGTTGTAATATATATAGTCAGATTCTTGAACCAGTAAAAACTGAAAATTTAAAAAAAAAGTGATTTACCATTAGATAGACTCTAAATGAAATCTATTACAAGTCGGTATTAATTCCATACATTTTAAATAAAATGTTAACAAATAAATTAAGAAATAATTTTAAGGAAAGATACTTTTCTTTATGTTATTACCAAGAGTTTAATGAAGAATCCAAAGATGAGCACGTGTCTATTTGCAAATTATGTTACAAAATGAGATAGAATGGCTATAAACTTTTTTATATGATTTAGAATCTCAATTCTGAAAATGACTAGTATAAATTAATGGTGCATTAACTGGTTTGTAGAAAATTATGGTTTTTCCTACTACCTAATTGAATAGAAAACATGACAAGATTTGAAAACTTGCAAATTTATCTTCTTTTTTTAGGCAAGACAAGTTCACAACATGTTGAACGAAAGGTACAAGATTTCTTACATTATATTAGATTTTAAGCGCCACCCTAACAGCTGACTTGGTACTTAATGTAGACTGACTGCAAAGTAAAAGTGGGGGTGCGCTAGAGAGACAGAGGAGGGTGACCTTGAACTCTCTTGATGATAAGTATAGTCTACAACTAGGATATCATTTGTTTTAAAAGGGGTATGTGACTGTAACTTTGTGTGTATAAATCTTAAGAAAGAAAACCGCAACACTGTACAGCCAAAACATGTGAACCGAAATCCATTGGATCAAATTAAATTTGTTACATGGACATATTTTGATCGTTATCTCGGAACATATTTTTGATAACTCAAAATTTGAAAGTAGCGTCATAAGAAAAACACAATATTATAATTTTGTTTTTAACCGGTTCAAAAGATTTTGATTAATTTTGCTCAAGTGTAGCCTCTAAGGACGCAAACAAAACAAATTGGTTGTCAACTCTACAAAAATGTATCAGTTAGTATGAATTATTCGATTGATTACAAAACTGACATCCAAGAGAACTCCAGGTTGACACTCTCAAGGGAATATAATAAATACAACTCTGAGTTGTAACTAACATGGAAGACTGTAGGTCATAATTGGATGATTTTAAAAATTACAAAAATTGTAATATCACATTGATTTCCCAGTTGAACAGTGTCAATAATTGACACAGAAATAACAATATTAAACATTACAAAATTCACTCATAGAACGTGCTACTTATGTATTAACGTCTTAATTCTTTAATATTTAATGAACCATTAAATAAATCTGAATGATTTGATAGAATTATTTAATTTAAAACAATTATTATATTAACAATATATTATAACCCTGTTTTCCTTTCCAACACTAAGATCATTAACTAAGTCAGAGGATGTCTGGGTGTACTGATTCTACAGGCCTAATGGCTAAATTAATTTCCTTGTCATTTTTCACTAGTCTTTTCCTTATGTGGTTTTAGTTGTACTCTTTGATTTTTTATTTGTTATTTACTTTTTACGAGTAAGCATAATTTTGTTTTATTTAGTATTATTTTTCAGAATATATGACACCAAACATCTGTGTACCTTGAAGTTGTTTAATGGCAAAATACCCTCCACAAGTTTACCCCGAATTTTCAGAACTGTTCAAAAGCCTCCATTCCAGATGGTACAAATGAGTGAGTTTTAACAAATAAGTTTCACCTTGTACACATAAGAAGAAAATATTGCTGTAAAGTCATTTCAATTTAAAACTGGTTAGATTTCTAAGAGTCGAACATTTTTCGTTTTGCATATTTTTATAAATTCACCATAAATTGAATAACTGATGTGTTGTATATAGTTTTACTTAACATAATCTAAATAACAGGTTCTGTATGCTGCTGAAGTAGTCAAATTATCTGTTGCAGATTGGAATTGTAATTTTCTGTTTTAAAATTTCAATATGTATTCTTCAATTCTTATGTATGTTTCAGATAGCATGGAATTTTGTATTTTAGTGTTTTATTATATTGTTATTAAGTTTATTTTGTAACTGTACAATTTATGTATGAATTTAATTATTGACAAGCCATCTGGCATTGGTTTAGTTTTGTATGTGTTGTTTACAAGCAATTTATTCTAAGTACAGTGTAAGTTTGGTACTTGCGTAAAATTTCTACCTCCATTTTTTTTATTTATTTTCACATTTCATGGTTTCAGGAAACTGAAAAAGTAATTTTTGATATGTGATCCGTTTGTTTTTGTTGTCGGTAAGTATGATACTGGGTGAAAAAATTAAGATAGAAATTGGAGACTATAATGTCCTCATATAGAACTCTATTGAAATTCAGAAAAATCTAATTAGAAATTTTTAAGTAAATAGGAAAATCTGATTTTCCTACTTTTCATGGTTATAACTCTGAAATTACTTAACCAATTTCAAAAATGTTTTTGGTCCCAATTAGTATTCTTATTACTCTTGGAAAGTCTTATCGTTGCAGACAAATATTCTGTCGTTTGTGAAATTATTACTGAACGAATTTTTCATCAAACATACACCAGGATCTTTTATGTAAGACCCTATAAATTAAATATTGTAATTGTTTTGTTTAACTTTTAACAGGTAATATTTTTTAACAGGTAATGTTTTAACAGGTAATATTTTTTAACAGGTAATGTTTTAACAGGTAATGTTTTAACAGGTAATATTTTTTAACAGGTAATGTTTTAACAGGTAATATTTTTTAACAGGTAATGTTTTAACAGGTAATATTTTTAACAGGTAATATTTTTTAACAGGTAATGTTTTAACTGTGTATTTTAATAACAATTGTGGTTAAGTTCGACCCTAAGAAAGCAGCTGTTATTGTATAAAGATTTAATGTTATTTAATGATTTAATAAATGAAAGAAAACTGCATGTAAATCGGAACAGCCGTTTTTGAATTACAAGCCTACAAATATACAGACAAAAATATATTGCTTTTTATATATGTGAAGGTACTACAGTGAAACTTCCAAATAACGGACACTGCTCGGACCACATAAAATGTCCGCTATCGAGAAAGATGCAGTCATATAAGCTGGCTGATAACGCATGATAAACCATCAGAATAGCGTCTTTTAATGATATTGAACACTTTCAGAAAATTTAAATGGTGAACCTAAATTATACGTTCATTAACCTACTATATAATAAAGCACATTACTTTAATGCATGTAAGGTCGATAAAAGTAAAATAAATTAAACATTGGTATTGTTTAATGACTGTCTACTGTATTATCAAAGTTTTTATACTACAACAGGCATAATGGTTTTAATCTCACAAAAATAAACAATAAAACAAATTTGTTAATTAAATAATATTCTTTACTTATTAATCATTTCGTACTACAATACTGAATAAAAAAAAATAGGCAAAATGTAAATTTAAAAAGGGAGAAAATCAAACTATGTAAGTTGAACGTTTTCATTTGAGTGACATCATAATACATAACTATACTACACACGGTTCGTACGGCAACTTTATTCTATAATTCTTAAAGTGAATTCTTAAGGGTCACTGATGACTGCTGTATAAAAGACACAAAGAAACCAAACCTAATTACCTGGAAGTCAACTTCCAGGTAATTACAGAATAGACATTCCAATGTGTGCTTCGAGGCATCTACATTTCCTAGAAAAGGATGATATTTTATGCTCTGCTGTCTGTTATTCGAAAGTTTTAACTGACCCATTGGCCATCAATTTTGTCTCCGTGTCCGTTATTTAGAAACACTACAAAGACCAAGCATGATACGGGTCAAGGAATATAAAAATGTCTGTTTATCAGAAGTGTCCGCTAATTAGAAGTTTCACTGTACTACATTTTAAAGTTTTTAGATCTAGGCTTAATTGATATGTTTTGAATATGGTCAGTCTGCAATTACAATTTTTTATGTTATGTTACAGAAGTGGTATCTGGCAAGGGATATAATTTAACAGATTGGAGGCCACACGATGCAGGATTTGATGCATTTATTACTGGTGTTATTTTTCAGACTTTAGTTAACTACATTGGTGAGTCGATTGATAAAGTATTCATCATACCCTTGGTGCGTAATTCACCCTTATTTCAAGTCGTTTGAAGACTCAAAAGTTTTAGTGTTGAGTCAGAATTGTGAGGAATATCGGGAATTACAATTGGTGGCAAAACACAACTTACCTTAGCATTTTAGCAGGGTAAGGTTGGCTACATACAGCTACAATGTTTTGGATTTTAGGAGGGTGGGCAATGGTCTAAAGGCACCGTTTCATTCATGTATCACAAGATACTATTGCACCACTGCTTAGATGTTCAGAGTAATAAATAAAATTATCCACCTTAAAAATTAACTTACGGATCCATGCTTTCTGAAAGAATATAATAAAATATGAGAAAGGGTGAAAACTAAGGAAGATGATGGTTTGATTGATTTATTCCTCCATAATTATATACACAAACACTTAAATGATGAAAATAACAAAAATATTAAATAAGTAAAGACACCACTAAATAAACACACACACACCAACAAACAAACAAAAACAACAACAAACAACCTAATATTCTTATTACAGTGCTTTAAGTAGGCCTACTCTTTCTAAAACTAAAACAGTAAACACTTTGCAATGGGAGGAACTAAATACTCCATAGGACGGTGTCCTGTTTCGGGGTTTACATCGGAAGATTATGAGCACTAGATAGACACTGTGAAATTGGATAATATAATAAAACTAATAAAAAACAAAACACAATAAGTGCATCCCAGAAAAAAAACAAAGCAAATATACTACTAAACCACAACATATACAGACTATAAAAAAACCACATATATAAATTTCATAGAATACACACACATACATTACTCAAATACTACAAAGAAATAGTTAATATCCTGCATAGCCAAGAGTCAACATCTAATTTTATTTATAAATTATTTTCGAGAAGGAAAATATTAAAAAAACTAAAATAATTTTGGTGCAATTTAGTCGAAAGACTGTTTATAGCATACAACCCTTTTCCTTGGAATTTCAAACACGCTTTTCCTACTTTCCTTTAAACTATGGCCTTATATATATTCTTTTTATGATTACACGAATGAGAATAATATATACTCATACATATTAGTATTTTAGTGCGAGAACGGCCATAGTTTGAAAATGAGTGAATGAAGTTTCACGTAATGGTTTTCGTAACATTTTTTTTTCTGTGACATAGCAACTGATTTTAAAAGTAATGCACAAGCACTGCCCCCCCCCAAAAAAATCCCGTATTACAACTGGGAATCAACCACCAAAATACAAGGGCATTCCAGAAAGTAACTTACATTTTGGAATAAAAAAACCCAAGTGAAAGGAAACATTTTGTATTATATACATTTGAAAGTCATATTCTTAAACTATTTTTCAACATATTTTCCATTGAAATTGATATACATAACGGTGCACCAGCTTATTAATTCCATCATCATAGAATTTTATCTTCTGAGACTTCAACCACTTATTCATGCCTATCTGTAATTCCACGTCCTCGTTGAAGCGCTGTATTATGAGCCAAGTCTTCATGGAAACAAGTGGTAATTGCTTTGTGCAAGATCTGGACAGTATGCCATATAATTAAAGACCTCCCATCCAAGAGCTCTTGAGTGCGATTGTATTGTGTATGGGATAGCATTGTTGTGAAAAAACAAAATCTTGAAATTGAACTTTCCCTGACGTTTGTTTTGAATTGTTCTTCTTAATCTCATTAATGTTTCAAAATATCTCTCAAGAGTTTATTGTTGAGCCATGTTTGAGGGAATCCACCAGAAGCACTATCCCTGAAAGTGGTAGCCATGGTCTTTTGTCATGACAACGTTTTCAAACATTTCCTTAGTTTTATGGGAGAACTTGTGTTCCCCACTCCATAGGCTCCATAGATATGAGACTCCATCATCTTTGTCTCAGGCTTTGAGAAATGTCAACGATGCTGACTATTGCTGTTTTTTCTAGATAAGATTTTGGTACCCATTTGGCACAAAACTTATGGGTCTAACAACTTCATGCAACAAACTTTGTGCAATTTGAGGAAACTGATGTGAGTCCTCCATAATTCTGAAGTAGCGGTTTTTATAAATCTTTCCATTGGCTACTTTTCATAATGATAGGTCAGCCACTTCACTCTTATTGTGGGTATTTTTAATGCACCACCTTCACTAATTACGTCACTTTTGTACACTTCATAAAGTTTCCGATGAATTTCAATTGGTTTGTGGTCTTTAGCTACAAAAATTCACAGTGAACAAAGCTACGCTAACCGTACGCTACCACGGCTGAACGCGTACTGAGCTAGGGGAATGCTCTGACACCAGTATAGCAGTGTTCGAAACACACCATAAGGATAACTGTAATTTCTTAATGTGACATTTCCAACTCAATTGGTGGTCGACAGTAATACCAAGATTTTAAAGTGACTTATGTGTTGAAATTCAATACAATTTGCAAGCTATTCTGCGTGTGTTTGGCGAATGCAGTTGTTCCATGTAGTAAAATGTCTTTCACATTTAAAATCTTAATATCTAATCTATTAATCGAAATTATACATAGTTTATGTACTCAGTATTGAGCTATTTTGTTTCAACCAATATATCCAACTCATGTTCCATGTGCAATTCTAATTCTTGTATTTTTGAGATGTATAATTGAAAACAATATCATCAGCAAAAGCAATTAGGTCTCCATTAAACAAGCCTAGACGTAATTATGTGATATGTACAGATTAAATATAAAATCTTTGAGAGACTCCACTTCTAACTATTGCTGGTGAAATAAGACCAGTTACTCTTACGTACTGAACTTTGCAAGTTAAGTAGCTAACGGACCAGCCAAGCCCATATGCCTGCATTACATAATTTGGTCAAGAGTATGTTGTGGTCTACAGTGTCAAAAGCCTTAATCATATCAACAAATGACCTAGCAGCTGACTTTATTAACCTTTTCGGGACTGTCGACGCGTTGACGCGACTGGAGTAAACTGTCCACACAGACTACGGTTGCGTATACACGTTTTAGAACTTTAACGTTTGAGTACTATCATCGCTTTAACGCGAAAAATGAACTATTTGCACTATCGATAGGAGGCGGCTAACAGTAGAAAATAGAGAGAATAAAATCATGTTTACTAGGTTTTGTTGAAGAGTGTTAGTAAACATGGCCGATTCTTTGCAGTCGAGTTCAGGATTTATTTCTTCTAAATATGTGGATAAATCGTGGAAATTGTATTCCAGTGAAATTTTGCTAAATGAAGAGTCAGGTGATGAATTTGATAGTGATTGTTCTAGTTATAGTTTTGATGATGATACCACGTGTGGAAATGAGGTTAGTTTTAGTGATTCTGTTGTTAGTGAAGAAACTGCATCTACTTCCAATAATCAACAACAAGAAATACAATCTGAAATCCCAAAAAAATTTAAACTTTCAATTATTAAAAACAACATTTATTCCTAAAGTTAGAAAAGTGATAAATAATTGAAAAGAATGACTGCATGAAGGTAAGTGACATAAATACAGCTAAATAAAATAACCTAGTCTGAGCATGAAGTAGGGTTTAGAGTACATTAGTTCCGAAAAGGTTAATTATGCTTTTATAAATGATACTAACATTTTGGTTTTAAAATTATGGACAACGGATTTGTTCATATTATTGATATAGCTTAGGCACTAAAAACTTCTATTTTTTTTTTTTTTTTTAGTTGAACAGTGTTTGTTCTCGATTCAACTGGGCAATTTCTCATATTAGATTAAATTTTATTATTAAACAGAGGATTATTACTCCCTGGCACAGTAACTAAACTCTTAGTTCTATTCTAGCTGGTTATTTCTAATAACCCACTGATTACCTCATCTTGGGATAGTTCAATAGGCGCTTGGGCTCCAAACAACCTAAGCCTCTAGCAATGTTCAACCCCTTCTCTTAACACTCTTAGGGAAACATGAAATCTGTGACGCTAAAGGAAACGCCTGGTCTCAGGGACCTCTATGTAATTTTATCACAGTTTTCAATTGTCTACTATGATGAAATGTATTGGTTCATAAAAAAATGGCAAAATAAAACAATTTTATCTATTTAACTGTTTGTTTTTATTATATAACATATATTTTTGTATAACTGAACAATATTTATGGATAGTGAAGTCAGAAACGTTAATGTAATTAGTAATTAAAAGTCCACATGTTTGATATAGAAAATTACTTAAGGTGTATTATTGACAAGAAAAAATATAACATAATACATATATTTAATGTATTAGAATAATAGCCAGGTGATATAAAACTATTAAAATCAATCATTTGTTCAACACTTATCAAGAACACACAGGGAAACAGCCCGTCTCACAGACCGCTAGACTTTGAAAAAACAATACATCATGACTGTGCGGATCACAGAGAGAAACTAAAATCAAGGTCAACCGGTTCAGGAGGGGGTAGGGGGAAGGTACTGCTTTTGTCATCCGCCGGGCCGAAACAGTTCTGCCACTACAATAAAACAAAAATTCCCTGGGTGCTCGTCAGACCGATGTTTCCTTAAGAGTGTTAATCTTATCAATCACAGGATGTAAGGACTGGATCCAGTGAGGTTAATTTATTTTACTCCATAGGTGTTCTCCTAGGTTGGTTTGGTTAAAATTTATTTCCCACTGTGTTCCCACGAATAGCCGGTAGTTGGGCAACCTGAGCAGAGCCTAGGCTACAAACTGGAGGTCATCCGGTATCCAAAGTTTGTACAATAAAGGCTAAGGTGACGTCGGCTCGCCCTGTGGGTAGAGTAATATGTAATGGTTGTGGTAGGCGGCTGTCTAGCCGGGGAAAGGTTCTTGGTGCGGGGAATGATGAGGTCGGGTGTTACCGGGTTTTAAAAGTGGAGATAGTATGGGGACCTAGGATCAAAGTGGGGTAGTCCGGGAACGCTGTAAGAATATGGGCGGGGTATGACAGGTAGCGGGATGAGAGGTCGCCACGACGGGCAGGGAGCGGGTGTCTGGTCCTTGAAAGGGCCTTGGAGTTGGGAGGTAGGTAAGTGGCGTTGGTCCTGAAAACGACCGTTTGCAGTCTTGGCCGTTTTCGTACTGCTAGTCCTCCTCAACGCTCTGCTGGCCCTTCTCTGAAGACGGCGCACGGCTCGTCGCTCCTCGTTGGTCCGTCTCCCTGGCATGTAGCACAGGGGTCCGCCGGGTCACTACTACCCTATTAATATTTCCCTGTCGGGAGGCGGTAAGGCAGTAGCTCGCTGGGTTTCCCCTATTTTGCTATTTCCCTTACGGGAGGCGAGTGGGTGATGGTAGATAGAGAAAATGATAATGCTCAGGTAGCTAGTATCCACGTTAATGCTTTCTCAAGGCTTCCTATTTCTGCTGGTATGTGTGAGTAGGCTAAAGCGAGTAGACCTCAGAAGAGAAGAGTATGTCTGTCCTAGTCTCTCAAGAGAGGCTAGGAAGAAGAGCAGATGATCGTGTCTCTCGGGTGAGAGACCGAAGATGAAGTGTCTTGGTTAGAAAAACGTCTGGTTTTATATGTTTTTCGGAGTGTCGAACAATGGAGAAACCATTGTTCGACTTTGACTATTATGCGATCCAATCACAGGCCGGCTAGAGGCGTGGGTGGCTTAGCGTGCTGTGATTGGGTCGTACAATCTGAAGTCTTGGTGTTCGGCGAGAGACCGTCCGCGGCCCCTCGCGAGTTGAGTCTGGACCAATCACGAGCTGCCCTTTACTGTTCGACATTAAGGGAGATGTAGGTGTTTGGTTGGCCCAGGGTTTCCGGCACAGAGGTTCGGGAGAAGTGCGGGGAAGTGTTCTCAGTGTTTGGTGTGACCAAACACTGAGAAATGTTGGATTGAGTGAGTCGGGTAAATTAGTTCCAATGTAAAGGGCGATGGCAAAGGTCCTCTTAGCAATGCAGTCATAGGCATATCCAGTTCCATCCTTTGGCTTGGGATAGTTAGCAGTGTTAGTAACCTACCTTTCTGCCACATTTCTACGGAATCCCGTTGTTGTCTGCTGCAGCATACATTGCTCTGTACCAGTGAGGACATGGGTACTCAGGGCTTAGTTTTAGCTCCTGTTTTTCTTTCTTAGGCAACTAATTTTAGTTTTAGTATCCAACACAGTCCTACGATATTTGGTCTTTTCGTGTTTGCGCCATGGTTCTAAGTTTACTTAATAATGAGAGTTGATTTATTCTCTTGAAACATCATGGATTAGTTTTTATTATAAACAAATGATGACAAATGTCCAATTAAATTATTTCAATAATATTAACATTTTGTCGTTCTAACATGTTAATGTGTTTTTTAGGTTCTGTGCAGACTCCTCCAGTAAGTCATGTATTTCCTAACCACCCTCTACTTGAGAATGTCACTAACAAGTAAGTGTATGGTTTCTTACAGTTTGTAAGTTTAACAATACATTTATATATTCAACATTCACTGATACAGTGACATGATTGAAGATAAACGTTTTGTATTTTTGTATTTTTGATGTATGCGCTTTATTGCAGACATTAACCTTAATGTTAGAACAAAACTGAAAATTTACACAAACTCTTTCACATACATATTTATAAAACCTAATACTAACCAAACTTAACATTTAGGATGTCTTAAAGTTCTGATTTTATCAAAATAAAATTTTTTTTTATCTGCTAAGAAATACCTTGAGTTATCGGTGAAACTAAACCAGGAAACTGTCCTAAAAACTAAACGAATTTGAACCAAACCGAATTTGAATTAATTGTGATGAAATATGAAGACTTATAACCTAAACCAATATGCTCAAAGAAAAAATTATGATTCGTATAGTAGGGGAGTGTTTTTCCGGCATAATGCAGCGGGCAGCCAAGCCGGATATTGAGGGTAAATAATTTCCTTTGCAATTAACACCCAATTCGTGATAACTAAAGTTACATATATCAGGCAACACATTTCTTAAATGTGTCATTCATATTTAATGAACATTTGTAAAAATTACATAACCAATAAAAATAAGAACATACTAATAAAAACTGAACGATGCATAAACAAGCGGTCGTGTTGGACCATTAAATTTAAATCATTATATCTTCTGCTGAGTACTGTAAAACAATAAAGCTGTAATTTTCTTGTACAGATGTGAAAACTTGTGCTCATTGTTCACATATCTATAGTGATCTCTTTAATAACAATATTACAAAGGTAAGCACCTCTAATTACTTGTGATATGCAAAACGTATACTATGTATAAACGTGTCTATTTCATAAGGGCTTATGATTAAAATATATTGTGAATTTACTATAGGTTTAGTCTAAATATACAGAGTGTGGAATAAATCTTGATACGCTTGGATAAAATTTAAACACTTTAAGACATCAATAGGAATCCTCCACTGTACCTATTATAACACTTTTCTTGATTTATTATGGTGGTTAAAAATTGTGCTCCCATTTAAATGGCAACCTTAATCTTGTAACATATCGTTGAAAAGGTCTATTTAAAAGAAACACTATGACACGTAGACATCCATAACTGAAATGCCAAAACCTTTACGTATTTTAATTACAAGAATGTGCAATCTTACCTTGTTTTATTGTAACAAGTGTTTTAATTGTTGACCTTTAGTGGTTTTGTAGTGAGTTAATTGTGGGTAAAAATTTGAGACAGCATTCGAATTTGATTCTATAGGTATGGATTGAGCTGTTTTAAAATACTATGGTGTAAGTCGCAGAGACGTCATTTGGTTTTGTTTGGTACACAAGGTTTATCAGGTGTTTCCAAAAGATGTAGTCAATTGGATTAAGATCAGGAAACCTTGCGCTGGCCATACCGCAGTGCCCCTTTCTTGGAAAAACAATGTTTATATAGTGTTGTACTTGATGGCCGTAGTGAGGTGTTGTTGTAACCCCATGTTTTCTGTTTCCTCTCAAAACATGTTTTAGATTACAGGCATGATCTGGTTGACAAATTCTCACAGGCTTACCTTAGAAAGTGGTCCTTGGTATTACCTAATAGTACACAAATAGGAAAACTCAATAAACACTAAAGTTCTGAAATATTTTGTAAACACTGTTCACTTTTTCAATCAGTAGAGAGTATAATAAGAAGACTGAATTGTTGTAATCTAGGATGAGTGCTGAGTGTTGAACCACAGATGATATTTTTTAAGTTCTGTTGGGAGAGAAAAAGGATAAAGGATGATTTATTTAAGATTAAGGTTAGGGGTTCTCTAGATTTTGTGACCCACTGATGAGACAGTTCCCATCTTCTTAGTTCTAAGCGATTTGTAACATTCACAATTCTGAGATCTTTATATCAAGATTTATTTGATTGGTAGAAATGGAATAGTTGCAAGTAACGTGATCAGTCGTAAACGTAATGAAATCGTAAAAGATTGTATTGCGTGAATTATTTGCATTCAAGAATAATTTAAAAAAACTTTAATTCAGAAGTTGACGAGATTTCACAGTTCTTAAAATTACAGGATTATATAGGTGTGTGATTTAGAAACAATCAGAAAATCTTATAAGAGATGTTAGTTTAATATTTTATAATTGTAATAAAATTGAGTAATTTGGTATGTCTAAGGAAATTAAGGAAAATTATATTTTGTAAAATGTTTGGAAATAGTTTTTTTTTTTGTCAGAAATCAGAGTGGGTGGTATTAACCAATGAGAAAACCGATAGAAGGTAAATGTGTGGTGAGGACATGCATAATCCTAGATATCAAAAAAAATATGGACTACTAGCGAATGGGTCTCTGAGAAAAATAGTTCTGGATTAAGAACATTCAAACTCCATCATAAGCTGTTTGCTTGATCTTCCCATTGTGTAATTCAGTACGGAAAATAGTTTTTTTTTTACATTGAACTTTAAAGTAAAGTCAGTGAAAATTATGCGTTAGTATGAGCATAAAATTGAGTTTTATAATTAATAATAACATAATTAAGAAAATTGAAACTTTCTACTTTAAGAAGCTGAGATTAATAGGTTTATAAATAAAATGAAGAAAAATCATGTAAAACGTGATAAAAGAGCTTTTGTAAAGAAAACAGTCATCATAATTTAAATATGAAAACTATTGTTCCAAATAGTTTGAGTAAAAATGAACTTTCAGAAGTATTAAGGAAACATTTTCTATTATTTAAAGAAAAAAGAAAAGGAACTTTATGAACTTTTATTTGAAATTTGAACTTTATGTATACTTTGAATATAAAATATGTTTGTCATTTACAGAAATCGTGTTATATAATTTGTTTATTATAAAATGTATGTATTTCAGAAGGAGTTAAGCAAACCGCCTAACCAAAATATGCTTGTTTAATATATATAAAAATTTATGTAAAAATTAATGTATGTATTTCAGAAGTTTTTCATATCATTTATCATATATGAGTACATTTTCCCTAAATTCACGACCCAAGAAAAGAGTAAAATAAATAAGTGTTTGTGCTTTTCTCACAAGCTGCCACCTGACAATTTAAATTAAATTAACTTCTATATCCATGATTTTTACGTCATCTTGGTGCTTAAGTTGTCTGTGGTTAGGCCAATATATTGAGCTGGGCAAAACATGCACTGTAGTTGGTAGATAACATTTTTTGTCGTACATGTGTGATGACCTTTAATTTTAAATTCTCTTTTACTGGATGAATTATTGAAGTTGTTGGAGGGAAGTTGTATTTTGCATGTTTTGAATCTTGGCCTATTGTATAAAAAATAACTGTGGGGAAGGTAGCTTGGGATAATTGTTGGGATCCGGTAGCTTGGGGTGAACTAAAATAAGTTTCAGATTTTTGGGCGGTTTAAAAAAGACTCTGGGAGGTTCTGTGAGCAGATTCTTGGTATGGTTGGAAGCTTGTAGAATTCTGAATCCTTCCTTCAGTATGTTGTTTGATCTATGTAGGCCTGCGTGATAATCGGTGACCAGAGAATTGATAAGGTTTTTTTTTCTTGGATGCGATATCTGTGTTTTATACTAAATCAATTTTATTCCTAACCATTTACACTTTTTACAAATTCAGGTGTCTTTTTTGTTGTTAAATTCATGTAGTTCACTCTCAATGGAACAAATCCTTTTGGCTCCGATTGCCTGGCTATAATAGGGGAATGGCTCGTTTAGTATTCATAGGATTGCTACTGTCGAAGTGCGAGGTATTGTAGGTAGTTTGTTGTAAAATCCCCTAACTTTAATCGTAGATAAATCATCCTTTATCCTTTTTCCTATCCCAAAAGGGCTTAAAAAAAAATCTGTGGGTCAACACTCAACACAGATCCGTCTTAGATTACAACAATTCAGTCTTCTTCTTAACTCTACTGATTGAGAAAGTGAACAGTGTTTATGGAATATTTCAGAACTTTAGTGTTTTTTGTGTGTTGTGATTTCCTATTTGTGTACTATTAGGTAATAAACAAGGACCACTTTCCAAGGCTATGTGCCCTATTAAACTCTAACCTATAACTATAGAAGTCTAAATTTGTGGATCCAAATTAATATTATTTACACCACAGCCCAGGGAGATAGTTACAAGTCTACTGTGATTTGTGAAACAATGGCTGCTTTGTGTTTGTTTTGTTTTTTCCAAATTATATAAACTGTAATTTTGTTTTACATATACATCTTTATATTTGTTTAAACCTTCCAGGGGCTCATTAATAGAGTACAGATGTGGAAATACCGAGAGACTCCCTACTTAATCTATACCTTTTTTTTCATGTAGTCTCGGATCACTCTCTTTCATCGTTCCTATAACGTCTCTCTTGAAATTATTGGTCTCTCTTCTGATCCTGATGCTAATAAACTATCCGATGGATAGCGGTCTATATTTTATGTTCTTTTTTGATAAGGTGATGAAAGTCGAGAGGTTCATTGCCTGTAAATAACAATGAAAAAAAATTGATTGAAATTGCATGCCACGAATTTGAAATATTTTTAATGTTTAAGAGTGTGCATTATTAATTTTCCCCTTTTAACCGATAACTCATAAAACTGACAGGAATAGGTTTTGTTTGCGTTTACATTTTAGTTTCGCAAAATTTTCTCAAAATTTTTAAAATCATATTGAAGAAAATAAGATTTTAAAAGTTTTGTTCTTGTATCACAATTTTGAGTTCAATTTCATTTTGTGTAAGGTTTATTCATTATTCATTACATATAATAATTATGCAATTTCTCCTGCGTATTGTAATATGAGAAAGTCATAGTTTTAAACAATTTTAGAAGCTTGATATTTTGTAAGTGACTGTTTTAATTTTTTTTTTTCAGGATATATCTGATGAGACTAGCGACGTATATGAACCTTGCTGGACCTGAACGTAAGTTTCATGTATAATACATTTTTTAAATTCATCCAGTGATTGAGAAAGTCATTGAAATGCAGAAGTTTTAATTATTAAAGTTATTTACATTGCTATAAATATTTTTAAGATAGGCTAACTATTTTTAAATATTTATGTTTTGTGTTTCTACTTTTTCATGTATATGTAGTGTAGAGGAAGTTATATGATGGCTCTCATTTTTCGGAATGGTGTCTGTGCAGTGGTCTATAGATCTTAACGTGTGAATTGATTTTAATCAAATTTAAATGTAGGCATATTTTTGCCGTATATGGGAAAGTTTTTATTAATTTTTTATAACACTCCAAATATTTGGTATAAAATTTTTTTTTTTGGCTAAGAAAAAAAAAATGCAGGATTATGATTCTCAAAATTAGCTCAACAATTTGTCCATGAGTAGTCCCCAAACAAACGTATTAGTTTCCATCTCTTAAAAAGTCTCGATTCCTGAGTTATTGGTAAAAAATCAACGTGTCATTGTATATGACTCTACTGTTTTCGTTCAGGTTTTAGTGAAATGTGAAGATTAACGACCCACACCAGTGTGCAGAATCACAATTATAAAAATATTATGTTTCAGCAATAAATGGCAAAAAACAAAAATGATGATTGATCGCCATCAATAAAAACTTGATTTTAATCAAATACAATTTCTGCTGAGGCATTGATTACGGCCGTATATAAATATTTCTTCAAAGACAGCATTTGTGGTATATTTTCATTTTTCAATTGACAACTAACTACCAAAATGACAGCTGGTTATACCAGAATTATTATTAAGGAAGCTGGTTTTACTCCGTAGACACTTCAGCCTATAAAACTTTTGTAAACTTTTTCTTCCTGACTAGCTTATTTCTATGCCCTTGGTTAAGGACAGTATTGCTTGTTGCTTTAAAGGTTTACCAAAGATCAGTTGTCTTCTCCGTCCTAATGTTTCACACTTTAGTAGTATATGTTCTGCAGTTTCTAGGTGCTGGTTGCATAGTCTGGATTTCAGGTTTCCTTGGTGTTAAGATTCTTCTTGAAAATGCCATGGCGTGATACTTAGCTTAATATTTTTCTCTGATTTTGTTTACTTTGTGAAGTGACAAACTTAGAGACTTTCGGATCGGGTTGGAACCAGAGATCTGTAAAGTTTTTCTGTGGAGTATTTTGTCCACCGTTCCTATTTTCTAAGTTCCAAATTTCTAAGTTGATACATTGTTTTAGACTCTTTTTTGCTACTGTTTTAGTTATACTGCATTGTGGTTCTGGACCAATGAAAGATATCTTGGATCCATTTTTTACCAGTCTATCCATCTTTTTGTTGCCTTCGTAGCCTCTGTGACCTGGTATCCAGCCAAGTATTACCTGATTTTTGGTTGAAAACTTAATTAAGGTTTGGTGACAATCCCACACTATTATCCTCAGGGGCATTTTCCAAATGGCTTGTCTTTCTTCTGGAGTATGGTGAAGAACACTTTATCAAATCCCAGGTAGGCTTTCATGTCCGTTGCGTATAAAGCTGGTTAATTTATCTTCCAGTCCTCGGTTTTGAGAGACTTATTCTGCTTGCTAAGCACATCAAGCATCTTGGTGGGATCTACCTTTGAGTAAACCTTAGGAGTTTTGAAGATCACTTTGTAACTCTTTCCATAGCTTAGCAGCATTCCAAGGTTTTATGTTTAAGTTTCCACAGAGCATGATACAGGCTCCAGCTTCTGGGTAGATGTTGAGGACATTCTCTATGCTCTAGGTTCTAGAGTCTAGAGTTTCAAACTCTAGAGCTAGGAAACCCTCAATTTGCTCCAAGTTTTCTATATTAAATTTTTGGTTTGTATATATATTTTTTAAATAGCCATCTTATATGATGATATTGTTTCATTGTATTTATTTGTAAGAGGCTCTTTTGTTTCTGCCATCTTAGGTATTTTATTTTCACTCTCTGAGGGGGTACTGCAATCTGAGCGACTTCTTTTTAAATTGCTGGCTTTTATTGTACTCTGTAGAGGGTTTGTTAGATTTATTTTTGCCTCTACCCACAGTTTTGGATTCCGTTCAATGCCCTGTTCTGTGAGTCTTTCCAAGAGCTTCTTTTTTTCCCTTTTCTGCTTTGGTATATTTTATCTTCACTTTCATCTGTTTTAATTTCTAAATTGTTTCAGTTGAGATGGTGTTTTGAGAGAATCATCTGTTTCCAGCATCATGTCGTCTTTTTCAGATGAGATTTCAGTATTGGTATAATTTATACGCCTTCCCTCCACGTTGTCATTTGACCCAGAAGCAACTGAAGTTGTTTCTGCTTCATTATCAGGAGCATGCTACAGTATTTGTTTTATATTTTGTGATGAATCCATAGTTTTTCCCACAAGTAATAACATTTGTAAAGTGGCTAATTACTATGAAGTGTCGCCTGGTCCTCCCTAGACTCTGCTTAATGCACAATTACTCTTGTATAATTATCCATCGGCACGGATTAACCTTAGGATTACCCTAAGGACACTTTACATCTTAGATTGGGGAATGTTTATTGACCTCCGGGTCTAGATACGCTGTTTTTGTTGAAAAAGAATGGTGCTTTTCATTCACGCACAGCGGTCCTTAGGGAAGCTTCCTCGAATGTAGATGTGATTATCATCCTTTGGTACTCCTTGGGATTATTTGTCCTTAATCCCACTAAAATAACATTAGTTTTGGGGATGGGTGAGTGAGAAAGCTTACACAATGTTTTTGAACCATTTATTAACAATTGATACAATACTGAACACTATTATTCACTGCGGTAAAACAAATGAGCATGTAGTAGTAAAGACCACATGCTACACTTACTGTGGTTAACTACTTACTGAGCTAGTGAACATGGTTACCTCACTGGTCTAACTGGTCGGATCTTGTTGTTTATAATGGCTGGAGTATTGTATAAACAGTTGCGGAATTTAGTTTTATCATTTAATGAACTATCTGGGTTGGTTTTGAAATGTTTGGAAATTTGGTACTCCAATATATCCATGGTTCTGCCTTTATTTCGTGTATGTAAGATTTATTTGTCTTAACGTCAGTGTACTTATAGTATTGTTTTTTTTTTTCAGCACTTATAAACAGGAGCCACATTTTCTATATAACTTATCCCAAGGAATGGAAGACTTCTGATATCATACGACTCTTTAGTTCTTACGGTAAGTTTTCATAATGTGTGACCACCAACTCCAAATAATTCCCTCATAGAAATGCTGACACCAAAGACCATGAAAAATGTCCACTGATCCTATCCTTAACCCTATAAAAGCCCATTCAAATTGTTAAAATGGTCGGCCATTTTTGCTAATTTTTTTAATACTTTTTTATAAATTCAATAAAAAAATAGGAATATCCAAAACCCAACGTGTTATGTATCATTTTTCTCGGAAAGGTTCATAGAATTAATAGGTTCATTTGGAAGTAATAAATTGGAGTTAGTATGTCGGGAATTAAAAAATGTGCAGTAAAAAAAAAAAATGCAAACTCCTAAAAAGTTCCATGTACCTAAATTTTTCTAATTTTTTTCAAGATATACAAAAGTTTTGAAATTTATTTGTGAGTAAAAATCGTTAAAAAAATATATCATTTTTGAAAAGTTACATTTTGAAAAATCAATTTTTATGAAAAAAGTGAAAAGTTAGGATTGTTTTGAAAAAATTAATCAAACACAGTAATATTATCCAAAATACAACTTATTACATATCATTTTTCATAGAGAGATAAATACAATTCATCTGTGTAATAGAAAAAAAAAGAAGATATATTCAGGAATTTGTAAGTCGAGGGAATCAAAAATTGTGCAGTAACCAAATGTCAGTAAAAAATTATATCAATTTCAAAAGCGTTTATTAGAAAAAAAAAGTTTTTGCAAAAATAGCTCAAATGTTTTGAAAAATTCACCAAAAATAATTACTTTATTCAAACTCAACTTGTAATATGCCATTATTTAGAACAGTTTCATAAAATTGTTCCATATTGTTGTAATAAAATAATTTAAAATAATATTAAAATGTAAACTGAAAATAATAACTTTCACTCGATTAATAATCATTGTGAAACATTGACAAACATATATGAATTGTATAAAAAAAAACAATTCATAAATAATTATAAAAACTGTAAAATAAACAACCACACTATGGTACTACCGTTACGAAATAAAATGGAAAAATAAAGATTATTTCCGTCTAGGAAGCATAACTTTAAATGTAGACTACGAACAAAATATTTGCCCTACTGGTATGTCTAATGTGCCAATAGAAATCTCTAATCTTCTTCTTTCCAATGATTTATTGATCATAAAAAAATCGAAATAATACTAATCGATATTTGACTTAGATGACCTGTGTTGCAAATGGCACTGAAGCTAATCGATTTGGTCATGATATTTTAAAATGCTTGTATCTCACCAACTAAGAGAGCGACGATAATTTGGAAGGCACCATTTGAAAGAGAAAGAAGAATACTATAAAGCAGTGTAGTTTGACAGAAATGTGACTTGTGACAAACAGATAAATATATCATAATTTTTGTCTTCTGCCGCGACAACCGTTGTTGTGTTTTTTGCTAGCGATAAAAATCAGTAACTTTTTTGATTTATTAAATTATTTTTGTTACGATTTATGAACTTTTGGTTATAAAAATTTGTAAGTACAGATCATTAGCTTTACAGTGGTACTTATATTATTGCCATAGGACGATTTTTAGTGGGTGAAATGTTAATTTGTACTATGTTGATAGCCACTACAGAAATGCTAAGATGCGACAATGCTTTGTTGATAGCCACTTCCAGGGTTAAGGATATTTGACTAACTGTATTATTATCACTGGTTATGTCTGGTTAATTCCGTTTGTCCTCTGGCCTCTCAATAGAAGCTTTGGTAAGTTGTCCTACTTGTGATGAACGTAGTATAATCCCTTACAGATGATCTCTGTTGGTCACATTGTGTAGCTGTTTACAGATAGTACAGTGGTAAGATTTGTAAATCTATCTTGATACGGTGGAGGTGTGCAGCTATTGTCCATTATTGTGTTTCAAGTTCACTACTGCTTTATTTCTATATATGTGTTTGTTCATGTCCCAGGTGTCTATTGTCTTTCTACTGTTTACTGTTAGATCCAAGATTGGCTTCATTAGCAAACTTTTCCTGTTTTATTTTTCACTAATTTCTTAATTATTTCTACGTTGAGAGATGTTTTCATCCCCTTCCCCTTGAGCTGTGTGTTTCTTTACCATCAGATCGGTGGTTTCGTTTCGTACATGTGTGGGATCTACTGGAGAATTGTTGTTTTCCTTTATTTGTTAAGTAGAATTATTTTGTGGTTTATAGGCGGATATATTATTTTTCAAGTAACAAGTTTTTCCAAGTCTTTGCTTCTTCATCCTCAGTGTTTGTAAACTTTTTTCCTGCTTCATTGATTTATTAAGTAAAAATTCAATATCAGCACAAATGACATATTTGTTTTACATTAGCGTTATTAAAATAATTTTTATTATAATTTGGTTACACTGCCTTCTGTTTTCTTTCAATTCTCATATGTTAAACAAGTATGCTAAATAGTTGTAATAAAGGTAGTGAAAAATGTTTGTTTTACTTTTTTTACGTGTACGTAATATAGAGACGTGTGATGGGTCAAAAAATTGATGATGAGTTTTGTGCGGATATATGTTTTGAGGACTGATTTTAATTAAATTTGGTATATGAGCATATTTTGGCCATATCGTGGGAGTTTTTTAAAAAGGAAAAATATGATTTTTCAAAATCAGCTCAAACGATTTTAATCAAATTTTGAACAAGTGTAGCCACACAAACGACACAAAGAAACGTTCTTGGTCGTCATTTCTCAAAAAAGCCGGTTGGTAATTTATTGGTAAAGAACGAAAAAATCGACCATTGGTTATGACATTCTTAATTTCTCAAAATCAACAATTTCTTTCTAATTGTAGTAAATGTGAAGATTACTGAACCAAACCTGTATGCAGAATCGCAAGTAGAAAAAATGTAATCATACAGGAATAATTGTTAAAAAACAAAACTGACACTTGACGGCTGTCAATAATAGTTTTATTTTAATCAATTCAATTTAAGATTAGATATGTTTATGGCACAAGTGAAACAGTTTTGGCTCTTATTTAATTTAAAAAGTATTTTTTCAAAGCTGGAACTCAACGTTCATTTTCAGTTTGTGTTTGACCAGTACTGTAATGACATTTTTGTTGATGTTTAGTTTTGGTTTGTTTTTATTTGATTTTGAGCATAGGCGAGTGGAGAATGTTTGTGCAACATGTTTGCGTTTATTTAAATATTTGATGCCTTCAAACTGTTCACATTAGCAGGGTACAACCGTCTCAAGAGTGATTGTTACAGTAGTTCATTTGTTATATCCATGATATAGTTTGCATGGACTATGAAGTCTTCGATCAAATCCTCTATCTCCTTGTTGGCACACATTTCCCTCCTTCACAGGATCATAAGGTTTCTTAAATATTCCTCTCTCAAATACTCATTGTGCATTAATGTCATTAGTTAAGAGAGTCTGTGTTTATTTCTTATGATAATAGATTATTGTTCCAGGAAGTGTCTATATCCGTAGGATTACTGGTTACAGTGCTTTGATTACCTTGCAAAGCAAAGAACAAGCAGGTATAGTAACAGAAATGCTAGTTGATAAACGAAGAGGAAAAAACTTTTGTAACTCTGCGTATAAAGTAATTCCCTATGACGAATATGTACATAGTCTAAAAATAAGACAGAAGAAGAATTTCAACCAACAAGTATTTAAGTCATTGAATTTTCAGTATGTAAACAAATATTTTATGGTGATATTTGGCTGTTTGGTGCTAGGCTTTATGATTGGGAGATATTGTACGCTTTTCTTTAATGATTAAAAAGTTTTCTAACTTCTTAAAAGATTTGTTTTTAAATCATAAAAACTGCTGAGGTTATTGGTGTTATTAGTGACATATGTTACACTGGCAGCCGATGACATCGGCTACATGTCACATGCATGGTAGTTGGCCAGAAATATTAATCTGTCTACTAAGATCAAAGGGTAGAGTAGCTGGGAACTTTTATTGCCGAACAATCATATAGTCATTGCATTCAGTTGTTTCCAAAGAAGTTCTTTGGTGCTTCTATTTCAGAGGAAATAATATTGTTTAATCTCATGGTACGTTTTTGTGATATTTGTGAATATTACGAAGACTAAGAAGATCTATTTAGTCTTTTTTTTATACTCTCTACTGATTGAGAAAATGAATAGTGTTTATAAAATATTTTAGAACTCTTTTTTTTTTTTTTTTGGTTTGTGTTTCACTCTTTTTGTACTACAGACAATCCCCGCTTTACGCAATTTTGTGTTTAGGAGGTTTTAAAAAAATGCAAAAGGTCCTTGAATGGTTTTGTATTTGAGCTGAGTTGCACCAAAGTTAAACAAAACCGGTTCTTTTAATGACTAAAATCCTAAGCCTACTTAATCAATATCAAGTACAGTATATATTATGACATTTTATTTGCTGTTGTAAATAGTCCCCGATATACGCGGTTTTGCTTTATGCAGCACTTTGACGGAACGCATCTACTGTTATAATGGGGACTACCTGTAGTAGGACCATTTTCCAAGGTAAGCCTGTGTGTCCTTCTCCATACAAAATCTAAACTAATAGGCTATGTGCACTATTAAACTCTAAACTAGAAAGAATAAGTGAGACAACAGAGATATCAGATATGGATAGGACTGTCATAACACGTTGGATGACGGACATTTTACATTTACAATCTTCTCCTCTAGAATATTATTTTATTTTCCCAAAATTACTTTTATAAACTGTATTTTTGAAATCATAAAGAATACTTATATTGTACATACAGGTTTCCTTTTTATGTAAATAAATTTTGCTCTATGTGCTGTGAAATTCGGAATTTAGTTTTTGATTATCTTTTCCTCAAAAATTTTAATAATTACAAAATATTTAATGCAGTGATGTAGAATGCTCTGAACAAAATGATATTCCTACCATGGCTCATTAGTTTTATTTAAATGTTTGACTAAATGTTTGTAATGTATTAAAAAAGATTTGACCCTACAACCAGTTAGAGGGTGAGCTGACTGGTCATTTGCAGGATTAAGGGAAAATATTTAGATAATATCGAGAAGGCGATAAGTTAAAACTACTTATTTATTTTATTGAGGCACATTATGATGTATATTGACAAATATGATTGCATTATTTGTACAAGTCAACTGCATGAGAATTAAACTTAAAATCCAAACAAAGTTCTATCAATTTGAAGACATTTATCAATTTATAATTATGCTCGAAAATTAATTATATTTCTTAGTACAGGCATTAGGTAATGCTAATGTCCCGATGTCCGTTACATTCTGTCGCTGCAAGACACCATAGTCGCTTGTTGGTCAGGATACAGAATTTGAAAACCTAACCTGGGTGTTAACATAAAACACGTCAGAACACCTGACAATATTCAAAGAGTCCATCCAATTAGCAGTTGATTGTAGCTCTAAAATATCATTTTTTACCACTTGGCATTTCAAATCTTTCTCTTCGCCGAATCCTTCATTATGATATCGCCCATACAAACTACAGGTTGTGTAGAAACAATGAGATTTTATGACAAGAATAACTTTTTGTTTGCATTTCATTCATTTAAGTAATCAACATCCCAACTTTTCACAACTACTGATTATGTTAGACGAAGCTCATTTTCAGTTTTGCATTTCAGTAAACAAACAAAATATGCGGTAGTGATGAAATGAACCCCTAGACACTGCATGGTAAATCTCTTTACAGTGAACGAGACACATTTTGGTGCAGGATCTCGATTTGTTGTGCTTATTTCTTTGACGGTGATAATGACACTGCAGTTTCTGTAAATTCTGAATTTTATGTCAATATGATACCGAACTTTTTCCTCCCACAGTTGTATTGTCAGGGTATTGATATCAGTATCTGCTGACTTCAACAGGATGGAAACCTGCTTGATCGCCTGACCTAACAACAAATAATTTTTTCCCTTTTTGTATACTTAAAAAAAAGAAGATTTTCATCCAGGTGTTCTGGTTAGTTTGAAGGTATTGAGGAAGAAATCAGAAACCTGTGGACATTATACGCCGAGTTATTGATAGTCTAATGTTAGCGGGTACAAGAATATTATTCTGTGAATGGACAGTATTTAAGGAGTATTATTTTCAGGTTTTAACTAAAAAACCATCGAACACACAAAAATGGCATTGTTTTTCCTTAATGTTATTTGTTAATTTTTGTCTTTGTTTCATTGCTGTTTGAAATTCATGAGTTAACTCTGCCCCAGGTTGTTGCTTTCTATGAAGCTGGTAGAGATGTTTTCCTGCAGCCTTTTCTTACACTCAGACAAATAGTATTGAGGTACCTGAACAAGTGACATCAGATGTAACTTTTACAGTTACATAGGTTTCTTTACTTCCTTTCGCCTGTAATAACCAGGAGTTTACTGGAAAACATTGTTTCTTTCCTTTTCTAAATACAACAGTAGACACCTAGCTCAGAGATTGGAGCTAGTAGTCAATTGGTTCAAGATTCATCATTGGTTGCAGGGTTGCTTTTGAATCTTTGAGAATGCATATGACCTTATCATTTAAATTCAGAGAGCACATCAATTGTAAATAACTTGTATCCATATTGAAATCTGTGTTTGTAATGAACATCAGATTGTTAGTTCCAAAACGGGAAACATTTCACACCTCCAATGAAACGATGGAGATGCTCTGTGAACTCTTCGATGATCGATTAATTAAAAAAAGAATATAATGAGTAGGCCTAATAAATTAATTTATATTACCTTTTGTTCCGTCATGTGACTTTGAGTTTGTCTTTATTACAAAGACGCGTTTCGGAGACGTAACTCCATCTTCAGTAATTTCACTCCGTAGAGGTCGTTAAAACATTAAATATCACAAAAACATTGACACTATACACACAATTAAATAAATACACATATATGTTGATTTTAACATTTTTTACATGCGCACGGTTTCATGGTTCGCGAACTACTGGCAATACGGTGAGGCCAAGGTTATCTGACTATTGGTTGGTCATATCAGTTTATTTATAACTCATTGCCGTCTCAAATAATGCATTTGATTGGTAAGATAATTTTTCATTGAAAATGTCATTTGGTGATTGTTTAAATGATTTGTAAATTTCATATTCTTCAATGGCATTCATCATTGGTCCTTTTTTAATGATATGGAGAGGTGTCAGGTTGGATTCAAAGTTAGTATACGAATGCTTGTTATCGATAATGTGTTGTGCGAAACTTGATCTAATAGTGTACAAGTTATTTTTGGGCAAGTGTTCTTTATATCTATCTATGAACGATCTGCCTGTCTGTCCGATGTAAAAACAATCGCAGTTTGTTCCACACAAAACCTGATCACACAGTTTGGCTACTTACAACCCCAAACTAAATGACTAGTTTCTACATCCGAAGCAATCTCCAGTTGGCCTAAAAATCCTGTGTAACTGTGGTTATCATCACAAGCAGCATTATTCTACGAAGAAGGCATAGAAAAATTAGTAACCCAATATGAAAAAATGTTAGTAATTGTGGAAATTATGTATTTTAAGTTAAGTTCTTTTGAGTGAATCTAAAAACAAAATTGTGTAATTTTTTTATATCAAAACAGTACTTACTTTCTGATCCCGCCTCAAATTTACAACATTAATATCCTGTCTGTTTTCCTATCCATTTTTAACTGACAATATTTCCCCCAGTTCTCTTGCGATTGCTCTACTATATAATTAAATGATTTATCACTTGTTAAGAGTGATGCATGTTAATGACTAGTAGTATGTATTAATAGTAAGGGTAGTGGACCCTTATTGAGGTACATTAGGTGTAATCCTTGTACAATTGTTCTCCTTCTACTTATACTCTGTAAACAATTTGTATTGGAATATTGGGGAAAATAATGGTTAAGTTTGTTATTATTACAATTAATTAATCTGTCTTCATCAATCAGGATTTTATTAAACATATTGTTCTATATAAACTTGGTCTATTTCATTAATTTATTTACTCCTTTTTATTTTCTCTACGCTACGTGTATGTGAGAAAGTTAAATCTATAACGTCAAATGACTGTTTATTCTAAAAAGCTTCAGACCATTGAGTAACTAAAAAAAACATAGAGGACACAATAAATTATTGTAACTATAAATAAATGCAGTAGGTTTTTTTTTAAAAATTCAAGTGTCAAGTAATTTTTGTGCCGCTCTGTATTTGTAGTAAATGGTCCATGGTTGGAGTGGAGAAAGGTTATCCGTGGTCTTGAGAGCTCAAAAAAAAAAATGCAAATTTGATTTTAAAAGCAAATTAATTCATTTGCAGACTTAATAAACCCATTATTTTAATAGCAAAGAATATTATGAACCATTATGAAATTTTTTTTTTTAATTAGTCCCAATTAATTAACGCAACAGCCCTTAGCAATCCTCGGCCTGTTAGACAGCTTTTTAACCCGGTGATGTATGGGCAACACATTCCCATTTGCCGTAATTCTAGCTTTTGTAACCAGGATTCGCTACGAAAAGTAACCTCTCACGATCATGATGCTGAATGAACACTAAATTTTTGATTCCCCGACAAAGATTGAACCTGGAACCTCTTCCACACAAAACAAGGGTTCCAGTCACTATACCGGCTGGGACTCTATTGTTATTGATTAAAAATAATAATTGGTATATCATATAAAGGTGGTTAATCTGTTGAAGAGTACAGGAAAATACCGATTAACGAGTACGGCCGTTCTTGAACGTCCTCTGTGCTGTTTGCGTAAATGAGTATGGACGTTCCGGAACGTTTTAGGTTACGTCTGAGCAATAAAAGTATTTATCATAAAACAAATTAGTCATGGCTTATTGTGTTGTCACAATTCAACAAGAAATAGTATTAAGAACACATGAAATCGGGTTTTTCACAATTGTAAGGCAGGACAACTCCAGGGGGCGTGGTTTCAGGAGAATTCACCATGCTCCTGACAACAATTTTCTTGTAAATACTTACTAACCAGCTGGTGGCTATTTGGGACGTTCAGGAACGGCCGCACTCATCAACAGGTTAAAGTGAGTGTATAAAAGTCCCCCATTGTATTAATTTTTAACAATGAAAGTTTGGTAGTTCGATCATAGCTTCCTTCTGAAAATGTAAGAATAAATGGGTCACTTTAAGAAAAAACAAGTTGATGGGAACTATCATTGTACTCGCCCATATCCATCAGACAATGTATTACATTTCTCTTTGGTCTGAGGCTACATAGCCTCCTGTCACTGCAACCCAAAATGGATTTTTTATGACAACTCTACATAATTTGAGCCCAGCCAAGATTTAAGCTCCTTATGAAGATCAAAATTGTTCTGGGGGGGGGGCATGTCTGTTACCTCTTTGGCTTTGTAGGAAATGTTGAATTATATTGGTAGATCAAGAGGTTTTATTCAGTAGGGTAAGTGTGTTTTAAACTGTTTTACACAGACCTCAGAACCTCAGAATTGTGAATTTTTATTGATGTTCACTAGGCCCTAATGGGCCTCATAGATATGTATATATTAAAATGTTTTCACTTGTTTCAGTGTCTTGACCCTGGCAAGCCCTAAGCTGTACACATGTCCATTCGTGTTGACATTTTAAATTTGAGTTTTTTGAATTTCAATTTGGTTCTATATATGTACACTATATCATATTGCATGAACCTATCATAGTTTTTACGCTTAGACTCTGTTATCTGTCCGCGACTATGTTATTAATCCCTAATTTGTGTTAGGTTAGGTTAGTTTTACTTGGGTTTTTAATAATAATTTAAAGGAAGTATATTAATATAAAACAGTTAAATATATTTTTATTGGCTGAACGTACGTCTGAAAAAAGACTATCTGCATTAAATTGAAAGGTAAATGATAAAACAAAGAAGTACATCGATTTAGAGCTATAAACAATTAGAGATATGATATACTACTCAAAAAAAAGAATTTGCTAGTGGCAGACAGACTTTGGGATTGATAAAGTATAACGACATATAACAGAATCTAACAGTTTTATTACCGCTATTGTGCTCATGTACAAATTATAACGACAGGCAGATGGCACATTGAAAATAACTTTTTCAATTTCTTGAGGCGATGAAACGTGAATGGTAAAAAAAAACAGCAATTTTTTTTTTTTTACTAAAACTTACTCTATATTTTCATACACTGGGCAAGTAAAATGGAAGAAAAGAATATAAAATAAAAACATCCTAGCCCTCTAATACTCTAAAACTTACCTGAAATGTATCCCCAGCCCCCCACTTATCTCCTATAAGATATAGTGAAGTTATTGTCAAAAATATAAACACTGACGTCCCAATAAAATGTGATATTCAAATAGTTTTGCGATACAAGGCTATGTCACCCACACGAGCATAGCGAGTGGAAGTTACTTTTTAATATTTTCTACAAGGAACCATTTCCGATAAAAGCAACTTTTGAGAATTATATTTAACCCTTCAACGCGGTAAGCCGTTCCGAGCGCTAGACCCTCTGGTGCGGTACAACCCTTGTGGATTGTCTGGCGGGACTGTAACTTCCTCATTATCTAAGATTATTGCGGTATCATTAGCCACATTCCATATATTTACAACTTCATCACCACTATCATGATTACCTTCAATATTTGGATCACAATGGAACTCCATTTGGGCGTAATCCAAATCATTCCCACTTTCTTCTTCCGAACTCCGTTCTGCCGCCAACAACTCGCGAATATTATCACTTTGCGGTTCCCACATTATCACTAAAACACAATATACACTAGAACTAATCACACAATCTACTGTCGAACTGTTAAAAATATTACACTTATAAATAAATGAGGTTATAATAACCTATAACACACGAGAGCCCTCCACGAACCCACTACACAGACTGAGTAAATCAGCTGTTTGTATATAGCCACTTGTTGTTTCCTTTTCTGAAGGTCACGGTGGTCTAGAAATAAAAATCAATAACTCAACAGATGACATTTCTCTTGGCAATTTACTGGGTATACCCTCAGTTCATAAAAGTTCTTTATTTAGGCGCTAGAATACAGCACGTACCGCAGCGACATTTAGCGTCTTTAGACGGACGGCCGCGCCAGAAGGTGAAAGTTTGGCTGCGTCTATAGACGGTTCACCGCGTTGAAGGGTTAAAGGATCTGCTTATTGTATGATAGGGCTGTTCAAAGTACCTTGATGCCACCTATCAACTTGTTTTATTCACACAATCATCAGTAAAAATGAATGTGTATTCTTTAGAAATATATTACAGATTATGAAGTTCTATGAGCATGACATTTCTCCATACCAGGTATTTCTAAAATCATATTTCTCTCTAGTCAGCCAATGGTGAGTAGAGATAACAAACTCGAGAGTTTCTTCTGGTATACACAAGCTTATTTATTCATTTTTATCTCAATAGACTGCAGTATTTTTCATGCATGAAAGGTTTGGTTTACTTTTATATATTTCCAGGTTCTTAATTTTGCTCTATGAGATCAATAGAATAAATAAGGGAACAGAGTAGAACAGGGAGTAAAAATATACAAAATGATTTAAAATTGCATTGCAATAATTCATGGGCTGATTCTAGAGTTAAAAGTAAGACTAAAGTTTATATAAGCGTAGGTCTATAATTGCTTCATATTCCATCTGTCTTATTTTGTTTACAAAAAAACTTGCATTTCCATAAATATTAGAAATGCAACTAATATTTTAGTTAGATAAAATATTGAGCGAAAGTTTGGTATACACATAATTTATGTGACCTTGTATACCAGAAAATCAAGATTTTATTTTGTATATTTTTAGAATGGTTGATTTTTAAAATGTTTATTGTTAAATATCTTTAAAAAACCATTAACATTACAAAAGGTTTTAAGATTAACATGTACAAGAAACAAAAGATTTAAAATTTCTGTGAAACAAAGGATAACCGAGTTGTCGACAAAAATATTTAAATACCAGTCACCATTTTGAATGTGGTTTTAATTTTTGCTATATTTATGGACAATGGATTTTATCATAATTCCATAATATTTTGGATTAGGGTAATTTTGGGTATTGCAGACAATTACCAAGAAATTATGATTTAAATTTTTTGTCAACATATTAACCTTGACCTAAATAAAATATTTTTTTAAATCATTTTGTTTTTTGTAAGGAGGAAAATCTTTTATTTCTTGAAAATAATTTGTAATGTAATTGTTTACAAGATATTAAACTTTGAAATTGTTCAAAATAAAGTCTTAGTTTTCTGATATACTAGGTAAAGTTACATAAATGGTAAATATCGGTTGTACCTCGATAGTTCTCTTAAGATGCTTAATTGTGAAACAGCTGTTACAATATATTGTTGAATTGTGAAATTTATATCTGAGTTATTATTTATCTCAATATAACATTTCACCAAATACAGTAGCCTCAGACTAGGATTGTGTCTGGTGTAAGGGGCGTGTCCTCCCTTCTACTTGTTTCCCTAGCCTAACTTGATGGTACAACCCATTCCAAGTAACTAGTTACACTGCTTAGCTACATTTAATTCCTAAAGTTACATCTTCGTGACAGACTTTTGTAAACATTTTATTCTTATTTACACCGATAAAAGAAACAAAAGTAGGGTTCGTGTTTACACAGAAGGATTTGAGGTCTATATTTTTTTATTGGGGTTGTACCACTGAAAGTAAACGCAACAAACAAAGTGTGGGGGCCCCTCTTTTCCTCTCCACCCCAAACACATTCCTACCTTGAGTATACTGTACCGACTGTGGTTTAGACTTAATATAAAACAATTTGTATTTTTCTTTTAGAAGACATAAGACTACTTTCAAGAATGCTATGAGAAGCAGTTTCGGAAAACCACAATGTAAGTAAAATTGTAAGTTTTCAAGTAACGAAAAATATGAACTTTTGATAAATGTTTTTAATTCAAAAATTTTATTGAAATCATTTGTGTTGGTTTTGAGATATTCTAATATTCATTACAGTGTCCAGGATTTATTCCCCATTTTACTTTCTTACATATAGAGAAAGGTATGTGATGGATGAGTGAAACAATTATTGATATTGAGGTTTTTGCAGATATATCCATTTTGAATATATGGACCTTGATTAAAAAAAAAAAGGTTTTTGGAATGATACCTGTTTGTTGTATCTATAATGCTCTACAGTACAAACGTGTGGATAAATTTTTATCAAATTTAGTATGTGGCATATATTGGTAATGTCGAAAGACTTCTTTAAGAAAAAATTTTAATAATTCAAAATTTTGGTGTAGCTGTCATTAACAAAAATCAAAATTATGATTTTCTCAACTGGAATAATTTTAATTAAATTTTGCTCAAGTATAGCCTCTAAGGGCTTAAGAAACGTATCGGTCGCTATCTCTCCAAATATGTTGATGTGTGAGTTATCGGTAAAAAACCAAAAAGTCTAATAACAAGGCGTTATAAAAATTATATTTTTTTTTCAAAATTGCCTCCATTGATTCAGTAATATGTGAAAATGAATGACCCAAATAATTTTGTAAAGTTGCAAATCGAAAAATATTACGGTTCAGAAATAATTAGCAAAAAACAAAGTTAAACCTGAACACCTTCAATAAAAGCTCGATTTTAATTCAATATAATTTAATTGAATATAAATTCAATCATATTTGTTGATATTTATTTCTGGTTGGGTAATGGGTAACTGAGAAAGTTTGTGCAATGATTTTGTATCATTTATTTTACTTCCTCACATAATAGAGAATGTTATGTAATGAGTCGTAAATATAAATTATCTCATTTGATTGAAATCACTTGTATCGGTTTATTCTCTGCCCTTTTAATCAATAACTTCCATTTTTAGAGAGATGGTGACCAATATGCTTTGTTTTGGTCTTTAAAGTCTACATTTTAGTAAACTTTTCTTTTTTTTTTATCCAAATCGTAGAAGGAATGGGAAATTATTGGAATTTTGATTTTTCCCTATATTATGTGCTTGTTATGTCAGGTTTTGTGTAGGGATGTTTGAGAATAATCCCCTTATAAACAAATAAGTAATGTTTGTTTATACGTTTGTACTCCAATTATGTATACTGTTCTATCAAAAAAAAAGTTTAACTTCCTTTACCAAAAAAAATTGTCAAAATTCTGTGTTTCTATACCATTACAAATATTAGTAAGCTGTTTCAATATCAATACGGTTTTTATCATTTTTATACAAGGTACTTTTAAAGTTACAGTCCATTTTGAAATTACCATCGACCGTGGCAATGAAGTGCCATGCGTTGTGTTTTATTATAATGTAAAAACTTGCTGTTGGATATTTTGTCAACAATTTGTATGCGATTGTTTTGTGTGAGGAATTTAAAATGGGCACTAAGATAAATAATTCCACTAACTGTGATATATTTTTCTCAACAAAAAACAATGCTCCTGACATTTATAGGCGACTTGTTGAGGTTTATTGGGCCAGACGTTAACCAATATATATATATATATATATATATATATATATATATATATTATATGATATTGAAGTGTTTTTGGAGGCACAAAGTTTCACGACAGAAAGTCATAAAATTTGAAAGACAGATGGTTTAGTGGAACAAATGAATGTGAAAATCGGCGATTTACAGTTTCAGAATTAATTGTCTTTTAATTTTCATAACATTTCACAATCAGTAATACAGTAGAGTCTCGCAAACTCGGCACTCGATAACCCGGCAGTCCGGATTACTCGGCGACCCCGACGGGAAAAAAAATATACTTCTAAAAACAGCGATGTTCGTAAAAGTTCGGCAGATCCCAAAGCGGGCATTAACTTCGATCGCTCGAATCGTTGATGGTACTTTTCCCACGTTAAACTCGTCACAAAGCTTTTTTACAGATTCCCCTCTGTCAAGTCTTTTTAACACATTTAACCGCGTCTCAAACGAAACCAACACACGCTTCCGTTTTCGTAACTCGCTCATTTTTATTTACTGTATATACTGTGCGTAGCCTACCTGTCAAAGAAAACTGAAAATAAATGTTATATTTTCCATAATGTATACTAAATTGATTCGTGGGAAAAAAGCGGCCTATCAAATTTTTTACAGGTGTATGTCTGCTATATCGACAGGTGCCAATGCTGCGGTGTTATTATGCCGTCAACAATGGGATAACGCTATCAACATAGTCGTTTGATATCGCCGCCGCTTTGGTGTTTCAATTACAATTAAATTTTTTGCCCTTATTCCCGATAACTCGGCATTTCACAAACTCGGCACACTTCCGGTCCACATTACGCTGAGTTTTGCGGGACTCTACTGTATATGATATTGTAACATAGAAACTTCATTACAAAAAAAAAATTTGCGTCAGATCGGTTCTGAAATATTAATTAACAAACAGAAATGTGTGGTTTCAGCTCAAATATTTTTACATTGTTTTCAAAAAAAAAAAAAAGGTAAGGTTAGATATAGGCTGTTTTGAAGACATCATCACTGGAAATGAAACCTATATTTCGTACCCAAATATTGAATCAAAACATCAGTTAAATGAAACTGCAAAACCTAAAAGATAAGAAATTTATTAAAGAACATTTTGTATCAAAAATCATAGCTACTGTTTTTGGTAAGACAACATTTTACTGATTGATTTGATTGAGCATGGAACAACTATTAGTAATAACATACACTGTGAAAACTTTGACGATCTATACAAAACAAAAAATGTGGCTTATTATCCAGTGGTATCGTGATTTTACGCAATAATGCTTAATATCACACAGCAGGTCTAACTGTTCAATTGTTGCTAAAATTTGGCTGGGAAATTTGCGACCACCTGTCATGATGTAACCCTGATCTGACATCAAGTACTGTTAGGACATCACGAGTAGTGTAGCGGAAGGACTGTGTCCATTATTGGCTGATGCAAGCTGTCACTCGCACTACAAAAAACCACTATTCTAAAAACATGCACCCGAATGACAATGACAGTGCATAGGGCTTATTAGAGGTCTGTTATGGGGTTGTTTTGTTACCTATCATCAAAATTGATTATTATATAAGCAAAAAAATTCCTCCTGCGAGACTGATCTTTTCAGTGCATGTACGCAGTGAGTAATGTTTTTGGCCTTGGCTGGTATCCTTGTTTCCCTGGCAACGATGACAAGAGCGCTGTCCCCTCGTTACACCACTCGTTATCTCCGAACAGTAATTACCACTTATTTCTAAAGTTAAAGAAGTGGCTTGGATTGCAGTACTTTGAAAATAGTGATGAACTGAAAAAAAACTGATTCAAGAAACTAGTGGCAGATTTTTCACGAAGATGGAATTAGGAAGTTGTTGAAATGATATGAAAATGTGCGTGGAAGTCTTAAAAAAATGAGAGGAAAACGAAGATTATTTTGGTTATAATAAACCATTTTACTTACCAATTACATGAAGTCATCTTTTCTCACCAGACATCTGGATCATAGTCTTTAGATATAAGAAGAAAAACAAAAGAAAAATATTATACGAAATATACGATAAGTTTGTTAATCACAAACAATGTTGGTCTCCTATTTTTGACTGATGTACACATTTTATTTCCTCAGGAAACCTAAAAAAGTGCTTTTCAACATGTCATCCATTTGTCATTGTAGCCTGTATGTAAGCACAATAGTGACTACAAGAATTAAAAAGAACATAAAATGATATTTGGTATAGGGGACTGTAGTATGCTTATATAGAAAGACCCTATTGAAATTCAGAAAAATCAAATAAAAAATGGCAGCCATTATAAACAAGTTTTATATTTGTATCCTCTGTGTTATTCAACTTATAACATTCTAATTAGATAAAAAATTGCAGATTTCAATTCTGAATGTAATGGTACCAACTCGCCATATCTCTATGATGAAAAATAATTGTCAAAAAATGTAATTTTGAATCCTGACCTCTTAAGAAAGTATAATTACGAGATTTACAGGACTGAGTCACTGACATTAAAGTAGTGTGTCGTGAATTCTTCACATATGTACAGTTTCAAAGTCAGATAGGGCGAAGACACTGACACTAGCGAAGCGAGTGGAGATTGTTTAATATATACACATTTAACCGACATCAAGGAAGTATATACACAATTCAAGCTTTAGAAAACCTGTGTAACAATTGTTTTAAACACATACACTATTGGACAAGACCTATTGATCTATGAATATAGTTCCAAATTTCCTACAGTGTTCAAGGGACAGGCGTTATATTTAGACGATCTGCTTGTATTAGATTGTATAATAGGGCTGGGTAAGTACCATGCTGGCACCATCAACTTGTTCTTTATATTTCTAAATGAACAATTAATAAACAACGTGACTCGTATGTTTTTGATATAGAATTTTAGTTTTTATTACTTAAAAAAATTTCAATTTGCATTTCATTTCAGTGCGTAAATCAACCATGGGATTGAATGAAACAATTCAAGATGGAATAAAATAGAATGCAACAACACCTTGTAAGTTAAAGATAATAAGCAAATTGTTTTAAACGAGTTGTAATGATTATCTCAATCAATCAGTCACTTTTCTTTATTGTCTGCCTTATTTTATAGATAATATATTTAGTCAATAAGTATAATTAAGATATATTTTGCGTGACATTTCATTTCAGAACCTTTGAAAGGAGATGATCCTTCACTGGTCAACTCAAGGAATGAATTTTTACAAGATTGAAAATGTTGTAAACAAATTTCAATAATAGTGATTAACATTCACACACAAAATTATAAATTTTAAACTAAACCATATTAAAAATTTTAAATGCTAAATTATTTTGAAAAACCTTTGTAGTACAAGATATTTACACACAAAATTAGATTTGTTGAGCTTTTTAATGGTTAACGTGATATTTTGTAGTTATAATCTAAATGAAATTAGAAAAAAAAATTTTCTTGGTAGTTGTCTAGAATATGCGTTAGCTTCTTTATGGCCTCTATACAGAGCTGCTTTAGGTGTTCAGCGCCCCCGCCCTCTCCAATCGTACACCCTTCTATTTCAAAGAACTTGTCTTTTGTCTGTATATACATCAATACTCAATACAAGCATACATTTAAAAAGAACATAAAATTGAGAATGCAATGGAAAAACTAACAACCATTGTCGAAATAATAATGTGAAACCTAAAATAAGAGGCTTTTAGTTCAAGTAAAAAATGACATTTATAGAAGACTGTACATGAGTTCACAATAAGGTCAGAGAGTAAGGTCAAAGGTGTTGAGCCTAGCTTACTACTTGCTTTACATTTTTCATTTGTTTTTCATTTATAAATACTTCAAAACAATTCCTTTGAAGTCCAGTGCTTAAGGGACATCATTTCCAATGCCCATTATGGCCAGACCATTCAACTTTACACTGCCCATAAAATTTCTCAGGTAGTTTTTCACTTGTTTAAAAGGTTGAAAATGACCTTTCTCCTGAACAGTTAGTGATGCCATGTTCAATACTGTTCTGAGAATAATTTCAACATTACAATAATACTTATCGGCTTCTGCTTTCTTGCCATTGTTAAAAATAATTTGTTTACTCTTTCAAACAAATATTGCCCCACACACTTTTTAAAATTTCTTATAACTACAGTACATTTTTTATATATATAAAAGAAAGGTTTCTATAGCATAGAAGATTGTTGTTGAGCAATGATATTAATTATATACCATTTTAAACTGTATGAAGTGTTTTATCCTGTGTTTTAGACATAAGCAGAACAATGTCTATTACCAGCAATTGTTCAAAGACAATAAATAAATAATAGTGGTAATAATTATTGTTAAATTGCCAACACCTTTATCAAATTTGTTATATACATTACATACATATAATTTAAGCTTTAAAAACTAATCATGATTGTATGATAAAAAATTTAAAAAACATACATTTTCAAATTAAATTTTTCTGAATCCAACTACCGCGAAAGAATTGTATAAAGTAATTTTTTGATAAAAGAATACAAACGCTGTTAATATTTTAACAGAGAGTCAATTTGTGATTTCGGAAAATCTCTCTACAGAATCTGCCATATATAATATATATTAAAATTTATAACTTGCTCGTTAGGTAGAAAATTGCATGTAGCAACTCTGATGTGTGACTTCTCAAAGGCTTTTGATTGTGTTGACTATATAGTTCTCCTTTATTAACTCTAAGCTGAAACGCAAATTATTGGTAACACTCCTATTTAATTAGTTGAAAACAAAGAGTACAGAACCTTGTAGATCTCACAGCTCACCTTCTGAAATCAGTTCTCGAGAAGTCTCACAGGGATTAATATTGGGTCCTTCACTGTTTTTGGTGTATGTAAATGACATGGCCTTACAATATTCGTGAAGAAAAAAGTATCACGTTTGCTGATGATTCCACTTTAACAGTTTTTGGGAAGAATATTGTTGACATAAAAGAATGTCGCTTCATAATTAATTATAGCAGAAAATTGGTTTCTACAAGTGGTCTAAAGTTGAATGAATAATTAATTCAATTATTTGTAACCAGTTGAAACACAAAATTTCATTTAATCACGCAGTATCAAGCGACAGAATCATCAAAATTCTATGGGATTGGTAATTGCTGCTATTTCACATATTTCTATTGCGAACTGGAAGTATGTGAAATAACATCAATTCAGAAATACTCTCACTTCAGATATGGTGTTGCCTTTTGTGGAAATTTGGTACAATCTGGAAAAATTGTTTGTATTCAAAGGAAAAATGTAAGAATAATTTGCAATTTAAAATGTCGGCAATCTTGTAGAAATTCATTAAAAAAAATTACAATTTTTATTTTTTCCCTGAATATATATATTCTAAATGGCATGCTCTTTTTTAACCCTTCAACGCGGTAAGCCGTTCCGAGCGCTAGACCCTCTGGTGCGGTAGTGAAAATCGTCGACTAACATTTCCTCCTCTTGTGGATTGTCTGGCGGGACATTATACGTATTTACATTTACTGTAACTTCCTCATTATCTGAGATTATTGCGGTATCATTAGCCACATTGCATATATTTACAACGTCATCACCACTATCATGATTAACTTCAATATTTGGATCACAATGGAACTCCATTCTGCCGCCAACAACTCGCGAATATTATCACTTTGCGGTTCCCACATTATCACTTAAACACAATATACACTAGAACTAATCACACGATCTACTGTCGAACTGTTAAAAATATTACACTTATAAATAAATGAGGTTATAATAACCTATAATACACGAGAGCCCTCCACGAACCCGCTACACAGACTGAGTAAATCAGCTGTTTGTATATAGCCACGTGTTGTTTCCTTTTCTGAAGGTCACAATGGTCTAGAAATAAAAATCAATAACTCAACAGATGGCATTTCTCTTGGCAATGTTCTGGGTATACGCTCAGTTCATAAAAGTTATTTATTTAGACGCTAGAATGTAGCACGTACCGCAGCGACATTTAGCGTCTTTAGACGGACGGCCGCGCCAGAAGGTGAAAGTTTGGCCGCGTCTATAGACGGTTCACCGCGTTGAAGGGTTAAAAGTAATTATATTGGTGATAGTCACTACAACCAAGAGACGACAAATGCTTCAATATTCAGATTAAAACATATCTTATTCAGCATGTGTTTTACTTGGTGGATACCTTCAACTGTATATGGTCTTGATATCTTTATTTATATTGTGTTAAATGTTATTTATATTTGCACTGTGTATGTGCCACTACACAAATGTTGTACTGCTATTGGTACCAAATGGGACTAATTATTATGAAGGTTGTAACTTTAGATTGAAATATTGTTGGTTACATGACCATCGGCAGATTCTAACCTTTATTTTAGAGCCATCTCTGAACCACATTATCTCATCCATGGGGAAGGGTTTTCTTCCCTTTAACTACTCTCTGTTAGTGTTTAGAGAGTAACAAATTTTATCTGTTGTACATTTTTCGTAAAGTGAAAGGTTTTGAAATGTTTGGCATTAAATATTTAAATTTTGTAATGGTCTTTTTAAAATTTTGTCTAAACATATTCACCAACATCATTCAAAACTGTGTATAAAATTACTGACTTATATAAACCCATTCATTAGGCTCGGAGCACATTAGCGTCATACGTCATTTTGATGGTGTATCAAGGTGCGATTCTACGATATATTGAAATGAATGGAACAATCGTCATACACGTCAGCGTCAGGTTTGTGTTACTTTCGCAACCATTTAGTGACGCCAATTTCTTACAAATGCAGCAATGATGCTAACCCTCAGCGTCTTATAGAAACATGAAAACAAATGGAACCGTGTACTGTATTCTTACATCAAGTGTCGATTAGTGGTCGACTGTGGAAGAGTTCACTGGCTTTTTTCTATTGTAGTAGAAATGTTGTGTGTCATAGTGTTGCAAATTGTAAAGTGAAATGTTTGAGGAATTCGATTCTGAGATTTTCAGTAAGAGAGCGTCCAATTTTATGGAAATCTTCTCTTGATCAGGAACAAAAAACAAACTGCATGGATAGAAATTACAAAAGTCATGTATCCTTAGTTGGAAGAAAAAAATTAAATAAAATTGGTAAATACAACTCATTATTACAATTTTTTTTTAATTAAAAATTATTTGAAAAGTCAAGCTTTTTAACCAACACATACAGAGATGTGTTGAGCGTCATCTGGACATTGCAGTGAATGTGCACTTCTCCCAAGAGTGTATCACCTTGACACAGCATCAAAGTGCTGTGTGACGCCTATGTGCATCAGGCCTTAAAAGTTCTTCTTTTTTTAAAAACATAATTAAACAAATACTAAATGAAACATTTCTGCACGTGTTCTTTAAAACTTTTAGTTTTATTGATATAAAATAATAATATTCACCAATTATTGTCACTTCTGATTACATTTATTTTGTTGATAATACTTAATTGTGTGTGTTAATAATTTCAGTAGAGACGACATTTCATACGGATCCAGTTGTCAGGAGGAAAAGGTAAGTAATGTCCTGTTGGGCGATGGAAAAGTAATGTACAATTTTTTGTTAGTAAAGATAAATCAGTGAAATTTGTCGAAACATTTGTATCTCCAAAGTTTTTTAATTAAAAAATTGTAAGGTCTCCACAACCTGAAAAACCAGGAAAATAGCAAAGAACTGTTTTAAGTTCACAAGATCTTTTATTTATTTATTCAGCAGCCAGCATTATCCAAAATATTAAAGTACAATGAAAAGTAGAAGAGTGTGTGGAGTTTAGAGGTGTCTGAGACACTTCTTCTGTTGTAGTATTTACTATAATGTGTTGACAATACCTATATTATTATTGACATTGCCAAGCTTTGTAATCTGAAGCTGGATAAATAAATTTAATACATAAATAAATATTAAATATTTATACAGGAACATTAAAAAAAATATATTCTGAATGAATATTTAACTTAGTCAAACAGTTGTTAAACAATGACTACCTGACTATGTTAAATATTATTATATTCAAAGCATGTCGCAAGGCATTATGGATATCACAAAATATTCTGTGATGGGTGTCGCATGGATTCCTCTATCAAATAAAAATGATTTTCTTTGAATATATTATATTATTTTGAAAACCTTTGTTATTATTTCAATTTTCTGTGGGAAACTAGTTTGGAGGATGGTACCATAAAATGCCGAGATTCAGCAGTTTGAGCAAGCCTATCTTTTGGAATGCTTAGGTTGTTTTTTTTTCCAATTTAATTTTGAGTGTACTGTTAAACCTAGAAATTTCCTCCTCTCTACTTCACTCAATTGGTAACTATTCACAAAAACTGCTGTTCTATTCTTTGTTGAAAACAAAAGTTTTTTTTTAATGTAGGCTCAAATTGTGATTTTCAAAATACTCTATTGATTAAGAGATGAAAGAATTTCCAAATAGTTATGCCTTGATCCAACAGATTGAGTGTTGATCATCTGCATACATAAATACATCCCCAAGATAAATTCAATAATAGATCGTTCGTATATAATAATAACAAAACTGATCCCAAAATTGAACCCTGAGGGTACCCTATGGTTAATCCTAAGAATATCAGACATACATTTTCCTCTCAACATATGGAAGTTCAATGTATTGAACTCTATTTTCCAAATATTTTGTAATTCAAATTAGTGCTTTTGAATGGGTACCCTATCTTTTTACTTTATTAAAAAGCAGCTTAAGATTCTTATAATCAAAAGCTTTGCTGTCATTTATTAAAACCTGGTGATAAATAAAGAGCAAAGGGTTTTAATTGATTTTATATTTTAAAAAGAAAAGCATGAAGTTATTATTTACTGAGTTTATAATTTGCACAGCTATTAGGGCGCCAGGTAGCTTTCGCTTACCAATTTAGAAAAAAGAATTTACTATTATTTAAAATATCTCAGGGGTGGATTCTTTTGAAAGTGTACTTCAGTGATTTATCTGGCGAAATGAAGAACTCATATTTTTTCTGAAACTTGACATGAATTTATTAACACAAAATATTAATACATTAACATTTATCATCAAAACAAATCCTATAGATCAATTATATTTAACATCCTAGCACTATTTATTATTATTGCCTTTGAAGAAGGTCTATTTTTTTCAAATCTTGAGTTTATTCTTGAAGTTGCAACTAATAAATTGTTTATTAAATCAAAACAGATTAAAATTATCTGTTTTTTTAATTTTACATTTTTTTTCTTTATCAAAATTTATACTGGTCTGTAGACACTTCTTATTCTCAAAAACATAAATGATTCTTTTAAGTATTAAATTTATAAAAATAATACATTAAATATACAAAACTTTACATAGATACATGAGATTTTATTTCCAGTGTTTTGTAACACTGATTACCGTCTTTTGTTGAGGATTTTCCTCTATGAAGCACACGTGATGGCTGTCTGTCCACATCGTAGTAATCACACATTTCAAGTTGTTTAACTGCACTCGTCTTATTCGTGTTTAGAATGTTCATTAATTTCTTAGTTCATTAAACACTTCGCGATTGTTCATCTTTCAACCGCATTTGAATACGATACGCGTGTCTTTATGCAAAACACGCTGTTCGTACTATACACTTTGTTCTGTTCAAAAAACTAATACCATTTTTCACGCTCATCCACAATGTACAAATCACTTTACATTTTTAACAGTTCGGCACACAAAATTAATACATCTCACCATCTACAGATTCAAACTATGACTGTATTAAAAACACCTTCACCCTTCAAAGCTCCTTACTAGACTGTCTTCCCCAAACTCTGGACTCCGACTGACTTCCCTCCTCGTGGTTATTTTCCACATCTTCCGGTACAGGGTTCACACTTCGTTGTTCCAAGGATTCGCATTAAATTCTTGCAACGTCTGTGATAAAAATCTCTCGCATACGTTCACTATTTAATAGTCTCATTCCACAACACATTATTTATTTTCTTATTATTAATTATATCTAAAGTTCTATACATTATTATTTATTTAAGTTTGGAAATCTATGTTAATTTAATTTTCTTTATTTTTAAAGTATACTACTAGTCATGTTTTCGACTTATTATTTCCCCCTCCCCATTTAACTCTAACGATTCCCGGTTACTATTATTTCAAATTAAATTAACCCTTTTTAGGTATTACAACCCAAGTCCATGAAAATATTTATATAATTTTCTTTTTATTAAGACCAGTTAAAATTGCTTTGACGTTTTTAATTATAACATCAATAGTGCTTTTGAACCTCTATTGAATTTTAGAAATAATATTCTTATTTAAAGTCTGTTCATAAAAACTTTACGTTTATATTTTTAGTTGTAACTCTCAGAGGATGATGACTTGGTAATATAACTGGATTTATCACAGTCTTAGTTTTGTTTCCTGTGTTTATGGTTTGAGGAATCCTGGTTTCCTTATTGTAAATATCACCAGAGTTCCTTGGATTATTGATAGAAAAAAAACTGCATTATAGTTGTTTTAACTTTTAACTAAAGAATAATTTTAATTAAATCTCTCGTTACAACCACTGTAGATTTTAATTTACTCTTATTGGTTTCAGCTAGCAGAGAAGAATATCACAGCCTCGATAAGAAATCACTCTAATTGTAACAGTGTTTATTTACATCAATAAAGTACATGCGTTTACTTTAATACTAACCAGTTTTTACTATAATAGCGAGGAGTTTTAGCTTTATGGGAAATCTAAACACTAAAGAATATTTAATGTTTAGCTATCTTATATATAAAAGCAATACCTACTTTTTTCATTATATTGAGCTTACAAAACTAAATTATTGTGATGATTCGATTTATTTCATATATTATTGCTGCTAATGATCAAAATTTCTGGTAACTCAATATATTGCTGAAGGTTATTCGGTCATTCTTGATTTAATTTAACTTTCAACTGTCACAAGTAACATATTCCAAGTTAGAATAGATACAGACTGAAAAATATAGTTTCTCAACCCCTTCCTACACATTTTGGTGTATTTCTCATTCTATATATCGAAAGAAAGTATTATGAAGAAGGAAAAATCAATGAGATTTTCTTTTTATATACCGTGTGTCCCAAAAGTCCTGGACTGGTTCAATAACTTGAAAACCCAAACAATTAGGAAAAAATATATATATTTTATATTTGCCTACTGGTGATAAAAACTACTTTTTGGCAAATGAGACATTTTTACCTGTCCTCCAAAAATGGGGGTTATGGGAGGCATAATAATCGTAAATGGAAACCCCCATCGAGTGACCCCCCTCATGTTAAAGGACTTATTAGTAAAATACAACTGCTCAAACTAGAGCTCGATAACTTGCTCCTATTTAAAATAGCTGTCTTCAAACGACCATTTTACTTTATTTATTTAATTCACAATTATATGATGCATCAGAATAACAATGTATTAAAAATATTATTTGTGACTGTTGGTTGTAATAATAATTACTATTATTTCATATTGAAAATAGTATGAATTTCTATTACAGGGTGTACAAAAAAAAACTAAGAGGGGGTTAGTTGATGAATTTTAATATTTAATTTTGCAAAACGAAATTTCTCAGTTATCCAACATATCAACAAATACAACAGTATATTTCGAGAAGTGTAAGTTTTAGTGGGCTTTACACTATAACCAAAAAAAACATAGTTAAAAGTTCTTTTTAAAAGAATTAAGTACAAATCTCGGCATTTTATTGGGAATTATCAGCTTTAACTTGCTCTAAACCAGAATGGATTGGTATTTAATACAAATCAATAATTCAAAGTTCTTTATGCACCCTGTACTGGAAATCTGTATTTTTTTCAAAATTCAATAAAACTAATTATGATTACAACATTAAATTTTTTAAATACCTTTTGATCCCATATTCTTGCCTTCTAATTAATTGTGAATGAAATAAATAAATAAAAATAGTTGTTTCAAATAATTAAACATCCTCCATTTTAAATTCGGACAAGATATCAACCTCTAGTTTGTACAGTTGTATTTTACTAAATAAGTATAAAACCTTTTTAACATGAGGGGTTACTCCATGGAGGTTCCATTTAAGATTATTGAGTTTCCCCCAAAAATTCCCATTTTGGGCGGACGCACATGATATATATTTTGGTGTGTGGTTTGATGACAAACTTTGCTATTTGTTATTGTAATTGAGTGATACCATTAGATACAGAATTAAAATCTTGATATTTTTATCTAATTTACTGTATTATAAGTCGAATAACACACGAAATATGAACAAAGAAATAGCTGTAATTTTGACATTTTTAATTAGTTTTTCTGAATATCAATAGGGGTGGCACTTTTAAAATAACTTTTTTGGTTTCCTGAGACCATGAATGTAAAGATTATACAGAGGTTAAAATGTTTTGTGATTACCAAACTTATATTTTGTACACTTGGTAAGTAAATTGACACTTTATTGGAAAGCATCAATTCTGATAACTTTATTGAATCAATGTCTTTGAAATCTTTCACACAATGTGTCGAATTTTATTATTAAAGAAATCAAAGTGATGTACTCACAATCTGTAAATCGTATCCTGCTTGATATTATTGTAGAGTATAAGCCTGACAAGCAGGAAATTTGTAACTCAAAATAATATTAGTTAAATATGCAGAGATAAAACAAACAAAAATCCTTTAGTTTGCTTCACTACTGTCTACGGTGGAGAGTTAAACCATGTTGAACAAATACCAATATAAAATAAACGGAGACATTAAATTAGTTATGGAGGTGGATGCTACGTGGAGGCTGCGATTTATATTGGGGCAGCTCACAAAAATGAGCGTTAAGTTCACTCTTGTTTATAATGCGAGCAATGGCTCATCTTATCTGTCATTTGTGGTCCTAACTCTGTGAGAATGTTAGGATAAGTTTGAAATAGATTCACTGGATATGAGATGTGATGGATTCACGATAAGACAAAAAAGGAAGTCGTTACATTTTGACTAAACAAATATAATGTAATTAACTTTGACATACAAATATAGCACACTACAATATACGGTACAAGATTTTATGGTACAAGATTTTATGGTATAAGATTTTCCACATTTGATGAAATTTTTCGTTACCTTCACTCGGAGGATGAAACTTGATTCACATGCCAAAATTTCAACCAATCAGGGGGTTGGGCAAGATCATCCAGATCCCAATCCATTGGTTGAACGCCAAGAATAGAAATGCCAATGCATTCCTGTGTTTTCCCCATGTACCTCTCATTCAGAAAAGGTAAAGATAAATAGATCTATTTCAATGATTGCAGTGCAGTGGTAACTCTTAAGACACACCCACAAGGTAGGTATAGAATGTCCTTTATTAATTTTGTGTAACATTTATTTATTTATTATCTTAGCCACATTACAGCACACAATTACAGGAAATTTCCCAGGTGGAGTCACAATATTCAAGTCTAGTCTAGAGTAAAACATACATTCAAACACATCAAATTAACAATTTTTAGCTTATACTAAAATTTAACATAAACTGGTTATATTCATCTCTAGAATAAAAAGAGTTTCCTTGCAGAAGAGAAAGAAAAGTGTTTTAAAAATTTTGAACAGGCTAATATCCTAATATAATCTGGTAGTTTATTATAGAATCTAATACCAATATAATACGGAGAGATCTCAAACATGGTCGATCTATGAGGAGGGTAGTTAAGTAAGTATCATAGGATACCTGAGATCACATTGTAGACTTGTAAATTTTGTAAAATTAGTTTTAACAAAATGTAGTGTTTTGATAGCAATATTTTATGTTTTTAGAAGATTGGTTTACACAATTCATAATAATTCAGTTTGAAAAAAGCCCTGATATTTTTTTCATATACTAAAGATTTGCTTACTATATGCAAGTTACTTGCTCTTCTAATAGTTAGAATCACATACAATGTTTTATTTAATTTATAAATCAGATCCGTAGTATGCTGCCTCCATGTTAGTGTTTTCCACTTTATTATTTTTTTAAAATTAACAATGGGGTTTTAATACTATAAAGATAGCTCTCATAATTTAAGACATTGTTAATTGGTGTAGAATTGTAAAAGGTTTTGTTTCTATATTCAGCAGGAGACCATTTCTCTAACACCAAGTGTTCATAGCATTGAGATCTTGTTCCAAATATAGCTTTAGATGAGCTTTACTTGTGTATTTCATCACAGCAGTTGTGTCATCACCAAAAAGAGTTACTTTAAAATGTTTCACACACAATGGCAGGTCATTTACATATATTATAAAAAAACCAATGGTCCCAGAATTAAACTTTGCGGAACCTCAGTTCTGATTTTCAAGAATTTACTAAAAATCTTGTTTTGGGAAACAACCATCCGTTGATAACACTGTGGTAGGTATGAACCAAACCACTATAAATACTCACCCCCAACACCATAAAAAGATAACTTTTTTTTTTTTAACCAGACCATAGTCTGTATAATCAAACGCCTTAGATAAATCAAGAAAAGAAAAGCCCCAACAACAAACTCTGATACAGCCACCTCATTAATGAAATCAAATATTGCCTGAATAGTGTTTTTACCCTTCATAAATTCAAACTGTTTTGTATTCAATAAATTATTATTCTCAAGGTAATTAACCATTCGATCACACATGGCTCTTTCAAATACGTTTGATAAAATAGGTAATAGAGAGACAGGCCTATAATTGTTTAGAGAGCAAGCATCTCCTCCCTTGTGTATAGGGATCATATTTTGTAGGGAAAACTCCAGTTTTTAATGACATATTTATGAGAAATACCAAAGATTTTGAAATAAATCGAGGAGTATTTCATCCCAACCACCAGCCCTTGAATTGCTTAGTCTGGTTATTAAAAACTTCCTTCTTTGTTACCGGTTTCAATTGATTCATTTTACAAGTAGGATTTACTCTTATATTTATAAAGTAAAGTGGTGCAATGTGATTCACAGATTCATTTAAATGATTCACCACATGCAATATATATATATATATATATATATATATATATATATATAGCTGGAACATGTTTACTCGGTACAGGTTTCAATACAAACGCCCAGAAATCAGTGTTGAAGCTATAAAACTATTTTTTTGAGTTCCACTTGACCCTTAACCTTTAATGGGGGACGGCCCACAAGGAGTCGGAAGAAAATCTTTAACGAGAGCATAGGTTGAGTTGTACATCAAATTAAAGGTCTTTAATAGCACAGTACAATACCACAAATCCGACTTCAAACGGACAACCGAGCCGGAAATGGCAGCCATTCAAAGATGGCATGAATTTGAAATACTATCTTTAACACTCAACGCCATAGTAACGTTCATAAACTTTAAAACGCCACCATTTTTTTTAGGGTGAACCTTTTGAAGTCGGATTTGCGCCATTGTATTCTACTAAATTAGACCTTTAATTTGATGTACAACTCAACCCACGCTCTCATTTAAGAGTATATTCCGACTCCTTGTAGGCCGTCCCCCCGAAGTGGTAGCGGCTCATTGAATTTGTGATAAAATAGTGTTTTATGCCCAGTAACAGTGTACCAAGTTATATAGTTCCATCTGTAACAGTTAAAAAAATATTAACCCGTTCCGGGACTTTTCACCACCCCTGTATATATATATATATATATATATATATATATACAGTGGCGGCTTACTCATAAGGACTCTCGGACGCCGCCCCCCCAATGATAATATTATTTTAATAATGTAAATACCTATATGTATTTAATTCTTTGGAGATAAATGAATTATGAATTGCCGCTATGGATTTCACCATCATTTGTAGCGGAAGTTTTACAATATAAAATATTTGACGAATGTATTCTGGAGTTCGGACGCTGGCCAGAGCGTCCCAGTTTCATTGCATGTAGTCATATGGGGAAAGCAGCGAACAGAGCTAAGGGTGCCGTGACGTCATTTACACAGCGTGTAATGGGCTTCTAGGGCAGAGTCCGAAGCTGCGCACGCAGACATCAGTCAGTGCAGCCACCATAAATTAGATGTTCCGCATTACTAAAAACCTTGTTTTCGATGGGCAAAATAAGTTGGCGCAACTGTTCTAAATAGTGTCTCGCTACTCACACAATTTGTTTGTTTATGTTTTTAAGTTTAACCCTTTGTGATTGTGAATGTTAAGTGAATGTTTTAGAGATTGTGAATAAGTGAATTAATTAGTACGAGACGAGTGAGTGTGAGTGTGTTATTTAATCAAGTAGTTTTGTTTTGTTAAATAATGGACGCCAATGCCGTTGCCGGTAATATGTCAACGGTAAACGTTGTGACAAATGATGTAAGTATAATCATTAGTCAAGGAATTAAAAACATAGAACATAGAATTGCCTTAAAAGATTTAGGACCCCCTAGGCCTGACATGGTAATAAGTAAAACTCAAAATAGTTCAAAGAACAAGAATAGCTTCACCCGTAAATTTTCACAAAATTTGTACAATTATGCGGATTGGTTGTGTGGTTGTAAATTAAAAAACTCATTTTTCTGTTACCCCTGCTTAGTCATGGGAGTTCCAGATCGTGCATGGACTGTAGATGGCATTTCAGACATTAAACATTTAAATGATAAGGTAAAAAACATAAAATAAGTGAAAAACACATAAATTAATGTATAGAATATGCTGTGTTAGGAAAGGTTGACATCAGATGCCAATTGGATACAGCATATAGATTAAAAGTCCAAAAACTAAACGAAGAAGTGTCGAAAAACCGATATATTTTAAGTAAACTAATAGACGCTGTTAAGTTTTGTGGGGCATTTGAATTAGCTTTAAGAGGACATGACGAACGTGAGAATTCAAACAATCCTGGAATTTTTCGAGGTCTTATTAATCTCATGGCAGAATTAGATCTAACCTTAAAACAACACATTGACCAAACAAATAAAGTGTTTTTAGGGCTTTCCAAAACAATCCAGAACGAGTTACTAGACTCAATTTATTATGTGTGTTTAGAGATTATTTGTGACGAACTGACTCAAACCAATTATGTTGCGATTGAAGCTGATGAAACAACAGACTGTGCTACTTTGTCTCAACTTGTTTTTGTTGTTAGGTACGAGTTAAAGGACATAGTAAATGAGCGATTCATTAGTTTTATTACACCCGAAGGCCATGATGCAGCGTCTGTTTGTGAAACTATTTTCAAAGAGCTAAACAAATTAAAACTTGATAAAACACCTGATAAAGTGATTGCACAGAGCTACGATGGTTCTTCAGTGATGAGTGGCCAACACACAGGTGTGCAAACACGAGTCAAAACTCTGTACAAAAATGCAAATTTCGTACATTGCTACGCACATCAATTAAATTTAATTATAGAACGCAGTGCAACACAACATAAACAAGTTAAAATATTTTTCAGTCATATCGAGGGATTTTCAACTTTTTTCTCACAATCAACTAAAAGAACAGCAGTACTTGACGAAATTGTTAAAAGACGCATACCTAAAAGCTCTAATACTCGTTGGAATTTTAAATCAAGAATTGTCAGCACAGTATTTAAATATCGAGAAGAGTTAGAGGAATGTTTAAGTCACATATTAGACGACGATTCCAATGACTATTCCACAATAAATAAAGCTGTTGGCCTAAGACATATTCTAAAAGATGAAGCCTTTATTTTCTGGTTAGAATTTTTTAATAAAATATTACCCCATTGTGACATTTTGTACAATGAATTGCAACACAAAACAATTGATTGTATTAAGGCTTTTAAGTATGTGAATGAGTTCAAGACTGTTGTACAAGGTATAAGAAACTCGCCTGAGCTAGATCAGCCCAATACCAGCGAACCCGAACCAAGTAAAAAACGTGCACGATTTGAGGATGGAAGACGCATTGTTGCGAAGGAAGTGTGTGACGTAATCACGTCCGGTATAGATAGCCGATTCACATTCTTAGACCATTTGTCCGCCGCAAAACTTTTCCAGCCGAGTTTGTTTAATCAATTCAAAAATAATTTCCCGGAAGTAGAATTATGTACTGCTGTAGATTTATACCATCTAAATAAAACAGAACTGAAACAAGAATTAACAGTTATGTACAATAGGAATGACTTTTCAACGGCAACAGGGTCTTTACGGTTACTTAACTTTATCTATGATAATAATCTTAAAGATGTGCTTCCCGAGTCGGTAAAACTTTTACAAATTATATGCACTATCCCAATGACAACTTCAGAAAGTGAAAGATGTTTCTCTACTCTAAAACGAGTAAAAACGTTCACCAGAAGCACGATGAAAGGAGAGAGACTTAGTGCCCTCGCTATGTGTTCCATTGAAAAGTCATTGTTATCAACTCCAAATTTTAATGAACGTGTGATTAACCACTTCGCTAGTCAGAAGGAGAGGAGGGTGGACTTTACTTACAAGCAGTTAAATTGAAGGTAGGCCCTATTTTTATTTTATTAGCTATAGACTATACAAATTTTGCTTTATAATCGCTATGTAGACCCCACATGTTTTTAATATGGAATGAATAACACTTGTGTTACGCCTGCATTCTGAACCGTAGTGTATATTTTGATAACATACCTTCCCTTACGTTTATGAAATAAAACAGAGCCCTCCCATTGCCCTTAACCACCGACCGCTACTGTATATATATATATATATATATATATATATATATATATATATATTGGCATCTGCTTTTGTTGGAGACTTGTAAACTTTGGCCAATGAATCTATTCTATATTGATTAGTGTACTTTGTTCCCGACCTTGGGTCTCATTTTTTACTACACCCCATGCCGCTCTTATTCTGTTTGAAGCGTTTAATATTTTACTCTTATTATATTAATTTTTTGCTACCAAGATACATTTTTTAAAGATTTTTTTTTTTTTTTTTTTTTTTATGGTTAGATACATATTTGGAATATTGGATCATTTGATGTTTTAGCAATTATATGCAACTCCCTTTTTCTAGAACTTTATATTCTTAAACCTTATTTAACCCAACCTTTATTGGTAATTTTACTTTTATTACATACCCTTATTTGTTTTTGGAAAAGTCAGATTAAAATATCTTATCATATTTTCCTAGAACATGTTATCTAAACTGTACTTATCTTCTGAAGTTTCACAATTTTCCCCTTCCATAGCTGTAAAAAAAATTAAAAAAAAAAAATTATCCTCCTAAAAAGAGCGTCCAAGAGTAAACTCCCTTTTAGGCATTTTATGTTTTATATTACAATTATTTATGGTGACTATTTTTGAGCAGTATGATCTGAAAACCCCAACTCAATTACAAATACCCTGCAAATGTTAGGATGAAAACTTGTGAATTTATTGTCTATACACATTTTTGTATCTCCCTGGATCCTTGTTGCCTCAGAAACATGGACCTTTAACCCTTCGCACGCTGAATAAAATTTGCTTTATTTCACCTCAACGCTGAAATAACTTATAAAATTTTTTTTTTCTTTTTTCAAAGTTAATTTTTGTTTTCGTTTTGTATGTGAAAGGTTAATTTTTAAAAAAATGTCATCATTGGTTTTCGGCTACATTTAACATTTTTTATTACAACAACAAAATAGTAAAAAATTGAAAAAAAAATTAGTTTTTAATTAATTTTTGTAAATTGGAACAGTTATATTGTCAAATAATATATAAAAAATACAAGGTAATGTTAGAAACACAAAAAACAATACTTCTTCAAAACAATGCTCAAATGCAAACACGGAGGTTGTCGCCTATCAGATTAATGAGACTGCGAGTATAGCCGTTATCCGCTCTGTAGAAGCTATAGAATGCGTGCGCCGCTGGGCAATCCCAGACAAAATAGCATTCCCCTCCATTGCCTCGAGGCGTAGAAATTTCAACAAAACGTTTTTCTATTCCGGAATAGACAGCGAACATGCCTCTGCATTCTACCGGAACTTTGGTGAACTAATTAACTAACCATAGGCTAAAATATATTTTTACGACTTTAATCGTCATTCGCCTTTGGGTCAAAGTCTACCATTGCGGCTATACTCGTTTGCCGCGTGGGAAGGGTTAATAGGCCAGATCTAACAATATTCATAAATTCGTGTTTAAGAGTACTTTCGTTAAGTAAATTAATATTGAAATCACCAGCAATCATTATATGTGTCATTTAGTATCATTATAAGTTATATATTTTAAAAGAGCCCAGAATTTACCATAAAACATATTCAAACTCGTCTTATCTTACTTATCTTAGGTAGTCTGTATATTGTTAAAACAATCAAATTTGTACCACAAAACACAACACTCAAAAATACTCTCAACAGAATATTTGAAAAAATCTAATCTTTGCTTGAAGCGTAACTATTCTAATATAATTTGCAACTTCCGCCTCTTGTTATACTCATCCTAGAAAATATATCAGCTAATTTATAACCAACAATTTTATATAGGAAAAATTTTGTCTCCTTTAACAACCAATGCTCACTTACGCATATTAATTTAGGTTTTACAGAAAAGTTCTCAAGAAATAAGTTAAATTAATCCACTTTATTTTCTCCAAGTAGACATTTCACATTTAAGTGTAAAATACTTAGCAAGCTCTCCTCAACTCGTCTGTATGGTAGGGGTTGCATACTCACAAAGTCTATTAGTTTTTTTTATGAACAATCTACTCTACAAAATTATAACTAGAATCTCCTAAATCACTTTCAGTCGAATTATTTATTTATTCTTGTTCAGTCAAATTATTTATTTGTTCTTTGATTTCCAGTTGGGCTTGTTTGGCTCACAGCCCTACCAGCATTTTCTTCCCTACAGGTATTCAAATTTATTTTTTCCCTTTCAACAACCATTTATCAAGGAGGATTGTTTTGGGGATCTTTCCATTCACAACTTTTATTGTGTTTGGTTCTGGCTGGATTTGACCTTTATTCAACCACTTTAGCAAAAAAGTAAGTTTATGTTTCCCACTTGAAGCATCACTAAACTTGTTATCGGATTGCATTTATGTTTAATTAATTATACTAGTCTTTTACAAATAATTCTCTTTCCCATCACATTTATTACATCATTGGTGGTGGTCAAATGATAAAGTGACAATCATTCACAAAATTGATTGATATATTTCTTGCATCCCTGTTGTCAATACTATTTATAGAATAGTGGCAGAAATTATTTGCCTGTTTAATTAATTATTTTTTAGTAAGGTATTTTTAGGTATAAGAATTGTATTAAAAATAATATTTGTGTTGTGGGACAGGCGATAAGTCACTCAAAGCTCTCTCTCTCCAGGGTGGTTGCATAGCTCTCGCTCAATACAATGTCATTAGCATCCCCAAAATTATGACAATCATTTAAAGTAAACTTATCAATAATATTTTTCACTCGTGCCACCACAGTCTCAATGAAACCTGGGGAGACATAACCCATATGGTAGTCGTAAGCTATTATTTAAAACATTAGCAATACCATGATTGTGACTGTCTCCCACTATTAATATTTTATTTATTCTCTCAGTACTCTTTAAAGCTTTTCTCTTATTAATTTTTAGTCTTATTACTATTTTATCTTTATGGGTGTTTAACAGTGATTTTGGCCTTTGTTTTAACAGTGGCACCGTTTTCCTCAGACTACTTGTTATTTGATCTAGGCTTATTTTTCGCTTCTCATTGTAAAAAATCAACTTTATTTTCCACATCAACATCAACCCCACGGTTGTAGCTTTGTGTAAGCTTTATGTTTTCTTTTTCCAAAACTTTCTGTTTTAAAGATAAATTCTGTTTTCTTATGTTATCCAGTTCATTTCTAGTTTTTAAAGAAAATGATTTAGGTCATCAATTTCATTAAAACAAATTTATTTAATTCCATTACGGATTCATTTATCCAAGTGTCACAAAAATCAGAATTGTCTAATCTCTTGTATAAGCTATTGTGGTTCTCCATTGAGGAAAAGTAAATAAAATTCTTATTAACAAGATAATCCTGTAGATATCTGCTAGTGGTTTTGATCAAATTTTCTGGCGTAGGGGTTGGCGATCCCATCGCCCGATTGGACTGCCAATCGCAAACAGTCTCTCCCAGCTCTCTTCTTCTTCTTGATCTGGGAGCCTTTCTTTCTGTAGTCAGCATAACTCTTCTACTTGCTGTCTGCCTGTTTCTACTCTTTCCTATTAAAGATCTTCTTTCCTTTTCTCTTCCTCTTGTTTGATTCTTATGTTTCAGCAATGATGTAACAAAGCCTCCTCTTCTTTCCTCTATGATGTCAAGCAACCCGTACCTAATGAGACTTTATCCAGCGGAGATGTAAACGAAAATGGTGTTAGGTGAACTCTTGGCAGTAAATAGTCATGCCTGGGCATGTGGGGCTCTGTCTCGATTGGCAGTTATTTCCTTAGCTTCTCATGATGGGATCTATATGGATCAGCAAGAAAGTGAGAAGATAAATTCCAGATACAGCAGGCTTTTCTGGTTCACTTGATGATGGTGTAAGGCAACTCTGTGAGCTGAAAGTCAAACGACATAATCTCACCATCAAAGAAAGAAGAGAGGTTATCAAGGCAAAGCTTCAAGAAAGTGCTGAAGAATGGGATTCCTCCAAATGGTGGAGGGGTAAGAGAAAGAATAAGAGGAAATCGGAGTCGAGAATCGTCTCTGGTTCTGAGATAAGGGGTGGTCAAACATTGTAGAGGCAAATTGATGGCTCCACCTTTTGCCGACGGACCCTCAATAAAGGTAACAGTTGAGACAAATCCTCTCTGGTAACTGTCTCTCATACAAATCCTCAATGTTCGGAGCCACCTAGAAAGGACAACTTACAGTGATATTCTTTCCATCAAGATGGCTATCGTGTTAGGATCTTATCTTGATGCCAAACTGACAAAAAAAAAATGTCAGGACATTGAGGATGCACTAATTGATAAATTTCAACCTTTAGGGGATGGGACCTTTCCATTATTTTTTAGCAGCTTCATGGAGAAAGTAACTATAATACTTTCCTCCTTCAACAAAGCAACAAAGCTTTGCCTGGAGAAAACCATACCTACATTCCATCTGTTATTCGTTATTGAGGCTGAATAGAGGCGGTCTAAAACAAGTTTTGGTGTTACTAGACACAGCCACTTCAGGAAATATTTGCTAACATTCAGGATCAACAATAGTGATCCTGTTTGTAGGCTATGTAAACAGTCAGATGAGACTGCTAGGCATCATCCTGGAATACAAGAGGCATGAGGCTAAATGAAGAGCCATTTGGGCCTCTATAACCAGGTGATGACTTTGATGCTAGCATAGAATGGAAGCTCCTAATCTTTGTTGGGGGGACAGTGATATCAGCTTGCCTGCTAGTAGGTCCTTGGGATGTACAATAAGCTTAGGTTGACATACAAGGATCTGAGTCCTCATACCCCAATAATCTAATCTAATGATAAAATTTTGCTCAAGTGTAGCCTCTAAGGATCCAAACAAAACTTATTGGTTATCATCTCTCTAAAAATGTTGATTCTTAATTTATTGGTAAAAACTCCCTTGATATGAGACTGTTATAAAGGATGTAATTTCTCAAAATCGACATTATCGATTTCGTTACAATTTTAATGAAATGTGAAGATTAATTTAGCCAAACTTGTGCACAAATAGCAAGTAAAAATTATTGCAGTTCAGGAATAATTGTCGAAAAATAAAAATGAACTTTGACTTGCCATCGTTAAAAGCTTGATTTTAATCAATTATGATTTAATCTGGGATATGTTTACACATAAGAAACTATTGTTCTTATTAATTTTTTTTTCAAAAACGTTTATTTTTACTCTGGTTATCGAACTGACATTTTTTTAATGATTAGTTTTAGGGATAGGACCCTCAGGGGCTCATTTTAGTGAGTACGACCTTGGCAGTCCTGAGGGGACCTAGCTGGGTGTAGTCTTAAATTAGATCTTTCTCATTCATCTTTTTCTCTCTTGTCCTACTTTTGTTCTTTTCTGACATTGATGTTATTAAAGTAAGTAGGTTAAAGGTCATTATTTTATCTTCTGTTCTAAACCCTAAGGCGATGAAGACCGAGAGATTTTTTGCTTCTAAACAACAATAAAAAACAATTTAGGGTTGGGTAAATGAAATTTCGTGCAGTGTTTTTGTACCATTTATTTTGAATTCAGTAAATTTAAAAACTGACATTTCTATGTAAAACTCATTTTTTGGCCCATCACTAAACTTTTGTCATATATGTAAAAGGGCAAAATTGAGAGAAATTCAATTTACTTCGGGCGGTACTTGTTAATGTTGTTTCAGCCATTATTTTCATTGTTTTCAATCAATATATTAAATAACAGTAAATACGTTTTAGGGTGTTTGTCTAATGTTAATTAATCAATTAATTATGTATGTAACGGTTCATTATTTGTCTTTTAACCATTAGCATATATATAAATCCTATCCTAACTTATTGGACGAAATTTCAATCTACAAATGTCACGATTTGTTTGTGACCTAGAACTTGAGAATGGACTAGTCTAGGTTAAATATTGATTAGAGTGGAGATTCTCTTGGTGGGGTGGAACTTTGAAACGTTGTATCTTGGACATTATTTGACCTATTTAGATTTTTGTACATAATTAGAACTCAACAGTCAAATAGGCTAACGACCTCTAAAATAGACTTTTAAAAAATAAGAATTTTAAAAAGCTATTAGAAGGTTTATAAAATTTCCTTTTTATGAAATCGACTAGTGCCGAGTTTTTTATTTGAAAGGTTTTAAATTTTTATTTATTTTTTTGCAGTTATTTCTAAAAGTATGATTTTACGAAAAAAGGTTTCTGACAGATTTTAAAGGGCATAAAATTTTCTACAATTTAATTTTTTTACTTGTTTTTTGGGTACGATTCAAATTGACCGAATTATGGCCTTAAAATAAAAAAATATTTACCTTAAAGTTAAAAGCTGCTCTTAAGTCTTACCACCAACTCTTTATTATTACTTAAATGTATTACACCTTGTGAATTAAGGACAAATTGTATTATTAAGTACTGTTAATACATTTGTTTGGGTATAAATATCTCATTTATAATAATTACAAACTGTTGTAACTCAGTTGGTGTTCTAGACAATTACCAGAAAATTATGATTTCTATTTTCTATAGATAACTCTGTTATTCCTCAGCCTATAGAACAAATAAAAATAACAGTAGTGTTATTACACCTTTTACCCTGGTTTTAGTTTAATTAAACTCCACCTGAATTTAACTTTGAAAAATAAGTTAAATCGTCTCTGAACAGCTTGAATTTGCGAATTTTTGAAAGTGTCTATAGTTCCTAAACGGTTAGAGATATCGAAAAATACCCAAGAATAAAAACGTCTTAAAATATTGTTTTTTATCTAAAAATAGGAAAATTTAAAACAGATATAGGATTAATGGTGGGTGATATAAACAAAATAATAATAGTCCTGTATCTCTTCTTGTTTGGTTCATCTGTTTCCGACTAACTCACCCGCTCTATCATGTCAGATCACAAATTTTCATGGAATATGTTTTTGTTCTTTTACAGCTTGTGGTAGGAGTTGGGAGGGCCTATTTAAAACAAACGGTAGTCAAGGACACTAGGTTTGTTGGGACTTAATAATTGCACAACAAATACCAGTTTTGATATTTTATTTATTTATTTAATTTTAAAAATTAGGATTTCAACGAAAATAATTTGTTACACAACACTTCAAAACAACCGTCTGATGAAATATAGATGTTTAGTACACATTATAAACAGGAAAACAATGTTATACTCATCAAAAGACACTCAACATTTTAAATAAATCAATAATGAATTTCTATTAAATTAGGACAAAACACAAGATATTAACATCATGTAAACGGAATACAAATTGTTACTATGGTTTTACAAGACTGACAGCTAGAGATTAAAATGTTACTTTAGAATGTCAGTGTTTTAACAATTAAAGATGTTATGATTCATTCTGTTCCACTATTTTGGACATTTTTCATCATTTTTGTATTATAAGTTACAACAATTACGAATCAACTGTAATTATTAAATGAACTACAGTATTGATGGTTTAAAAACACAAATTTTACTCACTTACCCACCTCCAAAAATACTTAAAACATAACCAAAATGTAATCGTGCCCAAAAAATGAATATGAATCATGGACAAGTGCTCTACAGGGCGTGGACAGTTTTTAATCGAATTTGGTATGTGAGACCTCGGATTTTTTAAAATAATTTTTTCGATAACTCAAAATTTGGAGGTAGCCATAATAACAAACAAAATTATCATGAAATTTACTCAAGTCTGTGAGAGCTCAAAAAAAACATAGTGGTTGCCATCTCTTAAAAAAATGTTGGTTATCGGTTAAAATACGTAATTACACAAAAGTGGTACTACAAATTTTGACTAATCCAAGGATGCTTTCATCAGAGTCCTTCTCACAGTTACAATCTATATATAATACAAATATATAATTACAATCTGTGTAAGAACATTTCCAAGATTTCAGATGATCACCCAGAGAAGGAATCATTGAACAGTATCATCAGTTCAGATTTCAGATCCTGGATTTCATACTAAATTCATCAAATTTAAGTTTTTTTTAAAGGATCCTCTTTACCGTAGAACTCTCTAAGGAACCAATTTGTTCCTTGAGCGGAAGGTTTTCTGGAAACCCTAACTAGAAGGTCCCACTCTAAATTCTGCAACAGACTGGCTATAATTAATCAGGAACCTTAGGTTTTTGTATTGGTGGCCCACCACAACCTATCCTCTCTTTTCGCTTTTCCGGTTTTTTTTTATTTACCCCTAACTCTATAATTTGTAGGTGCTGATAGCACGGGTCTCTTCAGCCATGAAGCCCCGATCTTTCAGCACATTCTTAGGATCAACATTAAGAGTTTCTATCCACAAATTCATCTTCTTCCTATCTGTGTTTTTCCCACAATGGAGATACATACATTCCCATCTTAAACAGAGCTGGTGTGTTGAAATTCCTCATCAATAAAGATGTGATTTGGCCTCAAAGTCAACAGTTACTAAACAGTCAGGAGGCCTTCGATACATTAAGACGAAATTTACTGTACCAGTCACGTGATGTGGTTTTAATTAGTGTTTTGTTTGAGTTTGAAGCTAATGTTTTTATTACATGACTTGTCGAGCCTCTATTACTTGTCAGCCCGGTGTGTTAGCCTTTTAGCTCCTGATTCTTCAGAGTGAGCAAAGACAGAAGAGCTCGTGTCGGATCGGATAGTTTATATTATAATGTAATAGAATGCAGTTTGTGATCACATGATACGTATTGTTGATCCATACTGTGATATTGGTACATAAATGATGTCAAAACTAAAATAATATTAATAATAATTAACGTTTAAATTTTTCAGAACATTTTATCTTGAATAATTTAATACATTTTATGGTTCTAAATATAAACAAAAAGGTATTGCGATAATCTATATTGACGCTAGGACTTCATAATTAATGTACATTCTTCTGCCATTTCTTGCATTGTCGTTTCGGGTGAACTCATATTCAAAAGCTGTTTACGTACTGCTTCATTCTTATATAACCCTGGTAAATTCTTATACATTGTCTTTTTAATTTTACTTTGTATATTTCTAATTTTTTCCATATGCTTAACAAATCTACCCTTACTATAGAATGTAATAATTTAATACATTATATAAATATAAATGAGCAAATAAATAATCATTGAGATTTAATGTTTATCTAATGCTACTGTGGATCAAGCTTAACTGAAATAGCAAACTGTAGGAACTAAACAGCAGCTGGATGTAAATCAATACTGCGCGTGAAAAATAGGACAGAGTCTATAATAAATTATTAAATAACTTTTGTGAATGCAATTTATCCGAAACACATCAGCATAAGTTAAAACAAGAGTGACAGAAGAACGTATTCAAATTAATAACATAGGCCATGTTTACAAATTTTATCATAAATTTCACATGAATTATTTGTCCTATTGAAAACCACAATTTGTCCGTAAACTGTGTAAATAATTCTTTGTCAGGAGCAATGTAGTTTGATTCTGTGTTTACATCTACAATCTCAATAGAGGAACAGTTATGAGTATTTTTACGTAAAAAATTTGGTTTTATTACTCAGAATTTTTGACAGCTGGAAATGACACTTTGAAATAGTTTATAAATAAACACATACTGTTATTAATTTTAAAAAAAAAATACAATGATGTATTTAGTCAACGATATTGTAAAGTGACGTGTACAGCTGGTGAGGTGATTGAAGAAACTGTTGTGCAATGTACAGTAACATTAAATGCACAAGCACGACTCTATTTCTTTCATGCAAGTAATTATTGGTAGATAAAGAAAACAACATTCTGTATACTCTTCATTCGTGTATATTCAGTTTCTTCATTCATCTCCCGCTCTCTTTTATTGGAATATCTTTCTATGTTTTAGTTAACATTTTAATAATTAAACTTATAATACATTTTAACAGTTGACAATCTAATATTTATACTGTGACCTTGGACATTTATCGGTAGTTTATCAAAAAATATATACAGATGTTACAATATTTACCAATCAATAATTATTTATAATAACATTATAAGAAGTACTTATTGTGAGTAGTGTTTATTCAATCTAAGTGAGTAGCCTTAGAAACTATACTAAATGAAGAAATTAAAGATAATATATAGTTGGCACAGCATAGCTATGTGCACGGCATCCGCTCTACTAGCCGTCCTCAGAACATTATCTATATTCCTATTTTTAATGAGCGCGACACACATGTAAAACATAGCACATGATTGTTATATATACTGTAAATTTGTGTGATAAAGTGGTTGTCCTATGAATTTATAACAGACCGCTAAACTAAGCAAAGGAACAGTACGATGTTTTTAGGAAAGTATCCCTGCCTCACCCCTCGCCCTGTCCTCATCTGGCAGGCCTGAGCCTGAGCCTGAGCCAACTGTACAATTTATAGATATTTACACAATATGGGGGGGGTGTTAGGCTTCTTTACAGCATGAGAGGAAGGTTAAACTGAGTTGGTTAATTTCCCGAGTGCTGTAAAGAAGCTTTTACACACATGTTTACAATATTTTACCTAATTACTTTTTTCTATTTCATTCTCACTCGTTTTTATTTAAAAGAAAATTGAATCTATTATAATAACCTACCAAGCGGTTAGCTTGTAGAATTTACTTGCACTAAATTTGTTGGTTACTGGTAACCAAAGTAAATTCTGTCAGTTTAACTTAAGGAAATGTCAAAACAAATGTATAGTTTATATATGATTCTATCTGAAAGAAAATGTAAATACAAAGATTGGACAATCTGCCATAAATTTAAATGAAGTCGATATGACTATTTCAAAAATTTTACATTTTATATTACATGAAAACCTAATATTTTATATTCATTAATGTGATTTCTTAGTAAATTGAACATAATATTTTAAACATTGGGTAGCCAGTCATTAACTAAAAAGTCAATACAAAGAGTATTTAAAATATATAAATACTGTACTTAAGGATGACTTGATGTCATTATTTATTTACAACAAATACTTAGAATTATGTAGATTGATGACAGATTAGCTAATTATATGGATTATAAAATGGACGACTAATATACAGTAATTATATAAAGTGAATTTAACAGAATTACAAATTTATAATATGACAGGTGAATTTTAATTACATAAGTAAATACTTTTTAAAACTTAAAAAACAAATTTTGTTAATTTCTAAAACTATTATATAAATTAAATTCAAAATTATTATCCTGAAAAAATCTACTTAGGTAACACCAATTTATAAGTAAAAGTATTAAAATAAAATAAAATATAAATAATCTTCATATAAATAATCGAGTCATTGTAAAGAAATTAACTAAGTGAATCTAAGTCGTAAAAGTAATAAAAACATTGTAAGTTTATTTAGTAAGTAAATGTAAGATATCGTATATATAAACAAGTCATTATAAGTATATTTTGTAACTTAATATAAGTCTTCCTATCAGTAATCAAATCATTGTAAGTATATTTAGTAAGTAAATATAGGTCTTCCTGTAAATAATCAAGTCATTGTAAGTATATTTCGTAAGGAACATAAAAAGTCTTCCTATAAGTAATAAAAAATATGTAAGTATATTTCCTATGTAAGTATATGTAAGGCTTCATATAAGTGATCAAGTCATTGTAAGTATGTTTAGTAAGTAAATATAAGTCTTCGTATAAATAATCAAGTCATTGTAAGTATGTTTAGTAAGTAAATATAAGTCTTCCTGTAAATAATCAAGTCATTGTAAGTATGTTTAGTAAGTAAATATTAGTCGTCCTATAAATAATTAAGCATTGTTAAGGTACCTAAAATTATATTATAAGGTACCTAAAAGTCTTCCTATAAGTAAATATGTCATTGTAAGTATATTACCTAAGTAAATATAAGTCTTCCTATAAGTGATCTAGTCATTGTAAGTATATTTAGTAAGTAAACAAGTCATTGTAAGTATATTTCCTAAATATATATAAGTATTCCTATAAGTGATCAAGTCATTGTAAATATATTTAGTAAGTAGACGTAAACTCCGTTTAAATGAAACATTATTAGGGTATGTAGTAAGTATATGTAAATCTTTATAAAACTGGTCAACCCATTGTAAGTATATTTAGTAAGTAAACATAAGATTCCGTATAAGTGATCAAAACATTGATTGTATTTTCGTAAGTAAATGTAAGTCTCTGTATAAGTAAACAAGACATTGTAAATATGTTTAGTAATTAAATGTAAGTCTTATTATAAGTAGTCAAGTCGTTGTGAGTATATTTAGTGAGTAACCCTAAGTCTCCGTCCAAGTGATCAAGTCGTAAGTAAATGTAAGATTCCTTATAAGTAATAAAGTCATTGTAACTATATTAAATAAATGTAAGTTTCCTTATATTAAATCACGTCATTGTAAGTATTATTATAAGTAAAAGTAATTAATAATTTAATTGATAAAGTCATTGTAAGTATTTTAAGTATGTAAAGGTAAGTCTCTGTATAAGTGAACAAGTCATTGTAACTTTATGTAGTAAGTAAATATAAGTCTTCCTGTAAATAATCAAGTCATTGTAAGTATGTTTAGTATGTACACGTAAGTCTTCATATAAGCGATCAAGTCATTGTAAGTTTATTAAGTAATCATAATGCTCCTTACAAGTAATCAACTCATTGTAAATATTTTAGTATGTAAAGGTAAGTCTTCATATAAGTGATCAAGTCATTGTAATTATATTTAGTAAGTAAATATAAGGTTCCTATAAATAATCAAGTGATTGGAAGTATATTTTATAATAAATATAAGTCTTCATATAAGTGTTCAAGCAATTGTAAGTATATTTAGTAAGTAAATATAGGTCTTCATATAAGTGATCAAGTCATAGTAAGTATATTTAGTAGGTAAATATAAGTCTTCCAATAAATAATCAAGTCATTGTAAGTATGAATATAAGTAAATATAAGTCTTCATATAAGTGATTAAGTCATTGTAAATATGATTATAAGTAATTATAATTCTTCATATAAGTGATCAAGTCATTGTAAGTATATTTTCTAAGGAACCTAAAACGTCTTCATATAAGTAATCAAGTCATTGTAAGTATATTTAGTATGTAAACGTAAGTCTCCTTATAAGTGATCAAATTATTGTAAGTATATTTAGTAAGTAAATATAAGTCTTCCTATGAATAATCAAGTCATTGTAAGTGTGTTTAGTATGTAAATATAAGTCGTCCTATAAATAATCAAGTCATAGTGAGTATATTTCGTAAGGAACCTAAAAAGTCTTTCTATAACTAAACAAGTCATTGTAAGTATATTTCTTAAATCAATTTTAAGTCTTTCTATAAGTGATCAAGTCATTGTAAGTATATTTCGAAAGTAAATATTAGTTTTCGTATAAATAATCAAGTCATTGTAAGTATATATCCTAAGTAACTTAAAATGTCTTCCTATAAGTAAACAAGTCATTGTAAGTATATTTCCTAAATAAATATAAGTATTCCTTTAAGTGATCAAGTCATTGTAAGTATATTTAGTAAGTAAAAGTAAACTTTGTATAAATGAAACATTATTAGAGTATGTAGTAAGTATATGTAAATCTTCATAAAAGTGGTCAACCCATTGTAAGTATATTTTGTAAGTAAACATAAGATTCCGTATAAGTGATCAAGTCGTTGAATGTATTTTCGTAAGTAAATGTAAGTCTCTGTATAAGTAAACAAGACATTGTAAGTATGTTTAGTAAGTAAATTTAAGTCTTATTATAAGTACCGGTAGTCAAGTCGTTGTAAGTATATTTAATGAGTAAACCTAAGTATCCGTCCACGTGATCAAGTCATAAGTAAATGTAAGATTCCTTATAAGTAATAAAGTCAAGTAACTATGTTAAATAAATGTAAGTTTCCTTATATTAAATCACGTCATTGTAGGTATAATTATAAGTAAATGTATTTATTAATTTAATTGATCAAGTCATTGTAAGTATTTTTAGTATGGAAAGGTTAGTCTCTGCATATGGAATCAAGTCACTATTCGTATATTTAGTAAGTAAATATAAGTCTTCCTATAATAAAATGAAGCCACTTTAAGTATATTTTATAAGTAAATCTAAGTCTTCAAATAATTGATAAAGTCATTGTAATTATATTTAGTAAGTAAATATAAGTTTCCTATTAATAATCAAGTCATTGTAGGTATGATTATAAGTAAATATAAGTCTTCATATAAGTGATCAAGTCATTGTAAGTATATTTTCTAAGGAACCTAAAACATCTTCATATAAGTAATCAAGCATTGTAAGTATTTTTAGTAAGTAAATATAAGTCTTCATATAAGTGATCAAGTCATTGTAAGTATATTTCCTAAGGAACCTAAAAAGTCTTCCTTCAAGTGATCAAGTCATTGTAAGTATATTTAGTAAGTAAATGTAAACTCCGTATAAATGAAACATTATAAGTGTATGTAGTAAGTATATGTAAATCTTCATAAATGTGGTCAACCCATTGTAAGTATATTTAGTAAGTAAACATAAGATTCAGTATAAGTGATAAAGTTTTTGAATGTATTTTTGTAAGTAAATGTAAGTCTTCCTGTAAATAATCAAGTCATTGTAAGTATGTTTATTATGTAAACATAAGTCTTCATATAAGCTGTCAAGTCATTGTAAGTTTATTTATTACGTAATCTTAATGCTCCGTACAAGTAAGTATTTTCAGTATGTAAAGGTAAGTCTCTGTATATGTGATCAAGTGATTGTACGTATATTTAGTAAGTAAATATAAGTCTTCCTATAATAAATTAAGTCATTTTAAGTATATTTTTTAAGTAAATCTATGTCTTCATATAAGTGACCAAGTCATTGTAAGTACATTTTCTAAGGAACCTAAAACGTCTTCATTTAAGTAATCAAGCCATTGGAAGTATATTTAGTATGTAAATATAAGTCTTCCTATAAATAATCAAGTCATTGTAAGTATGTTTAGTAAGTAAATATAAGTCGTCCTATAAATAATCAAGTCATTGTAAGTATATTTTTAATGAACCTAAAAAGTCTTCCCATAAGTAAGCAAGTCATTGTTAGTATATTTCCTAAATAAATATAAGTATTCCTATAAGTGATCAAGTCATTGTAAGTATATTAAATAAGTAAACGTAAACTCCATATAAATGAAACATTATTAGAGTATGTAGTAAGTATATGTAAATCTTCCTAAATGTGGTCAACCCATTGTAAGTATATTTAGTAAGTAAACATACGATTCCGTATAAGTGATAAAGTTGTTGAATGTATTTTCGTAAGTAAATGTAAGTCTCTGTATAAGTAAACAAGACATTGTAAATATGTTTAGTAAGTAAATGTAAGTCTTATTATAAGTACCGGTAGTCAAGTCGTTGTAAGTATATTTAGTGAGTAAACCTAAGTCTCCGTCCATGTGATCAAGTCGTAAGTAAATGTAAGATTCCTTATAAGTAATAAAGTCATTGTAACTATATTAAATAAATGTAAGTGTTCTTATATAAATAATCAAGTCATTGTAAGTATATTTAGTAAGTAAATATAAGTCTTCCTATAAATAATCAAGTCATAGTAAGTATATTTCTTAAGGAACCTAAAAAATCTTCCTATAACTAAACAAGTCATTGTAAGTATATTTCCTAAATAAATATAAGTATTCCTATAAGTGATCAAGCCATTGTAAGTATATTTAGTAAGTAAAAGTAAACTCCGTATAAATAAAACATTATTAGGGTATGTAGTAAGTACATGTAAATCTTCATAAATGCGGTCAACCCATTGTAAGTATATTTAGTAAGTAAACACAAGATTCTGTATAAGTGATCAAGTCGTTGAATGTATTTTCGTAAGTAAATGTAAGATTCCTTATAAGTAATAAAGTCATTGTAACTATATAAAATAAATGTAAGTCTCCTTATATGAAATCACGTCGTTGTAAGTATGTTTATAGGTAAATATAATTCTTCATATAAGTGATCAAGTCATTGTAAGTATATTTTATTATCTTATATGTCTCTATATAAGTGATCAAGTTATTGTAAGTATGTTTAGTTAGTAAATATAAGTCTTCCTATAAATAAACAAGTCATTGTAAGTATGTTTAGTAAGTAAATATTAGTCGTCCTATAAATAATTAAGCATTGTAGGTATATTTCTTAAGGTACCTAAAAGTCTCCCTATAAGTAAACATGTCATTGTAAGTATATTTCCTAAGTAAATATAAGTCTTCCTATAAGTGATCTAGTCATTGTAAGTATATTTAGTAAGTACATATAAGTCTTCGTATAAATAATCAAGTCATGGTAAGTATATTTCCTAAGGAATCTAAAAAAGTCTTCCCTTAAGTAAAATCATTGTAAGTATATTTAGTAAGTAGACGTAAACTCTGTATAAATGAAACATTATTAGGGTAGCTATACTTATTACCCTAATAAACGTATTAGCTAAACTTCGTATCATGGGAAAGTTAGTCTTTTTCTCAGTAAAAGTCTGTCTTTGACTGAGTAATAATTTCTAGTGTGAGAAAGTGAGTGTTTTTCTACATAATAATTTGTAGTACGGTATATGAAATTCTTTTTTTGTTTGAGCAATAATTTATAGCATGAGAAAGTCAGTCATTGTCTGAGTAATAATTAGTAGTATGTTAAAGTCTGCCTTTGTCTTCCTAATAATTTGTAGTCAGTGAAAGTCTGTCGTTGCCCGAATATTATTTGTATTAAGTTAAAGTCTGTCGTTGCCCGAATATTATTTGTAGTAAGTGAAAGTCTGTCTTTGTCTATGTAATAATTTGTAGTAAATGAAAGTCCGTATGTCTGAGTGATAATTTGAAGTAAATGAAAGTCTGTTTATGTCTTCCTAATAATTTGTAGTAAATGAATTTCTGTAGTTTTCTGAGCAATTATTCAGTCATTGTCTGAGCAATAATATGTAGGAAGTGAAATTCTGTCTTTGGGTAAGAATTTGTAGTATTTGAAATTCTGTGCAATAAATTGCAGTAAATGATGTCTGTCTTTGTCTGAGCAATAATATTTAGTAAGTGAAAGTCTGTCTGTCTGAGCAATAATATTTAGTAAGTGAAAGTCTATCTGTATGAGTAATAATTTGTAGTAAGTGAAAGTCTGTCTGTCTGAGCAATAATATTTAGTAAGTGAAAGTCTGTCTGTATAAGTAATAATTTGTAGTAAGTGAAAGTCTGTCTGTCTGAGCAATAATATTTAGTAAGTGAAAGTCTATCTGTATGAGTAATAATTTGTAGTAAGTGAAAGTTTGTCATTCTCTGAGCAATAATATTTAGTAAGTGAAAGTCTGTCTGTCTGAGCAATAATATTTAGTAAGTTAAAATCTGTCTGTATGAGTAATAATTTGTAGTAAGTGAAAGTCTGTCATTCTCTGAGCAATAATATTTAGTAAGTGAAAGTCTGTCTGTCTGAGCAATAATATTTAGTAAGTGAAAGTCTATCTGTATGAGTAATAATTTGTAGTAAGTGAAAGTCTGTCTGTATAAGTAATAATTTGTAGTAAGTGAAAGTCTGTCTGTATAAGTAATAATTTGTAGTAAGTGAAAGTCTGTCTGTCTGAGCAATAATATTTAGTAAGTGAAAGTCTATCTGTATGAGTAATAATTTGTAGTAAGTGAAAGTCTGTCTGTATAAGTAATAATTTGTTGTAAGTGAAAGTCTGTCTGTCTGAGCAATAATATTTAGTAAGTGAAAGTCTATCTGTATGAGTAATAATTTGTAGTAAGTGAAAGTCTGTCATTCTCTGAGCAATAATATTTAGTAAGTGAAAGTCTGTCTGTCTGAGCAATAATATTTAGTAAGTGAAAGTCTATCTGTATGAGTAATAATTTGTAGTAAGTGAAAGTCTGTCTGTATAAGTAATAATTTGTAGTAAGTGAAAGTCTGTCTGTCTGAGCAATAATATTTAGTAAGTGAAAGTCTATCTGTATGAGTAATAATTTGTAGTAAGTGAAAGTCTGTCATTCTCTGAGCAATAATATTTAGTAAGTGAAAGTCTGTCTGTCTGAGCAATAATATTTAGTAAGTGAAAGTCTATCTGTATGAGTAATAATTTGTAGTAAGTGAAAGTCTGTCTGTATAAGTAATAATTTGTAGTAAGTGAAAGTCTGTCTGTATAAGTAATAATTTGTAGTAAGTGAAAGTCTGTCTGTCTGAGCAATAATATTTAGTAAGTGAAAGTCTATCTGTATGAGTAATAATTTGTAGTAAATGAAAGTCTGTCTGTATAAGTAATAATTTGTAGTAAGTGAAAGTCTGTCTGTCTGAGCAATAATATTTAGTAAGTGAAAGTCTATCTGTATGAGTAATAATTTGTAGTAAGTGAAAGTCTGTCCTTCTCTGAGCAATAATATTTAGTAAGTGAAAGTCTGTCTTTGTCCGAGTATAATTTGTAGTAAGTGAAAGTCTGTCCTTCTCTGAGCAATAATATTTAGTAAGTGAAAGTCTGTCTTTGTCCGAGTAATAATTTGTAGTAAGTGAAAGTCTATCCTTCTCTGAGCAATAATATTTAGTAAGTGAAAGTCTGTCTGTATGAGTAATAGTTTGTAGTAAGTGAAAGTCTCTCTGGTCTTAGTAATGATTTCATTGTAATCATTTCTAGTCAGTTAAAGTCTGGTTTCATTTTAGTTATGATTTAATTTTAATCATTTGTAGGAAGTGAAAGTCTGGTTTCGTCTTAGTAATGATGTTATAGTAAGCCTTTGTATAAAGTGAACTGTCTTCGTCTTAGAAATTATGTTATTGGATTTATTATCAATTAAAGCCTTGTCTTTGTCTTAGTAATGATTTCTTTTTATTCATTTCTAGTCAGTGAAAGTCTGGTTTTCTCTTAGTAATGATGTTATTGTAAACATTCGTAATCAGTGAAAGTCCAGCCTTGGTCTTAGTAATGATTTCATTGTACTCATTTCTAGTTAGTTGAAATCTGGTTTTGTCTTAGTTATGATGTATCTGTAAACATTTGTAGTCAGTGAAAGTCTGGTTTCTTCTTAGTAATGACGTTATTGTAATCATTTGTAGGAAGTGAAAGTTGTCTTTGTTTGAGTAATAATTTGTATCATGGGAAAGTTAGTCTTTGATTAATAATTTGTAGTAAGGAAAAATCAGTCTTTGTATGAGAAATAATTTCCAGTAAGTGAAAACCCACTTTTTTGATCAATAATATATAGGGTGGGAAAGTCAGTCTTTGTCTGAGTAATAATTAGTAGTAAGTGAAATTTGGTTTTGTTTGAGCAATAATTTGTAGCATTGGAAAGTCAGTCATTGTCTGAGTAATAATTTGTACTAAGTAAAAGTCTCTCTCTTCGTCTAAGTAATAATTTATAGCATTGGAAAGTCAGTCATTGTCTGAGTAATAATTTGTACTAAGTGAAAGTCTCTCTCTTCGTCTAAGTAGTAATTTATAGCATTGGAAAGTCAGTCATTGTCTGAGTAATAATTTGTACTAAGTAAAAGTCTCTCTTTGTCTAAGTAATAATTTATAGCATTGGAAAGTCAGTCATTGTCTGAGTAATAATTTGTACTAAGTGAAAGTCTCTCTCTTCGTCTAAGTAATAATTTATAGCATTGGAAAGTCAGTCATTGTCTGAGTAATAATTTGTACTAAGTGAAAGTCTCTCTTTGTCTAAGTAATAATTTATAGCATTGGAAAGTCAGTCATTGTCTGAGTAATAATTTGTACTAAGTGAAAGTCTCTCTCTTCGTCTAAGTAGTAATTTATAGCATTGGAAAGTCAGTCATTGTCTGAGTAATAATTTGTACTAAGTAAAAGTCTCTCTCTTCGTCTAAGTAATAATTTATAGCATTGGAAAGTCAGTCATTGTCTGAGTAATAATTTGTACTAAGTAAAAGTCTCTCTCTTCGTCTAAGTAATAATTTATAGCATTGGAAAGTCAGTCATTGTCTGAGTAATAATTTGTACTAAGTAAAAGTCTCTCTCTTCGTCTAAGTAATAATTTATAGCATTGGAAAGTCAGTCATTGTCTGAGTAATAATTTGTACTAAGTAAAAGTCTCTCTCTTCGTCTAAGTAGTAATTTATAGCATTGGAAAGTCAGTCATTGTCTGAGTAATAATTTGTACTAAGTAAAAGTCTCTCTCTTCGTCTAAGTAATAATTTATAGCATTGGAAAGTCAGTCATTGTCTGAGTAATAATTTGTACTAAGTAAAAGTCTCTCTCTTCGTCTAAGTAATAATTTATAGCATTGGAAAGTCAGTCATTGTCTGAGTAATAATTTGTACTAAGTAAAAGTCTCTCTCTTCGTCTAAGTAGTAATTTATAGCATTGGAAAGTCAGTCATTGTCTGAGTAATAATTTGTACTAAGTAAAAGTCTCTCTCTTCGTCTAAGTAATAATTTATAGCATTGGAAAGTCAGTCATTGTCTGAGTAATAATTTGTACTAAGTAAAAGTCTCTCTCTTCGTCTAAGTAGTAATTTATAGCATTGGAAAGTCAGTCATTGTCTGAGTAATAATTTGTACTAAGTAAAAGTCTCTCTCTTCGTCTAAGTAATAATTTATAGCATTGGAAAGTCAGTCATTGTCTGAGTAATAATTTGTACTAAGTAAAAGTCTCTCTTTGTCTAAGTAATAATTTATAGCAATGGAAAGTCAGTCATTGTCTGAGTAATAATTTGTACTAAGTGAAAGTCTCTCTTTGTCTGAGTAATAATTTATAGCATTGGAAAGTCAGTCATTGTCTGAGTAATAATTTGTACTAAGTGAAAGTCTCTCTTTGTCTGAGTAATAATTTATAGCATTGGAAAGTCAGTCATTGTCTGAGTAATAATTTGTACTAAGTGAAAGTCTCTCTTTGTCTAAGTAATAATTTATAGCATTGGAAAGTCAGTCATTGTCTGAGTAATAATTTGTACTAAGTGAAAGTCTCTCTTTGTCTGAGTAATAATTTATAACATTGGAAAGTCAGTCATTGTCTGAGTAATAATTTGTACTAAGTAAAAGTCTCTCTTTGTCTAAGTAATAATTTATAGCAATGGAAAGTCAGTCATTGTCTGAGTAATAATTTGTACTAAGTGAAAGTCTCTCTTTGTCTAAGTAATAATTTATAGCATTGGAAAGTCAGTCATTGTCTGAGTAATAATTTGTACTAAGTGAAAGTCTCTCTTTGTCTGAGTAATAATTTATAGCATTGGAAAGTCAGTCATTGTCTGAGTAATAATTTGTACTAAGTAAAAGTCTCTCTCTTCGTCTAAGTAATAATTTATAGCATTGGAAAGTCAGTCATTGTCTGAGTAATAATTTGTACTAAGTAAAAGTCTCTCTCTTCGTCTAAGTAGTAATTTATAGCATTGGAAAGTCAGTCATTGTCTGAGTAATAATTTGTACTAAGTAAAAGTCTCTCTCTTCGTTTAAGTAATAATTTATAGCATTGGAAAGTCAGTCATTGTCTGAGTAATAATTTGTACTAAGTAAAAGTCTCTCTCTTCGTCTAAGTAATAATTTATAGCATTGGAAAGTCAGTCATTGTCTGAGTAATAATTTGTACTAAGTAAAAGTCTCTCTCTTCGTCTAAGTAGTAATTTATAGCATTGGAAAGTCAGTCATTGTCTGAGTAATAATTTGTACTAAGTAAAAGTCTCTCTCTTCGTCTAAGTAATAATTTATAGCATTGGAAAGTCAGTCATTGTCTGAGTAATAATTTGTACTAAGTAAAAGTCTCTCTTTGTCTAAGTAATAATTTATAGCAATGGAAAGTCAGTCATTGTCTGAGTAATAATTTGTACTAAGTGAAAGTCTCTCTCTTCGTCTAAGTAATAATTTATAGCAATGGAAAGTCAGTCATTGTCTGAGTAATAATTTGTACTAAGTAAAAGTCTCTCTCTTCGTCTAAGTAATAATTTATAGCAATGGAAAGTCAGTCATTGCCTGAGTAATAATTTGTACTAAGTAAAAGTCTCTCTCTTCGTCTAAGTAATAATTTATAGCATTGGAAAGTCAGTCATTGTCTGAGTAATAATTTGTACTAAGTGAAAGTCTCTCTCTTCGTCTAAGTAATAATTTATAGCAATGGAAAGTCAGTCATTGTCTGAGTAATAATTTGTACTAAGTAAAAGTCTCTCTCTTCGTCTAAGTAATAATTTATAGCAATGGAAAGTCAGTCATTGTCTGAGTAATAATTTGTACTAAGTAAAAGTCTCTCTCTTCGTCTAAGTAATAATTTATAGCATTGGAAAGTCAGTCATTGTCTGAGTAATAATTTGTACTAAGTGAAAGTCTCTCTCTTCGTCTAAGTAATAATTTATAGCAATGGAAAGTCAGTCATTGTCTGAGTAATAATTTGTACTAAGTAAAAGTCTCTCTCTTCGTCTAAGTAATAATTTATAGCAATGGAAAGTCAGTCATTGTCTGAGTAATAATTTGTACTAAGTAAAAGTCTCTCTCTTCGTCTAAGTAATAATTTATAGCATTGGAAAGTCAGTCATTGTCTGAGTAATAATTTGTACTAAGTGAAAGTCTCTCTCTTCGTCTAAGTAATAATTTATAGCAATGGAAAGTCAGTCATTGTCTGAGTAATAATTTGTATTAAGTAAAAGTCTCTCTCTTCGTCTAAGTAATAATTTATAGCAATGGAAAGTCAGTCATTGTCTGAGTAATAATTTGTACTAAGTAAAAGTCTCTCTCTTCGTCTAAGTAATAATTTATAGCAATGGAAAGTCAGTCATTGTCTGAGTAATAATTTGTACTAAGTAAAAGTCTCTCTCTTCGTCTAAGTAATAATTTATAGCAATGGAAAGTCAGTCATTGTCTGAGTAATAATTTGTACTAAGTAAAAGTCTCTCTCTTCGTCTAAGTAATAATTTATAGCATTGGAAAGTCAGTCATTGTCTGAGTAATAATTTGTACTAAGTAAAAGTCTCTCTCTTCGTCTAAGTAATAATTTATAGCAATGGAAAGTCAGTCATTGTCTGAGTAATAATTTGTACTAAGTAAAAGTCTCTCTCTTCGTCTAAGTAATAATTTATAGCAATGGAAAGTCAGTCATTGTCTGAGTAATAATTTGTACTAAGTAAAAGTCTCTCTCTTCGTCTAAGTAATAATTTATAGCAATGGAAAGTCAGTCATTGTCTGAGTAATAATTTGTACTAAGTAAAAGTCTCTCTCTTCGTCTAAGTAATAATTTATAGCATTGGAAAGTCAGTCATTGTCTGAGTAATAATTTGTACTAAGTAAAAGTCTCTCTCTTCGTCTAAGTAATAATTTATAGCAATGGAAAGTCAGTCATTGTCTGAGTAATAATTTGTACTAAGTAAAAGTCTCTCTCTTCGTCTAAGTAATAATTTATAGCAATGGAAAGTCAGTCATTGCCTGAGTAATAATTTGTACTAAGTGAAAGTCTCTCTTTGTCTAAGTAATAATTTATAGCATTTTAAAGTCAGTCATTTTCAGAGTAATAATTTGTAGTATGTAGAAGTATATTTTTTTGTGAGTAATAATTTGCAATAAATTTAAGTCTATCTTTGACTCTGTAATAAGTTGTAGTAAGTAGAAGTCAGTCTTTGTTTGAGTAACAATTTCTCGTATGAAAAGTATATTTTTGTCTGAGTAAGAATATGTAGTCTGTTGAGTCAATCTTTGTCTGAGAAATAATTTGTAGAATGCAAAATTCTATTGTTTAGTAATAATTTGTAATATGTGAAAGACTCTCTTTGTCTGAGTAATTATTTTGATGAAAATTAAAGTCATCATTGTTTGAATTATAATATGTAGCATGGGAAAGACAGTCTGTCCGAGTAATAATCTGTAGTAAGTGAGAGTCTGTCTTGTCTATGCAATAATTTGTAGTAACAGAAAGTCTGTGGAATTCTTTGAACTAAGTGAAAGCACTTATAGCTGAGTAATAGTTTGAAGTAAATGAAAGTCTATCTTTATCTCAGTAATAATTTGTAGTATTTGAAATTCTGTGCAATAAATTGTGGTAATCGAAAATCTGTCTTTGTCTGAGTAATAATTTGTAGTATGTGAAAGTGTGTCTTTGTCTGAGTAGTAATTTGTAGTAAGTGAATGTCTGTAGTTCTCTGAGCAATAATTTCTAGTCAATGATGATGTAATTGTAATCATTTGTAGTCAGTGAAAGTCTAGTTTCATCTAATTAATGATGTTATTGTAAGCCTTTGTAGTAAGTGAACTGTCTTTGTCTTAGAAATTATGTCATTATAAGCATTCATAATCAGTGATTGTCATGACTTGATCTCAGTAATGATATCATTGTAATATTTTCTAGTCAGTTAAAGTCTGGTTTTGTCTTAGTTATGATGTTATTCTAATCATTTGTAAGAAGTGAGAGTCTTTCTTTAACTTAGAAATGAAGTCATTGTAAGCATTCATAATCAGTGAATGTCTCGTAAGTATTCGTAATGAGTGAAAGTATTATCTTGATCTTAGTACCGGTAATGATTTTATTGAAAGTATCTGTAGTCAGTGAATGTCTTGTTTTGTATTAGTAATGATGTTATTGTTATCATTTGTGGGTAGTGAAAGTCTGGTTTTGCCTTAGTAATGATGTTATTGTAAGTCTTTGTAAAAAGTGAACTGTCTTGGTCTTAGAAATTATGTCATTGTAAGCATTCATAATCAGTGAATGTCATGACTTGATCTCAGTAATATCATTGTAATATTTTCTAGTCAGTTAAAGTCAGGTTTCGTCTTAGTTATGATGTAATTGTAATAATTTTTAGTCAGTGAAAGTCTGGTTTCCTGTAATTAATGGTGTTTTTGTAATAATTTGTAGGAAGTGAAAGTTTGCCTTCGTCTTAAAAATTATGTCATTATAAGCATTCATAATGAGTGAAAGTATTATCTTGATCTTAGTAATGATTTCATCTTAATCTTTTCTAGTCAGTTAAAGTCTGGTTTCATCTTAGATATGGTGTTTTTTTAATCATTGGTACGATGTGAAAGTCGTTTTTCATCTTGGAAATTATGTCATTGTAAGCATTCATAATCAGTGAATGTCTTGAAATGGTCTTAGTAATGATTTCATCTTAATCATTTATAGTCAGTTTCAGTCTGGCATCGTCTTAGTTATGATGTAATTGTAATCATTTGTAGTCATTGAAAATCTGGTTTCGTCTTAGTAATGATGTTATTGTAATCATTGTTAGAAAGTGAAAGTCTGTCTTTGTCTTAGAAATTATGTCATTGTAAGCATTTATAATCAGTGAAAGTCTTCTCTTGGTTTTAATAATGATTTAATTGTTTCTAGTTAGTTAAAGTCTGGTTTCGTCTTAGTAATGATATCATTTTAAACATTTGTAATCAGTGAAAGTCTGCATTATTCTTAGTAATGATGTTAGAGTAAGCCTATGTAGTCATTGAAAGTCTGGTTTTCTCTTAGTAATGATGTTATTGTTATCATTTCTAGGAAGTGAAAGTTTGTCTTCGTCTTAGAACTAATAATCATTATATGTAAGCATCCATATATCAGTGAAAGTCCTGTCTTTTTCTTAGTAATGATTTCATTGTACTCATTTCTATTAATTTAAGGCCTGGTTTTGTCTTAGTTATGAAGTAATTATAATCATTTAAAGTCATTGAAAAGTCTGGTTTTGTCTTAGTAATGAAATTATTGTAATCGTTTTAAGGAAGTGAAAGTCTGACTTCGTCTTGAAGTTATGTCACTGTTAACATTATAATCAGTGAAACTCTTGACTTGGTCTTAGTAATGATTTCATTTTAATCATTTCTAGTCAGTTAAAGTCTGCTTTCGTTTTAGTAATGATGTTATTGTAATCATTTGTAAGAAGTGAAAATCTGTCTTCATTTTAGAAATTAAGACATTTTAAGCATTCATAATCAGTGAATGTCTTGTCTTGGTCTTTGTAGTGATTTCATTGTAATAATTTTTAGTCAGGGAAAGTCTGGTTTTTTTGTCTTAGTTATGATGTAATTAATTGTAGGCTAATCATTTGTAGGAAGTGAAAGTTGTCTATGTTTGAAAATAATTTTATCATGGAAAAGTTAGTCTTTGACAAATAATTTGTAGCATGGAAAAACAATCTTTGTATGAGAAATATTTTCTAGTAAGCGAAAGACCCTCTTTTTTGAGTAAGAATATGTAGGTTGGGAAAGCCAGTCTGAGTAATAATTTGTACTAAGTGAAATTTGTTTTTGTTTGAGCAATAACTGTCTGTGCATTAATTTGCAGTATATGAAAGTCTGTCATTGTCTTCCTAATAATTTGTAGTAAGAAAAAGTCTGTCCTTATCTGACCAATAACTAGTAGTATGTGAAAATCTGTCTTTGTTTAGAAATGAAGTCATAGTAAGCATTCATAATCAGTGAATGTCTTGTCTTTGTCTTAGTAATGATTTTATTGTACCGGTAATCATTTCTAGTCAGTTAAAGTCTGTTTTCGTTTTAGTTATGATGTAATTGTAATCATTTGTAGTCAGTGAAAGTCTAAATTCACCTAATTAAAGATGTTATATTAGGTCTGGTTTCGTCTTAGTAATGATGTTATTGTTATCATATGTAGGAAGTGAAAGTCTGTTTTCGTTTTAGTTATGATGTAATTGTAATCATTTGTAGTCAGTGAAAGTCTAAATTCACCTAATTAATGATGTTATATTAGGTCTGGTTTCGTCTTTGTAATGATGTTATTGTTATCATATGTAGTAAGTGAAAGTCTGTTTTCGTTTTAGTTATGATGTAATTGTAATCATTTGTAGTCATTGAAAATCTGGTTTCGTTTTAGTAAAGATGTTATTGCAATCATTTCTAGGAAGTGAAAGTCTGTCTTCGTCTTAGAAATTATGTCATTGTAAGCAATCATAATCAGTGAAAGTCCTGTCTTTTTCTTAGTAATGATTTCATTGTACTCAATTCTAGTCAGTTGAAATCTGGTTTTGTCTTAGTTATGATGTTATTGTAAGTCTTTGTAGGAAGTGAACTGTCTTCGTCTTACAAATTATGTCATTGTAAGGATTCATAATCAGTGAAAGTCTTGACTTGGTCTTAGTAATGATTTCATTGTAATCATTTCTAGTCAGTTAACGTCTGGTTTTGCCTTAGTTTGAAGTAATTATAATCATTTATAGTCATTGAAAAATCTGGTTTCGTCTTAGTAATGATGTTATTGTAATCATTTGTAGTCAGTAACTCCGCTGTACCGGTCCCAAGCCCGGGGTCTCATCTTTTGATGAGGAAGGAGGAGGGATAAAGGAGTAACACCTTTTAAAAAAACCTTGGTTCAGCTGACCCGACTGATAGTACCTTGTGAGGGTCCCTTACCAGGGTTACGGTGACGTCCCTCAACGGCGCTCTTCGGCGGAGAACACATGCTTCAGTATGGCGAAGACGGCGGAAGAGGCAACCCAACCCTAAGGTGGGATGGCTTATGGTCGACCCGAGTCAAAGGGGTGAATGGCACATGGGTGTTGCGTTGTTAACGGATCAAATTCAAACAAAAATGATGAGTACAAACAAAGATGAAAATGTTATGGTGCAGGCGGTCGGATCCCCAGTACCGGTGTCCGTCCGCGACGAGCGAGCAGGTCACGAGACTTTGTTATCCATCAACTGCAAGGATCCATGTAAGAGAAGCTCTATTTTGGATAGATCTTCAAACGACAAAAACCCTATGCTGAAACGTACTTCAAGATTAGACGACAAGTTTGCAAAACCAGGAAATAGCAACTCCACCAACTCCAATGCTCCAAAAGAGAGTTACTAAGAGGAATGTCAAGAAGAAAAGAAGGCCAGAATTAAATTAGAACAAATTATTTCTGGTCTGCATAACAGCATCAAGCAGTTGGAAACTAAGCTCGAGTCTTTGGAACAAAGCCAATTTTCTTCATCCGCCACCGCTCAACAGGAGGCAATATATTATACTGATGAGGAAGAACTTTCAAAAGAAACTAATTGGATTATTAGGAAAAACAAAAGAATACAAAAAAAAGGAAAGCAGCTTGCAGCACTCATATGTCACCGGAGGCTGTGCTGAATGCAATGCCAACGCAACAGAATCTCCCAAATAAGCAGATTGCTCCCCCTCCAATTAACGTATCAGGAGTGAGCAAATGTTTCAAACTACAAGGAATTTTAAAGAATACATTACAAGAATGTAAAATAACTTCACTTAGTAACAACACCTGGAAAATTAATACATTTGATCTAGATTCATATAGAGTTTTAGAAGACAAACTAAACCAAGAAAGAATGCAGGGGCACACATATGAAAATAAAAATGATCGTCTAATTAAAGTCAGAGGCTTACATCCTTCATGTGATAAATACGAAATCATCGAAGACCTGAAAAACAAAGGGTTCAGAGTCCAAGACACGGTAAATATTATCAAAAAGAAAAAAGGGAACAGCAAAATGGAGAGATTGAATTAATTAAAAGAGGGTTACCTTTGTTTATGCTTGCATTCGAGCAGAGTGAAAATATAAATAAAATAGGCCTATATGATATTAAAACCATACTCAATATTGTTGTTAAAATAGAGCTACTTCGTAGAAACACTCGTATGATACCGCAGTGTAGAAGATGCCAAGAGTGCCAAGATGTGTGAGGTGCTCTGATAAACATCTCACGACCAATTGCACTACAGAGAGAAACACTCTACCAATATGTGTAAACTGTAAGAAAATCCATCCAGCTAACTACAGAGGCTGTGAAGTCGCACGGGAACTTCAGAGAAGGAGAGATCTTCTGATAAAACCAAAACAGCAAGTGCAGCATACACGTCCTAATAATTCTAAAAATCAATATTTAAATTAGAAAACAGGTTCTGCCCACAATATAGGTTTAAAATCATTTGCTCAAGCCGCTAGTGAAAAGGAAGAAAAAGTAGAACCAATTGAAAATACTCTTAAGATATATTAAAAAATTGAATAATCAAGAGCAAATTAATGAGCAGCTCTTAAGTAAAATTAATAATCTAGAAAAGGAATTGAAGAATAATGATAGGAGAATTCGGAAATGATCAACACATTTCGAATTTGCTGCCTGGAACGCGAATGTACTCTGCGGACGCCTAAATGAACTCCAGTTATCTCTGCACATGGAAAGGGTCAACATATGCCTAATATCAGAAACACACTGTACTCATGAATCCAATGTTAAATTGGCGAACTACTGTATCTATCATTCAGATCATCCCAACAACAAACCTAGGGGAGGATCCGCAATAATCATTCACAAAACAATCAAGCACAGTGTGGAATTAAACATTACAACATTGAATATGCAGGTGACTACAGTATCTCTCTGCCTGTTAAGTCGTAAGTATAAAGTATCAGCCATATACTGCCCAACACGCAGTAACATAAAAAAGAATGACTATCTAAAATTATTCAAATCATTGGGAGGATATTTTATTATTGGAGGAAACTATAACGCAAAAAAATTTTTTGGGGCTCTCGCTTATCAACACCAAAAGGAAAGCTGGGTGTGAGTTCAAATGTGAATTCATTTCAACTGGTGAACCATCGTATTTGTAGTTGTAGTTAGAAAAATTCTTTTTTAAATAAGTAATGATGATGTTTAAATTATTTAAACACGAGTAACATTGTTCACATTTGTATAAGTAATTAAGTGATTTTAAGCAGAGATATTATGAATATCCTTCTTCTATGTGTAATTACATCATTTAAATTATATATACTAAGTCGAAATCCGTTTTTGTATAATGAAACTGTCAATGTAAGTGTATCTAGTAACTGGAAGTCTGTCTACATGTAAGTAATCTGTCATTTTAATTATCGGTGGTAAAGGAAATGTCTTCTTTCAGGTAATCAAGTCATTGTAAACATCTTTCCTAATATAAAGTTGCAAGTATTTGTAGTAAATAATGTCTTGTGTGAGTAATCAATTCATTGTAAGTTAGTCTAGGTAAATACTAGTAATTATTACTAGTAGTCTAATTACTTATAGTAACTTACTATATAACCATTAGTAGTAAGTGAAAGTCGGTTTTCACATAGTAGTCAAGTCATTTTAAGGAGTTGTAGTAAGTGAAAATATGGCTTTTAAATGTTATGACATTAATAAATATAAAATATTTGTAAAATATGAAAGTCTATTTTCAAATATGTAAGAAAGTCCTTTTAAGCCATTGTATTCAATGAACATCTGTCTTTTATGATACTGTAATTAAGTTGTTTAAAAATGTATTATGTGAAAGTACGTTTTCAATTTTGTAATCATGTTAATACAGTATAACAAACAAACAGAACACAATTCTCACAAAAAATACGCCTAAGTATCAGATGTGTTTCAACAACAAGGTTGTCCTCTTCAGTGATACACGAACTACACCAATCAAACTATAACTCACTATAACTATAACTGTTATAGTTTGATTGGTGTAGCTCATGTATCACTGAAGAGGACGACCTTGTCGTTGAAACACGTCTGATACTTAGGCGTATTTTTTGTGAGAATTGTGTTCTGTTTGTTTGTTATACTGTATAATTTTCTCATAAGTCAAGCTCAACATTTAATATAATCATGTTAATGTAAGCAGTTGAAACTTCGTCTTCCTCTAATTAATCATATCATTTTACACTTTTGTAGTAAGCAAAAAATCTGTCGTCAATTAAGTAATTAAGTGTATGTATTTGTACATTTGAAAATTTGTCTATGACTAGGTAATCTTTCTATGTATCTATTAGTAGTAAGTGAAAGTTTGTTTGTATAGGTAGTCAAGTCATTGTAAGTACTTTTAATAGCTGAAAGTCTATCTTAGTCCGAGTAATCTGTAATGCATTTTAAGCATTTGTAGGAAATGAAAGTCTGTCTTTGTATAAGTTATTTGTCATTGTTAATATTTGTAGGAAGTGAAAGTCTGTCTTTGTATAAGTTATTTGTTATTGTATGCATTTGTAGTAAGTCAAAATCTGTCTTTGTATAAGTAATCTGGCATTGTAAGTAATTACAGTAAGTGAAATGTCATTGCCAGTATTTGTAGGAAGTAAAAGTCTGTCTTTGTATAAGTAATCTGGCATTGTAAGTAATTACAGTAAGTGAAATGTCATTGCCAGTATTTGTAGGAAGTAAAAGTCTGTCTTTTTATAAGTAATCTGGCATTGTAAGTAATTACAGTAAGTGAAATGTCATTGCCAGTATTTGTAGGAAGTAAAAGTCTGTCTTTGTATAAGTAATCTGGCATTGTAAGTAATTACAGTAAGTGAAATGTCATTGCCAGTATTTGTAGGAAGTAAAAGTCTGTCTTTGTATAAGTAATCTGGCATTGTAAGTAATTACAGTAAGTGAAATGTCATTGCCAGTATTTGTAGGAAGTAAAAGTCTGTCTTTGTATAAGTAATCTGTCATTTTCAGTATTTGTAGGTAATGAAAGTCTGTCTTTGTATAAGTTATTTGTCATTGTTAATATTTGTAGGAAGTGAAAGTCTGTCTTTGTATAAGTTATTTGTTATTGTATGCATTTGTAGTAAGTCAAAATCTGTCTTTGTATAAGTAATCTGACATTGTAAGTAATTACAGTAAGTGAAATGTCATTGCCAGTATTTGTAGGAAGTAAAAGTCTGTCTTTGTATAAGTAATCTGGCATTGTAAGTAATTACAGTAAGTGAAATGTCATTGCCAGTATTTGTAGGAAGTAAAAGTCTGTCTTTTTATAAGTAATCTGGCATTGTAAGTAATTACAGTAAGTGAAATGTCATTGCCAGTATTTGTAGGAAGTAAAAGTCTGTCTTTGTATAAGTAATCTGGCATTGTAAGTAATTACAGTAAGTGAAATGTCATTGCCAGTATTTGTAGGAAGTAAAAGTCTGTCTTTGTATAAGTAATCTGGCATTGTAAGTAATTACAGTAAGTGAAATGTCATTGCCAGTATTTGTAGGAAGTAAAAGTCTGTCTTTGTATAAGTAATCTGGCATTGTAAGTAATTACAGTAAGTGAAATGTCATTGCCAGTATTTGTAGGAAGTAAAAGTCTGTCTTTGTATAAGTAATCTGGCATTGTAAGTAATTACAGTAAGTGAAATGTCATTGCCAGTATTTGTAGGAAGTAAAAGTCTGTCTTTGTATAAGTAATCTGGCATTGTAAGTAATTACAGTAAGTGAAATGTCATTGCCAGTATTTGTAGGAAGTAAAAGTCTGTCTTTGTATAAGTAATCTGGCATTGTAAGTAATTACAGTAAGTGAAATGTCATTGCCAGTATTTGTAGGAAGTAAAAGTCTGTCTTTGTATAAGTAATCTGGCATTGTAAGTAATTACAGTAAGTGAAATGTCATTGCCAGTATTTGTAGGAAGTAAAAGTCTGTCTTTGTATAAGTAATCTGGCATTGTAAGTAATTACAGTAAGTGAAATGTCATTGCCAGTATTTGTAGGAAGTAAAAGTCTGTCTTTGTATAAGTAATCTGGCATTGTAAGTAATTACAGTAAGTGAAATGTCATTGCCAGTATTTGTAGGAAGTAAAAGTCTGTCTTTGTATAAGTAATCTGGCATTGTAAGTAATTACAGTAAGTGAAATGTCATTGCCAGTATTTGTAGGAAGTAAAAGTCTGTCTTTGTATAAGTAATCTGGCATTGTAAGTAATTACAGTAAGTGAAATGTCATTGCCAGTATTTGTAGGAAGTAAAAGTCTGTCTTTGTATAAGTAATCTGGCATTGTAAGTAATTACAGTAAGTAATCTGTCATTTTCAGTATTTGTAGGTAATGAAAGTCTGTCTTTGTATAAGTTATTTCTTATTGTATGCATTTATAGTAAGTCAAAATCTGTCTTTGTATAAGTTATCTGACATTGTCGATATTATAGTATATGAGAGTCTCTCTTTATATAAGTAATCTATTATTGTAATTATTTATAGTAAGTGAAAATCAGTCTTGTTATAAGTAATTTGACATTATAAGTATTTGTACTAAGGAACAGTCTTATTTTTGTATAAGTAATCTATTATTGTAATTATTTATAGTAAGTGAAAATCAGTCTTGTTATAAGTAATTTGTCATTGTAAGTATTTATAGTAAGTGAGAATCTGTCTTTGTATAAGTAATCTTTCATTGTAAGTGACAATCAGTCTATGTATAAATAATCAGTCAATGTAAGTATTGATAGTATGTGAAAGTCTGTCTTTGTATAAGTAATCTTTCATTGTAAGTGACAATCAGTCTATGTATAAGTAATCTGCCATTGTAAGTGTTTGTAGTATGTTAAAGTCTCTCTTTGAATAAGTAATCAGTCAATGTAAGTATTTAATTGTAGTAAGTGAAAATCTGTCTTTCTATAAAGTAATCTTGTAAATTGTAAATATTTATTTAATCTTTACAATCTACTAACTAATATTGTGTTTTCTGTAAATTAGAATTTGTCATGTAATAAGTATTATGTCATTGAAATTATTAGCTGTAGATAAGAATCTGTCACTTAATAAGTTATCTGTCATTGTAGTATTAGCTGTGAGAGTCTGTCACTTAATAAGTTATCTCTCATTGTAAGTATTAGCTGTGAGAGTCTGTCACTTGATAAGTTATCTGTCATTGTAAATATAAGCTCTGATATTCTGTCACTTAATAAGTTATCTGTCATTGTAAGTATTAGCTGTGAGAGTCTGTCACTTTATAAGTTATCAGTCATTGTAAATAATAGCTGTGAAGTCTGTCACTTAATAAATTATCTGTCATTGTAGGTATTAGCTGTGAAGTCTGTCACTTAATAATTTATCTGTCATTGTAAGTATTAGCTGTGAGAAACTGTCACTTAATAAGTTATCTGTCATTGAAAGTATTAGCTGTGAGAGTCCGTCACTTAATAAGTTATCTGTCATTGTAAATATTAGCTGTGAGAAACTGTCACTTAATAAGTTATCTGTCATTGTAAGTATTAGCTGTGAGAGTCCGTCACTTAATAAGTTATCTGTCATTGTAAATATTAGCTGTGAGAAACTGTCACTTAATAAGTTATCTGTCATTGTAAATATTAGCTGTACAATTCTGTCACTTAATAAGTTATTTGTCATTGTAAATATTAGCTGTGAAGTCTGTCACTTAATAAGTTATCTGTCATTGTAGGTATTAGTTGTGAAGTCTCTCACTTAATAATTTATCTGTCATTGTAAGTATTAGCTGTGAAGTCTGTCACTTAATAAGTTATCTGTCATTGAAAGTATTAGCTGTGAGAGTCCGTCACTTAATAAGTTATCTGTCATTCCAAATATTAGCTGTGAGAAACTGTCACTTAATAAGTTATCTGTCATTGTAAATATTAGCTGTGAAGTCTGTCACCTAATAAGTTATTTGTCATTGTTAATATTAGCTCTGCGATGCTGTCACTTAATAAGTAATCTGTCATTGTAAATATTACCTGAGAAGTCTGTAACTTTATAAATTATCTGTCATTGAAAGTATTAGCTGTGAGAGTCCGTCACTTAATAAGTTATCTGTCATTCCAAATATTAGCTGTGAGAAACTGTCACCTAATCAGTTATTTGTCATTGTAAATATTAGCTGTGCGATTCTGTCACTTAATAAGTTATTTGTCATTGTAAGTATTAGCTGTAAGAGTCTGTCACATAATAAGTTATCTGTCATTGTAAATATTAGCTGTGGAGTCTGTCATTTAATAAGTTATCTGTCATTGTATTATTAGGTGTGAAAGTCTGTCACTTAATAAGTTATTTGTCATTGTAAGTATTAGCTGTAAAGTCTGTCATTTAATAAGTTATCTGTATTTGTATTATTAGGTGTGAAAGTCTGTCACTTTATAAGTTATCTGTCATTGTAAATATTAGCTCTGAAGTCTGTCACTTAATAAGTTATCTGTCATTCTAAGAATGAGCTGTGTGATTTTCTCATCTAATAAGTTTAGTAATTTTCCATTGTAAGTATTAGATATGAGAGGTCTGTCGCCTAATGAGTTAATTGTCATTGTAAATATTAACTCTGCAATTCTGTCACTTAATAAGTTATTTGTCATTGTAAGTATTAGCTGTGAGAGTCTGTCACTTAATAAGTTATCTATCATTGTAAATATTAGCTGTGAAGTCTGTCACTTAATAGGTTAACTGTCATTGTAAATATTAACTCTGCGATTCAGTCACTTAATAAGTTATCTGTCATTGTAAGTATAAGCTGTGAGAGTCTGTCACTTAAAAAGTTATCTGTCATTGTAAATATTAGCTGTGAAGTCTGTCACCTAATAAGTTATGTGTCATTGTAAATATTAGCTCTACGATTATGTCACTTAATAAGTTATCTGTCATTGTAAATATAACTGTGAAGTCTGTCACCTAATAAGTTATCTGTCATTGTAAGTAATAGCTGTGAGAGTCTGTAATTTAATAAATTATCTGTCATTGTAGTTATTAGCTGTGAAGTCTGTCACTTAATAAGTTATCTGTCACTGTAAATATTAGCTGTGAACTCTGTGATTTAATAAGTTATCTGTCATTGTAAATATTAGCTCTACGTTTTCTGTCACTTAATAAGTTATCTATCACTGAAAGTATTAGCTGTGAGAGTCTGTCACTTAAAAAGTTATCTGTCATTGTAAGTATGAGCTGTGCCATTCTATCATCTAATAAGTTTAGTAATTTTCCATTGTAAGTATTAGCTATGACAGGTCGGTCACCTAATAAGTTATCTGTCATTGTAAATATTAGCTCTGCGATTCTGTCACTTAATAAGTTATCTGTCATTGTAAGTATTAGCTATGAGAGTCTGTCACTTAATAAGTTAATTGTCATTGTAAATATTAGCTCTGCGATTCTGTCACTTAATAAGTTATCTGTCATTGTAAGTATTAGCTGTAAGAGTCTGTCACTTAATAAGTTATCTTTCATTTTAAATATTAGCTGTGAAGTCTGTCACTTAATAAGTTATCTGTCATTGTAAATATTAGCTGTGGACTTAATAAGTTAATTGTCATTGTAAATATTAGCTCTGCGATTCTGTCACTTAATAAGTTATCTGTCATTGTAGGTATTAGCTGTGAAGTCTGTCACTTAATAATTTATCTGTCATTGTAAGTATTAGCTGTGAAGTCTGTCACTTAATATGTTATCTGTCATTGTAAGTATTAGCTTTGAGAGTCTGTCACTTAATAAGTTATCTGTCATTGTAAGTATTAGCTATGAGAGTCTGTAACTTAATAAGTTATCTGTCATTCTATATATTAGCTCTGCGATTCTGTCACTTAATTAGTAATCTGTTATTGTAAGTATGAGCTGTGCGATTCTCTCATCTAATAAGTTTAGTAATCTTCCATTGTAAGTATTAGCTGTAAGAGTCTGTTACTTAATAAGTTATCTGTCATTGTAAATATTAGCTCTACGATTCTGTCACTTAATAAGTTATTTGTTATTGTAAGTATTAGCTATGAGAGTCTGTCACTTAATAAGTTATCTGTCATTGTAAATATTAGCTCTGCGATTCTGTCACTTAATAAGTTATCTGTCATTGTAAGTATTAGCTGTAAGAGTCTGTCACTTAATAAGTTATCTTTCATTGTAAATATTAGCTGTGAAGTCTGTCACTTAATAAGTTATCTGTCATTGTAAATATTAGCTGTGGACTTAATAAGTTAATTGTCATTGTAAATATTAGCTCTGCGATTCTGTCACGTAATAAGTTATCTGTCATTGTAGGTATTAGCTGTGAAGTCTGTCACTTAACAATTTATCTGTCTTTGTAAGTATTAGCTGTGAAGTCTGTCACTTAGTAAGTTATCTGTCATTGTAAGTATTAGCTTTGAGAGTCTGTCACTTAATAAGTTATTTGTCATTGTAAGTATTAGCTTTGAGAGTCTGTCACTTAATAAGTTATCTGTCATTGTAAGTATTAGCTATGAGAGTCTGTCACTTAATAAGTTATCTGTCATTCTAAATATTAGCTCTGCGATTCTGTCACTTAATTAGTAATCTGTTATTGTAAGTATGAGCTGTGCGATTCTCTCATCTAATAAGTTTAGTAATCTTCCATTGTAAGTATTAGCTGTAAGAGTCTGTTACTTAATAAGTTATCTGTCATTGTAAATATTAGCTCTGTGATTCTGTCACTTAATAAGTTATTTGTTATTGTAAGTATTAGCTATGAGAGTCTGTCACTTAATAAGTTATCTGTCATTGTAAATATTAGCTCTGCGATTCTGTCACTTATTAAGTTATCTGTTATTGTAAGTATTAGCTATGAAAGGTCTGTCACCTAATAAGTTATCTATCATTGTAAGTATTAGCTGTGAGAGTCTGTCACTTAAAAAGTTGATTGTCATTGTAAATATTACCTGTGAAGTCTGTCACTTAATAAGTTATCTGTCATTGTAAATATTAGCTCTGCGATTCTGTCACTTAATAAGTTATCTGTTATTGTAAGTATTAGCTATGAGACGTCTGTCACTTAATAAGTTATCTGTCATTGTAAGTATTAGCTATGAGAGTCTGTCACTTAATAAGTTAATTGTCATTGTAAATATTAGCTCTGCGATTCTGTCACTTAATAAGTTATCTGTCATTGTAAGTATTAGCTGTAAGAGTCTGTCACTTAATAAGATAATTGTCATTGTAAATATTAGCTCTGCGATTCTGTCACTTAATAAGTTATCTTTCATTGTAAATATTAGCTGTGGAGTCTGTCACTTAATAAGATAATTGTCATTGTAAATATTAGCTCTGCGATTCTGTCACTTAATAAGTTATCTGTCATTTTAGGTATTAGCTGTGAAGTCTGTCACTTAATAAGTTATCTGTCATTGTAAGTATTAGCTTTGAGAGTCTGTTACTTAATAAGTTATCTGTCATTGTAAGTATTAGCTTTGAGAGTCTGTCACTTAATAAGTTATCTGTCATTGTAACTATTAGCTATGAGAGTCTGTCACTTAATAAGTTATCTGTCATTCTAAATATTAGCTCTGCGATTCTGTCACTTAATAAGTTATCTGTCATTGTAAGTATTAGCTGTGAGAGTCTGTCACTTAAAAAGTTATTTGTCATTGTTAATATTAGCTCTGCGATTCTGTCACTTAATAAGTTATCTGTCATTGTATGTATTAGCTATGAGTCTCTCACGTAATAAGTTATATGCCATTGTAAGTATTAGTTATGAAGTCTGTCATTTAATAAATTATCTTTCATTGTAAGTATTAGCTTTGCGATTCTGTCACTTAATAAGTTATCTGTCATTGTAAGTATTAGCTATGAGTCTCTCACATAATAAGTTATATGCCATTGTAAGTATTAGTTATGAAGTCCGTCACTAAATAAGTTATCTGTCATTGTAAGTATTAGCTATGAGTCTCTCACTTAATAAGTTATTTGTCATTGTAAGTATTAGCTATGAGTCTCTCACGTAATAAGTTATCTGTCATTGTAAGTATTAGCTATGAGTCTCTCACGTAATAAGTTATCTGTCATTGTAAGTATTAGTTACGAAGTCTATCACTTAATAAGTTATCTGTCATTGTAAGTATTAGCTATGAGTCTCTCACGTAATAAGTTATCTGTCATTGTAAGTATTAGTTATGAAGTCTATCACTTAATAAGTTATCTGTCATTGTAAGTATTAGTTATGAAGTCCGTCACTAAATAAGTTATCTGTCATTGTAAGTATTAGCTATGAGTCTCTCACGTAATAAGTTATCTGTCATTGTAAGTATTAGCTATGAGTCTCTCACGTAATAAGTTATCTGTCATTGTAAGTATTAGTTACGAAGTCTATCACTTAATAAGTTATCTGTCATTGTAAGTATTAGCTATGAGTCTCTCACTTAATAAGTTATCTGTCATTGTAAGTATTAGTTATGAAGTCCGTCACTAAATAAGTTATCTGTCATTGTAAGTATTAGCTATGAGTCTCTCACTTAATAAGTTATCTGTCATTGTAAGTATTAGCTATGAGTCTCTCACGTAATAAGTTATCTGTCATTGTAAGTATTAGTTACGAAGTCTATCACTAAATAAGTTATCTGTCATTGTAAGTATTAGCTATGAGTCTCTCACTTAATAAGTTATCTGTCATTGTAAGTGTTAGCTATGAGTCTCTCACGTAATAAGTTATCTGTCATTGTAAGTATTAGTTACGAAGTCTATCACTTAATAAGTTATCTGTCATTGTAAGTATTAGCTATGAGTCTCTCACTTAATAAGTTATCTGTCATTGTAAGTATTAGTTATGAAGTCCGTCACTAAATAAGTTATCTGTCATTGTAAGTATTAGCTATGAGTCTCTCACTTAATAAGTTATCTGTCATTGTAAGTATTAGCTATGAGTCTCTCACGTAATAAGTTATCTGTCATTGTAAGTATTAGTTACGAAGTCTATCACTAAATAAGTTATCTGTCATTGTAAGTATTAGCTATGAGTCTCTCACTTAATAAGTTATCTGTCATTGTAAGTATTAGTTATGAAGTCCGTCACTAAATAAGTTATCTGTCATTGTAAGTATTAGCTATGAGTCTCTCACGTAATAAGTTATCTGTCATTGTAAGTATTAGTTACGAAGTCTATCACTTAATAAGTTATTTGTCATTGTAAGTATTAGCTATGAGTCTCTCACGTAATAAGTTATCTGTCATTGTAAGTATTAGCTATGAGTCTCTCACGTAATAAGTTATCTGTCATTGTAAGTATTAGCTATGAGTCTCTCACGTAATAAGTTATCTGTCATTGTAAGTATTAGCTATGAGTCTCTCACGTAATAAGTTATCTGTCATTGTAAGTATTAGTTACGAAGTCTATCACTTAATAAGTTATCTGTCATTGTAAGTATTAGCTATGAGTCTCTCACGTAATAAGTTATCTGTCATTGTAAGTATTAGTTATGAAGTCTATCACTTAATAAGTTATCTGTCATTGTAAGTATTAGCTATGAGTCTCTCACGTAATAAGTTATCTGTCATTGTAAGTATTAGCTATGAGTCTCTCACGTAATAAGTTATCTGTCATTGTAAGTATTAGCTATGAGTCTCTCACGTAATAAGTTATCTGTCATTGTAAGTATTAGTTACGAAGTCTATCACTTAATAAGTTATCTGTCATTGTAAGTATTAGTTATGAGTCTCTCACGTAATAAGTTATCTGTCATTGTAAGTATTAGTTACGAAGTCTATCACTTAATAAGTTATTTGTCATTGTAAGTATTAGCTATGAGTCTCTCACGTAATAAGTTATCTGTCATTGTAAGTATTAGCTATGAGTCTCTCACGTAATAAGTTATCTGTCATTGTAAGTATTAGTTACGAAGTCTATCACTTAATAAGTTATCTGTCATTGTAAGTATTAGCTATGAGTCTCTCACGTAATAAGTTATCTGTCATTGTAAGTATTAGTTATGAAGTCTATCACTTAATAAGTTATCTGTCATTGTAAGTATTAGTTATGAAGTCCGTCACTAAATAAGTTATCTGTCATTGTAAGTATTAGCTATGAGTCTCTCACGTAATAAGTTATCTGTCATTGTAAGTATTAGTTACGAAGTCTATCACTTAATAAGTTATCTGTCATTGTAAGTATTAGCTATGAGTCTCTCACGTAATAAGTTATCTGTCATTGTAAGTATTAGTTACGAAGTCTATCACTTAATAAGTTATCTGTCATTGTAAGTATTAGCTATGAGTCTCTCACGTAATAAGTTATCTGTCATTGTAAGTATTAGTTATGAAGTCTATCACTTAATAAGTTATCTGTCATTGTAAGTATTAGTTATGAAGTCCGTCACTAAATAAGTTATCTGTCATTGTAAGTATTAGCTATGAGTCTCTCACGTAATAAGTTATCTGTCATTGTAAGTATTAGTTACGAAGTCTATCACTTAATAAGTTATCTGTCATTGTAAGTATTAGCTATGAGTCTCTCACGTAATAAGTTATCTGTCATTGTAAGTATTAGTTATGAAGTCCGTCACTAAATAAGTTATCTGTCATTGTAAGTATTAGCTATGAGTCTCTCACGTAATAAGTTATCTGTCATTGTAAGTATTAGTTACGAAGTCTATCACTTAATAAGTTATTTGTCATTGTAAGTATTAGCTGTGAGAGATTGTCACCTAATAAGTTATCTCTTATTGTAAGTATGGGCTGTGCGAATCTCTCATCTAATAAGTTTAGTAATCTTTCATTGTAAGTATTAGCTGTAAGAGTCTGTTACTTAATAAGTTATCTGTCATTGTAAGTATTAGCTATGAGAGTCTGTCACTTAATAAGTTATCTGTCATTTTAAGTATTAGCTTTGAGAGTCTGTCACTTAATAAGTTATCTGTCATTGTAAGTAATGGCTTTCAGAGTCTGTCACTTAATAAGTTATCTGTTATTGTAAGTATTAGCTATGAAAGGTCTGTCACCTAATAAGTTATCTATCATTGTAAGTATTAGCTGTGAGAGTCTGTCACTTAAAAAGTTGTTTGTCATTGTAAATATTACCTGTGAAGTCTGTCACTTAATAAGTTATCTGTCATTGTAAATATTAGCTCTGCGATTCTGTCACTTAATAAGTTATCTGTTATTGTAAGTATTAGCTATGAGACGTCTGTCACTTAATAAGTTATCTGTCATTGTAAGTATTAGCTATGAGAGTCTGTCACTTAATAAGTTAAATGTCATTGTAAATATTAGCTCTGCGATTCTGTCACTTAATAAGTTATCTGTCATTGTAAGTATTAGCTGTAAGAGTCTGTCACCTAATAAGTTATCTTTCATTGTAAATATTAGCTGTGGAGTCTGTCACTTAATAAGATAATTGTCATTGTAAATATTAGCTCTGCGATTCTGTCACTTAATAAGTTATCTGTCATTTTAGGTATTAGCTGTGAAGTCTGTCACTTAATAATTTATCTGTCATTGTAAGTATTAGCTGTGAAGTCTGTCACTTAATAAGTTATCTGTCATTGTAAGTATTAGCTTTGAGAGTCTGTCACTTAATAAGTTATCTGTCATTGTAAGTATTAGCTGTACAATTCTGTCACTTAATAAGTTATCTGTCATTGTAAGTATTAGCTGTGAGAGTCTGTCACTTAAAAAGTTATTTGTCATTGTAAGTATTAGCTTTGAGAGTCTGTCACTTAATAAGTTATCTGTCATTCTAAATATTAGCTCTGCGATTCTGTCACTTAATAAGTTATCTGTCATTGTAAGTATTAGTTATGAAGTCAGTCATTTAATAAATTATCTTTCATTGTAAGTATTAGCTTTGCGATTCTGTCACTTAATAAGTTATCTGTCATTGTAAGTATTAGCTATGAGTCTCTCACATAATAAGTTATATGCCATTGTAAGTATTAGTTATGAAGTCCGTCACTAAATAAGTTATCTGTCATTGTAAGTATTAGCTTTGAGAGTCTGTCACTTAATAAGTTATCTGTCATTGTAAGTATTAGCTATGAGAGTCTGTCACTTAATAAGTTATCTGTCATTCTAAATATTAGCTCTGCGATTCTGTCACTTAATAAGTTATCTGTCATTGTAAGTATTAGCTGTGAGAGTCTGTCACTTAAAAAGTTATCTGTCATTGTAAGTATTAGCTATGAGAGTCTGTCACTTAATAAGTTATCTGTCATTCTAAATATTAGCTCTGCGATTCTGTCACTTAATAAGTTATCTGTCATTGTAAGTATTAGCTTTGAGAGTCTGTCACTTAATAAGTTATCTGTCATTGTAAGTATTAGCTATGAGAGTCTGTCACTTAATAAGTTATCTGTCATTCTAAATATTAGCTCTGCGATTCTGTCACTTAATAAGTTATCTGTCATTGTAAGTATTAGCTGTGAGAGTCTGTCACTTAAAAAGTTATTTGTCATTGTAAATATTAGCTCTGCGATTCTGTCACTTAATAAGTTATCTGTCATTGTATGTATTAGCTATGAGTCTCTCACGTAATAAGTTATATGCCATTGTAAGTATTAGTTATGAAGTCTGTCATTTAATAAATTATCTTTCATTGTAAGTATTAGCTTTGCGATTCTGTCACTTAATAAGTTATCTGTCATTGTAAGTATTAGCTATGAGTCTCTCACATAATAAGTTATATGCCATTGTAAGTATTAGTTATGAAGTCTGTCACTAAATAAGTTATCTGTCATTGTAAGTATTAGCTATGAGTCTCTCACGTAATAAGTTATCTGTCATTGTAAGTATTAGTTACGAAGTCTATCACTTAATAAGTTATTTGTCATTGTAAGTATTAGCTGTGAGAGATTGTCACCTAATAAGTTATCTCTTATTGTAAGTATGGGCTGTGCGAATCTCTCATCTAATAAGTTTAGTAATCTTCCATTGTAAGTATTAGCTGTAAGAGTCTGTTACTTAATAAGTTATCTGTCATTGTAAGTATTAGCTATGAGAGTCTGTCACTTATTAAGTTATCTGTCATTTTAAGTATTAGCTTTGAGAGTCTGTCACTTAATAAGTTATCTGTCATTGTAAATATTAGTTCTGTGATTCTGTCACTTAATAAGTTATCTGTCATTGTAAGTATTAGCTTTGAGAGTCTGTCACTTAATAAGTTATCTGTCATTGTAAGTATTAGCTTTGAGAGTCTGTCACTTAATAAGTTATCTGTCATTGTAAGTATTAGCTATGAGAGTCTGTCACTTAATAAGTTATCTGTCATTCTAAATATTAGCTCTGCGATTCTGTCACTTAATAAGTTGTCTGTTATTGTAAGTATTAGCTGTGAGAGTCTGTCACTTAATAAGTTATCTGTCATTGTAAGTATTAGCTATGAGAGGTCTGTCACTTAATAAGTTATTTGTCATTGTAAATATCAGCTGTGAAGTCTGTCACTTAATAAGTTATCTGACATTGTAAGTATTAGCTGTGAGAGTCTGTCACTTAATAAGTTGTCTGTCATTGTAAATATTAGCTGTGAAGTTTGTCACTTAATAAGTTATATATGTCATTGTATTAGCTGTGAGAGTCTGTCACTTAATAAGTTATCTGTCATTGTAAATATTAGCTCTGCGATTCTGTCACTTAATAAGTTATCTGTCATTGTAAATATTAGCTGTGAGATTCTCTCATCTAGTAACTATCATCCATTGTAAGAAATAAAAGTCCGACTTCTTACAAGTAAACAAACCATTGTAAGAATTTATAATATCTAATACTCTGTTTTCTTAGAGGTACATTTGTAATTGTAAGCATTTTTGGTTAATGAAGGTATGCTTTCTTTTAAGTAAGACGTCATTGTAAGCATTTGTAGTAGGTGGAAATAGGTCTTCCTCTGTGTCATCATGCCATTATTCCTTTGTCATAGTTCCTCTGTGTCATGTTATTATACTAAATGTAAGTCCTATTTCGACTGGTTAATCGTTCCACTGTAGGTGGTTGTAGTTAACGAAAGTCTGTCTTCGGTTGAATAAACATGACACTATAAGTATTTAAAGTAAATGAGAGTATTTCTTCTTAAAAGGAATTTGTCACTAAGTGAGAGTTTTTCTTATTATGAGCAATCTGTCTTTGTATGTATTACTAGTAAGTAAACAGGTCGCTTTTGAAAAATCTAGTATTGTCTAGCATTGGTACTTTGATCAATCGGACAAACAACATATTAGGTAGGAAAGAGGAGAGTTTACTTTGGATTCCCAGCTACTGTGAAGTGGTGGGAGATGACACTGTAGATGAGTTGACAAAGAAAAATGCACTTGATTGTAAGAAGAAATCACCCACGATGCTGATCATACTAGAAGCTACGTGAATAAGATTACTTGTGATGTGAGCTTGTAAAGAACATCAATACACTAGAGAGAGATAGGCTGAAGGAGGTAAGAAATGATGAAGCTAGAATAAAAGAAGGGGAGTTAAGGTAAATCATTGTTCTCTCAATAGAAATCACAACATATAAAGTAAAATGGCATATTGCATGAGTTAGGACAAGAATGAGGCATCATTTATTGTAAGAGTTTCCGGCTGAGTGCATTCGATGGAAAGTGTTTACAGCTGTGGAACAGTCAAGGATTCAGAGCATGAACAACTTGAACCTGATAATATTCCTGAAAGCTTCATGTAGGTTTAGGAAGAAGGGTAGGTCCTTTTAGTAAGTAAACTAACTGAGCAGCACATTACCTCCCGCAATAGTCTAGTAGTCTTAAAATATTTTCAAATATAGACTAGTAGAGGTTCGGATACTTGGGATCCATAACGGTGGGAATGGTCACGTGATATTATAGTAAAACCAATTTCACTTTGAAAAAGAATAGTTTAGTTGGTTTTTCTATCTATTACCATAGATGGGTCAGGGTTTATGTTTTCCAACCGTGTAGCCCACGGAACACACGGTAGGGGTCATGAGTAGGATGCGCAGTAGACTAACGTGCCAGTGATGTCACTCTGAACCCTCCCTCCCGGCCCGCTGCCCGCCACCCGTACACTTCGCCACTCAGTTGCATACAGACACTTGCCTCTGCAACTCGTGTTTTGCTACTTGGTGACTTATTAGTGTGTTAGTGTTGGAAAACCGATGAAGGGGATGTGTACAGTAGTAATATAGTTTTTATAGTGCGTCTTTAGTATATTTTAAAGTTTATTCGGGTGAAAACAATGGTTTGTTGTGCAATTGCAGGCTGTTCTAACCACACTAGAAATCAATGTAAACTGGCATTTAAATTTCACAGTTTCCCGAACAATAATGAAACTAGACGAAAGTGGGTACATGCTTGTAGACGCGCTGATTCCTTTTCAGTTGACACTGCTCGAATTTGCTCAGTGCATTTTGAAAGTTCGGCATAAGTGAGAGATTTAAAGAGTGAACTACTTAACTTACCACATAAACAAGTTTTAAAACAAGATGCTGTTCCAATTATAAATCTACCTGCCTCTAGCGTAGTTTTAAAGGATAAAAGTTTACCAAGCAATGAAAAAAGAACAATTCGAGCGCAAAAAAGAAGTAGTAGGAAGGAAGTAGACGATATTTTACAAGGAACCAGCAATGAGTTATTTTTTAGCGAAGAACTCATCAGCGTAGAAAATAATATGCCCTATTCAGACAACGTAAAGCATTGTGAATGTGATGATGACAGTTTAAATTCAAAATTAGAAACTATGAATATAGAGATTAAAAAACTTCGTAAACAAAATATACAATTACAAGATCGTCTGTCTCAGACAAACGTGGAGTTATTAAGATTACAACAGCTAAGAAATGTGGTTAGAGGAACTTTTCCGAAAGTCAACATAAAGTTCAGTTAATATAAATATTTTGGAATTGCGGTATGGCTAGATCAAAGAAGAGAAGATTATGGCTCTTAAATAGTTCGTTCAAAATTTGTGCAGACGGAAATTCATCAAACTCTAGTGACTATTACACAAAACTTGAGAGTAGTGGCATGGTTAAGGCACTTTTAATATTAATAAATGTATATACCAATAAAAAATCGTACCGGCTTGGAAAATTATACTTTTGTCCCTGAGTATTAAATATATCTAACGAAATTAAAGACTGCATGTTACGCGGTTTTAGTGTTCGAACAGCGAATGACATTGTGGACTGTGAAGTCTGTATACAGTACGGCGAGACGGAGGGTTCAGGGTGACGTCACGCTTCACAGCCGAGCGGTGAGGACCTGCGCGTGATCCCTACCGCGTGTTTTAGTATCCGTGGTGTAGCCTAGTCACTATGACCACTATCGGCCTAAGATTGACGTATAAAATTGTATGTATTTTAGGAACTATGATAAGTGGAAAATACAATGAGAAATTGTTTGTGTTTACTTCAAAGACAAGTCAGAAAAAAATCTGTATGAATATTATCACGAAAAAGTGTTTATAATCACAAGATTCTTGATTTTTTACGTTTGAAACTAAAAATGTTTGTGACTGGTTTTTCAATAAAATCGCTGATATTGAGTCAGAATGTCGTACAAGCACGCTTCCATCCGTCTTAGCATGTAACACTAGATAACAATTCACAGGAAATCCTTAACAGAATAAAATCTGTCTTTGCTGTTTCTAATAATTATGACCAATATTTGTTTTACACTACTCTATATATCTTCAGAGAGTTCAACGCTATTGAGTCTTTCAAACAATGTGAAGTGTTACATGCCTTTGTTTTCACTATCTCGCAGTTATGAGACTTTTACAGATGGACGAATCGTCAGAATAGATATATGGTCTACACGTTTTCCGAATTTGTCCACATGTCATTTTAGTTTCTTTTATGAAACAAATCCTTTGGGCGAATTAAAGATGTATATTCAAATTATTATCATTTTACGTTGATCCTTAATTTAGTCTAGATCAAAAATACAAAATAAAATTGTAATTTTTTCTCTCTTTTCCATTGATATTATAAAAGCAAGTCAAATGAGTAGCAGAATCATTTTTTAGCACGCTTATTTCAATCGTTCACACTTTACATTTTATATAATTGATTTTAGTGAGGTTTTATATTTTCTAATAGGATCTGAATTGTGGTAATTTTTAAATATTATATTTGAGATGTTTTGCTTTCCGTAGATTTTTTTTTTTTATTTGTAAAATTTTAATGTTTAAAATATTATTAACTGTAATTTTACGGTCGCTTTGAATATATTCCAATAACACAGTCTGTTCGGATTTTTTAACGTTTCAATATTATAATCTAGTTATATTTTCTAAATAACAGGTTATTTTAAAATTGATTGGTAACTATTTTTTTGTAAAAGTCGCATCTATTGCAGTATAAATGTTGTTATAATAACATAATCAGGTACAGTCAGTAAGTATCCCCAATATCACAAGGTTAAAGTTCGTCGGGGTGGTTTAGTGAGTTCATTTATACTAGTTAAAGTTATAAGTATTCATTTGTCTGTCATAAAACGTTTATTAGTCATACGTCATCAGTCATAATCACCAAATGTCAATTTTATATAATAAATATGATACATATTTAGTATTTAATCTAAATACAGCAAGTAGTTCTGTTAATATTTCAAAGATACGTTTTATATGTATGAAAATTTTGCTATTGTACATAACAAAAACATCAGTTTTTAATTAGATATTTCGGTAAATATGATATATCTATGTCACCCCGATTTTTTAACATGATTGTTTTTTAATTTGTAGGAAAACGTTATAAATGAAGAAATATATAAGTACAAAAATGCGGGAAGTCATAAATAAATTATATTTGCACAAACCAATAAAAAAATGCACAATATATAAATAAATTTGGACTTGTAAGAAATTTGTTTAACGAGCTATTAATTGAAAACGCTACAATATTTCTTGTGTAAATTATCGTCGAAGATTCAAACTACAAATTTAAAAAAAAAATTAGTTAAAAATTCGAGGTGACACGGATACTTCATAAGCATCAACATTTCCTACTGTAATACTTAATTCTATACTTACATTCAGAGTCCTACTTGCTGATTGATTTAGAAAGTCGAAACGTAAGTTTTTATATAATAAAAACAATTTGTCTAATCGTCTACAACACCCTATCTACACACCTATTTAAGTCTCTATCTATCAATATGATATACTATTAACTATTATTTTAATAATATAGATTTTATTTGTAATAGGTTTTTGACACCTATTTATAAATAGTTTTACAGGAATTTTTTTTTCAATTAAAAGAAACTGTTTTCTAAATATAGATTGTTGTCATGGGAACAATGGTTATGATGAGTTTAGGATTTCAATTTGTGAAAGAAAATGTGACGAAATGATTAAATTTTGTCTAATAGAATAGTATGAAATTTTGACGTTTTAAATAAATATCAACTAAAACTTTAATTTCCATGTAAAATGTCAAAAATTTAACAGAGATTATAACCTCAAAAAAAAATGTTAACTAAAATTTTACTCAATTTTCATTATCTTATCAGTTAACAAAATGTATTGATAACATTGATAAGTTTTGCTTGTTTTATAAATAAAATTTACGTTTTCAAAAATTACCCCTGTTTTCACAAAAATACCATTGTCACCATGATTAACAATTTTTATTATTCAAGCTACATACTACCACAGGATTAAAAACAGGACGATGTGAAAATCACTTCCAAGAACTGGAGAACCTTACTTTTAATTTTAGACAACAGAAAATTTTTAAAAAAATGTATTTCTAATTGATTGTTCTCAAATACTTCAAATTTATATAATGTTCTCCCTCCTATTGTATATAAATATCATTAGGTAATATTGACAATTTAAAATTTGAGTTTTTTTTTCGAAATGATTTTCGAACAAATAGCAAATTTGTCTTTATACATATAGATAAGAAAATGATAAGATTACATCGATCAGTTTCATCCTGGTTATTGCTCACACTAAATTTTTATAAATACTATAATAACCTCATTATGCATAAATTCGTAAATATAATTATACAAAAAGATATAATTAATCTCAATTAAAACAATAATAAATTAAAATTTGTATCACACAAACAGGTTAACACAATCTTCTATTTAATTCCTGTTCTATTGGTTACGAAATTCAATAGCGGAATTTCATAAATCGTTTAAATAAAAATATGTAAATAGGTCGCCCCCCCCCCCACTGTTTAACAATATAAAATTTAGTAAATTTACCATTATTAATAATACTATCAATTATGTAATATAATTCTTCTAAATATATATTAATTTTTTTTTCCAATAATTTAATAATCGTTCATATTTTCATTTAAAAGTCCAGATTATTTAAATTTTAAATTTGTTATTTATTTTAAAACAATAAATTATAATTATCAATTCGAGTGATATTTAGAAAAAATATATAATTAAATATTAATTCTCACAAAATGGAGGAAGATTCTAATATTTAGATAATTTGTCTTTAATGTTGCTTAATGTTTATTATGTCATGAGGAAACGACCTGATCTACAGAATTATCCAATTGGGATCACGAACATAGTTGGTAGGCGCTGTAAATGAATAAGTCAGACTAATCCAAAATTATCACTTTTATCAGAAAGTAAAACTTTTTTTTTAAATAAAATTTCATATCTGTTTGAGTGACAAGCACTACTTGCTGACTAGTTGATAAAGTGACAGGTGATTTTGAAAGAATTAATTTGTTTTTTTCTTTAGACTTTTGAGACCAACAATGAAAGAAAACGTTCGACGGGAGAGACGAAACCTCAATAAGAGAATCACTCGACTATCTGGGTACCTCAATTCTCTAACAAACAGAAAATTAAAATGTAGAGGCAATAAAGTAGCCTACATTTGGAAAAAAAATGAAAAATTATTTTAAAATAAAATAGATTGATAAAAAAGAAGAAAAGATCCTCTGTTAAAATATCAGTCAGTAGTATTAACAAGTAAATGTTTTAAAATGATAATATATTTTTCCTTGATTAGATTTGTCACTTTGTTCCATCATTTTGAAATATTTCTTAGTTTGGATTAGATTTAAGCTTTATTTTCAATTTAAAAAGTTCACACTACCAAGGAGTTAAACAGGGCAGAACGATATGTTCTTTCCAAATTGTTAAAATCTTACTTTTTAAAACTTTATTTTAAATTTTGCAACGATTAATTTTCAAAAAATCTCGAATTTATAATTCATAGAAAACAATAAGTTAAACTGCTTTAAATTAGACTATTTCCTTCTTGTTATATAAATATAATTAATTTAAATTTATGATTTTTACAAATGATGGTTTATAAACAATTTCGATATAAAATCAAATGGTAAGGTTTCAGAAAAGTTGGTTTCTTCCTTGTTATTAAAACAGGTAAAAGAAACTTGTTAATTTAATAATTTTAATTACTTAAGAATTAATCTATTATGCATTTTAAGTTTTAATTTTTAATAAAGTGATTTAAAAATTTTTTCGTTCTGATAATCCTAAATTAATAATTTGACCACTTAATACAATATAATCTAAACTTTTAGTAATTTCAGACTCCATTTTAATATTAAACACTCTGTAAAAAGTTCTTTTCATCATTTTCAAGACAGCAACATTTTAATAGTTTCAGTCTTTATAGTCATCATCAGGTTTACACAACGTTAGGTTAACTAAATGTTCTGTTAAGACTAATTTACTCCGTTTTTAGTGAGATCAACCAACAGTCTCTTAACTTCGAAACTGCTCCATTAAATTTTATATTTTAAACTCATATAAGTTGTTTACTTTTAGTTTTTTTTAAATTGAAAATATTTGAGTTTTATTTTTAAACAACAATATTCAAAATAAATATTTAAAGAAATCTAGAAAGACATTTTGAGTATCGGTAAAGTTGAAATATTACATCATAGATGTCGCTTAAATCGGTGGGCGAGTCTTTTCAGAGTTTTTAAAATAATAAAATTACATAAAATCACAGCCTATCTAACCAATCACAATCATGCTTAACATTCAGTATGTTCTGGAATTGTTTTGTAAAAATCATTTGATTTTTTTTTTAAATCGATATTAAGACAAAACATCGATTACTCTAAGACATAATTGTGGTTTCGATTTTTTTTCTTGAACACCTTCCTTGTTGAACGGTGAGCGAACGCCCTCGATGAAACTATCTGGAGCAACTGTAACAAAGAAAACGGTAATTTTAAATCCAAAATTCTGATAAAATGTATCACTAATTTAAACAAGTTGATATTAGCAAATGTGTAATATAGTTTAGATTTTGTATGGATAGGAGATACAGCGGTACCTTGGAAAGCGGTCCTTGGTTTATACTCTACTGATTGAGAAAGTGAACAGTGTTTACAAAATGTTTCAGAACTTTAGTGTTGTGTGTGTTTTCTTATTTGTGTACTACTAGGTAATACCAAGGACGACTTTCCAAGGTAAGCCTGTGTCTCCTATCCATACAAAATCTAAACTAATAGGCTATGTGCCACATATTAAGTTTACATTTTACTTAAATCCAGTAACTATAATTTTATTAAATTGTATCGCTTAAGTGTATTCATCACCACTTTTATTTCTTTAAAAAAATACATTTTAAACTATAATTCTGCATCAGCGAAAGTTAAAACTGCTGTGGTAGAAAGATGTAACCAAATTCATTGAGTACATTTTATCCTTGATTTTTTAGTTGTTTTTATCAGTGACAATGAGATTGGTAATGTGAAAGCTTTCAGCCATTCGGATAAAATAATTGGATTTTTTATAGCGTGTTTATTAGTCATCCACAATAAAATAAGACAAATAAGTTTTATGACAATTTAGAAGGCTGTGATGCCTTCTAAATGTTGTACTTTGAAGCTACAGTTGTTTGTTGTATATTCAAACTTTCAATTAATATACTTTTTACAAATTCATACACAGAGTGACTTAAAATTGTACGGAAATATTTCAGAAGTTGATTTTAGAGCTAAATATAAGAGGAAATGTTTTGTAAACAGGTTCAAAAACTCTTCGTTTTCTGCCTGTCGGCCATTTTGTGTTTTTACAAAAAACATATTTTTGGAAGTAGACAAATCGTTGTTAAAATCAAAATTTTGTATTTTTTTTTCTTACGATAGTAATACGTATCTCAAAAACCGTTAGTTTTACAAAATATTTCCAACCGACAATATTTTCTTTTACAAACAAATTTTGTTTTAATTCTTTTTGTAGTTTAAACGGTAACCGAGTTATCTATGAAAACCTGAAAACAGTAATTCTTGGTAATTGTCTACAATACTCAAAATTACCCTGTAACCATTTGTATTGGATTTTTGATCTCCAAATCTTCCTGTTGGATAAAGACAACTTATTATCGATACACTAAATAATAATATGTAATAAATAATATCATAAAATTCTGTTTTATATATTCATTTATTTTGAATGAAGATCTTAGTTTCATGCAGATCTTGGTTTCCATTAGTTTATTTTTGTAAAATAAATTTACATTGAAAACAAAATGATTCATTGTAATTACTTGCTCAGATGTTGTTTTTAGGCTGATTTTGGGTGTTGTATACAATTACCAAGAATTAATGTTTTCAGTATTTTGCCGATTATTCTTTAAGCTCCAACAAGAATAAAAAAACCATTTTGTTTCTCGTTAAAGAAGGGAAATATTTTGTCAAATTAACGGTTTTTGAGATTTTCAACATTGTTCTAAAAAGCCGCCATTTTGATATGTGTAAAGGAAATAGGTTGATTATTTTTCACAAATTGAGTCATTATCACACTAAGTAGCATGCACAATTTCAACTCCATATTATTTACCGTTAAAAAGATATGAATGTTTTTGTAAAAAAACGCAAAATTGAGGCTATATTGGAAACTAAGCAATATAGGAAATGTTTACATAAACTTTTTCATTGGTTTTCGTAACGTCATAAAGTTTTGGAACACCCTATATGTAGGCTAACAGTTGAAACTAATGGACCGGTGTTAATGTCATCATTATGTTCTTGCAACAATTAAAAGTAACAGCTGGTTTGGTTTATTGATTCATTGATTGATCATAATAATTCTAATCAATTTAGACTTAGTTCAAAGTTCCTTTAAATGGCTGAAAATTGAAGTGTTGAGAAAAAAAGTGGATTCTAAAAGTATGTTAAAAGTGTGAAAAGTGGTAACTGGGGAGAAATGTTAAAATGAACCTTTGAGCTCCTTTATTAAATATCGAGTTTAATCAAATCCAACTTACGTGAGGTTTTATTATTATGACGTAAATTTAGGTCCTTACGTAATGGTGTCCATAGTCCATTTTCATTTTTTAATTGACAAGCTCCGAAAAGACATTTTTAGGTTAAAACTAATGTTTATATATATATGGGTCTTTGCAAGTGTTTCTGTTAACGTCACCACCAAGGGAACTAGTTCACCCGACTAGTTTCCCACAATCTACACGGCAAAACCTGCCAACACTCAGCCAACACAACAAACATCAATTCCCCGGCCTTAAACGGCACTACATCGGCCAATCTCACAATACAAGACCCGCACTCGCTACTCGTCTCTGATTGGCCGACAGCTCACGTCGAGCAATTAAAAGTCCGCGGCCACAACAATGGCAATCCGCGACACAACTCCGAACCAATCTCACGTCGGGATTGGTTCGCTTCTCGGGAGAACTTAACAATGGACAGCTCATTGTCTAGGAACCAACCAATCCTAGGCAAGCTAGAAATTGTATAAGTACTCATGTTTCAGGGACAAAATGATGACTTATCAACCAGGAGACCTACTACAAGCATACCTCCTCCGGGAGACCCAGCAACAACCATCAAGAACACATCACTTCTCAACACCTACACAACACTTCTCCTGACGCCAGATTAGCAGGGACCATCTCTCCCACGGCCTTCTTACGCAAGGCCAAGAGACCCCTCGCTAACACTTCACCGGGACCATCTCTCACATCGGTCTTCTTACGCAAGACCGAGAAACCCCTCAACCAACTCACACCACACCACGAAGACAACTCGCCAGCTCCACTACACACTTTTGCTGCCGCCTGCCACATTCCAACACCATTAAACCAATACACGTTTTTCTTCACTTCAAACACCTTATCTTCACTCCTCACCTTCTCTTCGCTACACAACAACGCCTCTTCGAGAATCGCCCCGTTGCCTCCCGTACGGGAAATTAAAGGGAGAAATCCCGGCAACGGCAGCAACTTGCTTCACCCTAGTCGCCTCCGGAAAAGGAAATTGTAGGTGCTTTGGCGCCGGCGATGACGGGTTAACATCCATCATAGAGGCCAGATAATATCCTATCTCCCCGCACCTAACCTAAGTCCAACTGGTCCTTTTAAGGGCCAGCACACTTCTATTTTCCGTTATATTTTTTATCAACATTCCTCGCACTAAGCACTCGAATCCTTCCCGAATAGCAAATCCTATTCTTTCATTATTTACCAGTCACCTCCCGGCTCGGCTACCTCTACTTCAGGGCCAACTTCACGTTCCCCACACCTTTTTTCACCTCATCACAACCTGACCCTACGTCATTTCGTTTTGTTTCTCCCTACAGTTGTTTCGCCGATCAATGCGGCATCATCAGGTGTAAATTACAAAATATTATACAACAAATACTTGGACTAACCAGATGATTTGTGAAACAGCTTTAGTGAAAAACACACGAAATAATTGAAAAGACAGATACAATATAAGAGTTTTAAGAATAATTTATTTTTTTTCTATTTAGTGATGGGTGAGAATTGAGAATGTTTTTTCAAAATTTATTTCATTTGTTAACAAAATTTCAACTCGTGCATATATATATATGGAAGGGGGGGTAATTTTATAGCACGTAATGATATGGGAGCACGATTTTATTTAAAAAACACAAATGTAATTAATTTATTCCAAATCAGAAAATACGTAATATTAAAAGTTTGTTGTGTAAAAAAAATCATTTAGTAGGCCTACATACCCACTAATGCTAAATTCGAAATCGGCACACCAAAAGTACATATATTTTGTACATTTATCCAAAATCGTTTAGGCCGGTATTACACTATAGGTTAATAGTTCTATGTCATATCTATTATCAAATATTTGTGATGAAAAATAATATTATAGTGTAATGTACCAACTATTATCATATTTGAACTATGATCATATGTCTATGATCATATATGTTCTCCTAGAGAGAACATATAATATTTCCAATCAAAATGGCGTCTAATAAGTTTCAGTGGACGGTAACAGCTACAAAATTTCTAATTTCGAAATACGAGGCAAATGAAATGCTGTATAATGTAAAAAAATAGTGACTACAAAAACAGAAACAAATGCCACAAAACAAAAAGTCTCATCATCCATTCTTAAATAGTTTTCGTAATGTTTTGGATCTTCACTTTTTAGTTCTTTCAAGAGATGGCTTTGAATTCCCAACTGCTCACGTCTGGCTACCCACGGTCTAACCCACAATCTATTTCTTTTATTTCTTTGATTTAGCTGTTTTTTACGTAACAATAAACAAATTATAGTCATTATAGAGCTTAAACAAGCGCCAAAAGCAAAAAACTGTTGTTCATCCATTTTGACACAACAATGTGATCAAATTAATATGACAGAGCAAATGGCAAAACATTTTAATAATATTTTTTCATCATACCTATATCATCATATATTTGATAATAGATATATGACATAGAACTATTACAGTGTAATACCGGCCTTAAGAATTGACACATGTATAAGACTAAAAGGTGAGTAGGTGTAAAATCGATAAATATAAGTAAGGCGCAAGGTAGGCAATCTGACTACACAATCTAGTAAGCAGTGGCAAATATAGCAGCGATAAAAATGTCTATAGAGATTCAAGATTCCTTCAATTTGAACGAATCAGAAACGTGAATCGGATTATTTGGCTTCAAACTGAATCGATTCTTTTGAAGAACCGAACAGACAGTGTGTTTGTTGTGTGAAGACCTATGAACGGTATTTAAATCATTTGAAGAGATTCAGAAAGCCACAGATTCACCGAGACGAATCAGAAACGTGAATTGGATTATTTGGCTTCAAACTGAATCGATTCTTTTGAAGAACCGAACAGACAGTGTGTTTGTTGTGTGAAGAGCTGTGAACGGAATTTGAATCATTTGAAGAGATTCAGAAAGCCACAGATTCACCGAGACGAATCAGAAACGTGAATTGGATTATTTGGCTTCAAACTGAATCGATTCTTTTGAAGAACCGAACAGACAGTGTGTTTGTTGTGTGAAGAGCTGTGAACGGAATTTGAATCATTTGAAGAGATTCAGAAAGCCACAGATTCACCGAGACGAATCAGAAACGTGAATCGGATTATTTGGCTTCAAACTGAATCGATTCTTTTGAAGAACCGAACAGACAGTGTGTTTGTTGTGTGAAGACCTATGAACGGTATTTAAATCATTTGAAGAGATTCAGAAAGCCACAGATTCACCGAGACGAATCAGAAACGTGAATTGGATTATTTGGCTTCAAACTGAATCGATTCTTTTGAAGAACCGAACAGACAGTGTGTTTGTTGTGTGAAGAGCTGTGAACGGAATTTGAATCATTTGAAGAGATTCAGAAAGCCACAGATTCACCGAGACGAATCAGAAACGTGAATTGGATTATTTGGCTTCAAACTGAATCGATTCTTTTGAAGAACCGAACAGACAGTGTGTTTGTTGTGTGAAGAGCTGTGAACGGAATTTGAATCATTTGAAGAGATTCAGAAAGCCACAGATTCACCGAGACGAATCAGAAACGTGAATCGGATTATTTGGCTTCAAAGTGAATCGATTCTTTTGAAGAACCGAACAGACAGTGTGTTTGTTGTGTGAAGAGCTGTGAACGGAATTTGAATCATTTGAAGAGATTCAGAAAGCCACAGATTCACCGAGACGAATCAGAAACGTGAATCGGATTATTTGGCTTCAAAGTGAATCGATTCTTTTGAAGAACCGAACAGACAGTGTGTTTGTTATGTGGAGAGCTTTGAACGGAATTTGAATCATTTGAAGAGATTCAGAAAGCCACAGATTCACCGAGACGAATCAGAAACGTGAATCGGACTATTTGGCTTCAAAGTGAATCGATTCTTTTGAAGAACCGAACTGACAGTGTGTTCGTTATGTGAAGACTATTGGACGGAATTTGAATCATTTGAAGAGATTCAGAAAGCCACAGATTCATAACGCAATGAAAAATCTTTGTACAGTTAGTCCTTTAATAAAACAACTGCCGATTCGTTTATGTTGATTTAATTACAAACATTATCTTAAATTCCTTTTAACTTAATATTTTTTTACGCAACAAAAATTGATGAATAATAAATAAATATTATACCCTTGATTATAATGAAATGTAATTTTTAGATTAATAATACAAATATTAAATTGAGTGAAAACAAAAGTTATTTTTTAAACACACACAACTGTATGGAAACAGAACATACCAATGTTAATAATTTGAAAGTATGCACAGATCATTAATCTTATTTAGGATCAAGCGTGTGGTAAAGCTACCAAACTTAGGTATTTAGGGACAGTTATTTTTAAAAGTCGAATTCTTTTAAGCGGCAGTACAGACAGACACGCGCGTGAAATTATAAGTGTCCTTGGTTTTTAACTACGGACCATAATAAATAAAAATACAATCCATCTTTGAATGGATATTGAATTTGTTTGTTTCGCATCTCACAAAAACTGCTCTTAAACTTATATTCTACGCATTTCCCATTGTGTGGTTCAATTAAGTTGTATTCGTCATACAAAAAACTATAATATATGATTTCGCACTGCAATTACATTTCAAACCCAAATAACTTTATTTCAGATTTGTAGGCCACGCTTATTTGTCCTAGCGCCAACATATTAATTTGTTTGTCAAGTAAACATACATATTCGTAATCAGAACAACTTCTAGTTTTATTTCATACTTCACACATATTTCCAAAAAAATTCAACTCGATAGTTTTTGCCACATAACTACCCCAAGGTTATTATTTGGATAGCATTATATTTTTCCTATATGTGGAACAATACAAAGAAGATAAATGCAAAGATTGTCTGTGTAGACTGGTTGCGGCTTACAGACACGCGCGTGAAATTATAAGGCTCTTTGGTTTTACCTACGGACCTTAACAGAAATCTCCGCCGACGATAATTGACCCATTTTTTATAAAAATTTAATCGAATTCTGTAAAATTGATTTTGAAATTTTAGAATTTTTAGCTTCATAGAGAATGGTTTTATTATTTTACTGCCAACTACAGAATCAGTATTCTTTGGAAAGTTAGTGACCAAGTTTTTCTTTGAGTCCTAATTATAGTTTTTTTTATTTAAGTTTTTATGTTTTTTTAAATTGTTATATACTACTAGCTTTAGATGGCAGAGTTTTAAATGCCGCCTACTTGTCCTGTCATCCTTAGATATCATATTTACGATAAGTGTTTTATAATACATTAATTTAATAAATTTAAAATTCTTTACAACAAAATACAATATATTTTATATGAAATTTTATAACAAAAAAAATTTGTACATTTAAATTTATAAATAAGAATTAGATTATATTGCTACTCAATAGATTTCTTAATATGTGAGGAATAGGTAATCCTTAGGCACACAAGCCTGCGTACGCTTTACCATTAATTTAAGTCTAGAAAGAAAAAGAATTAATTAAGGAATTAGTTTAAGGAAAAAGAAAGAAAAAGATTAGCTGCAGTGCCATAAATATATTTATGTAATGGACGTCTTAAAAAATAAAAAATAAAAACACGAAGATTGAATTAAACGAAAGAAAACGAAACAAAATAAAAAACTAATTTCCCACTTACATATACACACGCTAATACAAACATATACTCCAAGATAACATCGATGTTTAAACAAAATATTTATACACATTAATATCATTATAAATAAAGATTGAGCTTAACTTGTGAAATAATATTAGATAGAATAAAACTCGAACACAAGATCTCACAAAAATTACGTTTACTTAATCAAACGCGTTTCAACGACAAAGTCGCCATCCTCAGTTGATACATGAGCTACAATAACTAAACTATAACTATATCATTATATAAGAGGATTTGTCCTGACTCACATATCAATACCTATTAAAGTTAAACTACACAAAGTGTTAAATATATTTTATATTTTTCTTTGGTGAACATTTGTAGACATGAACGAATCGATATTCCAATATTTTCAAGAGAAATGTTCGCCCTTACAGATTTTAACAGTTTTTATCCTCTTGCAGTACAAATCTGCAGAAATTGGTTTTTTGATTTTTTTTTTTTGAGAAATATTTCAGAGTAAAAACAAAGTCGATATCTCAATTAGCGATTGATTAAAAAAAAAATTTAAGTGAAATTTCATTTGGGGTGGATTTTTGAAAAAAATCACATTTCTAACTTCAACAGTTTTTGTTGGGAGAGTTTATATACAGGGTGTTTCTGAAACACTTTTGGCAAACTTCAGGAGCGGATTCTTTACATAAAAATAAATAAAAAAACTTCCTATAAACATGACGTGTCTGAAACTGCTTCTTTTTCAGACAATCCGCAATTTTGTATTTTTACAAATATATATATATATATATATTATAACTTTGAAAGTAGGTAAGATATTGAGTTCAAATTTGGCATATAAATCCTTTTTTTCTTCTTTTTATTGGGCGTACGGATTTGAGTCCTTAATCTTTATATTTCAATAAAATTTGTACGAAATTGGTAGAGCCGATTTTGAGAAATGAAGTTTTTATTAACTTATATTCTTCTTCTTTTTTTCATTACTGTTGAGACCGATGGTTCTTGGTGGAATTCCATGTTTAAAGATAATAAAACACAATTATTTATTTTGTAATATCCACTTTTAATTAGTCTAGCCGACCAATGGTTTCGCCTGCTAAGGCATTGACGAGGAAATTGTCTTTTTTCTTCAGTCTGTAATACAGCCTCGTCAATGCCTTAGCAGGCGAAACCATTGGTCGGCTAGACTAATTAAAAGTGGATATTACAAAATAAATAATTGTGTTTTATTATCTTTAACTTGTTTTCTATCAACACTACTGCAGATTTTATAAAACACGAAATAAAATTTGTGAAGAGTTTTAAAGACCAACACTTATATCATAAAAGGATATGTCATAGTTTTTGATTAATTTTTATCTTAGTTCCCAAATTTTGAGTTTTCATAAAAATATAGAAGTCAAAATGCCCACAACCAATTTTGATTAAAAAATCAGTCCATCCGTTTGTGCTACCTACAAATCGTTAAAAATTTGTTTTTAAATTGGTCCGCAAATAATCTGGATTTCCATTTTTGACACATAACATAAGCTTATACTGTGTATATTGTGAGAAAGTAAAATCAAACTTGTAAGTATCAAAGAGTTATATATATATATAGGATGATTCGTAAATACACGGCAGTCTGTGGGGAAGTGATTCTACAGCTAAAAAGTTCAAATAAACTTAGGCCTGGAAACAATTCTGTAAGGAAGGATTTTCCTGATCCACTGGTAATATGCGGTCATATTGAATTTCCCGGGGGGGGGATAAATTACGACGAAAATTTCGTATCTTTGTAAGTTTTTTGATCTGAAAAATTGTAAAAAATAGTTTCCAGAAGCGTAGTTTTTGAGAAAATTATTGTAAATGTAGTCGAAAAACGCAATTCTGAGTTAATTTATGCGAATAAAGCCATTAAAAGACAAGTATGAAATAGCCTTATTTGATTCTTAAGGGCTAAAAGATTTGTAGATACAAATTAGTCTATTCTTGGGTGTTGTAGACAATTACCAAGAAATTTAATTTTAAAGTATTTATCAATAACTCTGCTATCTTTTAAGCTAGATAAATTTTTTTTAAACATTTCGTTTTCCCTTCAAACTGTTCCTTTTAAATTATTAAACGTCTATTTTAAATTATTTGAAAATCTACAAAATCTAGTCTTGGTTTTCTGGTATACTGGTAAAAGATTAGATAAATATTAGAAATACCAAATCTCCATTTAATATCTTATCTACTCCTAAATATGTCTTTTTAAAAACACAAAATGGCCGATAGACTACTTTGTATGTAGAATTAATTTCCCTAAAGATTACCGTAGACTACAGTTCCGGACCACCTAAATTACCTACACACGAAATGTTAACAAAATCAGCTGTTTTGGTTTATACACGGAGTTATAGATAGACTTGCAGACACAGGAGTGCCAACTATCAAAACTGATATTTCCCCCTAACAACAACACTTTTAACTATTACTAAATATATTATTTAAAAAAATAAAACAATCATTATCGAATGACGTCACACAAAATCTCTTACCTGTAACACTAACAACATCACTTGACTCACAACACTACTGGAGCGCGCTCTGGTGTGGCTTACTATATAACTGTCTTGTCCGCCCCCCCCCCTACATCTTCATTGTATTTGTTCAACCGTGGATCCCTAAATATCGTCACCTTAATATGACCTACTTGTTTTAAACTGGGTTTATTTTAAAGAATAACCCGCCAGACTGGATATTGTCAAGGAAAAGCTCATAAACATCGACGCGGGGTGTCTCGGAGTGGGCTCGGCCAAAACGGTACATGCTTCACGGAAGTGGCACACTCGATGAAGAATATTTCTTTCATAGAAACATAATTTTGAAATTAAAACTGTCAAAATTTGTAAATATATTCTCACACAACCATAGGATGAAAACTGGAGTTATTAGATTTTTATAAACTTGGCTGTAATGATGTTATAGGCTTGCATAGAGTTACTCACACATTCGTCATAATTGTCAGTTTTGTGGTTATGAATTTAAAAATGAAATGAGCAATGAAAGCTGTTTAAATATTTAATAAGGGGCTAAACTTGCTTCATTTGTATTAACGCACAGAAACTGCATATGAATAAAATCAAGCTTTCGTTTTTTGACAATTATTACAGAACGGTAATATATTTTTTCTTACAGTTTTACAGACATGTTTAAGTTATTAATATTCACATTTCGCTAAAATTTCAACGAAATCAATACAGCCGATGTTGAGATATTACGTTTTTTTACTCCACCATCGATTTTTTAAACACTTACTCATAATTTACGAACTTACTTTTTTGGGGAGATGGCGACCAATCTGTTTGGGGGGGGGGTCGAGAGGCTACACTTGAGTAAAATTTCAATAAAATCCTTACAGCCTATGTTGAGATATTACGTTTTTTATATCAACTCCACCGTCGATTTTTAAAACTTTTACTCATAATTCACGAACTTACTTTTTTGGGGAGGGCGACCAATACGTTTGGGGGGGGGGTCGAGAGGCTACACTTGAGTAAAATTTCAATAAAATCCTTACAGCCGATGTTGAGATATTACGTTTTTTATATCAACTCCACCGCCGATTTTTTAACTTTTACTCATAATTCACGAACTTACTTTTTTGGGGAGATGGCGACCAATACGTTTGGGGGGGGGGTCGTAGAGGCTACACTTGAGTAAAATTTCAACGAAATCAATAGAGCCGATGTTGAGATATTACGTTTTTTATATCAACTCCACCGCTGATTTTTTAACTTTTACTCATAATTCTCGAACCAACTTGAATCTGTAGAGGGGAAAACACTTTGTACATTTATTATAGAATGGTATGCTTTCAAAATTTATTGTCTTAGTAATGTGTGATCGAAAACATTCATTTAAATTTTAAAATTAAACATTGTAATATTTAAAGTGAATATTAACATTGTGTTGTTAATAAAATTATTAGTTGTTGTTTATTATTACTTTATAAGAACTGTTTAAAGTTCGTTATTGGATGTACTGTATTCTGTAGGAAATAGAAAAGTTTCGACCGCGCATTTTACCCCGTTTTATTATTAACGCGATTTTTCCGTCTGCAGGGAAGGCATTTATCAAAAAACAGCTTTCATCATCATTTATCTTTTCAATATTCAACTAAAGTTTGATTCAATATAGCGGACAAAAATTCTAAACATACAAAAAAAGTATGTTTTAAACTACGCAGATCCGAATTAGTTTCTGCTTCCAAGTACCTCTCAGTTTTGCAGTATAAAGGCGTCTCCATACTTACAAATCACCCTGTATATAATAGTATTATAGGCAGTCAATAAATTATGTCACAAAAGGTGTAAAAAACAACGGGCGTGGAAACTATACATGTATGAAGGAGTCTCAGCTCGTTGTGAATCTCGTAAATTATAAGAATATCATATTTTTTTTGGTTATGTTTCGAAATTACATTTTTTGACAATAACTTCGCTATTTGTCATCGTAGAGAGGTGAGGTTGGTACCATTGCATTTAAATCTACAAATGTGTTTCTAATTTAGTGTGTTGTAACTTGAATAACAAACGAGATATGAGCAAAAGACTGTTTAATATGGACAGCATTTTGATATTTTCAATTGGATTTTTTCTGAATATCAATAGGGTTCTATTATGATCGCACTGTGCCAAATTGCATGTTCCTGTCTCGATTATTGTGGCCGGTAACGTTGTATAAATAATTCCTTTGAATTCCTGTTATGAAATGTGTAAATCGGTCAAAAAACGCAAGTTGATTACCAAACTTACCCTATACTAGACAAGTAAAATGAACAATCCGCTATCAAATAGTTTTAAAACTAAAATAAACTATAATATTTAATTGGGAATAATAGTTCGACTACTACTGTATTGTAAATTAAAGGGTAAGAAAATATTGCGCTAATTTTCTTACTCGGCCGTTCCTAAAATGAAACAAAAGTATTCATTACTAAAAAAACATTCAATAAAAAATTGAAAATAAACCATATCGACCATTATTTATTTGGTTTTCGTGATGGGCGAGTGAGAAAATTTGTGCAATATTTTTAGACAATTTCCCATAATATCGTTATCGTTTTGTTACATTATATTAAATGTTTTGAATCCACGCGCTCTAAAAACACACTAAAGAATCAACATTTTTGTTTCAAAGAATGTTCTGTGGAAACCTGAATTGCCGAAATTTCAGCGAGAGAAAGCAACAATGGCGGTCAAGGTCTGCTGGCCTTCACCTAGAAGTATTCGTAACATGTTGCCGAGACCACTTTGTTAATATAACTGTGTTCTTTTGTGGGAATTTGAAATATAGATTTCGCAGCCTACGTGAAGGTGAGATTCGAACCCTGATTGAGTGTTCGAGTATCGAGTCTTGGGGCTCACCATAGTGAGTACAGGTTTGGCAATCCCGAACTAATCCAGCTGGACCCTACACCTTCTTTCACTTAGTCTTTAGTTAGTTCCTTCTCTTTCATCTTACATAACCATTTGTTCTTTTCCTACCCTGACGGTATTAATTCGAGGGCTAGGAGTCTACTTTTTTCTTTTCTTCCTTTTTTTTTACAATCTCTACCGAGAGTTTTTCGCTTTTAAACAACAAAGGAACAACTCATCACACGGTAGTAGTCACTTTAATAATCGGGACTGTACGTGTGTTACCTATAGATAAGAACTGATTTGTTGGTATAATCAGTTTAAAAGAAACTAAATGTGGACGAGAAGAATTCCACAAACTGATCAACCCACCGGGTTTGAGAATCAAACTTGATCTATCGCCTAATGTAGTTTGAGAGTCTGTATTCCTCAAACAACAATTTGGAAAGTGTTCCACAAAGCTTTGAGATATTATGATTACAAAATCCAACTCTAACATGAAGTTATCGCGGTAAACTAGTTGAATATGCAGTGATAATGCAAGATACCATAAACGATTTTTGGTTCATTGTTGAAGCACGATTCCAGGCAAACTGTCACAATGTATAAATGGGCAGGTTTCATCTGAGCTGTGGAGTTTGGGTGCGCAGTGGGTCTAGGCGTCAGTAAGGTGGTGGGGGAAGCGGTCGCTTCAGTCTGTGTTGGGTGTTGGTACTAACAACGATTTCTGGAAGACCGCTGGATCTTGGACAGTAGTCGGCGCCGACTGTTCCCCCTACAATGCCTCAGTCCCCCACGCGGCCTCGAACTACAAACTTTACCTCCCCTCCACACGCTGGTCACAGCTCAGATGAAACCTGTCCATTTATAGAATTTTTGAAACGCATCGTCTTATTTGAAAAGGAAGACAACATAAAATAAAACTCGAGACTACGTGAAAAATACGTACATTCAGCTAGGATTGTGAAGCTTGTACTCAATAATTAGAAACAGAAACCAAATAAAATTGTCAGTGTGTTCATAATTTGATAATATGTAATTGAAGGGTGGGGTTGTACATATTTGCTGAGGAACGATTTCAAGTTAAATTTACTTGGACAAGCTCGGATTTTGTGTTTTTATACAAATTGACAAAAATAGAAAAGGATATGTGTGTCATTTTTCAGCAAGATACAGTTTCAATGTACGAGATTCTCGACTTTTGGATCGGTCTTGTTTTGTGACCACTTTCAAACCCTATTTTGATCTTATGGACTTTTTCTTTTGGGGTTAGGATGAACATTGTCTATTTTGCGATGTACACCATTTAGGAGAGAGGACCACTACTCCTGGATGATCAAGCTTATCTGATGGGGGAGGGTCATATTGAAACTTACTAGGTATTGTACAAAAAATTGATTATTTTCACTGCCTTTTGATATAAAAATTAATAATTTACTTGAACCGTAACAAGTTCAAACACAAAATTTTCGATCACTTTATATTATGTAAAACCCATATACAGGGTGTTCCATGGAGATAATTTTATTGAAAGTATCACATGATAAACTATAAATGGGGGAATTCCGTTACTTTTTCATGAAATTTAAGACGTTTTGCAAACTTTATATAGCTACTATATGTCTGATATTACACCGAGTTTTAAGACTTTTTTTTTCATTTTGGGTATTTTTTGATAAATCCACTCTTTATCAAGGTGATAAAGACACTTTTGAAGTTTCGAAACTTTTGCTGCATTTTTTATAGGCGATTTTTCCTACTTCATAAAGTTAAAAAGTTTTTTAGGTTTTGTCTGGGAAGTGTAAATACCAATTTAGGACTAAAATTAAAATAACTAATTTGTGGAACAGATAAAACAGCTGTTTATAATTATAGTAGATTTGAGATAGTTTTTATCTGTTCAACAATTCCTAATTTTTAGCCCTGCATTGGTATTTACACTTCCTAGACTTCAATTAACTTGGTGCAACAATGGGAAGTATGAAATATCGCCCCCCCCCCCTTCAACTTAGTGTATAAAGTACATATAAAAGAATATAATGCTTCAGGAATAATAGGTAAAAACAAAAATGAGATTTAACCTCCATCACTTACAAGCTTGAATGATTCAAACACGATTTACGCTCTGTTTATATCAAAATCAAAACAAGTTTAGAGGCCCTCATTAAATATTTGTTCACAACTATCAAACTGTCATTTTCGGTTACGAAAAGTTATTTTTATATTTTTGTGATGGATGATGATAACGCCACGAGTCGTCTCCGTTAAAGGCGGAGCCAGTAGACAGCCTGACCTTGAAGAAACCAATAGGTACCGTGCGGGCTTACAAACTTGTTTTCCCGCCAAGTTTCTTATCCAGTTACGTTCATTTAAAATCGATCATAGATACTGCAATTAATTTTGCAACACAGTTGCATAGGCGTACTTTGACGAACAATTAAAAAAAAACATCCTTAGTTGTTTTCCTTCCTTGTAAACTTTAGATCTAACCTAAATGTAAACTATTTTCCAACGAAAACAATAACTACCGCTGACATAATGTTAATCTATCGGTTAGATGTTTAAATTATTTAAACAAATTATCGTTTAACTCAAAAAAACACACAAACATAATAAAACTACTTTACGCAACTCTATTAGCATTGCAAGACGTCGGTAGCCTCACTCGGGGGTTAGCCTCGTGCAGGGAGCTGTTCTAATTGTTCTCTTGTTCTACTTTTCCCACATTAACACGTTCACTGCTGAAAAATAAGTATATACCATCACCCATGGCTAAAATTTTGTATGTCAATTCATTTCTTTTGGTCTGGCGCCGACTTTTGTCGGCGCGCGCCCCATGGCAGCGCTAGCAACGCCGACTAAAGTCGGCGCGAGCACCCAACATGTTAAAATAAACATTCAGACTCCGCGTTTCCAGAGTAGATTTACATGACAAACTAAAAAGTAATTTTAACGCTCTCAAAAAACGTTCATCGTATTACAGCCACAAATTGCAAACAAGCGCGCGCGTGCGTGTATACGCGTGTGCAATGAAGCTGAAACCCAAGCGAAGAGTCACGTCTTGTTACGCGTTGCGGTTTATAATTTCCGGTTTCTATGTCTTCATTTCCGGTTGGTTATCACTTTAAAGGTTTGGTGTTTGTGTTTGTTCTGGTTTTAAACTTATTTGATAATGAATGTTTACGTGGTTTAATCGGACATTTGCTGTGATTTGTGTTTAAGAAAACTTAGCACGACGTTTCGAGAGTATAAATCAACTCTCGTTATCAAGTGTAAAAGAGAAAAAAAACCAACATACTTTAGTAATTTAGGATGTTCATTTTGGAAACTAAAACTAAATCTATAGCCTAAGAAACATTCTCAAGCCTAAAACTATCTCTGAACAGTCAATATGTTTGGTCTAAATCTTGCCTTGTAATGGAGAGATGTCTTTGTGAATCAGTTACCGCCTTTCTCCATTTTTTTGCGTCACTTTTACTTGTGAATATTGTTTGTTTAATTTGTTTGCCCAGATCTTCTCCTGGGTTTAAATCAGGTGTGTGGAATATAAAATTTTCATTGTTTAATGTGTGAAACCACAATAGAAACGTTATTTTATTTAACTTTTGTACTAAAATACAAAATATGGACCTTTCCCGTTATCTCGCATCATTATTTTTCTGTTATTTCAGATCATAATAATTATCACGATGATTTCTGTAAACACTTCTTAAGATCAAGATGGACTTGACTTTTACAACCTCTATGTTTTTTGTTTTTTTTTTATGTTTAAAATCAGCTGATTAGAGTTATTGAAATTTTTGTTGCAGTTTTTATTAACAATTACCTACTGCTGGTTACTGATCTTATGCGTGCTCAATTTGATGATTCTAACTGTCCCATAAGTGTGTTAAAAGATTAAATAAAATGTGGTAAATGTGCAAAATTTAAATAAAATCCAAAACGGATGGAGATACGAAAAACTTGTAAATCTCGCCAAATCCGTGACTGCTGTTCCAATCCTTTTTTGATGTCTTTCAGTTTAGCCACAATAAATATAACTCCAAAATAAGTCTATACTGACTTTATAGTTACGTCGAACTTTTGAATTTATTTCAAGATTTAAAATTTAACTTTTTTAAATTTTTACAGTTACAGGCTAAACCCCGTAAGTTTACCAAATTTAAAATTTCTAGCTCATCTGAAAGTAGATTGAATTTGTGTAGATGGATCACACAAGGGGTTGTGTATATATTAGATTTGTTCTTATATAAATAATATAACGACTTAAACTACACCAATCAAGTAATATCAGCTGTTATTGATATAAGCAAAAATAATTTAAAGCAAACTAAACAAAAGTGTGGTTATTGTTAAAGAAGTGTTGAGATTAAGTTTTTGACAAAGTATGATATTTATCAGTTTGTTTTGACTGGCTTATACAATGTTTTAAAATAAGGCTTTTAGTTTGTTAATAGATTTTGCAATGTTTCCTTCAATAAAGTTTATTGAACTGTTTCTCATTGTACAATTAGTGGGCACAGAAACTTATACAGAAGGCGTGTTTATCACCACAACTACATGAGAATTACACGTGGACTCAAAGTAATTATATCAAGATGAAATGTACACAGAACATTTCTTTATGCATAGAATACATTTTGAGAAAATTAGTTAAAACATATTTATAAATACGCTTGCTGAAATCGTTTTTATAAAATATGTAAAGCCAATTGAACCAAAGGAAGGAAATTATAAATAACCTGCAGTAATTCAGTAGACAAAATTATTTAAAGTAATTATATCATGATAAAATTTACACAGAACATTTATTTATGAATAGAATACATTTTGCAAAAATTGCATTAATAGATATTAAGAAATATTCGAATTATAAGCGAAAACCTAGTCCGAAGAACAATTTACAATCACGCGTAAATGATTTTTGGCCACAAAAACATACTTAAATCTAGTGGATGGAATTAAAATTTTAACAAATTGTTATCGAACATACAAAGAACATTTTGTGAAAGTTTTATTAAAAAATATTTATAAATACGCTTGCCGTGATCGTTTTTATAAAATCCAAATGAACCAAAGGAAGGAAAATTAAACAGAACATTTAGTTATGCATAGATTACATTTTGAGAAAATATTATTGAAAAATATTTGAGTTATCAAAAAAATTAAAAAATGTCAAGATAAAATTTGATTTAAATGGGTGATTACATTTGTATGTACATAATTCCAACAACCACGTTTTTTAAACTCAAAGAACCTCAAAATAAATCAGCAAAAAAAACTTGATATCAATTATTTCAAACCACCATATAACTTTTTACGTACATGTCATAAAGTAACATGCGTATAACAAAATATAGGTTTACACCTCATTCAGTTTCAAAGTTTGTTTAAAACGGCTTTATCTTACATCACTGACAACGTTTACTACACACCTTGTATATACAGTTGTGCCAATATACTCCAATTATTAGGATCTGTGAATATGGTCACAGATGTCACCATTTTCATATACAAAGCGCCTGCAATGTGTTGCACAGGTACAACACATGTCGGTCATGCATCATTGCATACCTAGCGTATTCCAGGGGCACAGCTGAACTCTCTAGATGCCTACATCGGAAGAGTTTTTTACTGTATACAGAGGGCGGTAATAATCCACAAATCCTTTTTACCTTGAGAATAGGTTTAATTTGGATTTTTAAAATATGAATAAAGTGTGCAAAAACATTGCACAAACTTTCTTAATTACTTATTCTCAAAAGGAGATAAAAACCAAACAAAGTGAAACGTCAACAAAACGTTGTCAGTTAAAAGTCGCCATCTTTGAAATACAAGACAAAGTTTCCTTTGAGTCATAAACATGTCCTCAGCAGAAATAGAATTTCACTAAAATTTAGCTTTTAACGACAGAGCTTCATTTGGTAATTATTAGCAAATGGTAATATTTTATTATTTGCAATTTTTTTCCACACGGGTTCGTGTCATTAATTTTCACTTTTCACTAAAATTTGAACAAATCGGTCTTGCTGATTTTGAGAAATTGCGTATTTTTGTTTGGGTTCTTAGAAATAAATACTGTGTCTTGTCAGATGATATACTTGACTTGATTGAATAAAACGAACAGAAATTCTCACAAATAGCAAGTTTATTTAACGAAACGCGTTTCAGTGACAAAGTTGCCATCTTCAGTGATAGGAGTATCTTTGTTATTGAAATGTACATCAGGAAATTAAGGGAATAAACAAATAATTATGCAATGCTTGGTGTTTAGTTATTTGTGTTTTTTCTTTAAGTTTGTTGTTTAAGGATTTTTCAACTAAATTATTGTTAATTTTAAGTTTTTTTTTTAATCCCGTTTAATATCAATGGACTTTATTTACTTTATTTTGTTGTTTATTGAAAAACAAACTATAGTTAATTAATTTTTCAATTTACATTTGAAGGATTTGGTAATTATGAGTATAGAGTTGGGAATTCAAGCGACCTAACTTGTTTCTTGTATTGGATTAGTGTCTTTCATCTTTCCTATCAGGTCTCTCTTGACCAAATCTTATTATTTTCCGATCCTGACGGTATTTCAATATTCGATAACTGCTGTCTTTATTTTGTTCTTTTCATTTTTTTTTCTTCTAAATAACTCTCTTGAACTCAGGGCGCTTCAATCGTCAAAATACTCATTTTTTTCCCATCACAAACTCTCTCTTAACTACATATGTTAGAAAGTAAAATAACATTTTAGTGATCATGACCAATTCGTTTTCTAACCAAAGAAATCATCGACCATGTAATGATCGATTTTAGCGCTCATGTGACATCGATTTCCCCAAGTATTGGAAAGTGTTTGAAGGGTATATGTCGCACTGATACCTCATCACATCACAGTTTCCGTTCCTTACAATTAACTATTCAAGATCCATTCTCTATTCTTTACTTTACTTTCTCGTTGTCACTTTCTACTCTGTACAAAACACTTCAAATCATCGCCATTATTTATTTATGTATTTTTCCCCCCTCCCGTTGTCGGAAAGCTTTTAATATCTGAAATGTATTAGAAAGTAGCGGGGTTTTGTTTACAAAGAGGTAGTTGTTATTGTCTTGGTAAAGTTTTAGTAAGAACAGCTGATTTGTCTGAACAGCTGTTACGGAAGAGTTTTTAGGTTAGGTTTGTATAAGATAAAACATTTCTAACCGGCGAGATGATTGAGCGGCGAAATATTAGAAGTTATGCAAGTTAGCGATACTTTGATAATGAGCGCTGCAAAAATATTGCATAAACTTTCTCAATTAAAATAGAAAATATCAGGCAGTGGTTATTCAAAAACTGAAAAAAAAAGAGAGGAGATTTAAATATTAAAATAACTAATAACTTGTAATTACTTTTTTGGTCTGTCACGTGACTTCTTAGTTGATATTCGATACGTTTCGGAGCCGTAAATCCATCATCAGTAATAATTAATCACTCTGAAGAGATAGAACATTAAAACAAAGTATACATAAAACACTATACAAAATTTCACATTTAAAAAACACTGATACGAATCTGTACGAACCTTGTCATGGCCGATCATACTTTGTTTTAATGTTCAACGATCACTTCAGACTGATTAACTATTCCTGATGATGGAGTTACGGCGCCGAAACATGTCGTGACTAAGAAATAACGTGACGTACCCAAATAAGGTAATTAAAAGTTGTAAGTAATTTTAAACAGTGACTTAGATCCCACAAAATGCAAATTAAATTGACATAAGGTCTTAAACTTGCTTTGCTTGTGCCATAAACATGTCAGCCTAATTTCTAATTTCTTAGTGTTGCTCAGCTGGAGTGTCTTTTCATCTGAGGTGATAAACTTTTGAATTATTTAATATATTAATTACTTTCAGAGCCCTTTTTAAAGATGCCTACAGTTTGAAGTCCTCTCCAATAGCCCTCCTCACCTTCTTCTTCTTCTTCTTTTGCCTGTAGAAACCTCTTTACATATTTCCTTTTCTTCACTTCCTTTTGATATTATATATATTTCCATTGCACTTTACTGGGTGTTTTAAAATCGAATGGTTTACAATTCTGGTGGTTATATACAGTTAGATTTGATGAATGAAATGGGACCCGTGATGGTCTGAACAAGCCCACGATTAAAATTTCATTAAAATATGTCCACGCTTTAAATCTGTAGAACACTAAATCATTTCAAAATACCCTCAAAACGGGAAAATCCCCAAAAAACTTGTTTTAACCCATCTCACAACTTCCACAGTGACAAGGAAAAAAATCTGTTTCCTTAGGAAATCCAATAGACTGGACTCGTGGAGGATATCCTTACCATCTCACTTGTACAATTTACAAACCCAGAAGTGTTACATTAGCGGATAATCCGCTGAGCGGAAAAATGCGCCTAATTAAATAATTACACAACCCTGTTCACAGCTTCTCGGTACTGTGAACGCGATCACAGATCCGTCATGAGGAACGGTTTTAGTTGTGGCGCATGCGCACTGTGTTATAATTACAACATTATGTCTTACCCGAAGGAAGTCAACCAGGACCAAGGGAGGTTAAAGACTTCCGGTAGTAATACAGTGTAGAAATGTTGGTAGCATATGGGTCAGCAATTTTCCCAAATAAACCGGGGCGTAGTTGATTCCCAAACTGTTCAACGGAGCGCCACAGGTTGGCAATTTTCCAGATGTGAAAATTACTTTTTAACTAAACTAAAATTTTGTTTACACTTCTATCAAGAATACGGCGTTAAAATCTGCCGGGTGTTCAAAAAGTCTGGAAACCCCTTAATATTAATTTTATTAATAAACGCAGAACAATGAAACTCTAGGATTACGTCCTCACTGTAGTTACCGACTTTTTGCTCATTTTAACTGTCATTTATCGCTTTGGGGGGACGTCCTGTGGAGGAAGTCTAAAAAATCTTAAATGTAAGCATAGGTCGAATTATACCTCATTTTAAAGGTCTTTGTTAGAGGAACACATTGCCGCAATCCCGACTGAAAAAGGACCATTATTTTGGAAGTGGCAGCCTCTTACAGTTTGTTTGATTTTAATGCTAATTCAATGGCAAATTTTTAGTAAACTTTACATTCAAATAACCATTCTGATGATGAGGGGTTATGGAGATAGAACTCGTTTATATGAGGAGGTAAGCCGCTTTGTTAATGAAACTTGCCCCAATTGACCACCTATTCAAAAATCAACAGTGTTGAAGACCGTACAGCGCGGTTCTGTAACAGATCGGTCAAGATCCGGACGGCCAAAATCAGCAACCAATGCGACCAATCAGCTACACAAGGACACCACTTCGAGAACCTTCTGTAATACCTTCCAAGGTACAGTATGTATATTTTTTTTATAATTATTGTCTTGCAAAGTAAGTAATTTAAACATAAACAACTGACATACTGTGTGTTCAATTTTATTAATAATGATAATTGTCCCGAATTACACCTGTGCACTCCTAACGTTTCTAAACAATTAAATCGACCATTACTGATATTTCCTATCCCTCCACACTCCAGCTAAAACACTAACATAACCAACACGGTTGAGTATTCACTTCTGCCTCTTAATCTTCGCAACGTAAAGTTAACAAATTGTAAAAGGCTGCCATTTCCAAACGAATGGTCCCTTTTCAGTCAGGATTGCGGCAATGTGTTCCTCTAACAAAGACCTTTAAAATGCGGTATAATTCGACCTATGCTTACATTTAAGATTTTTTAGACTTCCTCCACAGGACGTCCCCTCAAAGCGAAAAATGACAGTTAAAATGAGCAAAAAGTCGGTAACTACAGTGAGGACGTAATCCTAGAGTTTCATTGTTCTGCGTTTATTAATAAAATAAATATTAAGTGGTTTCCAGACTTTTTGAACACCCGGTATTTTCCTTATAGTAAGAGACTTTAACGATTCTCTCGAGTAGAAACGAAGTTCCGCGTGTCCGGATAGAAACTTCCCATCACGAAATTAATATCTCCATTGATTAGTTTTCCCGTCGCACATTCACGACGGCGACGTTAGGCCTAATGAATTATTTCCGCCACAACAATATGCCTTCTAATTGTCAGCGTTTATAATAACAATTATCCTCGGAGAAAGTAATACTGCTAACCTTCAATTTCTCGCTTTTACGTTTGGTTTTTTACTAACGAATTGTAAGGAGGCAATGAACGGAAGTTGCGGTGAAAACAGTTTCGATGTTCCCGGTTGTCTATTGTTTGTGGTGACTCTCAACAACATCTCAATCCGTTCTGAGGTTGTATGTTGTTTTGGGAAGCAAAACAGACAGACTGGAAAGTAGACATTTCCATTTATTTTGTCCAAAATGACTTCCGAAACACCCTTTAGTAGATCCTTTCACTGTTGGTCTGTTCAAGGTAGTCTATAAATTAAATTACGTTACGCCCAAATCATAATTTCCTTTCACATGTGTGCCTACCTACAAGTAGCCTAATGACCTTGAGTTGTGAGAATAAAACTTGGATACGAATAGTACGTTTATTTATTCAAACGCGTTTCAGCGACAAAGTTGCCATCTTCAGTGATGCACGAGCTACAATAATTAAACTCGTTTAGTTTTTAAAATATAGTTAAAATATTCGACAGGACCAAGTCATATACATTATGTAGGCCTACAACGTCGAGACCCACCGGTGGCGAGATGTTAACAAAAGCGAAGCGAGTGCATATTTGTTAGGGCCTACCTGACGTCAAGAAAGTAATGATGTACACAATTACGAGGTTCAGAAAACCTGTGTAACAACTGTTTTAAACAAACACACTACTGGATAAGAGCTCCTGATCTACCAATACAATTCAACATTTCCTACAAGACACAATAAACAAACTTTTGGGCGTTACATTTAGAGGATCTGTCTGATTATATTGTACCTATAATATGGCTGGGTAGGTAACAAGATGGCGCCTATATAAACTAATTATCGTATAATGCTAAATTTGTTCAATTAAGTTTCGTTTGCTTGTTTCGGTTAATTAGAAAATTACAATATTGAACAGTCAGCTGGAGCAGTTCAAAGAGTAAAATTCTGAAACCTGTATTTGTTTCTCGAAATAAATGTTGTTTTTAAATCGTTAATAATTCCTTTACTCTATTTAAAAATATAAAAATTCTACCGTTTTATCCAGGAATTTTCTTATCAAACCGTAAAATTTCGTTGCAATACTTTAAGAACTTTCCAAACTATTAGACCGAGTATAGTTATATAATTTTTTTTTTAATTACGCTGTTGATAACATTTTTTTATCAATAAAAAAGAAATAAATGTTGCAAAAACATTGCACAAATTTTCTCACTCGCTCATTCACTAAACGAAACGTCCAAAAATTAACCTTTTCTAGAAAAAAATATATTAATAAAGTTAGAAAGAAGTTCTCAGCTTAAATAGTATTTTAAAACTTTTTTTCCTAACTAACGTTGACGGCTGGACCACAATGACGTTCTGGGTATCCTTCTATTGATTCTGAACAATATTAATTTAAATTCAATTCTGATCAGCTGTTATAAATTCATTATTAATGTTTGTAATCATTGTGAGAGGTTTTAATCCCTGTAGATGCTCACATATTTACGGTGTTGATCCAACATAGTGGGGATTATTAGCGAACTCTAGTTGAGACTGTTAGAACAATTGCGACGGGAAATTTTAATGTTAACCGCACACAAGCATATTTTTACAATATTTCAGGACAATTAATTGGATAACTCTAAATTGTTTCAATTTTAAAAAAAAAAAATGTAAAGAATTTCTGCGTTGTACCAACTAGTTTGTTTTAATTTTTAACATCCGTTTTAAAATTCTCGTCTGTATTACGTGCCGTGCTCTACGCTACAACGTGTGAACCGATTTTAATCATGTGGGCGTATTTTGGTCATATCTCGCGGCCTTTATGAAATTTGTGAAGAATTACAATACGATTTTTTTTTTCAAAATCGGTACCAACGATTCTGATGAAGTGTAAGCCTTCAAAGGTACTCAAAACGTATTGGTACCCGGTTCATTGGTAAATAAAGAGTAAAACTGTTTTAATACGTAATTTCTCAAAAGCGTTTCTACTTATTTTAACGAAATTTTGAAGATTAATAAACTAAACTCGTGAGGAAAATTGCAAGTAAAACAATATTACGGTTCAGTAATAGTTGACAAAAAACTAAAATGATTTTTTTAATTATTTTGAATAAGATTTTCAAAGAAGAATCAAGCTTAGACTCTAATAATTAAACGTACGTTTTTTAATTTTAATAAAATATAAAGGGTCTAAGCTCCCTTTTCACTTTTTGTCTGATATTTACTTTTCTTTCGGACTGATTTATTACAATTAAATGAATATAAACAGCATATTTTACGTCTACAGAACAGTAGTCCTGCATATGTATGATGTAACATGTTTCGCCGTTACACAGACGCCATCTTCAGGCTGACATTCATCAATAATTAAACATAATACAGAGGGTGGTTATACGGATCAAAATAAAGAACCGCTTTCTTTACCAGCTATCCGACATTTTGTTTTTATCTCTAGAACGGCTTAACAGATTGACTTAAAATTTTCCACTTTACTCGTCAATTACCTAGTTTTAAAAAATCAACTTTTTCCCAATAATCCGTTTCAAAATGGTGGCTTTTTAAATATTTCAAGTAAAAATAACTGTTTTAAAACTAGCCGCCTATTTTATACATAATGAGAACTACTTATAGATCTTAAATAATGCGTTTATAACCTCAAATATATGTTTTGTTTGTTTAAAGGCAAACAACCTGAAAGTCAATATTGGCTTACAAAAAAGGGGGGAAAAGAACGTAAAGTAAAAAGTCCTAGTTATTGAATACTCTAAGACCATCAGGGTTAAAAAATAACAAAAGTTGGTCAAAAGAGACCAGATAGGAAAGATGAAAGAGAGGGATCTAACTCCAGCTATAGTACCTCGAGATTGCCAAGCCTGTACTTACTAAAGTGAGCCCCTGAGGGTCTGACAGGTATTGGGATACGATTTTTGGTGATAGGTAGTTACAGAGATATATCTACGAGAAAGTAAAACTTCATTTATTACTTTTTTTAAATTCTCATATGTATTATGATCTCTCTCTCTCTCTCTCTCTCTCTCTCTCTCTCTCTCTCTCTCTCTCTTCTCTCTCTCACACACTCTCATATATATTATGATTTCTCTCTCCCCCCCCTCTCTCTCTCTCTCTCTCTCTCTCTCTCTCTCTCTCTCTCTCACACACACACACACACACACTCTCATTAATATTATGATCTCTCTCTCTCTCTCTCTCTCTCTCTCTCTCTCTCTCTCTCTCTCTCTCTCTCTCTCTCTCTCTCTCTCTCTCTCTCCCTCTCTCTTTCTTGTCAAAATATGCGAACATACAAAATTTCAATAAAATCGGTCCATGATGTCGAAAGTTAGATATTATTCCAAAAACTAAAGTTGCTCTAAATCTATATTGAGCCAGTATACTATGTAACGTAATTCCTCCATTAATACATCAGCTGTTTACAATAAAGTATTTAATAAATATATAACCTAACCTGACAGTTCCCAACATCTAAGTGAAGGTGTCAATCAGATAAATAAATGCATAATACCCGGCAAAGCGCATATATTCAATAACAATGTAAACAATTTGTTAGCCATCTCATATCTCTCTCTCTCTCTCTCTCTCTCTCTCTCTCTCTCTCTCTCTCTCTCTCTCTCTCTCTCTCTCTCTCTCTCTCTCTCTCTCTCTCTCTCTCTCTCTCTCTCTCTCGATTATGTAATAAAGTTATCTTTACTCACCGATGCAGATCAACGCATGCGCCCTAGGCGCGTGTAGCTATCGTTATTGGGACTTCTTCCGTTGCATTTTCTCGTTGTGTTTCATCGTTGATATCGCAGTGACGGAACCAAAGAGTATCTTAGCGGTGACTTGGACACGCCGGGGTGGAGTGGTCGAGCCATGAGTGGGGGTGCCGGTAGCCGTTGTGGGAACTCCAGTGTTGTAACAAGCCCCGGACGTACACTTTGTACCGCCTCCATTGTTGTTTAGGTCTCCTGTTGCTTGGCAACCATCAGGCATGGCGGCGGTTAGAGGATGCGGGTTACGATGAGATCTGAAATCAAGAAAGAGAAAGTTATTTGATGGGGTGAGGTTTGGTTTTGGGATGTGTAAGAAAGTTTTAAGTCAAATTTAACGATTATTTGAATATTTATCAGTACCATACAACAACTGAAGATGACGACGTCACTGAAACGTCGACTTGATCAAACAAAGTGTTTTATATTGTTTATTCTTTTTGTTTTAATGTGATTGTTAGTCATCAAAAATGATTTTCTGTTTCAGATTGGCGACCTACATGAACCTATAATCTACGGAACCTACATGAACCTACAATCTGCAAGATCTACATGAACCTATAATTTACAGGACCTACATGAACCTATAATTTACAGGATTCTGATGAACGTATAATAAACAGGACCTACATGAACCTATAATTTACAGGATTCTGATGAACGTATAATAAACAGGACCTACATGAACCTATAATATATAGACCTACATGAACCTATAATCTACAGAATCTACACGAACCTATAATCTACAGGATATACATGAACATATAATCTACAGGATCTACACGAACCTATAATCTACAGGATCTACACGAACCTATAATCTACAGAACCTACATGAACCTATAATCTACAGGACCTACATGAACCTATAATACAAGACCTACATGAACCTATAATATACAGGACCTATATGAACCTATAATCTACAGAATCTACATGAACCTATAATCTACAGGACCTACATGATCCTATAATATACAGGACCTACATGAACCTATAATCAACAGTATATACATGAACCTATAATCTACAGAATCTACACGAACCTATAATCTACAGGACCTACATGAACCTATAATCTACAGGATCTACATGAACCTATAATCTACAGGACCTACATGAACATATAATCTACAGTATCTACATGAACATATAATCTACAGGACCTACATGAACCTATAATATACAGGACCTACATGAACATATAATCTACAGGATCTACATGAACCTATATTCTACAGTATCTACATGAACATATGATTTACAGGACGTACATGAACCTATAATCTACAGGATCTACATGAACCTATAATATACAGGTCCTACATGAACATAAAATCTACAGGACCTACATGAACCTATAATCTACAGGACCTACATGAACCTATAATATACAGGACCTACATGAACATATAATCTACAGGATCTACATGAACCTATATTCTACAGTATCTACATGAACATATGATTTACAGGACGTACATGAACCTATAATCTACAGTATCTACATGAACATATAATCTACAGGACCTACATGAACCTATAATCCACAGGACCTACATGAACCTATAATATACAGGTCCTACATGAACATATAATCTACAGGGTCTACATGAACCTATATTCTACAGTATCTACATGAACATATGATTTACAGGACCTACATGAACCTATAATATACAGGACCTACATGAACCTATAATCTACAGCACCTACATGAACATATAATCTACAGGACCTACATGAACATATAATCTACAGTATCTACATGAACATATAATCTACAGGACCTACATGAACCTATAATCTACAGGACCTACATGAACCTATAATCTACAGGACCTACATGAACCTATAATCTACAGGACCTACATGAACCTATAATCTACAGGACCTACATGAACCTATAATCTACAGCACCTACATGAACCTATAATCTAAAGCACCTACATGAACCTATAATCTACAGGACCTACATGAACCTATAATCTACAGCACCTACATGAACCTATAATCTACAGGACCTACATGAACCTATAATCTACAGGACCTACATGAACCTATAATATACAGGACCTACATGAACCTATAATTTACAGCACCTACATGAACCTATAATCTACAGGACCTACATGAACCTATAATATACAGGACCTACATGAACCTATAATCTACAGCACCTACATGAACCTATAATCTACAGGACCTACATGAACCTATAATCTACAGGAACTACATGAACCTATAATATACAGTATTCACATGAACCTATAACATACAGGACCTACATGAACCCATAATCTACAGCACCTACATGAACCTATAATCTACAGGACCTACATGAACCTATAATCTACAGGACCTACATGAACCTATAATCTACAGCACCTACATGAACCTATAATCTACAGGACCTACATGAACCTATAATCTACAGGACCTACATGAACCTATAATCTACAGCACCTACATGAACCTATAATCTACAGGACCTACATGAACCTATAATCTACAGGACCTACATGAACCTATAATATACAGGACCTACATGAACCTATAATCTACAGCACCTACATGAACCTATAATCTACAGGACCTACATGAACCTATAATCTACAGGAACTACATGAACCTATAATATACAGTATCTACATGAACCTATAACATACAGGACCTACATGAACCCATAATCTACGAATTCAAGGTTCGAAATTACATTTTTGACAATAACTTCGCTATTTGTCATCGCAGAGAGGTGGGTTGGTACCATTACATGCAAAATTGAAATCTACAATATTTGTATCTAATTTAATGTGTTATAAGTTGAATAACAAGCGAGAACAAAAAACAAAAAACTGTTTAAAATGGCCGCCATTTTGACATTTTAAATTTGATTCTTCTGAATTTCAATAGTCCTCTACAACAAATTTCATGTTTCCATCTTAATTATTGTGGCCGCTATCGTGCTTACATACAGACGGACGGACTAGCCTATATGTCGAACATCACTTTGTCGGTTACCCAAATTACTGGGTAACTAAAACAGTAAAATAAATTCGCGTCGGCGTATCAGCTGCGTATTGTCTGTGTGAGAAAGTTAGTATTAAATTGTTAGCCAATTCTATGTGGCAGCAGACAAGTTTGTAAATGTCAAGGTAAATATAGACTAGACTATATCAGCTGGGGGGTGGGGGGAATTAAATAAGACTTCAACGGTGGAGTGTAACAGATCGCGTTCAAATCAATTGATTGCGGATTATTGCGATGTGGACATGATAACCGTTAAAGGTGGAAAATCGAGCGTTCTAATGAAAGCGTGAATTACCTCCTCCCCTCCCCTATCCTCCCAATCAATGGAAACTTCCGCTTTCAAACATGTAATTTTTACTCCGTGGTGTAAAAGTTTGTAAATGATTATATAAAATATTTTAATTGTTCAATTTGAATTCAAATATTGTTCAAAAGGCTTTAACGAAATGTATCAGTTGCCATGGAAATCAGTTTTTGAGAAAATTGATATTTTGACTTGTAATAGCTGAGACGAAATACCGCGTCTGTCAAAAGTAAATTAAAACTTTAAATGGTTGTGGTTTCGTTATTTGTTGTCCAATCCTCGAGAAAAACTCTTTATTGTATTCAGGTATAATTAAAACATCAGCTGTTATATTTATTTGTTGCCATAGCAACGAGTTTTCTCATTGACTAATTTCAAACACAGGAATCTAGCAGGCGGTAAACTTGTAGTTCCATCATGACTTTACCTTTACAAAGACTCATTGATTCAGTGTTATTATGAATGTGAACGGAGTTTATCAGCCGGGTTAAGAAAGTTTGAGGGACGGTGCAGTGTAGACTTGTTGGTAAGTTTGAAACCACTGGGTCCGTTGGAGACATCAAAAGGTCAGGAAGACCTTCAATCGTAAGAACTGAAAGAAGCGATTATTCAAAACGTAGCTGAGATAAGTGTCAATATGTCAAGAAATGCCGCGCATAGCGTAGAGCAGTGGTTCTCAAACTGTGGTACGCGTACCCCCAAGGGGTACGCGAAAAATTTCAGGGGGTACGCGGGGTACGTTCATGAAAATTGTAATTATACTCTCTGGTTTCATACTGCAATGGACGAGTCTACTAAGCGTTAGCGCAAGGAGAGGAACCATTTACAAAGATCCTTTGTAAAGATATGGGTAGTCTTCATGAGAACTTGCTGTTACACACTGAAGTTCGCTGGCTTTCACGTGGAAACGTGTTGGCCCGTGTGTTTGAGCTGCAAAAAGAATTGCACCTTTTCTTCATAGAGCACAAATCTAATCTGTCGTCAGTACTCGTTGACTTCGACTGGCTATTAAAATTGGCTTATTTGAGTGATATTTTTGAAAAACTGAACATCTGGAATAAGTCTATGCAAGGTAGTATTTCTGATATTTTCTATGTTGAAAACAAAACAAACGCAATGATTAAAAAAATATCAATCTGGGAAAATGAAATAGAAAACAACAACTGCAATACTTTTGAGAGATTGAACTCATTTTTGCAACGAAATGAAAAGTGCATATCTGATTTTGCTGACCTCAAACTACAAATTGGACATCACCTCAGTTCATTGAAGGCCAGTATAAGAGAATACTTCCCACCCACAGACAAGAAGTTGGATTGGATTCGAGACCCTTTTTTGTTTGATGCTATTGGAACCACAAGCAACCTGACAACATTTCAGAAAGAACAAATGATTGAACTATCATGTGATCTGACACTAAAAACTAAATTTGAGAGTGCTACGTTATTAGACTTTTGGATCGGTGTTAGAAATGAAAACCAAGAACTTGCAAGTACTGCACTTAAAATTCTTATTGGCTTTTCCACTACCTACTTATGTGAAAGAGGGTTTTCTAGCTTAACATACCTAAACAATAAGTACAGAAACAAACTTAATGTTGAGGACGATTTAAGGTTATATTTATCAAAACTAGAGCCCAACATTGATGAACTATGTAAAAAGAAACAAGCTCATCCTTCTCATTAATGTTTTGTAATGTGTTTTAAATATATTGTGTTTATTATGTAAAAACGTGTTTTTAATTTAACACACCACCTTTTCAATAACGAAGGGGTACGCAGAAATTTAATACTTCACTAAGGGGTACAGTCTTTGAAAAAGATTGAGAACCCCTGGCGTAGAGGAAAGACTGCTTCTCCAGGAAGAGAATGGCGGCCACATCGAACAGCTGTCAAAATAACCCTAACAAGTAACAATTTGACCCATTTTTAAATATTCCAAAGGAATTTAAGTACTTTATTTTATGTTAAAAACAAACTACACTCAATTTAAATTTAACTTAGTTTTGAAAGACCCTGTATAAAGACTATACCTAAGTTTATATAATACCATCTGTGGTTTTGTTAAACCGGAAATATAACGTAAGGATACCAAGGAACCATTGTTTAAGTTGATTAATCAAGCATAACTTAAGATAGAAGGCATCTCTTGTCTGGTGAATCAAAACGTCCGCCCGTAGCTCCATTCCCAACCACATGTTTCCATGACAGTATCAATACAAAAAAACCTCAATTCATCGTAATCTCTTACTCGGTTCCGGAGAGTGATTTGACTGTCCTAAAGTTGTATGATGTGTCTTAAGGTTCTCTCACTACAAAAGTAGTGTACATTACTGCGCGGTGCAATACAGCTTTAACCGGTGGACCGATTTTAACCAAATTTCATATAGGAACATATTTAGGCCTTATCTCGGAAAGTTTTTTTTTTAAATTTTGTTTGGTAATTCAAAATTTTCTGGTAGCTGATTTTTTTTCAAAATAGACCATAAAGATTTTGTCAAGTGCTCTAAAGATCCAAACAAACCCTACTGGTAAAAAATGTCGGTTTGTGTCATCGATAAAACTCAAAAAATCTTTTGGAGCTGTTAGAAAAGACTTAATTTATGAAAATCGTCTAAATTAAACAGGATACGAAATATTTCACGGTTTTCCTAGAAGACAAACTTGAAGGTCCTGTGAATGAAGATCCTGAAAGGCGTTTCCAGGACAGTAAATCCTGGCTGTCTTATCAATAAAAGAGTCATATTTTATTAAAATCTACTAAATTTATATTTTGACCAATTCTTGAACCGTAATGAGTTTTGATGATTAATCTTCGTTTCGACTATAATTTGAACGAAATCGGTAGAACTGATTATGAGAAATTAAGTATTTTGTAACAGTTCAATGGTTTTTAACTTTAACTCTCATGAACCTCCATTTTTGGAGAGACGACGGCCAATACGACTCGATTGGGTCCTTAGATACTACACTTGACTAAAATTTGATCGAAATCGGTATAGCCGATTTTGAAAAATCGTATTTTTTTGACTTTTTCCTTTTGGAAGGTAACGTTTGTTAAAAAAAAATCGGGAGGAGAAAATGTCCTAAGCTATGTTCAAAATATGTACGCTAGCTAAATTTAAATCGGTCGGCGAAAGAGTTTTTTAAAAATCGGAAGGATCTTAAAAAATTCATTTAGTATCAAGTCCAGTCATGTGGGGGGGGGGGATATATAATTAGAAAACACTATTAAAAACCAGAAAAAAAACAACATAAAAACACAATTCTATGCTTCGGTTACAACTTCCTTAAGGATTAGAAAGGCTTGAACAGGTGTCCAAACTTTCTAAACCGATAAACCTTGATCTTGATTCTGATCCTGATCTACCTAATCAGGTTCGTAATTACAGTGGGAACGCCTTTAATCTCACGTTCTTAAACATTCGTCACTTTCTCGCCAACTTAAAAAAAAAAAAATTACAAGTTGTTTTGTCTACGTGATTAGAGATTAGCTTTTTTTATGCATCTTATTGCCAACCTTGGCCTTATATTCATATTTATTAAATTATGAATGACAATAAACTTACATGCAACAAACCATTGCAACCATAGATTTGTTGTAAACAGTAAATCTCCAACACTTGCCGGTGACATCTTCCAAAACAGTCTTCCTAAAAGGCTTAAAAATTTACAGAAAAGTGGACGTTAAAAACAGAATTAATAAAGTATATTCTAGAGACACGATCAGTTCCCATTTCGTAGTCCCTTCAAGTCATTGCTAAAACTATAACTATAAAAGCAGTTTTAAAAACACCTGAAGATGGTATTTCTCCCGAAACGAGTCGAAAGATTCATAATTTAAATGTGTATTGGCTGGTAAAGTAGTACTGTACACACACAAAGATAGAATAGTAAATACTAATTTGACCCCCTTCCTAGGACGAGAAAGTAAAAAGAAAAGGGAAATTTACGTTTTAAATGAAGACATGTGAGGGAAATTTCTTTACCAAGTTAGGCACAATACGTGTTACAATAATGTGTCACGTGATTCCCCCCCGTTCTCGCTTGCAACAATATTGTATCAGTAGAACAAAGAATGATTTCAGATGCTATCTTTTAAATAGTATAAACTTATTTCATACAGGTAAAACAAAAACATGGTTATGAAAATGAAAATATAATTCTTAAAACAACGATAGCTGTTTTAGAGAATAAAGAATATCAATTAACTATATGATATTTATAGAGTGTATTTCCAACATTATTTTTATCCAGAAAAATAATAATTAATTTCTCAAAAATGTTGCTGTCATTTTTTTTAGTCCTGCCACTTATATATATATATATATATATATATATATATATATATATATATATATATATATATATAATTTAAAAAAAGTTAAAATGTTGCTTTTTATACTTTCAATATTTGTTTATACAATACAGTCTATCCAAGTTTCAATTTTAGATACTGAAATCGCACCTCCGAAAACGCCTTTATAACCTTGTATTTTCACATCTTTGAGCGGTTATATAGTTAACAGTGTATCTATAATCGCTATAAAAAAGGGGGGTTTCAATGAGAAAATTTAGAGGTTACCACCATATTGGAAAAATGGTTAGTGGTATAAAAAAAATTGGTAATTTGAGAGTTTTAACTTAAAAAATCCTGGAGAGTTTCTTTGTATTTAAACTATTGTATTTCAAACAGCTGTTTCAGTCACCCTGTGTGAAGGTATTGAACAAACCTATCAGCGAAATTAGTTTAGAGTTAGGACCATTATGGCTTCCGTTAACTGAATTAATTTTGAAAATAAAAATTTCTCTTTAAATCAATCTGAAACATTTTCACTTAAATCTCCACTAGGTCACGCGCTAAACTTTTGAAAGTGGGGGGACAAAAGGTTGTTCACCCACAATAAACAGTTAGATCACCACTACGTTGGCGCACAACCCCTTTTAGTTAGCTGAGGAGTTGTTTGCTTTTCCCTGTGTTAGTAGGTTAGGTTAGTTTAGGTTAGGTTAGATTAGGTTAGGTGAGGTTATGTGAGGTTAGGTTAGGTAAGGGTTAGGTTAGGTTAGGTTAGGTTAGGTGAGGTTAAGTGAGGTTAGGGTTAGGTTAGGTTAGGTTAGGTTGGGTTAAGTAAGGTTAGGTGAGGTTAAGTGAGGTTAGGTTAGGTTAGGTGAGGTTAGGGTTAGGTTAGGTTAGGTTAGGTTAGGTAAGGTAAGGTGAGGTGAGGTTAGGGTTAGGTTAGGTTTGGTTTGGTTAGGTTAGGTTAGGTAAGGTTAGGTTAGGTTAGGTTAGGTTAGGTAAGGTTAGGTGAGGTTAAGTGAGGTTAGGTTAGGTTAGGTGAGGTTAGGGTTAGGTTAGGTTAGGTTAGGTTAGGTTAGGTGAGGTGAGGTTAGGGTTAGGTTAGGTTAGGTTAGGTTAGGTAAGGTTAGGTGAGGTGAGGTTAGGTGAGGTTAGGGTTAGGTTAGATTTGGTTTGGTTACGTTAGGTTAGGTTAGCGACTACTCAGGTCTTGTTTGTTCTTAGATTACTAGTTTTTGTTTTAGTTCCCAACACGGCTGTACTGGTATTTTTTTGTTCTAGTTTTATTACTTGAGGGAACTGATTTATCCTCTCTAAACGTCATTAATTAGTTTCCACGTACGGAAATGAAGGTATCCACTAAAACATATCAATAAGAAGAAAACTTTACTTCAAAGAATACCCTCGTCGAATGGGTAGGATCTGGTCACATTTCATGGTCTCCATGAGGCAGATAGTAATAGATACAATTCCTACATTAGAAACCATTGACAATCAACCATATGTGGAACTAGATTGTACCCGATTTCTCATGGCACTTTGCACATCACCATTATAATTATTACCCCCAAGGGTTTAGACCCTGCAGCTAGATTTACTAGTCCTTACCATTCACTTTTCACACCTAGTTTGCGGTCTGTAGGTCACTCCGCAAAGTTCGTCAGAAGAAAGTAGATCACCCCCCCTACACTACTACAAAGTGGAAAGAAACGTAGAAACTAGTTTAGATTCTAGTGTTCTTATGATGAATTTCGCTGGAGTGAAATTATAATGGTATCGGTTGGATCGGGGTCAATATCATGATGGCCGTGTAGAACTTTGTCGGCGCTCGCTTTTTTGAGTGTTTAAACTCGGTTTGGAGTAGATGGGCAGGAAACGACCTTGGAGTTATTACGGTTATTACAATGAGATATTACGTTGTACCTAGTTAAGAATAAGCGTCGAAAAACTTATTTAAAAGGCCGCCATTTTGAAATTTCCTTATTGTTTTACTCAAACACGCGTAATATAGAGAGAGAGTTAAGTTATTGTTTTAAAAACAAAGAAGAATTTTTTGAGGAATGATTTTTTTTTAATATGTTGGTTTTTTTCATCTATAGCACAAACGGGAGGACCGATTGTTATATTTTAACCATATCTCAGGATTTCCTCCCCCCCCCCATATTTTTGATAACTCAATATTTGGGGGTAGGTTAGGTTTGGTTTGGTTAGGTTTGATTTGATTAGGTTAGGTTAGGTATGGTTTGGTTAGGTTAGGTTAGGTGTCGTTTTAAAAAATACGATTTTTTTTCAAAACCAGCTGCAACGATTTCGATCATATTTTACTGAAAGAAGACTAATGACGCAAACCAAAGTAAAAATATAATAGACTACTCTTCCGGAATAATTGGCAAAAAAGGGTCGAGAGGTGCTAAAACGCCTAGATTTAAAAACTTTTGTTAATAACTCAATGTTTGGGGGTAGGTTAGGTTTGGTTTGGTTTGGTTAGGTTTGATTTGGTTATGTTTGGTTTGGTTAGGTTTGGTTTGGTTAGGTTTGATTTGGTTAAGTTAGGTTAGGTATGGTTTGGTTAGGTTAGGTTAGGTTAGGTATGGTTTGGTTAGGTTAGGTTATGTGTCTTTTAAAAAAATACGATTTTTTTCAAAACCAGCTGCAACGATTTCGATCATATTTTACTGAAAGAAGACTAATGACGCAAACCAAAGTAAAAATATAATACTCGAGAAGTCGAGAGGTGGTAAAACGCCTAGATTTAAAAACTTTTGTTAATAATTTGTGACATGTCAAAATAAACCAAACGAACCCAGCATTCTTTACAAATAACGTAAGAACGTTAATTTTTCTAAGCTTTCTTAAGATTAATATTTCTAAATAAAAAAATGTTCAACTCGATAATTTTTGTCCCTGAACTAACCGAATGGCATTTTTGGGAACGATTACTTTTGGCTTTTTTTGTATTTTGTTGACGGGTGAGTTAGAAAGTTTGTGCAATATTTTCGCACCATTGATTATAATTGGAACATATTTGTATACAAATGTTCAGCGTTGTATGTACCAGGCTACCAAAGTTTGTAGGCGACATTGTTTCCTTTCTACTTCAGACTAAATACTTTTAAAACAATCCAAGGTTTGTGTGGAATTAATCTAAGTAAGGCAATAAATTGACTTCTTGGAGTTTAATTGCTATAATTAATATTCTTTTCTTCTTCTCCTTGTTCATTTTTTTTCTGTTTGCTTTACTTTTATTTATCGTTTTCTTAATTTATTCACTTATACAGGGTGATCCAATATAGGAGTTGATTCTAAAGCTAAACAAAATAGGTCTAGAAACAATTCTTTTTCCGTTTGTCGGCCATTTTTTTTTTTTTTTTTTTTACAAAAAACATATCTTTGGAAATTGGTTAAACGTTGAGTGAAGATTTGGTGTACGCGTTATTTATATAACGTTTTACCAGGAAACCAAAACTTTATTTTGTACAGTTTCAAAATGGCGGAAGTTTAAAATATTTAATGTTTAAAACATTACAAAATATTTACAAGAAACAAAAGATTTATCCCCGTTTCACGGAATTTTTTAATTTTTATCTTTAGGTTACCGATAATGGTTAACAACAAAATTTAAAATTGTAGAGAATTAAATTCTGATAATACTATCAATATGTAACAATTTTTAAATCCACATTTTGGTTTAGGTTAGATCAGGAGATTAAATTGGCAATATGTAATATTACAAGATTATGGGGGGGGGAATGATTAAATATTAAAATTTTATTAAAACACCAGTCGCCATTTTGAAACTGTTAAAGGAGTAATTTTCATTTTTTGTGCCTTTATGGGTAATGGATTATATATCATTATGAACAATTATTATTATTAATCCTTAATATCTTAGTTTAGGTTAGGTTAGGTTAGGTTAGGTTAGGTTAGGTTAGGAAATTAAATTGACAATATGTAAATTAACAAAATTATCGGGGGAAAATTATAAAATATTTAAATTTGTAATAAAACACCTGTCGTTATTTGGAAACTATTAAAGGAAACATTTTCATTTTTGGTGCCTATATGGGTTATGGATTCTAATATTATTTTGAACAATTAGGCTTATTACTATAAATCCGTAATATCTTAGTTTAGGTTAGGTTAAGTCAGGTAAAGGTTATATTAGAAAATTAATTAATTCTAGAAAAATTAAATTCTGAAAAATTGAGAAAATATAATTTTACAAAGTTATGGGGGATAAAATTATAAGGTATTTAAAATTTTATTAAAAACCAATCGCCATTTGGAAACTGTTACAAGAATCATTACCATTTTAGGTGCCTTTATGGGTAATTGATTATATAATATTATGAACAATTTCACTATAAATCCTTAATATGTGTTTCAGTTAATCGTGAGTGTTGCAGACAAAAAAATTATGTTTTAGTTTTCTGTCGATAACTTGCTTATCCTTTGACCCACAGTTACTTGTTTCTTATTTCTAGCTCTAGAATCAACTCCCAAAATATAGTCATGCAATGTTGTACCACCCTGTATACTGTCTAATTAAGTCCTCCATGACTTGTTCTGCATGTTGTAACTCGGTTATCCTTTGACCCACAGTTACTTGTTTCTTATTTCTAGCTCTAGAATCAACTCCCAAAATATAGTCATGCAATGTTGTACCACCCTGTATACTGTCTAATTAAGTCCTCCATGACTTGTTCTGCATGTTGTAACTCGGTTATCCTTTGACCCACAGTTACTTGTTTCTTATTTCTAGCTTTAGAATCAACTCCCAAAATATAGCCGTGCAAGGCTGTACCACCCTGTATACTGTCTAATTAAGTCCTCCATGACTTGCTCTGCATGTTGTAACTTGATCAATGAAATTTGTTATAACCTTCAGACAGGTGTTCTCCTCTAGTTGGGCGATGACATTGCGAATGTCTTCCTTTAGTTGTGGTATTGTTCGGGGATTTGTTTTGTTTTAAACATCCCCAAAGGAAGAAGTCACAGGTTGTTACTTCAATTGAATTTGTAGCCAGTTCTGATCGTCAAAGAACTCGAGTAACAATTTTATTCCTCAACATAATTACTCAATACTCACATCATTAAGGTAAGCCCATAAACATGTTTCAACCATATTCCCTTAGCGTTGTTCATTTACTGTCATGGCATTTCCATCCTCATCTTCAAAACATAAAATCCACACCACACTGGGCGATGACATTGTAGCATTTAAATCCAAAAAAGCACTTCCGCAATAACTTAACTCATTTCGTAAATATACATTCCACTTTCCGTCGCTTGACAGATGCTGGCATCTAGCGGCCCGCTCCTAAACCAAGCATCACCTGATACTTGAAACCAAAGTACATTTTCGCCGGTCAAGCTAGCTTCTCGATTACCGGTCCACAGTCTACATGCGATAACAACATGGTCTACACTCTTCATAACTCCGTTAGCTAAAAGTTTTTCCTTCTTCTCTCAAAATTACCGTCTTTCTAAAACATCATGTTAAATTACTAATTGTGCGCCTTAGTCTAATAATCTGGTTCAAAAATGTTAAAATTAACCATCATTTTCTCGGTACTACCTCACGTGATCTGCGACAGGATTTACCAGCTAATATGCTGGTAGGACAAATAGGAGAAATTGGAGAAATAAAGAAATTCTTGTCTCACATTGCGCAAACCAACGAAACATCCTAACAAGTTTCGTCCTGTTGGCAAAACACGTTTTTTTTTGTATAACGTAACTTCACATTTTCAAGTGCATAAAAGTGATGTCTTTTTCTACAGCTGACTTTACAGAACTTTAACTAACTCATTTTGTATATGTGGCTAAATTTACTTTCGCAAATATGTGTTCCTTAAGACTATTTTCTAAATGTAGACCTGTGTAGTTAATTATAAAATATATATAAAAAACAATTATTGGGTGGAGCCTGCATGCAATTTTCGGTCCTAACAACCTCCAAGAGGTTAATTTCCAAATTAAAGTAATTGACGTCAATTAACAAAATTTCAAAATTCTAAATTCCTTTTTTTGCTTGTTTAAAATATATAAATTTATTTGGCCAATATAGTTTTTAAGAAATTTTTCAAACCAGTTATATTATGTATCTTTAGTTTAGTGATAAACATCTTAACTATAGATATGATTTTTGAACTTAAAATATCAAACTCTTTTATATTTTGTTAAATTCTGTAATTGTTTAAAAAGAAACTATCATCTTATAAACTAAAAAGGGGGGGATAAGTTTTTTTCTTTTTTTTGAATCTTTTGATTAAATTTTTTTTTTTATTATTATACTTTTACATTAAGGGCGTATAATCTTTTTTTTTTGATTAATTATAATTCTGTGAATTATTAAGCTGTGCTCATTGTTTTTTTTGTTAAATTTTTGTAACTATAAATATACATATTAAAAGGGGGGATAAATTTTTAGGATCTGTTGATTAAATTTTTTTTTCTAAATTATTATATGTTACAATTAAGGGCTTATAACTTTTACAATTTATGATATTGTTAATCATAAGTTTTTTTTTATTGATGATTTGTGTCAGGATGTCTTTTGTTGTAAATGACAAAGTCTGAAGCGCCGAAATTTCCTTCTGCTTTCAATAAACTTGAGCCTTGTTAATTACTAAATTTGTCTTTGTCTTTTTTTTATTTTTTTCTTTTCAAACATTGTTACCATTTTGGTTCCGCCTTTATTAAATTTAAGTCCCCTGGTAACAACATTGCGAATGTCTTCCTTTAGTTGTGGTATTGTTCGGGGGGATTAAATTGATAAACTTGTGATTGTAAATACCACCAAAGGAAGAAGTCACAGGGTGTTATGTCACGTGACCTTTGTGACCAGTTCTGATCGTCGTAGCGTGAAAGGGCTCGGGTAGAAATTTATTCCTCAATAAGGCTATCATATTGTGTGAGGTGTGACAGGTAGCGTCATCCTGTTGGAACCATAATTGATCAATATTCACATTAAGGTAAAGCCATAAACATGTTTCAACTTATTCCTGTAGCAGTGTCCATTTTACTGTCATGGCATTTCCATCCTCATCTTCAAAAAAGTAAAACCCCCATGACTCCATCAGTCCAAAATCCACACCATACAGTATAAATGGACAGGTTTCATCTCAGCTGTGGAGTTTGAGTGCGCATTGGGTCTAGGCGTCAGTAAGGTGGTGGGGGAAGCGGTAGTCTCAGTCTGTGTCGGGTGTTGGTACTAACAACGATGTCTGCAAGACCGCAGGGACAGTAGCCCGACTGCGCTGACTGTTTCCCCTACAATGCCTCAGTCCCCACGCGACCTCGAACTACAAACTTTACCTCCCCTCCACGCGCTGGTCACAGCTCAGATCAAACCTGTCCATTTATAACTCTTTTCGGATTACATTGCCTTGAGATGTGTTACCCAAAGATTTTCTGTCCCCAAATGCGAGAGTTTTGTTTATTAACGTAAAAGTTTAAATGAAAATGTGCTTCAACAGAGAAGATTATTGGCTTTGGAAAATTGTCGTCTACATGTTGTCTCTCCAAAATCCATTTTGTCTCCATTCCAGTTTCAGTTGTTGACTGGATTTTGTAGGGCTGCATATGGAGATCCTTTGTCACAGTTCGCTGAAGGAAGCTTTGCCAGACGCCCAACTGTTGTGAACGACGGCGAATTGACTGTCGCGCACTATTGCAATGTTCTGATCAGACCGGCCGCAACGAGAATGTATTGGTGTTTTAATGTCTGCAATCGAACTCGTCTTACATTTGTTCATTAGCCTACGAACTGTGTGTTTATATATTAAATCGTTTCCACTCGCTTCCCTCGTGTTAGTGTCTCGGACCTAGCGGACCTGGAAGCTGTACAGATGTGGAGGAGCCTCCACTCGCTACGCTCGTGTCGGTGACACTGCCGGTCTCGTGCCTATACGATTATCACATTATCTAATGTGGTTAGGTTAGGTTAGGTTTCGTTAGGTTAGGTAGGTTAGGTTACGTTAGGTTAGGTTAAGTTAGGTTACGTTAGGTTAGGTTACGTTACGTTAGGTTACGTTAGGTTCGGTTACGTTAGGTTAGGTTAGGTTAGGTCAGGTTACGTTACGTTAGGTTAAGTTAGGTTACCTTACATTAGGTTAGGTTAGGTTAGGTAACGTTACGTTAGGTTAGGATAAGTTAGGTAGGGTTCCGTCAGGTTAAATTAGGTTAGGTTAGGTTAGGTTAGGTTTTTTAATTACATTTTTATCAATAACTTCGCTATGGGTCATCGTAGAGATGTGGGGTTGGTACCGCTATAAGCAGAATTGAAATCCGCAAATTTGTATCTAATTTATTATGTTATAAATTATGAAAAAAATTCTTTAAGATGGCAACCATTTTTGCTGTGTAGCTATGCATGTTGCTAACGTTAGACTATAAGTTACGTAGGTAATTTGTATTTCTTGAGGGAATCAACAAATCGCGAGAGAAGATTATTATCCAATTTATTGTTTTACTTTGATACATACTTATGGTATAGAGAAAGATGTGTTAAAAAATTTGACGTTGGATCGTTTTAAAGTTCCCCGAGTCAATAAAGTCTATCTGGTGTCTGTCTGTCGTATGTGATTATAGTACAAACAGTCCAAACGTTTGCACAGATTTTATTGAAACTTGATATATATTACATTTTCTAGAAAATAAAACAGAAAATTAACTTTTTTCAAATTCATCTCTAACAATTTTGATTGAATTTTACTCAAATGTAGCCTCTAAGGACCCAAACAAAATGTGTTAGCGTCATCTCTCAAAAATACCGTTTTATAAATATTTAGTTTTTTTTTAATGCCCTCCTTATAAAATACGTAGTTTCTCGAAACGGGCTCTACCGATTCGTCAAAATTTCCGTTTAAATTCGTTGCAGCGGATTTTGAGAAAATAGGTATTTTATAACATTCGCGCAGCCGATCTTTCCCGATCCAGAATCTTTGAGTAGATGGCAGCTAACAAGTTTTGTGCATATCCTTAAACGCTACATTTGAACGAAATTTCAACAAAATCGTTGGAACTGTTTTTTTTTAAATTACGTATTTTATAGCACCCGCACACACGAATTTTAAACGATAACATACTCTCCAGAATTTTTTGAATAGATGGAACCTAATACGTTTATTTAGGTCCTTAGTGACTTTACTTGAGCCAAATTTGATCAAAATCGTTGGAGCCGGTTTTGAGAAATTACGCATTTTACAACAACCACACGGTCGATTTTTTATTTTTTACCGATAACTTACTATACAGAATTTTCGGGGTAATGGCAGATAATACGTTTTGTTTGGTTACTTTAGAGGCTACACTTGAGTAAAATTTAATCAAAATCGATGGAGCCGATTTTGAGAAAAGCGTAGTTTTGTGTTTTTTTTTATACAATTAAATTTTGAGTTGTTTAGAAACCCCGAGATACAGCGAAAATATGGATACGTACGGAATTTGAATAAAATCGCGTTTGGGCTGAAGAGGATCTGCTGTACATGACAGAACTCAGAAAGATATTCCAGAACCAATTTTTTGGACAGTTGATCTCAAAACAAATAAATCTCCAACTAAACTCTTCTATTTTTTGACCCATTACATAACTGAGAGTATAGAAGTTTTTGTACGGTTTTAAAACACATTAAGAATTGTAATTTTTTGACACTTACTAAGAAAATTAGGTCATATTTAACATTATACCTATAGGATTAAAAATCCAAAATGGAACCTGGATATGTAAGTTCTTAAACAATAGTAATTCTCTCACTTTTCAAAATCAGCAATGGAAATTATTGCTTAGCAAAAATTTTCATCTGGTAAAATAAAAAACAAATTTTTTGAAATGTAAATCAAGGTTTTTTTTTTAATTAAACCACATTAATTAAAATTAATTATGAATATTATTACCATTGAAATAAAAATTAATTTACGACGTTTCGACAGTATAAATCAACTTTTGTTATCAAGTGATAAACCTAAAACAAGAAAACAACCAACATAACCTAAAATTTTATTAGAAATTAAATATAGTAATATAAGACTAAGATAGGCTCGAAGCGTTGTCATTTTCTTATTTTTTATGTTCTAGCTTTATCACCTGATGACGAAAGTTGATTTATACTCTCGAAACGTCGAAACACACATAATGGAGAATTTCAAAAAAATATATATATATCACTTTCATATAACAAAACTTATTAGTGTTTACACAAACACACTAGTGTATAAAACAAAACATAGAAATCAAAACACAGTACCATAACCTCAAAAATATAATTCAGGGTAATTTTTAAACACCTAACCTGTTCCCGGTGGATTTCCTTAAACCTATAATCACTTAACGAACTCACCATAAACTAAACTGAATTGTTTGGAGGTTAGAGAGAAGAAGGAGGGCCTGGTTCGCTTAGCTCTAGGTCATAATGAATCTCCCAACCACTAACACACACAGACATGCAATGAACTGTTGAGGAACAAAAACCCGAACGGAGTACTGGGTGGGGGTGGGTGGCCAACGTTTTTAGTCGGTTTGGTCCGGTTTCTCAGAACCACTGTTACACGTTGCAAACCACATGCTTAGTACAATCTCTTCACTGTAACTGTATAGTTGATCAGCTGTTCAATGCTAGCAGTAGACAGAAACTAACTGAGATAGATTTTTGGTTGTTTAGTTTTGTTTGAAAAACATACACTAATTAAACAATTGAAGTAGAAAAAGAAATTATTACAAAAGATTGATATAAGCGTCTATTTTAGAGATAATTTACAATTTTCTGGTAATTTTATTGACTGACCGAACTTGGTAATAAAATACTAAACCTGGTAATTTGTATAAAATACACGGAACTTGATATTTGTACCGAATACAGTATCTGGTAATTGTGAAGATTACGAAACCTGATAATGATTTATAGTGTCACACCTTTTAATTGTGCATAACAAAAAAAGGTACTTACGTATTAACGCCACCGCAGCAGAAGTAGCTAATGCGCATGCGCCAATATTCGCTTACTTTTGCGATATAATTATATATCACGACAGGTTTGGCCAGGTAGCTATATAATTATATATATATAAACACCTGGCCAAACCTTATATATATATATATATATATAGATCTATATATAATCACCTGGCCAAACCTTTCGTAAGTTTATTGAAGTTAATAATTTGAAATTCGATCATGGATAAACATGAGCTTTAAAAGTGAAGTGCCGCCAATCTACGCCTAAAATTTTTGCGACAAATCATAAAATGAAAGTATATGAATCTCAAAGCTGAAAAAAAATGGAATTCTGCTTCCCTTAAACCAGTTTGCTCTTTATTGGCGCATGCGCATTAGCGCAACTTCTGCTGCGGTGGCGTTAATACGTAAGTACCCAAAAAAAAATTGGTAATTGTATAGAATATCCAAAACCGGTAATTGTGTAAAATACTGAACCAAATCTAGTAATTCAAGTAATCGGAATTAAGTTGTATTTCATTTAAATTTTACTTAAATGACGCCAGTTCAAAACAGTTTTCAATATTTCCTCCCAAGATGTCAGATAAGCTATGTACATCTCAAAGTCTGCGAAAAACTCTCGAATAAAATTCGCGTCCCCCTCAAGTCAGCGTATCGGCTGCTTACAGAGTAATATTTTCCGTTTCCATGGTTACAGTCGACGGGCGAGATAGGGTGTGCCGTGTTATACGGACGTGATCCAATTACTTCAACAACCGGTACCCGAAAAGAAGTAGAGGGGACGGGGTCAGGAGCCACCTACGCCTTGGTCCAGAGAGAATGCCCTGCCTTGAGTTTTATCTCTCTGTGGTAGGACTGAGAGAACAATGCGAATTTTAAATGGTCTTTATCTCTTCTCAAGTGGGGATGAGTTTATCGCGTAAAAGTCGTTTTTGAAGACCTTTAAATCTAAAAAATATTATTTTGAATTATGTTCAATTACCGTGTTTTGTTTTCTATAAAATAATATTTTACTTTCTATTTACACTTAGGGTAGTTTTATGACACAAGTGACATTTGTAGAATTTTTTTTTTTTTCTAAAACGACTTTCAACATTCATTTTCGCTTCCGACAACTTAAAAACTGAGTTGGAAAGTTTGTGCAATGTTTTTGCACCATTTTATTTTTATACATCCAGGATAGACCTTTCAAGGCAGGCTATTTATAGAAGTTACTCAGTTAAGTTGTCACTAGAAAAGGAAGCTTGATGAGAGAAAGTTTGTTTCCGATTTAATAGGTTTCGTCTATTTGTAAAGTGTTGAACCTTTTAAGGATGTGGCAAAGCTTTTATAGACGCTGCTTTGATTATTGAAAATCAACCGTTATATTCACTCAAGGCCTCAATTGTAAATGAGTAATCCCGAAATACCTTGCTGGATTTACGCTGTAAATCCATCTTTCCTATCAGCTCTTGTTCCTCGCTACCGACATACTGTAAGACCGGTGAAGGACTGTACCGCCATGGAGGTAGTAAGAAGAATATTTCAAAATTGACTCAAAGGATTTCGTTAAAATTTTTAATCATATGTTATTAATATAATTTTGCTTTAATACTCTACAAACAAACCACATTGGAAGAAAAATGGAAAATATATTTCGCAATACGATTACACACCAAATTTCATCAAAATTGATTCACTGGTTTGTATGAAACTCCACAGACCCATAGAAAACGGACAGACATTAATCCAAAAACTACTTTAGTAACTAATTCTGTATCGAAAAGAATCTGTTGACATCTACTTTTGACCCATCACATATTTTTATTCCGTACGTGAAAAATTAATTGAGAATTTAACAAAATTTAGTTTCACGGAACTCCCGACGGTTGATATTATTAATTGAGTTATTAACCCTCCTCCCCCCCCGTTGTAATTGAAACTGTAGACCCGCTGTAGACGCTCTCAGTAGAGAGACTAGTGGTACCCTATATTTCGGGACATTACTAACAGTAAATTTTGATTAATGAGCGAGGGAACGGGCGCTATGATGGACGGACAGTCGGGTGCACGACTTTATGATACCGTTAATAATCCAACTCATTATTTATAATTTAAACAAACGGAATATCATTTCAAACGTGTCTTTGTCTTGTGCTGGACGGTATTAGTGTACAGTCACAGTCAAAAAGAACGCGATAAACGATTCGACTGAGAGTATGAAATGATTGTATGTTATAGAATTTAGTATTGTCACTTTTATATACCACCGTTGAAATCTCTTTCTACATTATAATTAAAGAGATTTTAACGGTGGTATATAAAAGATGATTTCTAATGATGAAATTAAATATGATTTACTCTCATACCAAATCACTCTCCTAATTTAAATGTTGTACACATTATAATTAAAGAGATTTTAACGGTGGTATATAAAAGATGATTTCTAATGATAAAATTAAATATGATTTACTCTCATACCAAATCTCACTCCTAATTTAAATGTTGTACACATTATAATTAAAGAGATTTTAACGGTGGTATATAAAAGATGATTTCAAATGATAAAATTTAATATGATTTACTCTCATACCAAATCTCTCTTCTAATTTAAATGTTGTACACATTATAAAAAGAGATTTTAACGATGGTATATAAAAGATGATTTCTAATGATAAAATTAAATATGATTTACTCTCATACCAAATCACTCTCCTAATTTAAATGTTGTACACATTATAATTAAAGAGATTTTAACGGTGGTATATAAAAGATGATTTCTAATGATAAAATTAAATATGATTTACTCTCATACCAAATCACTCTCCTAATTTAAATGTTGTACACATTATAATTAAAGAGATTTTAACGGTGGTATATAAAAGATGATTTCTAATGATAAAATTAAATATGATTTACTCTCATACCAAATCACTCTCCTAATTTAAATGTTGTACACATTATAATTAAAGAGATTTTAACGGTGGTATATAAAAGATGATTTCTAATGATAAAATTAAATATGATTTACTCTCATACCAAATCATTCTCCTAATTTAAATGTTGTACACATTATAATTAAAGAGATTTTAACGGTGGTATATAAAAGATGATTTCTAATGATAAAATTAAATATGATTTACTCTCATACCAAATCACTCTCCTAATTTTTTAAATGTTGTACACACTATAATTAAAGAGATTTTAACGGTGGTATATAAAAGATGATTTCTAATGATAAAATTAAATATGATTTACTCTCATACCAAATCTCTCTTCTAATTTAAATGTTGTACACATTATAATTAAAGAGATTTTAACGTTGGTATATAAAAGATGATTTCTAATGATAAAATTAAATATGATTTACTCTCATACCAAATCATTCTCCTAATTTAAATGTTGTACACATTATAATTAAAGAGATTTTAACGGTGGTATATAAAAGATGATTTCTAATGATAAAATTAAATATGATTTACTCTCATACCAAATCACTCTCCTAATTTAAATGTTGTACACATTATAATTAAAGAGATTTTAACGGTGGTATATAAAAGATGATTTCTAATGATAAAATTAAATATGATTTACTCTCATACCAAATCTCACTCCTAATTTAAATGTTGTACACATTATAATTAAAGAGATTTTAACGGTGGTATATAAAAGATGATTTCTAATGATAAAATTAAATATGATTTACTCTCATACCAAATCTCACTCCTAATTTAAATGTTGTACACATTATAATTAAAGAGATTTTAACAGTGGTATATAAAAGATGATTTCTAATGATAAAATTAAATATGATTTACTCTCATACCAAATCACTCTCCTAATTTAAATGTTGTACACATTATAATTAAAGAGATTTTAACGGTGGTATATAAAAGATGATTTCTAATGATAAAATTAAATATGATTTACTCTCATACCAAATCACTCTCCTAATTTAAATGTTGTACACATTATAATTAAAGAGATTTTAACGGTGGTATATAAAAGATGATTTCTAATGATAAAATTAAATATGATTTACTCTCATACCAAATCACTCTCCTAATTTAAATGTTGTACACATTATAATTAAAGAGATTTTAACGGTGGTATATAAAAGATGATTTCTAATGATAAAATTAAATATGATTTACTCTCATACCAAATCTCACTCCTAATTTAAATGTTGTACACATTATAATTAAAGAGATTTTAACGGTGGTATATAAAAGATGATTTCTAATGATAAAATTAAATATGATTTACTCTCATACCAAATCACTCTCCTAATTTAAATGTTGTACACATTATAATTAAAGAGATTTTAACGGTGGTATATAAAAGATGATTTCTAATGATAAAATTAAATATGATTTACTCTCATACCAAATCTCACTCCTAATTTAAATGTTGTACACATTATAATTAAAGAGATTTTAACAGTGGTATATAAAAGATGATTTCTAATGATAAAATTAAATATGATTTACTCTCATACCAAATCACTCTCCTAATTTAAATGTTGTACACATTATAATTAAAGAGATTTTAACGGTGGTATATAAAAGATGATTTCTAATGATAAAATTAAATATGATTTACTCTCATACCAAATCACTCTCCTAATTTAAATGTTGTACACATTATAATTAAAGAGATTTTAACGGTGGTATATAAAAGATGATTTCTAATGATAAAATTAAATATGATTTACTCTCATAACAAATCTCTTTTCTAATTTAAATGTTGTACACATTATAATTAAAGAGATTTTAACGGTGGTATATAAAAGATGATTTCTAATGATAAAATTAAATATGATTTACTCTCATACCAAATCTCTCTTCTAATTTAAATGTTGTACACATTATAATTAAAGAGATTTTAACGGTGGTATATAAAAGATGATTTCTAATGATAAAATTAAATATGATTTACTCTCATACCAAATCTCTTTTCTAATTTAAATGTTGTACACATTATAATTAAAGAGATTTTAACGGTGGTATATAAAAGATGATTTCTAATGATAAAATTAAATATGATTTACTCTCATACCAAATCTCACTCCTAATTTAAATGTTGTACACATTATAATTAAAGAGATTTTAACGGTGGTATATAAAAGATGATTTCTAATGATAAAATTAAATATGATTTACTCTCATACCAAATCTCTCTTCTAATTTAAATGTTGTACACATTATAATTAAAGAGATTTTAACGGTGGTATATAAAAGATGATTTCTAATGATAAAATTAAATATGATTTACTCTCATACCAAATCTCTTTTCTAATTTAAATGTTGTACACATTATAATTAAAGAGATTTTAACGGTGGTATATAAAAGATGATTTCTAATGATAAAATTAAATATGATTTACTCTCATACCAAATCTCTTTTCTAATTTAAATGTTGTACACATTATAATTAAAGAGATTTTAACGGTGGTATATAAGACTACTATATATTTCGCACACATTACAAAGAGAAAGATGTTTTAACAAAAGTGTGTAAAAATGTTTTCCAGTGAAAAAATTTAATTTGATTTATCCTCACTCCCCTATTTTAAATTTTATACATATTACAATTAAAATATATTTCTCGTGTTAGAAAACTATTTCACCTTGGCTTAATTGATTGTACCTATAGAATCGAAGAATATGATCTACCCATACACAAATTTACCGTCTTTTTTAAATTGTCTACGAATTACACTTTAAAAAAACATCTTAGGCCCTACAGGAAATATTTAAAAGTTATTTTCTAGTGACAAAATTAAATATTATCTACCCTGTAAGTAAATATTGAGCTTGATTTGTGAGATAATATTAGATAGAATAAAACTCGAATACAAGATCATACAAGAATTACTTTCACTTAATCAAACGCGTTTCAACCACAAAGTCGCCATCTTCAGTGATATATGAGCTACAATAACTAATATAACTGCATAACTCAGTGGAGTTTAGTTATTGTAGCTCGTGTATCACTGATGATGGCGACTTTGTCGTTGAAACGCGTTTCATTAGGTGAACGTAATTTTTGTGAAATCTTGTGTTCGAGTTTTATTCTATTATTTATCCAGTTACAAACCGCTAGCCTAGTTTAAATTTTTCTAAAAATTTACTATTGTAAAGAGATTTTAATAATGGTATATAAAAGAGTTTTTCTATTGATAAAACTAAATATGGTTGCCCTTACAAATAGAATTTGTAAAATGGTAGTATGTACAAAAAGAAAATATTTAAATTATTTTTTTAAATAATTTAGCCTACCATTACACAAATCATCCTCTCACTTTATATGTTGAATATATTAAAATTATAGTGATTTTAACAGCGGTATATAAAAGAAGTTTTCTAGAAACAAAATAACGTGGTTTATAAATTCCATATTGCCTTGTGAATGCTTTAAAATAAGTTTATTACTAAATTACTTATGTCTTGGCAATCTTGTGTTTCATCTGATGATGGTATACGTTATACCGAAACAGCTGTTATGAAATATTAATAAATACTAAACACAAGTTTGCTAAGACGTAAGTAATTTAGTAATAAACATGGTCTACCTTAACACGAATCTCTCGCCTATTTTAAGCGTTGTACACATGAGGCGTCTAGTATCAAAACCACCCACATCACTTATTTGGCCATGTTTAATTTTCGAAGGATTTTGCAAGTTCAAAGTGAGCTCTATAAGGGGGGAAACGTGTACGGTTCAAATAAAACTACATCATGGTTATTTTTCGCTCTAAAGATGACGGTTGGTTTCAAAACGAATTAAGTCATTTTGGTGAGTTTCAAATCGCACTACATCGTAAAAGCCTACTGCGCACGTGTCTCGCGCATCATCTGGCCGCTCCGTTGTCTGCTATTGCCGGGTTGGACCTTGCGTGTTTTTAGGTTAAACTTTTTGCTGCGTGCTTTTAGTTAATTGTTTTCACTATAGTTTCTGGTGAAAGTGTTGTGATTGGCAACTACTACTGTGATGGAAATTCATCCTACAGAAAATGAGTCTTCCAGAAAGCGGAAGAGACATGAAGACATGTGGAAACGATCCAAGCAGAAAAAACAAAGGTATGTTTAGGTTATGTGTTTGGTTTTTGTTTGTTATACTATGGGTACTTCTGCATAGGCTTAGGCTTCGATTCTGTTAGGGCATAAAGCATAGGGCGTAATCGAGTCGTCTGGATAATAACCTATCTGTTTATAAACTGTGGTTTTGAAAGTAGGCCTAAAACTGTTTTCTGGCCCTTGCAACACTAAAGGATTTGTTTTCATTTCAGATATGGGCCTCCTGGACCTTCTAAAGCATTACAATGTAACCATGGGAAAAAGCAAGGGGCTTACAAATGCCAGGATATATCGCTAAGTGATCAAACCAAATTTCATCAGAAATTTTACAACAATAGTGGAAAAATATCTGAACTGAAAACTAAGCAAGATAATTTCATTCTAAAATATACTGATGCTATTGTTCCTAAACAATCAAGGCCAACAGATAACTCTAGAGGGAAAAAATTTATGACAGTCAAGTATTTTATTCATAAGCAGTCTACTAAAGAGCGTTTACCAGTCTGCCAAAAGGCATTTGTAGATACGCTTAGGGTTACGCCAAGCCGTGTAAGGGGTGTAGTAAGTAGATTTTTTAACTCCGGAGTGATGCCCAAAGAAAACAGAGGGGGGGACCGCAAAAAAGAACTATTTGACGGTAAGAAAAAATCTGTAAAACAGTTTATCAAAAATTTTAAAGTAATAGAAAGCCACTATTGTCGAAGCAAAACGAGTAATAGACAGTATTTGAAATCTGATCTGAATATAAAGAAAATGTGGAAAATGTATAATGATGAAATGACAGATGATGATTTGAAAGTGAAAGAGGGTTATTTTAGGCATGTATTTAGATACAATTTCAATATCGGATTTGGCACACCTAGTACTGATGAATGCAGTACTTGCATTTCTCTTAGAGAACGTATTAAAAATTCGACCGATCCTACTAATAAAAATACCTTAATGACTGAGTTAAGAGTTCACAAACTAAAGGCCAAAGTGTTTTACTCATACCTTAAAGAAACGAGGGATGACTTGTTGACACTCAGCTTAGACTGCCAAAAAAATCAAGTACTACCTCGTGTTCCAGACCAAAGTGCCTACTATTCCCGGCAAATTTATAAATATAATTTAACAATAGTCGTAGGTAACTCAAGAAGCAGACTAACAAAAGACAATGTTTTTTTGTATCATTGGGAAGAGAACCAGTTCAACAAAAGTCCTAATGAAATAATTTCAGCACTATATGATTGTCTCTGCAACCTTGAAATACCAGAAAATATAAAGGTTATCCGGCTTGCTTCCGATGGGTGCGGGGGCCAAAATAAAAATTTTTACATGATGGGAATGTTAGGTAAATGGCTCCTAGACAAGTGTCCGAAAAACGTAACTCACATTGAATATTTTTTCCCAATGGTGGGCCATTCATTTTTACCGCCAGACAGAGTGTTTGGTCTTATAGAGAAGGAAATAAAAAAACAAAATACAATTGTTTCTCCCGAAGAATATACGGAAATATTTTCACGATATGGCACACCTGTACCGCTTTCTGGGAAGAATTATGACTGGAAAGAAGCGGTATCTAACGTTGTACGGCCACCTGCCCAATGGCATTTTAAGTTTAATCCTACAAAACGATTTTTTTTAAAAAGGTCTCAGAAAGGTCATGACATAAAAATCAAAGGCGAAGTGTATTACAGGACTGAACAATGTAAATACCAAAGATTTTGCAAAGCAGGTTTGAAGTTCAAAAACGTGAAAACTCCTAAACTGATTCAACCCGGAGTTTCAGTAGCAGATTTGAAAGTTAGGGATGTGACCAAGCTGTTAGCCAAACATTTCGGCGATGATTGGAGATCCCTAAATGTTTTATCTTTCTACAGAGACATTGAGCAAATGAACAGTAACCCTGCTGCTAGTGGCCCAGAGGAAAGTGACTTGGTTCAATGTGAACATGACTGTGAGGACTCCCATTTGGTGGTGTAAAACATTTTAACATTAATTTTATTGATCTTTTCATACTTTTGTATTGTTTCTGTAATGTATTAGAAAAAAATTACTACTTCTATGTATTTTCAAGTCCTTAATGTCTCAGGCCTTAAATTGTTTTATCGAAGTGTTTTTTATATTCTAAGTTATAAGTAAAAAGTTTTAAAATAACCTATTGTGAAGTTTTATTTTCCAAACTCCTTCCATTATATTAAGTTACTTTCAAAACCACTTATATCATTTAGGTTATTTTCAAAACAGACTACATCAGTCTGAGTTGGTGACAAAACCACCTACATCCAACTTGTTTAAATCAAAACCGCCTACATCAAATTTTAAATTTCAAATAATTCAAAAATTACCAATGCAATCACAAAGTTACTTTAGTGCCTTATGTATCTATCTCAGATAAACGTAATATATTTTTTAAATATTTATTTTTAAATAAACTTTTAAGTTATGCAGTTTTTTGTGTTTCCTGAAAAATTAAGTCCAAGTGATGTAGGCTATTTTGAAACTAGACGACTCACATTACAATTATAAAGATATCTCCGCGGAGACTTTAATAGTGGGAAAGAAACGAAGTAACTTACACGCACTATGGTTTGTTTAAACAACTACATCTGAGATAGTTAAGGCTTATTAAACACAGCTAATTGTATGAGATTTTACACGCTTCAAGAACCCTGAAACCCATATTATGCAACAACATTGTATGGACTAGTCATTACACACTGTTTTCAAGGTTATTTACATGTAAAGGCTGGGCTTGAATGGTTTCCTTGTAGGTTGGAGATATTTACGGAATTTGGGATCTGTACCGCTATATCCCAGGGATCGTTATTGATCTATTTTAAAAAATCTACAGATTCTTTGACTATGTCGATGTGTTGAGATCGGATTACGTGATACCCGAAATGAGATAATACTCAAATTGTTTTAAGCGGTCGCCATTTTGAAATGTTTTGATTCATCACTTCACTTTCTCATATGTGAAAAATAAAATAATAAATACCTAATATTTTGGTTTACTTAAAAATTTTAAAAAAAAGTACAAAAAGAATAAACAATTTTGCATCAGTACCTGACAATTAATATAACATAAATGGGAACCAATGAACTTTAAATATATCTCAATTTAGTAGTATATACTAAAGTAGCTCAAATTTAGCGTGTACGACAATTTTACAAACTAGTTCATTAAAGACGATAAATCAGGCAAACGACGTTTTACAATCTGTATAGAAAGAAGACGCGTTTACGATAAAAATTAACAATTCTACTAAAAAGAACTTTTTTAACGTAACATAAAAATTAGATGAATCAGTATTATTTGTAATAATCGGAATTTCAATTAAATTTGTTTGAAAAAAAAAAAGTTATAAAATTTCAAAATGACTATTTTTTCGTATTACTTCTCGCCTAAGATTTACAATGTCACTCATTTTGCACAGTTCTAAAATCTGCTTTTTTATGATATGAAAACTAAAAAAGATAAAAAATAAATAAATATTGGAACTACCTAAAAAATTTTAAGGGAAAAAAATTAGCGATAAGCTTCTAGTAATCAGAATTTAGTAAGGTTTTAGTATTCGTTGAATATTATTACAAAAAGAGTCTTAAAATGTCTGCAGTTGTTATTTCTTATCTAAATACCTAATCCTGGAATATTTCAACTGGTGGTTTGTTTTTAGAAATTTAGAAATTATTACACTGTATATTCTTTTGACGACAGATTTGATTAATAAAACGATTTCTTTTTGCATCTGATATAAAGAGTTCAATTTAATTGTGTAAAACATAACCTCAAAAACTTGAAAAAAAACAGCAATTAGTTTTACTAGTCATAACTTAATTTAATCTGTAAACTATGTACTATTTAGTATAACAAACACACAGAACACAATTCTCACAAAAAATACGCCTAAGTAACAGACGCGTTTTAACGACAAGGTCGTCCTCTTCAGTGATACACGAGGTAGGCCTACACCAATCAAACTATAACTATGTACTATTTGTTGAATTTAGTTTGAAATAAAACGGTTATTAAATTTCAAAATGGCGGTCGTTGAAATAGTTTTTCGGTAGTTTCTCCTCGTCTAGGATCTACATAAGCGAACTCTGGTGGGTTTAACCAACTGACACAATGACCTATCGTGTCAGAGTATCAATGATTTTAAAATGTTAAAAATTTGTTTTTTGAGAATAACTTTTAATTCGTATCTCGTACAAGGTCCCGCAATAGCTCATTTAGTTCAGTTTTGAAATCTGCATCCAACGATATCCCAACTTGTTCTTTTCGATACAAAATAACGAAATTTTGAAAACATAACCTAAAAATTTTAAAATAATTTTAAAATGGCAAATGAGTTGTAACAATTTTTTAACGGTTATTTCCAATTTCTGAAACTATTTGAGCCTCATTTTGTGCTACGGGGATTAATAACAATGACGAGAGCGACAAACAAGCGGACACAAAAGAAATTGGCGTCAGCTGCGCGTATTTTAAACAAAATTAATACTATAAATCTAGGATTAATAATCTGGCCACAAACAACAGTTCATTTAAAAATAATAACATTCGATGATTTCATTACCTTTAAATGTTGGATACAAAATATACATTTCTGAAAAATTAATCGTAATAACATAATCCTGAGCTCACCTTTTGAATCCAAGTGATAATGTCCTAGTGAGCCTTGGCGCATGCGCTGGAAGTCAGAACAGCTGAGAGAAAGTAGGCACAGCTGAGGAGAGCAATGACCTCTGGCTGAGATTTCGGCAGTAGGACAGTTTGCCCCTTCCATACTTCTTCAATGATTTTTGATTTTCTTTATGTTCTTATTTTCGCGAATTTCTCTAGGAAATTGAGCAAGGTCCATTTAATGTGCATCGATCTGATCATTTGACATTTTTTTTACGGTTTATAAAAAAAAAATATTGTAAACTACAAACTTTGCAGAAACATTCGATACATTTTGTCACACACAACCAAACATAACACAAATTTATAAGATAAAAATTTAAATTACGTTTTTCTCAAAGTCTACTCATACGATTTTAATAAAACTTTGGTAAAGTGTAGCTTTTAATGGCCCAAACAAATTGTATTGGTCGCATTGCCTTTCAGTGAAGTATTTCGCTTAGGAAATGAATCTATGGGCGACGAAAAAGGTTGGAAAAACACAAAATATGGACGAAACATTTTGATCAAATTTTCGGTTGTGAATTGAGTTTAGATTATAAATTTTAAAACAGATATTCCTAGCCTTGAACATAAACGGTTCAAAAACATTGCACAAACTTTGTCACTCGTTCACACCAAAAAATAAATAAAAACAAACCAAAACTAATCAACACCAAAAATGACTTTTTGGTCTTCTTCAATCAAAAAGTAAAAATGAACTATGGCGTCTTTGAAAATATATAAGAGATTAATTAACCTTGCTTTCCTTGTGCCATAAACAAGTCCTCAGTAAAATCGTTGTTAATTAAAATCCAGGATTTAATGGCGGTGGTCAAAGTTCATTTTTTTTTTGCAAATTATTCCTGAATCATAATGTTTTTTTCCTGACGGATGGAAATTACTTTTTCGGTTTCCTAACCTAACCTAACCTAACCCAACCTAACCTATTCCTGAACCATAAAGTTTTTTTCAGATGGAAGGAAATTACTTTTTCGGTTACAAAACCTAACCTAACCTAACTTAACCTAACCTAACCTTACTTCACCTAACCTAACCTAACCTGACCTAACTTAACCTAAACACCACCTCTCTACGTTGACAAAGAGAAAAATTATTATAAAAACTGTATTTTAAAACCTAACCTCACTTTGAAATGTGATACTTGTAGCCCTATCAGTGACACGAGCGTAGCTAGTGAGGCTCCTCTAAATATGCACAGCTACGAGGCCCGTCTGAACCGAGACACTGACACGAGCTAAGCGAGTGAAGACTCTTTAATATATACACATTTACTACATCCGTTAGGGCGTAACTGACGCCAAAATAGTAATTACACAATTACGAGGTTCACAAAACCTATATAAACAAACACACTACTGGATAAGACTCCTTAATCTACCAATACAATTTAACATTTCCTACAAGGAAACCAACTTTTGCTTGTATTAGATTGTCTAATGGAGCTGGGTAAGTACCATGATGGCCGACATTAATTTTAATCAAATAGGCTTAACAATTTTACTGTATGGTGTTTCAACCTAAGTTCAAAAATCGGTTGGGAGTTATTTGTTGAGGTAGCGACGCTTTGTTTGGAGTTCTTCTCAAAAGGTACATTTTAACAAAATTGTATCAAAATCTTTAGAGTAGATATTGAGAAATGGAATTATCCTCTTTAGTTTTTTTTCTTTCCGTTTAAAAGCACAAAATCTCTTGGTCATCATCGCCTCACGGGGGGGGGGGAGGAAGAGGCGTCAGGGTCGGAAGAGAACAAGAGTTGGTCAAGAGAGACCTGATAGGAAAGTTCAAAGAAAGGGATCTAACCCAAGACTACTTGTAGTAAGGTGTAGATCCAGCTAGGGATTTCAGGGTCGGAAGAGAACAAGAGTTGGTCAAGAGAGACCTGATAGGAAAGTTCAAAGAAAGAGATCTAACCCAAGACTACATGAAGTAAGGTGTAGATCCAGCTAGGGCTTTCAGGGTCGGAAGAGAACAAGAGTTGGTCAAGAGAGACCTGATAGGAAAGTTCAAAGAAAGGGATCTAACCCAAGACTACATGAAGTAAGGTGTAGATCCAGCTAGGGGTTTCAGGGTCGGAAGAGAACAAGAGTTGGTCAAGAGAGACCGGATAGGAAAGATCAAAGAGAGGGATCTAACCCAAGACTACATGAAGTAAGGTGTAGATCCAGCTAGGGGTTTCAGGGTCGTAAGAGAACAAGAGTTGGTCAAGAGAGACCTGATAGGAAAGTTCAAAGAAAGGGATCTAACCCAAGACTAGGGTACATGAAGTAAGGTGTAGATCCAGATAGGGTACCTCGGGATTGCCAAGCTCGTGCTCACTACAAGTGAGCTCCTACCATTGACTTCATATAACAAATTGAAGGCTATATTGCTACCTGCTCACGAATGCCTCTGCATGTTTATTTTAATTTCGAGTATCCAGCAGGCAGCAAAGAAGATTATACATGGAGGGCAATCCACAACATGTGTCATAAAGTTGTTCACCCAACAAACACTCCAACCAGGGATCCTGTCCCCAGGTAGGGGTTTGCTTCGCTCTTCGCGTGGTACATAAAGTTCCACTCTTCTCGACATGTCCAAAGAGCTTACCGGCTTGGTACATGGAAAACCATCCCTGAATCCTCATCCTACACGCGATAGGAGGTACTAACAGGAAGGATGGTGGTTTTTAGTGAGTAAGAATCTCACACTATTGTGAAGATTGAATGTCCTTTGTCTTTTCCACCTCTCCTCCTGACTCCTGCACTAGCGCATTCTAAACTGAACCCACAAAACTAAAACATTTCAACCAGCATATTGAAAGCCTCACATTATTGTATGCTATATTCTTCTACTGTTTAAGCAAAAAAAGAAGAAATTTTTTTTACAATTTCAAGAATAATTGACGAAAACTAAAAATTAACCCTTGACAGCCAATATTAAAAGCTAAATTTTAATATAATATATTTTATCCCAAGCACACATTTATGTCCCAAACAAAGCTCAATGTGAAAAACCTCTCTCTCTCTCTGTTATGATACAAGAAAGAACTGAACATAAAATGAAGACGCCTTGCTATTGAACGGCGTTAGAGTCTTCGAAATACTGCTAGGTTCGGGATTGCAATGTCCTTTCTCACTATAAGTGAGCTCCTAAGTTGAAAGAAAGAGATCTAACCTAAGAATACATGAAAGAAATGTAAATCCAGCTAGTTTCCATTGGGATTGCAATGTTCGTTATGAGCCCAGTATATGCGATAGTGATGTGTGAGTTCGAATTAAAATACTCGTTGAATCCGAGTATCAAAATCCTCGGAACGTTCCGATTAATAAAATCCTCGATTTCGGAATAAAATATTCGTAACTAGGAACAAGGAGACGATATGATATTCATTAGTAATTCGTTGATTGGTAAAGTTGAGTTCGAATCCAATGCGCAAAATCATTCTGCGCAGATACTCGATTTCGAAATAATAATACGAGTATTGAAATCATTTGAAACCGATTAATTCGATTGTCCATTTCACCCGAGTATCAACATCGCTAATATGCGAGTTTAGAATGTTTGTGAACAGTAGTTTACAAATATTCTTTTAGAAGTACCAACATTGTAACAAAATAAGTCCCCACACAATCTAACCAGAAGGGAAAGTATAATGACTCTTGCTAGCGGCAACGTGTAGCGTGGACTTTACAGAAGTAGACCACTGGGCCACTAGGCTAAGATCGACTTTGAAAAGAGACGGATGCTATCGACTGTCCCACTCTTTTACTATCACCGACCAGTAGAGGTTACCCGCGGTCACGCTGGAAGTAGGCTATGGTGGAGGGGGCACTCCAGTTTCACTCCCACCTCTTTGTCTTCTTATTCTTTTCTTCCAAAAGCTCCGATTACAGACAAACAAATAGAGCGGTACGGAGATTTAGGGTAATTGTTTGATACCGCGGGTTTTGTTGGTTTCTTGCGGCGATCGGGATTCATAAGTAATTTGGGAACTGTTTCTTAAACTTTTAAAACAGTTGGTTTTTGCTCTATTCATTTCAAACTTTAGCAATTTGAATCCAGATATTTTGTTTCGTACAGTAGTTGTACAAAGCTGAGTTGTTTTTGATTATTCACTTTTTGGCAATATTAGTAGACCAATAAATTGAGCATTACAAAAAAAAGTAACGAAAAATTGTTTCAATTGGACGCCATTTTGAAACTTTTCGTCATTATAACATACACGTACTGTTGAGAAAGTTATGTGGGTTTCTGTAAAGCACATGAACAGATATGATTGAAATGTGGTATGGAGGCATGTTTGGGTAATATCTCGGCACATTTTTATTTGTTTAATCTCACAATTTCTGGATAAAAAAAAAAATAGTAAATAAATATATGATATTTCAAAACCGGTTCTGATGATTTCGATCAAAGTTTAGTGAAATGTTAATATTACCGCCTAAAACCGACAGTAATAAAATGTTACAATTCAAGAATAATTTGGCTTAAAACAGAAATGAATTTCGACTGCTATTATTAAGGACTATCTTTGCTATGGACCAGTTTATGTCCTACACACACACACACACACACACACACACACACACACACACACACACACACACACACACACACACACACACACACACACACACACACACACACACACACACACACACAAACACACACACACACACACACACACACACACTGAGGAATTTTTCAAAATGCTCTTGAATCTTTTCTGTTTCGTTTCTATTGATGGACATCAATTCGAATAAAGATCAAATTTGGATCATTAGTAATTTATTACTGTTACTTTTCTTTATTAGGTTTTACACATTTTCATGTTTTCTGCAAATTCTATATTTTTTTATTCCGCCATTTTGTTTTGATTGACCATACAAAATTGAAAATCGAGGGTACTTTTTTCATATATCTATGTAACCTAAATGTAAAGTGTCAAGTTTGTAGAGTGTTCCACATGTCCGGTGTATTAATTTGAAAATAGCGATCTTTTCGTGGGACACTCTGTATTTCTGGAGTTATAATGATGTTTTGTAAAATAACAAAACTGCGGATAGACAGATCCATCTTTTTCAAGGCATTATGTAGACATATTTATCAAAATGTGGGTTTAACAGTTGTGGTTTATGGTACAGAATGCGCTAGTGTGTGACGAGTCGGAACAGTCACCAGAAGTGACCGTTAGATGGCAGCACTAGAGGGTCTAATTTTTGAGGTTCGAATCATACATTTATTGTTTTCCACCTGTGAATGGTGTTTTGTTCAAGTGTACAGTAATGTGGCGTTATTGTTATTCTTGGCCTATCAATATCGGTTTACTACTATCAACTAATTTAGGTTAATTTCCTCAACGTCAACAATCGTTGTATATCCTAATGCACTACCGGTTTCGACGGTATACCGTCATCTTCAGGTCCTATACATAATTTGTCTTTAGTTCGTTCTTTGTGTACTACGTGAATAAATATAAATTTATGCTAGTTGATTTTATAAAAAAAAAAAAATGTATTCTAGCTACTGTACTTGTAATAATTGAGAGAAGTTTGGCAACTATGTAATGTCAAGTGGAATTGGTTCCGGTAGTCTACCAGGACTATTAGACAATTTGTTGCGCACGTTTACACACGCGCCTATATTCAGTCAGGTCAGGAGTAAGTCTAGTAGGGAATTCTGATACGCGCAATCACGAATTTGAAATAAACGGCTTAGCGTTGATACGTTGACGATCAAAGGACGTGAATTTATTTTCCTGTTTTGTGTATCCTCTTGTTTGACGACCTCGACTACGGCGTTGATATATACAGAGTAGGTATAAAGTGACAGAGTTTTGTAACGCTATATTGTGACCGTTACCCAGTAAAAAAATCGTCCTCTGTTTTTTGACTAATCTTTATGTTAACCTAACCTAACGTATCGTAACATAACCTAACGTAACATAACCTAACGTAACATAACCTAACGTAACCTAACCTAACCTAACGTAACCTAACCTAACCTAACATAACCTACGTAACCTAACCTAACATAACCTTACGTAACGTAACCTAACCTAACCTAACCTAACCTAACATAACCTTACGCAACGTAACCTAACCTAACATAACCTAACCTAACGTAACATAACCTAACCTAACATAACCTTACCTAACATATCCTAACCTAACCTGACCTAACCTAACGTAACCTTACCTAACGTAACATAATGTAATCTATCCTAACCTAACCTAACATAACCTTACCTAACATATCCTAATCTAACCTGACCTAACCTAACGTAACATAATGTAATCTAACCTAACCTAACCTAACGTAAGCTAACCTAACGTATCGTAACCTAACCTAACGTAACCTAACCTAACGTAACCTAACCTAACCTAACCTAACCTAACATAACCTAACATAACCTTACCTAACATATCCTAACCTAACCTGACCTAAGCTAACGTAACCTTACCTAGCCTACCCTTACCTAAAGTAACATAATGTAATCTAACCTAACCTAACCTAACCTAACCTAACATCAGGATTTCAAACAATTGAAATTCGACACGGCCTCAACCCAGTGTTGTTGTCTGTACATAAGCACTATATAAGGCATAAAAATTAAAACAAGAACATTTGTTATGAGGGACTATAGTGTGCTCATATAGAATCTTAATGAAATTCAGAAAAATCAGATTGAAAATGTTAAAATGACGTCCATTTAAAACAGTGTTTTGTTCATATATCGTGTGTTATTCAACTTATTGAATATAAATTTAAATTCCGCATGTAGTGGTACCAACCCAACCACTCTACGATGACAAATAGCGAAGTTATTGTTAAAAAATGTAATTTCGATCCTTGACCTCAGAATAAAATAATTCGTATGGTTACGGATCCGGTAGGGGTGAGTGACCGACACGAGCGTAGAGAGTGTAAAACCCTTCAAACACATGTACAGCTACAGACACTATTACAAATATTGATATACACAATTACCAAGGTTTGGAAAGCCTGTGTAACAAAACAAACTTACCCTACTGGATAAGACTCAATACAATTAATTAGGGCTGGGTGAGTACCACGATCAATTTGTTTTCTGTTAAATTCGAAGAATAGTAAAGCTTAGTTTACATGTTCTGTAGAGGTTCCACCAGGGTGACCTACTCGAATCCGCAATTTGGTGCAGTTAAACATTGCTAACCTGGTATGGTTGAATCTTTCGGAAAGGGTGTGTCTATCCCGAAGTAGCCTAGCTTAACACTTTTTTATGTAGTATTGGTTTAGGTCACTCTCTTTCATCTTTTGTATCAGACCTCTCTTGACCAACTCTTGTTTTCTTCCAACGCTGGCGCCATAGGCCTGTACGAGGGCTACGAATGCCCTTTTTAAGTAGCTGGTACTGTATAAAGAAATAGAAACACGAAATTTTTGATTTCTCAAATACGGTTTTAACGAGTTTGATTAAATTTGTCCCAAGTGTAGCCTCTAAGGACCCTGTGTGTGAATAAAACTCCTGCAGTTTTTAACCGATATTATTGTTTGAAGTATCGTTTGATAGGGCTCAACCTGAATTTTTTCCGTCCAAATTTCAAATATATGGAAAATAAGGAAGGGAAAGAAGAAGAAATAGTAGAAATATTTATCTTTTTGAAGTTAAAAATTAAGATTTACATTAAGTTTGCATTCGAATAACACTAAAATTAGATCCCAAGGTCATTTTTTTCTGTGCCCACTTTTCAGCACTAACTATCGTCTGGAAATTGAAAGCAGTACCATACAAACTGCATTTCTTACAAGCTATATTTTTATTTCATTTCATAACAATAGAAAATATCCAAAACGCGGAAGGATATTTTAAACTTTGAATTTTCCGGCGTGCAATTATCTCGAAAGGTATAACACAATGAACAAGGATAATATAAATCAGAAAACACTTGATGTGTCGGTAAAATTAATTGTAGTTGAAATGACACAGCAATGCCATCTGTTGACGAAATCAAGAGACCAAGTGTTGTTATAAAAATAGATCAGTCTTTATGTTAATTTGAGTTGTATTATATTTCCTTTATATCATGTCAACATGGTATGTTGAAGAAATATGGGATTATATATTTAATTTTCATAAGAAACATCTAAAATTATGAATTAAATCTTGTACAAGGTCAGCTAATTTGAAAATCATTAAAAAGTAGTTCGAGTAAACGCCACAGTCTGTCTGGAGCGCTGTTGCAGAATTTTGTAGAAACCTAATACTCAATACGTCATTCTTTTTTTTTTACGTCTAGGTGGGCTATGCTATGGCCTTGGACTACGATTTTAGAGAACCGAGCAGTTTATCTATGGCCCGGGCCTAATTAGTGATATCTGTCAGTGTCAGTATCATGTAGTAAGTACTAAATTCAGGACTGCACGTGTTAATAAAGTTTTTAGGTTATACTAAAAAAAAAAAAATTTGTAACTTCCTTCCTTTTAGGTGAACAAGAAATATTTGTGTAGTGTAGGACATCACATGATGCGTAAATTGTTAACTTTAGCTGTTATTCGTAATGAGTATAATGTACTCTTAGGTTATAAAAAAAGAGGATTTGGTCAAGGAAAATGGAATGGATTTGGTGGAAAGGTCGAAAACGGCGAGAACATAAAAGAAGCTGCAGTGAGGTAGGTCAGCACAAAACATTGGCGAGTCTGTTTCGTTGTCATACGAAGATGGCGGAAGTTGAACTTTTGCCATTTTCGCAAGTTAATTTGGATGTAATCTGGTACAAATTTATCTATTATATCAAGAAATGTTCTGTAATATACAGTTTTCAAGTTGGTGTGAAATTTGTATTTGGACAACTAACTTTAAGCCGTATCTATAATATCTAGGGCAGCTTATACAGCCTATACAGAACAGATTATTACGTGTTTCTTTGCTTCTATTAATATATGGTATGGTAACTGTTCTCTTTATTATTTTTTACCAATATCAAGAGTTATTATTTAAAAGTACTAATTGTAATTCTATTTAAAAATAAGTCTTAGTATTAAAATATAGGGACCCAGTAAAACCTTTACTTGTTCATTCTCATTGTCCAAATGTAGGTCAAGTCGTCTGGGGTCTGGGCTAGCACTGCTAGAAGTTACTTTTCAGTTTTTATAGTTGTGATATTTTAAAATTAAATTCTAAGTATAATGTAATATATATTATGATGTGGCAGTTGTTGTATGTAATAGCTAAAGAATTTCTATGATTAAAAAAAAAATTATGATGTCTATATATAGTAGCCTAACATTTCCAAAAAACAAAGTTAAACAAAATTTTAAATACCTCAAAAAAGAAGTAGGCCAACAAAATTAAGCATTTATCATGTAGCCTATTTTATAAGTATCTCTGCCTTCAAGTACATATTTATAAATTGACTTTCTATCCTAATTGAGAGAGGGAAATTAATGGTCCTGCATTACGTAAGAACTAAGTACACTATAGGCATATGACTAATTTGTTGTTATGAATTTGCATAATAAATTTATTTGGGTATTAATTTTATAAACTTTTAACATAAAATAAATGGAGTTTCAAATAATTTAAAAGAAATTTTTCAGTCCATCTTTTACTAGAGTTATCCGAACAAGTACAGTCTTTTTACTTTGCCAAATTCATAAATATCATGTAGACTGTATGTGCAGTATTAGCTGTCTATTTTTGAGTTTCAATTAGAATAGCATGACCATCAAAGATACACTTTTTTAACATAGTCTTAAAGAGAACAATTCATTGAATAAGAAAATATAAAAAAATAGTGTGCATGGGCCCATAAATATGTTATATGCAGCTCATTGTGAGTTTAATTTTTATATTTGATTAACAAGGTGTCTGACTGTTTGAATATAGGGCCTATAACATAATCTACCTAACTTTACCTATTCGAGTTATAGTGCATCATACTATGCGCAAATCTGCCAAACCTGATTAAAGGGTAGGCCTAACTTAGGTTATCAGTTTCGTGTGTATGTATTTGAATATATAATACAATAATAATATAATGTGGCCCAACCTAACATATTCACAAAGTTTTTGGCTTAAAAAAAGTAATCTTCTAAACATGTTTCCCTCAAAATGATAGATATATTTTAACATAGAAAATATTGATTTTAAAAGTAATAAGTTAATAGTTTTAATTTTATTGAGGAAAATGTTGGTCATGCTGTTCTTAACAATTACCTTAATAAATATTATTAGACTATTAATAGCCTAATTGAGTTTTTTAATTTCAACAAATATTTTGCTTTTGGATAGGTCAAGTTACTTCAGTTTTAGATATAAAATTATTCCATATTGTGAAGACTGTTTTATTGCAGAATATATATTTTATGAAGATTATCTATTACCTCTATAATACATTTATAGTATATATAGTGTAAATATACAGTTGATACCATGTTTCGATTTAATATAGACATTTTATGAAATCGTGTTTTACATACCTCATTATGAAACCATTGGATTATCCTTAAGTTGGGAAGACCATTTTCAAGTCTGTTATTTCTGACTTGTAAATCCATTATTTCTGTCTAAAATAAGCAAATTAAAAGTTTCCAATCAATGATCAGAATACATGATGAGCCTGTGCGTTTAGGTTTCATAAGTTAAGAATAGCTAATGAATAGGGTGTCGTTAAAAGTATCTTATAATAGATAATTATGTAGGCTATTACTACGCTGTATAATTTTAGAATTATGTGAACTAGATCTATATATTTATTGAGAGAGAGAGAGAAATTCTTTACCAGGTCTGGTTAGATAACTATATATATAGCTACCTAACGAGAGCGTGGATAAACATAAACATCGAATGATGAGACATTTAATTTATTCACAATCGTTGCCACATGAATTACCGTAAACTGTTACCTTAACCAAATAAGGCTAGGATTTCGTACTTTTAAATTGCTAATTTTAGAAAGAAATAATAGATTTTCATACTTGAAAAGGGTCTTCCCAGCTTAAGGATGATCCAATTGTTTAATAATGAGGTATGTAAAACACAATTTTATGATATTTCTATATTAAATCACAACACGGTATCAACTGGACATTTACCATTTATAGTTAAAATATATGTACAATTAAAATAACTTAACTTTATCTGTCTGCATGTAAAATATTTGTTGTTAAGTTTATAACTTTAATTATTTATTATTTACGATAAATTCAAAACTAAAATATAATGTATAGACCGATCTTATTGATATTAATAAAATACTGCAGAGTATCATGACATCAATTACTTATGACGGACGATGGCGGCCGGTATAAGACAAAATACATGGTAAATGTTCAATTTTAGTAGCCTAATTGTTAAAAAAAATCAGAAACGTTTTTCAATTAAGGAAATGTTATGTATAGGCCTAAATTTTAGATTTTTTTTAATGTTTCAAAAAATTGTATAGGAAATGTGACACACAACAGTTAGCCCTATTATTAATATTTATATAGATCATGTTTGTACAACAATTTGGAAGCTTTAGAATCACTTTAACTTTAGAACTAATGAGATACCATATTACAAACTTATTGTATAATTTTGTATGTTTAAACCTAGTAAAAAATCAACTGTAATCTAATCTACAAACCATTCTTAAATGATATCTACCTGGAAACTGATTCTATACAGGTAGTCACAAAAACAATGACGGAAAAGCTGGTTCAACGCAAGTTGAATTTGATATTTTGATAGCTAAAATTTCAACCTTCAAAATCGATAGTAATGTTTTCCTGCATTAGCTATTCTGTGGTTGTGACCCGTCACTGTGCTTATGTGTTGTAATGAACTCTTATGCTTTGTTTGTCTTGAAATTTAACAACTCTGATATTATTATCATCTTTTATATATTTCAACTTGTAAAATTTTTAGCAACAGTCTATTCTGAAGGGGGAAAAATTGTGATTATTTTTTCTGCCAGAGTTGACTATCAATAAAAAAAAATTATTTACACATAGGCCTGCTTCAAACGAAAATCATTGAGAGAAAAAATAATAAATTCATTTACAACAAAAGCATTTATTTTACATTATCTGATTAAGCTATTAAAAATTCTATGGACCATTGGATTAGGTTAAGCTATTTAATATGATGTCGAGAACTAATTAGGTTGTCAGGATTAATATTCTTATTAAAGCTGCATAAGTAAAATTATTATATTTCATTTAGACCTTCAACAGAGAAATAAATTGTTGTAAGATTTTGTTAACTCTTCACAATTGAGAATGTTGATCTGATGCTGAATCATAGTCCAAAATTGATGGGAGTCAAATTAGTCAAAAAACTTTGTTGCAGTGACCATGTGGAGTGTTTGGTGGAACATCGAGAGATTGGAGTTGATTTAATTCAGCAGCTTTCAAAATCAGTCTGGGATACCCCAAAACCTCTCTCATCTATGCTATGTAAATAGAGTTAGAAACAGAAACATTAGACTTGTTCATTAAAAAAAAGACCTGGAATAAATACTTTAAAAATCAGACTTTTCCAACTAGTCATTCGATCAATTTCATTAGTAAAACAAGTAACAAGCGATTATTCACAAAGTCCAATTACTATCACACATTGTGTCGAAAGAAAGATCAGAGCTTATCCCTATGCATTTTTCAGAATTACCTTGGAGGAATTTATAGTTGCAGGCTGGTTAGGACGGAGATCGAAAGCTGATTCAGTTGATGTCTTCTGATGGAAACCCTAGAAATGTGAAACACAATTTATAAAGATTATGTTAAAATCTACGTAGATGGTTCTGTCTATCTTACTAAAATCTGGAACTGGTTATTCAATCCGTCAACATGAGAGAGCTTCTATGCTCGGGCATGTTGTAAGAGGAACAGGAAACTGCACCCAGAGGAGTGGATAAGCAGACAACGGTAGACAACTATTTGAAATCCAAAAGAGTCTGTAGACCAAACATTATATCAGGTGTATCATGAGCACATTCACAGCATGAACCAGAATTGGACACATTGTCACAAGCCAGTACCGGTATTGATTAAACTTAAGGGACTCTTCAACCTGCCAGTTCTGTCCGATCAAGGAGGAGAAATATTACACTGAAATGCATTGCCCCCAACCCAGCATAAGATTCTTTGAGAGCCAGTATTGGGCACTCACAATTATTATGGTATACTACCGACATTAAGCCGTCATTGTCACTTGATGCTGGAAGTCTGTCATAAGATGTAACTATATTGCCTACTACATTGGAATTTGTAAAAGCCTACTCAAGAAGATGTTGGCTTAAGTATTTTAATCTATCTCCGTGGCGGCCCAACTTGTAGCTTAAAATCTATCAGAGTTTCAACTAACACGTCGTTCAAAATTTAGAGCTCATTTCAATCGTATAAATGGTAATACAAAATATGACTCGCCAACTTCATGTAGCAAAATAATAAATACAAAAGTTTGAAAATATGTGAGCAATTTAAAGGTTATTTTGAGCTTTGAGAGATTAATAAAGTTTTAGTTTCCGTAGAAATTATGTACTTTAAAAATGAAGAAACAAAAAACAAGGTCATATTGACTTCATAGAAAGCTCAAAATTTTAAACTGGGAAGGCCTACCTAATTTTTAGTTCATTTTGAGCTTTTTTATGTCTTGTATTTTTAGCATAAAGTTGAGATCTTGAATTTTAGTTTTTACAGTAAAGAGTGCACCAAAATGTTGATACGACAGGGGCTATGGTAAGACTATTTTATAGATGTGTGTCAATTTTTAGTATGATGTTAATAGCTGTGCAAATAAAACCAACCTAAATCTAGCTCTGGTATAAACGATGGCCTTATGAAAATAAGAATAAAGTAAAGACCCTTGGTATTTCTACTACACTTTCACCATTAGTCAATTTTCACTTGTTTAGTCCCTCGCTGTCATGTATTACAATGTGGATTACATTTAATTGTTACTGTTTGGTAGTAATGTAAATAACTTCAGTTTAAAACAGTATTATTGAAAAATCAGAATAAAACGTTTAGTATAAGTAAAAATATTAGCTTATCCATTTTTTTCCCCCCAATATTGAACTTCATATCAATTTAACTGGGTTCACTTTTTTTACTTTCACTCAAAGTGAGTATTGCTTGGATTATAGGGTATCTCTATAGTTAACCCTTAGCACGCGTATGACGGGATATCTCGATTCACACTATTTGACTTCTGCAGGTATTTTTAATTCGTTTAAAGTCCAATAGAGTGCAGGGAAATGTCCTATTGGTATAAAGAGACACTCCCACTACGGTATTTGTTCTCAATTACCTGTCGTTGGACTTTATTTGGTTGTTATAGCAACCAGGCGCCATTTTGTGCTCTGCCCCAGCACGTATACCGTGATTTCTCGTTCTAGTAAGCTACAACTGTCAGTTGTGAAATGTTTTGTCAGCGTTATCACTGTGCTATAGCTGTTCATTGTTGATTTGTTTAGGCCGTATTATTTATATTTTAGGTTATAATATACATTTTTATTTCGTGTAAAATAGGCTAGTTAAAAAAATGGCAAACCCTGACTACCATGGATTTGATCAATTTATCGATGAAATAATGAATGCATCTTTTTCAACTACAGAATACATTTTGAAATATAGACAGTTTCTATGGTCACAGTATTATCGGCAAATATTGTTTGTGTGTTTATATGTATATTTAGTCTATATCAGTAATTTTTTTGATGTCCTGAATGTAGGTAATTATTATGAGGAGAAGAAAGATATTTTTGATACGATATGTTGATTTTTCTCAAAATCTTTTTATAGTAAAATTTATTTGTTTGATGAAATTCAGGTTATTTTGAATTAAATAGTAGGCCTACTTTTATATAAAAAAAATTAATATGATTTATTTGTAAATATTAAAAAAAATAATAATAATCTGTTTCATAGGGCGGTAAAAAATGTGAAATTAGGTATTTTTTCTTGTTTTCTGTAAAAAAAAAAATTTTAAAGCCAATCTACATTTTTTTTTACCAAATATATCTGTAAGAACCCAAAATCAAATAGAACTTTAAACAATTACAAAATATTTTTTTTCTTAATTGCACGTTGTGAGAAAATAGTCTAAATTGTTATTCAGCGTGCTAAGGGTTAAGACTGCTGGCTTCATTTTAAGCTGATATAGCCTAAACGTTTTTCTGTAGTTTTCCTTCCGTCTTACTTTAGATTGGAGTCCTGGATTCCCCCCCCCCCCAGTATATGAAGTATAGGTAAGATTGGTAATCGCAAAAAATTTCAACCTCAATTTATAACAGATCTTCACACGTTTCATAGCCTCGAGTAACCAAAATAAGAAAGTTATTTTTTGCTGTGCCGTCTGCCATTGTTGTCATCTGTACGTAAGCATGATAGTGATCATAGATAAAATTTTATAAAGGAGGCTATAATGTGCTTATATGTAAAACTCTATTGAGCTTGAGCTTCAGAAAAATCTAGTTGAAAATATCAAAGGGGCGGAGTACAATTTTTGTTCATATCTCGTGTGTTATTCAGATTATAACACTAAAATTCAATAGAAATTTTCCAGTTTTAATTCTGCTTGTAATGGTACCGACCAGACCACTTTTCTCTCTGCAATGACAAATAGTAAAGTTATTATTAAAAATTAATTTTGAACCCTGACCCCCAAAAAACCTGTGATATTCGTGTAGTTATGAGACTGGCAGAGCTGAGTCACTGATAGAAGCATATTGATTGAAAATTTCTTCACATATGTACAGTTTCCAAAAAATGACAAAAGTGAAATGAGTGGAGATTTTTCAATTATGCATATGTGTCAATTTTTCAATACTGACAATGGAAATGTTATTTCCAGGGGAAAATAATATTAGAGATCGAGCCATTACTGTCTTGAAACAATTGTCAACCTCTACTTTCACTGGCGACTGCCACATAAATTCAGACAAATATGTGTCTAGCAGTACCACAATGTTTTTATTTCTCCATTTTACAAAACCCCACATTCTTCCTACAAGTTGTGTGTTAGAGCCGGTATTCAGGATCTATAAATTTATATTTATTATTAACCTTAAAATGTACAAAGCCGTTATGTTTTTCTATTTTATAACCTTTCTAACATAATTTAATGTTACAACAGTCGGTACATGATGGAATTCCATGATAATGGAAATAATGAGATGATTATTTAATTCCACAAAACAGCTTTAATTGCGACATATGTTTCGCCGTTAGGCATTTTCAAGCAACTAAATTGAAAACAAACAAATCTTTTGTCTCACATTTTTAGTTTAGACTTGTTTGTTTTCAATTTAGTTGCTTGAAAATGCCTAACGGCGAAACATATGTCGCAATTAAAGCTGTTTTGTGGAATTAAATAATCATCTCATTATTTCCATTACCTTTCTAACAGTCGGATATTGTAGAACCAGACTCAATATTGAGCAAAAGGTAAGCAACAATACTGCGCAAAATCAGCTGTTTAACCTATAATAAACTGGCCTAACTTAATCTATTTCACTGGTCGGTATAATACGTAAGGACCTGAGATTTTACTTACTAAAAAGCACATTCACTCCTCTTGTTAATACCTCTATCGTGTGGGACTAAAATTTAGTAATGGTTTTCAATGTGCTAAGCTGGTAAACTCTTTCCATGGATATAATCGAAAAGATAATGTGAAAAAACTGAGTATTTATTGAGTGAGTGAGTTTTGTTTGTGAACAATGTGGGTAGAGGACAATGGCCTCACTGTGTCCTTTGTTATTTTAATTATAATTGTAATATTATTGTTGTTAAGTTAGAATTAGTTATGTTTGTATTTTGTTTTATTGTGTGTAATTATATTTCCTGTGTTTTAATTATATTTTAGTAGCCTACCATTAATGTTTCGACACTTGTTACACACACGGTCTGATTCAATTTTCCAACTCCAGATTTACCTCTCTCTTCCTATTTTAATTTGTTAAATAATATTAAAATTTCTACAGGGATTGATGGTTGCTTTTATTTTTAGGGAAATCAAAGAAGAATGTGGACTCAATGCCAAGAAGTTGGACAAAGTGGGTGTGATAGAGTTTGAATTTGTGGGTGACCCAGAAATACTGGAAGTGCATGTGTTTACAACCAAACATTTTACTGGTGTAATTTCTGAGTCTGAAGGTAGGTCTATGTAATTGTGTTGTCACCTGTTGGAGCGAACATATGCCAAGTCTTTAAAGGTTATGATCACATGTTTGAAACATCTTTGTATTTTTAGTCGCTTATTTGAAAGTACTAGTTTTTTCGCACTTTTGTTAAAACCCTATGACTTTCTACTGCTTCAACATTCACTGCCAGTCTTTTTTCGAGCATATTGTGAAAAATTTGCCAAAATTAGAAAACAACTCTTTATTGAAAGTAGTAGATTTTTTAAAGACTAAAATACAACACAAACTAAAATATTTATATATACGTATGTGCACAATTGAAGCACTTTTTTCAATCTGTATACCTACCACTAAAAAACTAAAATTTTCTCATGATATTTTATTGTCTAAAGCTGGTGTCTTATACTTTACATAGAAACCTAAAACAACCTGGTTGAACAAAAGTATGCGGTGGTAGTAATACTTATAAAGCTTGCACGATCATCTTTGATAAATGTTGAGCTTGACTTATGAGAAAAGTTATACAGGATAAACAAACCGAATACAATTCTCACAAAAAATACGCCTAAGTGTCAGACACGTTTCAACGACAAGGTCGTCCTCTTCAGTGATACACGAGCTACACGAATCAAACTATCTCACACTATAGCTTTGATTGGTGTAGCTCTTGTATCACTGAAGAGGACGACCTTATCGTTGAAACGCGTCTGATACTTAGGCGTATTTTTTGTGAGAATTGGGTTCGGTTTGTTTGTTATCCTGTATGACCATCTCTATCCAAACAATAGGCAGTTAAGAATGGACACAGTCTCGAAGAAGATGATGGCAGTTAGGGCGTTATAGTTCCTTTCTTTATACAATTAAACATGCACGATTTATCACTTAAAGTTTGTTCCCATTTTTGATATATATACATTATGGTAAAAATGTAATTCATGAAAAAGAAAATAAAAATTGCGAAATTCATTCAGTATAAACCTACCTTAAAAGGAGAAAATAGTATTTTAGAGTGCAGTTCACTTTTTCACCATAAAAATTGAAAATTTGACTATCAATGTAAACATCTAATATTAAGATTCTTGTATCATATGATAGATGGGCATTGAACGGCTATGAAGTTATGAATCATTGTAGTTTGTATTTAAATATAATGATTTTGATAGTAGTAGTATCGTATATAAACAGCATTTCATGTAAAAAGTATTTGAATTATTTTAATATAATAGATTTAACCTTACCTAACCTGTCTTTGATAAAGAACCACAAGTTACATAAGGTTAAATTGTTAATTTTTATTTCATCTTGTATTTTACATTATTTTTTTTTTTTTGTTTAAAGGTAAAAACCCTTTCGATCATCATTACTTTATAAAAAAAAAGGAAGAAAATAACATGAAATATAGACCCCCTGCCCTTGAATACTCTAATAGCGTCAGGTTCGGAAAAGAACAAGAGTTGGTTAAGCGAGACTTGATGAAAGAGAAAGATCTAACCCAAGACTATATGAAAAAGGTGTAGACCTAGCTAGGTCACTAGGGATTGCTATGGACTAGTAGAGTGAGGGCTATTTCACATTTATTTAACAAACATGTTTTACGAATTATGGCAATAGTAATATTTTTATTATTTCACGCTAAAGTAAAAAGTCTACTAAAAGTTTTATTACGCATGCACAATTAATCTGATCGATAATTGATACTAGTCCATTTCAATTTAGTGTGCCGTATTTAGAAGCTCGCCATCTATAATTACTTCATTGACAGATATTCCGTAGACTTTACATAACTTGTAAGTATGTGTTTTTGGTCCTTTTAATTTTCATATTTTGACAGTGAAAAAATTATCTGTAGTCTAAAGTACTATTTTTCCTTTTCAAAGTAGGATTTGTATTGAATGAATTCCACAAAATATTTTATTTTAGCCTACTTTATTACTTTATTCCTAGTGATTTTTATAAATCCATAGACATTGTTAACATCTTTTTCAAATAATTAAAAGGATTATTATTGATTTAAAACATGATTTATAAAAGCTTTTGCAACATAATATCAGTTCGTAGCTATTTGTTAATATATAGTGTTTATTGTTTGTTGCACGAGTTGAAGCTTTCGTTTTCGATATTTTTGTTTAAATATTATTTTTTAATGAAGTTATATTTTATAAGTTTGATTTGATATTTTGAAAATAACTTCATTTTTTGTGATATTGTCCCTCTTTCATTGGATCTTGTGTGAGTCTGGTTTATGGAAAGGACTAGCCTATTTTATGGTTAACTGTTCTTTTGTCTGTGTGGAAATATTTGTGTGATAACCTGTGCTTTTTATTTCCTGTAGACCTAAGTAATTTTGTGTTTCCCAAGCTGCTTTTTTGTTTTCCGAAAAGGATTTAGATAGCTTAAATTTTTTAAATGTTTATATTTTCTATAATCTTATTTTTCTGATATATTTTAATCATATATATACATATAGGAATTTCTAAAATGTATTTGGAGATAGAATAGCATTTTTTAATTTACATAGTAAAACCTTCACAGACAATACCAAAATTGTATTTATTTATTATTATTTTTAAAGTTACTAAACCTATGGAATGTGGAATAATTCAAGAATATATTTTTATAAGTCATTGTTTGGAACTGTAATCATGGTAAATGTCAACATTTAATAATAATAACAATAATCATTACTATTATTTTATTAAATATATTATTTTAATTATCTGTTTTCATTTTACATTTGTTTTTTATTGCTTTTATATTCCATGAATTCTTCATAAAATGTATATCTCTGAAATTAGCCAAGTACCGGTATGTAATTATTAAATATGTTTTTTTTTTGTTATCCTCCTGCCACTCATTTTTATTATGCATTTTCCATTTTCATCCTACCAGCGGTTAATAACATTGTGACAAACAATATTCAGCTGGTAGACGACAGTGATATATATGCCATAATAATAAACGCTAATACTGTTCATTCCAGTTTTTGTACATTGTAGAAATCCCTGTTCTAATATTATACCATGTTGTTTACTTCAATATAAATAAACTAACCTAACCTAAACTACATTTGGTGGGAGGATAGTTGTAACGAGCTAAAATGAGCGACAGAAAGATAATGGGAAAAAACCTCAAATATAACTTGTACTAATATTTTTCTGGTGTTCAAGTTATTAAATAATGATTGATAGAGTTTAGTCGGACATTTGTGTATATAAAAACTAATACATGACGTTTCAATGATAAATCAACTGCCGTTTTCACTCCTAAGGACATAGGAAATATGAAAAACACCAACAAAAGTTAGCAGCCTAATACCATGTTAGAATAGTAGGAATCTAAGAAAGGAATACAGTAGACTCTCATAAATTCGGATCACGAAAATCCGGACCGGACAGTAAAAAATTCTAAAAATAATAATTTGCCGCTTTAGAGCCTTCAATTTTCACACGATCTTCCGCATTGCATGAATGACGTATTTTGTAATGATTCACGGGCAGTGGAAGTTTCCACGCGGCTGAGGAGGGGTAGGGCATTGACACGCCCTACCCTGTGTTTTACTTAAATTGCAGTCCAGTACTGTATTATGTAGATTACAGTAACAGTACCATTAGGTTATGTGTCAGAGTGTAACAAGTGTCGTTGGGTATCGGCACGGGCCGGTAGCGATTGCATGTGCTGCTTATCACTGCTCATATCGGCCCCGCGGCCGACTTATCTCCGACTCCAGGAAATCCGGATTTTTCAGAATCCGGACCGGCCGTCCACCACAATAGTCTGGATTTATGAGAGTCTACTGAACAAGGTTAAAGCTAGGTTAGCGGTTAAAATAATTAAGACTATATAGTGCAAATGTAGTCAGATTGGCAAACAACTGCTGTTTATTTGTTGACCATTTAGGTTCTTTTTTAACATAGTGTTTACTTTTTCTTGTGTTGTCCAGTTCTGTGACTTGTAGTTCTGATCACGTTCATATTCAGTATTTGGCTGTTCAGGCCTACCTTTACCACTGGTTTTCTTTACTTAGATTACTAGTTTTAATTTCTAACGTAACCCTAGACGACCAGATTTCCTCCTTTTCTAGGTTAATCATTTGATAACAAGTGTTAATACCTAAAATTCACTATTTTTAAAACTTGTACAGTAACATGTACACAGTAATATAAGTGTTTTTTTGACCATGTAGGCTGATATTAAAAGTATCAGATAATTGTATCAAATATCGACCAGTATCATGTAACGGATATAAAAAAAAACCAAGTCACAAGCCACTTTTAATTGATAAGTGTTTTAGCAGTATATTTTTTTGTATGAGGAGATTTTGTACACTAATAATTATTGTTTCAGAAATGAAGCCACAGTGGTATCCATTAGATTCTATACCTTACGACAAAATGTGGGTAGACGACAGACTCTGGTGGCCTTATCTACTGCAAGGTCGTACGTTTGATGCTTATTTTCTGTTAGAAGGTCATGACAAAATTCTGAAACATAATATACAATTAACTGGTACCTTACAAGAATAGCGCCAAAATCTGATTGAAGGATAATGAAAAGATTCTCAAGTCTGATTAAAATAACTGGTATTTTTGTGAATAGCGCTAAAATCTGATTGAAGCATGTAAAAAAGGTTCTCTGGTATGAAATTAACGTGTATTTTTACAAAAATAGTGTTAAAACTTCATACATAAAATTCTATTTTTTTATTATACCTTTTCAAATTTTTATTGTGATTATATAATCAAAGCTTTACAGTATTATGAACAAATTTTCTAGAACCATTTATATTCTCGGAAATAATTTATAAAATGTCGTATTTAAATATAATAAACATGTAATAATAAATATATATTAAACCTAGTAGGTTATAGTAAGATTGTTTTGTATTTGTTTTTGTTTTTTTAGTTCCTGAATACTCCATGAGAGGCTACTAGCGTAGAAAGAGGTAAGTATGAATGTTTTCTTTTTCCCCCCCTAAATGAGAGTCTAATATCCACAAAAGTTTTTTTACTAAACGAGGGATATCGAGAAAATAATTCCCCTGACGGTTTAATATGGAAAATCCAAAACATACTTCCAAACCATTTTTATTGCTATTTGATGTACATACATTGGATTATTTTGGTCCATTATCCCTTCGTCGTAGAAAAATGCTGTTTGCAACAAACAATATGTTAACTACTTGCTTGACAACGTTATCACCAGGCTTTCAAATGTTACAACAAAAGGAAATTTCTTAGTGCAAGATCCGAACTGTAAGTGTTATGATGAAATTGTTCCCAGACAAAAGTCATGAGATGTTGGATTGTAGCAGGATATGGTCAGCGACATTGTCACATCTGCTTGAATGTTATCTTTGATGGTTATAAAGTATCACTTTGACTCAAAGGTTTTGTGCAACCCATGTCTTACTTTAGTGACTATATAGTTCAAGAAGAAGTCAGAACCTTGCTTATTGTACCGTGTCAAGACCAATCTACTTCCCTGCCTTTTAATTTTTTTTATTCAGTAAGCATCTTTGGCACCCACCAAGCGCACAATGTTCGGTACTGGAGTTTCTTAGACACAATTTCTTGAAGTTGACATGAGATTTATGAAAAAATACAGGTGAAGTGATCTAATGGTGCATTTGTTCTTTCTAATCTTTTCTTCAGCTGCATCAAAGACAATTGCCTGCTGCATTGCTTAAATCATATACATCTTTGTTACATATCCTTTGTTAAAAAGTCACACTCATATCTGTCTCACTCATTACATGTTCTACATAAACAAATTTGTCAGTTTAATGTTCCTCGCACTCAGGAAATAGAGACAGACTGCTTTTACTTACCGAATATATGTAGTATAGAGCGTAAGTTTGGTAATCACAAACAATTTTGACAGATTTCTTCACATTGTATGTCCTCTGGAAACCAAAAAAGTGAGTATAGAGGACTTATAGATAAATATTTTCAATTCAGTATGTAATGGTACCAACCCTACTTGTACGTTGACAAATGAGAAGTGATATTTGTATAGTTGGAGTTCTGGAAGGGCTAAGTCACTGAAACGAGCATAACAAGTGGTGACTTCTTTACTTATGTGCACCTTTGAGATCTGCTAGGGTCGAGAATCTGACCACTGACATGAGCGAAACAATTATAGGCTGTTTAATATATGACGTCTAGGCCAAATAAGTCTAGTCGAGATCCAAAGATGTACACAATTATAAGGCTCAGAAGCCTGCAAATGTCGAGACACTGACACGAGAAATATCTAGCCGTTGTCAAGTAAATTGTGATATATATACAATTACAAGGTTTTTTTTTGTTTTAAGGCGAAAAACCATTTCGGTAAACGAGGTTTATAAACTTATGTAACAACGGTTTTAAACAAACTTACTCAACTGGATAATATCCCTTGATCTACCAATACAATTTAATATTTCCTACAAGACCCAAGAAACCAACTTATGGTGTTACAAAAGGATCTGCTTGTATTACATAGTATGATGGTGCTGGGCAAGAATCATAATGATATGTATAATGAAGAGTACATACTGTTTGAATGTCTGAAAATAGCATCAGTGCCTTGTCAGGGAATCAACTAAATCTACATGCATGCATAACATCGTGACCTTAGTGCTACAGTAGCAATATTTAGAAACATCTTATTTTCTAGATATCCCTCGTTTTATTAATTTTGGTCTATAACTGCTTGTCTTTTTTCTGTTTTGTGCACATTAAAATAGCTTATTACATAACATGCTACTAAACAATTTTCTACTATAACATTTGCTAAAAATACAATGCAGCTTTGTTCTTGTTGGACTATATATAATTTGAATGTATCTATTACATTGGTAGGCTCTTGATGTGTAAGAGCATATCTTAAATGTATAGATCTTTAATAAGCTAGAGAATTAGTGAGAATCTACATTTATTGGGGGAAGGAGGAGGGGGGTGTGTGTAGTCATTTTAACTATCCTTTATGTTATGGACGCATGCCTGACATTTAAGAATGTGGTTTGCTTCTTGTACATCATGTAACATACCAAAAAGAAATGACCGAGTCCCACCAATATTGTGTCATTTTATCATGTTTTAGATATATAATGATGTAAAGAAATTGCAACACTAACAGCTGACTAACTGCATAGTAATTCGTTGTCTGCTTGAAGCTAATAAACAATTGTGTACGTATTCGTGGATTAAGTGGTTTTAAAAGGTGATATTTTATGCATTATTGTATAAACAGTGATATTGAAAAGTCACGCACATCAAAGAAAACATTACTGTGAATAGTATTGAAATTTTAATACTTTTACCATTCAATGCCACTGTAGGTAGTATTAACAATGAATATACACACCTTTATATTACATATCGGCAATAAGACGTCTGTAGTAGAGCCGTGTTTGTTGCTTGGGTGGCATGTAGTTTTACCAAGAGCAATGAGTTTTTATTGTTAAATATTATTTCAACAGTCGTTATTGTGCATGTGTTGTAGACGAGTTTCGTCTAAAAAATCCAGGTGCGGCAGTGCCTATTAATTCGATGACGATAATGAGATTAATTGCCTATTTCTGAGAATGTGGATCGGATCAGTTGTTAAACAGGAAGAGATTTGGGAGATCGACCATTAGAATGAGGTTAATGTTGAGACAATGATGTAACTTTAGCCTTCAAAAAGTCTTAGGAGGCTATCAGCCCACTCAAAGATTTTGTACGGAAGTACTCGGAAAGCGATAAAGAAGTAACCTAACCTTCATGTTCAGGAAGATGCTGGTTGAAGAAAAACACTTATTTTACTTTCGATGGTTTCGATCATTTGTTGACAACCATGAAATTTCAAACAATCTAATTTTTTCACTGACAAAGTGTGGTTTCACTAGCGATGTTGATACTCGGGTGAAATAGATACTCGCAATACTCGGCTTCGAATGATTTCAATACTCGTATTATTAGTTTGACATCGAGTATCTGCGCAGAATGATTATGCGCATTATGTGTGTGTGTGTTATATTTCTATCTGTTAGACTGATCCACCAAGTATTTATTTTTTAAAACAATATGTGATTGACACTTGTAACACTTAATTAAATGTTATCCTGCCTCGACACAAATTCAGTAATTAAACGTAACTACAATTATTACCAACATTAATAATTTAGTTATTATTTAAAATAAGTTAATTTACTATATTTTTTATAAAGATGGTAACCTATAAATATTTATTTAAATATAAGTAATAACAATTAAATAATAATTTAATTTACTTTTTGTTAATGTGGAAATAAATGAATACTATTGTTATTTTAAATTGAACTTGTTACCGAATCTAAATCATTATAACTCAAAATCGTAATGTTTAATTAATGTGTAGTGAAAAATCAGCTTAGAAACAAATGTAACCAAAGTAGAAACACCGAGCATTTTGTTTGGAATTGACACAACACTAACGAATATCGTTGTCCGAGGATACTCGCAGTACTCGCACATTACCTCCTCCTTGTTCCTAGTTACGAGGATTTTGTCCGAGTATTTTAATACGAAACCGAGGATTTTAATATTCGGACTCTTCCGAGGATTTTGATTCGAACTCACACATCACTAGGTTTCACCTTAGTGGCTGTGTGAACAGTCAAAACCGTAGGATTTGCTCTACATGTATAGTACCTTGTACTGTTTGAAAATTGGATTGTGGTGTGCTGTATCACGTTGTCGAATAGTGGGCCCCATTTTCTTTGAAACCGCAATGAAGTTTATTGTACTTCTTGAAGTTGATGAATGTGACTGTTTGTTGCAACATGACACACATCCAATTAAACTATGCAGTTCTTGCACAAGTGTCTCATTTTAAAATGATTCTGACATCGAGTTCGTTCAATTTGTCATCCGCCGATTGTTTTCCTGTGCAATTACTTTAAAGGAAAGGTCTATAAAAATAATCCACAATACTGGAATGCTATAGAAGAACATTGGAATAGCAGTTACATCAATGTACAGTTTTGCACAAAGTGGCCTCAAATATGGTATATGGTTGTGTATGGATTATTGAATAAGGCAGCAATTTTGTGCATACGTTATAAAGCCGATCTTAGGTTATAAACATTATTACTATGTCTTGTAATTTGTGTATTAAACTAACAAATATAAAAAATATTCTTTGATGTGCGCAACTTTTCGATTTCACTGTAGATGTATTGTGAGCTTTAGCAAATATTGTGAGCTTTAGAAAATAGTATTTTATAGATATGAAACTATATTCAGTTAATGCTGTCATTAAATTCAAATAAGCATATGTTAGGTTAACCTATATGATACTGTTTTAGGCTTTAGGTTGCACTTTTATTGTTGTAGGGATAATTTTCCATTTTTTTTTTTACTGTTGGGTATTTTTATTCAACTGTCTGTTTTCGCTGTGTAGTGTATTTATTAAAAATATGTGGAAAAATTAAAGGATAAATAAATTGGAAAAACATTTTATGGCATACATTAGAGTAGGGCAAATTTTTTTTGTAAAATTGCTGAAATAAATCTCACTTGGGGGCAAAGTGTTGAAGGTATAACAAAATGGAATGTTTCACATACTGAACCTTTGAAATGGTAAACTTATCTGAACAAAAGATGTATAACCAACTAATTTTTAAAATAACAGAAATAATTAACCTGTTGGCGAGTAAGTGTAATGATCCCAAAAGAATACGGACTGCATTTACTGTTCTTGACATTACTCTAAACCTATATTGTTTTGATCATCTGGTAACAGTATCTTAAACTAAATAGACTTCCAAAATATTTATTTATTGAAACTCATCTGCTGGAAACTGTATTAGTGCCATCTGGCATTTAAAACAATTATTGTTCACAACATTTGGCACACTTTATACTAAAAGTTAGCTGTGAGAAAAGTAGTTTACGTTGGTGCTTATTTGTGGTTGTTTAGATGTGTTTATTGTAAATTTTTATAAAGATGAGTGACTATATAGACTTTTTACTTCAGCATGATATATTATCCTTACGAATATATCCTTGTTTCCAAGAATATTACGCATTAAAATAATTCTAAATGTAAATTTTTAAAACAATTTTGTATTTAAAATATGTTATTTTGAGTTAAAATAAATAAGTTTTCTTGTAAAATGAAAAAACAAACACAATATTTAGTAAATTCTACAATTTTATTGAGTCTTGCCGACCATGGTTTCGCCAGCAACGGCATTTACAAGGCAGCTTAACAAAGACTTGGACCTTACTCCTTTGTGGTTTGTTTTTGGTCAAATGCATACTCTTGTAGCATGGATCAAAGGATGGCATATGCCGTCCATACTCACCAACAGGTTAAAGGCATTTCAAATTAAATAGGTAATGAATGAATTCAAATTGATACTTAATGTAAAAACTATGCTTAACACTTATTTTGTATCACTATTTAGTTCTTTGGTTATTGGTAGATAAATGAAATCAGCTGTTATGCTTTATTAGTATACATTTAAACCAGTTAATTATTTTTCCATGTAGGATATGAAGATCATAATACAGTAGAGTCCCGCAAACTCAGCGTAATGTGGATCGGAAGTGTGCCGAGTTTGTGAAATGCCGGGTTATCGGGAATAAGGGCAAAAAATAAATTGTAATTGAAACACCAAAGCGGCGAGTCAAACGACTTTCTCGATAGCGGTATCCCATTGTCGGCGGTGTAAAAACGACGCGGCATTGGCACCCGTCGGTATAGCAGACATACACCTGCAAAAATGTTTGATGGACCGCTTTTTTTCCACGAATCAATTTAGTATACATTATGAAAAATATAACATTTCTTTTCAGTTTTCTTTGACTGGTTATGATCTACGCACAGTATATTTATACAGTAAATTAAAATGAGCGAGTTACGAAAACGGAAGCGTGTGTTGGTTTCGTTTGAGACGCGGTTAAATGTGTTAAATAGACTTGACAGAGGGGAATCTGTAAAAAAGCTTTGTGACGAGTTTAACGTGGGAAAAGTACCATCAACGATTCGAGCGATCGAAGTTAATGCCCGCTTTGGGATCTGCCGAACTTTTACGAACATCGCTGTTTTTAGCAATATATTGTTTCCCGTCGGGGTCGCCGAGTAATCCGGACTGCCGGGTTATCGAATACCGAGTTTGCGAGACTCTACTGTATATTAAAAAAAAAAAATAATAATAACAAAAATATGGTAGAAATTTCTGTAAATATCGAGACCATTAAAAAGTATCAGTATTACGAGGGGACTTTCAAACATATACCAGAATTTATCAGCTAAACTTTATTTACTGAAAATTTGTTTATAATTATTTTATTAACTTTTATACACTATTTTTCTATGTAGTCCTCTGCCACTGCAATATACCTACTTGTTCCAGTTCTCAGGAAGTTTATTAATTCCAGAAGAGTAAAAATCTTGTGTGACTGATGGCAACCTGTTCTTTTACATCGTCAATAACCTCCTCATTAGGCTTGAATTTCTTTCCCCATAAAAAATCTTTAAATGGACCAATGAGGTGAAAGTTCGATGTGCTAATTTTGGAGGATGAGGTAAGACAGCCCACTTTAGTTTCCGCAATGTTTGAATGGTCAAAAAGGCAGTGTAAATATGAGCACTGTCATGCAGGAAACAAACTGAATGCTGGACAACTCTCCTCATGAAATAAGAATCTTAAGGAAATGTTCAACTGGATGAAGTTATTGTTTCATAGAAATCATTAAATTCAAGTTTCTTTTTTGTAGCAGTGCCATAATGTGATTACATACTGATCCAAGTTTGAGGCCATAATTCCATGTTGGAGGCTTATTTTGAATAGAAAATCCGCTTTTAAGCTTGAAAACACTATTTCACCTACCATCCTAATAAGTTATAATATGAAAAAAAACTTTATAATTTCCAATGTAGGACTTCTATAGCTGTGAATATGTAAAGCTGTATATTTGAACAGATTACCAACAGTGTGTTTGCACTTTATTCGTTCTTTAATGATTTTTACATCTTTTTTGACATTTTGTATTTAGAACCAACTTTGAAAACTTTTAATGTCGTGAAGTGCATATTTGAAATATGTTTCGCTTAAGTTGACAAGAATCTCTCTTTTCATGTATTTAAGAATCCTTACAAGTTAAAAACAAAAATTTCAACATTGAATTTAACGGTCACTATGTGGGAGCTATCTCTTAAATTTTTTTGGCCAAATAATAATTTTCAACAAAAAAAATCAAATTAACAATTTTTTTTCTTTCAAGTTTAGCTGATGAATGTTGATATCTTAAGTAACAATGAGAAAATATATATATATATATATATATATATATATATATATATATATATATATATATATATAGTTTCACTTGCATCTATGAAAACAAGTATTTAGTGTACTGATTTACCAAACAAAAATATGTCTTGTTTAAAAAAAAAAATGATTATAAAGAGATTGGAATGTTTAGTCCGTCCGCTGAAATTTGTCTTACAAAACAAGACAAGTATTAAAAATCACTGTCACTTGTTGTTACTCTTGAGTCTTTAGAAACTGACTCCCCTGAAACTTGGCTGTAGGTCATTTGCTGGTTGGGCATTTCCGTTGAGATTTCAGGTAAATTTTATTTGTTTACTAGCCTTATCTGACCTTGTACACTTTAGTGCTTGCAAGTGTTACAACATGTTGAAGCCACCGACAATATTAGCGTGATATGTAATGTAGGTTTTAACTCTTGGAAAATCAACACCATGTATAGAAGATAATTTTCTTTCTGGTAATAATATGAGCTGTTTTAAATCTTATTTAGTTGTCTGTACAAATAAAGGTTTCGTAGCCTAGTCGAAAACTTACCAAAAATATTAAAGAGTTTTTCCATACTGGGTCTATTTATTCAGTTTGGCAGTCTATCCTTTTGCATGTCGGCCATTAAGGTTTGTTGCACTCCGAAATAGAAATAATTGGTTTCATGTACCTAGAAATATCCACATTCATTGTAAAGAGACTTTTTGAATTCGATGTATATCATTTGTTGTGATTCTTCAATGTCATCTACATCCACCAGAAGGCGTTGTTTCTATCATCACTTTGGGTGGTGGTAATTTAACCTGCTCTGAAAATGTCGCACATATTTATTCCCTGAGCCGGTTAAATTATCACTCCAGATGTAATATCTCCGGAGATTTCATCACAAAAGCACTGGAACATACTTAATTGATCAGCAACACAAATTAGTTTTAAATTTTCAAGAGGAGATGCTGGCTAACGTCAACAATCATCCGTAGAATCAACATTTAAATTTGGTGTTTTGTGTCCGTTTTTATTTTACTAACAGCTGATAGTATCTGTTGCAGCTGTCGGTGAGATAAAAACGGAAGCACATAGACCATGAACTCCATGATGGATTTGTGACGAGAGAGCCTAACATACTCTGGACTCCATGAGCACAGAGCGGGTATTGCATGACTTGAGTATTTAGTGTGTACTTTTACATAACTGTTTTAGTTAAGCTTTTTTTAAAATTTGTTAACCCACTATGAATTGTACTTTTCTTTTATTTTAAAGCTCTATTGACAATTATTAATAGTTATACCTACTACAAACACTAAAAAAATGGAATATTTAAATATATTATTATTAAATTTAGACAATATGTAGCTATTATTACCAGAAAATAAAAGAAATTTTTTCCAAAGAAAAGAAAATCTAACTTATATAAGCCACCACGAGTCTAGTCAGTTGAGGCTAGTAGACAGCCTGACCTTCAAGAAACCAATAGAAATCGAGAGAGTTTGCCAACTCGTTTCCTCACTGTGTTAGCTTGGCACAGCATTTCTTTGGAAATTACTTTCATTTAAGGCACTCGGAAAAATCATAGATACTGTATTTAATTTTCCAAAGAGTATAATTTAATGAACAGTTAAAAAAAATAATACATCCGTACCTGCTTTCCTTCCTTGTAAATAAATCATCAGAAATTTCTCAACGAAAACAATATTTTTTCGACAAATAAATGTAAGTCTGGAAAATTTCAATTCAAAACTAATATTAATTTTTGGGTTATTAATGTCATTACAGGGGAAATAATTATTACCATTAAAACAAAACATAAATGTCAGTATCGCTGATTCGATGGTAAACATAACCACAGACAAGGTACACTCTCTTGCCTGTGACATTACTAATAAAGTTGTAAATAATCACTACTTTATATTTAGTACACTTTTAATGTATCGGCATTACAAGCAAGAATGTAATGTCTTTCTAGTACTAATGTTAATTTTGAGAATTAAATGATGTGAAAAAATTTAGTATTCAGAAACTTTCTGTCTAGTTAATGCCTGAGCTGTGTTTTCGCCTCTTCTTTGTTTTCTTCCAGACTATGTGTCACGTTAATTTCCTCAAACTCTATCGCTATCCTTTCTGCGAAGGTACTAAATATTATCTCTATCGCTTCTGGAAAGTAATAAACAACATCAGTGCATCCTACGAAAACATTATGAAACTACTTATTTATTAGCATTGCAAGATGTTGGTAGCCTCGTGCAGGGTGTTGTTCGAATTGACAATAGCGAGCTACTCTTATTCCCCTATTATTGGCTATGCTCAACGGACTACATTCGTGGCAGCTTGTATAGTTACAGTTACCTTAACACATTTTGAATATTCCCTACAAAAATAATTGTATAAATAATGAAAATACAAATATTTAATAGGTCTATTAGAATACAATAGTCGGTTGCATATGTAAGCCACTTTTCTCTATCGGTAAAGTCCATTTGATCTTTATATTTCATACAGCCGACACATTTTGAAGCTGTATCTACCGTAAAGACAAATTTATATCATAACCTGCAAATAATTTTTGAAGGAGAATTTTATTTTTTCCATCCGCATTGAAGTTTTAACCACCTTTTTAGTTGTTATACATGGATTTTTAGTATTTTATATACTCTAGATCTGATAACCCTTCATAATTTTTGATGAACCAAAAGTCAACTTTTGATGGTAACAATGTAATCATTACACAATTGTTTTAACAGTTAAAAATTTTTTTTTTCCGAAATATATTAAAATCAATTTTTTTTAAAGTAATGAAAAGAGAAGTTGGAGAAGCATGAGTCAAAAATCGCTTTGTTGAAATAATATGACGTGATATATGGAGGAAAATTGTATTAGTGACTTCTGACAGGTTAATTTCCTATTTCTATTTACAGTACATACTTTTAAGAGTGTGCAATAATAGGATGAAATCCCAATTAGCAATCTGCAATCTTAAGACATTCTTTAAAAAATTTAAGATAAACAATATAACGAGTGGGAATTTGTTCATAAACATTTAAACTATCATTTGTAGAAAACACAATTTTAAAATTGTTCAAAATTAGCTAATTATATCGACAGAAACACGTCATTAGAACTATTTTTAATAAAACTAAAACAAACTTTCTCACTCACCCATTCCCAAAACCAAATAAAACAAACCAAAACTAATCTCCGTTAAACATGTCAGTTCAGTATTGTTCAATCAAAAAGTGGAAATGAACTACGGCCTATTAAAATTATTTAAATAAGGGCCTCAACTTGCTTCGCTTGTGCCATAAACGCGCTCTTAGTGTAATTAAAATCAAGCTTTAATTACACTGTTCAAGATATATTTTTATTTCCTCTCAATTATTCCTAAACTGTATTATTTGACATGTAATTTTGTACATGGGTTTAGGTCTAGTCTATTTTTCACTAAAATTTTAACGAAATCGGTAGAGCCAATTTAAAAAAATGACATATTTTGTAACAATTGATTTTTTGAAGTGAATAGTTCTTTATGCTCGGTAGGCAATTTTTTGGTGCTGTTAAATCGATGTGGTGAAAGGAAAAATCGTCACGAAAATAATAACAGTATACATACAACAACGGTTATGCATAAAATATTCGTACATAAAATCTACGAAAAATATTGCACTAACTTTCTCAAAATTCATATACATAGTCAAAATAAAATCAATGCAAAAATATTGCACAAACTTTCTTGAATTCGGCTCTCTCGATTTTGATGAAATTTTAGTGAAATGTGAAGATTAATGATACACAGCAATGTGAAAAATTCCAAGTAAAAGAAAATTACGCTTCTTGAATAATTAGTCCATAATGAAAATTAACCTTGATTGTTGTCAATAAAATCAATCAAGTCTTGATTTCGTTCAAATAGAACTCACACTTAGGACGATTTCTTGGTCATGAAAATCAATTGTGGTCTTAATTAAAATATAGTTGATCCTCACTACATCGGACTTTGTTATAATGGACTAACTTTGTAACTTAGTTATTGTTCTGTAGGCCTACTTTACAGAAAAACATCATATTGTCATTGTAGCAGAGTGAATGTTAGTTTACTGTGCAGTACACACCTATTTTTGTTGCTTTTGTTACTTCCGATTGAATTGTTTTAGTTTTAATTCTTATCATAATTTTCGTAAAAGTTTTCTTTAATCATGTTTGTTCGCTTCTAAGTTAGTTCCTAGTTCACGTCTTCAGATAACTGTAGTGTAAAAATAAAATGTGTTAGTGTGTCAGTCAGCCATAAACTGGAATTGTTTTTAAAAAATTAGAAGCCGATACTAGTTTACCAAGTTAATATGAAGTGAAAAAAACAAACTATCTCTGGTATACGCAAATCTAAAGATAAGCTTGTTAGTTTTCATTAAATTATAGTGTAGGTAATAATTCAGATTAAATAAACCAATATTAACTAGTTGCCTAATGATGCCGCAAATCTAAACACTTGTAGCTCGTTTATATTATTAAAATAATTTTGAAAGCTTTATTGCTTTATATAATCCTTTAATGTGGAGTGTCAACAAGAAATATCTGCTGTTACATTAAATAATTCAATTCAATGTGCTGTTACACACGAGAGTTTCAATTCACCAAGACTTGGAAGATATCGTTCTGAAATAGTTTATCCAGCAGCAGCAGTAGGTTTCTTTGCTGTACAACGTGAGAAATAACCAACGAGAGAAGAAATATTTGTTTCCCCATACCAAAAACGCAAGGGGAACTGGAATTAATTGGCTTTGACATTTTTTAAAAATTCATGAAGGACTTTGGCTGTGTAGCGTGAAAAGCAAGTGAAATGTTGCACCTTTTGTTTCTGTCCTTAAATAAGAAGTAGAGTGAGATATGTGTTAAATATGACCTATTTATGTCGTACTTTATATCATTTAAATATAGCGTACTTTACAGTATGATTGATAAAAAAAAGTCAAATAGTAACTCCCCTGACTTTTAATGTTGCCTTATTTGGGGGTTATAAAATGTTCATACCATCAGCTATTTTTCCAATATGGTGGCCAGCTTAAAAATTTCTCATAGAAGTACTTATTTTTTATAATGAATTTAGATTCTACACATTATTTTATGACTTGTATTCGTGTGTAGGTTTTGATACATCTAACTGCTTTAAGCACTTTGAAATAAGCTCAAGGTTCTGAAAAAACAAGATTTTAGACATTTTCAGAGGTAAATTTCTGTAGTACTTAAACAGTTCAACCGAGATTAAAATTGAATCATATAGTATAATGTAATAAAAACTACTAGAAATTCTAAAATCAACCAAATAAATTTTGATATGTGGCAGATCTAATAAGGGGCGATTAATTAATAATTAATTTTTGTGATTAAGATTTTATAGCCTACTATTAATTTGGAGTTTTACAAAAAAAATTACAAGTTTTACTTCCTTTAATGCTAAATAAGATATTTTTTATTTTATTACTGCACATCATAGCGTAGCAGATATATTGGTAAAAAATTTGACAAAATTCTTGGTAATTTACTAGAACGCACATGAGTACATTTTGTAATTTAAATTAATAAAATTAGAACAAGTTATTTGTTGATTTTCAAATTTCTAGTAGTTTTTATTAGATTGTACTTTATCTATATTCCAATTTTAATCTTGGTTGAACTATTTTAAGTACAGAAAATGGATCTCTGAAAACGACTAACGTCTTGTCTTTCACTACTTTGAGCCTCTAGTTCCTAAACAGTTGGATATATAAAAAATACCGTACACATGAATAAAAAAGCCTAAAAAATTATGTGTAGAATCTAAATTCATCATAAAAATAGGTATTTCTATAAGTAATTTTTAATTGGCCGCATTATTGGAAAATTTTGAATTGTATCAATATCAAAACAAAACAATATAAAAAGTTCACCATTTAATTTTTTGTAAATATATCAAATTTGGTGTAGGGGTTGGCGATCCCACTGCCCGATTGGACTACCAATCGCAAACAGCCTCTCCCAGCTCTTTTCTTCTTGTTGTTCTGGGAGTCTTTCTTTCTATGGTCAGCATAACTCCTTTATATGCTGTCTGCCTCTTTCTACTCTTTCCTATTGAATATCTTCTTTCTTCTTCTCTTCCTTTTGTTTGATTCTTATGTTTCAGCCGAACCCTAATGGTATCATGTGTCCCGTGCCTAATGGGATGAATATCTCCTGACACTATCTAGCGGAGATCCAAATGGAGCATCTAGAAGTTAGCTCCTGGCAGTAAATAGCCTTGCCTGGGTTGACGGTTCTTTCCCTAGTTTCTTGTGGGATCTACATGGTTCAGCAAGAAAGGGAGGAGATGAACTCCTTGAAGGTCGAGATACACCAGGCTTTTCTGGTTCACGTGACAATGCTATAAGGCAACTCGGTGAACTGAAAGTCAAAAATTGGTAGGTTTTACAGACAACTATTACTGATCAGACTTTTATGCAATTTTTTATTGCATAAATTTAGTCAATACACTAAACTTAGTCATACGCTAAACTTAGTAGATACATTATTATATTTTATACAATTTCCTCTCTCTTTTTAAATACCATATTGATTTAATAATGTTGTTTTTAGATTTTTCAGGAGTCTGTTTAATATATTATAGTCGAACCTGGTTAATACGAAGTTAAAGGGACCACTGAAAATTTCGAGTTATGATGTGCTAGAAAACTAACACAAATTCAGTAAAGGTAAAATACAGTGTCATTTTATTTACAGATTTGTCATTATGATAAGTACAATGCAGAATATTTAAGAAAAAAAGCCAATGTTTTTCTTATGAAATAAGCAAATCTCATCTACGTTCAAAATGTCTGTCAGTTCTGTCTTGTCATTTGCAACAAATCAGTTTTTTACACATTTGCAGCTTCTAAATCCACAGATCCACTTTTCCCACACACAGTTTTCAAGGAAATGTAGTTCCTTTCTTTAAATCCCATCAAGCCAACCAGTGCTGCTTACAAGTTCACCTTTCACCAAGCTCGATGCAAATTCTTTTACTTTAGCTCTCCACTTAACACTTCTCTTCTCGTACCTGTTTAAAACATTTAAGCAAACAATCATCAGCTACCTACAATTTTTTCAGCTACCTGGCTCTTTTTCTGTCATATTCACACTGTTCAAAATTTTGTATTTATTTTTTAAATAAGTTAACAATTTGGCAGGATTCCAAAATTCTTCACTAATTCAATCTTTTTATTAACTTTTTTTTCCACTTCCCAACACCAAATTTCAATGTTTTGGTTTTGATAAAAACCACAACATAATCTAATTAACAAACTAAAGTAATTGAACCTAATGAATCACTTCAGTATTGTATACAAATCTTTAGAAATGTATAAAAAATGCTGTGGCGATGTATTCTTTCACAAATTCTAACCGACTGAAGTGAGAGTGAAGTAGCTCGTGGCTGAGACATGTGACAATATAAGTCCTACACTCACCTAGCCAACCATAAGTATTGGGTCTGTTCTTTGTACAAAGTATAACTTGCTGCCTAGTGATACATCAAGTAAATTTCATAGCCTGCGTGTTATTTTAACTTGAATTAATAGAAAATTTGAATTAAAAATAAATTTTAATTACAAGCATTCAAATTAGCCAGGTTCGACTGTATAAAAACGTTATACCAATGTATTAAGAACTCTAGTTTCAGTCATTGAATTGTATTTTTACATTGTTACAAACAACTATTCAATGTATTTAATGTATGTGTGTGTATATATATATATATATATATATATATATATATATATGAGTATTATGTGCATGTATATGTAGTGGTTGGTGTATGTATGTGTTTGCACAGATATATATGACTTTATTCCAAATTCCATTCCTTATTAGATTGTTTAAGTTAAAGCTGGAAATGTATATATAAAACTGATGTAATGTGTGATTTCTATTCAAATTTCTTGTGGTAGTTTGTAAGTTTATATTTGTATTTAATTTGGAAGCCATTATTGTAACTTCACGCTAAGACTGATGTAGTGTGTAAGATTCGGAGGAATGCGGTTGGTCGTCGGGTTTTTCTTTCATTCCGAGTGTATTTTAAGTTGTTATGTTTATGTGCTTTCTTTTTTAAATATACATCCCAAACAGGTTTTAACCTAGGGATGTTATTATTGTTTCCCTTATATGTAAGGTTGTGTATATATTTGTATGTGTAAAGATAAGGAGCAATAAATATCATTATTATTATTATTGTATAATGGCTAGCTCTAATTGGACAAAATATAACATTAAATTGCAATAATGTTGATACAAATGACACAAAATTATTTAATGTGAATACATAACAAAACAGAAAACATCTGAAAAGCTCACTTGTATTGAGTGCAGGTTTAGCAATCCCGAGGTATACAAGCTAGATCTTCCTTCATCTAGTCCTAAGTTTAGATTCCTTTCTTTTATCTTTCCGATCATGTCTTTCTTGCTCAACTTTTATTCTCTTCCGACTCTGATGCTATTAGAATATTCTAGGGCTAAGGATCTATATTTTATCCCCTTTTCTCTTTTTACTTACCCAATGTACCGAGTAGGTATAGGGTAAGTTTGGTAATTATCAAAAATTCTACCTCTTTTTTTAATTTGATTTGATCCTGCATCTAACTTAAGGGTAATAAATAAAACTCGAAGACATAATTGTGATAGTCGTTTTATTTCAGTCATGTGTACAGTTGGCCAAACGTTACCTGGCACTTGGGCTTGGCGAGCTGAGGCGACGGACTTGGGGCGAGGGGAGGGTGGAAGTGCAGGTATAAATACTTTCGGAATACATTGACTCTTGTCGCTTTGTATATTGCCGAAATTGGTTTGTAATCTATGTCAGATCTTTTAAGCTGCACACAATAAATATACAAATTTCAATTATAGGAGCCAGAAAATTACAGTGTGTACGCTTCAGCCCAGCTCTCTCCCCGTGAAACCGGTTGTTGACAGTAGCTGATGTTTTCAGAAAGACGAATACAAGTTTTCTACCTAGCCGCCAAGTGCCAGCTTATGTTTGGCCGACAATACCAGCTGAAAGACCCACTCATACATAGTATGAAATGTGTGTTTAGGTGTTCTTTTTGTGTGAGTGTGATTGTATATTGTGCAGGTTGGTCCATCAAATGTTTCAACTAGGAAAAGCTAGAGTTAGCCACAATTATACAACCATCAATTTTGTATCATTTTCACATATTACTTCTATCACACTCCCATATCTCCTAAATGTTTAGATTAAATTTGTATAATTTTAGTTTACGGTGTGGACCCGAAAGTATTTTTAAATACCCGAGGCAAGAGTTGCGGAATATTTAACTTCTGAACTGATATTAAGAGTAGGCTCCTCATTTTGTAATTGAATAATTTCAAATACAAGACTTTTATGATGTATAATTGTATAGTGTTCATCTCAGAATTGATATTTATATCTCATTTTAAAGAACATGTTAATACGAATTTTCCCCTTTTAAAAAACACAAATATTTATTAGTTTTTGTGAAAAAGGTAAAATTTTTCACCATCTTACCTTAGTAATAGACTATAACTTAAAATTTCATGTATGAACTAAATTAATAATAATCCACTGTTCAAAAATGTTTCGATCAAACATCTGTAATTTCAAGAAGACATCAACAATGCAGGTGCAGAGAGCTACTTAAATGAGTTAAAAGTAAAATCACATCTTTGAAGATGTACCACTGGGCAATTGTAACAAATTTTACATATTTTATTGATAATTTGATACTTGTATATATTTTGTATAGTTCCAAGTAAATTTTAAAAAATAAAAGTTTGTCTTGTTATTGTGTTACTCTCCATCAACTTCTATTTTACAATTTATAAATTTTCATTCTGCATCTAAATAAATATCAAAATATTTAGACCAGGTTACCAGTAAAGCACACTGTCGAATAGGATGATATAATTTATTAGACTCTGGATTATTTATTAAAAATATATTTTGTATTTACCTTAATTAGTCTGTCTAAAATAATGCTGTCTTTGCAATTGTCACAATTATAAAATTCACCAAGTTTGTCACTTTAGTCATAATCAATGTAGGTTTTGGGCCTATGTGCATTCTATTCAGTGGCGGCTTACCCATAAGGACTCTCGGACGCCCCCCCCCCCCAATGATAATATTATTTTAATAATGTAAATACCTATATGTATTTAATTCTTTGGACATAAATGAATTATGAATTGCCGTTATGGATTTCACCATCATTTGTAGCGGAAGTTTTACAATATAAAACTTTTGACGAATGTATTCTGGAGTTCGGACGGTGGCCAGAGCGTCCCAGTTTCATTGCATTTAGTCATATGGGGCAAGCAGCAGACAGAGCTGAGGGTGCCGTGACGTCATTTACACAGCGTGTAATGGGCTTCTAGGGCAGAGTCCGAAGCTGCGCGCGCAGACATCAGTCAGTGCAGCCACCATAAATTAGATGTTCCGCATTACTAAAAACCTTGTTTTCGATGGGCAAAATAAGTTGGCGCAACTGTTCTAAATAGTGTCTCGCCACTCACACGAGTTGTTTGTTTAAGTTTAACACTTTGTGATTGTGAATGTTAAGTGAATGATAACATGTATAAAATAAAACAGAGCCTTACGTATATAAAATAAAACAGAGCCCTCCCATTGCCCTTAACCATCGGCCGCTACTGATTCTACTATCTTGTTTTCAATCAGTTAACTATTTAGAACAAGATAGGATAGATGGGCCCAAACCCTACGTTGATTATGACTGAAGTGACAAACTCTGTATTTTTAAAGTGTATACTGTGTTTAAATGTCCGTGTATTTATTGTGTGTAATTTTATAACTCCTATTAAAAATTGTTTAAAAAGAAAGGATTTCTTTTAAAAAGAAAGTGGATTGGATAATTATAGACTGTATTTTGGACTATTATAAGTAGTAATTGTTCAATGGCAATAAGTAAATTATTATCTGTAGGAGTGTCATTGAATTATGTACAGTGTGTAGTAACAGGATCTGATGATTTCCAGAGGCTTAAAGGAATACTGGAAAATAGCATGTAAATAATTTTTTAAACCATTTTAATAATTATTTTTTATTGCTTGTGCCTTACATCTTATGGTTTTACATAATGGTGGCGTACACAAAGTTCCAGAAATATTTGAAGAAAATTCTCAATGATCACCTGAAGTATTTAATTTGAACATAGATTGCACTGTCATTCTTTTACAATACAATGAAATAATAGGTTTTGTGCAATTCTCAAGGATTAGCGGAAGTCTAATAGCGGTAATTTTGTCCCCTTCAACTAAATGAAAATGTACCTCATCTACCATAAACAAGTTTTGAAATAACATTTTTTCTCATAATCTAACAAAGTTCAATTGGAAAATTTTTTCTATCATTAATTTGAAAAGTTTCTTGTAATGGATGAGGTGAGCATTGTAATGCAAATTCTCCTTACACTTGTATCAGGTAGTCTTAAAGTAATGGCACACTCCAGACTTTGCTTGACAGAATATCCTCTTAAGATCCACATGCTTGACAGATGGATATAGTGCAAATGTGTGCTCCCTGGTACATGGCTGTGTCTGCCAGTTTAGTATGTATGTGGTACAATTTTCATTCTCTGTCATTTTTCTTCCATTGTTCTAACCACTCTTGGAAACACTAAAGCTGCCACACTCTCACCTATAGACAGGAGTATTGCAATTTTTTCACTGGGAACAATGAAGCTAATTTTGCTGTTTCATCAGCTATTCATTAAAAGGCTATATTACAAATTTAATATTTTGTAAAGTATTTTTGATAGTAGCTCTGCTAATTCCTGAAGCCTATGTAGTTTCACTTCACAATTGTAGTTTATTGTTGTATATATTTCTTTTTCAATGTTATTATTTTGTGATCTAATTAGTATATAATTCAACAAAAAATGAAACATTCATTACATATGTCAGTGTCCTGGAACTCTAACTGTACATGTGAAAGACTCTACTCACTACCCCCCCCCCCCTCTGTGGTGACTGCATGCCAGAACACATAACTATATCACATTTTCTTGGGAGGTCGGGGTTCGAAATAATTTTGCTATTTGTCATCTTAGAGAGCTGGGATTGGTACTACTGCATGCAGAATTGAAATATACCATTTTTTTTATCGAATTTAGTGTGTTATAAGTTGTATAACACAGAGAGGTATTTGCAAAATTCTGTTTAAATGGCTATCATTTTGATATTTTTTATTAAAATTTTCTAAGTTTCAATATTGACCGAATATGCTTCAACTTTAGTCTTAAACTATACACTCCAGCATCAGTTCTAGGTATGGTGTAGAATTCATGAGTTTAGACCTTAACAGCTCTGCTCACCCAATTAGGACTAAAAGAAAACACTAAAGGTTGTTTAGTATCCAGTGTCTGCATACTACATGTTAAAGCTCCCTCTTAGAAATGAAGGTACACAGGGATTTCTGTGAACAGATTTCTGATTGTACATAATGTCTAACTTTAGACGAGAAGTAAATGGTCACACAGAGCAAAAGTCTAGATTAAATTTAGCTATGTCGTTGATAGCACTAGTGACTAACAACTGAACTTCTGATAAGGAAGACTACAATAATTGAGGCGTGAAGAAATTTTCTCCATAGAAATATCAGAAAACATTTTAAATACACTGTAGTATTATCTTTGGCTCTGAAGTTTTTATTATTACTGTATTGTAATAATTATTGTAGCAACTCTAGGACAATAATTTTCTTATTAGACGCTAATAGTGAGCTCTATATACTATTTATGGACCTCAGTGGCACATGTCCAGTTGTACAGATTTATGGCTTGATCGTAACATTACAACTTTATATATGTTTATGACATATAGACTTCCTAAAATTTAACTGAATATCTCAGTATATAGATAAGGAATTAAAATTGTATCAATTATAGTTTTATGTGGATCGTCACATTTTAAATATAAAATTGGTCTAAATACAACAGTTACAACTTTCATATTTTAATTTATAATTAATTGTATTGTCTTTGAATTATATTTGAGATTTCGCAGATGTTAACCACAGGTTGAGACTGTAGTCACCATATACCATGTATACTACAGTATAAAATTAGTAGTTATATAATATATTTGAAGTAGAATTAATTCTGCCTAGAAGTAGTTTTACATCGCGCATAGTATTCGTTTCTCAGACTTCGCTTTCAAACGAAATAATTTATTTTATTGTACTAACAATGACAGTTTCTTCTTCCATGCAATGTTCACGGACATTGCGCATTTGATCACGGTCACGAGACGATCCCATTTGTATAATAATAATTGGCCATGTCCATATTATTGTAGTGGCTTTTGCTGATTTGTCGAAATTGAATGAAAGTTGTTTTTATTTTAATTTTTCATGTTTATGTTTATTTAGTGGACTCTAAAACTCAAATATTTTCTTACCAACTGTAAGGTAAGTTTATTGACACTTACTTTTCATTTATCATTGCATAAAACAATTTTTTTAATGTTAATTTCATTTGAAGGTAGGCTAGGTTCAGGGTTCAGGAAGTAGGCTAGCCCTTCGTATCGTGCGGAAATATCCCGGATTTGTCATTGTGGTTAGTGAATAAGGTTATTAATAAAGTGTGTAAACATTTAATTAGTAAAACAAATTAACCGGAGCTATAAATCGGCTGACCTTCAAATTGTGAAACATAGAAATCGACTACTGAAAGACATAACCAAGCTTAAATCGTAACCGCTTTACATGCTAGTTTCAGTTGTCCCAAATAAGCAATTTACAAAATCTATGAAAACTAATAGTGTACCTTCTAGACTTAAGTAATTATTACACTTCGAATTGTTTAATTTTTGAACTGTTATCATTATTCTGTTTCATAAAAAGTGCAATACAATATACTTTAGGGTTAGAATGTTAGTTTGCTTCTGATAACTACATACTCAGCACATACTCTGTATAAACCTACAAGTAGGCTAACTTAACATTATATTCAGTAAATATTTTAACAATACTTTTTCCAAGATGCGTTATGCACAATTGGTTATGGGACCAGCGGGCAGTGGTAAATCAACCTATTGTTCTCATATTGTACGTCATGCTGTAGATGATAACAAGTTAATACAAGTAGTAAATCTAGATCCTGCTGCAGAATATTTTGATTATGAACCTTTGGTCGATGTTAGAGAATTAATACATGTGGACGATGCTATGGAAGATGAGGATATGAAATTTGGACCAAATGGTGGTTTAGTGTTTTGTATGGAATATTTAGTCGAAAACTCTGATTGGTTGAGAGAACAATTAGGAGATGGTGATGATGATTATATAATATTTGATTGTCCTGGTCAAATAGAGCTATATACACATATGACAACTATTCGCCAATTGGTGGATTTATTACAACAGTGGAATTTTAACATTTGTGGTGTTTTTTTAGTAGACGCACAATTTATGGTGGATGGTTATAAGTTTTTATCTGGGACTATGGCAGCTTTGTCTGTAATGGTGAATCTTGAAATACCGCATGTCAATATATTGAGTAAAATGGATCTTTTGAGCAAGTCTGCGAGGAACCGTTTGGACACATATTTGGATCCAGATCCCCATGCATTACTTACACAGAGTGGTACCCATAGTACGTGGAGTGCTAAATATCAGCGATTAACTGAAGCAATTGGCCAGTTAATTGAAGACTTTAGTTTAGTTAGGTTTTATCCTCTTAATATTAAAGATAATGAAAATTTAGCTGATATTTTGATGACTATTAATAATATTATTCAATATGGAGAAGATGCAGATGTAAAAACACATGATTTTGAATATCCTGACCCTGAAGACGAAGATGACTAAGTATAAAACAGAATTATTGTAATCAATATTAGGCCTTGACTTAAGTCATTCCTCAAATGTATGATACTAGGTCATTATTTGATAAAAAAATATAGTTTCCTAACTTAATATCAAAGAAAGAAGTAAGTCTAAGCTATGTTGGGTTAATGTTCATTAATAATACATTTTTATTTGATTCTTGTCATGCATAAGTTAAATACAGATAAAAAAAATTTAATATCAATTATTGCTCTTGGTTTTATATTCAGTTTCCTTGGTGATATTCTAAAAATAATTACTGTTATTGATAAAACATAAATTTACAAGTCTGTGAACTAGAACTTATTTTGATAATTTCTATATATTAGGATTAAAAAATACAAAAATTGTTTTATCAATGTTAATGTATGAGTCATGTTTACACAAAACATTTAATGAAATCATTAAGAAAATAAACTTTCTAAATATTGATTGTGTATTTATTCTACGATATTTTGCCTTATGTTTGCCCAAAGCTCTTATTTTATAGAAGGGATACAATAATGATTGTAGAGCAGTTTTGTACAATTTTTGGCAAAAAATTTTAACTACCTACAGTAACTTATATTAAAAAGTTAATAAAATAGGCTATACAATGTAGTTTATCAATTGCCATATTGTTTTCATATTTAAAGTAAATGAGTACTTTTTATAAATCTCTTGTAAAATTATAATAATAATGAGTAATAATATAGTCTAATGATAATAATGAATCCGTGACAATTTTTTTTTGTTATTTATATTGCATTTATTCTGAGTAAATGTTAAGTTTAATATGTAGGGCCTATCCATGAATCTTTTGAAGAAAGCCATCTTGCATCAGTTTTACAAATGGAAAGGATACTGTCATAGATAAACCATTTAAAATTCTAATACACAGATGGTCTGTAGCTAGCTTATTTCCTTAATTATATAATAATTGTATTACACATGTGCAAAGTTTTGTACAACCACATTTTAGGTATTTTACATTTTGTTAGAACATGCCATTATGAGGGTTATAACCTATGCGAAGAATATTTGCCATTTGGGACAGGTTACCGTGCTTTTATTTATATGTAATAATAACAATATATATTTAAAAATTTTGTCAAGCGTTTCATTAATGTTATTATGTATAAAGCAAGTTAATCTAACCTGTTCAAAATGTCAAATATTTCTTGTATTTTACACAGTAACAAATTCTAAAAATTTATGCAGTACCTACAATTGTTATGCAAAGAACGAAGCTTGCCACAGAGTGTCGTATGTACTAGAATATTAAATGGTTTGTCTATGATGATAGTATATCTTTCCTTTGCCTTTGTGATTTAAAATGACGGTTGGCAAAAGTGGTAAATTATAAATTTTAATTATTTTTTTAGGCGTTCAACAACTTTGAATACAAAATTGGTCAAATCCCAATGTATAAACTTTGACTGCAACAAAATGGTTGTGTGCAGTTATAGTGACTGGTGTTTGCATAAAGTTAGGTGATTTTTATCATTGTATTTTCACACAGACCATGGTAGTTGAGTCCAATCTAGATTTTAACTTTGCCTCCTCTATGACTTCTTGCATAGTTATATGTAGTTCTACTGTGTACATATTTTTATAAAAGTATTTGGTTCTTACATATTAGCAATGTTTTCTAGAAACAAAATAGGAATATATTTCTTGAGAAAAAGTTCATGCCATTAATTCATTACTTTTACGCTTGCATACTGGATTTACTACAGGCTTATGTTGAATATTTAAAAAAAAACATTTTAAATATATTATAAAAAAATTGTACGTTGTAGAAATCACAGTATTTTACACATCTTTTGAATACCTTGGATTTTAAAGAGTTTGAAAAACAATTATCTATCAGGGAAAAAATAATAAATGGTCTAAACACATTGCACAAACTTTTTCACTCGCCCATCCCCAAACCAAATAAAAACTGACCAAAATTAATTATCATCAAAAATATCAGTTCGGTAGTTGTTTATCATTAAATGAAAATGAAACATGATCAGTTTTTCTTAAAAAAATATTTAAATATGGGCGTAAACTTGTTTTACTTACACCATAAATACAAGTTGTCCTCAGCGTTAAATGTATTTGATTAAAATTAAGCTTTTAATAACAGCGGTCAGTTTTTTGTGTGCCAATTATTCATGAACCCTAATATTTTTTGACTTGTGATTTTGCACAGATGTTTGGGTCTTTAATCTTTACATTTCACTAAAATTTGAATGAAATTGGTTGAGTCAATTTTGAGAAATTACATATTTTTTATAACCACCAAAGCCAATCTTTTGTTTTTTTTACCGATAAATCAAGAATTAATATTTTTAGACAGGAGATTTAATACATTTGTTTGTGTCCTTAGAGGCCACACACCTGAGCACAATTTGATTAAAATCATTATAGGTAATTTTGAGAAAATCTTAAAAATAAAAAATACCAAAGACTTGAAATATGGCCAAAATATGCTCACATACCAAATTTGATGAAAATCAGTCCATGCGTTTGGAGAGTAGAGCACTTCACATACAACAAATAACAGTCGGACATCATTCTAATATATTATCAAGAAATTCAAATGATTTTTCTCTGTACTACGTATGCATGTAATTAAGCTCAAATTATTCTTATTTGTACAGATCTAAAAATATATATATTTTTTAAATATTTGTGATAGTTTGCAACAAAAAAAAGAAGATAGTTTGTACTGGAAATTCAAAATGTCCTGGGACAGTTAAATAGTTTTCAAAGTAGGAAAGATTGAAAATTGAAATCTAACAAGTGTTTTCTGATGTACAAATTTTGTTGACATATGGGATAAAAATCCCCTCCTCTCTCAGAATGGGTTTCTTAGGGTCACTCAATTCCTCCCCCCCACCTTCATTTTTGTTTAAACTCTGGATGATCATAACCTTAAATGTAGTCTCTCCCCTCAAGTGATACTTAATTTTAAAATTCTTTGTAGTAGGAAAAAATGTGCACAAATTATTAAGTAATTTTTTGCTCCAGAATAAAATGGTAGATGGTCAAATGTCCATAAAAGGCAAATTTACTTTAGTTTTTAGCTCGAGAAAAATAATACTCTAGCAATTTCTTTAATATATCTTGAAATATTTAACATTTCAAATTTGTGGGTGTGTCAAAAATGTGGGTAATATGTTATATATATTACATAGGCCTATTATTTGAACGTTTCATTTTAGATAATAGTTCTTGGAAATGAATAATAACACTATTTACTCAATTCAAGTGATGAATTTCCTTATTATTTTCGTAGAGAACCATCACAAAGTTAAATAAATGGTGCAAAAACATTGCACAAACTTTCTCAGTCAAATAACAACCATTTTTATATTTAAATAGGGTCTTAATTTGCTTCACTTTTGTTGTTAAATACGGCCTCAGTGTAAATCAAATCAAGCTTTTAATGATGGTTTAGGATCGTAATGTTTTTTGACTTGCAACTTTTCATACTGGTTTGGGTTATTAATCTTCACATTTGAATAAAAATGCCAACAAAATCTGTAGATCTGATTTCGAGAAATGACATCTTTTATAACAGCCCGCAAGGTTAATTTTTGTTTACCGATAACTCATGAATTTACATTTTTGAAGAGATGGCGGCCAATATGTTTTATTTGTGCCCTTGGACAAAATTTGATCAAAATCATTAGAGCCAATTTTGAGAAATCATAATTTTGTGTGTTTTTAACTATGGGAGCTACACACAAATTTTGAGTTATGAAAAAAAACATTCTGAGAATAGCTCACATACCAAATGTGATTGAAATTGGTCTACACATTTGAGCTATTGAGCACTGCACAGGTGACAGACGGACATAATTCCGAAAGGACTTCGAACTCAGGGAACCTCTAAATAGTGATATCAACATAGGTTTTTTAATCATCACATAACTTCTCTATACTACATTATATATGTGACAAAGTAAAAAGGGGAAAACTAAAATATATGCATATTTTTCAATACACCTTGTATCTTGGATGTTAAATAGCAAATAGCAATTCCCCTTATTATATTCTAGAATAAAAAAAATGAAGTAAGTAATAAAAACTAAATTCCCACCAGTTCTGGGATTAAAGGACCACCTTAATGTCATCAATTCACATGCAATTTTTGGTGGTGCATGTTTTGACTCAATATGACTCATTGCCAAGTCTTATGACTCATCAGGTGACCTTATTATATTAAAACAGTAGGGACTAAATCTTTGGTGTTGCATGTTTTGACTCTTTACGACTCATTGCCAAGTCTTATTACTCATCAATTGACCTTATTGTAATTAGAAAATTACAGACTATATAAATTAATTGTATTCACTATTTATTAAATTTGTTCAAATACTAAAAATCATAAATTTTCTTCAAAAAGTATTTTTATGTATTTTGTACCTTTTCAGATGATTTAATCAAGATTTAGGTAATTGATTTGTGATTTAAAAAAATATTAAATATCGGAATACGCTGATCGAAGAACCAAACTGAGAAATTAATGAAATAGAGGTTTTATCCACTTTATTGAAATTAATCAGTGTGTTTCTTTCATTAGATAAAATTTTTTTTTTTTAGTAATTCAAAATTTAAGGGTACTTGACATAAGATCAAATTAAATTCCGATCAGTTATAAGAGGAGAACAAATTATTATGAAATAAGAAATTTATTAGTGGTTTCATATACATATAAAAATATATTATTTTCTATATAGTTATCATTTCATTCCATATATTTTTGATATTGTGAAGTAAACTTTTTCAAACCTTCCACATAAAATTCCGCCGTCTGAGATTTCAGTCAGTTTTGACTGAGGTTGACAACTTTTCAGTTTGTTGGAATCGTTAAAACGCAAGCCAGTTCTTGAGTTGTAGGAGAAGATCACTGAGAAGTTGTAGGTTGTCACTGGTCACGAGGCGAGATCAAATATAAAATGGATGATCAAAAATCTCCCATCAGAATTTTTGAATTGTTTAAATTGTGTAGGGAGCTGTTGTGGAACATGCGTTAATGTGAAGCGGACAATTTTTGTCTTCAGCATTCCCTTGTTTTGAATTTTAAGGCATAGTTTGGAAAGTGTTTTACGATAGACTTGTAATGTGATGGTTTTCAGTTTGGATGAACTGGAATGATGCCAATGCATAGACTGTTGTTTCAACTTAGCCAGTTTTACGATAAACTAGAGTCAGAATTCTGAACAATGTTGTTTCTGAAGTTTCTAGAAATTCTGTGGAAAGAGTAGTGTCAATTTTCTCATACTTTCTCATTCATCAGCGAGTTTATCAGTCCGGATGTTGGGACTGCCACTTGTCTTTTCATCATGTACGACTTTCTCTCAACTCATGACATCATTGCATCAGTTTTCTTTCACTCATTGTAGGTCCATATGTTTCACACAATTGACGGTGAATTTCAGCAGCATTTTATCCTCTTATTTAAAGAAATTTAATCACTGATCGGGCGTTGCAATTGGTGGGCTTGTTTATTTTCACACTAATTTTCATCCGTCATGCGACGGTAAACGAGTTAGTTGACATTATAGTGGTTGCATGCCCAATGGACCAGTTGAAGCTACTGTATATGCACAAACTAATTAGTGCTGCCAATCACTCTTTATTATTGATTGGTCCTTACTTTTGAAATATGCATCTTACATAATAGGGAAAGTTATGTCATGTATTAGAAAATTGATCTCAGTTTTTAATGAATATTTGGTCGTTCTATAGGCCCAAACAATATGATTTTGTAACTAATGTTTGTTGTCTACAGCACAAATGAATGGATCGACTTTGTAAGGAATAGGGTTGTTCTTGTATCTCCGGATTCTAAATAAAAAATTAACTTATAGAAATTGAAAAAAAAATTATGTTATTTAACACAATATTTATTTTATTCATTAGAAATTACAGTTTTTAAGATACCTTTATAAAAGATACTGAAATTGTCCTCCATTTTTGTAACAAACACAAATGTTTGCAGATACCTGATTCATTACATTTGGTGGGATACCTTTTACAGTGTCGGTGGTTATGTTGTTTTAAGTTACATATTTTATAACAGCCCCAAGGTTTAATTTTTGATTTTCTACACAAGCATTTTTGAAACAATGTTAACCAATACTTTTTGTTAGGTCCTTAGAGGGGCTACTCTTGAGCAAAAATTAAACAAAGTCCTTAGCGGTAATTTTGAGAAAATTGTATTTTTTGTTTTGGTTTTTCTTATGGTAGCTACTCTCAAATTTTGAGTTATATACAAAATTAAATAAAATCATTTCATTTAATTTATTTTTCATTGTTGGAGACAATAAAATTGCATGCAAGTGGATAATTCATACATACATTACAAGATTCTCAACAATTATACATATATAAACACATTTTAATTCTTCATACAAGTTATAAATTATTACAAATCAAAACAATTTTGTAATAAGATAGAGGCAGGATAACAAACAAATAATTATAATAGAAACAAGTAAATACTTGAACACTGCACACAAGTTTATACATTAGTCCACTGCTGTTGACAAAATATATTGTATTGCAAATGTCAACAAAAAGCCACAACAACATGTTTGTCTCTATCAAGAATTTTGTCAGTCTAACTACCAATTATAGCTGAGGAACTTCCCCACGTCAAAAGTAGTAACTCCCTCACACTGTGTTTGAAGGCCATTTTGTCCCGAATATAACACCAGCCTGACTTGGTAATTTTTTATGTTTCCAAGTTTTTTTTTCTCTAGTAGTTTGACATTAGGCATATATTTATACTTGTAGTACATTATAACTTCAAAAATGTACATACATGGTAAATTCAAAATATCTTGAGATAGGTCCAATATATTCCGACAAAAAAGTTGATTAAAATCGGCTCATGCGTTTGGGGTGTAGATACGACAGTTGGCAGACATCATTCCAATAACGACTTTTTTTGGACTCAGAGGACTTAAAAATAGAGCCCACAAAAAACTCAACAGTGAAATTTTTGATGATCACATGACTATTCTGTGACTAAGTAAAAATATTAAAAATATATTTGTATCAATATGTAATATGTGTTTTTAAAAATGTTTCTTGAAGACCTGATGATGCTCTCAATGACAGTGAGAAACATATGTAGCTAATTAAGGATAAATAATGTGCCGAGAAGGCGGTGTGTTAAAAACTATTTATGATATATTCATTGGCATACCCTCTTGTCAGGTATAGTTGTACACGTTCCAATATAGCCATTTCTGTCTGAAATACTGTTGCATAATTTCTTGGGTTATGCTAATTTCCATCTTGGATGATTTGCCATACCCACGCATACTTTTCAACAAGTATGGGACGGATGAGACACTCCTCGCCATCTTATCTTGATGGCTGATTCTGCCATGTTCCTTCGTTCATTAGTAACTTCTCTATGTTTGAGAATATTTTAATCTGTAGGCAGGGTGGGATGAGAGTGATTTGTTTGATTTACCATTCATAAGAGACATACAGTATATAGGCTAGTTCTAGTCAACATTCTACAAATAAATTCAAAATTACAACCAATATTACAGCAACAACAACTAAAGTAGACACTAATAACAAATAAACCTACAAATAATAAACAGTGTCACATATTTATTACAATAAAACACATCGAATTTATAACAGACCTTATCTAAACTCTGTATACAGTATGTAATACTTTTTCAAACCCTGTACTGGTTTATGTCAAAAGCGTTAGATAGAATCTTATCGAATAAATTAATGACAACAGAAAGTAAAATAAAAGATATTAAACAGTTAAAATATCCGTAAAAAACATTTCAAAGAAATAAGTACACAAATAACAAAATGTCATTAATTATATTATTAAATTTTATTTATTAATTTTTCCGCTTATACGATTTTTTACTTAGCAGGTATTGAAAATACAATAATATTTCAAGTGAAAAATATACGACCTAGACTGGGAATTGAACCCGGACCTTTGGCTTTACGCGCCAATGCTCTACCAACTGAGCTATCCTAGTCGCTTCCCAGCACAGGACGTAGATTTGGCGCGTAAAGCCAAAGGTCCTGGGTTCGATTCCCAGTCTAAGTCGTATATTTCTAACTTGAAATATTATTGTAATTATATTATGTTATTAATACACATAAACGTAAAATTTTAAAACCCAGAGCTATGCAAAAGGGAGATCATCTTCTTTTTTAGGGGAAGAATATTTCATTGCATTATAGAGTTTTGTTTTAAATATGGTGTGTAAGAAAGTTTGTATTTTGAATTTAGTCTGCTTTCATTACAAAACACAAATACGTTATAAAAGTATGTTAATATTTGGCAGGAGCTCATTTTATTGAGTATGGGTTTGACAATCCTGAAGGAACCTAGCTGGATCTATATTTTTTTCGTCTAATCTTTGGTTAGATCCCTCTCATCTTTTCTATTGGGTATCTCTTGGCCAGCTTTAGTTCTTTTCTAATACTATTTGAGTATTCGAGGACTAAAGATGATTGTGTTAAGGTCTCTTCTTCTTTCCCCCCCCCCTTTTTTTTCCGTAAGGCGATGATGACAGAGAGGTTTTTTGCCTTTAAACAACAAGAACATACAAAACATACTGTTAAGAGACACAATATAATAAGAGTCTGACAACACTACAATTGTATTTTTGAATAAGCATTTAGTACAGTAAAAATAGATTTAAAATTCTCTTAATAAGGGGGAAATTAAGGTGTCAAAATATAAACTTTGGGACGTTGCTTATGAATTTTATCAAAAAAATGTTTTATAGACAACTTTTGAAGCCTACAATTTAGTATTTTAACTAGTTTCATTATGATTAAAATTGGCTTTTGAATTTACCAAATAAATTCACGATTTGTACTTTAAAATATAGATGGTTTTTAAAGGCCTATATAAAAGGTTTTACCATTGGTGTTTTATTTTGGTAACACACAGTTTCCATTTATTTTACAATTGTTTATTAAAAATCCAGTTTTTTAAATATTTCTAAAAACTGTCACTGATAAGGTTTTAATGATTTAAATTGAACATTCTTTACAGGACTGTAAAGAAATAATTACATTGCAACATGGTAAAATGATTTTTTATTTTTAATGCAGTTAAATCTTTCAATAATATGTAATTTTATTGGAAGAGATTGATTTTTGTGAAGAAGAAAAAAAAAAAAAAAAAAACCTGTTTTACTTGTCCACTATATGAAGTATAGGGTAAGTTTGGTAATCGCAAACTAATTCGATTATTTATTTATTTAATTAATTCTGTCTCTGTTTATTGGCAGATATTCATGTTTCATAAACACAGGAAACCGAAAAAATAATATTTTTGTCCAAAAAAATAATATTTTTGTCGGTTTTCATTGTCGTCTGTATGATAACGGCCAGATAAGAACATGAAATTCGATACAGAGGTATGTAGTCTGCTTATACCGAATCCTATTCAAATTTAGAAGAATCGAGTTGAAAATTTCAAATTAGTGACTATTTTAAACAGTTTTTTTGTTCACTTCTCGTGTGTTATTCAACTTATAACTTACTAAATTTGATGTAAATTTTCAGATTTCAATTACGTTTATAATGGTACCAACCGTACATCTCTACGATGATAAATAGCGAAGTTATTGTCAGACATGTAATTTCTAACTCTGATTTTAATAGAATGTGATATTCGTATAGTTTGGTAGAGCCAAGTCACTGACACGAGCGTAGTAAGTGAGGGCTCTTCATGTATGGACAGTTTCAAGGCACTAGGGCCGAGACACTGACACAACAAAGTGAGTAGATGGTCGTAGATATGTACACATGTACAAGGCTCATTAGGGCTTAGCAGACGTCAAGGAAGTAGTCATACGAGGTTCAGAACTTACCCTACTGGAAAAGACCCCTTGATCTACCAATACAATTTAACATTTACAACAAAGCTAAGGAAACCAACTTTTGGACGTTACATTTAGAGGATCTGATTGTATTACATTGTATAATGGGGCTGGGCAAGTACCATGATAACGCTCATCATTAAAAAAAAAATCTTGTTTTAATCATAACTTCGTCAGTTTTCATCAAACAAGTAATAAGGATGTCTTACCATTGTCTTTGCAGTGCTCTTACATCATAAATGAGTAAACTGCTTTTAATCAAATTCGCTACGTGGGCATATTTTGTTCATTTCTCAATTTTTGCACCCAACCACTTCAATCATATTCTTGCACCCAAAAACAGTAGATTCTCTTCATTCCAACATGCCTTATGTCTATTTTTGAAATAAAATTTACAATCATACAAGAATTGCTCGTTTAATAGGTACTGTATGATTTATCGGAGCTTTTGTGTAAATGTAGTTCGCATGTGGAAAATAACCGAGTTTTTAGAATAACCGTAAAATCAATTTGAGGTACCGTTAACCAACAAGATCCATATATACAATGGGGGCTTGGTGATTGTTGTCAAATGGCTAACTGTTAGCCGATCTTAGGCGCTACATTTTATAAATCAAGCCCGCCAATCTCTTGACACTTGAATATAATTACTTAACACTATTAACTCTGTCAAACCAATCAGCACCCTGGGAATGAGCTTTGATAATTGATTGAGAAACATTAACTCAATCGACAACACATCAATCACTAAATCAACAATCACATCAACTAAATCACATCAATCGTTAAATTCGTTCGACACATTTTAAGCCTATTCTACAGCAAGAATATTGGTATGTAATTCCTCATTTAGATGACAAAACTATTTAAGAAACCTCACTAAAAATCTCACAAGGAGAAGACTATAGTCCAATAAGTTCCTTGAAGTCTACATTTTATTACTTAAATTTGTAAATTAAAACTTTCTTTCATCAAGTGTTTTTTATGTTTTGTGTAAAATTAACTAAGAAACTTGATCTGTACTAGTCTGTTATATGATTACAACCTAGTAATATGTGTTCATATTCTTTGTCTTGTAAACAATTGTGTTTTACATAAGTGTTAATTAATCTATGATTAACTGCTTTTGTTAGAATGACATAGGTATGTTGACAGTGTGTCGGTAGATAAGTTGGCCTATGTTCTAATCCACACTTTGTTGATAACACCAGTAGCGTAGTAAAATAGGTCATACACAGTCTATATCACCAGTGTTTGTTGAAGTTTGTTTTGGAAAATAAACACATTAAAGATTTTATTTCAATTTTATTTTTTAAACTGAAAAGGCTATCTGTCGTCATTGCCTTGAGAGAAAAGGAAGAAAGGGGTAGAAAATAAAGACTATTTAGCCCTTCAATACTCTACTAGCGTCAAGTGCCAGAAAAGAACAAAAGTTGGTCAAGCGAAACCTGATAGGGAAGACGAAAGAGAGTGATCAAACCCAAGATTAAATGAAGAAAGGTTTAGATCCACCTTTGATACCTCATTTTATTTCCAACACCATTTCAAAACTATATGCTTACAATTTTACTATTGGGTGGCTTGTAAGTCAAGTATTTACAGCGAGTAAAGAAATGGCAATCAAAACGGATCCTAGATGGATCTTCAGTTTTCTTCATTTAGTCTTAGTTTATATCCCTCTCTTTCTCCAAACAACAACAAAAATATTAAGTCGCACACAAGAGATTATCTCATGTAATAACTGTTTTTAAATATTAATTATTATGGTAAACCTTAATTGTAAGTTAACATATTAAAAAAATTAATTTATACCTTCTGTTCTTTTCCGACCCTGACGCTATTAAAAGTATTCCATGGTTAGTGATTCTTTATTTTGTGTTTTTAACTACCATATTTTTTATAAGGCTGAGAGGTTTTTTGTTTTTACACACACACGAACAAATTAAAAAAATAATGTTTCACCATGGTAGTCGCTTTTTCATCATGAAATTGGGTAATGAAAAGTATAAAATATACAGAAATTTTACTATAAATGAGCCTTTTTAAACCCTGTTTAGAAATGAAAACCTATTTTGCCGTGGAAACTAATTTTTAACAGTGAAATCAATTAAAAAAAAAATTAATAAACAGATGTTTGATGATTACTTCAAATGTCAAGATTGTGCAGGCTACTTAGACACATTGTCTGGTCCAGAATGTGCTGGGCTCTAGTGGCCATGCCGTGAACTACTCACTACAAACAAATGCACAGTCAATTGACTTCTTTTGACAGGCTTTAAGCATCAAGTGAGGCCAACAGCCCGATATCAGTATTGCAGCTCCAAGTGTCCAATAGTTGCACAAAATCAAGATTGATGTATTGTATAATTATTTGGCAATTTTTTCATTCTTTTTACATCATATTAAATAAACAGCCCTTACAAATTAAAGCGGTCTAACATTATTATATTCATATCATACACTCAGGTATATATTCAACTTTATAAATATTGTTTTAGTTTTTATTGAAATATGCCGGTTTTGTAATGTCGTATACATGTTATTTCATGTATGATAGTTGAAATATGTAAATATAATCAAGACAACCTTATCTAAACTGTTATAGGTAAATAAAATATTCAATATGAATAAACATGCGATGATATACTTATAGTCAAGGTTGTTGGTTAATTGGAGATTTGGTATTATCCATACGTGAAGATATGTTTAGTCGAAATTTTGGGAACGGGTCGTGGTTTATCTCATTTGGCTCCCAGAACTATATAAATGATCACCTGGACGTCTGATACTACACCAAATAACTTACTAAACTGTGTTTGATGAACACACTAAATACTAAATGGATGGCTTTCCGGTTGGTAGAGTGGTTAATTAATAATAACAAAGTTTGTAAATGTTGAAAACCTCAAATGAGTTTCGGGCCATTTTGTTTAAATAACACAATTCAAACGAAATCACATCATTGTTCAATTTGGTGAGATTATTGCCAGTATCAAAAATAAATAATAACAATAAATAATACTATCTAAGTAACAAAATCTAACATTGAAATTGCAAGGAGGATTAATGTTTAGCTCTGTGCTATGGAATATAATAAAGAGTAAAGGGGATGATCTATAAGTTAATTTTAGAGTATACTATTATACGGGATAAGAATTGTGTACATTGAATAACATACATAGGGATAAGTTGCTAACAGTCGCAATGGATTAGGATGAGACGTAATATTATGGAGATAATATATTTTATATTTTATATTCTTATCCCTTCAACGTGGACAGTTTTTAGTAAGGAATAACCTCCGTTGTGGTACTTTTTAGAGGTGTTTAATAAACACATGGAACTGTTCATTCAAATATTTATATTTCATTTATAACATGAGCCATTATAAGACTCAACCACTAAAAACATTTTGAATTTACTAAAAAACTATTAAAATAATTATAAACAAAAGTAATCACAGAACTAACCCATAAAAATATTAGCTGATAAACACAAACTCACTTATCTTTCAAAAACTATAAAATCATACCAACAAAATGACAAAACAATCTTTATACATAATTTAAATGCAAAAATTCACTTTTTTTCTAAAACAACAATGATACTATAAAAACATTAAGACGGAAACTACTTCTTCATCTTTAGCATAATAACACATTACATCTGAGGCTGAGACAGTTGATTAGCAAAGAAACATTTGAATTTAAACTAATAAAATGTACTGTGTTCGAGCAGACCTTTTATGTAAATTTTGGAACACTCTGTATATTAAAATGAAATTATTTCTTTTTTTCAAGGAGCTTAGACTAAGAGCTTTCAAATGAGACGTTAAACATTTTTCTATTTTATCACGTTTTTATTAGTTCGGTTTCCGTCATATCTGTCTGTCTGTCTGGGTGGAATTTTGCAAACGAGTTTAAACTAACTTCCCGATAAGCCAGAGACCTGAAATTTTGAACATAGGTCAGAATTGGATGACTATTCAGTTGGTTTCTTGTCTCTACATTTGTTTAAACAACAGGTAGTAAAAGGTAATATTTTGAATTTCAGACATTTGCAGCTAAACAGGGTGTGAAATGCATTGGGAATTTCCTATATTCCCTGTCAGAGTCTCATCAATATATACAAAACTGATTGAAAACTTTCACCCTGACATAAGACTAAAAAACAGACAATAATAAATCAAATAAATATTTTTTAACAGCTAATTCACAGCTAATTTCAGTGAATCGGAAATGAGATTCACTGTAATATAATTTATTTACTCCTCCTTAACTATCATAGATTGCCTGCGCCCCACGTTTTTCTCTCCAAGTATTCCAAATATATCCATAGCCACTAACAATCCTCCCTCAAAATTGTAGAAGGGTCATGAAAAATTATTTTATACTTTTTAGTTTGTTTTAAAAACATTGTATGTTAAAAGAATTTTTTTACTTGATTTATTATTTCTTAGAAGCCGAGAAATCCTTCCATACACACACATTTCTAAGCATACACACAAATATAGACATACATACATACATATATACTCATAAAACCCATCCCATAATAATATATAACAAATTATTACTTAACCATTAGTCTACAATATAGAATTATTTATATACAACAACAATATAAAAGACTTGAGTTCATATTTCAATAAAATTTGGGGATGTGTATATTTTTTTTGAGTCTTTGATCAAAATTTGATAACATCATTTATGTGTTTCTTGTTTACTCGCAAATTTATCCAGAAGTATGGATGGCCAAAATATGCCAACATACAAAATTTGATTAACAAAATCAGCACAGGTGCAGATGGATAGACATCATTTTAAAAACCATTTTTTGGGGCTTGGGAGACCTCAAAACTGATATATCTACAAAAAAATCAACATCGATTTTTTGACCCATCACGTAACTTTCCATTGTCCATCACGTAACAATGGCAGACATTGAGTGAAATTCAGCAAACTTTCTTGGCTACAAATTCTTTTTTTTCTAAGATGGTCACCATTGTGTTTTGTTGGCGTAGGCTACTCTACTTTTTGTAGCGAAATTATATCACAATAGTTAGTTTTTATTTTGAGAAACATTTTTGTCTTTTTAAACTTACTCACAATTTTGAGTGAAGATGATTCATTTTATCTGAAAAATTAGTCGTACATATTCTGATTTTGAGATACTTGGAGTTGAGATATCCATTTTTAATTAAATTGTTTTGGGGAGATTGTAATCAATACGTCTTGTTTGAGTCGTTCGATGGCACGCTTTAGTAAAATTTTATCAAAATAGAGCCGTTTTTAAAAATAACAAAATTTTTGTTTTCGTTGAATGACTGTATGAGAAAGTTTGTCCAATACTTTTTTTACAGTAGGCATCTACGTAAAACGTGTTTAATACAGTCAAGTACAGCTTATCTAAATGATTAAATATTATCTCATAATGACAGTGTGATTATTTGTAACTCCAAATGTAATAAAAACAAACCGAAAACAGTTTTGTTACTATTTTAGTGTCCATTATAACTTCAGTTAAATGATATTGGAATGTGTGTGGTGATAAATAAGTTAAAAGTGCTGACACATTGTTAGGCCTAGTTTTAGAAACTGTTTGTGGGTATGTTATTAGTTTTGTGATTGTGTTGTCTTAGAGAGTACACGTTCAGTATGATTTATAACCACAATATGATAAGAAATGTAGAAATATTGACTTTTGACAAGTGTTAATTTTTCATTTATATGTGGTGGTAGGCCTATAGAGAAAGTTAATGTGCCGAGTCAAGAAAGGTTGTGGATATATTTTGAACTATCCTGAGTCCAAAAAAGTGGTTTTTGGAATGATGATAACACGTAGAGTGATTTTAATCAAATTTATAATTTGGGCATATTTTGGCCATACCACGGGACTTTTTTTTCTGCAAAATTTGGTCTAACTGCTATAAGAAAAAAATACAAAAACATGGATTTCTCAAAATCAGCGTTATTTTGATAAAATTATATCCTCTAAGTGTAGGGCTCAAATAAAATGTATTAGTTATCATCTCTCTTAAAAATAATGTTTCCCGAGTTATCGTTTAAAGACCTAAAAATCAGAGATGTGGCTATTATGAAAGACTAACTTCTCAAAATTGTCTCTACCAACAACTAGAAATAGTTGTTTAAAAACAATATCTATGATTCATTTTCCTTTTTTGACCGATAACTCCTGAATTGACATTTTTATTTAGTTTTGAGAACAGGTGAATGAGAATGTTTTTCCTATATTTTTGCTGTTCATTTTGTTTTTGAAACATTAATCCAACCGCTTCTAATCAAATGTTCAGATAAATTTATTCTGTCTTTCAAATTAGTTGTAAGGTTAAACGAAATCAACTATTGAGTTAAAAAAAAATACAATTTTAATAAAATAATCCTATTTTATAAGCTACAAAAAATCGTAAGTTCCCTAAAGGATGGTATGATGATTTTGTGGTACTTAAAAAGAACACCCAAACTAAAAATTAGCATTTCATTTAATTTATTTCAACCATGGACAAAATGCTTTTTTATAGACATAGTCACATTTTAACTTAATCAATATAATACAGTAATTAAAAGTGAAGTATAATAACTTAGTGTCCCATAAATTACTCAACACAGATTACAATTTTTTTTTTAATGATAGTAAAAACAAGTAATAAATAAATTACAATACAATATGAAAATATTGATGATGTAAATATTACCAAATATAGGATTAAATAAATTGCACAAACTTTCTTACACACCCATTTACAATCGAAATACTAATCGTACAAAACTATTCGTCACAAAAATGACAGTTTGGTAGTTGTCAGAAAAAAAGTGAAAATGAACCATCCAGTCTTTGAAAAATATTTAAATAGGGCTTAATCTTACTTTGGTTCAGTCGTAAACTTATCCTCAATGTACATCATATTTGATTAAAATTCAACTTTTATAACACCAGTCCAGGTTCATTTTGTGCTACTCGTTCATGAACTATAATAGTTTTTAAACTAGCGATTTTGCATACGGTTTAGGTTTTACATTTCACTAAAATTTGAACGAAATTGGTAGAACCAATTTTGAGAAATTACGTATTTTATAACAGCCTTATTGCCGCTTTTTTGGTTTTTTACTGATAATTTACTATTTTATCTAGATATGGTGGCCAATATGTTTTATTTCAGTTCTTAGAAGCTATACTTCATCAAAATTTCATTGAATTTGTTTGCATGTTTTTTCTCATGGCACTTCCCACAAATTTTTAGTTAATTAAAAAATGAAGTAACTTCCCAAGATTTGACCAAAATGGCATACGATAGACAGGCGGACATGCATCATATTACTCGGTGGATTTCAAAACGGATACAGTCTGCCTGCAAAAAAATTGAAATTGATTTATAATCCTATAATTTTTTTCTACTACTTATATGTTTATACTCTTTTTTTATATGTCTAACTAGGCTACAAAAACTAGACTATACTGAGTTGGAGTGAAACAAAATTTATAAATCTCATACATAACAACTGAACTCACCAAGTTAAAGAGCTCTGACAACTAAGACATGAATTTTCGTAGGCTTTTTTAAATTTGTTCCTCCTGCAAAGTGGGGGGTGCAGGCTACTAAGAGGGGGTTGGCGTCTCTCTCGGTCCCCAGTCGAACAATCAACACTCACAACACAACTATCATCTATATACTCATTAATATACAGTTTATCTATTACCTACACTTTCACCTTCTTTTAGGATTCTTATTTGTGTTGTATATCCTTTTTCTTAGGCAGAGTTTCCTCAATTAGTAACCGAGTGATATGACTCTTTCATTCTTTCCAGGCGTTAAAATCATTTATGGGGTATGAGAAAGAAAGAATGCTGTGCTCGTCTTTTGTACGTCTGGTAGTGGTGATATGGATTCTGATTGCCTTGACGGAATCAAGTGCTTTGCACTGCTGACCATATTAACAGTTCGAGTTCAGGAACCGAGGACCACCTAAGCTGTACTTGGCAAGAAAGGTGACCAGGATATGTGCTCTAAGGTTGAGGGTATTGTGTGTAACATACACAGACTTCAGCTACGGGGCATTGGAGTATCATTTTCCTGGGTACCTGGGCATTGCGAAAATTCGGGAACAGAAGTTGTACGAATTAGCAAAGGAAGCTAAAAGTCAGATATCAATCAAGTAGCACGTTATGGCATCTGATTTTGTAGTGGTAATTAAAAATGGTCAGTGGGAGGAAAAATGGACAACAATTGTGTCCAATAAACTGAGGGAAATCAGGGATACCGTGAGTCCTTGGATTCCACTTATTTGTGTCATTTGTTAAGAGGAAGGGTGATTATTCGTGTTTCTATTGGTCATTCCATGATCACTCATGGAACACGTGAATCCACCGCAATACCCATTGTCAGAGTGACCTAACTATTAAGCATATCGTAATTAAATGTGTTGTTCTGAAATGTATGCATAGGATATTTGTCCTACCCAATTCTATTCAGGCTATGTTGGGAGATAATGTCGAGATCCTCGATCGGTATTGTCCTTTATACGTCATCTGAAAATTTTTAATAGAATTTAAGAAATATTCGATTTGATATTGCAGATCCCCTTTTACAGCTTTGTAATATTTAGTTGTCTGTTTACATTTTAAATTACATTAAATTTTTATGCTTGTTAAGTTGTTGCAGGGCTATTTTACAGCCCTGTAATATTTGTTTTAATTGTTGTTAATTGTATATATACCATAGTTATTATTGTTAACTTGTTACAGGGCCTCATACATGTTACATTGTTGTTTATTTATGTTTGTTAACTGGTTTTAGTCTTGTTATTGTTTGTAGTTTCATTTATAAGGTTTTTAATGTGGAGTAATTTATTTCTCAATTTAATCAAGACGATGGTGACCGCAGTGGTTTCAAAACCTTAAAACAAAAACTCTGATTTAAAGCTGGATCTACACATTGTAGTCTTGGGTTAGATCCTTCTCTTTTATCTTTCCTATCAGGTCTCTTTTAACCAATTCTTGTTCTCCTCCGATACTGACGCTATTGGAGTAAAGAAGGCTGGGAATGTTTATTTTATCTTCTTCTTTTTCTTATTTTAAAGACAATGACGGGTTTTTTGCCTTTAAACAACAAGGAAGAAATTGTTTTGTTTGGAAAGCTTTAATATATAGTTTACAACTTTGAAGTGAAAGTGAAAAAGTTTGTGCATTTTTGATTACATCATAAGTTCTAAGTTGTCTAATTGAAGGTTACATATTAGTGTTTGTATATTTACTTGGTCTTGCACAAGTCTTCACTTGACGGTTGACAAATATTAGATAAACATACTGATACAGATAACATTGCATTCCATTGACTATAATGTAGGCGGTGAATGAGGTACTGTTTACTGGAAAATGGTAAATTTTGTTGTAATTCAGTGGCAAGATTACCATAGGATGCTTATCAGATTTATGGCTGTAAGTAATATTGTAGTAAGTACAAGTGTTATTTAAATAATAGGCCACACATTTTTGTTTGTTTATCTCCAAAACTACTAGACTGATTTTGATGAAATTATAAATTAAAGCTTTCTATTCACAGTTGTATCAGTTTAAAAAAAAATATAAATAATATCAAATTTCCGGAAAAAACATCACTTATGGAAGTTTACATTGAGATCTAGTTACCATAGCAACCAGTTACACAATAATAACAGCTGGTTTAAGTCCATCAGCTTTAACTATAGATTTACAAAAAAAAAAAAAAAAAAATTAAAAAAATAGCAGCAACCCTGTGCACATATCAAGGTCTCCTATCTCTTTCTTTCTGTGATTTTTGTTTTTGTGAAAGGTGGAAAATCTTACATAGACAGAGAGATTCCCTTACTCCCAATAGGATTCTTATTCACTTCCCTTCATGTTAATAACCCCTATCGTGTAGGCAAGAATTCAGGAAAGGTATTCCATATGCCAAGCCAAGGAGTTCTATTAATGGTTCTGCCGAGAAGAATAGTAAAGAGAGCTGAACATTATGTGTCCGTGCGAAGGATGATATTAAAAACCTTATCAGCAAAGATTCGGTCAGGCTTCTGTCACCTGTCCTTTTATACAGTTGTTCGAAAAGTGTGGTGGGGAGCAGATTTCTTCCTCTCCATTCCCCATACTATTTTTTTTTTGTTTTTAGTAGGGCTATAGTGATTTTGTGAACAATAAACTTCATTCCTTGTTGGAAGTATAAATGATCTGATTACTGTTTATATCTAATTCTAATTTATTGATGCGTATATACAAGAGTTGTGAAAGTTATATGGAGTTTTAGAGGAAAATGTAGTGAACTAAACAGTTTATGGCACAAGGCAACCAAGTTTACGTCCTACATAAATTTATGTAGGTTTATATATTTTAGAAAAGCAAGTTAATATTTATATTTTTCAAAGATGGTGTCTATGGTCATTTTCACTCTGATGTACAACGTGTGTGAAAAAGTTTGTGTAATGTTTTTATTGTATATAAAGTCGATGTTGAGATTTTCATGGATGTATACATTTTGACCCCTCCCCCCCCCAAATTGTATTTTAAGTTGTTTTCCAGAAACTGATAAATTTAGCTCAAAATAGGCTTCTAATTGTATACGTAAATTTGAGACTACCTGAAAGAAGAATTCACAAAAAATGATCTCGACTGATTTCTATAACATTTTGATAAAATATTCCAGATTAATAACTCACACTAGTGTGTTTCATCATAAATAAAATCAAATTATGATTCACGAGTAATTGACAAAAAACTCAACTGAACTTTGACTCCTATTGTTAAAATTAAATTTCAGTTAATTACCAGATAAGCGTAGCTTGAATTTATGAGATGAGGATTATCAAGTGGAAGCTCTGTTTAACTAAACTCAATATTTCTATTTATCGTTACTTGACTTTTTTCTTCTTCTAGAAAACAGTTGACATTGGCAAACAGATTCTCTTAATTCTCCTTGCATTAATAATAAATTATTGTAGTTGTTAAAAATTCATCAACCTCGTCATGTTACTTATCCAACCCCATCAAACAATGTAATACAAGCAGATGTAGTGCCCAAAAATTGGTCCCCCGTAGGAAATATAAAAAATTTTAGTAGATCAAGAAGTCTTCTCCAGTAGGGTAAGTTTGTTTAAAAAAAGTTGTTATACGGCTTTTCTGAACTTTGTAATTTCTTGACTTCGGGTCTAGGTCCTAACAGATCTTGATATTCCCTTTGGTTGTGTTAGTGGCTGTCCTCGTAGCTGTACATATGGGAAGAAGTTTCCACTCACTATGTTCTTGTCGGTGACTCGGCCCTACCGGATCTCATAACTATACAAATATCACATTTTCTTAGAGGTTAAGGTTCAAAATTACGTATTCGAGAATAGCTTCACTATTTGTCATCATCGGTACAGCAAATAAAGCTCGAATACAAGATCTCACAAAAAATTATGTTTACTTAATCAAACGCGTTCAACGACAAAGTCGCCATCCTCAGTGATACATGAGCTACAATAACTAAACTATAACTCGGTACAATTAAATGCAGAATTGCAATATACAAATTTGTATCTAATTTATTATGTTATAAATAAAAAGATCTTTTAAATGGCATCCATTTTTACATTCATAATTAATTGTATTGTTTTGAATCTATACAGAATTTCATGTTTCTATCTAAATTTTTGTGGCTCCTATTGAGCACACAAACTGCATGTTGAAAATTATTATTTCTGTTTCCTGAGAGCGTTAAACGTGAAGATCAGTCAAAGAACAGAAGTTGAAATTTTTGACGATTACAAAACTTATTAATACACTTAGTATACTGAAAAAGTAATATAGTTTATCTTCTTTAATTGGGGCGGTCTATTCTCTTTTACCTGTCAGCTACAACAGCTTTTTGTATTCCGAAATAGATAATACATGTTTTGAGGTCCCTTGACATCCTCAGGTAGCCTCTTTAAGCTTCATGGACTTTAGAATTTTCCTTGACAATGAAGTTTTGAGAGTTTTGTTCTTTTGTTGAAGACTCAAAAAGTTTTGGTACTTTCCCGATCGAGGCATTCACATTTAAAAAATCAGGTGCTATGCAGTTTCCTCTTACAGTCTACTTATTCTACACTTAGGGTAACCTTATATTGAGATATTCCCTCCATCTTCTCTTGTGCATTGTCTGAGCGCAAGTGCTGATGACTTGCATTGGCAACCTCTTGGATATACCAGAGAACAGCTTGGTCCTATGAATTTCAGTGTTAAGCTTTGTTAGACAGGAAAGTGTAATATTGTTTACCTCCTATTAACACCAGGCCGTTTGGTTCATTAAATAACAATTGATATTTCAGTTAACTATACTTTTAATATAATTATTCCAATCCCTATTAATGACAATTTGATACATATTGTAGTATAATGATTATTTAATGATTCAAAATCGATACAGTGGTTTTATATTTCTATGTTTATATCTACAATCATATTTGATTATCGTAGGTTCAAAGTGGCAAACTTAGTACAATGGTTTCAATACACAATAGTGGTTCGATCACTTAATTTAATTGCTTTTGGGTTTTGTAAAGTTAGTACGCAAGTTCAAATTCTTACTCAAAACACACTGTACCAAGTCGTTGCTTTTTCCCCACCTTGTTTGCAAGTTCTGGTCAATTCCGCTGACCAAAGTTTACATTTGGTCAATGACCATTTCATTTCAGATTAACACGCCTTAATTTGTGTGATGCTTAGGGCATCGCCGCCAAAATCTTGCTGAATTTTCCAAATAGTTTCTATTAATTTTCGTATTGTCAAGCGTGATGCAATACTACTACTCAAGCCATTGATTTAAGAGGAACATTTTGCAGGCGTTGAGTACACTCCTATCATAGATTGACTACCAATGATTGATGCTTTTTACAAGTGGAAAAAAGTCGCAGAGTAATGTCATTCACTGGAGGTTACCTCCCACAGGACTAAATTCACCTCTGATTATTTTGAACAACCTTAGTATTTTGAATTAAACAAACCACTGCAAAACCTCCATGGCCAGTTCGGCCTACATGAATTGTAAGTGTTTCTTAACATTTGTACACTTATTTACTCTTTCATCTGTATTATGATAGACAAGACTTGTTTTTGTATAAAATGTTTTTAAAATAATACAGTTTAGAGGCAATGTCTAATTAAAGATTTGAAGTCATTAATTTGACCAAATAAACTAGTTTTTTTTCTGTACTCTGTCAAATTGAGTCATCATCCATTTTAAAATTATCATTTTAATTATGTATATTAATAATATGGTCTCCTTATCAGCTTTTTATGTAATAAAAAATTTGCAACATCAAAGAAATAAGATGATTTATCTAGTGTCTGTTTCCCCCTCGGTCATCATTGCCTTATAAAAAAAGAAGGAAAGAATATAAAATGAAGACCCTTATGCCTCGAATAATCTAATAGCATCGGGTTGGAAGAGGTCAAGAGAGAGCTGATAAGAAAAATGAAACGAGGATCTAACAGTCATGTACAAACCGTGATGAATGGACTAAAGATTGTAGATACAGCTAGAAACCTTTGGGATTGCCACGCCTATACTACTATAGTGTCTGTCTGCTATTGTCTGTCTGGATTGCCACGCCTATACTACTATAGTGTCTGTCTGCTATTGTCTGTCTGGATTGCCACGCCTATACTACTATAGTGTCTGTCTGCTATTGTCTGTCTGGATTGCCACGCCTATACTACTATAGTGTCTGTCTGCTATTGTCTGTCTGGATTGCCACGCCTATACTACTATAGTGTCTGTCTGCTATTGTCTGTCTGGATTGCCACGCCTATACTACTATAGTGTCTGTCTGCTATTGTCTGTCTGGATTGCCACGCCTATACTACTATAGTGTCTGTCTGCTATTGTCTGTCTGGATTGCCACGCCTATACTACTATAGTGTCTGTCTGCTATTGTCTGTCTGGATTGCCACGCCTATACTACTATAGTGTCTGTCTGCTATTGTCTGTCTGGATTGCCACGCCTATACTACTATAGTGTCTGTCTGCTATTGTCTGTCTGGATTGCCACGCCTATACTACTATAGTGTCTGTCTGCTATTGTCTGTCTGGATTGCCACGCCTATACTACTATAGTGTCTGTCTGCTATTGTCTGTCTGGATTGCCACGCCTATACTACTATAGTGTCTGTCTGCTATTGTCTGTCTGGATTGCCACGCCTATACTACTATAGTGTCTGTCTGCTATTGTCTGTCTGGATTGCCACGCCTATACTACTATAGTGTCTGTCTGCTATTTTTACTTTCTAGCATATACTTAGTATAGGGAAAGTTATGTGTTGCGTTAAAAAATTGATGTAGAGTGTTTGCGGATATATCGGTTTTGAGGCTTCTTAGTTTTAAAAAAATGTTTTTTTTTAAAATTACGCTTGTCTCTCGTCCGTTGTTTCTACAGTGCTCTACAGTCAAAACGTGTGGACCGATATAAGTCAAATTTGGTATGTGGGTATATTTTGGACATATCTTAGGACTTTTTTCATTCCATTTTTATTATGTATGTAGCCCAACTGGATTGTAAATAATTAATAACTATTAATTACCTTATTTAGAGGTGATGAGGTCGAACAATCCTTATGTAGATATGATTACTATATCTTCTTCATATGACGCGTTTCGACTATTATTCAGTCATTATCAAATAAATATACAAAAACAAACTCATAAACAACACAAAACACACGTTCAAGATTTTCACATTTAAAATCACTTTACACAATTTAAAAAACTTTATACATGTGCACACGGATGACGCGCGTTGCCGGTGACCGTTCTCGATAACGTTCGATCGTCAATTGAATTAATAGGTAGTCACGCGATAAGGGTCTCCGTTGTTGAGAAGGGGTACACAGTTCTATACGTCATGAACCGCAATTATTGTTCTTAACATTATCGATTAGGTCAAAAATGGTGTGAGAATGAAACTGTAGTTTATTATTGAGTAAGTGGTCAGGGTTGTTTTTTTGCATTTTATAAATATTGAACTCCTCTAACGTGTTCATTAACGGACCTTTATTGCAGTGGTGTAGTATTCTTAGATTAGTGTTAATGTCCGTGTAATTATGATTAGTATCTATTAAATGTTCAGTGAATTTGGAGTCAATTTTTTTGGTGGTGGGTCTTTTGGAAGAAGGGATGTGTTCTTTAAAACGGGTTTTAAACGTGCGTCCGGTTTGGCCTATGTATTTTTTCGGACAATCGTTGCACGATAGCTGGTAAACACCGCTGCTGTTGAACTGGTCTGGGTCTCTTGTTTTTTTCGGTTTTAAAATGTTTTCTAAATTGTTGGAAGTCCTGTATGCTATGTGGTAACCTTGTTTTCGAAAAATGTTGTTTGCAATATGTTCAACGGCTTTGTTGAAGTCTACAGCAATGTATTTTGGTTTTGGGTGATTGGCTTTTATAGTTTTCCTTCTTTTTAGTTGTTTCTTTATTATTTTATCCACTATTGAGGTGTTGTAGTGGTTAGAAGCAGCTATATGTTTTATGGTGTTGATCTCCTGCTTGAAGTCTTCTGCATTCATGGGAATGTTCAGTAGTCTGTTCACAAAACTGTTGTACGCTGCAAATTTATGTGATATGGGGTGGTTAGAAGAGGCGTGAATGGTGTGGCTAGTCTGTGTGGGCTTTCTATATATTTTAAACGTGTGTTTTCGTTCTGACTTAGTGATGGAGATATCTAAGAAGTTCAGTCTCTGTTCACATTCTATTTCACTGGTGAATTCTAGGTTGGGGTGAATTTTGTTGAGATAGTTCAATAAAAGACCGGTTTGTCGTGTATTGCCGTTGTACAAGCAAATGATATCATCCACATATCTGTCTTAAAGAACACATCCCTTCTTCCAAAAGACCCACCACCAAAAAAATTGACTCCAAATTCACTGAACATTTAATAGATACTAATCATAATTACACGGACATTAACACTAATCTAAGAATACTACACCACTGCAATAAAGGTCCGTTAATGAACACGTTAGAGGAGTTCAATATTTATAAAATGCAAAAAAACAACCCTGACCACTTACTCAATAATAAACTACAGTTTCATTCTCACACCATTTTTGACCTAATCGATAATGTTAAGAACAATAATTGCGGTTCATGACGTATAGAACTGTGTACCCCTTCTCAACAACGGAGACCCTTATCGCGTGACTACCTATTAATTCAATTGACGATCGAACGTTATCGAGAACGGTCACCGGCAACGCGCGTCATCCGTGTGCACATGTATAAAGTTTTTTAAATTGTGTAAAGTGATTTTAAATGTGAAAATCTTGAACGTGTGTTTTGTGTTGTTTATGAGTTTGTTTTTGTATATTTATTTGATAATGACTGAATAATAGTCGAAACGCGTCATATGAAGAAGATATAGTAATCATATCTACATAAGGATTGTTCGACCTCATCACCTCTAAATAAGGTAATTAATAGTTATTACTTTTTTCATGTTGCTGATAACTCAAAATTTGGGGGAAGCTGTCATAAGAAATACAAAATTTATGATTTAAAAAAAAAATCAGTTTGAATGATTTTGGTATCATTTTGCTCAAGTATACCCCCTAAGGAGCCAAACAATACATATTGGTCATTATCTCTGGTTTGTGAGTAAAACAAAAAATAGGTAATGGGGCTGTTTATAAAATATTTATTTTATTCAAAGCGACTCCAAAAATATTACGATTTAAGAATAATAATAATTTTTAAACAACTTTAATGTAATAGCAGATATTTCTTGTTGAAACTTGTTGCCCGACGATGCCGCAAGGCGAAACAATTGTAGCTCATTTATACTATTAAATATTTGTAACTTTAAGCTTTTGCTTTATTTTATCCTTGATAATAATTTTTGCCAATTATTAGCGAAAAACAAATGAACCTGGCCCGCCATCAATAAAAGCTAGATTTTAATCAATGATTTACATTGAGGTCACAATTCAAGCACGTTTAGACTTATTTATATTTTTCACTTTTTGATTGACGGCTACTGATATGACATTTATGGTGACGGTTAGATTTGGTTTTAAAGAAGGGTGCGTGAAAAAGTTTGTGCAGTGTTTATTGACCTGGTTTTATGGCTATGAATTTGATTATTAAAAATAGAGTTAAATTCAACTGAAAATACAAACAAAGTGGTTTCCAAAAGAGAAATACACGGAGATGTAATGTATTATTTTTAAATAACTCTCTACAAGAAGCGTAGGCTTTTAGTTTTAAATTGTTTTTATTGGCTTCTCAGTTATTAAAAAGGAACAGAGTGTTTGTTATGATAATTTAACAACAGCATGTTTAAAACTAAACATTATTCATCTTTAGTTCTTGTTGCACTTACATTGTGGGGTATGTTGTAGTGCTTCTTTTTTATTTTGCTGCGACATAAGCAGATTGGGAAGCCTTACAAAACGTTTGTGTTCACGTTGTTCGACATCAGTTGACTGAAGTCGTTTCTTAACAAAGTTTAGTGTTCAAGAAGTTACAGGCGGAAACATTTCACCCGTTTATAAACGTTTTGTAAACGTAAGTTTTTCAAAAAATAGGCTGGTAGTTTGTAAACATTTAAAAAAAGATATTTTAAATACAGTACACTTGGCATTTTGATATTATATGTATTATAATTTTGCTTTTTCTCCAGTCACTATTTTTCCTTCTACCATTCATTCAGTAGTTTTTAATAATCTTTTATGTTTTAATGTAATCCAATTGAATTGTACGTTCTTTTAACCTAATTGTCTTCTTTTTTGTATTATTTCTCCATTAATTTATATATAGTATTTTACACAAGATTGTAAATTTTTCTATTCTTCTACTACTACTATTATATATACTATTATATAAATAGTGATCAAAAGTCAGTATAAGGCCCTTTCATTTTTGAATGGGTTTAGATACAGTATTGAAACTCATGAAAAGCTTGTGGGACAATTATATCTACCTTTGTAAGTAAAATTTGGTCAACTTTTAAAATTATGGCGGAGCATGGGGGGGATGGTAAATATTTTAAAAAGTAAAGGTTTAGCTTGTGGCACATTATTTTAAATTTACTAAAAAAAACAAGTACATTGGTGCAGTTTTTAGTTTAATATGGTGATTGATAACAAAATGGATAGTAAAAGTTTAAAAAAAAGAAGAAAGAAATTGCTAATAAGTAAAACTTATCAAATAATATTACCGCTTGGAGCACACATTCTATTTTTTATTTTATTACCTTACATTTACACTGAAGAGAAAATTATGTGATAGGTCAAAAAAATCAATGTTTAATTTTTTATTGAACATTTTTCAATGTTATTTATGGGTTCTTTGAATCCAAAATAGTTGTTTTGTATTGATGTCTGTCTGTCTGTTGTATTTGCAATGCTACAATAGTTCGTACAGCTCAAACGAGTGGATCAGTTTTCATTAAATTTTAATTATGGACTTAGTTTGGCCATATCATGAGACATTTTAAATTTTGTTTTGCATTACTTCAAAAATGTGAGTGTACTTGCCATAAGGAAAAAAAACAAAATTATGATTTTATCAAAGCTACAACAATTTTTCTTAAGGAGCCAAACAAAACGTATTTGTTGCTTTCTCTAAAAAAAATAGTAGCTTGTGAGTCATCCATAAAAACAAAAAAATTACCATCGAGCTGTAACAATAGAATTAATTCCTCAAAATTAAGCTTTACTGATTTCAGCCAAATTTTAGTGAAATGTGAAGATTAATGACCCTAGTGTATGTGAAAAATTGCAAATAATTGTCTTAATGAATAATAATTGCCAACAAAACTAAAAGCATCCTTTGTTAGCTGTCATTACATCATATAATATTTATTTACTGTCATTAAAGTTTAGGGCATTTCCACCTTCACAAACCATCTTTATATAAATTAAGTTACAAACTAACACAATTAAAAACAAAAATAGCAATCTGTCATTCTTATTTATTCATTAAAAAAAGCGCTTTGTAACATTTATTGAAAATGTACAAACTAACACAAAATGGATCAATTGTCAGGTTTAATTTATTGATTAGGTGCAAAGTTCTATTTAAGTAGAAATTGAAAGAGGAACGCTCATTGTGTAGAAAATAATGAAAAGTGGATGGTCTTTGTAACGATACTTGAAAGTGTATATTTTATACAGAAAATTTAATGCTTAAGATGCGATACACGTGACGGAAGTTTAGACCTTTGTTAAATATACACAGAGTGATTGAAACTGGTGTAACCGATCTTTTATTTGATAAGTTCAAAAGTTACAAAACATTTAAAAGGTAACGCAGGATTTTTTGAGTTAAACAACATGTATTACCAAATTTTTTATAACACCCACCAATGTGATGGTCAACTCAAAATTTTCTTTATGAACTACTATTTTTATGGTAATTTTGGATAAAATTAATTGTTTTAAGACATTTTATTCTTTGGTATTTTTCGATATCTTTAACCATTTTGGGAGCTACAGGTATTTAAATATTTCAAAAATTTCCCAATGTATATTTTTTTAAAATCTCCCCTATAATTCCGTAACAAAGCAGGGAATAAACATAGGTATAATAAACCATCTTGATTGTGTAACTCGCTTAATGGTCAGTATTCATTCATCTAAGCCTTGGTTTGTCCTTTCTTCTTGTGTGGTAAAGCACTTATCTCAGAATTCTTCTGGATATCCGGTCTTCCGTCATTTCTCCACTTGTCAAAACCACTTTATTTTCTGAGCCTCCACTTACAACCAATTAACTCGTCCAGTCAGCATTATATCTCATTCTTCAGTCATTATCTCCTCTGTTTAATATGAATAGTTTTAGTACTATGTGCGACCATGTCCATAGTCTCTGAATCTATGGTGGTAATGGGTCGCACGAGAGTTTGAGCTTTGTATTTCTTGTAATAAGTAGATTCATAAACAATAGCATATTTCCATAATATTAGCTATTGCTTATTTACGAATAATTGTAAAAAAATAAAATGAACTCGACAACAGTTTAGTAAATCAGTTTTTTTTTTTTTTTTAACTTAACCAGCGTATGCAGTATAATGTTTAGTAATCGCAAAAAATTTACCTCCTTTTTTGAATTGTCTTCCATCTGTTATTGTTGTCTCTATGTAAGCACGATAACAGCCACATAAATAAAGATAGGAAAATGACATTTGGTATAGTAGTCTATAGTGTGGTTATGTAGAACATTATTGAGATTCAGAAAAATCAAATTGAGAATGTCAAAATGGTGGCTATTTTAAAAAATCCGGCACGGCCGAGTCACCAACACGAGTGTAGTGAGTGGAGGCTCCTTCACATATGTATACCTTCGAGTTCCAAGACACTGATATGAGCGAAGCGAGCGGAGACTGCTTATTATATACACAACTACGAACTTCAGAAAACCTGTGTAAAGAAATTTACCCTACTGGATAAGATTCCTTGATCTACCAATACAATTTAACATTTCCTAGAAGGCTCTAGAAACCAACTTTTAGTCATTACATTTTAAAGAATCTGCTTCTATTGTATGATGGGGCTGGGTAAATAGTAGCCCACATTTAATAGGATTTCAATAAAAATTTGAAACTTACTGTAGTTAGATTTTACTATTTGTTAGCATTATGAAGGTTTAAAAATGGCGACCATTAAACATCTATTTTTAGAGTCTTTATTGTATCTGTAGATACTGTACTACATTTATGTATAACAGGTAATTTTGTACATTTTAACACATATAAATATTCAAGGATAAAATAAAGCAAAAGCTTAAAGTTTCAAATATTTAATAGTATAAATGAGCTACAATTGTTTCGCCTTGCGGCATCGTCGGGCAACTGATAATTTACAGGTATAGACAACTATTTAAACATAAGTACAGGAAACTGAAATACAATAGAGAAATTGTAGCTCATTTATACTATTAAATATTTGAAACTTTAAGCTTTTGCATTATTTTATCCTTGAATATGGAGTTTCAACAAGAAATATCTGCTATTACATTAAAGTTTAAAAAAACATATAAATATTTTAAGGTGAGGACATCAATAATCCTTTAATCTCATTATATGAAATTTGTGTTCTCTCACGTTAGCTTGCCAAGTGTTATTTTTGTGTTGTAACATTTGTTGTGCAGTTCAATTGAGGTTAACATCAAAAATGGGAAATAAAAAAAAAAATTCTTAGAACACTGTCCGTTTGTACAACCTCATTTTTTTCTAATTTGGTGTTTTCTTCGCCACCATTTCTAAACAAAGTGAGATTTTTTAACACTATTTTCGCCAACCATCTATTTCAATAGATCTTTAAAATGAGGTGTCACTAGACCCACTTTTCTTTAAATATTTTTTCAACCCCCCCTCCCCCAGCAAACATGCAAATTCATGCAAATTTGTTGTGCAGTTCAATTGAAAGTTAACATAAAAAAAAGGAATTTTAAAAATATTACTTAAAACACTGTCCGTTGTACAACCTCATTTGTTGCTAATTTGGTAAATTTTTTGCTGCCATTTCTAAAGAAATGGGATTTATTAACTCTATTTTCACCACTCAACTTCTTTTTCAATAGATCTTTAAATTAGGTGTCACCCGACCCCCTTTACCATTTGAAAAAAAAATACTTGCCCCCTCTCGCTCCCGTTGGAAAGGGGTGCACTAAATAACAGCAGTCAAATAGGGGTCCCACACATTCAAAATATAAATGCTACACATCACAGGTTCATATAATCAATACAAAGAAAGTTATAGAGAGTGTCTAGTGACAGTTACTTTATTATCAAAGACAAAATGTGACACATATATCTGACTTTATCTTAAATTGTATCACTTTGTCATAAGTTTTGTTGAAAAGCAGTTTAAAAAAAGAAAATATTTTGTGTTTTTATGTTTTAACCTTTTAAAACTTGATGTATCTCTGTACTTTTAAGATACTGTACTCTGTATACGCTAAAGAAATGTTTTTAATGAGGAAAGATATGAGAGTGTTTGCTCTTTTGTGTTATCAGTTTTTTTTGTCATTTAGTTAAACCTTGTACGACATGTTAAATAACAACACTTTTCATTATCATATGAAGGCAAAATAACTTAATATCTTTTATATAAAATCTTAATTTTGACTTCAGCTATTAGTTAATCAATTGAGTCTTTGATGTTATAACTCAGCTCAACTCGAGCAGGGAGGAAGGAAGTGAAAATTGGGAATGAAATCACATATTTGCTTTCATCCAGGTAGGAGCATGGTTCAGTTTTGTTTGGTTTCTTAGAGACTACATTTGAGCAAATTGAGAATTGAATAAAAAGTGCGACCCCATTTAGTTAAAAAAAAAATTGTTTTCCCCACCACGATAATTCACCAGCTCACGCATCTGTTATTTTCATAACCAAAATGTTCGAATTTTGCTATGAAGCATCCTATTTTACCAGCTTTTGACCCTTTGTGACTTTGTTCTTTCCGCAAACATGAAGAAATGGCTTTGAAAAAGAATCACATTGAACGAGGAGGTAATCGCTGAAACAAACACCTATTTTACGGAGTTTGAAATATTGTATGTCTTGAAAAGCTTAATGAAGTTCATGGAATAAAACTCTAAATCTCACAAATAGAACATTTAAGATTAGAGTTTAATAGAACACATAGCCTATTAGTTTAGATTATGGATAGACACAGGCTTACCTTGTGAAGTGGTCCTTGGTATTAACCTGTAGTACACAAGTAAGAAAACACATTTGGTATTACCTAATAGTACACAAGTGTGTTTTCTTACTTGTGTACTATTAGGTAATACCAAGGACCATTTTCCAAGTAAGCCTGTGTCTTATATTCAGACATAATCTAAACAAAAAGTATGTTTATTAATTCAAATGTGTTTCAATGGCACAGTCGCCATCTTCAGTGATTCACAAGCTACAATAACTAAACTATAACAGTTATTTGTGTTCAAGTTTTGTTCTATCAACTACTGTATATCATCTCACAAGTCAAGTTCAATATTTATTTATTAAAGAAGTTAGAAAACCATTGATCAAAATGTATCAAGCTAAAAGAAGATGAGTTTTAAAAATAAATGTAAACAAAACTTCTTTTATTTCAAAGTCTAACTGATCAGCCCTCGTATCAAGGATGATTATAATTTTTAAGCCTATTCAAAATTTACAGATAGGTGTCATAAGACCAAATGTCAAAGTGAGTTCTAACAAGTTTTTTTTTTTTTGACACTTAAAATTACATTTTTACAACATTTGATCAAAATCGATCAGTAAGTTATTAACTTTAAATTAACACTAGATACACTTAACCTTAGTCCAATTTAAGACCAACCGTCTCGTTTACCGATATTCGCACGTTTTACCACAGTGTGGACTAGTCCAGTCCCCATGTAACCAGTCGCCAAGATCTCTAAATTTTAACTGGGCATAATTAATTTAGCACTCGGTACTTAAAAACAGTTCATTACAGATTTTTTTAAGAGAAGCCATTAAGGTGAATTAGGCAGAAGAAGAGTTGACCTGACGCATGGCGAACGGTTCCCACTTGAATGTGGTCTTGTATCTGTTTTCCAAAAATTAACATCCGGTAGAGTGACTGGTTCAATGATTCAATAGGAATCCCGACAAGGCCATAACTTAAATCTCCGATTATCTCAAAATTGTGCTCACAATCACATCACGCAATTTGAGATAGAGTTATAAGTTATAGCCTTGTGGAGTTGTGGCCTATTGTGAGCTTGAAATTTGATTATTGGTATAGGTTGGCTGTATATGAGAAAGGTTATTTCAATGCATTACTTCTAAAGGCAATAATCGCATCAGTAATTCTTTAATTGGGGGCTCTTCTCTTGTTTAACCATAAGCCACACCTTATAAAAAGTCCAGGGACATTGAGGGGTCCACTATAGTGAGTAGAGGTGTGTCAATCCCAAGCGATCAACATCTTTTTTTATAGGTTTCAAATTCATCTTTCCTGTCCGGTCTCTCTTGACCAACTCTTGTTCTTTTCTGACCCTGATACTATTAAAATATTCAAAAGCTAAAGGGGGTTTATTTTATGTTCTTATCTTCATTTTCTACTCATCCAGTATAGGATTAGTTTGGTAATCACAAAAAATTGTTGAGCTTTGTTTTTTGACTGATCTTTAACATTTCATGGCTTCAGGAAGCAAAAAAAAAAGTTATTTTTGATACTGCACCCTTTCGCCGTCATTTATATATGTAAGCACGGTAGCGGTTACAAATATTCAGATAAAAACACGGAAACTATTGAAATTCATAAAAACCAAATTCAGAATGTCAAAATGGCAGTAATTTTCAATAGTTAAAAAAAAAAAATCATATTGTCTGCTATTCAACTTTTAACAGATTAAATTTGATTAAAAATTTCTGATTTCAATTGTTCATGTAATAGTACTTCTACCTCTTTATTGTGAAAAATAGATGTTATTGTAAAAAGATCATTTCGAACACTGATGTACAAAAAAAAATGTTATTCATGTAGCTGTGAGGTCCCAGGCCAAAGTCACCGACATGAGTGTAGTGAGTATACTCTTCTTCCTATAAATTCAGCTTTTAGGCTCGCTAGAAGCTTAACCGATGTCAAGAAAATATTAATTTAAAAATTATGAAGTTCAGAAAACATGTAACAACTGTTAAACAAACTTACACCTTGCTTGATAAGACCTCTTGATTGATCAATACAATTTAACATTTCTACAAAGTCCAAGAAACCAACATTCAGCTTTACATTTAGTGGATGTACTTGTACTAGATGGGGCTGAGTAAGTACCATGATGGCACTCTATCAACTTGTTTTAAGGTTTTGAGATTTCGTCTTTAAACAACAACAAAATGAAAGTGCATGTTAGGTGTGAAAAAGCATGTACATTGTTTTCTTATTGTAGTATTGTGTTTGTTAATATGTATATTTTAGAGTATTTATTGGCCTTGAATTCTTATGCAGTAAATAAATATTGAGCTTGACTTGTGAGATAATATTAGATAGAATAAAACTCAGTTAGAGTTGTAGTTTAGATATTGTAGCTCATGTATCACTGACTATGACGACTTTATCGTTGAAATGTGTTTGATTAAGTAAACTTAATTTTTGTGAGATCTTGTGTTCGAGTTTTATTCTATCTAACTATGCAGTAATTTAATTTAAATTTTTGATTACTGTACTTTTTTAATCGCTCTTGTCTTTTCATTTTGTTTATGATTATACCTACAGCTTAAAAGAGCCCCGGGTAATAAAATGTATTGAAAATAAAGAACAGATTTCACTAAAGATTTTTATTTTATTTTATTCATCATCAAAACTTATAATAAATGCCCATCATACATTTAACATACATGCAGTTGTCAACACGCTTCACCTATGTTTCTGAAAACTTTTTTGTTACCTTATTGATCTCTCCAATAATATGGTTGATGTTTGTTTTCCACTGCTTTAAAGTGTGTGGTTTACTCGTGAGTACTTGTTTTTCAAACAACTCCCCATAAGAAGAAATCGAAACTAGACAGATCAGGAGATCTCGGTGCACAAAATCTTTGGGAAATAATTCTTTCATTAAAAAAATTCATGCAACATATTAATGGTATTATAAGTTGCACCGTTCTGCTGCAACCAACAATAGCGCTTATCTTCTACAAACAGACCAATGAATTGTTGAATAATTTCTCTGCATTCACAGTGGTATCAAAAGAAGAGTGGACCAATAATTATTTTCCTTGATATACGTCAATTTTTTGTGGATGTAAAAAAAAATTCAATAAAGTTGTGAGGGTTACGATTACTCCAAGTATGTTAGTTCTGGCTATTTATGTATCCACTCAAGTAAAACGACGCCTCATCAGTAAAGAAAACTCTGTTTAAAATTTCAGTATTATTTCTTATTAGTCTTTTAAACCGAACACAGTATGGATTTATTTCATAATCAAGAGGAATTAGTTCATGAATAACCTCCGTTTTGGATGGATACAATTAAAGAATTTTTCTTACAGTACTGTGGGCTGAACTGTAGGAAACATTAGTTAGACTACTTGTAAGACTTACAAGGAGATCTACTGATGCAACTTCTATGTCTTGTAACTTTTGTTCAGTTCAAACAGATTTGTTCCCCACACTTTTTTTTTTTTTTTTTTTTTTTGTTCGTTACTGGAACTAGTTTACCAAAACTTCTTAATAAGTTTCACTGGAGCTTCTACCAAATTTTACAAGAAATGCTTCTCTGCAGTGTTTGTAAGAACCATATTTACTAAAGTTTTTGACAATAAACACACACTCCTGTGTATGGTTGTAGGCATTTTTCAATGTAATATTCAAATAATGAGTCCAAAACTGTACAAATTGATGAATAACAACAATTACATTAACAAGCTGAATCAATTAAAATCAGCTGATCCAGGCTAGCCAACACAAAATAGTGTACAACAATGGCTGAAATGATTTAATACATTATTCTATCCGGCCCTCTTTTAAGCTGATCACCTCGTATAAGAGAATTTTGGATGGAAAAAGAAATTTAAGGATTTTTCATTTTCTGTATGAAAGGAAGTTAATAAAAATATATCTTGTTTTAAATCCCACTTACCCTCTATCCTGAATTTTACAAAATGTCAGAAATTATTTCTCGGAAACTGTTGGACCAGTTTTGTTTAAAATTTGATGTAAATGGTTTTCTACCTTACCACATATATTATGTAGTATAGAGAAAATTATGTGATGAGTTTAAAAAATTGATGGCGGTTTTCTCAGATGTATACATTATGAGGTTAAAAGAAAAGGAAACATTTTAGGAAAGATGTCCGTCTGTCGTATTTGTCAATGTTCTACAGCCAAGAACGAGTGGCCCAATTTTAATCAAATTTGTGTATAGCGGGTTAAAAGGCATAATTAGTCAAAATCAGCTCTATAAATTTCTTTCAAATTTTATTAAAATTTGAAGATTATTTTCACACTCAAAGTTGTGTACAAAATCACAAATAAAATCATATTATACAGTTCAGGAATAATTGCGAAAAAAGAAAAAAAATCACCCTTGGCCGTCTTCATTTAAAGTTTGATTTTAATTAAATATGAATCATAAGGACATGTTTATGGTATAAGAGAAGCAAGTTTAAGCCCTTATTTAAATTTTTCTTCTTCAAAGATTACATAGTCCATAGTTCATTTTCACTTTTCGATTCCTAAATTGAAATTTTTGGTGATGATTAGTTTTTGGTTTCGGTGAGTGAGAAAGTTTGTGCAATGTTTTTTCCACTAACTATTTGATTTTGTTGATGGTTATGTTAAAAAGGTTGTGAAATGATTTTGCACTATTTATTTATGTCACTTTTCTCATTTATAAGCATATTTTTATTGTTAGTGCATCTAATAGTAGCCATGTTTGTTTCACAGGTATTAAGTGTCTTTGTGTTATGATCGTCAACAAATGAACTTGAATTTTGCTCTATCTACAGCTTTACCAAGACAAAATAGTAGTAGCAAGGTATTATTGTTTGATGTTTGTGGCTTTGCATGCACTATTGGATTTTATCGCACAACAAATTGTGATGCAACTTTTTTTTTCCATTTTTAAGAGAGTTTTCTATCTTCTAAAAGTGCATTAAACGATATATATTTGAATTGAATCCTGCACTCTTTTAAAATTCTTATTAACATTGTTTCTCTTTTGGAAACAAATCAGTTTTCCATTTGTGTATGTGTGTTTACCCTTCTTCATTTACTTCTTGATGTTGACTTTACTTTACCTTTCATCATGTAGTCTTGTGTTAGATCCTTCTCTTTCATCTTCCTGTCAGGTCTCTCTTGACCAATTCTTGTTCTCTTCCGATCCTGATGCTATTAGAGTATTTGAGAAGTTTTTTTTTATATATAAGGCGATGATGACAGAGAGGTTTTTGCCTTTAAACAACAAAAGGTAATTCTGTGCAATTACTTGGTTAACCCCAAACCTTTTCATATTTTACTACGGTCATAAGGATGTTCTCAGAAATCAAGAAACATATAATTCAAGGCCCGCAAGGCCATCGTACAGGTTGCCGAGCGATAAGAAGGTTCAAAGTCCACGCGATAACAGTGGCTTGCGGGAGACGCGCGGAAGGCCTATAATGACAGATTTAAAGGCCTATAATGACAGGTTTGGCCAGGTAGCTATATATATAGCTACCTGGCCAAACCTGTCATTATATATAATTATATAACGGTACTGTCACAACTGGCCTTCCGCGCGTCTCCCGCAAGCCACTGTTATCGCGTGAACTTTGAACTTTCTTATCGCTCTGTACGATGGCCTTGCGGGCCTTGAATTATATGTTTCTTGCTTTCTGAGAACATCCTTATGACCGTAGTAAAATATGAAAAAGTTTGGGGTTGACCAAGTAATTGCACAGAATTACCCAACAAAAATCCACAGTTAGGTGACCGCTATGACCCAATATCCATGGTATGCCACAGCAGGAAATACCCAGTTGTGTTTTTTTTAGAATGTCCTCCAAACCACGATTTTCTCAGGGTAACCTTGATCAGGATGAGCTCAGTGTTTCCTCTTCCATTTGGCAGCTTGCACAGATTGGTGACTTTCTTAATGGTGTAGGGAATTTTAGGTTAGGTTAATTAGTGCCTGGTGATAATATGGCCGATTCAGGCCTTTTTTTACAAAGGTAGTTGTTGCTCTTGGAATATTGTGATACGACTCCTTCGGAAGTTCTAAGAGTTTCTGTTGTTGCTCCAGTGTTCCGTCCATTCAGTGGGAATCTGACTTGCACCTTGAAAGTGAATAATGTGGATTCTGGAACGGCCACATGTTTGGGGGTTCTTTACCTATGTCATTTGATTTTTCATTTTCAGGTATTTCATAATGTTCTGGTATCTATTGGAATATTGATGCATTTCCCTTGATTTTAAGATGCGACAGTTGTGCCCTCGATTTATTGATGCGGAAGAAATAGTCTCTCAGTACTTAATGCGAAAAATATTGTGTACTTAAAAAAAAAGTCGATATGTGTTTATGATTGTCAATTTTGATATGAAGTCTAGAGGCCCCTAATGAAATAGAAATTTGGGAATATAGTAACGTATACTTTAGGTTTGTTTGGACTTTTCTTTTGTGTATATGAGACAACTAGTGTAATACATGTATTGTATATATATATATATATATATATATATATATATATATATATATATATATATATATATGTGTGTGTATGTGTGTGTGTGTGTAATTTGACTGTACTTCCTTCTCTTTATTTATCTATTTTACTTGCGTGTATGTTGCTTCCTTTCTCTACACCCGATGCTTTTTAACAGCTTAAAGTTATCATTACCTGTTGTGCAACTCAAAAGATTGTAAACATAATTATAATAAACCAACAAAAATATGTACTTTAATGTAGTAGCAGATATTTCTTGTTGAAACTCCATGTTCAAGGATAAAATAAAACAAAAGCTTACAGTTTCAAATATTTTAAGCTTTTGCTTTATTTTATCCTTAAAAATATGTACATTTTTATGTGCAAATTATTAAAAGGCCAAATTTATAAATATTTTCTTTGGAGAAAAATTTGATTGCATGGTTACAAAATGATGACATTTTGCTTTTCGCCTGTATTTTATATTTTTAGTTAATTTTAATATTGGAATTTCAACTATTGTTATTAGATTAGACAAAGTGTTAATAGTATAATAACTTCGGCATTTCTTGTATAATAAGATTTTTATAATGGTAGACTTGAGCTGAACACAAGGGAGTGGACAGGGGTGAAGAAGAGAGGCATTGTAAAGTCCGTTCTGTAAAAGTTGCCTTAATTTTGATACTATATACATAATTTTACGCCTCCATCTTCACGTTCAAATCCCAAACGGAACAAAAGGGTTGAGTAAAATCTATGTGGCGCATCTAGTAATAGCTGGTAGCACGCCATTACAGATTTTGTTCTAGTCTTAATTTTGTATACAGATTAGTGTTCCACGGCCAAGTCTACCATTATAAAAAATGATCTATACTACAACTTAATAAAACCTACAATTCCTTATGCCCTTAACTGTTGACAATATGAACAATTTTTCATAATTTTATTAAGAATAAACATCTATTACTGGTAGATTATTCTTATCCAGTAAGTAAAATTTAAGCTAAGTTTGGTAATTGGAAAAATTTTGGCTCCGTTTGTTGACTGAACTTCAGATTTCATGGTTTCTGGAAACTGAAAAAGTTATTTTCAACATGCCATCCATCTGTTGTTGGCGTCGTCTGTACGTAAGCAAGATAGCGGCCACAAAAGTTAAGATAGAAAAATGAATTTTTGTATCGGGACTATAATGAGCTGAGATAGAACCCTGTTTGAAACTCAGAAAATTCAAATTAAAAATGTCAGAATTGTGGCTATTTAAAAAAGTGTTTCATTCATATTTCGTGTGTTACTTCAATTTATAAGACATAAAATTAGATACAATTTTACAGATTTCAATTCTGCATCTGGAAGTAATGGTATCAACCTCACCTCTCTATATTGACAAATAACAAACCGGAAGTTGCTGTTGGATAAAATGAGATCTAAAGGAAATTTTAAAATAGAGCTAAATACTTCTATTTTTTTTTTTTACTAAAGATTGAAAAAAGCAGCTGAATTATAAGTTATAGTTTTTGTCTGGAAATTCCTACTGGAAATTATTTGGGAGGGGGGGGGGTGTTGTCTAGATGTTATTATTAAGCAATTTCACCAGTTAGATTGAAAGTTATTTCCTTTTTTGACTAATTGGGAAATTAAGACTTTATTATCTATTAGCTAATGAATCATTTCGTTTCCATAAACAACTAAACAGCAACAATAAAATTGACTCATCATCTTTAGTTGTGACTCATGTACAAACTTTGAGGATCTAACCTAATCAATAATTTCATTAACTTTTCAACTGCAAATTTTAAACAAGTTGTCATCTAGTGAGACATGACGTAAGATGATGCAATGAGCGGGTTACTGAAAATATCATCAGGTAAACTTTACTGAATACAATGAAATTTGTATTATTGCAATTATTTTGATTTTTAAAGTAATTTTATAATAATGGATATCCGATTAACTATCTCTGTTTTTGTTATTTAAAGCTGAAAACTTTTCAGTCATCATCACATTATAAAAAAAAAGGAAAAACGTAAAATAACGATCCATAGCCCTCGAATACTCTAATAATGTCAGGGTCAGAAAAGAACAAGAGTTGGTCAAGAAAGAGCCGACAAGAAAGAGAGTGATCTAACCAAAGAGTACATGAAATAAAAGGGTTAAGGGTATGTTAAAACCACAAGAATTAGGGTCCATAGGCATATAGCGATGGTTAATTTTATAAAGTCACAGTCTTTTAAACGGCAGTATAAATTGTACGAGGCATATTCATAAAAGCATTAAAAAAATAAACTCATGAGAAAAGGTTTTTATTGACAATTTTAGTTAACATATCTACTTCGCTTTTCCACATAATCGCCATTCAGTTTTAAGCACCAGTTTAACTCCTCTCCATAGAAGTTCGCCGCCTGAGAATTTAACCATTTGACAATGGCAGTTTTGAATTCCTCGTTGTTTTCAAACCGTTGTCCACCAAGCCAACTTCTTGGCCCACATTCTACGAAATCAACCAAAATGATGCCCTTTTTATTCCGAAAAATGGTAACCATCATTTTACAACTCTAGTATGGAGATTGCTTAAACTTTTTTTAGTTTTAGTGAACTTGAATGGCACCACTGCATTGACTGTTATTTCGATTCAGCATGCACTTCACAACTGGTGGGAAAAACAATTGTCGTGGACATTGCTATCTGTATTCACTGACAGGCAATCAATACCCCCCCTTATTTTATGGCTTTATTTTATGAATATGCCTCATACATACAAATAAACATGTTCACGAGTAATCCTTGGTTTCACCTTCAGACCCCAATAAAGAGAAATTAATGAAAATGTAATCCATCTTTTAATGAATATTGAATTGTTTGTCTCATATTTTGCAAAAAACTGCTTTTAAAACGTATATGTTACACATTTCTCATCGTGTGGTTAAATGATATTGTATTTGTCGAATTGTAATAACTAATATATGATTTTGCATTCAATTTAATTTTAAATTAAAAATAAAAATAGATTTGTAGGTCACAGCGTGATCAAGTTAACAGGGGGGGGGGGAGGAATGCATAATATCTGACAATTTAAATTTAGCCTAGCGCCAACAAATTAGTTTTCTCGTCAAAAAAACACACATTTTCGTAATCAGAATAAATTCTAGTTTCATTTGATAGCCCACACATAATATTTCCAACTCGATAGTCCCCCCCCCCCAGGAATTTTGTTACTGCTATATTTTTCCTATATGTGGGGGAATGTAAATGCATAAGTAACCTCCTCATTAGAGTTCAATTTCTTCTCTCCTGAAAATTCTTGAAGTAGGCTAAAGAGGTAAAACAATCTACATCGATTTTTTAAATTAATATATAACTTTCTCTACTATATATGTGAAAAAGTAAAGTCTCTTCAGGGAGCACTAAGGATTATATCTTAGGTGTGGTTTGATCTCGTTTTGGAATGTCGTATAACGTCAGACTCTTTAAATGAAAGAACTAATTTTTTTCCCAAATTAGTATTCAGAAATTTAGGGAATAACTATAAAAACCATTGTTCACAAGTTGCATGAGGGTCTAGTCAATGGCACAAGTGTAAGTAGTGAAACAGGTTTTATACGCAACAGTTATGAGATTCTGTAAATCCTGGTAAAAATTTGATTAGCATGTTCAGGGCTGGGTAAATACCATGATTTCCTTTTAATTCTACATTGTTATAAGTTGGTTATCTTTAAAATAAAATTCAGATATGAATAAATTATATTTTAACTCAGAAATAACTTAATTTTTTGCAACTAATAACTGTTGTTTGGTTGTTAATAGATGCGGAGGCAGAGGGAAGACATGCAGGTGAATGTCGCAGGGTTGCGGAGGAACATTAAAAACCTGGCTCATAACTACTCGGATGCACAGGTATTTACTTTAAAACTCATTGTGTTTGTATCCAAATCACCAATGAATAAAAGAATAATTATATCCGTCTATGTGACTTTTTGTAATTTAAATAGTTTACTTATTTTACAAGACACATTTCGGAACTCGTTCCATCTTCAGATTGTCGTAATAGCACTTGGCTACTAGTATATGGGAATCTCAATGGGTTAAGTTTTGATTTTTTTTTTTCAAAGAAGAAATACTTCTACAAACCGTCAATTATTTTATTATAATGATTTTATATACATATGTTCTTAGACACAATACAAAGACAAAGTATGTCTTAAAGTAAATAAAAGAATAATTATGTTCGTCTATGTGACTTTTTGTAAGTATTTTACTTTCTTTACATGATGTGTTTCGGAACTCGTTCCATCTTCAGATTGTCACTCTGTTGAGGTCGTTATTACATTAAAATAAATTACAATGCCCTTAAAATCTCATTAAATAGCTCAAGCCCAATTTTCTGGTTTTACTTATTACATTAAAAATAGAAAATATAATAAAAAAACTATTCACCTTATTTTCTATATATTAATTTTAGTAAATTCTTCTCCCATTCCTGGCAAATCTAAACTTCTGCTGACACGTTTTGTATCAACTCTATTTTCAAAAGCTTTTACGTACTTATAAAAAGTCTATAAATATTTAACAGTCCCGTGAAAGAATCGACATCCCTAAGTAACCTCTATATACCTACACTACCTTAGGCTCTGCCCTCGTCTGATTTGGTTAACACTTACTGCTATGTTATTAATTTCCATAATTCATTGCTTTAGTTAAGTTTATCCAATAATGTTAGATTTTTAAACATTTTATTTGACTAATTATTTATATGTGCATTTACAAATATATTGTAGCCTACTTTTAATTTAATTTTTAATATTTCCAAATTGTCCAATATGTTTTGCTGTCTACCCTTGCTACAGTAATGTAATAATTTCATACAATCTTACATTTCTTTTGGGTTATGCTCTTCCTTTGACATATGGATGGGAAATTTGAATCTTACCTTCCATATTTGTAAGATCTAATGTGTTCCATAAATTGTGTCTAAGTTTACGCTTCATTTGAAAGATTTAAAATGGAACAATACAGTATTATTTTTAGATGACACCATTTTAAAATGCAAACCTTGTACATACAATATTCGGCCTAATTCCAAAGATCTTTATTCATGATGATTGGTCAAACATTTGGGCATAACTATGTAACAAACGCAGACAAAATAACCCAGTTGAAATAGGACTAAAATGTTGTCTCATTAAACAAAAATTGTAATGATGGGATTTTGTCTTGTTTGTAGATAAAAGTAAGAGAAGCTACCAGTAATGACCCTTGGGGACCCAGCAGTACTCTCATGTCTGAGATTGCTGACCTTACCTATAATGTTGTGGCCTTCACAGAAATCATGCAGATGATTTGGAAACGCTTAAACGACCACGGAAGAAACTGGCGTCATGTTTATAAAGCATTGGTTTTACTTGAATACCTTATTAAGACTGGAACGGAGAAGGTGAGTTGTATAAATTCCGTCACATTGAAATACAAAAATGTTTATATTTTTCTGTATGAATTTTAATAATTAATTTTTAACGAGTTTTATGACAATTACTACTTAATTATAATTTTCTTTACTATTGCTTCATCAACATTTAATTGAACTCTGTGAAAGCAGTTATGAGAAATTCAACTTGTAACAATAATGTTTATGCTTGTTTACAACTTGTAAACAGGTGTATGAAAATAACTCGGATATCAACCATTCATTGTTTTACTTACAAGCCGACTGCACTTTCATCAGGTTTATTGTTAATCTTCAACTTATAGAATTTAGTTGATAAAACCAAAGACACACCAGAGATGGTGATCCAAATTTCGTTGAAAATCATTAACACCTTATAACTGGCAAGAGGGAGTTGGGTAGGAATTTACACGAATGGATCTATGTGGAAGGATGAAACAAGACGCTTCACTGAAAACTTTTACCAATACTTTACATTGAATTCAAATGCTACAATGTTTGAAGCAGAATTATTTGCAATTACTGAGTGATACTGGTTGACTCTAAAATCAACAGCAGTAAATAATGATACACCGAAAGGTACTCTCATTCAATCTATTAGTAGGAAATGCAAGATCGTTAAAAACAACATAAAAATATAACTTTGGAGTAGTTACCTTTACACAGGGATATCGAGGGCAATGAAGTAGCTGATAGTTTGGCTAAGAAGGGAAACTCTTACAACAAAAACCTAAGAGAGTGTTAAAAGAAAAAAAAAAATCCCTAAATTATGTATCATCTGGAATTTGTTCCAAAATGAAAGAAATCTTTAAACAACAAACAATATGAATAAATACCACACTTATACAAAGGTTATCGAAGATCTCTAAAGAAAAACATCAGTTCCAACCTTCCGTCTCTTTGGATATGACTGCCTAATGGAACATTTAAATAGGATTAGTATTTTTGATTCTGACAAATACACATTATGTGACTGCAACCATTCAAAGATTATCTTGGTCTCCAATAACCTGTACAAACAGAAATATAGAAGAAAAGATAAGCTGGGCTATGCTGGAAAATCTTCTTTTTTTAAAATTAGTTTCTAAAAACAAAATTTTTTAAAGGATAGTGTTAGTGACCAAAAATAGAGATCAGAAGTACGGAAAGTTTATACTATGCATATTTATAAGTATATACAATGAAATTAAACTAAATAAATTTGGAAGACTCGATATGAATTCTGTCAAGCTCCCGGACATTACACCTCACTACTTCAATGATATCATAGGATTTTTGTCTGCCCAGCAGACCAAGATCTGCACTGTCTTCTTGATGACATGCTCTCCTGAACCCAGTTGTGATTGTGGTTAGCCTGGCTGTGGCAATCAAAGATTCAACTATGGTGATCCCAGGTTCCGAGCATGGCAGCTGTGCCTTGAACGCTTCACAAAATTTAACTTGGATATTCTTAACATAATTAGGTAAACTTTTGTATCTTCTTCTGCGAGTTCATGAAGGAGTTGTGAAGAAGCTCCAAACATCTCTATTCTTTCTATCCGTTTCATGACCCACTTCCTTCGCTTTCAGTTCAACATCTGCAGTACAAATCTCAGCATCCGCATCAAAACATCACGTCTCGCATTGATAGATGACATTTTAAAAAGTATTACAAGTGCTAGTCTTCAAGCTCTGTCCGACTGGTTTTCTCGCTGCTGGAACCAGCAGTGAGATCCAGCTGCTAGTAAACCAAAGCCATATGACAAGGGCTTAACCAGAGTAATTTTGTACACTACAGAGTTTCTAAATTTTTAATTTTTTAAGTGAACGTGTGAGTGCTATCCTTTAGTTCATTTGTTTGAAAGAAGAGGTCTCATCTCAGCCAAAATGGGCTTTTTGTACTTAAACCATCAGAACAGATGATTTATCCCAAAGCAAAGTAGAACGATATAGGGGCAAACATTTTCCTTTTAAAGAAATAAAAACATTTTATTATAAACTTTGCTGAGAAACACTTTCTATCTTATCTAAATGAATAGTGCAAGTATTGTTGTTACTCTAATTAAGCTTTAATCCGCTAAATAGGCATTTTAAAAATTTTCCGAGACTAGCTTTGAAAATAATAAGCTTAAATCTTGTGAAACTCAAGTGGGCCTACAATTTGTAACAAGAGCAAAATCACCAGATATGTTCTTTTTCTTTTTTTTTCTTTCTTTTTTACATAAATATGGAAAAGTAATAAAATGAGTACTTGAACCAGCTGAATGTGAACATGCTAGGTCAGCTCCATTGTGGAAGCAAAAAAAACGTGATAATGTAGACCCTATGTGCAAAATTTGAAATTCATATCTCAAATGGGTTCTGAATTGTATTAGATTTTGTGAAAAACCCATATAGCCAAATAGACAGAAAACAATCTGTTTCTCAACAAGATTTACTTCTTTTAATGTCCTCTCATGCTCACAATTATTTACTTTTCCTGAAACAGGCTCTTCGTACGAGGCTCGTTATTGCCGAATCTCATTAACAAAATTAGCAATTAAGATATTAAACTTATGGGTTGCAAATCAGGGCTGTGTAAGTTCTATCATTACACCATCAATTACATTAACCCTTTGAAAGTTACAGGCTAATATATCGGCTCAGTAAAATAACATCTTTAAATGCCCGATGGCCGACAATTCGGCGTTGTTGTTTTAGTTTGCAGAAAGCATATTTTCTCTCAATTTCTATGAAATATGTTTTTAATGAAAGATAATACATTTAAATTAAAACTGCTAAACAATATATTATATATAGTTTAAATTAACATTATTATTGATGAAATTAAGTAGGTGGTGAGTGCGACAGCTGATAGTTGTTCAGTATACTAAAGTTTGCCACTTTATGGGGAACATTGTTTTGAGAATATTAATTTTTTTTATTGTGTTTTATTTTTATATCTGTTGTGTAAAAGTCAGCATGAGTAACAAACAACGGTTACGTTTAAATTAAAAAAATGAAATAAAAAATTAATTTAATAAAATTTTTTTTTTTTTTTAAATCAATAAAACATTCATCTGTGGTTCAAAACTTAATACAGATGCATCTTTTGCAACCAGACTACAACAATTTATTCTTCTTTTATTATCTATACTGATTGAGGAAGTGTTCAGAATATTCCAGAACTTTATTGTGTTTTATTTTTGTGCAACTAGGTACTAAGGTCGGCATGTCGTGTCTCCATACAAAATCTAAACATAATATGCTATGTGTCCTATTAAATTCTAACCAAAAACCATTGAAAAACTAACAAACAAGAGTGTAAATCGTCAATCATTGAAGTTACATTCTTGTGAAACTTTCATCAAGAGGACAGTAATGTTCTTTTTGTATAGATGAAAATAATTCTAGGCCAAGTGAAAGTGAATCAAAATTTGATCTTTTTGGTATGGATGAGATAGATGAAGATCTGGATTTGACGCTAATTTTGATAATCCTGGAATTTCCTAAATCTTACATAAGATTATTATAGGTCATATTGTGCAGATATGTTAACCTCTTGACATGGATCCATCCTCTGTAACCAAATTGCTACAACACAGTCTCCTTTTTATACCCTCTACTGAATGAGAAAGTGAACAGTGTTCTACTACATAATACCAAGGGCCACTTTCCAAGGTATGACTGTGTCTCCTGGCCAAACAGAATTTATACAGCGTATGTTGTCTAGTACAGACTACTAATGACCATGACCACTGTGTACAGTGTGTAAGTCTAGGGTTACTATTGGTCTACTTTTAACAAGGTTGGTATAGTTACAATAATAACGACAATTAGTGATAGTAACAAAAGTTACTAATTGCGTGACTGATCGACTTTAGTTAAAAGTGGGACAATAATCTTATTTAACATCATATCTTCTTCAAATTTTCAGTAGTGATACTAAATACTATGACGTCTACAGTGAATATCATAAAAACTGTGAAATATTTTTAAAATATGCTTTTGTATTTTAAAATAAAATTTTTTTTGTAATTTTTTATTTCTATTACATAAACATTATTGTAAAAGCATTATAAAAACAAACAAACAAAAAAACAAATACTTTGATAAAATTATACATCTCTTTGTTGTAACACCTTGTCAACATTTTATTTTTGACACTGGTTTTCTCAGATACAACTACTATTTATTCCATGGCCTTTTTTAAAATCAACTTATAATATTTTGTCTGACCTTCAAAGGCATAACCATCTGAGAAAGATATTTCTAAACCAAAATTTCCGTTTAGTAGACCTGTGAAAAGTATATAATTAATTGTAAATAATTAAAATTGTAATTTTCAGTATGAACAGTTTGGCAATAGTAGAATGAACTCTTATCACTATGTGCCTTATCAGTAATTCTCTTATCAGTTGTCTAAATTTCATATACTAGGCATTCAATAGTTTTGCTTATAGGTAACAGATGGCCATCTGATTATAGATTCAAAATCTTTGTTAACCAATAGTCATTATAAATCTTTGTATATGTATAGGATGATCAAAAAGTACTGACACCGTTAAATAAATAAAGGATAGTTAAAATATTCAGCATCCATCCTGTTTTCATTATATGCAGATCGCTAAGTGTAATTATATTTATAACATTTTGATTTGGGAAACTACAACAGGAATAAACTTATTCCTATAAACTTAATAAACTTTATTTTTTTTTAATTTAGAAAAATCAACGGTAAAAACATTGCACAAACTTTCTCTCTGACCCATCTTTCAAAATCAATTCAAAATGAGCCCAAAGGGATCACCAAGTGTTATTTTGGTAGTTGTTAATCAAATGACACTGTCATTTGAAAACATATTTAAATAAAGGCATAAACTTCCTTTACCTTTGTCATAAATATACCCTCAACGTAAGTCGTATTTGATTAAAATCGAGCTTTTAATGACAGCGATCAAAGTTTTTTTTGACAGTTATTCCCGAACAACAATATTTATTATATACTTATTTGGGTCATTAATGTTCACATTTGAGTCAAATTTCAATGATACCGGTTAAGCCGATTCTGTGAGATACAAAGCCTCTTATACAATATACCTATGGCTGATTTTTACTTTTTACCGATAAACTTATGAACGGGTTTTTTTTTATATATATATAAAGAGATCATGACCAGTACGGTTTGTTTGGTTCCCTAGAGGTTTGTTTGAATCTTGAGATAAAATCGTATATTTTTTTTTCTCTTGGCAGCTACCCCCAAATTGTGAGGTATATGTACAACAAAATTTATTTAAAATTTCCGAAATACGGCCAAAATATGCCCACATACCAAATGTTATTAAAATTAGTCCATGCGTTTGGGCTGTAGGGTACTGTATAAGATGACAGACTGAATTCATTCCATAAAGCACTCTTGGACTCTGAGAACTTTCTATATCTGAAAGGAAAAAAAAAAGAAAGAAAAAGAAACATCTATTTTTAAACCTATCACGTAACTTCTCTATGCTGCATACATAGGCTTATGTGATAAAATAAAAAATGGTTGGTAAATTTAAGTAAAGGCTCCTGTTTGATACAATTTTTGAACAGTTTTCCTATCTCTGAGGAATAGCTTCATTAGTGGTAGTGGAGTTTGGTGATCTCCAAATGTTAATACTAATGTCGGCAAATGAAATTCATGTCAGGTGCATAACAAGTATTTGATAGTCTGTAGTGATTTTACCCACACAATATATGAAGTATAGGGTAAGTTGCAATAAATTTTGACTCCTTCATGAAACCAAAAAAGTGATTTTTGCATACGGTCTATCAATTGTATTGTTGTCTTATACATAAGCTTGATAGTAGCCATAAAAATTGAGATACCATCATGGAATTTGTTATACAAAACAATAGTATGCTCATATAGAATGCTATTGAAATTCTGAAAAATCAAATTTAAAATGTCAAAATGGTGGCCATTTTAAACAGGTTTACTGTTCATATCTCGTGTGTTATTCAACATATAACACACTGAATTACATACAAATTTGTTGATTTCAATTCTGCATGTAATGTTACCAATCCCCCACCTCTCTACGATGACAAATGGTGAAGTTATTGTCAAAAATATAATTTAAAAGCTTGACCTTCCAAGAAAATGTGATATTTGTATAGTTATGCAGTGCCAAGTTATTGGGTTGATCATAACGAGTGGAGCCGCCTTCACATATATACAGTATTGGGATGTACAGTAAAGATATACACAATTGTGTGGTTCAAAAACTAAGTAATAACTGTTTGAGAACAAAATGTAGTTTCAGATTTTAGTGTAACGTTCAAAGGGTTAAGCATCTTACATTTGAATAAGTAAGACTTGTACTTTTTCAAGCCTGGTTTTTGCACAGTGTATTTAAATCCGTAGCTGAAAATTTAGTTTGTTTAAATGAGCAGGGCAGCAGTTATGTCCAATCTGTTAAGAATCAACCATTGATTCTTTCCTTGGTTCTTTTGTTACAATAAAACAAGATGGTGTTTGATTTTATAATTACTAAGTATCTTTTATTTTTCTGTATATATATATTCGCTGTACAATTTCTTTTAAATACAAATCTCTTTTATTTAATAAAATTTATCTCTTAGTGTTTCAAACCAACAAATCCATTATCATTATCAAATCATAAACTCAGAATGATTCCAACTATCGTGACTCTACGTTTATTTTAGTCTCGAAAATTACAAGTTCTTATTTGACACATAAAGTTTGGTCACTGAAATCCTCGAATTTCATCTTGGCTATCTTCTAGAACCCTGCTGTCGGGTCACTCCTTAATGATTAACCTGGTTTCTTCCACCCAAGAGTTTATAACCTTGACGTCCACCACACTTGCAAGGCAACTTATTTTGTCAGTTTTCCAGCTTTGTCACAATAATTGTTTATCATTCTGACTTCTCAAAAGAACTTGTACTATTATTCTAAGTAAATTATGTTTCTAATTACTAACATGTTTTTAGTCTGGCTACCTCAATGGGGATTTTTTAAAGTTTTCTTTCCATAACTGTCTAATACTAGACCAGGTCTTTCCTTCATAAGACTACCATTGAGAAGTGTTTTTTTTTTTTTTTACAGAGCCCGTTTTGTACCATTGTGTTCTCTTATTATAAATTTTCATCCTTCTCTTATTTTCCCATATATACATAGTATAGAAAAAGTTATGCAATGGGTTAAAAAAATCACTGTCAAGATCTGTTTTATGGACCCCTGAGTTCAACAAGTTGTTTTAGAATGATGTATGTTGTAGTGCTGTAGTGGATCTAACAATGCAAACACGTAGATCTATTTAGGCCATATCTTGGGACACATTTTGTTACATGAAAAGTTGGTATAATCGCCATTAAAAAAATTAAGGTTTTCTTAAAATCGGCTACAGCGATTCGATCAAATTTTGATCACGTCTTGGTTATAAAGACCCAAACAACATATTTTTTGTGATCTCTCCGAAAATGCCTGTTATAAAATATGAAAATCAATGGCCCAAACCTACATGCACAAGCGAAGCGAGTTTAGGAGCATATTTAAATAGTTTTGAAGACAACATTCATGGTTCATTTTCATTTTTTGAATGACAACTTCTGATCTGACATTTTGTTAATGTTTTTATTTAGTTTTGGGAATGGGCGAGTGAGAAAAGTTTGCTATGTTTTTGGACTATTTATTTGTAATTAATGTTGACAAATCCCAATATATGAGACGGTACATACTGAATACATATCACCTTACAAACTACTAATATAAAGCAAAACACCTTTTTTCTGTTACAGGTTGCTCAACAGTGCAAAGAGAATATTTTTGCAATTCAAACATTAAGAGACTTCCAATACTGCGAGGAAGGTAAAGATCAAGGCCTTAATGTTAGAGAGAAAGCTAAACAGTTAGTGTTATTATTGAAAGATGACGAGAGGTTACGGAATGAAAGAACAAGAGCATTGAAAGCTAAAGAAAGATTTGCTCAGACTGCATCAGGATTTGGTAGTGATACAGGATTGGTAAGTGAAGTAGATTTTACTCTCTTTGGATGTGGTAGTACAGTTTCCTTTCATGTTTTTAAGAGTTGTGCAAACATCTAAAAAATATTTAAGCTAAAATATATACAGCGTTAAATAAGTTCCGGGAAGGCTTAATATTTTTTTAACCATTACAGATAGAGCTACAAAGCTTTGCACATTTTTAATGGAAACCAAAACCTATTTTAGTACATATTCAGTGGGCCACTACCATTTCCAGGGGGATGGCCCACAAAGAGTAAGTAGCTTAAATGAAAGCATAGGTCGAGTTGTACATCGAATTAAAGGACTTTATGAGTAGAACACAATGTCGCAAACCCGACCTCAAAAGGTTCACCCTATATAAATTAGTGTGGGTTTAAAGTTTATATTAAATCAATCAAGGAAAATGGATTAACCATATTAAGCCTAAAAGAGAAAGTTGTTTATTTTATTTTAAATTAGTAAAATGCATGGATTAGTAAAATGGGTTCAGCAGACGGTTAGTAATGATAAAAATAGCTTCTTTTTTTTTTTTTTTTTTTACATATTCTGTGTATTTTAGTTTCTTGAAATAGTCCCAAATATTGACAGTAAAGATCATTTGCTGGCAGACTTACTGCCATGCAAGCAGTGCTCAGCAATCCGCTAATGCAATGGATAAAATCATGTGAGCGCTGCTCGCCAAACCACGTTTACAAGTAAAGATGAAAAACCCATAGGCTATCATCTCCTAATAAAAAGAAGTGGGAAAATGTAAAATAAAGACCCTTAGCCTTCGAATAGTGTTTGGGTCAGAAGAAAACAAGAGTTGGTCAAGGAAGACCTGATAGGAGAGATGAAAGATTAGGATCTAATCCCAGACTAATAGATCCAGCAATCCTCATGATTGATACACGTGTACTAGGGCATTAAACGGAGTGGAGTGTTACTACCACAGAAATAATGAGTTTGTCCTGGAGCAGTTTTTTTTTTACTTTGATGGTTAACAAATTCTACAATTGTTGCTCAATATTGTGAAAAAATTATTTATGTCAATTTGTTGCTACCATTGTAGTAGACAGCTCTGATTTATGTCTGTTGTATCTGTTTTCAGGATGCAGTGTCTCCGTCCAGTCCGAATTACCCAGCGGTGAGTAATTTTCATAGTACATGATGTATATCAAGACTTTCCACACCTAACTACAATCTTAAATTTTATTTTTTTAAGAATAATATTCAAGCAGAATACATGGATAGTTATGTTTATAAACATATATGCAATTTATATATATATATATATATATATATATATATATATATATATTAAATATATATATTAAATAGGCTAGACCTTAACACATCAAAGCATTGCAGCTTTGTTAGTTCCATTATATACCTATCTTTTCTAGCATTAGAGTTATCTGTGTTTTCGACTATGTCTAAAAATCCTCAGATGGAGTTTCCTGACAATAATCTTGCTTTAAACTTAAGTTTACACTACAAAATATGTTATGTCCTTTGGGCAGTTTTTCACATTATACGGTGAAGGTATTCCAATGCTTGACTTGTCGATTTTGGATGGATTTGGTTAAAATTTTCCATGAATGTTGTAGATATGTATGAAAGTATACCACAGAATATTCAAGTAAATACCTTAAATGCAAACAAAATGGCGGCTATTTAAAATAAAATACAGTTTTGGGCTATTATATCAACTTATTTTTATTAACAGCTGTTATGGTGCATTGTTGATTAGTTTAAAATTTTTACTCTATGAAAGTTTACCCCTCTTTTTGTTGTTTTAATTATGTTTTTTATTAATAGAACATAAAGTAATGTGCTCTTCATGGGGTAGCAAAAATCTCCTAATTACCTAATATCTCTCTAAACCAAATTCGATTAGTAAAGGCACCTTAATCATCGGTTTTACCAAATCTACAATTCCTGGAATCGTTAAAAAACACAACATGAAAATTTACAAGAGTCACACTGTCCCTTCTTGAAGACGACCCAAACAGAAGAGTGAAGTTTTGTACTAAAGTCATTGAACATTACGAGACTGACCCTGAGTGACATCTTCAAATTGTGTTTTCTGCTGAATCAAAATTTTATTGCAAGGGCTTGGTAAGTCGGCAAAATTGCAATTATTATATTACCAACCCTAATGTAATTGAATAAGTAAAAGAACTGAGAAGTAAGGACATTACGGTTTGAGCAGCAGTGTCAGTTAATATGATATCAGCAGTGTCTACGAATAATACGATTAGGTTTGGAGCACCGATGCCTAAGATATTTCTGAGAGCACTATGAATGGAAGTAGGTATCATAGTTATTGAATCAACATTTGATTCCATACCTCACCGTTACAAAAACAGAGTCTTGCATCTTCCAGCAATATGGAACAACTCCACACTATGCTAATCTTGTGAACAATGGACTTGCAGGTCAATGTATTGGGAGGGGATGTGAATTTATGTATGTGAATACATGATCTCCAGACTTAAAAGTTAGTGACGTCTTTTTTTTTTTTGGTTGAAAGATTGACACCACCAATACAGATGAGGAACCAACACAATTATTGAAAATGAAATACTTAAGATCCCACAACATTTTTTCTGGCATTTTTTGTGTTTGTTTTGAAATCCTTCCCAATTTGAATAGTGATCATTGTTTCTTTTTGATATTTTATTATGGATTATTGTTTCCTCTATTACCAACTTAAAAATAAATAAAATTGGTAAATTGTTTGATGTGATAACAATGTAGTTAATACAAATAAGATAATCTAAGAACCTATAAATTGTGTTTTATTTTAAACTGCTGCTGAACATTCTGTGGTATCATTTTAAACACGTCTACAACAGTTGTGCAAACTTTTAATCAAATCGGTCCATAAACAACTTTTCCATGACAAGTCAAACATTGGAGGTGACGATGCCTTATTTTCCATTGTTTTACAGCAGCCTTCACATACGCACATGATTTTACATAGAGGTTGAGGACCGACCAATATTTCTTTGGGAAATGTACTTGTCTTTAATGTAATAGCAGATATTTCTTGTTGAAACTCCATATTCAAGGATAAAATAAAGCAAAAGCTTAAAGTTTCAAATATTTAATAGTATAAATGAGCTACAATTGTTTCGCCTTGCGGCATGTTGCCCGACGATGCCGCAAGGCGAAACAATTGTAGCTCATTTATATTATTAAATATTTGAAACTTTAAGCTTTTGCTTTATTTTATCCTTAAATGTACTTGTTTTCTTAATTCCTTTGATGTCTATGTGTGTTGAAACCCTTTGCCTTGTTTTGTCTTGTCAGTTTTATGGGGTTTTATCTACAATTCCTGATTGGGAACAGACGGGTTTAAATTTAATAAGGCTGCAATAACATTTAATTTAGCCTACCCCTCTGTAAATATGAAGATAAACTCAACAAAGTGGGCGCTTCTCTCATTTTCCTGAATGCATATGAGAATTGGAATTATTTCAGCTCCAAATATTAAGACTAAGATTAAGCCCCGATATCTTGGTATCTCTCCATATATGTAATCTGGAGTTCTTTTCTTTTCTTTATTAAGTTAGTCCAGTGGTTTGGTTTATCAAACGTTACGTTCTCTGTTTGAAGTTATTTGTTAATGATGGAAGTTCAATTTTATTATTATACATTTTTCGGATATTTGCCATCATTTGAGTGTTAAAAATTCAAAACACGACGTTTCGGGAATAAGAATCAATTCCCGTTATCAAGTGACTAAAAACTATAGAAACATGAAACTAGAAACTAAGCCTACGTGAGAAGTAAAATTAAATAAGAATACCACCAACCTTAATATCTAAGCATGCACCTCAGAGCTGAAACTAAATTTTATTATAATATCCCTATTACTAATAAACAAGCTGAAACTTTACCTGTTAAATCGCTACAAGGGGTTGTAACCCGTTCTCCTGCTAGGAAGCTTAATACAACTAACAATAGGCCACTCCCCTAACAGTTTGTCACGCCTTCTGGACCACGTCACTTGTTGCTGTATCTTTGATACAACAACACGTACTTGCCGTTAGTTGTGTGTGTACCGTGATTGTGTTTTTTGACTTCTCAGTTTCAGCTCTGAGATGCATGCTTAGATATTAAGGTTGGTGGTATTCTTATTTAATTTTACTTCTCACATAGGCTTAGTTTCTAGTTTCATGTTTCTTTAGTTTTTAGTCACTTGATAACGAGAATTGATTCTTATTCCCGAAACGTCGTGTTTTCAATTTTTAACACACAAATGATGGCAAATGTCCAAAAAATGTATAATAATAAAAAAAAAGTTATGTGTTCAAGCCTAGTGAGGAATACAACATAAGGATGTAAATAGGGGTGCAATTTATAACCAATTTTGGTTACAAAACCTCTGATTTGGTTCCCCTTTTGCAAACTCCAACATTGCTCTAAAATTAATTATCTATGATACTCTATGTAGAAATTACATTAATATTGTGAATTTTAGCAATGTAAAAAAAAGAATGTTCAGAAACAAACATTATATTCAAATTTGAATTTAAATTTTCGTTAATTTGATATTATATATATATATATTGATATATAATTATATATATATATATATATATAGGTTTTTTTACATCCCCAGGTTGAGGTATTAAACTGAAAAACAATAGGGCTTCAATTGTCCGTTCTCTAGCTATAATATTCGGTAGCCTCCATCAGAGGCCTCACCGGCATCGACCTAAAGGTCTTTTGCTTAGTAATATTTTGTTCGAAGTTTCAAACATGGTAGATGGAAAGAGTCAGCTTTACTGTAGGTCATCCATTGTGACATCTTTCTTTTTTCTGCCCTTTTTTTATTCATATCAATCGAGGTAAGATTTGGTATATCTCCTAGGGCAAACAATTAGACTCCGCATCCTGTCTAATTTTTTCAGCAGTTGATGATTGCTTGGTCTTCGATCACCATACAATTATGGGATTTAATTATGATTGGCCTAAATGCAACAGTGTAGCTTGCAAATCCTTCTATTTTCCCACAAGTCCTTCTCATCACCAATCAACCCTGGTGATGAGTGTGTTAATGTGCTGTGTGTATATGTTTTACAGGATGCTGTTTCTCCGTCCAGTCCCAGTTACCCTGCTGTGAGTATTTTACCAATTTATCACATTCTTTAAAGTAGGTTCCATTTCATTTCAGGGGACTGGTATAGCTCAGTTGACGGAAGCGCACTTATCTTGCTGTAGTTTGGACTAGTGAACCGTCAAAGGTTAAACATGGGTTCGAGCTTGGTTGATGGTGTTGTTTTAATCTGCGTGTTATGCTACTCCTCCGTCTTCATTAATCTAACGGGTATAAAGACTTTAAATAACAAAAAAAAATCATTTCATTTATTTTAGTCGTGGACAGAATACAATTGTATGGCCACTGTTGTAATTATATTTTATACAAATATACTAATTTAAAGTGCAATGATAATATAGTATATGATCACTGGTCAGCGGAGATTAAATAAAATTCAATAGTTTTGCTCCTTTGGATATCACTTATTCAAGTTTTGAGTTGACCAAGATGGTCAAGAATAATTATAACAGAGATTGTGGCCCAAGATGGCCGTAATGGTGATTGTCAAGCGCTGACTCATTGCTACAGGCTGCTGTTACTACTGATTTACGGGAAATGATAAATTAATATTTAGAGAAATAATGTCACTTGGGTGACAAAAAATTGTTAAGCTGAAATATTGTCAGTTGTAATTATTTTGTTGTAAATTAAATTTTGATTTATTTTATCAAAGTGCAATCAGAAAGCTAGAGTCAATCCACGGTCCTTGAATGGACACACCTCATATTTAACCCCTATATTAAATTTCATTTGCCTCCTTTTATTTAGTGCTATTTTTGTCTGCTACGTCTGTAAGTTGTTACAAAATCTTCAAGATACATCTGTTCCCTTGGGAGACGCTAATTTAACTGGTCTGCCTCCTTCCCTTTGGCTGGGGAAATTATCTACTGATTAGATTTTTGTATTGTAGTATATTTAAACGTCTACAAAGAATTGAACTGGACTCTTAATTTGTTCGTAACATTACTCAGTTTACCGATTCAGAACGTCTAGCTTTGTTCCTTGAGTGGGGAAAATGTCTGTCGAACAAAGATTCAAGCTCTGTAGATGTTAACCTAACCTTACCTGTTTGTGGAATAATATTAAATAGCATGGATATTGCAACAAAACGGCCTACTGACGTAATAAACCGACAAAACAATTTTGTGTGGTTTTATTCCATTTTCCAACAAAATATCCTGCTTGATCATAGAAATACTAATTTAGTTTCTTTTTTATCCACTTGAAGCACGGCTTTTTCATGCTTTAGTTGACTTGTCATAATATTCAATATATAATTGTAGCTTGTTATTGTAAGGTTATGTCCATGCTCCTTTATAAATATTATTTATAGGTTGTTTTGCAGTTTATACACTTTCTCTGTAATTATGTTAAATTAGTGAGCTTGTGAATATGTAAGTATGTGAAGGTTAAAGTGGTTTTAGTTACCAGTTTCATGTTTTGTAAGTGTTTGGGTAGGTAACCAATTTGTTACATTCTAGGCTGTTTACCACTTTTATTGTTACAAATATTACTTGTTAATGATCCCATCATACTAATGGAGTGACATTTTGGTGATTATGTTCCACCTATAGAAAAAAAAACAGCAAATGCAACAAAGTGTTGTGTTGTATGTTTTCAAAATAAAAGAACATATTACCAGTGCTAAGAATGTGTCTTTGGAATTTGGATGTGTGGCGCTCAGTGCTTAAAATTTTTTTCACACAGTGAAAACTATTTATGAAACATTTTAAGTAAAATTAAAATATGGTTTTGTGAACAAGTATAAATAGCAATAGAACTAATATAATTAAAATAATTTATTTATGTAAATTGAAATCAGTGAATCAAGCATTCAAGAATTGCTCAAGAAGGTTAGGTTAGGTAAATAAAAAATCGAACATTAGTATTACTGATACAGCATGTTTTAAAAAACTGATCTTAAGTCATTATTAACATAAGAAAATGATTTAGAGTGATCAAATAATCAGAATGATAGAATGGATCAAAATAATGAAACTGGGAAATAGTTAAACAACGTAGACACAAAATTTTAGCATGACATCAATTTATTGCACAATTTACTGAAGTTTGACGTGTTCAGAATTTAAAGCGCTGCTGAAAATTAGCGCAGAAGGAAAAAGTGTTTGCCACGCTTTAATCTAGCAACTGGCAATATTTCAACCCGATACTTTTTTTGTTATTAAAATAGATATTATTTTTCTTATTATAAGTAGTGTTTTGTCTATTGACGGTAAGTATCCATTGAAACGGAAGTATGGTACCATTTCAAGTTGCTTGCTTTAGTCATCTCGCCTAGCTTTAAGTTAATATAGATTTGTGTTAATACAAGTAGATATGAATTACAGAACAAAACTAATTACTTTCTTGGCAATGTGCGAGTGATTTAAGTCACTGTATATAAGATAAACAGACATCATTCCAAAAACCACTTTGTTAAATTCAAGAAGCCTCAAAATGGACATCTTTGCAAAAAAACTCCACATTGAATATTGATACATCCATAACAGACTGCATCAGCTGGAATTTTCTCGACAAGTATCAAAAGACTGTATCTCTCCATCGCACAGTGCTTTGTCTGTCAATGATAATTTAGTCTAACATAATTTGGATTTGGAATATTGTAGAAGGTTTTGTACCTTAGTTGAAAATAAAAAAATAAAAGGGTTTGGTCTGAACATAGTTAAGATCTTTTTTCTATGATTCGAACTAACAGGGTTGTCAGATGGACCATACTATTTGTTTTATTATTAAGTCCTTAAATCTAAAATATTCTGACGTTCCTGACCATTTTATATAGACATAATCTATTATGTGATTAATATATCTCACTTTGAATATCACACATCTTGTGGTTCTTTTGCAGATATTATCAGCATGATATGGTAAGTTATATATTCAATATGATAAGTTTCTGAATAAATTTGTATTTACTTCCAAAATTGTAAAGTATTTTTGAATCATCCTGGATTTAAATATTTTAATTTAATTTTGTAATACTGTAAAAATATGTATTTTGTTACAGTTTAGAGAGTCGTGGAATTCCTGTACGCCAGAACCCCAGGCTACGACAGGTATTCGTAAGTCTAAAATTTTATTTTATTTCATTTTAGTTGTACATGTATGATCAATGGTGTTATATAATTAAAAAAAAACCAGTTTTTGTCTATTTTCTGCAAAACTTCAAACATCCGTTGCAAAACCACATCTTATCTCTTTTTATAAGTAGGACTGCAAATTTGTTTCTGTAAATCGGTATTTACTTGCTAATCAAAAAGCTAAAAAATGTATAATATTAGTAATTATAAAAAATGGACTTTCAATCACGCTATTATTTGGTTTACTTTGTAATAAAATTGGGGATAACAATATGAGTTATATTGTTTGGTAATCAATATTATTGTTTTACTTCCGACAAAATACTTTGTTACTTACTTTGTTCTTACGACAAAATATTAGGAATGTAAAGTACAAAAGAAATAGACAATAAAAATTATAATCACTAAAATTAAATAAATAAATTCTATTTAAAATTAATTATTTTCAAGAAAATGATGTTACAACGATGATTATCCACACTTGTTTACAAAAAGTTACTGTTACTGAACTGTAAGACTTGTATTCTAAGCATCAAGGCAGTTCAAAATATCATAAAATCAAGGAATAAAATAACAAGAAATTAATTTCAAAATTAAGAATGTCATTAAAAATTATTTCTTTTTTGCTTAATGTGTTAGGGCGTCCAATTCTCTTACAGATTGTAAAAATTCATATATATATATACAACACTGATAATGCCAATTTTATGGTCCAAAGACTTGGACATATTTTTATTAAGGAAGGAATAAATTTCTAAAATAAATTTGTACAGAAAATTTTTGGAGCTAGAGAATCAATGGAATAGTTTTAAGAAATTATGAATTATGTTGTAAATTTGTAGTCAGATATTGTTGGCAAAATGCTGAAAGGCGATGGAATGTGTATGTAGTAATAACACCAAGGAAAATTAAACAGGTCCTGTAAGAAATACTAACAGAGACATGGGATCTGCATGTTTCATATCTAAAATAGGAAAATTGCCAAGATCCTCTGTAAAAATCTCTGGAGGTCATCTTTTAATTTTCGCATTGTCAGTCGCAGATTCCAATAGTTTCCAACAGGTTTCTAATCATGTTTAAACATATAATACCATAATTTTATCTGAGTTTCACTTGTTGATTATCCCCAAAAGCTTTTTAAATGTTAAAGTTTAAAGGTAAAATTCACTGATCTACTTGGTCATTTGGTGACTTCTTGGTCATTTCGGATTGTCACACATTACACAACACACTCACTCAACAGTATTTAGCAGTCAACTGATTAATCCAGGGACTATTTTTGCTTGCACAGAAAGGTCCATTAAGTCAAGGGCACGGAATCTGTTCTCTTGAGATTCAAAATGGCTGAATACTTTCCAAGACAAGACCTTGTAGTTCAGTTGCGCTAAGCTTTTATCCTTGAAAAAAACTTTAGATGATGAACTTAGTCATTGAAACATCATCTTATTAAAAATTAATCTTTTTTTATAGTTGTGTTTATTTTATTTGGTTTTGGTACGGTTCATTCAGCCTTTGTGTATACACCCTTGCAGAGTTGGAAAGTGCGAGACCACAAACTGTGGGAGAAGAAGAACTTCAACTGCAGCTGGCTTTGGCAATGTCTAGAGAAGAAGCTCAACAAGAAGAACAGAAAAGACGTAGTGATGATGTTAGATTACAGTTGGCACTGTCGCAAAGTGAAAACGAATTCAAGTAAGTCTATTAGTTCAGCAAGTTTTAGAAAATAATTGTGATTTCTCTCATGAGAAAAATGAGGCAAAGGCCTATTCAGGGTTAGAAAAAAGTAATTTTATTACCTCCGCTTCTAGTTAACGTAGGAAGTTGTTTAATTATGCAAAGCTTTTAACTGTTGGTTATTCAAAATTGTGGACTTGTATACAGAGTGTTCCAGAAAACAAGAATACATAACTTCAAAAAAATAGCTTATTATTTTTAATTTTTATACAATTTTCATAAAAATACATCTATGAGTACAGAACATCATTTGTTTTCGTTAACATATTAGAAGCCCCTCTGGTCCTATCAGACTGAAAAAGTCACTGTTTCTGAATCACTTTTCTCCAACTGAGCGGTCTATCCAGTTTTGCACATCTGCCACAAGGGCTTATTACGCTCCTTAATGGTTTGTTGACTTCAGACATCCTCATGAGGTTCGAATCTTCCTGACTAGTTTGTCTTGAGGGATGGTGTTTCCTTGTCAAAGATTCAAGTGTCTCAGTTCTTTCTGATAGAAAATCAGGTGATTTGCAAGTACCAAATCCCTGCACAGAGGTATCCCAGTTAATATACCACCTTTTGTATTTGTTATAAGTTTGAGGACTGTTTATTTGTTTTATATTATACCATAAGTCAAATGACCGTGTGTATGTGCAGAATTGACAATCTTCAATAATTATATTTTATAATTGCTATACTATGTTACAGACAACAAGTTGTACCAAAGGAAAACCAAAGTCATATGTTGGACTTATTGGATGTCAGTTTGGGGAATCCTTCACCTACAACTACTATGGACCCTTGGGGCCTTCCACAACCTGCACCAGTCAGGCCTCAGGTAAATATTGTTTGGCGTACATGGTAAGAGTTCAATTTGTATCTATTGCCCATATTTTTATCAGATAATTTGTATTCTCCATAAAGATTATTATTATTATTTTCTTTTAATGTTTATAACCACTTAGAGAATAGAAGCTCTTAAGAAATGTATGTACCAGGTGTCCAAAAAATTCTAAATCACATTCGAAATTTTAAACGAGAGAATACAAAAAGTGCACTTTTGGGGACTTTATAAGGATTAAACATGCTAACTTTTGCTCTGTCCCATAAGTTGGGTTTTTGAGGGGCAATTCATGTGTTGGGTTTATGTGTGGTTTAAATGGGACCACACATTATCTAAAGAGATTAACAAGAGAATTTGGTATTTATGTCTAGATATCCAATGCAAAGTTACCCGATTTTCCAGGCACAGAGCATTGAGTTTATCTTGGCATTCCCAGACCAAACTGACTTTTATTTAGTGGCTACAAGCGCTTTGATTGGTCCCTGACTGTCAATGTAGACTTGAATGCAAGTTAAAAAAAAAAACAGCTTTATGTTTTCTGAACAATTATTTATGGCCAGCCTCAGTCTGGCATACTGTGGCATATGGTAAACTGTGGCATACTGTCTCAGGAGAAACAAATGTTTCAACCCCAGTTTCAGCCCATATACCCCAGCACCAGTACCTTCCTTAGTTTTGGAACCATCAGTGTATTACACCAAATCCACTGAAATACTGAATACACGATCCTTCTCCCCATTGGTTAGTTTGACTTTAAAGTGTTTCGAAAATGCATATTTAGTATCTATCTTATCGGTATCCATTTGTAGGCTTGGGTGGCCATAATTCTGTCGTCCACTTGGAGTGAGGTTTTCCAAAACCCATTGTATTTTAGCCTATAGGCTGCCTTACTAGCCTCCACCATGATAAATAAATCAATGGGTGGAAGCTCTAGCTTATTATTAAGATGTAAGTTCAAAATTATATTTATGACAATATACTTCACTATTTGACATCGTAGGTAAGGGGGCAGAATTGAAATATGCAATTTTTATTTAATTTGGTGTGTTATAAGTGAATAATACATGAGATATGAACAAAAATAGTTTAAAATGGAAGCTGCTATTTTGACATTTTTAATTGGATTTTTCCAAATTTCAATAGTGCTCTGTGCGAGCATAGTATAGGTCTCAATACAAATCTATACTCATGTTCCTAACTTAATTTTTGTGGCTACTAACGTGCTAACTACAACAACGGTGGGTAATTTTCAATTTTCTGAGGTCATTAAATGTAAAGATAAGTCCAAAAATGGAGATAGGATTCTTTGAGATTACTAAAATTATCTCATACTGGGTAAGTAAAAATAAAATTACATCAGCTGTAGTTGTTAGATACCGTACATGAAATTTAGGTTTGTATAGGCCTTACTTGTAATTGCTTTTAACAAGAGTTGTCACTGAATAGTGATTTCCATTTAAAATTTTTAAGTTGTCCGTCCGCACTCTAAAAAAACTATTTGATAAAAAAAAAAGGATTTTTAGGACATCTGGAATAAATACAAATCCATCAAGAACGCTAAACAAATTTGAACAGTGTAGAATATAATGTTTTGGTTTTGTAATGTTAAAAGTGTCTATTTTATTTATAATAAGCCTGTTTAGCTAATAATTATGGTTAGAACTTAAATAATTTCAGAGACTGTAAATAGCATTGTTAACAATGACTTATTAACGAAAATAGAACTTTCAGTTTCAAAACTTGTGTGAAATTATTGTATTAACAGCAAGAACGGTAAAGATGTGCTAAAACTGATGGCACAACTGATTACCTACATCCTTATATCTGCTTACATTTAATGTCTCTAGAGTCTTCCCCTCCTTCTCTAAATTTTGAATAACTAAATACAAAAACACAAGCTTTTGGGAAATTTTATAGGAGTTAAAGAAGCTAACTTTTTTAATGTAAAGGCTAATTTTCCCCCCTACTCGCCCAAATTTTGTTTTGTGTGCATCTAAAAAATTATTTATGTTAATAAGTAACGACTTATGTTGATCTATTGTTAAACAGCGTCAATAACCTTCTCATTACAGTTGTATTCTTTAAGTGGACGGAAGAGATGGATTTTTACTCGTAACTCAAGAACCAGCATTTTTGGAGAGATAGGGATGAATATGTTTTTTGTGGGGTTCTTACACTTGAACAGCATTTAATCAAAATCTTTAGAACCGATTTTGAGAATATCGGAATTTGTTTTTTTATGGCAGCTACCCCCAAATTTTGAGTTATCAAAAATGTAATAAAGATATTGCCAAAATGTGCCCATATACCAATTTTGATTAAAATCAGTCTACATTTTGAACTGTAGAGCATAATACAACAGATACCTGCAGGGCCGGATTTCCCAATAGGCCCGGTAGGCCCGGGCCTATGGGCGCAAGCTCCCAGGGGGCGCACGGCCGAGAGAAAAAAAAATATCTAGAAATAATAATAAATAGCCATAACAACCTATTTTTTGAATTGATTACAAAAAAAATCATTCTGATTTTGAAGTTCATTGGAACAAATCAGTCCTCCCCTCTTATTATACAGTAGACTCCTACTAGTTCGGCCATCTCGGGACTGGACCACCGGCCGGACTTCAAAATGGCCGGACTATCCGGATGTACTATCAAAATTTAAAAAATCACTATTAAATACATTACCTATGCTTAAGAATCAACAAAAGACGTTGTTTAAACATTTTTACAACATTATGTACTTACCAAAGAGAAGATTTTGATGTCTCTTGGTCGAATTGTCATGTTGTGCCACTCATAGATACGTTTTTGCAACACATATTAAAACCCTTAATGGGGCAAACCTCCCAATTCTGCTATAGTTTGACAAGTAGCGTGCAGTACTAATACATTCTAATATTTGACCCACTAATTGTCATCCAATCTTAATAAACTTTATACCGTTGGAAAGGAAACTTTTCAAACTTTAATCTTTGTATTTACCATATTTTTCTAAAATGAATACAAACATGTCTAATGATCGATGGAGTAATTGCAGAACTCTAAACAGCTGCTCCGAACGTCGACGAACGCTTGAATTTCGTCAACGTTCAGGACCTATACCAGTTATATACACCGACTTCAGGACAATGATATTTACACCAATAGAAAGCTTGCATTTCGATCTCTCTACCACTGCTTTCAAATCTTAGATTACGTTGACGGTTTTTCTATTCTATGCGATCGTGTAAAGCCTTGCTATTGGCCAAGATTTCAACCAATTGGCAAGCTTCTTTGGAAGTCGATATGTTTCTCACAGATGAAGTGTTTCTAAAATTCTTTTTGCACGGTTTTGTAGATAAAGCTTCACTGATTCCTTTGGTATTTGGTTTTTTACATTTAGCTCTAATGAGTTGGCAGCAATTCACCGTCAAACCTTGCATTTTTACCGTTGAAAGTCATCCGCCATTTTATCTAAAACCACGTTTAGGTTAGAAGTTTGTTTGATCTGAATTGAATATTATTTTGGTGATTTATAGTGAATAATGTTTATGAATTTGTGTTTTATATATAAATAAATATGTGTAGTGTTTGTTATTGTGTTTGTTTAGTGAAATTAGTTTTATAAAAGGTTTATTTAGTAACGGTTAATTAAACATTCACACACGAAATTACAGATCAATCAATCTCACTGTACATTAAGTGCGACCAACAAATTATAAGCTCGCCCGTAAACTAAACTGACATCCAGTAAATAGTTTAGTATGCAGTATTTCTACTGCCGGAGTAGACTAAACATTCGAGATAAACGTGACGTGACATAATCTAGGCGACGTGACTGATATGACACTGATATGACTCTCATCCTAGGACCGACCGAACCATCCGGTGGCCTATCCAACCGAAGCCGAAATAGAGGGCGTCTACTGTATGTTTGTTTTGGCTTTTGGCTACCTCCTCCTCCGGTACTTGTGACAAGCAGTGTCACGGTCATTGACCCCTCCCCAACTATCGTCCATTCTACTGTAACATCTATTGCCTTAAGAAAACATACAAAATATCTAGTTTTATTATATATCCCAGTTTTTGTGTCACATTATCAAAATACTTCATGTAAGTTGTGTTTCTGAGATTAAACCTATTTTATAATGTATTACAGAGTTTTTTAAAATTTATTTGCCCAAATGACTAAATTGAACAAAACCTAAGTTATTAACATAGCAATGGCCATTCTTTGTTGCGGGAATGCTCTGCGGGTTAGATCGTTTTGTTTCAGTCACACAAACATGAGCTCACTATTTAATACATAAAATTACTAAAAGTCTTTTAAGATGGCATTTTGTTAAGCCCAGAACCAAGTAAATTACTCAAAAAACTTGCAATGGTAAAATTGCATCGTGGAGTGGTGTTTGCAATTAACATATAAGCCTGATATAATTTTTTAATAAAGGTTTTTGGGGAAGTAACTTTAACCAGACTAGGGGGCGGAAAAAATTATTGGGCCTAGGGGCGCCAAAATGCTAAATCCGGCCCTGGATAGCTGAGTCCAAAAGAGTGGTTTGGTTGCTTCAAAATGGATATTGCAACAAAAAATTTCACATCAATTTTTTAACCCCATCACAAAATTATCTATATTATGTAATGTGAGAAAATGAGAAATAAGAACATAACTATTTAAAAAAATGTATAGTCTGCCTTTTTTTTGATAAGGGCAGTATGTTTTTTTATGGATTTATGTACTCATATCTCTTGATGTAATGGTATCTATCATTTAAAATTTCTAATTTGCCTCCCAAAAAACCAATTTAGAGGTAAAGTAAATCGGTCATATACAGTTTCCCAAAAGCGTGTTTTTTTTTGTATACACTCAATAAAAATTTGAAATGAGACAGTACTTTTGAGACACTGATATAGGCTATACTTAAAATAATCAGCGGGCAGTATAAATTTATATCCTGCTTAAGTGCTTGTCAATGCTTTATGATTTTAAAAATAAACTAAAACATTAATCTTTTATATCCTGAGGTTTCGTGTATGGTAAAATGAGTGATGAGTAGCCTCAACGTGCCTTTGATGAAACCTCATTACTTTGAATTCCTACCTGAATATTCCCAGTGTGTTTAATTTATTAACAGATTTTTTTATTGTTTTGTTCAGACATTGGACATCATGTATACCAATTGGGATGTGGTAAGCAGTGGTTTTTTTGTTTGTTTTTGGTTTGAACCCCTGTTTTCTCACCATCACCCACATCCCTGTATAGCATGAAATGAATGAGGAATTTTTTTTAACAGAATCTGAGGTGTACTGTTTAACTTTTTTGATTGACAAATTATTTTATTTTATGGTACACATCTTGCAGTAGTTCTTTAAAAAAATTTAATAAGGATTTTGTAGTAGGCTCTTGAGAGATACATTTTGGAATATCATAGAGTAAAATTTTTATAAGAAGTGTATCTGTAAGTTTATTATTTGGGGGGAATATATTTGACTCAATTCAATGAAGATTTTTTTTTCAATTAGAAATATTAATTTTTGCTAGTTTTTTTACAAGGTCGAAAATCATCAAATATGTGTTATGTTTGTGTTTGTCCCTATTAAGATTTTTTAATTTATTTACTGATTTAATTACATTTTCACTATAGATTAGAAAAAGGGATAAGGTTTTAAAATCTCCTAGCATTAAGACTTAATTTAGTGTTTTGTACAACAGAGCCCCTAGAGCCTAGTTTATTAGTTTTTAATAGTGCACTAACTAGTTCTTTATATGAGAGTTCAGCATTAGATTGAACTCCTAAACAGTATTAGCCTCTTCCCAGTAAGAGATTATATGGTTAGCTGTTCCATTCTGTAATCCACTTGTCTACATCATAATATACCCTCGCCTTTTGTAAGAGCATTCTAAAACCATTATGTATTGTAAGAGATTAGTGATTTTTCTTAGCTTTCCCTCTAATTTCCCTTAGTGTTTTAATTTCATCCATCCCCTTTGTTGGTTGTTGTCCTAGCCTGGCACCCCAACTTTTTCGCTTTTAGAGATTTAGCATTTTTTTAGCAAAATTTTTGTTTTTGAACACTCCAAAAAAGCAAAAAATTATAAATAAATTTCTCAAAACTTTCCATAAGAGTGGTCTTCCTACTTTTCTACTACTTATAGGCTTCCGACTACCTAGCATTCAGCCAGGACAAATAGCGAAACAGCTGGATGTCAAGGATAAATCACTTCCTTTCCAATCAACATCCAAATTTGTGATAATAAACATCAGTAGTGTTTCTTAGCCAATTTAAAGATGTGTTTATAGAATTTCATAAAATAATGTTAGTTATTATTTAAAAAAAGTTAAGTAAAATGATGAAAATATTTATAAAATTACTTACTATACAAAGAATGTTACAAAGATATTTGAATATCTCAATATGTTTGGACTATAAAATTTTTCATAATAATACAGGTTTCTATTTGAAACGTTGTGTTGACCTTGAAAAAAAAAATAAGTCCAATCAAAAAATTAATAATGCCATTTTATTTATTTTATCTTGGATAAATCACTAGAGCACTGTGGTGATTGTATATGAACAAGGAAAAACCCCAAACCACAAAATAACACAACTACACAAAACTGTATAATGCGTTTATATTACCACTTATGTACATTTCGATAGCTCTGCTATCATAGATTATAGCAGAGCTATCGAAATGTACAGGTAATAAGGTAATATAAACGCATTATACAATTTTGAGGTTTTTCCTTGTTTAAATGCACTCCCAGCTCTTGAATACTCTAATAGTGTCAGAGTTAGAAAATACCAAGAGTTGGTCAAAAAATAGGAAAGATGAGAGAAGGATCTAACCTGTAGATACATGTTCTCTCGCTAGTGCCCATTTTGTAACCAGTACTTTTGTTAAAATACTTTTCTTGAAGCTTGCTACTTTATTTTTTCAATTTAAATTCACCCAGTCTACTTTATTTGTTTTAAAATATTGCTATATTCTACAAGATGTGTTCTATGGGATAAAATATAAATTTAAGCTGTCATGAGAAGTTACTCAGTCGTCTTATTTATGTATCACTTCTGATAGATAAGTTCCTCTACTTATTCCCATTTCTTCCTGAAATAAATTAGTTTGCATTACTTTAAACCTCCCCCCAGGACATCGAGGATAGTTGTGTGAACCCTTACCTTGTACAGTTGCATTTATAGAGTTGATTGAGAGATTTTAGGGTTAAAGAATGTCCACATGTTTGTTAGAAAACAGTTCTTAGTATATATAAGGTGAAAACGGGACAAATTTTCCTCCAATATTTTTTTACTGATTTTTGTCTATAAAGAGGAAAAAAGATCTGACTTCCTTTTCTGCTGTAAATGAAAATTGTATTAATTTTCTCACACACTAAAATGCAAAACAAAGTTCTAATCAAACAAACGAAAAAGCGATAAAAAATCTCCTTTTATGAGTTCAGTCAATAGTAGTACAATAAAAATAGATTTTAAGGGGGGGGGATAGTTTGCCAATAAAAACTGTGAGAAGTTGATTTAAAATACTTCCTTTTTAAGAAATCTTGAGTTTTCCGAAGTCACTTTTTAAAGGGAGGGGTGAAAGGGTTACAAAAATTGACATGACAGTATCCATGATTTAACTCAATTTTAGTACAGTAAAAATCGTTTGATATTTCTCTTTAAAAATGGCAACATTAGTCGAAACATTAGAAACATTTCCTATTTAAGTCCAAGCTTTTTCCAATGAGTTCCGAGTTCCCTGAAGGAAGAGACGCTTATTAAGGGATGGGATGAAAAGGAAAAAAAAACTTCTTTTTATTGTGATTAACTCAAAGTATGAATTTTATGAAAAACGTAACAAACAACTTTTAAAGATCATGAAACACTTTACATTTAGTTTTTTTTTTACATGTTTTGATGCAATTAAAATTGGCCGAGTTTTAGTGTTTTAAATGTGGCGTTGAAATTACCCCATGATTTGTACTTGTTTTAATAGCTAATAATTTGAGAACTATAAGTTGTAATAAAAAAAATCAAAACATATATTCATTTTATGTAAATAATTTTATAGTCTTCAATTTGACTGATTATTTTTTGCTCTATAATGAAAATTGGATTTCTGGATATGACATGATTTTTTATACGACGTATGATATTTTTTAGTCGATTAATCATGTGCAATTTTAGCACCACATTTAACCTGCCATAATTCGGTCAATTTTAATTGCATTGAAATGAGTATAAAACTAAAATATAGAGAATTTGAAGATATGCAAGTTGTTTTTTTCATAAAATTCTTATTTGAAAATAAAATCAAGGAAACTCATTTTGAAACCCTGTCACTCCTCCCCTTTAAAAGTGACTTTTTGGATTACTCAGGATTCATTGATTTCTTATCAAGAGAATATTTAAAGTAACTTCCCATTTATATTGGAAGTTGTATTATATTTTATATTTATTTATGTACACTATTTTTTTATTTTATTTTTTTGAGAGAGAGAGAGAAATTTTGAGCTATTTTTTACTGTACAAATGATGAAAGCGAATTGTGGATGGTATCATAGAAGACTATTTATTTCAATATATGCTGTTACATTATTGATTAAATTTTGGTTAAACGTGAAGATTATGAACCGAAATTCCATGTTACATGGAAAATGAAACTTGAGTCCACTAATAAATTGACAAAAATAATAACACCAATAATCTCTGATATAAGTTATTCCTACATGTGTGTGTATATAAAACTAACACACAAATGATAGCACATGTTACAAATTAACTATATCAATAATTTGAAAAATTCATCATTATACAATAATTTAAAAACCTTAAAGTATTCCTGATGGCGATGGTGGTAAAAATTCTTCTTTTCCCCCTTTTGTTTTGCGTTTTCATTTTATTTTATATTCAGCTTGACAAACAAATTTTAACTTTTAACTTTTAATTGAATAGTTTGTTCCAATATCAAGATATAGATAAATTCAATCTTCTAAGACAGAGACCATGGTTCATTTCCACTTTTAACCAACAACTTCTGAATTGACCGTTTTTTGGAGATTGATCCTTTTTTTGATTTATTTAAATATTGAGTTATTAAAAAAAACAACTTCAAGATAGAACCAAAATATGGCTACATTTTTAAGTTGATAAAAACTTCTTCTTTTTTTTACTCGAGGGGTCTCCCATGTAAAATACAACATTGATTCCCCCCCCCCCCCGCATAATAAAACTTCATCTATAATTTATTTAAGAAATAAATTTATTTCAACAAATAAATTATTTAAGAATTATGTTCACAACTTAGAAAGACTGATATCTAAACAAAGTCTTAGAAGCAGGGTATTCATATTTTTTTTCATATAAACCAAAATCTGTAAAAAACAGTCACGAATAATGTTTAATTGCATTATATGATTAATCGTAATGTTATGACACAGTCAACTCTGTCTATCCCAAATCAGTCGTAGTGTTGATAGTACGGCTCAATCAACTTTTCCTAGCCTGTATATAATACTTAGCATGATTACATCATCTCAGATAAAGGTTTTGATTTTGACAGTAGTTTTAAGGCATCCTGTGAGTGGTATTGCCTATGTAAACTAAACAAAGAAACCCGTTTTAAAACTAATTTAGTTTTGTTAATAATAAAACATTAATGTGTGGTATTTTTTAGGGTTTATAATGGAATAATATTAACGATAAAAAATTCCGATAGGTCTTCACTCCGAAACATTCAATTTCATGTTTTTTTGTTTTTGAGGTTAAGTCAAGTATACAGTTTTTTTTTCGTTGAGCAGGAGATGTCTAAACTATATTGTTTGTAACAAAGTTGCAGAATGGGAGTTTTTATTACTTTAAAAAATATATCTCTAGAGAGGAGGTATTCAATGCACAGATTTTAGTGAAATCCATATTGAAAGTTTGTTTGAAGCTCTAGAATACGTCTTATTCACATGGTAATCCAACTGTTATTATTGTTTAATGATATTAAAATTGGATTTCTGGGTTGTACGGCTTGGTCATTTTATTAACATTTTAACCCTATTTCGATGGCTTTTTTAAGGCATCAGATAAGCTCTTTATAAACACTAAACTTAAGAGTAATTAAAATTATTTTTATTAAATTGATGTTCTTTTATCAAGTTTCAAAATTTAGGCATTAATGATTTTTGAGGTTAGGTTTAACATTTTGATCTGAAATTTGGGGTATTGTTTGTAAGCGATAAAAGAATTGTTATTTCTGGATAGCATCGATTTTCATCAATTATTTGTAAAAGATACAGAAATTTTGTGATTGTCAATTTAGTGATTTAAATTTTTTATAAATAATAATCAATTTGGATTGATACACAAATCATATAGATATGTATTCTAAAGATTATAACAAACATTTTGGGACGGATTCCATTAAAATCCATCAATTAGATCCCGAGATATTATTTAAAAACCTCAATTTCGCAACTGTAATCATTATAAATAGTATGTTCTGAACATTCCCCGTATTACTGAATGAAACTGTATAATTGTTTTAACTCCCCAAACAAAACGAAAAATAATAAATTGGATGTCACACATTAACCACCTTAAATTATAATTTTATTCCATTATTAGCACAGTTTTATAGGTAAATATATGACTTACTGGGTGAATTATTTGGTGGTATAGGTTGGTATAGGACATTCATTTATTATTGTATCAATTAATTGACTGTGCATTATTAATATATACGGAGATCACCAGTTGTAGAAAATTAGCTTTACAGATTCAAGTATGTTCTAGATAAAGAAGAAACTACTAAAAATCTGTAGATGTCAAAAACATAATTTTGAATCAGTATTTTGTATAGATTTTTATTTAACAGTGTAGTTGAGTGCATCGAAGCGTTAATCATTTAACGCTCAGAGCTGGTCATCCGGTGTCTGCCACAATCGCTTTTGCACTCTGCCTGGATCAAAACAAATCATAATGTTTAACATTTACATATAGTTTGGAGAATAATGTGAAATTAACCAAGTGACCTAAAAAATCTGATTGTAACATAATTTTCCTTGTTTATATCTGAGTCGATGGATTTCAAAATTTATTTTTTCTTTTAATACTAAAATCTTTGTTGTTGTTGTTGGAACCAAAAAAAAAGTAGTTATTTCAACTTCTGTTCTTTTTCGTTTCAACCACATAAACATTGTAAAAAAATTTGATATTGATTGGACAAAACATTTACGAATTATAATGTTATTAAACGGTCGCTGCTCTGAAAAGTTGAAAAAACCCAGCACTTTTTTTTTTATTCCAACCGCAATAAAAATAATATAGCATTGAAATGAAAATCAACTTTTACACCAATCAACACGGAATTAAATAAGTGAAATTATGGTATGATCAGATTTGTTTTAGGTCACTTGGTTAATTTTATGTTAACGTCCAAACTAGATATATCCATACTTTTGCAACTGATAGTAGATACCAAATTTGAGCAAAATCAGAGAGAAATTGTGACCTATAGATTGTTTTTGACTGATAAATCATAAACTAAGATATTTGATTGAAGACGATACAATTAGTTTGGAACCTTTAAGTGTCACATTTGAGTAAATATTGTATATAATCATTAGATCTGATATTGAGAAAAACAAAATTTCTTTTTTCAGTTGGGCGGTCTTTCCTTCCATTTTTTGTATAACAGCCACAAGAGCTTATTGTGTTGCTAAGTCATAAATAGATTATTGGACACCTAAAGACATCCCTAGGAAGACTCATAAGCTCCTTGAACTTTAAACCATTCCTGACAAGGTTGTTTGCGGGATTGTTCGTCTCTTTTTCAAAGATCCAATGGTCTCTTTTTTCCCCCCGATTGAGACATTTGCATTTAAAGAAGAGATGTTTTGCAGTTTCGTCTTGTAGACCACTGTACACAGTGGCTGCCCTTCCTCTGCAAATGTTCTCTCAAATGGCAATGCTCGTTTGGATGTGTTTTCATATGTTGTATTACTTTAATGTTAATGTGTTTGGGTTGAATATAGAGTTTCCTAAACTGGACAATACAAAAAGCTTAACTGTTACAATGTATGATTTCAGACTGATCCATGGAGCAGTTCGACGGGGGGCACACCTAGTGCTGTTGACCCATGGACACCTGCCTCAGCTCAACCACTTCCCAAACCTGGTAAGTTCATAGTGTGAGTCGCTGAATTTTAATATAATCTTTGATTAAAGGGATGGAGGCCCAATTGGAGTAATGTACTTTTTGTACTCGAACTTCCAGGACAGATAAAAGAAAGGAAAGGGTTTAGGTTAAGTCTGATAAACTGGGAGAAGGAAGAAAGTCTTATCTCAGAACAAGCAGAACCGAAGTAGGGAACATTTCAATGTATTTCTTTAATTCAACATACCTGCCTTCAGGATTCTAGTATATTCCGATCACTTGGCTTGATATTCACAGAAGTCTGGTTGTCCTGTTTATCTCTACTCTAGGACTCCCTGGGGCAGAAAAACCTTTGTTCGGATGGTCAAGACCTACAGATATCTGGACAGCAATAACAGGCTGCCCAGTGCCCAATTTATTGTGGTGTAACAACTATTTATTTGTGTCTATTTTACCTACCCAGTGTGTACAAAGTATAGGGTGAGTTTGACTGATCTTCACATTTCATGGCCGATGTTAGACATGCTGTCTGTTAGTTCTCGTTATTATCTGTACTTAAGCATGATAGCAGCCACAGAAATTAAGATAGAAAATTTACCATAGGGCTATAGTATCCTCATATAGACTATTGAAATTAAAAAAAAAAACAAATTGAAAATGTCAAAATTGTAGCCATTTAAAATAGGTTTTTGTCCATATCTCATTTGTTACTATCCACATGTAGTGGTACCAACTTCACCCCTCTATGATAACAAATAGCAAAGTTACTGTCAAAAATGTAATTTTGAACACTGACCTTCCAAGAAATTTAATATTAGTGCAGTTATGAGATACGGTAGCGATAAGTCGCAAGAGCATATGTACAATTTCGTGGCCCTGACCAACTCCCTTTTCTTTCCAATCTTTGCTGTTACATCCTCTAGTGTTCCGCATTAAGTTTAGTGACTGCAAGCTCGCAGTTTCCAAACTTTTTACATTATTTTCCGACTATTGTCGATGCTCTGCTGCCAACATTACGATTTAAAATAATTCTAACTTAAATTTAGTTTCTTATCCCTAACAACCAGTTACTTACATTTGTTAAATTTATTAGAAAATCAAATACGAGAGCTGTTATGAAATTAACTTCTGATCAGCTGATAAATTCAAGTTAGTTCCCATAGCAACAAACATTGTTTGTTGTTGCGGTCAGTGACTTCAATACACCACTGAAGTCATTCTGCTAGTTTACGTCATTCTGCTAGTTTACGTCGTTCTGCGTAATTTAGTTTGTTGTCGTTCTAGTAGTGAACGAATTTAAATGGAGCTTTCTATAGCAACTACCTTCAGTTGTGAGGTTCGTACAGCGATTTGATTTTTGCAAGTAGGACAGAATGCTACTGATATTCATCACTGTCAAATGTATGACAATTATAACAGTGCTTTGAGAGAATTGGTGTATAAGATTCAGAGATTGGTGTACAAATGTACACGATGATGAATTGATACAAAAGGTTGTAAAAAGCGTCATTTCATTATATGGAATTGTTACTGTCAAATTGTATTTTCATAAGTACTGCGCCATTGTAGTAATGATCATCTGAAAAACAAAGAGTAGGTGCACCTTTGGTTGTTCTTGATTTCTATAATAAAATTGGGATGACTACCTGGGCAGAGTTGTAACAGAGGGATTGATTAGACATGGGTTAAGTTTGTAAATGTTGAAACTGAGGAACGATCCAAACAATGGATGTGCCATTAGTCTGCAAATAAACCGAGAAAATTCAAACAACCGCTGTTTAACGGTAAAATGATAGGTACAATGTTTATGGATAGCGAGTGAAATTTTCTGATTGAATTTATATTTATTTCCTTCATTGACCCCAAAATGTCGTATATAATAACAAACTTTTGAAATACAATAAACAGTACTTCACATAAGTGATACTTTTGAACAATAGAAACACATTTCATCACTTATAAATACACAATATTTATACACTTACAAAAACAATTCAAGCAAAGTATCCCTGCAATTTTTGTTTAAAGATTTTTTTTTTTAATTTTCCTGTTTAATGTGGTCAAGCATATTATTAAAAAATATTTCAGCAATGTATAAAGGATTTTTTATAACTATTTTAAGCTCTACTTGATGAAAGTTATTTCTTGAACTTGTATATATTTATGAATTTCTTTATTTTGCTGAGAAACAAAACTATACGAAAAAACTAAAAAGGTAGTTTCTTTCAACTAAATTGATGGAAAAGTTGGTACAGTGAAGCTTTTTTTAACGGACACTTCTAATAAACGGTCATTTTTTATTCCCCGACCCGGGATCATGCTTTTCTGGCCAGTGTTTCTAAATAACGAACTTTCCCAAAAACAGATACAAAATTGATGACCAATGGGTCAGTTGAAACTTCCGAATAGCAGACAGCTGAGCATAAAATTACGCCTTTTTCTAGGAAGTTATAGATGTCTTGAAACACACATTGTAATGTCTGTTCAGTAATTATCCGGAAGTTGACTTCCTGGAAACTAGGTTTGCTTTCTTTGTGTCTTTTAAGGATTCAGTTTCAATAAAGTTCCCATGAGAACAGTGTATAGTACAGTTGAGTATTATGATGTCTCACAAACGAAATCCGTTTAAGTTTAAATCTTACATATTTAAATTTTCTCCCTTTATAAATTTACATTTTCTTAATTTACCTATTTGTTTATTCAGTACTGTAGTACGAAATGATTAATAAATAAAGAATATTATTTAATTTACAAATATGTGTTTTATTGTGTATTTTTGAGAGGTTAAAACCATTATGCCTGTTGTACTATAAAAACTTTGATAATACAGTAGACAGTCGTGAAACAATACCAATATTTAATTTATTTTACTTTTATCGACCGAATATGCATTAAAGTAATGTGTTTTATTATACAGTAGGTTAATGAACATATAATTTAGGTTCCCCATTTAAATTTTCTCTACGTGTTCAATATTGTTACACGATAATATTCTGGTGGTTTACTATGCGTTATCAGCCGGCCTATATAACTGCCATAACTGCACCTCTCCCGATAGCGGACACTTCTCAGTAGCGGACATTTTATGAGGGTCCAAGCAGTGTCCATTATTTGGAAGTTTCACTGTATTTTATTGTTCTTAGAACTATCTCTAGATGAATAAACTTGTTTCAGATTGAAAACAGTTCTTATTGCTTTTTTCTGGAGTTACAAAGTTCCGTTAGAAGCAGTACATATGTCTCTCCATATATTTACTTGATATCTAAGACAGGGATTAAAAATGTCAGTAATAGACCATGAGATGTGTGTCTTTTGAACAAATTTTATTTGATCTTCTTAACACGAAAAGATGAGGGTTTAGCTTTCTACAAACATGATCAATATTTTGTCACGAACCAGGCACAATATGGCTATTGTAAAACCTTAAAAGAGCTTGGGAAGTGTATAAAAATTAGTGACAAGAATTGTTCACAGAGGGGGTTGTTTCTCTGCATGAGCCCATACTAAAGTACAGCCCGTGTTAATAATACTTTTCTTGAGCAATTGAAATGGATTTTTTTTTATCACTTAGCCTTGACTTGGTACCAAGACATTACCATCAAAAATGAAAGCCTGGGCTTTGTTTTTCAACATATTGAATACATATTTTATTACGACCTTTACATATTTAATAACGCTTAAAAACTTGTGATCGGGTGTAAAATAATTTTTTTTTTTTACTTGTTGACAGATCCATGGCGAGCAGTTTCGCCACCTCGTCCACCAGTAGTAGATCCTTGGTCACCAGTTACAGAACAATCGAGTCCTGCTCACTCCTTAAGCCCACCAAATCCACGTCAACACACATCACCTCTTGGAGAATTGGACGAGTTTGATATTATTATGAATAGAGATAAAGCTACGAATAATTCTAATAGTATTAACAATAATGGAACAGGTAACTACAACGCCATCTGCAAGTACCAAAATGTTTTAATATGAGGCACATGTTTAAGTCAGGTCCCTTGTGTATTAAAAAAATATCAGAATATCTTAATATTCCTAGTTCTAATTTATATAGAGGCTTGAAAGAAACAGAATTTTGTAGATATTTACCTCCTCTATCTACAGAGCGAACTAAAAAATTAGGTACCATGTATATATAGGATGTTGCAAAAATTCAAATTTTTTTTCTTTTTCGGCTTTGTGTTATGGAACCATACAAAATATAATTGTTCTTCCTTATAGTTGAGCAAACGATGTCAATGACGTACCTCAACAAATATTACACGAAGTTGGTGAAATCCCTACTGAGATGTTATAGATTATGATAAATAACAGCAAACTCTTTCCATTTGTAATGATGGCAGCAAGTTGTTTGTTACACTTGTGTCATTAAATAAAAGCAAAGAGATTATGGAAAATAAAGGCTAGAAAAATTATGATGCCAATTTCAATGTGAAAATCACACACTTCTGGACTGAAAAGCCAACTAGCAAGCTTAGGCTCTTCACGAGTTGTTGCGCCATAGAGATTAGTAGATAATATGTAGTATTTTTTTGTCTTATCATGACATCACATTTTAAACTTAATCGTTCTGTATGCCTGTAGTAATAACGACTTTATGTTTTAACATTCAGGCGGTAGTCTAAGTCCAGATCCATTCGACCTCTCAGGTCTAACAGACTCTCTGAGTTCTCCAGCATTGTCAGCACCTAAGAAGACCCCTCACAGTTTTCTTGGTGAAAACTCTTCTCTGGTAAACTTGGATAATTTGGTAACTAAGTCTACATTACCGCCAGCACCTGCAGTGCCTCTTCCCCCAACAGGTAAATCATACATAGTGTATACCACATAACTTGTACGTAAAAGTAGTTTTGAGATTTAAAAAAATATATAGTTTAATAAATTATTAGCTGTTTAATTTTAAATTAAGCTCTCATTCATTATACGTCTTTTAGTAAGATGGTAACATATTACTCCTCTGTAATAGTGGGGGCATCATGTCCCACCATATTAAAGTTTTTACCCACCACCTCATTCAGTGAACAATATTTTCTTTTTATCAAACTTATCTATGCTTTTTACTTTATAGAGTATAGAGAACGTTATGACATTAGTTATAAAATCAATGTTGAGTTTTGTAAAAAAAATTATCTGTCATTTGTATCTTGTCTGTTGTCTGTCTGTAATAAATGCAATATTTTACAGTCTAAACATGTGGATGGATTTTAATGGCCAAATTATACTATTTCAAATTTCATTAAAATTGGTCTATGCATTTGGGCTATAGAGGACTGCACATAAGACAAGACAGACTGACATCATTCCAAAATCATTTTTAGGACTGAGGGGACCTCAAAACAGATGTATCTGTTAAAAAATTGACATTGATTTTTTGACCCGTCACATAACTTTCTTTATACTACCTATTCGTGAGAAAGTAAAAATGTAGACAAAATCTGTGAGCTGTGACCTACAAAAAAAAAAAAATTATCACATTTATTCCAAATTATTATTTCCCCAACATCCACACAAATTTTGATTTTTAATAAGAGTTCGGGGCTCATGAATCCGTCATTTAGTTAAATACTGACCACATTAGAGAGTTGTTCTAGGATATGAAACTATCAAAGACATTTTCTTAGAACAATCTTTTTTCTTGTTTTTTATTAATTTAAAAGAAAACATTTGTCCACTTAAGTTCAGAATCTCTGAATTACAAGTTCGATTATATGTTCTAAGTACGATTACAAGTTCATTAGTTACTTTTGTATTTGAAAAAAATTAATTTTACACTGAACATACCATCTCTCTTTGTTTATACTATTTATTTTATTGTTTAAGAGACACATACAACTCTTACTTCCAACTCTCTCGTAAAATATAAAGAAGTCCTCTCTAAAACTGATTTGAAAAAATAGGAACTCCCCTTTGGTAAAGTTGGATTCCAGCTTCCAATATCATAACTATTAGTCATCTTAAAGAAGTGTGATTATCATCTTACATGAAAGATTAAATTCCTAAATATTTATCTAATTTGGTGTGTTATAAGTTGAATAGTACACAAGATACGAACAACAAACAGTTTAAAATGGCCACAATTTTGACATTTTTTTATTCATTTTTTCTGAATCTCAACTATTGTGCCCTATAGCAAATTGGATGATCTTATCTTCATTTTTATGGTCACTATCTAAGTTACGTACAGACGACCGATGGACGGCATGTCGATTTCAGTTTCCTGAGGTCATGGTTTCAGTCAAAAAATGGTTCAAAATTTTTGCGATTACCAAAATAGGCTACACTATAATAATCAAATGTATAAAATTGAACCCTTTTTTAAAAAAAAAAACTCCATAGGAAGTTTGTTCATGTAAAGGACACCAGCTTCAAAATGACAATTTTTCAAAAGCCGTCAAACTGTGCTGTCATCTTCGAAAATTATATTTACCATGGCTATTATATGTATGTACATTAATGTCATTTTATTTATTAGAACCGTCGACAAGTTACATTGTATGGCCAAGTCATATTATTCTCAAACATTTCATAAGATTTTTCCAATCAATTACAACATTTTCATAACACCACCATCCTTTTCAAAACAAACAAAAATAAATCAACAATAACAAATAAATACAATTACTCGTTTTAATAAATAGAGTTCAATATAATATTATATTAAGCCACTTAGCTCTTAAACTTATAAATGTAAAGTAACTTCTAAAATGTGCATTTAAATAAAAATACAATGCACAGTGTTTTGAATCCATTCTCTGCAAGATTGATGGTGATTGAACGAACTTCCAGGATATCGGAAGTGATTTATCGGTAGTTTGGAAAAATCATTTTTTCTTTGTATTACCTTAAAAAAAGTTTTTTTTTGTTTTTTTTTTACATATTTGGAGAAATAAATAATCATTAGGATAAAAAATTAATATTCTCAGCACAAAAGTACCTAAATAATAGTGATTCAGTATGTTATAGCTCAATGTTTTTTTGATTAGTTGTCACCGATGATTAAATATTTAGGTAGCAGTTGTCCCATCACCCGGCATTACGTTTACATAGTTTGTTAGTGTTTTACGATTTTATTTTTTAATACGTACACGTGATATGTCAAATTTTTTTTTTTCGGAAACTACATGATGATTTAAACATAAATTTTAAATAATTTAATGTGACAACAGTCTGTGCTTGATGGAATTTAGTATAAATGGAAATAATGAAACAATTTTTTAATTCCACAAAAAAGCTTTCTTGAGCGACATATGTTTTCCCGTAAGGCATTTTCACGCTACTAAATTGAAAACAAAACAAGTCTAAATCACTAAAATTTGGAACAGAAAAGAATGGGTAGAGTAGGGAGGGGTTGAGAAATGATAGTATTTACGACAGAAAGGACAATGATCTGACCTGTGGGATGGAGAAGACGGGGGTGTATTTTCCAACCTAAATGATCAAATATATCTTAACTCATCATCCCTATTGTGTAACCTTTATTTTCTAAAATACACCCCTCCTTCTCCATGCCACAGGTCAGATCATTGTCCTTTCTGACATAAATAATATAATTTCACAACCCTACCACTCTACCATTTCCGGTCTCTTCCAATTTTAGTTATTTAGACCGGTTTTGTTTTCAATTTAATATCTTGAAAAATGCCTAACGGCAAAACATGTATCGTTCAATACAGCTCTTTCGTGGAATTAAATCATTGTTTCATTATTTCCATAACTTTTGTATACAGAATTTATTTAAAAAAACTTATTTATTTATATATATATATTCCTAATTGTTTAGATGATTATGTTTATTTTCAGTAGCCTCTTTAATTATAAACGAATACATTATTTGTAACAAAACATAAATTGTCAGGATATCTACTTCTTTGATAGCATTAAATAAAAATCACGACTCCCCTAAATAGGCCCCTGTCTATCTGGTCCTTTTTTTTTGAAAAAATACCCCATAAACCAATTCTATAATTTAGCTGGGATGAAATCACATTAAAGTTATCTCACTTAACTCTTTGACAATTGACACATTAATTTTATTGTGTTTTGTTTTATTTTACATTGTGGGAGTTTTGTTTATGATTTTATAAATGTGCAAATTCTTATTTCCAGGCAAAATGAGCAATGAGACTCTTCTCAGTTTTCTGAGTCTAAACAAACCAATGAAACAAGAAAGTTCCTTCTGTAAGATTTCTTCTTTTTTTTTTTGGTTTTTGTTTTGTTTTGTTGGTATAGAGATGAGTTGTTAACAGTTTTCACAGTGATATAGATGTGTTGCGAGAAAAGCATTTTCCAAATAGAAAAACCTAAAAAATAGAGGGGGGGGGACATTTATGCATGTACAGTGTTCTTAAATTCATGGAGTAAAATTCATTCTTTTTTTAAAATTTGGGAGTGAATTCCAAATATAAAAATAAGTAAAAATATCCCTTAAAAAAAAATAGACGGAAAATAAAGCGTTTTCATATATATGTACAAGGTGCTCATATGTAAGCTAACAGTTGAAACCAATGGATCATTATTATCTCATAATCTTTATTTTGATGCCATGAATTTTTTCTCAAAGTTAAGACACGTTTTTTTTAGACACTCTGTATAATTCATATTTTTCAAAACCACTCGTAACGTGTTCAAGACCAAGTATAGGTTTTATCAGACAAATTGTTGCTGTAGCTCAGTTTTTCTCTCTGGAAATTTGCTAATAATATTATTCTGTAAGTAATGTGATAAAATCTACAATATTCGATGAACGTGAAGAACGGATATTACAAACTGTTTAACCTCTCATCTCTAATTTGTAAGTCTACTTTGTGTCTATGCGTGTTTATCACAATAAATTATTCTGGGCGCTGTTTGTGTTTTAAGTTGTATTGCTAATTTGTGATTTGATGCTTGGAATAATTTCTAGTTATATAGAGTATGTCACGCACCTAAATTTTGTACAAGGGAATAAATGGAGCAAAAAAAAATATTGCACAACTTTCTCACTTGTACATTTCAACTCATTGTCACCAAAACCGTCAGTTCAGTAATTGTCAGTCAAAAAGTAAAAATGAACAGGGTATGCTATCTTTGAATTAAATATTTAAATCAGGGCTTAAACTTGCTTCTCTTGTCTCTTAATAGATAAATCAAACTTTTGATGATGGCATTAAAAGTTCATTTTTTTTTCTTTCAAATTATTCCTGAACCATAATATATTTTTAATTTGCATGGGTTTGGTCATTTCACTAAAATTTGAATGAAATCTGTAGAGTTGATTTTGAGAAATTACATCTTATATACAGTAGAGTCCTGCAAACTTGGCAGTTCAAACATAAATGTGAATGACCTTCCTGTGTGGTACAAAGAATTTTTAAAGATTGGGTAATCAGTTCATCCCATCTGTTGAAAGGTTTTCAAAATAAAAAAATCTCCCAAGAAAAGTCATTTTAATTCTATACGACACCTTATCTGACAATCGAAACGGAACTAAAATGAGTCGTAGTGAAAGACTAAATGCTATTAAGAGTGCCTACGAACCTTCAACTGTGGACATACTGTTCCTGCGTCGTCCTTGAGGAAGAAACAAATGAGTATTACAAATTAGTTTTCCAAAATATGAATTCAAAATATCTTTTGGTTTTTCAACTTATTGTTATTGAACAATAATACTTCAATTGTAAATACGGTTTTATAGAACTTGTTTTATGGCTTTAAAAAATCTTTTATTTTCAATGATTTAAAAATTTGTTCTTATATTTATTGTCAATAAATATGTTTCCAACCTATCCAAACAGTTCTCATTTTAAAGCTCTTAGTCCAGATAATGAAACTCTGCACACTTTAGTCCTCATTAGGGATTTTAGTTAGTCCTCTACTGTAACAACCTCTTGGCCCGAGTTTCTGATTTTTTACCGATAACTTGAACTGACATTTTTGGGTGGATAGCAATCACTAAGATTTTTTTTAGTCCGTAGAGGCTACATTTGAGCAAAATTTTATCAAAATCGTTAAGTCCAATTTTGAGAAAATTACAATTTTATGTTTTTTGTTATGGAAGTTTCATCAAAATTTAGTATTTTCATTTCCAATTATCGAAAAAATGGAAAAAGTCCTAAAATGTGATGTCCATCTACTAAATTTGATTAAAATTTATTCAAACATTTAGACTGTAGAGCAAAATCCTGTAAGTGGGATCTTGTACTTTTACAACTTGATAAAATGACAAACTATCCAAACAAAAATTCTTTTTCTTTTTCATCATAACGGTGCTTGAAAGAGTTTTAACTTCTGTTTGTCTCAATTTTGAATGATAAATGAAATTGTATTTTAAATTATTCTTAAAAATTTAAAGTCTCTCCAATTACACAATATTCAAAATTTCGGTGTGTTTAATCAAAACATTGATAATTCCCTTCCTCCAGATCTAGATAAATTGGGGCAATTACAATTAATTAATTCAACACACAGAGCATCGGATTCTAAACTAGTTGGTAACAGTGAGAAAATTATGAGAATCTTCTAAAATCATCAGTAGTATAGGGTAAATATAAAGTTTTGAATGGGCTTTATTACAAAATTATAATTTGTTATATTATGTATATTCACTTGTAACTTTTTATTTTTGATTTTTCAAAAAAAAAAAAAATCTAAGTTATTCATAATGAAATTTCCTATAAAACTATGTATTTAAAAAAAAAACAATTTTTATTATTTATTGTTATTATATTATAAAACAACAAAATTTGAATTTCTCGTTTTGCTTTTTCAGAGTATTTCCCTGTAACAATTTACATTCAAATCATAACAATAATCTAAGAAATATTAGCTTAATAATGGCTGTTGGAGTTCATTTTTGTTTGATACCAATTGTTTCTGAATCATAACTTTTTTTTACTTATGAATTTTGCACAAGGATTTGGGTCTTTAATCTTCATATTTCACTAACATTTGAACGCAATCGGTGTAGATGATTATGAGAAATTTTGTCTTTACAACAGCCTCTTATCTGATTTTTTTGGGGTTTTTTTTTTTACTGATACTCATGAACTGCTATATTTGAAGCAATGTTGTTTAAATCCTTAGAGGCTACACTTGAGCAAAATTCGATCAAAATTGTTATAGCTGATTTTGTTAAAATAATAACTTAGTATTTTTTCCTTACAATAGCTATCCCTAATTTTGAGTTGTGGATAAACAAGAAAAAAGTTTTTAGATATGGTCAACAAAATTTGATTGAAATATATCCACGCGTTTTGACTGTAGAGGACACACAGACTTTTTTTTTTTTTTAAACACTCTTTTTGAAATCAGGGGACTTGAAAACAGATATATTTGAAAAAAAACTCTACGTTGTTTTTTTTGACCTATCATATACTTTTTTCTTATAGTACATGTATCTGCGAAAGTTTTTACAATAAAATGCAAATAATAAATAAAGCTAGCTCTTAGTTTGAATAACGCTACTTTTCTCATAATACTGTTAATATTTGGAAGCAATTCGTATAACTTTTTCACTGTTACCGACTTGTTCTTATTTTGAGACTTTTAAGCTCTCGCATTTTAGACTAAATACTAAATCATTCCTTTTGTGAAATCTAAAGCTATGTATTTGACAGTTTTCTTGTCATTTATTTGTAGGTGTAATAAATGAATCTTTGACTCGAAACTTCAATAGCTTAAAAGTAATGAACACCAAATAGTTTTAAAGATTTCAGTATTTTGGGGCATAGTGAATTAAGTGCCTTGTATATTAAAGACGCTTATAAATATTTGTATTTTTTTTTTGCTGAGATTTTTTTTTAGATATTCCGTCTAGCCCCCCCCCCCCCCAGCTTCTAATGTTTAAGGCATGCGCTATGCAATCTACATCTTTGTTTTTAACTGATTTATATTTTGAGTGATGTTTCATTAATATGCTTGGAAATGTGCTAAATTGTTAAGTGGAATATTAAACAAGTTGATGGGAACCATCATAGTACTTACTCAACCTTATCATACAATGTAATACAAGCAGATGTTCTAAATGCAATGGGAAAAGTTGGTTACTTGGGCCTTGCAGGAAATGTTAAATTGTATTTGTAGACTAAGAAGTCTTATTCAGTAGGATAAGTTTGTTTGAAACCGTTGTTACACTGGTTTTCTGAATGTCGGAATTGCGTTTATCACTATTTTTTTATGTCGGCCATGATCTTTATATATACATTATGTTTAGTTGTGTATATAATAAGAAATCTCCACTCACTTGGTTATATAATAAAAAGTCCTGTCTGGTGTATATCTGGGAGTCCTCAAAGCTATACATATATGAAGGAGTCCTCACTCGGTGACTTGAACTTGCTGAATCTCTAAACTACACGACTATTGCATTGTATCGAATGGTCGGAGTTCCAAATTATGTATTTGATAATAAATTTGCTATTTGTCCACGTAGAGAGGTGGGTTTAGTATCGAAAGGTGCGCAATTGAAATCTGCAAAAAATTAGTTGATTAAACACATGAGATATGAAACTAAATATTAAAATAACCTCCAGTTTAAGTTTTCATAAGGCTCATTTGTATTTCAGTAGAGTCCTGTATACAAAATGTTCTTTTAAACTTTAGTGGTCTTTACTGGGAAGCTTGCTATAAAATGAATTGAGTTTACCTAAAGTATCATTGGATACAACAACAAAATGTTGAATTTTTGCTGCTGTCGTGCTTACGTACAGGCGACAACGCCAACAACAATGGGCGGGCAGCATATAGAAAATATTTTTTTGTTCCTTGAAGCCATCAATCGTAAAGATCAGTCAAAAAACAGTGGTCAAAGTTTTGCGATTTCCAAACTTTATAATACAGAGTAGGCTAAAAGGTTTAATTAAATAAATATACACAAAGATTCTCCTGTTTCATAAACAATCTTTATACGTATGAAGTGTGACTACTTTGAAGTTTCCACCGTCGAAAGGAACTAATTTCATCTCTTTCGGTTATTTAATTTACATTTAAAGCGTTGATTGAAGTGAAAATCCCTTAACAAAAAATGAGACTGTGGTTTTTTAATTATAACGAGCCATGTTATTTGTTTCGTCTAAAGCAATCTCATGTTAAGTTTAGGCAACCCTACTTGTCTGAAGGGTCAGGAGATGAATAGAAGTGTCGGGTGGCCTACTAATCCTTACTAGTCACATCTCGTCGAATACTTCACTTGAAAAACCAAAAATGAATCCATCTACGTTATTTGTGAACATAGTTTACGCTATTGTCATCATCATCAAACAAATCAGTTTCATGTCAATTAAGCCTTAAACAAACTGTCTTTCCAACTGTGATTAGAACCAACTGTGTTTGCCTTTAAATTCTCTCGCATAAAGTTGTCCAGTATCGCTATTTAGAAATAAATAATCACGCTATCTTAATATTAATAATACAATCATACAATCAATTTCATACTTATTTAAATGTTTAATATTTATAGTTTTAATTACAAAGGTGATCCATTAAAAATATCATTTGTCATGTTTGTTTCCTGAGTCGGAATCATTGACTAATTAGTGTAATTAACGGCAAACAGGGCAAAGATGAAATCACTGCCGAGGAACTTCCCCAGAAGCCAACTGAATGATTGATAAACACTATATGGTTATACATAACACTATAAATATTAAACATTTAAATTGGTCGGAAATTTATTATAACAATTGAAGGATATATAATATACAGAGTGTCTAGAAAATATTGTCTCAATTTTTCAATATTCTATAGATGAAAATAAGAAAAAAATTCCAATAAACAATAAGCATAGTCTGGAAATGCTTAGTTTTCGAATTATCCGCCATTTGATTTTTTTACTAAATACTGAATATATTTTTAAATAGAAAAGATGGAGTAACATTTTTATTACGTAACCTTTTACCTCTTTACGAAAAACCAGAACGTTCTTTTGTATATTTTCAAAATGGTAGCCATTATAATTTTTAATGTCAAACATCTCTAAAACCTCCAACTTTATGAAAAAAGTTAATTTTTTAGTAACAAACAAAAAAATTTTATAATTTTTTCTGTCCCTCAAAAGATATCTGAGTTTTCGGCTAAAAACATGATTTTTACTAATTTGACAAACATAATAATGTAATTTGATGATAACGTAACTACCAACAAATTACGCTTTTAGTTTTGATGATGATATCAGTAGCGTAAACAATTTCTACAAATAGCACAGATTGATTCAATTTTGGTTTTCAAGTGGACTATTGGGCGAAGTGTGACTAATGAACTCTGACTCTCCGGCATGGTAGGTTTGCCTCAACTTAGCATGAGACAAGTTTTAAGTTTCACAGTGCTTGTCGGCATTAATATTCATTCCACAATTCACAATGTCAATCATTGAGACTTTTGTCCCAAAAACTCTCACAACGTCATAAATTAATGATGGGAAAACGAAAAGACATTTTTCACAAATTTTCGCATTCATTTGAACTAAACCGTTTGTTGTTACTGTTAAGAGACTGCTATTCTCTTCATCATAAACATTTGCTCAACTGTCTATGAATTTCAGGAGCACTATTTTTTTATTTATTTTTTTCTGTAACAAAAACATAGCATGAACCTTACAGTGGTCTTATTTATAGTAACACCCTTTTTAAATCTATCACACATCACAACAATTTATGTATCAAAGGCCGACAATATGGCTAACACAACACAGCTGGTTATTACGTCCTAATAAAACAGTGCATGCCTGACCTCACTTCATTATCATAGGTGGCGGAAATTTAGAAACCGACTTTATTTTAAACACATCTAATTATATAACACACAATTATAAGCGTTTAATTTTTTTTTTTTTTTTCCGTATTAAGTTGATCAAACAATTCCTTTCTTACTTTTGTAGACATTATTTGTATTGCTTGCAAGTGCAATCCATACAATGAGACACTTAAACTTCTCATTGGCTGTAAAGGTCACATATTTTATGTGCAAGTGTCCACATTTTTTGGTTATTTTGAAATTTGGGAAAAGAATACACAAAGTATCCTTATCTTTATTTGGATATTTGACTAATTCTTATTTTTCAATTTCAGCTTTGGCAAATCCGTTTTCAGCGAGTCCAGTAGCAGGCGCAACGGCCATGCGACCTACAATCAATCAGATTCGACAGCCTCCGTATCCTACAGGCGCTACAACTTTGCCGCAGCCTCTCGTTCCTCAACCTAATCCTTTCCTATCATAATGAGTTGAACATTGCTTCTAGAACTGAGTATGGTTGTGTGGCTGTTAAACAGGTTTATCAATATTATCGTTATAGGTTTTGTATGAGGAAATGTGTATGTACAGGTTGTTAAAGTACAGGAAACGGTAAAGATAATGACACCGCTCGAGGTGTCAAGTTAAGTAGAACATTTTTTAAATGAGAGGAATCTTATTTTAACTTTTTGATTTGTGGGTTGTTTGAAATGACCTACTCTGCTGACTTGAATTTTTTTTTTTGGCAAAACAGCAGTTTGTAGTAATTTATGTAATAACCACAATCACAATGAAGTAATGTAAACTGGTTTATATTACAATATTGATTTATCTTAAGTGTTTTATATTAGAACAATGTTTATTTAGTATATTTTCATAATATAAAAATAACTTTTTTCATGTCATAGGCCTATTTTTGTATTATGAATCATACAATTTAGGCCTGTTATAACTAAATAACACAAAATGTAAAATTTCATTTCTGGGCATCACTACTCCAAAATCAATATTTTTATCATTCACTTTCATTATTATTTTATTCACCATTGAATTCATCACAAATATCACTGTTGTATTTCTTATTTCTAAAATCATCTGCACGAATTCACCATTTACTTTTTACAAACAATATTTGGGAGATATACAAAGCCTACAACCTATTCTTCAATAATACCATCAAACTTGAAATAAAACAAACAACAAATGTTCCGAGTGTTACGGAATAGTTGGTGGCTTATTAATTAATTGTCAGTCTATGATGAAATACTGTTACCCATTGTGATGCAATGGAGAATGGTGATGCTGTTTTCTTGAGTTCTTTAAAATGAATTGACTCTCTTTTTTCATTTGAAAATTGTAATTTCCTATGAAAAATATTATCAAGGAAGCTATGAAACTAATCAGTTGTAAAGTTGGTAGACAACTGAAATTTCTCGTCATTGTATCGAAAACCATTGTATTACAAATATTTTAAAACAATTAATCAATCCAGTCAAAAATTTTATATTAAAAATAATTTTAAACCCAATGGGGTCAGTGTTTACCACATTTCATGAAAATTATACCGAATTCTAACCACTGGAGAAGGTAGTACTTAGAAAATAGCTTCCAAACTCTTAAGTATGTAACACCATACTTAAAAGAAAACTCTAAATTGTAACTCCTAGAAGCAATTAAATATTTTCAACTACTTCAGCTTAAGTTCATACATTCGATAATATTAATAATTTAAAATGTATATTTTCTACAGACTATAGTTTTGACAACAAACAGATTCCTGCCTCTTTACATTTCAATAAGAAAATGGTAAGATTTCAAACAGCTGCACAGATATTACACACTCGTTTAACAGGTAACAGTTTTCAAGCAAATGCGGTACCTACATTTCACTCACCCTGTATGTATATATGTATTTTTCACTACTGTATTTGTTCAGATAAATATATTTTTTCACTATTTAATGATGCACACACACACATTTGTTATGATTAATTATTGTTAAAAAAAGTGATTTAATTATGTTTTATATTTTTTATAGCTTTTATTCATTAAACCAAATATTATTAAAGGTGTCTTGTGAGAGAATTTGGAAAATGATTCAGGGCATTGAAATTATTTAAAAAAAGTTACAGTTAGAATTTAATCATTTAGTACATTCTTTGGAAAGCTTTTGCTTAATTTCAGTTTGAATTTAGTTGTGCCCATAATATGTTTTTTTACAGTTGCATGAAAAAAACTCAATCAATTTTTATACTGTAACAATATATTCTTTATTGTATATAAGAACTGGCAGTGGCCACAGTTCTGCCTGATTGGAAATCGGGCTTTGTGTGTATATCCTTAATTAACTCAGATTCCGCCTGCTTGGATTACACGATTTGCATTATTTGTTTTTACTTTTGAAGGTAGATTGATGTTCAACTGGTTTTTCTTTTTGGGACGTTTGAATTTTCAGTAATAAGCATTTATAATATGAAAAAAAAGTAATCGCCAAAGCACAAATAAAACACTAACACAATGAACATTAGAAAGTTTAATAAACCCTTATGGTATCGTAGCTACCATCCACAGAGGGATAAATAAATACTCTTTAGAAGAAAAAGAACATAGCTGGTGATTGTGGTCTCACTTCAAATTGCACGTCCACTTGAGGTATTATCTTCACAGCTAGTCCCGGATTTGCGACAGGGGTTAATGATGAGTTAAAGACATCTTTATGTGGACACAACGCTGCCATTCAATGACCATTCATTTTCCCTCTTGAGCCATAAGATATAAAGCATTCACTGTTTCCTTTGAGATACTATTTAACAACTCCTTTATCTTGCCTCTACCCAGACACAACTCTCTGAGCATTGCGTACATATATTTTGAATGCAAATCTGTTACACCAACACCTCTACAGAATAAATGTGATATAAATCCTGCCTGTCCAGTTGTTGATATAAAGTCGTAACATTTGTTGTACTTAAGTAAATCCTGCTTAGATATGTTGTCACTGTGAGCTCCACCCTAAACACTTGCTTTGTTTTAACCCTTCAACGCGGTAAGCCGTTCCGAGCGCTAGACCCTCTGGTGCGGTACAACCCTTGTGGATTGTCTGGCGGGACTGTAACTTCCTCATTATCTAAGATTATTGCGGTATCATTAGCCACATTGCATATATTTACAACTTCATCACCACTATCATGATTACCTTCAATATTTGGATCACAATGGAACTCCATTTGGGCGTAATCCAAATCATTCCCACTTTCTTCTTCCGAACTCCAATCTGCCGCCAACAACTCGCGAATATTATCACTTTGCGGTTCCCACATTATCACTAAAACACAATATACACTAGAACTAATCACACGATCTACTGTCGAACTGTTAAAAATATTACACTTATAAATAAATGAGGTTATAATAACCTATAACACACGAGAGCCCTCCACGAACCCGCTACACAGACTGAGTAAATCAGCTGTTTGTATATAGCCACTTGTTGTATCCTTTTCTGAAGGTCACGGTGGTCTAGAAATAAAAATCAATAACTCAACAGATGGCATTTCTCTTGGCAATGTACTGGGTATACTCTCAGTTCATAAAAGTTCTTTATTTAGATGCTAGAATACAGCACGTACTGCAGCGACATTTAGAGTCTTTAGACGGGCAGCCGCGCCAGAAGGTGAAAGTTTGGCCGCGTCTATAGTTCACCGCGTTGAAGGGTTAAGTGATGGGAAGTTATAGAGTTTGCTTGATCCCTAACAATTTGCCAATCATCACCCCAACTCAAACATCACAGTTCCTTGAAAAAATATGCTGCTTTTTTAGTGTTGCAGTAGCAAGGCTAGCGGCTTTTCTAACTATTTGAAGGATCTTATGAATTATATTAATTAAATTATTCCACCGAAAGCAAAATTTTGTAAAACTTTGCTTGACAGCTAGGTATTTCTATTTAAACCTATTTATCTTCCAACAGTTTAAGCAAAGAGTTAAGCATACTAGGCTTCTCCTTCCATTAAATGAAATTCATTTTATCATTTCCCTTATTACGCATAAATCAAAATCTTGGATGTCCATTATTTGTTTCTTTGCCTTTTCGTTGTTATTTGAAGTGTTAAATTTCGTAATCCCTCTTGATTTGCAAACAATATTTTCCTCTTGAAATGTATTCCCTAAAATAGAGTGTTTGATCAAAGCATAACCAAAACTGAACCATGTGTTTGTCCACCAGTCCAGACTTAATACTTACATCTTTCCTAGAAGTACAGGCTACATCTCAGGTAGAGTACTTTCGCTTCTACGGCAATTTTCAACTGAAACCTCTTATAACGTTGAGCCTAAATCAACTTCTTAAAATCTATGATTTTCTATGTCGTGATTGACAATCACTCTTACAACTGATCGTCTGGACTCATGAATGCATTTAGAACTGGGCAACTCTTATTTGGAAATATAGCCTACATCATGATATCTAGATTTGTGACTATGAAATGTGCACCTTAGATTTATCTTGGGTCTTTAATACGATGAAAAATGGTTAGACGATTAATTTGAACTATTGTACAACTGTATAGATTCACTAATCTTGGAGATATTATAAAAAAAACAATTTTGTAGATAATATTACGGGAGTCGTTCAGAAGCTATTACCCGTTTGTGCATCTACACATATATTTTTTCCTATGCGTGTTTATAATGATTAAGAAAATAGATAATGTGTCACCGTATATGAAGTGAGAGATGTAATTCAGTTTATTAATGCACTGTGTGAAATTCACCTTTAGATAAAGGAAGTTTAAGGAAATATGATGGATAAAACACTAGTACAGTGATGGTGTTGAAATTTTAATTCAGGGCGAGATGATGTGTATCAAACTGGTTATCCGTCTGTCATTAACATACAAATTAAAAATTTTAAGCAGGCGGTTTTTACTTTATACTCGAAAGGTTGGAAGCGAAAAGGATAATTCCTTTTTGATTTTATGCCTGTGTAGCCACAGTAAATGCAGATATGTATTACGAAATGTTAAAAAAATTGTGTCATTCAAAATCTCTGAAGGGTCTTTTTTTCTAGCGCTATTTTCTTCCTCAATAATAGTGCGTCGTCTTCATTCTTCTGTGAAAACTGTTATTTGTAAAATTAAAATAGAAAATTTTGTATTATCCCGAACAAAGTGTCAACCTAGTTCTTAGTAAATATCATCTGTTTTACCAAATCCGGACTTTTTGGGAGAAATGTGATGAAAACTTGAAGAAAACAGTGTTTACGTATCTCAACTTGCTGGTGAAGGGGAAATACAAAAACTCATTGGATGGTACATAAGTACTTAAATGTACAAGGTCTCAGTATAGAAAAGTAGCTTAATGTTGGTTTATGTTAAATAAAAAGTTTTGTTCAAAAATCTTTATCGATTTATCTTATTATCATAAAATGGGTATTTCTCTCCAAGAGGCCTAAATATTATAGTCTATACACATTATTTTATTTTAAGATACGGCTGTACAAATAAGTTCCATATTTTGAGGTATTGAATCATTTACCTTCTTTCACAGGATACCCTATATAGTCTACATTTTTAATTTACTGACATATTTTGTGTCTTTTTCAAATTCATAGATGTTTTAAATCTGCAATAATTTGCTTTATGGAAGAATATTAATGTCGTCTCTTGTTTGTGATCCTAACATTAAAAAAAAAAAATTATAACTAATTTTCGATGTTGGAGAGAGATCCAAAAGAGAATAAATAGGCTATATATATTTTATACATGCAACGTACATAAAATGAAATCATAAAAAGTATTCTCGTTTAGTGTAAATAAAATAAAATTCACCATGTATATAGTAATGCGTAAAAGTGAAAACGGTTAAATCGGGAGTATCGAGTACAATGTGCTAGTAAATTATATGACATGAATTTATATTTGTATTTAGTATTGATTGGATTTTGTATAAGATGAAACATTATGTAACATATCGTATAATTTGTTTAATAAAAATAAAGTACTAACTATATTATTTGTTTAAGGTTAGGGCTATGATTGTGTTTTTGTTGATGCGTCATGGTCGTAGAAGGTTACCATACTGAGGCTGTATTTGCTACTTGGTTGTAAATATATGGTTTCAAGAGTGTAGTAGAAATTTTAGTTGTTACGATCTCGTCCATAGAAATTATGATATTCGAGAAGTAATTTGCCGCCATTTTGATTTGTTTGTATAATAAAAGTTTTTATTCATATTTTTGTTGGCTCAATTTAGGATTGTCATGAAAAATCAGTAGATAAATTATAAAACGGAAACAAAATTGTTTAGAAATATAACCTCAAAATTAGATTAAAAAGCCTTTATTAATTGCTTTAGTAGTCATTTAGAAATGTTTTTATTTTTACATATGAGAGGTTATACGTATTTTTAATAGAAACTTCCACATATCATTGGACAAGTTTGTGAAAAATCAGACGGTAAATTTCTAAATTAGTTTTTTAATACCATTTTACCAGTTAGCTCCTCTTAACTATTTTGTGCAGCCTTAAAATCTGCATCCACCAATATCTAAATGTGTTTTATACAATGAAAAATAAAAGAGTTATAGCTAAAAAAGTTATTTGTAACAGCAATAAACACTAGTTGATGTTGAAAACGATATATAAATATATATTACATAGTTTAAAGTTGTTGAAAGAGGGAATATACAAAAAAATTCCAAAATAAATTTGCTTCATTTCAAGTATTTACTATTTGTGCTTATGTCAAATAGCAGCTGTAACATTAATCACTGAGTTAGCTAAGAAAAATATCGTTATGACTTTGCTCATATTTATAAATTTTGCTTTTTATTTATTTATTTGATATTACAGAGGGTATCTTGGTAATATTTTAGATGTAGCTGAACTTGTGACATTGGTTATAACTAATCAACATTTAATTTCAAAAAAGACTGTCCTCTATATGAAGTACTGTATGTGTTTTTTAATTGTTTTAAAAGCTATCACAGATGGAACACAGTAAACCTGTCTAGGTACTAATGAAACGACCATGTCTGAACAACATAAACACAAAGCATAACGTTAACTTGAGGGATACATTTTCAGTCCCAGATATTGTATTATTTTATCAACAGATGATTGCATTTATTTAATCTCAGCTGACTTTACACATCTGATTGTAATCCTATCAGTTGATTTCTTTAAACAGTTGTTATATTTTTTTAGGTTAGTTTAATAATGTATTGGATTGGACAACACACAGCCTAAGGCAATAATAATGTATTTTGTGTTAGTATATTTATAGGTTATTATATATTTATTTAAATGTGCTAAGTTTAACAAATTAAAAGAAATATATTTATGGTTTCTGATTAATTTTTTTTTAATCCAAAATCATTTGTCCTGGGGCATATTTTATAAAAGGACATGTTTGACAAGTGAAAAACATTTTGTCCAGAGTTTCTGTTTCACAAAGGAAACTACTTGTAACAAGATTCAATTGACAAGCTGCATACAGTAAAACTTTGGTTATAACTGGCTGGTACCACTGCTGGAAGCACATTTCATCAATTAGGACAATGTTAAATTTTGCGTAAGTTTTTTTTTCTATTTACCAAGTTCAGGAATTGGGATAGCCCAAACATACGGCTTTCTCACTGCCATTCAAACTAATAGAATTCTCAGTGGTTACATAATCTTAGCCCAGTTGATAGCGTTATATTTTCTGTGTGTTATTACAACTTAATTACTCTTAATGGGCATTAAAAAAACTTTGATTTCTTTCGCAGTAGGTATAATATTGGTTTTGTGTTTTTTAATTACACTGTACATAAACAATAGTGCATTTTTTAAATATAAAAATCCAATAGGCAAGAACACAGAAAAAATATTTAAAACACTTGTGTCATTGTGTATAAACTTCACAACTTTTTTTTATATTAGCTGGCATTCATAGAAATTCTGTAGATTTGTTTATGGTTGCTAAGGACCATTAAAATTGTGCTTCTGTAGGTATAGTTTTATTTTAAATAAACTTTCTTTCAGCCAACAGATAATTTTTACAGCATTTATGAACGAAAAAGTATGCTTTCCAACTTTCATGACAATTAACTGTTTCTATACAGATGACAAGGCCCCCTGGTTGGATTAGTAGCTAGATTTCTAACTTCGTTTACAAGAAATTTTGGTTCAGTCACCGTGAGAACTTAAAAATGTTTCAGGTGTTCCAGACATCAAAAAGTATTTTCATTTTCTTGTTGTTTAACAGCGCGAAACCTCTCAGTCATCATCCCTTTATAAGAAGATAAAATCCTTGCCCTCGAATACTCATTGTTGGTCTAGAGAAGGATCTAACCCAAGACTACATGAAAAAGTGTAGATCTAGTTAGTATCCCTTGAGATTGCAAATCTTAACTACAAAAGTTGTACATAGATGAAAAAGTCTAATCAGGCTTAGGCCCACAATGGAATATGTAACTGATTTGTTTATTTTATTTTATATATAGGTGAGAATCAGTCATTTATTTTATATTATTTATTAGAAACAAACTTTAATACCAGGGCTATCCAGAAAGTAACAGACGTTTTGAAATAAAATATAAACAAAGTGAAAAAAACCAATTTTTATTATATACATTTTGAAGGTAAATTCTTGAGCTATTTATCTACATAATCGCCATATAAATTGAGGCATTTATTATATGTGGTACAAGTTTTTCAATGTCCTCTTTGTAGAAATCTGCCGCCTACGAGTTCAACCACTGGTTTACACCGGCATGTTTGGGCGAATGCGTGTGACCCCATTCCATCGATTATCGTTTTGTTTCACAGTTGACTTGCTTTACCCAAGTCTCGTCACTAGTTACGATACAATCGATAACATGGTTTCCACTTTTGTCATACTCTTCCAGAAATATCAGTGCTACAGCAAGTCTTTGTTTTTTTGCGGTCTTCCGTTAGGATTTTCGAAACCAACCTGGCACAAAATTTGTGGTATCCAAGTTCACCAACCACGTCACAAATCTGGTGATAAATTTCAATTGGTTTGTAATTTTTTACCAACAAAAACCTTATCATACCACGCACTTCACTACTGGCGGGATTTTCAATCACAACGCTAGTTTTAAAACTTCACTGTATAAAAAAAATACAATAGGAACGATGCTCTAGCTACCACGGCTGGTTGCGTACTGAGTGTAGAAACATTCTAACGCCAAGATGGCGGCGCTAGCCCCGCCCAATGCTGCGCCAGGACAAAACGTCTGTTACTTTCTGGATCGCCCACGTATTACAAAATACATTTAAGTATATTTTTATTATGGTTGATTCATGGTGACTTTCACCAAGGTTGTAAAAATAATGAACATAAACTACTATATAACAATACAGTACACTACATTTTTTTTTCTCAAATAGGTGCATCAACTGTAGAGTATTAGCATGTTGGGGAAAAAGTATGTACAGGCATAATAACTTCTTTTCTTGGTGGAGAGGGGGAAATTCTCATGGACAGGGTTGTGGTAGAATCTTAATGGCTAAAACGCCTCAATTTTAACCCTAACCTAGAAGATCAAAGCATTACATCAAAAAAGCACAATAGAAAAACATATTCCGACCATCTGATCATTTTAACAATGTGTCAGATAACTGAAGTTTTACTGTATGGGCAAGTTATTTTTCTTGTGTTGATTATTCTAAATGGAATTTTTTTAAGAGTAAAATGAAATATTTATTAAGAAGTTCTACAAAAATCGTGTCACTGAAACAAATTGATTGGAGAAACGGATGTATCTTCGGTTTTGTGAAAGTTCGTGTGTATTATAATTCTGAAAGTTAATTTTGAATTATGTTTCATCAAATGTGTAAAGTTTGTTTCTATAAAAAATATTTTTATTCAATAGAACTAAGAACGAACATCCCAATAACCGCTTTTAAAATTTAACAAATAAATTAAACTGGAAAAAATTTGTACCTGATAAGGATTTGAACTTGGATAATACATTTTACACTGGTGCTCTAACTAAACTATCATGTTAAATCAAACAGCCACACAACCATAGAGAACAGTGTGATTGCCTTTAAAGCTTTCTTCGGTAACCGCAACACCAAGTATTTTAGGAAGTTGTTTTTCATTCAATCGTCCATCTTTGTGTGAGCTTACAAATGTGTCTCGTTTTAAAATAAAATTCTTTTGTATCATCTTTCAGCTGATAAGTAAACGTTCATGAATTTTGAATTTTAAAATTTGTAACTATTATGCTGAGGTTTTTTGTAAAATTGCATTGCTTGATCCCTTTAAATTAAATAAAAGACACTCTCAATTTCTACATGAGGCACCTCAACAAGTTGCCATTTCTGTGACCAAATAATCATTCTCAGGTGCAGTTTTACATAGAAACTTGTAGAAAACATATCTACAAATTTATACAATACTCTAATATAATAGTTCCTCCTTCAATTGATCATCATTCTCTTTAAGGTTGTCTAACCAACCTTAATAGATATGTTTCCTAGGAGAGTTTGTGTTTTATTGCACCTGATGATGACAACTTAGTCATTGAAACATTGTCTTGTGGAAATTAAGATTTTTCCATTGATGTTTTATTCATTAAAGCTCAATTTAATAAATTCTATTGTTTCTTTTGAACACATATATTTTATTTAGGGTGCGTTTAAAGTACACTTTTCATACATATTTTTCCAGATGATTTTTTTTTTTTCTCAAGCTTTTGATGATGGGTCAAATTACAAATGAAGGATCATGTGAAAAATCATTTGAGACTACCTCTTTACTCTAAAGATGATAGCCAGTCATCTTTTAGGATTTTTCAGTTCTGTTCACACCCATCAGCTTTAGAATAGAAAATTAAGTACCGCTTGTATTGTTGAAAAAAAAAATTAATATTTTGAAAACACTAAAATATGGTTTAGTTCGGTTTATGCTTTTGTGTTTAGAGTAAAAAGGCAGTCTTAAATGACATGTCTCATGATCAACTTTGTATTTGAATTTTTTTAAATTGAACAAAAAATGGAGAAGATGAATTATAAAATGTCTGATTAGTTAGCATTTTGTGGATAATTAAAAGTACATGTGAAGAAAATCACCTGGGGAAAATAGGAAGCAGACATGTAACTCACCTTGTTTGTCTTTAAATTGTTCTCTTTGATTCATTAAAGCTGGCCGGAAGATAATACAAAAGAATAATATAAATATCATGTATTATTTTGTTAATCATAAGATGTAAATAATTTATATAATATAGTAGTTTTATTATTGGCTATAATATGTATAATTGTTTTGTTTTTTTTAACTTGGGGGTGTCAATGGTATTTGGGGAAAATACGACTGTACTGCATTTTGTATTAATGAGGAATCAGGTATAAGTGTTTTGTTAGGTTATGGATCCAAGTTTATATTTGATTTTTAAAATATTTAAGAGCGTTGTTTAACTTAAGTTTATCAATATTATTTCGTTTCTCTACGGAGAACACAAATAAGTGTTTATTATGTTTGGTATATAATTCTCGGTGGCCTACATCACTGACATTTAAAAAATGGTGCCTTAAATGTAGCTCTACTAGCATAACTAAAAACATTACCTCTTGTTGTGAAACATTCTTTGTCCTTAATATATTTACAATAACAGTGGATATCAAAGGATAACAAAAAGGAGATGTTAACAATATTTCAATATTATAGTTAATTCACCATTATTTTTTTCGGTCTCCATGAATTTTAAAAGATTTACAACTCAAAGTATACAATTTTTATTAAAATACAGCCTGCATGTTATAGAAGCACTATTTCTAACTTAATTAAGCACTTGATATTTGTGTTACGAGATGTAGGTCTATTATGCAGTTGGGGTGGAATGATTATATATATTTTTAAACACGAAAATTCCTGCATTAATAACGATAGGCAGAATCTCTTAAAGTTCTTAAAGAAATCTGGATGTTTTCTAGCCGAAGGGATTCAGAAATTCTGTCCTCTCATGTCGGGCACCAGCTTCTTCAGTCATCCTTCCTCTCTCAATTTGTAAGCTTGCTCCTACACTTTTTACTCTCTCTGAATAGATTTTTATAGGCTTTTGAGGCCCTCCCTTCTATAACATAATTCAAATGACTGTTGACATTGTTTGTTTGACTCTGCATTGGATTCAGTTTTGGAGATGAAGTTAGAATAATTTAATCTCTAATTGTCCATCCGAAGGATTCCTGAAAAACTATTGAATCATTTGTATCTTCATCCATAGTCCCAACCCGTCACCATTTGGCAGTAAAAGTGAGATTTTCCACAGTTGGTAGATTAGCCAACCCATGCTCGTTAGACAGGAGGAGAATCTTGAACTAGCTGTCAGTCTGGTATGCCCCTTCTGATTTTCCACATATACCCATTTGTCCAGACAGTTTATAAAGGTTCGCTCATGCAAAATAACTCTCCGATATGTCTTTGTGATTGTATATTGTTGTATAAAGTGGTATTCGTGTATGTGTGTACATAACGTGAGAAGATGAGGGGTTTACTACTCCCTGTGGTCGTACGCTAAAGCAGACCTGACAGTGGAAGTATAGCTCCCTGTCTTTATCCCCCAAATTCACTTTAAAATATTCACCTCTAGAAGGAGAAGATTCTACAACATGATCTTTGCACTTCAAGACGTGAGAAAACTCCACACACAATCTTGATTAAAGTGTCAAGAGGATTTGTTAGGCCTGACTCCACTACACCTCTGGGGGATAGGACAACCCCACTGCCTTGGCTCCATATCACGAGTATCTAAGAAATAAATATGGCACTTATCGTTACGAAACTGAATTTAAACCTAACCTACAAATTAGACGAAAGTAATTGGTAAACACATTATAGTCATAATTTCATTCAAATTTGATGTGTAGGGCTATGTAAAATAAAAAGTTTTAAAAGATGAATCTATACGTTCATTTTGTTGGCAGCAGTTTTTGATTGTTGCTCAACATCTTGCGTGTTTGACTAATGAAAGAGTAACATATGAAACCAGTTTTGAATCTGTGCAACTTATGATGGTTGGTAATTTCAAACTGCAGTTAGGTAAATGTATGCTTTAATCAATTGAGCCATGACACAATCTAGCTGTATTTGTTTTATACGATTCTATTAATCAAATTATTCAGAATATAGTTGATACGCTGACAAGATTAGACACACATCTATATATATATATATATATATATATATATATATATATACAGATCACCAAACTTCGAAAAATGAGCTATTATAGATCATTTAAGATCCATATAAGAATGAATTACCAAATATCTATTTAAACATGGTCTAAATTTTGAAAATTCTACTCTATTTTTACTTCTGTTGTATAAAGAATATTATGATATGGTTCAAAAAATCTGTGTCGACAAGTTTGAAGTCCAAAAAAGTAGTTTTTTTTAATGATGTTTGTCGTATATAAAGTGCTCTACAAATGAAATGAGTAGATTTATTTTAATCAAATTTGGTATGTGGATAATTTTGCTCATATCTTGAGAAGTCTTTTCATTGGTAAAAATTTAGAAGTACCTGCCATAAGAAAAAAATAAAATAATAATTTTCTCAAAATTGGTTATAACAATTTGATTAAATTTTGCTCAAGACCCAAATAAAACTTATTTGTCATCATCTCTCCAAAAATGCTAGTCATGAGATATTGGTTAAAAACGTAGCTAAATTGCTATTATAAAATACATTATTTCTCAAAATCAACTCTGCCAATTTTATTTAAATTTTAGTGAAATATGAAGATTAATGGCCTAAACCCATGTGAGAAATCACAAGTAAAAAGTATTATAGTTTAGGAATAATTGGCAAAAAAAAAAAAAAAATGAACCTTGACACAGTCATTAAAAGCTAGATTTTAATGAAATATAATTTACGCTGAGGACACGTCTATGGTACAAGCAAAAAGTTTAGGCTTTAATTTTTTTTTTTTTGATCTACCGAACTAAAAATCTTAGTAACAATTTTTAGTTTTAACTTACATGTTTTTAATGCTGAACACAATGTTCTATTATGGCACATTATAGACACTGCATATGAAGTAATACTTTCAAAAAACGATTGAAATACTAACCATTTTATGGCTAACAAACTTGCATAACAATATGTAAAACTGGCTACACAACAAATTTGACCAGAATCGAACGAAAATTACGACCTCTACACCATTTATTAACTTGGACATGTAAATAATATTTATATAGAATGTAAAAAAAAAAAAAAAATAGTAGATCAACATCTGATACTTATTTAAGAGTTATGAAGAAGGCGATAGTAACAGCAATCGTTTTCACCTTAAAACCCCAGAAAAAAAGAAGGAAAAAAGGAGTTAGAAAACAAAACTTTGTAGATAATAACCTCCTTTATCTACAGGGTGAGCAAAGAATTAGGTGTCACGAGATGTTTCAAAAATTCATATAATGTGAATTTTTCCAGGTTTGTCTTATAGACCATACATTGTTTTTTCTTAAAATAGTGCAAAAAATAAAATGAAATGTGTTTATAATTTTAAAAATTATTTTCATCCCCGGATTCATAGTTAAATATTTTGTGGTAGATTATCTTATTTTCAAAAAAAATGCTCAAACTGTTTGGCATTGAGCTAAGCGATTGTAGTAACCACTTATCACATTATGTAGCATCTCGGTAGGAATTTCTGCCGCTTTGTGTAATATTCACAATGTTATGTCATTTGTACTACTTTATAGACAGTTTTTATGTATTTTTCCTTGTTTAAAGGTAAAAAACTTCTTGGTCATCATCACCTTAAAAAAAAAGAAGAAAAAAATCCATAAAATAAGACCCCTAACATACTATATTCCTCTATAACAAATTTCATCTTCTTATCTTAATATTTGTAGTCGCTGCCGTGTTTATGTATAGATAACAATAGATGGACCACATACCGAAAATAACTTTTACGTTTCCTGCAGTTATAAAAAATAAAAACGGATGTCGTAATTTTTCACAATTACCAATCTTACCATATACTGCGGGTGAGTAAAAAGAATTTTCGATTTTATAAATGATTTCTGGGTGTCTGTGCTAACCGCCGCTCCCTTCTTCAAATTTGGTCTTCCTATAACTTGTATAGTAGAACTTGTAGGTGAGGTAAATTGATTTGAAAATTTTTTGAGAGGGGTAATTATCACGCATTACCTCTAGAAAAGTATTTCGAATCAGAAAGTGACAACCCCTTATCTACCTGAACACAGTATAGCATTGACTAATAAGTTTTTTTCGTTGTTGTTTCAAGGTGAAAACCTTTCGCTGATCGTCACTTTATAAAAAAAGGAAAAAAACCCCATAAAATATAGATCCCCTAGTCTTCAAATACTCTAATATTATCAGAGTTAGTAGAGAAAGATGAAAAAGTAGAACTTAATCCAAGACTATATTAAAATTGCTGTTGATCCAGCTAGGAGTTTTGCATAAGACAAGTCAACACTATCTAAATAAAAGTTAATAATAACAATACATATAACCATAACAACATGTAACACAACACATTTGAATTCTATTAATCTTTTTTACAACAATCAACCATCTATCATTTCTTATTAAAAACATGTAACAACCAAAATTCAAATAAACCCAACAAAACAAAGACAATGTCATTACAACACAAATAATCCAACAAAACATAAACACGAGGTTGCAACAACATGTAACCTCTAATTGTGCCTCAATTTATTATCCTGCCGACTGTGGGGGAGAAACTCCTCCACTGATTAGAAGGATCCAGAAAGTAATAACCTTCTCAGACTATATCTAAAGACTTGTATGTCCTTAATTTGTTTGGAAATTTGTTAAAGCAAACCCGTTTCATTAGGCAATTTCCCATCTCTGTTGGAAGTCATTTCTTTTCCGTGTGTTATACCTATGCACTTGCGTTTTTCAAGTCTCAGCTCTTTTTTCTAGTGTGAAAACTCTGTTTACATTTTTACCTGTTCAGTTTCCCTACACTAAAATCCCCAGACAACTTTTCATGCCATTTAATTGGCTCTCTTCGGATAAGTCACAATCTTGGAAACTTTTGATCTATGTGATTGATTACCTTGACCATGTAACAAGAGAGGTCTATATCTTGTTGGAAACCAAGGGAATTTAAATTTAACCTTTCCACATTGTGGATTGCTGTGATATATATAAAAAAAAATATATTTTCTTAAAGATAAAAAACTGTTGTGTGGTTTGCCCTATTTTACTCTCCAACTGCCGACCGTCTACTTTTTGTGATGCCATAAGTTTCTAAATAACCGATCTCTATTTACATTTTGTATTAAGACTACTATTGGTTATATTGCCTTTATCTCCTCACAGATTGAAAACCAAGAACATAATTTTTCAACTGATATGCTTATTGTAATAACTGTGTATACAATAATTGTGTTGTACGACTCTTGGCTAACTGTTTGACCCACTGAATGATTTATTTAAGAATTATTTTCTCCCTTATCGAAACATAGCCATTAGATGGGAGTTGAGGTTTGCGAAACTCCAACTTTTATTTTAGTGATATTTTTTTTGAAGATTGGTAACAGACATTTAGTATGCATTGAATAAAGTGATGTAATATTATAACTTAATGTTTATGATTGACTTTTATAACTTCATTTCACTGAGGGGTATGTAATATTCACATAGATCACCTAGCAAAGCTATTATAAACATAAAAGCCATTATAATTTTTCTTTTTTTATAATCCAAATTACATTTGTAATGAATTTAAAAAAAAAACTAGATGCAGTTTTGCAATTTTTTGAATTTCAGATGTTGTATTCAAACACATCTACTTTTCAAACTAAGCAAAAAAAGTAAATGTTTTGAACAAGGACTTTGTTTTTATGTATTTTTTTAATACACTATAATATCATATATAATGTATAATTTATATCTTTTCAAATATTTTTTATGAATTTAAAAAAATAAGCCTTTCATACAGAAACCCGTGGCACCACAGAAAATATAATCTTTTGACAGCAGTTTCAGGGTTAACTCTTTCACTAGGTACTGAGATACTAGTCCTCAGCTAACTCCCTGTGTTGAGTTTTACCCCCTGAATCAAGTTACCTTTGAAAGTAAGCCTAAATATATCTAACTTCTTTTAGATTTTTACAACTTGGTCATTAGAGTTATTAGGCTCCTCATAATCAGAAAAATGGAGCACATGTAATATTTCTAAATATATCAATTCCTTGACATAATATCAGGTATTGCTCTAAACCTTAACAGGTAGTCATTAGATAATATTCGTGGAAAGATTGTTTTTTTTCTCTTACCATGAGCATAGTTGTAAAGCGATTAATTAAAGTAAATCTTTTTTTAGCACTGGTGACCAGTTTACAGTCTTGATTTTTTATATGGTTCTTCCTTAATAATAAGATATTCACGATAACGATTGGTTTCCCAGACAACTAAATCTAATAAATCTTAAGGTAAAATTCTCTCAACAAAATCAATTTAATTGCTATTTTCATCAAATGGCTCTAATATTTCACTTTAGCGGAATCATAATTGTTAATAACGGGATTGAAAGCCCCATTCGGCAATTGTAAACAACATTTTGTTTAGTCCTAACTGTTTACGTGAAGGAGAAACATTTATTCAATAATTTTAACTGTCCATTTCTTCTATATTCCAGTTCATTGTGTACACTAAATAAATCATTTAGATTGTCATCTAACAACAAATAATTATCAATTTCCGAATTTTTGAAAACATTAAGAGAGGCCATTTTACGTAACAATGAGAGTTGATAATAAACAGCTGGGACAGCACATAAATTAGTTCTGTATAAATTCAACTAATGATTCCAATTATTACTAACTTCCAGCACAGACAGACAAACAATAAAACAGGTTTAGTCGTGAATATCATTGTGTGAAAACAACTAAAGCCGTTTATAGTAGAGATGTAACGGATAGTCGTTTTTGCCGGATACCGGATACTGGATATTCGGTGAGGTTCTAGGCCAGAGCGTCAGTGTGTGTAGTTCTAGCGATGATTCACGGAAAGACAAGTACGAACCTGTCTCTTGGACCGTAGGAGTGGGGGAGTGGGCGGCTTGTATCGTTCATGCGTCAAACACTAGTATTCAACGGTCTGTCAGTGAGTTTTTCGGTATTTGTTTTTTGTGGTTGAAGTTTTTTGTAGTTTAATGGCGACCGCTACGAAAAGATCACCTATTTATGTAATTTCATTTACATAATTAAGTATCCGGTACCCGGCCGGATACCGGATACTAAAAAAAGGGCCGGATACCGGATATCCGTTACAACTCTAGTTTATAGCAGTTAAATTGTTAAGGAAGCATAATAAACATATTTTTCAATATAAAGCATATAAACACAGTTCCATAAAACAAAATAGGAAAAAAAAACACAATTTGTAAATTTTTGGAACATCCTTTTTGTTTGAAGGCAAAAAACCTCTCCGTCATCATATTAATAAAGAAAATATTATGAAATGAAGACACCTAACACGGATGTCAAGGCCGGAAGATAGAAAGACTTTGTCAAAGTAGACCTAATAGGGATCCAACTTGACAGATGTAGATTGAGCTAAAGTCTGACAGGATCACCAAGTCCATACCGTAACACTCTATTTGGTATCTTATAATTGGCTCACTCTGTAGACATAAGAGGTTGTTTTCTACCGGTTTGTTTTTAATCTCTATTTAAATTAGAACCATTCTGATATTCCTTGAACACTGTAGTGATCCTAAATTATTGTCAATAAGTAGGAACTGTGAATATCATCTCTATTGTTGATATTTCAATGAGGAAAATTGTAATAACTATGATATCTGTATTAGAAATTCAAAAAAAACATTTCTAAGAATGTAACATTTACCTTATAAATATCTTAACAAGTTATACAATGCTCTTAATATACTTCTCAGATATTAATATATTTATCCTATTGTATAATACTACCACCATATGTACATGATTCATTTTGCCTTATTTATTTAATTAGATATGCTTTGTTTGTTCTGTATTATGTTTGATGATGTATACTCATATTATTGTTAGAGTAAAATTTCACCTATCTTTTTATGTAGCCTATTTATCCTTTTTATGTCCTGTGTATATTTGTGTTTCGATTATGTTTGTACTAGAAATTGTAGCCGCATCATTCAACCAAGAACGAGGAATATGCTGGTCTTAGAGTAAAAAATAAATAAATAAAATCATATTACCCAACTCCAGCTTAATGTAAGCAGATCCTCCAAATGTAATCCAAAAGTTGGTTTCGTAACCCTTGAAGGAAATGTAAATTTGTATTGGTAAATCAAGGAGCTACTAGTAGCCAGTAGCCCTCAATCTACCAGTAGCGTAAAATTGGTTTAAACCCGTCATTAGACAGGTTTTATGAACCTTGTAATTGTATATATTACTACTTTTTTGGCATCAGCTATGAGCCTCGTAGATGTGTATTTAGTAAAATGCCTCTACTATCATCACTGTTTAAGTGTCTCAGCCCTGGTAGACCTCAAAGCTAGAATACATTTGCTGATGCAGTTTTCGTAACTATACATATATCACATTTTCTTGTGAGGTCAGAGTCCCTTGTATTTTTTGGTCATAATTCGAAACTTTGTTTCTGACAATAACTTTGATATTTATATTGTAAAGGGTGGGGTTTCTACAATTTGATGCAGAATTAAAATCTTCCAAGTTTTTATCCAATTTATTGTGTTATAAGTTAAATAATACACTTACTTCTTACTTTAATATGTTCATCCAGTATACTCACCCTGTATTGATAGCACGATGCACCTCATACACTTTACCTGCCATTTTCACCAATTTCTTGTACCTGAGTTTTCATTATACCCGATATGTAGTTAATCCTAACTGTATGAAGAGCTTATTTTCGAAGGAAATGGAGAAAAATGACAACAACCTTGGGGAGCAAATTACTTTGGAAACTTTCAACTGCTGTGTTTTGTGAACATCGGGTTATCAAGAAGTAAGTGTTTGGCACAAACTCCAAGAAGTAAGTATGTAGTAAGAAGAAAGGTGTTATTGTCCAAATTGCTGTCTTTTGTTAAATTCAAAAACAATCTTCAAAGGTTTTTTCTGATTCCACCAAATAAATTATTGATTAATAAAATTTGTTAACATACTGTGACAATGTGAAAAGTCAGATTTTAATATAGACTCATTTGAAAGACGCGGTTAAGCCAAAGAGATAAGAGATTCAAATAACAATTTAAATTTAGTAACGTCATTTATAAAAGAAAAATGGATTTTCAAGACAAAAGTATAAATAACCATGTTCAATTTTAATATAATTTAGTTTAATTGTTTTGTTATGTAAAATATGTGTATTTTTACGGCAGTGCGGTAAAACGTGAGAACAGTAACCGGAAGGAACGCTTTTCGGAAGTAAGAATTTGCCTCATGGTAAAGTCAGTCTAAGTCCAGAGCTTGGAGGGACTAGATGTGTTTCTAAAAAGTCTGAGTCCAGCGTTAGGAGTGACAGGTTGTTTCTAAAAAAGTCTAGATCAGAGCTTGGTGGAGAATGGTTGTGTTTTTTGAGAGTCTAGTAGAGACTAATTTAGCAGAAAATGGATAGGAAGTGATAATGGACGCTTCTAATAACAATGTAAACGTGTTTGAAAGTAATAGACTTACTGTATTCTAAGTGACAAACAATATTTATGAGAAAATTAGTATAAAGTATTTAATTAGACGGTGAATATAAAAAAAGAAACTTAATGAACACTCGAATTTATAAGATTTCAAAGAATAAGAGACTGTGTACTGTAAATGAGTGTCTTAAACGGATCGTTTAGCACGTGGCAAAAAACTTTGTATCGAAGTGAACATTCTTTTATTAATGATGAATGTTATGATTGTCGTACAAAAAATAACATTCCTAGAGTGCTGGGTGAATATTCGAAACATGAACTTTTCAGGAAACAACGCTTGCTGTAATCTACAAGTCTCAGGACATCTGGAATTAATATCTTTGGACAATTTGAGTGCAAATGGGTGTTCTGGTATAAACACCATATGTTAAATTAGGACTAAGTATTTATATTATGTTTTGATATATTTTGCTATACATGTTTAAATTTTTTAATCTGTTTCATAAATATTTTAAAAGGAAATAAATTGATAGATAAAATAATAAAATTTTAATAATTGAAGTAAATCTCCATCTGAGATCTTTATAATGATTTAAATTTAAATAAAAAGTAAATTCCTGTTGCAACAATTTTATTGGTAAAAGCATTTTTAAAGATAAAATTAATTAATTTGAAAGAAAGAAATAAAGGAAATATAAATTCATAATTTGTTATTGAAATTAAAAAGGATAACTAGTATTTATAATATGATTTTTTTTGTTGTTAATAATAATTTGTAGGATGTTTCTTTAATAGTTTAATAAATCTTTATGTTAACATTTCAGAGACAAGTGTTTTCATTAAATACCAAATATCACTGTAAGTACACTGTGAAAAGAACTTACGACCCCAGATAATTTTTCTTTCTTTTAAATATTTAAATTCATTCTTTTTTCAAAATTGGTATGCTAAAGCAAACCTGGCGCCCTATAGACGAGCAAATTAACAAATGAATAACATTAAATAGTAACTTCACATCTCATTTTTGAATTATTACAAATGTCGCCGCAACTGTGGGCCTTTTTAGTCGAAATAAACAGTGATTTTGGTAATGAGAATTCTTGAAATCAAGGTAAGGACTCTCTTTATAATAATAAGAAAGATTCTTTTTTAAAATTTTTTGTGTTAAATATAGTAAGATAAAAATGGAGTCAGAAATTGTAAATGTAAATAATAGTGATGAACAGGTAGGGTTAGGAAATCAAAATTCTTTAAATAATATAGAGCCATTGGAATTTACAGGGGATATTTTTGATAATTTAGAGAAGGAATCGCAAAGTAATGAGCAAACAAATGAACAATTTGCACAAAATTTTTTAGATCAAGAAATAGGTAGTAGTAATAATAGTAGACGTTCAAGTGTGAACGTAAATAGTAGTTCAGGTTCGGATTTTAATGGATTTGATAGTGATAGGATTCTAAATAGTAAACAACAGTGTGAAGATATAAATAAAAAAATAGTAGAAACACCAGGGGTAGAAACTGTAAAGGAAAATTCAGATAAGGATTTGAGAGCTGAAGAGGTTAGGATGGATGAGAGTGTGAAAAATAATGATCAAGATTTAGAGATTAAGAGTATGTTAAAAGTAATGATGGAAAAAATGGAACAAAATAGTTTAGAAACAAAACAAAATAATGTAGTTTTACACAATAAAATTGATCAAGGTAGTCTAGAATTAAGACGAGATAATGATAAGAAGTTTGAATGTATAAATAATAGGTTTGATCAAAACAATTTGGAATTAAAAGAAATAAGTAACAAGTTTGATCAAAACAAGATAGAAATCAATGCTAAACTGGAGGTTTTTAATATTAAACTTGAACAGAATAATGTTAAACTTGATAAAATAGATAATGACTTGAAACTGAGTAAATTAGAACTAAGACAAGCTAATTTAGATTTAAAAGAAGCAATGTGTAAAAAATTTGAAGAAATGAGGGTTGAATTAAAACCAAATTATGTAAAATTTGAACAGAATCTTAAAATGGAAATTAATGTAATGGAAACTAATAATAAAGTAGAATTTGAATTAAGCTATTGTGAGAAAAAAGTAGAATTTGAACAGATTAATAGTGTAGAAGGTGTTTTGGTAGAAAATATTAATAATTTAGATAACAATTTAAATCAAGCAATAGCTGAAATTGAAATTAACAGTTTTAATGAGATAAATAACATGTCAAATGATTTGATAATAATAGAAGACGATTGTGTGAATGATTGTGTTCAAGAAATTTCTAAAATAATGAATAATGGGTTAGGTAACAAGGTATATCCAGAAACAGCAAATAACGTTGAAATTAATATGTCTAGTGGGGTTGGAATAGGTATAAGTAATTTGAAAAACAAAGTAAAAGTAAATAATCTAATAACGAAGGTATCAGCTGTTTATTTTAAAAAACAAGTGGGTCATAAAAAAGTAGAGTTTGAAAATTATGTAATGATAAAATTTAAGAGTATCTTTCAAACCCAAGAACAAGAAATTAAAAGTTTTTGTGAGAAATCTAACTCTAAATATAATCTTGAAAGTAAAAATGTAGAAATAGTAAAAGAAGGTTTTGTACTAGTGTATAAGAATGGTGGGGTTAGAATTCCTGAACGAACAGATGTTGAAATTAGGTCATTAGATTCTAAGATGTTTGAGAGAAGGAGGGGTGATGGTATGCCTGAGAGGGAGAAAGAGAAAGGTATTTTGTCAATACTCCGAGACAATAACAAAGTGGGATCCTTTGTTAGGAAAGGGTCTGTTGTGATGTCTAGGCTAGACAAACTGTCCGTGTGGACAGAAGTATTTAACGCTAGAGATATTTACAAAAATCAAATCATGTATTTTAAAATCTTTCACCAATCTGGGAACCATCGTAAAAAATGGATAATTTATAATTGAGTCATAATAAATTGAAATTTGGAATGAATAAATAAATGTAAGGACATTTTATAAACACACGGACTTGATTTTTAAAATAATTAATAAAAAGTAGTTAAGATTTTGTTAATAAGTAAGTTTAAGTTTGATAATGAATGATTAAGAGTTATGAATATTAATAATTTGTGTGTATTAATGAATTTTGTAAGCTAAGACAAAAAATATAGAAAATAATTATTAGCCAAGCGTAAAATATTAAGAGTTTAGTTTTAGAAAACGTTTAGGTATTTGTAAAGTAAAGACGCTGGATTATAGCAGTAAACAACTTTATATGTTTATTAAGATCTTAATATTTAGAAAACGTGACGAAAACAGATTAGCTAGATGAGAGGATCATTGGAGCTGCAAGATTGTTAGTAAAATAACTCTGTATGTTTGTGAAAGGAATAAATATTGATTTTACGTGACATAGATAAGCTAGTTAGTTCGAAGCAAGAATTCAGAGTAACGTTGAAGAAATAATATTCAATATTAAATATTCAATAAAATGTGACGAGAGAGAGTTGAGATTCATTTGCAGATCGTATTGGAACCAAAAGGTCTTCATGTCTTATCAGTAGACAGATAAGGATTGTCTCATATCGAGGGGACTTGTTTATGCTTAAAGCAAGCCTGGAATTCCTTTGCATGACATTGCGACGAAATATAGGGTGTTACCAAAGTGCTGTCTAGGAAAATAAAAAAACTTTTGACGTATAATCGAAAATTAACTTGCGTTTTCAAATAAAAAACTACTTAAATAAAGGAGAATTGGTTTTAAATAAAGTAAATAAGAACGAAAGTAGATTACTTAAATAACTTTAATAGAATTAAAAGTAAAATTTCTAAGTAGAAAACTTAGAATAAGTTTTAAAAATAAAATTTCTTTTTGAATTTGAATAATAACATCTAGAAAGGAATACATAATCAGAAAATCAACGATGCTAGTAATAAGATTGGTAAAATAAACATTATTTCAACTTCGGATGAAACAATTTTAATGAAATTTTTTATGAATTTTAAAATTTCTTCGAGTAGATGCATTTAAGGAGTACATGAACATTTGGGTGGATGGCTGAGCGTTTATGTAGTAATAATAGAATGTTTTATTCGCAAGAATAAGGCATTCTGGGACTACATGGAGAGCGTGTTGTGGAATAGGGATGTGTTTTGGGCTTTATCTTGAATTTAGTAGGGATATTGCATTCAACCACTGCACATTTCAACGTCACAACATGTTGCTTTGTGTAAGAGTCCAAAGAGCAATTTGAAGTATGCACGGTATAAAGTAGATGGTCAGAAGGACTGTAGTGGGGTAAGTAGGAGGTCAAATGCATAAAATAAACAAAAAATTCATAAAAAAAAAAAAAAATAAATAAAAAAGGTATAAGAATAAAAAACAAAATAGAACATGGAACGAGGGTGGTTTTATTAATCGACGTTCGACAGGGCTTCATCATAAGAATAGAGGAGTATAATTCAATTACTGTTACTATTATAAACCCCGGTCGAGTTTTGAAAAATAAAATAAGAAAAAACAAAATACAAAAAATAAAAACAAAAAAATTGTCATACGACTTATGTAAATGAAATATAGTTAAAACTTTGACAATTTTGAGAAGTTTAAAGAACAAAGAGTTCTTATTTTGTGTTGAGAAATACAGAAATTTAGTAGAAGAAGTTCAGGTAAGAACGAAGGGTTCTTATTTTTGTATGAAGAAGGAGGGGGTTTGTTAAGAAACAAAGCCTAGAAATAAACCGGACGTGACAGGAAGGGAGTTTTTATTTGAAATGAAACGAAAAGTTCTGTAAAATTGTAAAAATGTTGATTAGGTGATTAGAATAGGTAATTAGATGTTAAATTGTAAAACGATAAGTTGTATGTTTTGATGTTTTAAATTTTAAGGATTATTAGATAATATGAGATAAAAAATTGTTAGTTTTAAGTGATTTGTGATTTGAGAATATGAAGAACAATTGGTTAAAGTTGGAGAATTTATGTGAGTTTTGCCAAGACAGATAATAATTAAGTTTTTTTAAGTTTTTGATGTTAAATAGTGAGTAAAGGAGGCTAAGTTTCTGTTTTTTAAAGGAAGGAGTAATAAATTAATAATAAGTAGAGAGATTTTAATGAATTTGATAGAAAGGATAAATAAGTAGTGTTTTTTAAATAAATAATAATGGAATTTGAAATAATAAATGATGTTAAGCAGTTATTTGATAAAGGTGTCTAAAGATTTTGATGAAATACGGTGTTAGCTGGGAAAGCAATGATAATTTTTTATTTTTTATAAGTTTTTTGTATTTAAGTGATTGATGACAAGGGAGATTTTAATGAAGTAATTTAAATGAAAGAATTTTTGAGTTTTTATATGAAGATGATGACTTTACAGAATTGTTGAGTAAAGTGGTATTTAAAATGAAGTTGTTCTGTTAATAAACTTTTATAAAGAAGGTAGTTAAGTTGCATTGATGGTTAATTTTTTAGTTTTTAAGAGGTTTTTTGAGTACTGCGATGAAATAAAGGAAATATACGACGATTTTAATGAAATAAAGGAAATATGCGACGATTTTTAATGAGATAAAGGGAGATTTGAGGAATTCTGCGGATAAACGACGGTTATCATGATTTTTTAAAGGAAGCTACGTTGAGATAAAGGGATAAATGAATGATAAAGAGGTTTTTTGGGGATTAATGCAACTTGAATTATTAAAATATGAAAGATAAGATGGAAATAATTTTAAGACAGGATACTGAAAGATGAAACAATTGTAAAGAGGTAATTTTGAAATAAATAGATGAGTTTTGTAAGTAATTTTATTTTTTTTTGATAATAATGATATTATATTTTTGAATTTTAGTTGAAGAAAAGAGTTTTTGGTAATTATAGAATCAGTAGTTAACATGTTATCCCAGCAAGACAAAAGAGAATTGAGATTTTAAGTAAGAATAAATAGTTATTGGGTTTAAATTAAAATGAGTAATAATATAAGATGATAATTGAAAAGTTTTAAGGTGAATTGAAGTAATGTTGAGTAATAAGTAAATAATTTCGTAAAAATGTTAATTGAAAATGAGAGGTTTGAAATTTAAATTGTGTTAAGTTAAAAAATGATTTAGATGAATAGTGTGAGATGGATGTAGATTTTCAAAGGATGTAGAAATGTCGTCTTGGCAAAGAGGATGAGACGTAGAAAAAGTATATAGACGGCTGTCTGGGAGATAAGCTTTGAGTGACGGGATCCTGTCAACAAAAAATGTTGATGGAAAGTTTCAGCCAACGAGGTTGAAAAGGAAAATGATGATGGGTTTTATTGGATAAATAGAGATAAGGCTTAGCACTAATTGATTCGTATATTTTAATATTTATGAGTTATGATGACTCAAACAAACTGAGATAGTGAAATAGGACTTTAGCAAATAGATTTTATTTTTTTTTCATGTCAAAAGAGAATCTTTCCAAAATAAATACACAAGGGGTATTTCTTTTTCTTTCAAGAGGTCCTTAACTTCTGAAATGAAATGTCTTGAACATCCATTAATTTTTTTCTCGATTTGAAATTTATATGTATAAAAGCTTTGTATTCCAATACCTGTATTGAAATACAAACCTTGTGGGGTTTTGTGACAATGTGAAAAGTCAGATTTTAATATAGACTCATTTGAAAGACGCGGTTAAGCCAAAGAGATAAGAGATTCAAATAACAATTTAAATTTAGTAACGTCATTTATAAAAGAAAAATGGATTTTCAAGACAAAAGTATAAATAACCATGTTCAATTTTAATATAATTTAGTTTAATTGTTTTGTTATGTAAAATATGTGTATTTTTACGGCAGTGCGGTAAAACGTGAGAACAGTAACCGGAAGGAACGCTTTTCGGAAGTAAGAATTTGCCTCATGGTAAAGTCAGTCTAAGTCCAGAGCTTGGAGGGACTAGATGTGTTTCTAAAAAGTCTGAGTCCAGCGTTAGGAGTGACAGGTTGTTTCTAAAAAAGTCTAGATCAGAGCTTGGTGGAGAATGGTTGTGTTTTTTGAGAGTCTAGTAGAGACTAATTTAGCAGAAAATGGATAGGAAGTGATAATGGACGCTTCTAATGACAATGTAAACGTGTTTGAAAGTAATAGACTTACTGTATTCTAAGTGACAAACAATATTTATGAGAAAATTAGTATAAAGTATTTAATTAGACGGTGAATATAAAAAAAGAAACTTAATGAACACTCGAATTTATAAGATTTCAAAGAATAAGAGACTGTGTACTGTAAATGAGTGTCTTAAACGGATCGTTTAGCACGTGGCAAAAAACTTTGTATCGAAGTGAACATTCTTTTATTAATGATGAATGTTATGATTGTCGTACAAAAAATAACATTCCTAGAGTGCTGGGTGAATATTCGAAACATGAACTTTTCAGGAAACAACGCTTGCTGTAATCTACAAGTCTCAGGACATCTGGAATTAATATCTTTGGACAATTTGAGTGCAAATGGGTGTTCTGGTATAAACACCATATGTTAAATTAGGACTAAGTATTTATATTATGTTTTGATATATTTTGCTATACATGTTTAAATTTTTTAATCTGTTTCATAAATATTTTAAAAGGAAATAAATTGATAGATAAAATAATAAAATTTTAATAATTGAAGTAAATCTCCATCTGAGATCTTTATAATGATTTAAATTTAAATAAAAAGTAAATTCCTGTTGCAACAATTTTATTGGTAAAAGCATTTTTAAAGATAAAATTAATTAATTTGAAAGAAAGAAATAAAGGAAATATAAATTCATAATTTGTTATTGAAATTAAAAAGGATAACTAGTATTTATAATATGATTTTTTTTGTTGTTAATAATAATTTGTAGGATGTTTCTTTAATAGTTTAATAAATCTTTATGTTAACATTTCAGAGACAAGTGTTTTCATTAAATACCAAATATCACTGTAAGTACACTGTGAAAAGAACTTACGACCCCAGATAATTTTTCTTTCTTTTAAATATTTAAATTCATTCTTTTTTCAAAATTGGTATGCTAAAGCAAACCTGGCGCCCTATAGACGAGCAAATTAACAAATGAATAACATTAAATAGTAACTTCACATCTCATTTTTGAATTATTACAATACCTTACTTCCATCTACAGTACTTTGTACGTCCTTATTTGAAGAGACTATCGATTTCGGAGATCATGCCTCCAATATCAAGTTGATTACAAACGTTTATATAGTTATTCACATAGTCACAATTAAAAACAACACATAAATAACTTAACTTGTTACGATAAATGTTTAAATATAGTCCATCGTTGGCCTCAAAATCGCGGAATACCAATAGGCCTAAGCATTTGCGTTGTTAGACATGTGGGGGGTAGGTTAGAAGACATGACCTTCCTATTTCTTTCAGTTAGGTCATATCAGTTGGCCAACGATGGACTATATTTAATCATTTATCATTTTTTGAGTTGTGTTGCTTTAAATTGTGACTATGTGAATAACTGTATAAACGTTTGTAATCAACTTGATAATAGAGGCATGATCTCCAAAATCAATAGTCAATTCAAATAAGGACATACAAAGGACTGTAGACGGAAGTAAAATATGTAAACAAATTTTATTATTCTATATAACAGTTCTTGAAGGCAACATATAATTATAATGTATAAATTATTGATGTTTATCAACACTTGCTGCTTAGTGCTTGAGCGGAGGTAATGGAAGGAAAATGACAGCTCGAAAGGGTTCACCGACAGATGCATCTCCAAGCACAATAAACGCATTGGCCATTGAATGAAATATTGGACCTGGTGCTCACAGATACTGGATCAACTTAGTTATATAAAAATTGTAAGTTACTGAACATTGGTAAGTCGGTTGTTATGAAACTTAACTACTCCAATTTTTGAGATGCTGAACACGATTTTATCGTACTAAGTACAGTACAGGAAGTAAGATGGAGCTTTTAATAATTGAAAACAAAACTATATATATTAAATAATTATTTTAAGTGATAATATACTACCTAGACTGGGAATTGAATCCAGGAGCTTTTGGCTTTACGTGTCAATGCTGTACCAACTGAGCTATCCTTGATCGCTTCCCAGTATAAGCCATACACTTTTCAATTGACTGTTTTTGCTTCAATTTTTGAGTTATAACAGATTAATTAATTTTCATTACTGTTGAGACCGATGGTTCTTGGTGGAATTCCATGTTTAAAGATAATAAAACGCAATTATTTATTTTGTAAAATCCACTTTTAATTAGTCTAGCCGACCAATGGTTTTGCCTGCTAAGGCATTGACGAGGCTGTATTACAGACTGTACATTGTGTAATACAGCCTCGTCAATGCCTTAGCAGGCGAAACCATTGGTCGGCTAGACTAATTAAAAGTGGATTTTACAAAATAAATAATTGTGTTTTATTACAGATTAATTACTTCGTTACAAACGACATTGAAACTAATCTGTATTTGTAATAGCTGCAAGTCGAGTAAATAGAACCTACTTTGCAAATCTGTGTCTGTTCAGATCTGCCTTATGAAATACTAAGCTCAAGCTCTATAAAATGCTAGTGAGACTGGTGGTTACATAAATATGGAACAGAGACTTGGGGTTTGTCTACAGTAGATATTAAAAATTAAAGGTCTTTGAAAAGTAAATAATGAAAAGGATGTACAGATAGAACCAACCTTAGAATACTAAACCGCAATGTAGGTACTTTATTACTAAACCTTCGTTCAACTACCAGAATCAAAATATAAATTTATAGAGCATTAAAAGGAAACAATAAGAACAAATATTGATCAACAACATTTTTATTGTTTGATTATTAAAAACTATACAGACATATAAAACATTATGTAAATTAAATATACAAAACCTAAAAAGTAAGAGCAGTTGTATAATAATGTTTAAAAAATTGTATTTCACTCACTTTTTCGAAACTGTTGATATAACACCACCTGATGCTCACTGTAAATGGCTGAGGAACAATTATGACAATATATTAAGTACACACCAGCTTGTTTATTTTGTTTGTTGTTTGAATGAAACAGCAGACAAATCTTTATCAAAAATAAAAAATTACATACCCGCCGATGATTTTGAAATTTTAAATAAATCCACAAATTCTCTTGGCAGTTCTCTCTGACTTTCCCTTATAGTTCCGAGTCCCAAAAGTGTATTTTAGGCTTTTGGTTATACGAAAATGCAAGTTCAGATCTTTAAGCTTTCAATTAATGGTAAATTTATTACTATAATAATAATCTCCTTGAATTACTAAACCTTTATACATTGTTACTAAACCTTAGTTGAAATGACAAACACATTTTAACTCGTAATCCTAAACGTTAGTCTAATAGACGATGTAAGTTTTGTTTAGACATATCTGGTTATAAAAAGATAGGTACAGTAATCCTTTTTTTTGTGTGGTTCAATGGATACTGAAATGGGGGAGGCACTGCTAAGAGTGGAGCCTTCTAATGGTACCTGTAACGGTTTTACTAAGAATTGTTTGTCGAACTGACGAAGGTTTAGTATTCTGTATAAGTTAGTTATTCAATAACAAAACATCACTACTTATAGCAAAAACTCAAAAATTATTATTCCAACATAGAAGTGAACAGAGATTCTCGGGTAACTATTGCATTTGGCTGGTGATGTGACGACTAGTTTTTAGTTGTTCCCAGCGGTGAACTGATGAGCATTAGAGATTGTTAGTGAAACTATGGGATAGAGTAGGCAATCTGATTATTTATTTATTAGCAGCTATGAGACAATTTTGTACATTGTGTTAGCCTTGTCAAGATTTTTATAAATTACACTACATCAAACAAAAAGTACACAAATAACAACGAAATCATACACACCTCAAAACCCTTAAATGAAATAGATGGCCATCCCATGAATTCATCTATAAAATTAAAATGTTTTCCCTTACATATCGTAGTATTCCTTTTTTGAAGGACTTTTCTTCTCTTATTATTTTGGTTTTATGTAGAAGACAGTATTGGAGGATGGCCCGAAAAATTGCTGGTGGTTTTGCAGTTTGTACAAAATCTATATTTTGGTATAATTAGATGTCTTTTTTGTGTGTCATACCTATGTATTTGATTATGGTTTGTTTCTATGTGAAAATTTGAATACATAATGACACTCAAGATGTAATTTAAAGGGAATGTTAAAATATCCAGTTTTTCAAAAGAGGGCGGCAAGAGTCTCGACTTTTTACCAAAGATAGCTTAAACGGCATACTTTTCAATTTTGAAAATGTTTTAACATTGACGACTTTGAAGTATTTCTTCACATAACACCACCATATTGGACATGGCAGTAAAATAGACCGTAATATGCCTTTCTTGAAACTGGTAAAGTGCAATAATATGATAATTTTTTTACACGTAAATTTAAGAATCCAATTTTGTAGATAAAACATGGTTATTCCATTTTAATTGCGACTCCATTGTCAAACCTAAAATTTTTACAAGTGATGTTAAATGACTGTGTCTTAGTGGTTGAGAGGCATAAGGTGGCAATTCTTCGAACAAGGATCGGTATCGAAGATTGTGGGTTTGAATTCCATCTTAAACACAAGGTTTTCTCTGTACAGTTTGCTTCACTTCAATCAGTTGGAGGGGTCATTTTAAATAAACGGTAGTTAGCTTGGTGGTCGACGTGTTTGGTTCGAAAGTTTAATAAAATAGACAACAAGAAAATAGTTTTCTTTTTTTTACAATCTAAATTAAAGTAGGGTTTTTTATTAATTTTTCCTTTTTTTTTAAATAGTCTCTTAGCGAGTGTGTGCTGAAAATTAGGTAGCTGCACTTTAATTGATTTTATAAAATGTATTTATATATACTAATTAATATATTGTTTCATAATTTTGTTTTAAGAAATAAAAAAATTGGAAAATGTAGTTGTATACATATATACTTGAGATTTAAACAATAGTGAATCTGCTCCAAGTCTTGAAGATCCAGTAGTTAGACTTTGTTTGTTTCCTTTCTTATTTAATTTTATTTTAACTGTCATTCTGGAACAAGTATAAAACTGGATTTGTAGAGAAGCAAATTTAGGCCTACTTGAACTAGTGGTGGGTATTAACGCTATCAACGGTCAACGTTGAGCGTGATCATCTGTTAAAAAAAACTTGTAACGTTAACCTGCCAGACAGAACAGAAGACCAAGCGTCTTTGTTCAGTGTGCACGTGTTCAGTGAGAAGTGAGAAGGCTCTAGTCATCAATCGACTGTCGCCTGTTTCTTAGAATCGGACGAGTCTATTACTCGCCTTGAGGGGAGGTAACATCAATGTTACTCTCTAATTTAGAAACATTGTCTAGCGATACATTGTATGTTTTATACAGTTTTAGATTTAGTAAAAAACAAACAGTAAAATAGTAGGTTACAGCAGAAACATACGTTGATTTGTTGATGAATAAACGTTGACGTTAATTGATTCGCTTTAGTTGCTCAACTAAACTAACAGACGACTGAGAGACGTACGTGTAGCTGGGTGCGCGCGCATTGAGTGGGCTGCAGGCGCTAACAAACAGCCACTGATGCGTCACCTGCAAGTACTAAGCAGTTGATCAACATTAGCAGTTAATGCACTTCTTCATCAACTGCGTTGACGATGGTCAACGTTGACGGTTAGCTGTTACCCGTTAACGCACACAGCACTAACTTGAACCTTACAACAAAAGTTTGTTCTTTTACGTTTGCTTGAAATTGAATCATTTTCTATATTCACTTTTAACTGATGAAACTCTTATTCAAAAATTTTGAATTATGTCAATCAAATTTTACCAAACAGTAAAATTTGATGTTTTCAAATATTTTTAATGCTGTAAATTATAGACACTAACATGGTAGTTAGGTCTACTTAAATGATGATACTAACTGAGCCAATTTGCCTCAACTGAACTCAACTGGATTTTTAGATTTCAAAACTAAAAAACTATACTTGACATTGTAGGAGAGAAACGGAGAATGTTGACTCAGCTGTAGATAATATTAGAAATGGATTGTAGAACCGATGATAAAGGTTCACTTAATACAGAACTCCTAAGTTAACTATTTTTCACTAAAATTCAATAATTTAATAAATGAATGTAACATTTGTATTCAGCAAGTCCTCAGTTACCCCATGTTGTTCTATTGTATCAATAATGGTTATCTAAAATTTCAAAATTGGGGAAAAGTAAGTAGTTGATATACTATGCAATAAACTGGTACAACATGAAATATTATATATGGGACTGTAGAGTACTGGGGCTTCTATAGTGAGTACAGAGTGGCAATCCCGAGGAAACTTAGCTGGATCTACATCTTTTCACATGTACTTGGTTGGGATCACTCCCTTTCATCTTTACTATCAGTTTTCTCTTGACCTACGTTTGTTCTTCTCCAACCCTGACATTATTAGAGTATCAAGGGCCTAGGAGTATAATATAGGCCTTTATTTTATCTTTTTTTTTTTGTAAGGCGGTGATGACCAAGAGGTTTCTCACCTTTAAACAAGAACAAGAAAAATACAACTCAATTGAAATCAGAAAAATCAAATTTAAAATGTCAAAATGAGGACCATTTAAAATAGGTTTTATTCACATTTCGTGTATTGTTCAACTTTTAACCCATTAAAACAACATTTGACATATTTGATTTGATGAAAGTTTTCAAATTTGATTTCTACATGTAAGGGTAACAACTCCACCTCTACGATGAGAAGTTATTGTAGAAAATTGATTTCTAACCCTTACCTCAAAAAAAAAAAAAAAATATTCGTATAGTTACAAGTCATCGACACGAGCAGAGCATGTGTGGAGGCATGTGAGGACACGAGCCTCCACCACAAGTGTGGAGGCTTCTTCAAATATGTACAGTTTTGAGGCACTGATGCGAGCGGAGCAATATACACAAGGCCTGTTAGAGCCTCGCTGACGTCAAGAAAGTAGTCACCACAACAACAAGGTTCAGAAAACCTGTGTAACAAGTCTTTTTAACAAACACTCTACTGTAGAAGACTCATTGATCTATCAATACAATTTAAACTTTCCTACAAAACATAGGAAACCAACTATTGGGCATTACATTTAGAGTATCTGCTTGTATTACATTGTACAATGGGTTTGGCTAAAAATTATGATGATGTCGATCAACTTATTTTGATTTGTATTTTGTAATGTTTTGCATTTTTTTTTATTGTGAAGAAACTGGGTAATTAAAAAACACACCTCTGCAAGAATCTATCTCTATTCATATTATATTATAGCATATCAAAACTACAATAAATAACTTAATACACATAAATAATAACTAATTAACAATAACTATATCAGCATAATACTCCAGTAGAATGCATTGAATACAAGAAAGGCAAGGGGGAACACTATTCTGCTTCTTTTGTCTATCCAGTTCGCCATTTCATGGTTTGTCATCTGGACTAGTTCGACTGGAGTCTCAGAGATGCGGATCTGTGTTCTTTTATAGGGTCTGAAATTTTCTGTCGTTGGCATTGCAAGATCGAGTACTGATAAGGCTTTCTAAACAGAGAAGAAATACATTGTTAATTATTTATTTATAAGCAATATTCAGAGTGTTAATTTTAATTTGAGTCATGAATAAAACTAGAATATAAGAGCTATTTAAAAACTTTAATTGGGAAACGTTAGCTACTTTATTGAACACAGAAAGTAAGATGGCCACCTCTCATCCATAAAATCACCTGTAATATAGTTTATAAAATGGTGTAAACACATTTCACAATATTTCTTGTTGAACTATTCAAAAATGTTAGTTTGGTAGTTGTCAGTCAAAAAGTGAAAATGAACCATGGACCCTGTTTTTGAAAAATACTTATACGTTAAAATATGGCCTAACATTTACTTGTATCATAAACATATCCTCAGCAAACTTTTAATAACAGTCAATGTCCTTTTTTCCCCATTAATCCTGAATATTTTTTACTTGCGATTGTGTACACTAGTTAGGGTTATTAATCTTGACATTTTACTAAAATTTGAACAAAATCCTTAGAACTTGTTTTGAAAAATGTTGTTTTTTTGCCGATTTTGTATTAACCGGTATATTTTTTGGACCAATAAGAGCAAAATTGTTAGAGCTGATTTTTATAATATTATAATTATGCGTTTTTTCGTACGGTAGCTACCCTCAAATTTCTAGTTATAAAAAATGAAAAACGGTCCTGAGATGTGGCCAAAACAAATACCAATTGTCAAAATTGGTCTTCAATTTTGTCCTGTACACATGACTTTACATATGACAGACAGACTACAAAGACAAAAAATTGTAATTTTCAATTTTTTGTCTTAGGCATGACGTTAAACTGCCTCTTCATCCTGGAGTCTTTCTTCTTTAGTTGACATTTCTTGATTTCTTGTGCTAGCTTTACTTATTTTCTGTTATTTAAAATTCACTTTTTTAGTGTCAGGGATCTGCGAAAATCTTGAATAGATATTTTATCATCACAATATTTCATTACATACTATCTATATCTAAAACCTAATTAAATATTGCACAAACTATCTCACACGCTCATATGCAAAATCAAATATCAATCAATCCCAAAATTTATAGTTGATGCTGCCACAAAATAATATATTCAAAAATAGGTTCTAACAAATTTGATAAACTTGTTTAGCCTAAATGTAGAGTTCAAACAAAACATATTGATCTCCATCTCCCCAAAAATTCTGATTGGGAGAGTTTATCGATTAAAATGAGAAAGTGAACTATGACAGCTTGTAAATGAGTCTCTCAAAATTCCTACAATCGATTTTAATCAAATTTTGTGAACTTACATGATTTATAATCAAAAATCAGTCTACCAAACCACAAGTAAAACAAAATTACAATTCGTTAGAAATCTTGACGAATATATATATATATTAAACTCGATAGTTTCAACCCTAAGCTCATTATTTTATGTTACCGCTATATTTTTCCTATATGTGGGACAATACAAAGAATATAAATGCAAAGCTTGAAATATATAGGATTAATTGTCTTTTCAGTGTAAACTGGTTGCGACTTACAGACAGACGAACATTCACTTGAAATTATAAGGGTCTTTAGATTTACCTACAGACCCTAAAAAAGAAAAATTAACTATGACACATAATAAAATCAAATTTTGATAAACTGTCTAGATTAAACAACTTTTGTTAATATGGGGGGGGGGGTAATATTTTGGATAACAAAATAAACCTAACAATCCCAGCATTCTTTACAAATTACATTAGAATCTTCATATTTATTTTACTTGAGGTTTGGGTAATAAATCTACACATTTCACTATAATTTCAACAAAATCATTTGTGCTGATTCTGAGATATTGAAACGTTTAGAATGGTGTGCATAGTTATTTTCTCTTCATGATCAGTAACTCTCAAACAAACATTTTCAGATGGATGTAGACAAATAGAGCCTACATTTTATAAAAATTCAATCAAAATCATAAAAGCTGATTTTTTTTTTAGTTTTCATCTTACTCCTAAATTTCAAGTTATTGAAAAATGGAAAAACATTATTAGGACATTTATTTAAAATATATCCACATACCAAAAATGGTATAGTGTTTAGATTACAGTCTTTTAAACTTAATTTTTGTTTTATAGTCAAGACTTCTCAAATTGGATATACAGTATCTGTAAAATTCTTGAATTTGAATGACAAAACTTATATGTTTGTGTGAAAAGTAAAAAAAAAAGATTAATTCTGCTGTTATATACAGCTTCATTTAGTAACTAGGTCAAAGGTGTTGAGATAACTGTATCTAAGAATTCCAGCTGCTAATTACTGCAATAAATATCTTAGTCTTTTACAACTAAAGTAACCGGGATTAAAACATATAAAATATTCTATTGTATATTTTACTAAATCAAAGAAAATATAAAATAGAATTTTAAAAGATATTTTTTTAAAAAATTGTTCAAAGTACCCTCCATCACATTGTATAGGTACAATTTGTGCTCTAAATAAGATTCCTGTGATTACATTTTTAATTTCATGATGTTGGTTTCGAATAACTACAGCAGCGTTATGAATTCTAATCAGAAACTTTTCTAAAGTAAGAATGTTTACAGTTCTGTTTTGTTTTGGTGTAATAAAAACCTTTTTTTTCCTTCTAAGTATGTATTAATTTATTATGGACTCATTTAAATGATTTTTCTCATAATTTTGTTCTGGAGTAATTTTGGAAGTTATGGATAACTACCAAGATACAAATTTTTTAGTTTTTAGCGAATAACTTGTTTATCTTTTAAGCTACAGAAAAAATGTTTTTAAAGTTTTGTTTGACTTTACAAAAGGATTTTTTTTGGTTCTTGAAAATATTTTGTAAAGTTAGCGGTATCAAGATATTTGACATTAAAATATTTGACATATAAAAATTTTAAACAGCTGCCATTATATCCCACATACAAATATATTAAGTTTTTTGCAAAAAAAAAAAAAAAAAAAAATGATGGATGACTGGAAATCGAAGCATTTCCGGGACCTATGTTTATATGAATTGGTTTTTTTTTATTTTCACTAGTAGAACACGTCCTGAAAGTTTCTCCATTTCTTCCTGAATCAACCTGTATAATAAATAAAAATACTATAAACTAAGTACCTCTTCTCGCATCAGTTGTTTGGCAGTGGTGGCTAAACTTTTCATTTTCTTACGAAGCTCTGGTGATGATGGACAGGAATTAGATCTCTGCACTTGCTGTTGTTTCCATGGAACTTTCTCTGATTTCAAAGATGATTTCAGGATGTATTTGCTTGTTGGCTTCTTCAGCTCAATATGTTTCAATCTGTAACAAAACCATTTTTTGTTATGCTTTATACAATATGAAAATGATTCACAATCTTAAATTTTATATGCCGAGTTAATTTTAATCAAATTTGAAAATCACCCGTATAACAATTTTGATCAAAATTTTGCAGTGTTGACCTGAAAATTACTTATTGATCACCATTTTTCCAAAAAATACTGATTCATTTTTTAAAATAAATTATTTGTGAATCATAATTTTCTTTTACATATTGTTTGGAATATTTGTTGGGGGTTGTAAATTTTCACATTTCATCCAACACGCTTGCAGCAATTCATTCTTTTTCCCTTTGGTTCATTTTCCCTTTAAACTGATAACTGTTTGGGTAAATGGTGACCAATATCTTTTGTTTTGATCATTAGAGACTAAATCTTTATAAAATTTGGTAAAAATCCAAATTATCCAAAATTATAAATTGTCTTTCTTAATTTTATGGCAGTTCAATAAAGTGTATTGAAAATGAAGAAGAGATTTCACTGAAAATTTTTATTTTATTTTATTCATCATCAAAACTAATAAATGTTCAAAGTGATGTCAATTACCATCCTTACACTTGTCAACAAGCTTCACTGTGCTTCTGGACCCCATAAGAAGACATCTAAACTAGACAGATCAGGAGATCTCGGTAGCCAAAATCCTTCACATTAATGGTATTATAAGTTGCACCGTCCTGCTGCAACCAATAATAGCGCTCATCTTCTTCAAGCAGAGCAATGAATTGTTCAATAATTTCTTGATACGCCTTGACATTAATAGTGGTATCAAAGAACAGTGGACCACTAATAATTATCCTTGTTATAGCGGAACATAAGTCAACTTCTTGTGGATGTAAAGGAGATTCAATGAAGTTGTAAGGGTTACAATTACTCCAGGTGTGATAGTTTTGGCTATTTATGTATCAACAAGTGAAACCACGCTTCATTAGTGAAGAAAACTCTGTAAAATTAGTAGCCGCCGATGGTTAAGGGCAATGGGAGGGCTCTGTTTTATTTTATACACGTAAGGGAAGGCATGTTATCATTCACAATCACAAAGGGTTAAACTTAAAAACATAAACAAACAACTCGTGTGAGTGGCGAGACACTATTTAGAACAGTAGCGCCAACTTATTTTGCCCATCGAAAACAAGGTTTTTAGTAATGCGGAACATCTAATTTATGGTGGCTTCACTGACTGATGTCTGCGCGCGCAGCTTCGGACTCTGCCCTAGAAGCCTATTACACGTTGTGTAAATGACGTCACGGCACCCTCAGCCCTGTCTGCTGCTTGCCCCATATGACTAAATGCAATGAAACTGGGACGCTCTGACCACCGTCCGAACTCCAGAATACATTCGTCAAATATTTTATATTGTAAAACTTCCGCTACAAATGATGGTGAAATCCATAGCGGCAATTCATAATTCATTTATCTCCACAGAATTAAATACATATAGGTATTTACATTATTAAAATAATATTATCATTGGGGGGGGGGCCGAGAGTCCTTATGAGTAAGCCGCCACTGTGTAAAATTTCAGTATTGTTTCTTATTAGTCTTTTAATCTAAAAACAATGTGGATTTTTGTTTTCATTATCAATAGTAGTGGAGTTCATGTATAACCTCCATTTTGCATGGGTACAATTAAAAAAACTTTCCTTACAACAGTATGAGCTGATCCGTAGGAAATAATTGTTTAACTACTTAATTTTCGTACAACTTACCCTGATAGTAACTTCAATGTCTTGTAACTTTTATTCTGTTAAAACAGATTTGTTCCCTTTCATTTTTGTGCATTACTGAGCCAGTTTACTATATCTTTTTAATAAATTTCTGAATAATACTTTTCACTGGAGCTTCTTTAGCAAATTTTACAAGAAATACTTCTCAGCACTGTTTGTAAGACTCGTGTTTATTGATGTTTTCGACAATAAACACCCGCTCTAGTACAGATTTTTAAATGCATTATTAAATTATTAAGACCAAAACTGCACAACATGATATTTTGAAATTGAATAACAACTATTATATTAAAAAGCTGAAGTAATGAATTAAAATCTACTGATCCAGGCTAGCCAACACAAAATAGTGTACAAGTATGGCTGAAATTATTAAAATCATTGTACAATACCTAATTTTAATACATTAAAACATAATACATTAAAGACCCATGCCTTTTTAAGGCGATCACCATGTACTTAGCTTAATTGGTATTTGGCTATGAAAAAGTTTATGCATAATTTATTTCTTTAAAGTTTTGAGTTTTAACTTAAAATGTGAGCACTCTATTTGATTCCAATAAGTAACAAATGCTTCAAGTGGTAGTCTCCCTTCACTTGCGAGACTGAAAGCGAAATTTAATTATTGTAAATATGGAACATTGACTATATTAAGTTTATATAATCTTTAGTTTTCTCATGTAAACAGCAGGTGCAACTCTTTTTGTCACTTGGGAGATGAAAACCCCATGTATCAGAGTGAACTTATTCAGTTCAGTTTATGTCTTGAGGGGTTCTACTCTTCAACCAACCAAAACTTCTTTACACATCTTTACCTCGATCTGGGTAAAGGGTGTCTCTTTATTTCCACCAGTCTCTATTTACTTTTTCTCCAAGTCTTTATTTCTTGTCTTTCCTATCAGACCAATCTGGTTAAAATTTATTTTAGTTTCTTTTTTTTGGACTTTTCAGCAAAGGAACGACTATTGGTACAATAGTTTGGAAGTTAGTCTTGCAGACTTCTTGAGACAACACCCCCCCACACACACCGTTATACTGCAATACCCTAACATTACGCTACACTATATTATATCTTTACTGGGGTTATCAGTTCCGATCGATTACCTCCTGCCATATTTCATTCCAAGAGTACAGGAGTTGAAACTAGCCTGTTAGACAATACAGGAGCTCCACTAGATAAACATAAACAAAATACTAATTAATAATTAAACTTAAACCACTGGTGTGGTACCAAATGGAAAGTAATAGAAATAAATCCGGCCTTAACATGCCAAAGACCACTGACTTAGAGCTTCCCATCTCTTCGGCAAATGTTGATTTAATCGAGACCATTTTCAATTAGAATATAGTTTAAGAATAGGTGCTTTTTCAAGAATGGGGATGTATCAGACACCATATTTAAATCTGACAAGGAGGGAACTAGTACATAGATTTTGCATAGTTTAACATGATTACCATTTATACAATTATAGTACAGAAGCTATAAAATAATTCAGAATTATACAACTTTAATTTGCAATCCTTAAAATGTCAAAATGACTTCAATATTAATTCTTCAATTTACACCCCTGTCTGTTTTTTAAAATTTTTTATTATTAATATTTGTTTTGCCATTAAATGCAATTACACAACTTCCCATTTTTAAATTCTTTTCTTTTTCACCAGTAGCCCTTCATTCTTTGACTCACTATTGTTCGTTCATTTTGAAGAATACTCTTTTTGTTCTGACAAGTTTTGCTCCGTCATCACCTCAATTTTCTTTCTGAATACTACTCCGTTTCCTACAACTTCTTTCTTAATCCTACAGTTTTCTAGAGCTCAACGAAGTTCTTCCACTCTTGGGACTTGTGTCTGTCTATTCTCCTGTAAATTACGATTTTGTTTGCTGTCCTCTCTGATTTCATTCTCCTGACATGTTCATAGAAATCTATTCTTTTTTTCTCCATTGAAGTCGAGATCTTCTTAAACTTCTTGTAACTCATGGTTTGGTTTCGGAATATAAACTAGTTTGTCATTTTTTTTTTTTTTTGGTTTCTGGAATTTTCTTTCCTATTTCCAAGCTACATCTGGCTATTATCTCTTCTACATTCTAATATACCTACCATACTGTGATGTCTGAAGACCACCACTGAAGAATAGGCCATTATGAATTTTTAATTTTTAGTCTTCTAGAATAGTCTGAAAGTTATTTACATTTTTCTAACCCAGGTACTTCAACTTCTGAACCATCTTCTGATGATGTCATTATATTTAGTCCTCATTGTCCAAGTAGGATCTTTAGTTTCAGGAAATGTTTATTCAAAAGATATTCATATTCCTACCATTTCTTTAAAAACTTTATCTGTTTTGTTACAATCTCAATATTCCCTATCTTGTTAAAAATGAACTAATTATTTTTCTATACATATGTTTTATGTCATTTAATATAAACTGATATACTTACTCTTGTCGATGAACAATATTAACAAACGCAAATTCTATTAAAGAAAACAGAATGAAGAGAGTGCAGCCTATAAACCAAATGTCATGGGTTTTAAACTGTGTCAACTTGGGAACTGTACTGTTCATGGCTCCCAAGGCAAAGAAAGTCAGCATTGTGCATGTTGCTGAAAACAAAACAATTACTGATGAAGCTAGAATTTCCAGTAGAAATAAAAAAGTCCATGTTAATGCTAAATATTTGTTTACAATATTTATAGTCAAGGGAATAGAAAGTTTTATGAATATAAACAAAATAAATGGTTCGTAGACATTGCACAAACTTTCTCACTCACCCATTCTTTAAAACAAATGAAAACGAACCAAAACTAATCATCAATAAAAATGTCAATTCGGTAGTTGTCAATCAAAAATTAAAATGAACCTTGAACCATAATTTTTTTACTTGCAATTTTGTACACATATTTGGGTTGTTAATATTCACACTAAAATTTGAACAAAATTGGTATAGCCGATTATGAAAAATTATGTATTTTATGTATGTTTTGTGACAGATTAAAAAAAAATTTGGTTACCGATAACTCATAAACCGAAATTTTTTTAGAGATGGCAATCAGTATGTCTTGTTTGGGACTTTAGTGGCTATGTGCAAATAAAATTTGATCAAAATTGGAGAACTAATTTTTTAGTTAATTACAATGTTGTGTTTTTTCATAGCAGCTACTCCAAATTTTGAACTATATAATAAATGAAAAAAAGAGGTCTCAAGATATAACCAAAATATACCCAACATAGCAAATTTCATAAAAATAAGTCCAAACACTTGGTCTTCACATACGATTGACAGACTACTTTTTTTGACTATGGGGACTTTAAAACAAATATTATAACCCTAAATTCTAGTTTATAAATGTTAAAATATGGGATTATGATACATTAACATTTTGTTATACAATTGCTACATCTGAAAACATAAGTCGTATGAAGTGACAATCACACACCCTTACCTTACTTTGTCTCATTTGATTTTTTTCAATATCTAGTATAGAGGAAGTTATGAGATGGGGAAAAAATTATCTTAATTTTTGTTGTTGCGAATATCAGATTGAGAGGTCTCCTGAGTCCAAAAAAGGGGTTTTTGAAATGCTGTCTGTCTGTAGTAGAGGGTATAGAGTCCAAATGCGTGGATAGGTTTGAATTAAATTTGGTATGTGAGCGTATTTTAGCCATAACGCAGGATGATTTAGGGTTGCTACCATAATCAAAAACAACGATATCAGTATAAAAACAACAAAAATCAGAAGGGCTGTTATAAAATATTTAATTTCTTAAAATCGCCTCTATCGATTTCACTTTATTGAAATATAAAGATCAATGACCCAACACTGTGAGCAAGTTTAACAGTATTGCGGTTTGGGAATAATTAAAAACAAAAATGAACCTTTACCATCCCCATAAGAGCTAGATTTTTAATTAAATATAATTTATACTAAGGACACGTTTATGGCACTAGCGAAGCAAGTTTAAATCCCAATTTAAATATGTTAATATTTTTTCAAAGTGCAAACTGGAATTTTTGTTAATGGTTTGTTTTTATTTGATTTTGGACCAGTGAGTGAGAAAGTTTATGCAATAATTTGGACATTTATTTAATTTATCATATTATAATAATGCAATGTAGAGAAATTATCCGATAAGTGAGAAAATTGATTTTGAGATTTTAAAAGAAACATTCGTTTTGAAGTCAGTTCTGCAAAATTTGTAGTTACATAGGGCCTAAGTCTAAAATAAAAAGTAAGATGTTAAGGTGATATTTCAGACACTGTACAATGGGGGTGTCAGTCATTCTGCTGTTCCATCATTGTGGTGGTGAGTAGTCTTAAGATTTGATACATACCTATCCACACGCGGGCAGGCACAATATCCGGTTCTATCCAGAATGTCATCCAAGATAAGATGACCACAAGAACACTTGGCATGTAATAATCCCAGAAGTAGAAACCAAACTCTCTTGCCAGTACCAGAGATACACTGAGGGAACTATAACTGTATACTGGAACACCATAATACAGGAATGTCATTATTTACTTAGCACCTTAAAATACATAGTTCACGGACATTATACAGTACAATTTAAATAATATATACTTGGTGATAAATTAAGTAATCCTTATGTCTGATTATGATTTATCACCTTTGTTTCAATTTTAAAATAAAAGTTGTACAGTGGGTGCCAATGAAATACAATTGAAAGGATAAAATAATTACTTCAGACATAATAAAGGCTCTAATACACGGTATAATTACACTTTAAATAAAATTATTTATTTATTTCTTCAAACTCCCCAAATAACCTAACCTCCCAAGAAAATATGGTATTCATTTAGTTAATAGATGATGAATCGCCAACACTAGCATAGATAGTGGAGGCTTCTTTACCTATGTACAGCTTTGAGCCCTGTTAGGACAGAGGCACTGACACGAGTGAAAACTGTTTAATATATACACGTCTACTAGGCCCGGTACGACCTAGACGGTATCATAAATGTAGTGATACACAATTACGAGGTTCAAAAAATCTGTGTAACAACTGTTTTAAACAAACTTATACTACTCGATCAGATGCCTTTATCTACCAATACAATTTAACATTTCCTTAAGGCCAAAAAGACCAACTTTCGATAGGGCTGGGTAAGAATCATGATGGCCCCATCAATTGTTTTATAAAGTGTTGATGTACAGGAGGAAAATATGAATAAAATTAATATCAATTTTAATTGGTGGCCGCCATTTTCAAACTAATGTTTTTGGTTAAAGAACTTGTCCAAATATCTGTAAAACTGAGCCCAAATACCAAATTTGATAATTGAACAAAAATATGAATTTTGTAAAACAGTGAAGCAAACATTATGGGAGATAGATAGGATTTATAAACTTAAGAAATTTATAAAACAGCTTAAATTTTGAATTACCATCACAGTGTGTGTCTTGAGTAGATGCGTTGCTCCCCTCCTCTTTAGCTTTGTTTGTACACGAAGCTGGAACAAAATATATGGGTGTTTAGACATTGTACATCAACAGATAAAATTACTTACTAGTGAACGGATATATTCACACAAAAAAAACTCGACAATGATTTTTTGACATGTCACATAACTAGAGTAAGTAAATGAGCCTACCTCCACTGTGCGACATCCTTATGTGATCTGTAAAGAAGTTTTCACTTGTTGTGGTTTGCATGTTCAACAACTTGTATTCTGTAATACTGGGAGTACCTACTGGCATCAATACTGGTTCTTGGAATTCCCACTGCAACGCGAGATGTTTGGAGTTGTATCGCCCTTAAAGAAATAATACAAATATGTAAAAATCATAAAATAATATCTGTACATAAAGATAATAAGTTGCATTTTCTATGTGGACCATTAGCGGAAGGACAAGAAGTCCAATTTAAGGCATTATGGGAGAGCTGTGGGAGAGCTGTGGTACATACGGAATAGAAGGTTGAAAGATGGGAGAGGTAATAAACTAATGGAGCTGATGTTACACGGTTACAAGGGTGGACAGAGTGAGGATTGAGAAACTCAGAAGAGGTACAGGATAACATTTCGACTTTGTTTGAAACCCACCCTAGGCTTCTAATATGGATACACTTGGAATTATAAACAAGAAAAATATAAATGGGAAAAGAAGTAAAATTTACTTGGCATTGACAAATATCTGTCAATTCAAGAAATTTTTATAAAAACTTAATAATGCCTAAACCATATTCATATATTTATCAAAATACAATACCATATTTATCTATCTACATGTAATTACTAAAATTATATCTTAGTTCTAGTTTACAGCAACAAGCTATCAAATGACACAACTCAGCTTTAACTTTTACCAAAAAAATAAACAAATATATCCACTAAGAATCTATCTTCAAAAATCCACCAGTGATCTCTCCTTCACTAAGACTTTCCACAACCTGAAAAAGTCCTATTTTTGTGCTCCCTGATTATTTACCTTCCTCTCCCCCTCCCCCAACAAATATAAAGTAAATTACTGTACTAGGTAACGTCAGCATTTGTACAAGTTTCTGTTTGTGCTGCCAATTCATTTAACTAGACCCGGCCTACTTACATTTTTAAACTATAAATCTATCTCTTGCTTAATCACTATTCTAACAAATTTAATCTTACATCTAACTTATTCCTAACAAGATTAAGCAAATGAATTGGTTTGGCCATAAAGAAACTACACACCCAGTTCTAATTAAAAAACAAAACGTTTCCTAATGAAAATATTGGCAACATATTGAGACTTGAGAGAACAGATGTAAACCGCAAAGAGAGGCAGTACCCACAATCTGTTTGATCATGACACATGACTGCTTGGCGACACATTACATAGAATGAAGATCTTACACTAACATAAATTAATGTGCCATGAGACAATTTAGAGATGAATATGGAACACTAGATATTATGTACAAAACTTGATGCTGATTAAAGAACATAAATTAGTTATATTTTCTTGTTTTGTAAATGTAAATAACCTCTCGATTATCATAGCCTTATAAAGAAAAAAAGGGAACAAAAGAAAGACCCCCTTGACCCTAGAATATTGTAATAGAGTCAGGATTGGAAGAGAATAAGAGTTGGTCAAGAAACAGCTAATAGGAAAAACGAAACGGAGGGATCCCACAGCTGATTCAAGACTACATGAACTAGGATTCCTTAGGTTTGCCACACTTCTACCATTAAGTTAGTCAAGGGACATTTACTCAAGTTTTCCCCAAGGGAAATAATTTACACTGGGATACCAGAAAACTAATGGAGTAAGGTTCGAACATTGCTGTAAGAAACAAACGTAGATAGGTCTAAAGTTAGATTGCCTACTGCAGAAGCATAGAATGTAAAAACAAGCAAGATTTCATTGGAAGCCGCATGATTGATACAAAATGATGGATGTAATATTGGGCAGGTCAAGATGATAGTGTGAGAAGGTACATGTCACTTGAGTATGGAAGTATCAGCAAATAGACAAAAATTTGAAAATTGTAAAATTTTTAAAGATCTAGTAAAATTAGTGAAATAAACAAAAACGGTCCAAACACAAACTTTGCCACACCCATTCACAATAGAAATATTAACCAAACAAAACTATTTGTTGTAAAAATCTGTGAAAAAAAATATTGATATTGGTCCTAAACTTGCTTCGCTTGTGCCATAAACATACCCTTAGTGTAAGTCTTATTTGATTAAAATCGAGCTTTTAAAGCAATTTATACTTACAGAGCTACGATTTTTTTAAACATGGTTTGGGGTAGGTCTGTAGACGCATACTTAGAAAGGGTTTTGTAAATAGTGATATTATTTCTTTATAAAACTATCCCCAGGTGAAACTGGGGCCATCAACTAGTTTATTCGTAAAGAACAAACAAAACTACACATTTAAATCAAAATATTTTCAACAATACAACTTCGTGGCGCAGAGAGGAACTACATGGAACATTTGACCATCCATAGCAACGCTACACATCCCACATTAAATGTTTAACATTTAAACTTAATTTCATCTCATAATATTTAAGACAAGCTTATGACATAAGTGAAGCAAGTTTAGACTTTATTTAAATATAAAGTGTTTAAAATAATTCACAAAATAAGGCAGTGTTTCAAGGTTAGGATTTAGATTTTTTTTTTTCAATTATAGATACTGAACAGTCATTAGGCGACATTAAGTTTTGTTTGGTTAACATTCCGATTGAGAATGGATGTGTAAGAAAGTTAGTGCAATGTATTTGCAGCGTTTATTTTGTACTTACAACTGTCTAGAATGAGTCTACAGTCTTGATGGTCAAATGGGAAATTCCCTTCTTTCGTGAGACACAGAATGGTAGTTTTTATTCTGAAAGCAAAATACAGTCATTACAGTGTCAGATAAAATCATCATCATATACAGAGTGTTCCACAAAGAGATCGCTATTTTTGAATGAATATCTCAGAAATATTAAACACTCTACAAACTTTACAGTTAGTTTACATAGATATGTAAAAAAATAATACCCTTGAATTTCATTTTTTTATGTAAAAAATAAAAAATAAAAAATGGCGGAATAACAAAAAGAACATTAATTTTCTGGATAGAACCACTTCCTGCCACAATGCAATTCAATTATTGCCACCTGTTGAATCTTGATCAACTGTTTTGTTAACACACAACAATGAAACAATTTGTTTTGTTCAATTAGTTTATGTGTGATATCTAACCTGGAAACAATGCATTTTTCGATTGAACAAAGCAGTTTTATGGATATCTTACAAACAGTAGGATAGGTCATGGCAGCAACTTCATGGACTGGCCTTCAAGATACCCAGACTTGACCGTTTGAAATTTTTCCCTATGCGCCTCTTTGAAAGAAAAAGTTTATTCTCACCCTATAGCAACAGATGATGAATTAATGAGGCTGATAGAAGAGGAATTAGCATTACCAATTTTTAAAAGGGGTTATGATTCTATTTTGTTTCGTTGCTATCAATGCATAGCTATTGATGGACATCAATTCGAATAAAGGTCAAATTTGCACCATTAATAATTTATTACTCTTATTTTCCTTTTTATCATAAGTTTTACACATTTTGTATCTGGAAATCAACAATTTGTAATGGTTTTCCAATATTTTGTTGTACAGCTATTTTGATTGAATATTTTAAAAAATGAAACTCGAGGGTACTTTTCATATATCTATGTAACATAACTGTAAAATGTCAAGCTTGTAGAATGTTCCATATGTCCAGCATATTAAATCAAAAATAGTGACCTCTTCGTGGGACACCCCATACAAAACAGAGGATAAAATAATCCTGATACAAACGTAAAATATAAACAGCATAAGATATCAACGAGAGACCTCCATTATAAATATGTTTTGTCACATTTTATGGGATTAAAAATCTTGACCCCTTTTTTAAAGAGGGGGTAAGGGGGAAAATTTAATTATTTTTTTAACTGCAACCCCTATCTGTGACATAACATTGGAACGATCCATTTATTGTTTGTTCCAAAAGTATGGATACTCGAGTTTGGACGTTAATATAAAATTATTCAAGTGACCTAAAACAAATCCGATACTTTTAAAACTGAACAACTTCCTAATATGTTGGATCTGACGATAACGGTTTAACTGTCGAAACCAGTTATCCACAAGGATGAAATTTAGATTGTCTGACAGAAAAAAGTAACTAACCTGTAATATATTCAATTTAGTAGTGGTTATACAAGTTAAAATAATGAAAAAAAGTTTTTATAAAGATATGTCCAGAAACTCTTTGTTTTCCATCTGTCGGCTATTTTGTGTTTTTTTAAATTCCTTTGAAATAATTAAGATTTCAAGTTATAATTTTATGCAAATTTTTCATGCTACATTTTTATCAGTATATTAAGAATCAAAACTTTATCTTATAAATTGTCGGAACATAGACTTTTAAATTTTTAATATTGAATATCTCTAAAACCATTATTTACAAAAAATGTAAACTGCCGCCAATTTGAAAAGTTTTGATTCTTGGTGTACTGGTAAACCTTTCCATGAAAAATATGTTTACCAAATTTCGACTCGAAATAATTTAGCTCTAATTATTTTCCAAAAAACACAAAATAGCCGTCAGGAGAAAAACGAAGCGTTTCCAGATATATGTTTATAGGAAATTTTTTCTTTATTTCAATCCATATAACCACCACTATATATCTGGATCGCCTTACACCATGTAGTCTTGTGTTAATATAGATCCCTCTTTTTCATCTTTCCTTCAGATCTCTCTTGATTAAGTCTTGTTCTCCTCTGTAAGACTTTGTAAGAGGTACTCCACTTATGTAAGACTTACTGTATGACCTTTACGTAAGAGTTTTTTATATACTACTTTTAATTTTTTATGAATTTCCGATGTCGCCAGTCCACCAGTTTCGTTTTCCCGAATCACTACAGCTTGGCTGTGATAGGATTTATCTTACTCAGTGTTTTAATAAGTGTAGAGACGAGATTAACTTTTATTATTATTTTGTTTGAACAAATTATAATTTTGTTTTAATTTATAAATATTTCAAGACTTATCGCTAAATTTTATTAATCCTAAACATCAACACATATATCTAACTTACTAGAATTTACTGAATTGATTATTATCAAAAATTTTGATAATTTTACTAATACATTAGTAAATTTTGAAAATACAGTAAATTTATTACTGTATTAAGATTTGCACTAGAGAGAACTATGCCATGTTTTTTTACAGCCCACTCAGCATTCAACTATACAAACAATTTTGTTTAAAGACTTTTACTACAATCTAATATACAATTTCTTACTTAATATAATGAAATATTTTTATATTACTTAAATCTATGCGGTTTTGATTTTTATATGCTATTTACATAAATTTTGACTAGCTTTTGAGTTTTCTAGCTCCTTTAAATTTGATTGAAAGATATCATAAGATTAATTTCAGCTAATTTTAAAAATCTAGTGTTATTTACAAATAGTTGATTTGAATATTATTTCAGTTATAGTGAATGTATTTAGTTGTATTGACTTATAATTTGATTTTAAGTTTATTTTAGTTTTAGTTTTAGTATTAATTAAGTGATTTTAGTTTTGTGATTTCCCTTACATGAAAGTTTTGAATTACTGACTACTCACATAATTAGCTGTGTTCCATTCCTAGCACTTTTAAATTTCACTTGACAATCTTATCACCTTTCTTTATGAATAACTATTATTTATTTAAGTTCTAAACTTTCGATTAACACTTAACATTTTTTTATAAACCTTTTTATGGCTTATCTTGCCTTTGAAATACACTCATTATTTTTTATTTTGACTATTTATAACCTAGTAGTTATAGTTTAGTTATTGTAGCTCATGTATTACTGAGGATGGCGATTTTGTTGAAATGTGTTTGATTAAGTAAACACAATTTTTGTGAGATCTTGAGTTTGAGTTTTATTATATCTATTTTGAACTTTTAAATTTTTACTCTTAACACTTTTATTTTGGAATAGCCCTTTTATTATGTCAGGTTGGTTTAATTACTGTCGAAAAACTAATCACGAGTTTTCAAGTGTCTTTCCCACTTTTTTTTTAACACGGTTAATCATTTCAAATTAGCTATGTATTTTCTTTGGATTTCATAGGTCGATATTCATGGGCTTTTTCTGATGGAGTCATGTTTCTTTTTTGTAGTTGTGTATTTTACCGTGGAAACTTTTTGGGTTCACAGAAGGCAGTTTTTAGAGTTTTCTATATAGTTTACTAATTTCCTTGGGAACTTCAAGTTGAATAACCGTAGTGTCTTATACGTGTGCTTATTGTAATTTGAAACTGTTCAACTTTGCTGTAACTTAGTAGGTATTATTGTTACTTTTATTTCTTTAATATAATTGATATTCATTTTCCAATATATCACTGACACCTCCTACCTTGACACAGTTAGGATGTTCGAGGGCTAGGGGTCTATATTTTATTCTTTTCTTTTTAGGCGTAAATGATCAAGGGGTTGACGATTTTTAAATATATTTCTATTTGGACAGAGAAGTAAAGCAAATGAACCTTGATATTTCAATATAAAAAAAACACAGTCTTGGATTACTCTCGGTTGTTTGATAAAGAGTCAGTTTCAATAACTTTCCAAGACTTCATACAGTTTAATGATGACATTTTGGACAATTGTAACAAAGTAGGATCTTGGACTACTCATTGATAGCAGATGGACATGGAATGGCTACGCAACTGTGACGTGTGATAGAATTTTTGCTGAGATGCATTCTATTTAAAAATGCAAGATTTCTTGCCGTTTCATGTCAGAATGTCACATTCCCATTTTACACCTACTCTGACACCATGGTCAGTGACATGTCTTCAGTTTTGGCTAACAGACTTCAGCGGCCACAGAATTGCTGTATACGTTTTACATTTGACTTGAAACGAGATGTACCCTTATTAGAAAATACATTTTAAAGCTTAACTACCTACGTTCCTACCACATTCTGTTCTACAAACTGGAGTGCCTGCATATCTGGCAGAAAGTTTGTCTACTCATCAAATGCAATGAGCACATGAAGAGGCTCCATTACCACCGCATTGTACTGTAATGTATAATCTTTTACTGTGTCCACTTGTTGTTTGTGGAAATCACTCCCAGATGCAATTAAGACAATTGACTGTAGCATCCGATTTTCAAAACTGTTGGAGTCTTATGTTAAGGATAAAATGGATAATGCATCCCAAGGTGTGATTAAGTAGCTTGTCTAATTATATTATTTGTATGAATGAATATTTTCAATGACACAAATAGACAATTAATTTTAATATTATTGTATTAATATATGTATTATGTGAAAATGGTTTTATTATTCATATAATTTGGTTATTGTAATTTTCTTTTTCTTTTATTTTTACTACTTGTAAATCTATGTACTTTTGATTGTCTTTTTTAAGTGTAAAATTATTTCTGTACTTTTTGAAGATAAATGGAGGTATAGCTTTAACCTAACCTAACATAACCTAGCCTCACCTTTAATGAAAGGTTATTCCATTCAATCTTAATTTTTGTGATTCCTTACGTACAGACAAAAAGGATGACATACGGAAGGCAATCATCATGGAATGTGAAATCAATAAAATGGAGGTCGACATCATTTTATGATTACCATTTAACTTATCCTATACTTTGTATACTAGGCATACAAAAGATACTAAAATGTAACAGATTTTCTCACTATACTAAATCTAACCTTGAAGTGAAGAGGACATCACCATCGGGAAGAATAGACACCATCTCATCCCTGTGTTGAGTTTCTTTTTCATTTGAGAGGAAGATATGCGGCGTCCATATCATACTAAGCATTGCTCTCTGTCCTGCCAACTCCTTATGATGAGTCAAGTTATAGTAAACTAGGCGTGCATCTTGCCATCGGAACTGAATCAAACATTGGACAACAAATTGCTGAAAACAAACAATATTAAGATTAATGAAAAACAAACACAATATTTAGTAAATTCTACAATTTATTTGAGTCTTGCCTCAAAGAGTCTTATCTTGAGGCAAGACTCAAATAAATTGTAGAATTTACTAAATATTGTGTTTGTTTTTCATTAAAATGGAGTTCTACCAAGTACCATCGGTCAATAGTGTAAATCGTATAATATTAAGATTACAAAATAATTGGAAATGAATAGTTCTCAACTCTCCAAATCTGATTGTGTGTATCAACTAATGGCATCTTCACAAACGGTTTTTTTGTCCTGTTGACTAAATATAACAGTACATTTCGCCTGTTCACAAAAAAGAACAGTCCATTTGATCGGTTCACCAAAAAGAACAGTTCACTTAACATGTTACCAAAATGAACACCTCATATAACCTGTTCACTAAGAAGAACAGTTGAATTAAGCTGTTCAACAAAAACATTAGTTCATCTAACCTGTTCATAAAGAACCTATTTATTTAACCTGTTTACAAATAATAATAGTTTATCTAAAAGAATAGTTCATTTACCTGATCATTAAAAGAACAGTTCATTAATTGAAGTGTTTTAGTTCTATTTTGACCTAAACAAGTTGTTAACTACAAAATAACATAGGTATTATTGTGCTTAGCATGTAACAAGCTATAATTTGAATAAATTCAGTTTAATAAATCAAGAATCCGCAGGGGCGACCATTCTGGCCGTTTGGGGAGTGACGACCCCACGTACCCGAGTTACCCCCTTCAGTGTAGTCCTACTCCTGAAGGGGTCTCTACAAACTACTCAGTCCTCCCTTCCAAATTCTCTTTCTCAGTTTGGGGGTAGAGCATGTATTTTGTCTGTCTTTTTTCTATCAGGTCAATCTGACAACAATATATTCTAGTATCATCTTTATGAACTCTTCCAATGTTGTTGGTGGAGTTGCAGGAGAGACAGTCCTTACAAACATCCTCTTAACACAAAACCACCACACGTTGTAATACACAGCACCTTTAATGTAAACACATTGCATGTCTTTATTGTCCGATTTAACACACTGATGTAACTCTTTCCGAGGATAAAATACTTAAAACCAGAATATCAGAGAGCATAGAGGCCTGTTTAGACTAAACCAGCATGCAATACCTACCTTTATAGGTGGCGAAAATTGTGGGCTAATTTTATCGTCAAGGTGCTTGTGTACAGATAGCTTCAAAAACTGAAATCTGGAAATTTAATTTAGCGTATTATAAGTTCCATAATACAAGCGATATAAACAAAATACTATTAAATATGGCCACTATTTTGACATTAGCAATTTCAATTTCTGAATTTCAATAGGGTTTTATATGACCACATTATAAGTCCTTTATACCAAATTTCACCCCTTCATCTTTATATATATATATATATATATATATATATATATATATATATATATAGCCCGTTATTGTGCTTATGTACAGATGACAATGACGATGGACTGATGGTTGTGTTGAAAATCACTTCGTATACTGGGTAAGTATAAAATAAAGGCCCTTAGCCCTGGAATTATCAAATAGCATCAGGGTCGGAAGAGGAGTTAGTCAATAGACACCTGATAGGAAAGTTGAAAGATATAGTCATGGAATCTAGCCCATGACTATATGAAAAATGATTTATCCAGCTAGGGTACATTGGGATTGCCAGATCTGTAATCACTAAAAGTGAGTCATGATAGGTATACAATTTTGAAGAGCCCCTACCGATATAAAATTATGGTAGAAGTTGGGAAGAGGGTCAGATTGAATGGATCAAGTTTAGAATTCACCCAAACAGGGGGTGGTGAGATTCCAGTCCTGAAAAACATGGTATAGATGGCCTACATTTAATCTGTAGCTATATTTAGAGTGGAGGATCCTCTACTTAAACTCTCCAGTGAACCTTATGTCTAAGACGTACACAAATAAATGGTGCATAACCATTGTACAAACTTTCCTACTCATTCCATCATCCCCAAAACCAAATAAATATAATACGTTACCAAAAAGTGAAAATGGACTATATGTCGTCTCATATATGAAGGCATATCAAAAAGTAATTAAATAAATATGATTACACAGAAACTATTAGTTTTAATCAATAAGTTTTACATGTTCCTGTTCAAAATAGTCCCTCTGCTTTTGTATACACATTTTCGATCGGGTTTGCCAACCCTCGAATATAAATTCCAAGGATTGAATCGAAAGTTGTTTGCAGATCACCCCTACGATTTTGATGACCTAAGATTTGTTGATTGTAAGGAAAAGCCAGAAGTTACACAGATTAATGTCAGGATTTTGGGGAGGATGGGGACAGTAGAAATACCCTTTGAGTCAAAAAACTTTGTCTTTCTTTGGGCATTTCTTCTTTAATGCTTCTTTACTGACAAATACTACTCCCAGTTACTGTTGTATGAGAGGGAACAGCATGCTGGTACATAAAACCTTGAATATTATCATCATTAACTTTCCAGCACTCTTAACAACTTTGGCTTTCTTTGGAGTTGGTGAATTGGAGGTCTTTCTGAATTGAGCTCTGCTTCTTCATTTCTGAGTCATAATGAAACATCCAAGACTCATCTACCGTGACAATATTGTTGATTCAACATTTACTTACTCTGCAACTCTTGGCAGACTTCAGTCTGGTCAGGTGATTAAACGGGAAACCCAAAGACAAGCAACTCATTTCATCAACGTAAGAATAGTCTGAGCACTTTTGTATGAAACATTCAGTATTTCAGGTAAACATACAATCTTCTCGTACGAGGACAGAAGTTGTGTTGTCTAAAACCCCTGTATGGAATATTGACCTGCTCAATGTTCATCTTACCTTCCTGCAATGAAAGATTTGTGCTATCGAAGTGTACTAAAACATGACATTACTTCCCCACCATAAGCTTCTTACAATAAATTAGTGGTTTCTGTAGCTGATTTGCTCAACCGATAGGAAAACTTTATTGTAAATCTTTGCTCTAAATTATTTTCCATAATTATTTGGAGAAAACAGAGTTGTATTCTAACCACTACAGCTTGTTTATAAAAGTTAGTTGTATTGAAGTTTCATTGAACTGTAAGAAAAGGATATTGTACAGTGTGGCCAATTTATTTGTGAGAAATTTTCCTCTTAATATATGTCATTACTGTTTGTTAAGTCTAAGTAGTGTGTGATTAAATCCCAGCTTTTAATAACAGCTGTCAAAGTTTAATTTAGTTTTTAGCCTGAACCATATATTTTTTTACTTGAGATTTTTAACACATGTCTGGTGATTAAAATATGTACATAATCAGTAGAGCCAATTTTGAAAAGTTGTGTCTTTTATAACAGCCCTATGGCCAATTTTGAGAAGTTACACCCTTTATAACAGCCCTATGTCCAATTTTCAAAAGTGAATGTCTTTTATTTAACAATGTTATGTTTTATGGCCTATTTTGAGAAGTGACATATTTTATAACAGTCCTATGGACGACTTTTTTTTTTACCAATAACTCATTAACCGGCATCTTTGAAGAGGCCATTAATTCGTTTTTTTTTTGGTAATTCTTGCTACACTTGAACCAAATTTGATAAAAATCGTTAGAACTGAGAAAATATTCTTTTTAACATCTCCCCCCCCCCCAAAGAGAAAAAAAGCCCCAAAATATCATCACAATATGCACACATACAAAATTTAATTAAAATGGGTGCAATCCAATTTGTATACACTTAGGAAATCTCAAAATGTATATTCTGGAGGGGGGAATATCCGACAATAATTTTTTGACCCGTCATAATAACTTTGACCTCTGGAAGCACAATTAATTGTGAATTATGATGATTCAGTCACTCAGTAAGTATTCCATGGACTGGAGAGAGATAAATTTATATTCTAAACTTACCAGTTTAGCAGTCTGCGTCGATTGAAGAGAGAATATATACATCCGCGAAGATACATTTAGAGGTCCTCCATGTACGTTGGAAGGTCTGACATTCTTATCATAGCGGCAAGGATGTGTCAGCTGAGCCACGAGATCATATTGTGTTGTGTTATCATTCACTACAATCTGTGGGCAAGGCTCATTTGTGTGTCTGAAAAAGTACATAAATAAAATGTAATGTATATTTTAGTTTTTACTTAAAGTAAACTATAGGACTAGTTCATAGCTCGTAACCCCTAGATGGTGCGTTCCCAGATAGTAGATAAGGGAACGTCTCCAAGATATACGTGATGGGAGAGAAGTGAAATATATGCTGCATGTCATCAGGCTCCTTCCTCAGGGTTACGGGTGAAGACCGCAACAGTTTTTTCGGTTAAAAAGAAGATCTATAATAATTCGAAGACGTCAGAAGACGCAACTCTAATCTCACTTAAGCTACTGTCCTGTGGTTTGAAGAGGGATTTTATAAAGCTAAGGCAACTAACCCTTACAAAATGTGGATAGGAAGGAACCCATCGGACTCGGATAATGAGGACATATAACCCATATATCTTAAAATGATCACGTAATAGAATCAGAGACGAGGTTAGGAAGGATGATTACTATGACATATGTACTGGAACTAAATTTGGATGCTGAAACATTAGAACAATGTCTAGGTGGTTGAAGTGGTGAGGCAGGCTTTAGAGTAGCATAAGCAGGGGCAAAGAAGAAGACAGATGATGATGTAAAAGCGAATGGTGGAAAGGGTGTTGGGTTGACGAGGAAGACATGGGAAAAAGTGAAGGTGATGACAGTTGATGGGTGAAGATCTCTGGGCTATATTACTTGCCAATATAAAAAAACAAAGGGTAGAGATGAGGCTAGCAGTGTAATGTAGGTTCAAAAATCCAAATGTTACAAAAAACCTAAATAGTTTATTTAAGTCTTCTTATATGTAGGAACTGCTGAACCGATTTCAACACAACTTTTGTAGACAATGGAGTTAGCATTGCAGATATTTTATATAAACCTTAAAGTCTATGATAAAACCCACATTGGTTTATCAAAAACCCAATTATTATTCGCATAATCTATTGAATCTATTTTATATGTAAACTCAACGCATTATGAAACGGTAAAGTTTTGAAAACTCCAATTTATAATCAGAAAATCATTACGATAATTGACTGTTTCCAACTACTTCAGCTTAAAGTAATGTAATTGCTCCTGTTCATATATAGTGTACACTCGGCCATTTTGTTTCTCTAATCACTAAGTGTTGAAATTTTCACACAAAATTTGGTAACTTTATTAAAATATAAGTAAAGTTTCAAAAAAATTGGTTGAGGAATAAGGAATTAATAGAAAATCAAAAACGTGTACTTCTTCGTGGGTACATATATCATTTGTTAATATTTTATGAATCACTAGATCACTTTGGTGAATATACTCTGAAAGAAAATTCCTCAAAATCACAATAAAACACTAACAGCACAAAGACTGTATAGTTATGTTTATTCTACCTTATGTACATTGCATTACCACTGCTATCATCTTCAGAAGTATAATACGCACTAACCTTAATAACTACAATATCTGCAGTAGTGATTATAGTTATTAAGGCTAGTGTGTAGTGTACCTCCGAAGATACACAATAGCAGTGCTATTGAAATAAGGTAGAATAAACATAACTATACATGTTCATTGTTTTGCATTAGAACTACTTTAATTAATTAACATACATTATTTCAAGTCAATAGTAGTTCTTTATATTAGAGTAATGGCTACAGCATCATCAGGCCAGCTAATAACATAATAACATTAACACTTTGTTCACATACACATATATAAATCTTGGTTTGGCACAAATAATCGTGCAGAAATGGCACTCTTTAAAAGTTAAAAATTGTTTTTGTTCCCAGTATTTAGGCCACATGTTCACTAATTGAGTTATATTGGGATACTGCTACTTTAAACTTCTTTATCAGATATGTATTTTGCCCTATTCTGATGTTTATATATCAAATCATACATGTAGTTGGAGGTGAATTTAGTTTGTCATTTAAAATGGATGGATTTCTCTTCTGGTGTTTATAAATTTCAAATTGCCGAATATTCTAGCACATTTTAGAAGTGTTCACTACATATGAGCCTTGTACATAATCAAACATTATTCATTTGTAAATTGTGTATTTGTTGCAGAGTCTTGTACGTATTGCTCCCTCTTACCTAAAGATCTTCAAACCACATCCTCGAAGGTAGTGGCAATGCCGCTGTTTAAACAGAGATTTGAATATAACGAAGAACAGCTAAGGGTGGATCTGAGAACCAGTAGTTTGTTTACAAACTTTATGCAATGTTGAATGCAGGCACTGCGACCCTCAGGGACTCACGATGGGTATGGTTGTAGCATCCCCGAAGGAGCCTAGCTGGATCTAAACCTTATGTTAGATTCTTTTCTTTCTCCCTCCTGAAATAATCATAAGAGAGATTCTTTTTCAAGTCTCTCTTGATATATTCTTGTAATTTATCGACCCTGACGCTATTAGAGTATTCCGATTTCTTTTCAACAGTTTTTGCGTAATAGGAACTTCTTTTCTGGAATAGTAAGTATATATATGGTGTCGAATCTACACCAAAGTTATCAAAACCAGTCACTCGGTTTTTGCTGTTTTCTTTTCTTCCCTGCTGTTGTCATGATAGGTTTACCATCAGCACTCCTCTCAGCCGATTACGTATGTTTAGAACTGTACGTTCATTAATATTACAAGCTTCTGCAACTCTTTTGATAAATAGGTTCTATTAGCTTTTTCCTGTTGGAAATATCGCATAACACTAAGAACTATGGCCCTAGCATGACTGTTAAGTTGATTTTTTTTTACTTCAGTCATTTCCCGCCATAACATCACCAACACCAATTACAGATCAAAAATACATACTGAATTAATACGCATTCATGCAAAACCAATGAAAAACTGAATGATAGCCTGGATAGGGTTAAAAATACATTTGCCATCGGGGAAGATACTATTTATACTATGCGCCACGAATCATAGTAATAGCCAATAGGAGAGCAAGAGTAGTGTGCGGTTTTCAATTGGAACAGATCGCTGCACAAGGCTAACACCCGAGCATAGCTACCGACGTCTTCCAATGCTAATAGAGTTTTGTAAATAAGTAGTTTTATTATGTTTGCTTAGATTTTTATGAGTTAAACGATAATTTTTTGTTCTAATAAATTAAACATGTTTAATCTAACTGATACATTAACATTATGTTAGTGGTACCAACATATTTATTTTTTAAACAATTTATGCTTTAACGGTAATAATTATTTCCTCTGTAATAATAGTAATAACCCAAATACAAAAATAAATATTAGTGTTTAATTTAAGTTACTTGCAATTTAAGGAGAAAGATTTCTTTTAGATTTATTTATTTAGTCGAGAAAATATTGATTTTGTTGAGAAATATATGATGATATGTTTACAACGAAAGAAAACAGCTAAGGATGTATTTTTGTTGTTGTTAATTATACTCTTTGCAACTAACTGTAATGGAAAATAAAATCCAGTATATATATATTCGAGCGCCTTAAAAGAATGCAACTGCAAATGAATCACTGAACCAATTGCTTTCATAGCGGAAAAATGAGTTGACAAACCCACACAGTATCTATTGGTTTCTTCAAGGTCAAACTGTTTACTGGCTCCTCCCTCAATGGACTCTTAGCGGTTTGTTTAATAAGAAATTATAGTATTTTTATATACAATATTTTTGACACAATAGAAATTTAAAAAAAGGTTTTTCTAAGCCATTAATGGTCCAATCTATATTATCTTTAGATTGAAATTATCAGATAAAACTGCTAATTAAGAAACAATTTTTACATTTTATTTTCATACAGATTTAAAATAATAAAATTGTTTGCAGAAGAAGCTTACTTGTGATTCATCAACTAGGTCGGACGGAAGTTTAATAGCGAAAGCAAGGTTGCCAAATGGTGAAAAGAACAACTGAAAAATTAAGACGGACCAAGTATAAATAGTGTACCTACATGGAAAAAAAAACTCCATGAAAATCGGAAAAGAGGTATTCGAGTTATGAGATTACAAAGACAGACAGGGTCACGTTGAGTTTTGTAGAAATAGACCTAGAAACTATTCAAGGCTTCAAGATTGTTTTTTCATGAAGTTTATTGTCACATTCATGGCCAATTGAGTATGACCTAGTACATAGTTAAAGTAATTTATGAAAACATTATGTGTGTGTGTGTGTGTGTGTGTGTGTGTGTTCTAATCTCAATATGAATAAAAGTCTTAAGTCTGACCTTGACAACAGACAAAACTCATACAAACAGATAAGAGCTTCTGATTGGAGTGGTGTAAAACTTGTTTGCACATTCTAGTGTGAGAACATAAAGTGTTAAGCCGGTTCAATTAGTACATTAGTTAAAATAACAAATTTACACATTTCATCGAAATGTATTGTGATATTCAACTGTCATAACGTCCATGATTAATTTTCAAATTTACTTCCCATTATATGTAATATTGAGAAAGTTATGTGATGGGTTTAAAAAAAAGTTTTTGTGACATTCGTCGGATGTCTGTCCAGTGCTTTATAGTTCAAACGGGTTGACCAATTTTAATTAAATTTGGAATTAAGGCGTATTTTGGTCATATTGTGGAACTTTCTAATTCCCATTTTATTAATACAAAATTTTTTATGTAACTGCTATAATAAACAACACAAAATTATGGTTTGAGCCTGCAAATTTTATTCAATTTTATTCCTCAAGGACCCAAACAAAACGAATTGGTAAAAAACAAAAATGATCATTAACCGCTGTCATTAAAAGCTAGATTTTAATCAAATACGATTTACGCTGAGGACACGTTTATGGCACAAGCGAACCAAGTTTAGGCCCAAATTAAAATATTTTTGAAATACATTGTACATGGTTTATTTTCACATTTTGACTTACAACTACCTAGCTGATACTTTTGGTTGGATTTCATTTGGGATTGGGGACAGTTGAGTGAGAAAATTTGTTCATTGTTTTGAGATTGTATATTTTCCTATAACTTAAAAACAGTCATTTTATATAACAGTCAAAAATATATACGGAGCCACTACAGAGGCTTATTAATTTTCTATTTTTGAGGTTATGTTTCAATTATTTCTTTTGTTATTAATAGTTTTCTTCTTTATATATATATATATATATATATATATATATATAGTATAGTTTTTTGATGCAGATTTAAAGTTGTACACAATGAGATTGAAAAGGAGAAATTGAATTTTGAATTGAATTTGAATTGAAATGCCTTTATTTAGGGGCGAGGTTAGGACTGTATAGTCCTCTCTACCACCTAACCCCATACAACATATTATATAAAAATATAAAATATAACTTGATAATAACAAAAATTTAAATCAATTAAAAATAACTAAGATAATATAAAAAATTAACAAACTTAAATTTAAACTAGCTACAAAATGAAATTAATAATTTAAAATAAAATAAAAAGTAACAATCTTAAATTTAAGGTGACAAAATGAAAGTTATAACTTAAAATAAAATAAAAATTAACAAATTTAAATTTAAACAACGTAATAAAATTTAGAATTTAGAAACAAAATAAAATGAAATACTGTAGCTTACACGTGTTGATACAGATAAATACAATCACACAAGTACATTCATACATAATAACATTTAAAAAAGACACTACATAATTAAAATAATCACTATTATTACTACATAAAAGCTAAAGAAAGTAACAAATACTTATTTCAATCATTCACACTTATTACAAAAAATAATAATAAAAAATAAAATTAAAAAACACTATTCCGCCACACCCAGGGACGAGGACACCAAATCCATTCTACTTAAAAAGAAAGTCTTAAGTAATTTTGAAAACTGGACACGACTGTCAACAGATTTAAGTGCCTCTGGAAGTAAATTCCACAAGCGGCAAGCGGACACAGTAAACGATTTATTAAACATAACAGTTCTATGTAGCGGTATCATAAGCAAAGTGGAACCTCTTCTAGTGCTAGAAAGGGAGAGAGGAAAAGAAAGACAGAGAGAGATAAAGGGAGAGAGGAAGAGAAGGACAAAGGGTAAGAGAAAGAGGGAAATGGGGAGTGGAAGATGGTAGAGAGTGGAAGGTGGACAGAGTGGAAGGTACGAAGAGGCAGAGATAGAGTAGCAGAAAAGGGAAAGAGAGAGAGAGAGAGAGAGAGAGAGAGAGAGAGAGAGAGAGAGAGAGAGAGAGAGAGAGAGAGAGAGGGAAGAGAAAAACGGAGAGAAACAGAGAAAAATGGAGAGTAAGATTAAGAGAAAAATAAAGAGAGGAAGTGAAAGACAGAGAGAAAGGGACAAAAACAGAGATTAAGATTAGGAGAGGAAGAGAAAGATAGATAGTAAAAGAAAGAGGGAAAGGGAGGAAGGAAGATGAAGATAGCAAGAGAAAGACAGAGAGTAAGAGGGATATGGAGGAGGAAAAAGAGTTAGGAAGAGCCAAACAGAGAGTAACAGAAAGAGGGAAGGGAAGAGTGAGAAATGTAGATAGGAAGAGCCAGGCAGAAAGTAACAGAAAGAGTGAAAGGGAGAGAGGTAAATGGAGATAGGAAGAGCCAGAGAGAGAGTAACAGAAAGAGGAAAACGAGAAAAACAGAGAATAAGAAGAAAGAGGAAAAGGGAGAGAGGAAGAGAAAGACAAAGATTAACAGAAAGAAGGAAAGACAGAGAGGATATAAAGACAGAGAGAAAGAGTAAAGAAGAAAGACATAGAGTAGGAGAAAGAGGAAAAAGACAGAGGAAGAGAAAGATTAAAGAAGAAAGACAGAGATTAAGAGAAAGAGGGAAAAGACAGAGAAACAGAGTAAGGAAGAAAGACAGAAAATGAGAGAAAGAGGGAAATAAAGAGAAGAAGAGAAAGACAGAGAGAAAGAGTAAGGAAGAAAGAGAGGAAGATTAAGAGAGAAAATAAAAGAAAGAGAGAAAGGGAGATGGAGAGAGAAAGACAGTGAGGAAGAGAAAGAGGAAGATAAAAAGGGAAGAGAGGGAGGTAAATAGGAAGAAAAGAGAAAGGGAAAGAAGAAAAATGAAGGAGAGACAAGGGGAGAGAGAAAGAAATTACATTATTACTATTTTTTACATTACTATTTACTTAAAAAGAGAATTTGATGAGTAGGACCACCATCTTTATATTTTGAATCGATGGGTACAATTTTATATCTATAACGCAGAAAAGTTATTAAGATTGGTTACTAAAGACAAAATATCCTTCCGGAAGTGACATTTTTTCATTTCAACCTTGTATTAATATATCCCACTGGGGAACATGACCCACAGTTTATTACTCATCCTCCCACTCACAAATTGACTGACCTTTTATTTCCAAATAAATCGTCCAGTGTTCCACATTACGTTAAAGTGGCTACAAAGCTCAATGGTTTCCTAACTTACATTACTTCCCAACTATTGTCGATGCACTGTTACCAACATTACGACTTAGAATAATTCTAACTTAAATCTAATTACTTATCCCTAATAACGAATACACAAATAAAACTTTGATTAAAATCAGCTCTATCGTTTGGGTTGTACAGCACTGCATATACGACAGACAAACATCATTTCAAATTTACTTTTATAGATTCAGGGGACTTCAAAACGGATGAATACGGCAAAAAACCAGTCGACCGTTTTTCGACTCATCACATACAAAACATTTCCAAGTGAAATATTCTGATAAATATACAAATCATACTTTTGTTTTAGTGTACGAAAGCGAAAAAAAGGTCGACCAGGGTTTTTTGGATTTATCTCACGAAACGGAAAAAGCAATCTGTCCATCGCCATTGTTGTCTGTCGTAAGTATGATAGCGGCCGCAAAAAATATGATAGGAACACGAAATTTAGTATAGGGGACTATAGTGTGCTCGTATAAAACCTATGAGAGCTGTTTTATCATAACTGACGTCAAGAAAATAATGATATACACAATTTGCAAGTTTCAGAAAACCTGAGTAACATCTGTTTTAAATAAACTTACCCTAAAGGGTAAGAGCCCTAAATATACTAATTTAACATTTCCTACAAGAGTCAATACATTACCATTATTAATAAGGCTGGGTAAGTACCATGATGTCACACATCAAGGATAAGGTCCAAGAAACCATTACAAGATTGAGAGTGTATTATTTTGCAAGATAGGTGTGAGTATGGCGTCCAAAAACTTGTTTTAATTTACCGTTTGATTTTACTAGACCATTTGGAAGCGGAATCAGAGAAGGGGTAATATAATTTTTAAATAAAAATGAAACTTGAGCACCATTATTAAAAGTTGATTTTAATCTAATATGTTTTACACTATGGACGTGTAAATACAAGTGAAACAAAGTTAGACCCTATTTAAACATATTTTTTAGACAGCGTCCTTGGTCCATCTTCACAATTTCACTAGCAACTAGCAAACTAATATTTTTGTGATAAATAGTTGTTTATTTGATATTTCGATTTTTAATGAGTGTGTGAAAAAGTTTGTGCAAGCTAATATTTGCACAGTTTAGTAATAATTCTCTTACATGTTGTACAAAATATGATTAGATGCACCAAAATGAGAAATTGTAGGACATACGAGGTTCAAGACAGAAATTATCGTCACTCCGGTTTCTGAAATTTACCATACGATTTGAATGTTGAAGGAACTTGTCCAGTGATAATTATACCAACTACAAATTCTAAATTAAAAATAGTTTAGTATAGTAATGATTATTAGGCCGAAGGATGGAAGTGGTACATTTTTTAAGCTAGTAAATATTTGCACAAACATTGCACGTTATTTGTCACAAGTCACTCAAATCCAACTACCAATAAACTCCCAGAAAATAAATGAAGTGAAAAATTGTTACTCACTCTGCTGAACAAAAGACTTCTACGAAAACAGCAATAATAAAATAAAAAATCACAAATGAATTCATGTTTACTCCATGCTTGGCACATAGATACTAAGGTAATGTTATCAGCTGTGGAAGATACTGATGTCACTTTTATTACTTTTACTGTCAACAATGTAATGTTTCATTCATTAATGCGAAAACATGTAATGACGGAGATGAGATGCAATAGCATAACTATCTCAGATTGTGGTGTGCACATAGAATTTTTAAACATATTTTTGGAACCCGCTGGATAAGGATCCAGACTGTAACAATGTAAATTTACTGAAATATTAAATTCTAATTACAAGAAATGGGAAAATGAAAATATTTGAACTACTTCAGACAGTTTGGATCATTCTTTTTAATATTAGTTCGGGATTGTCAAAATCAGGTGAGAAACAGTTTCTCTTAGAATGATTATGCGGAACAATGGATTCCTAAAAGCGGATGATTAACAAAAATATATTTTTCTAAGTGATGATGCATAATCAAAGATTTATGAATGCATTAAATAAATAATTAAATTACAATCTTGTTGAGCACTGTGGTGAAATTCACAATAATGATTCGAATTTGCCCATAACAATTTTATTTCATTAGTAGAAACCTAGAAATGTAAGTTTAGATTTAGTTTATAAGCAAGACCCTCCGATGACCATGTTATCGAAATGTACATCAGGGCATTTAGTGGAAATAATTAATAAAGAACAATTAATCAAATAATTGTGTTTTATTTTAAAGTTTCTAGTGATTGTGGTTAGGGGCAAATTCGAATCATTATTGTAAATAATTAAATATATAGGCCTACAATTTAAAAGATATGTTTAAATTAAGTGTTTAAAAATGTAATTAGCCTACATTAATAAATCAAATTTTGTGGATGGAGAGATATAGTTGAAGCCGTACCATGAATCACAGTAAAATTAGATTCGACATAAATTAATTTGTTAATATTGAAATTGTTTTTGAGCTACAACAATTGGAATAAAATTAATAAAATCCCAACAATAAATTTTGAATAAAGTGTAAATTTTGATAAATTAGAATTTTAGAAAAATGTAAATATAAATAAATAGTTTAAACATGCTGAATTATAGAGTATGCTTCATAGAATAAAATTTGAACACAAATGACACTTTTCAAATGTGTTTCGCTGTCTTCAGTGATGGACGAGCTACAATAACTAAACTGTTACTATAACTTCACTGAAGATGGCAACTTTGTCGTTGAAACGCGTTTGAATAAATAAACGTACTAATTATTAGAATTTATGTTAAAGTTTTATTGTTATCTGGTATACAATCTTACAAGTCAAGCTCAATAATTTATTGAAGTAGGCTATGTGTTCCATATTTTATAAAACACTGTGAGACAATATTATGTAAATAATAGCTTTAAATTAAATAATAGCTTTAATAGCTTAATTTAAATTTTAATAGCTTTATTGAAATATCAAGCTTTAAAACAAAATAGTAACCATATTATTAACTTGTAGAATATGAATTATCAAGAAATAAAAATTCAGGTGGAATAGAACCTCCTCCTTTTTTGAAGTCGGTAAAAATGAAATTACATATAATATGTGCTGCAATCGGTACACTTACCAAAATTATTTATAGCATTGAGTTTCCATATCTATTTAGATAATAATATATCTGGTTATTACGTCTTCTCCAGATGTTATTATTGACTCTCTAGCTAGGTTATCATTTCGTTGTGCAAACAAAAATAGTGTCAAAGAAATTTAAGTCTAAGTTGTATTGTTTTTGTGGTCTGTACTTTGGATAAAAACTACTGATTTTAAATGTTAGACATTTACCCGCCATATTTGAGATTCAATTTCCATAGGTTGGTGACGCTAGTGAGTTGTGAACATATTGAAAACTTTTGCGCCAAAGCCAAATTGTACAAAAAAAGAACGGTATTATCCGGTCTGTGGTTGTTTGTGTGACAGTTGTGATTTTGTCATAATTATTCCACTTTCATTATCATACATAAAATAGCACATTAGTGAGTGTTATTAAAAGATATTAAAGGAGGTGATTGCTGTTAGAGATTTCATCATTTTTAACCAAGGTAAAATATCCACTGGTAAAATTATTCTTGAATTTTTAATCGGACATAACCTATGAAAAATATAAAATATTTTTGCTCTCCACCTCTAATTAACAGTAGTAACCAATAGTTGATCAGACTTAAATAAAGTTTGGAAATGTATTAGCCAATGTAAACCATATCTGAGTTTTACGAATGAAAATGTAGTTCTAGACGTGTGCAAACGAAACAATTAATTCCTACCGTATGGCATGTAGCATTGAAGGTCAATCATATTGGTTAATTATTTAAGTCCAAAGAAAGCAAATTTTCGGAGTTAGTATTAGTTTTATGTATGATAAAATGGATTATTTAGAATATCACTCTTATTTAAAGTGCCTTTTTTATTTTGTAGTCTGTGACAATTACTTAATGTAGCCTCCAAAATAATTGAAAAGCTTGTTGATACATGTATGACTAGGGTTTTTACTTTTTATTTTAGGTATTAACTATGACTAGCTTGTGATTTCTTCTTTAGTCTGATTAATTTAATCAGTTTACTTGAAATAAAACTTAGGCCTAGGCTCTACACCTAACCTATTTACAGTGTTGTTATAAGAAAGGTATCATTTTGTAAATTATTGAAAAATTGGTAAGTATGTATTGATGTTGTCCAAGCGATTGATTGATGTTAGTGCGAAATCTCAGCAATTCCTCTTCAAAAAATTTTTTTTTCCCATTTTTACGATACTTCTTTTCCACACATTTCACTTTTTATTTTTCACAATTCATTTCTGTCCAAAAACAGCGATTAAAAATGACTGTTTTATGGCATTTTGACACATATTTCATCTATTTTAAGTAAAATGTAGCCTATCGATTTTTTTTTGTTCCGCAAAAATTGTTCTGTTTTAAGATACTAAATGATATCTATGTCAAAATAGATATCATTTAGTATCTATGATTTTATATAATGGTAACCCACACCTAGTTAAAGAACTACAGGTCAAGGACGTCATTTTTCACGGAAAAATACCAATTTCAAAACTACAGAATTCAAAGCATTTATATGTCATGGAAGTCAGCAACATCGAGCGTGGTTAGTACTTGGATGGGTGACCGCTTGGGTAATAACACACAATTTCCTTTTTTTAACAAATTTACACGTAGGTTAAGTAAGGTGGCTACATCTTACCCCTGTAAGGTAAAAATTCGCATACATACATATTTTAACGCATAACTCACTTATGGACTTTAACCTAGAAAAGTAAAATTATGTTTTTCCCTTGAAAAAATTAACTCCGGGTTGAAAACTTATTTTATTATTAAGGAATAAGGTATGTAGAACATGTTTTAAAAAATTGCAAAAAAGCAATGATTTTCTTTGTAAACAATTACCGGTATTTGTATTTACCTTTCTTGACATAGTTTTTTACTAGGTCTGGGTTTCAGAGAACTAGTCGTCATGAATCTTATATCACAGAAGCGTAGTAATATCAACCTGTAGAAGGTAATGAAGTTCACATGCATCCCATGAGTGATTTCAATATATCTTTACGATTGAATATGTTAGAAATTTATCAATTTCTATGATTGTTAAGTAAATAATGAATTGTGAGAGATAAAATCACTTGCATGGAAAAGGAGTCCTATTTATCAAAAAAACGCTATTTTGAAGAGGAATTGCCGAGATTTTGCACTAAAATTGTTTGGACAACATCAATACATATTTACCGAAAAATTAAATAAGAATGTGGGGTCATAATATATAGTTGTAGTTTACTGTTCTAATATAAAAATGGCATTTTATACTGCATATTTCATAAAACATCTCTGTTGGTTCACATAAATCTAGTAGGCCTTTCTACGGTATCTAATTTGTGTCTTTACTGTATGAAGTGTTCCCTGCATTTGTGGTTGGAGGGGGTATATCACTGATGTGTGCTTTATTAAGTCACAAATAAATAATTGTGTCCAAATACTTTTGGGTTTTTACCATTTTCCTTTGAATTCCTAGCCATTGAAAATAATATTATTGTGTTGCTGTTTTTAGACAACTCTGTATTCATTTAGGTTGGTACTTTAGGTGATGTAGGTTTTTATTAAATAATTTTATCTTCAATAATCTGGATATTTTAATCTTGAAATTTAACATTATAGCTAAACCTAAAGCTGATTTATCTTTGTTGTAAGATGATTGGATTCCAGGCAGTAGGGCCTATATGGATTTCGTTCAGATCCTTGTGTATTCTTTCACTTTGATAATTTAAACAAAAATAATGAATTATTGAGTGTTTTAATTTACACACTGATTAATTGGTGTTTGTATTAGGTTAGGTTCTGTGGATGACATTGAAAATTTATAATCTTTAAGTCGGAAAAATGAAGTCGAAGTAAAATTATCAATTCTCTGTATGGCACGATAAAAACTGATAATCTTTAAGTCGGAAAAATGAAGTCGAAGTAAAATTATCAATTCTCTGTATGGCACGGTAAAAACTGATAGACATACACCAGAACTTGGTGCCTGGAAATAAATTGGCTTTTATATTAATTAACATAGCGTTAATTTTAATAAATTCATATGAAAACTATATTTTCATATTCAATTAAAAGTTTTATTGATTTTTATATTAATATAAAAATAAATATGATTAAAAGATGTATAAACAAATAACTTTGTATGTAAATACTAACATAACCTTTTTATATTTTACTAGTAGATACAATATAGCAATCGGTAATACTTAAAATATAATTTAAAGTTTATATAGATCTGTTCTTACGTTAGTCTGTTGTTAAAATGTTTCAGCTCAGATAACCTAAGTTCATATCCACGATATTTTTTTCAATTTAGCATAGACTACATTCTTACTTATATTTAAACCTAATGTTTTTAATAGTAGGCCTATAATATTCTAAATTCCAGATATCATTTTTAAGGTTAAATGTTAATCTATTGTACATAGCATTCATTTGCTTACTTTGTTCCTGTTACTAACTCGGTTTTAGAACTTTTCGTAGTTATTAATTTAGGCCTAAGTTATTCTATTTGCAATGTTCCTATCATCTGGTAGGCCTAGCAGTTGTCTCTTTGTGTGATTCAAACTTAACTTGCTAGGCTTGTGTCATTATTTCAGTTCACAAGAGCAAGCAACTATTTATTTTTTATTAGAATCAGTCATTTAATTTAGGTGGTAAATTATTATATTACAGTTATTTTAGGGTAAGTTTTATATTCAATTAAAATGATGATTAGGGTAGGGCCTACATGTTTTAAAAAAGGTGACAGTTTTAATGTATTATTTCTTAACCAATAAGGTCAGATTTAGAGTCCAATGATGTAAAAACGTCACATTTTCCTGTAGGCTACAAAATAGTTTTTCATTTTGAAAATTGGGAAAAATACAAAATATTATAAACGATACTGCAGCTATTGTGTATCAGATTTAGGTGAGTCAAAAAATTGTTATGACGAACTATTATACATGAATTTCTGGTAATTTAATGATTCAACCTAGGCAAAATTAAAGTTATATGGACTGAAGTGCCACGGTGTACTAATTATCATGAATATTAATTAGTTCTTAAGCTCATCTAACCTAACTTAAGATTACTGTGTTTAGTTTCTTTAAACTATATAAACAGAAGGAAGGTTATTTACTAACAAAACATAAGGTGCTCAAACATTACTCATACTTTCTTGGTCATACACAAGCTTAGTAGGAACATAAACAATTATTCAAAGATAATTTAATCCTTGACAGAGTAGAATGGTAAATTAATTGAGCTCCCACTAACAATATTTGAGTTGGAACTCAGCTTTATGAGTCATACTGTTGTCATGTTTAAATCAAAATTTATTCAGTACTTAATGTGGTGCAAGTTATTCTAAAGCATACCACCTGGATATTTAGAGCTCTTTTCAAACAACCGAAGTCTGTGTGATGTTTTAACAATCTTTATTTATTTCGGAGTAATTATGGACCATGGAATGATCAATAAAAGATTTTCTCTTTTTCTCTTAGATATGTACAAGCTTTATAAACACACGGATAGGAATATCAACCATCTACAATTCAGCCAATGTTTCCTTCAAGGAAAACATTCTTATTTGGTGAAGTATTGTATACACTATTCAATTTTGGTGCCGGATTATACAAAGTACAGATTCGGCTGAACAGTTTCCGCACAAAACTATGTTATACATCTGTGTGAATTAGCATGAACATAATAGACATAAGCGTTCGCAAATCAAAGGTGTCTTGGAACATACACTATTAACCTATATTTTCCCTACAATATCCAATGAGCTTTGTGGTTAATAACGATATGAAAGAAGTAATCTCTATACCACAAATAAAACACTAACACAATTGACGTTAGGAAGTTTAATAAACCTTTATGTATATTTCGATAACATAGCTACCATTCTCAGAGGGATATAAACCAATATCCCTTCAAACTTTCAAAATAAATATTGTGTTTTTTATGGCAGTAGGACAAACTCTGGACTCGGTTGGTTTGAAATGCAATATACCAGTTGTCCCTTACCCCTCTAATTTTTTTACAAATGAATGGGGAAAAATAATATCTTTTTGGGAAACTAGAAGTGCATAAAAGTCCAATTAAGTCAAAATTTCCAAAATTGTTTATTTGCAATTCAAAAATCTTACATAGTAATCTTTATTGAGTGATATATTATTTTAAGGGACATAACGAGTAGAGAAAAACCTTTTATTATTATGCATTTTTCGGACATTTGCCATCATTTGTGTGTTAAAAATCAAAACACGACGTTTCGGGAATAAGAATCAATTCCCGTTATCAAGTGACTAAAAACTAAAGAAACATGAAACTAGAAATTAAGCCTAATTAAGAACTAAAATTAAATATGAATACCACCAACCTTAATATCTAAGCATGCATCTCAGAGCTAAAACTGAGAAGTCAAAAAACACAATCACGGTAACACACACCTAACGTCAAATGCGTGTTGTTGTATCAAAGATACAGCAACAAGTGACGTGGTCCAGAAGGTGTGACAAAATTTTTTAGTCACTTGATAACGGGAATTGATTCTTATTCCCGAAACGTCGTGTTTTGATTTTTAACACACAAATGATGGCAAATGTCCGAAAAATGTATAATAATAAAATTGAACTTCCATCATTAACAAATAATTTCAAACAAAGAATAGAGAAAAACTGTTCAATTCTGTCCTTATCTAAATTGGTAACTGATAAAAATTATTTATTAAATAATAATATTATGTCAAGTGAAAAATATGCGACTTAGACTGAAAATTGAACCCAGGACCTTTGGTTTTACATTTCAATGGTCTACCAACCGAGATATCCTTGATCACTTCTCAGTATAAGCCATACACTTCTCACTCGACTTTGATTATCCTGCAAGTTTTGAGTTACTGTCTAGGTCGTATATTTTTCACTTGAAATAATTATTTAAATGATAATACTAGTTTGGTAAAAAAATGTATAAGTGTTAAAATCAATAAATTAATAAGAAATTATTTATTTCTGCGCAAAGTGCTGTTGGATGACATAATTTCCATTTAAAACCACCATTACGAACATGCAGAGATTTATATTTGTGAGTACTCTTGTTGACCATTTTATTTAACACCCTCTTACCTGATTAGCATCGCACACTGGAGTAAGATGTGTCGCAATGTCTCATCTGTCACATTAGAGAAAGATCCAATTACAGACCCCTAAGAAACATTACAAGTTACAGTAATTTCTGTCGTATTTTCTATTCTAATCTGCCTGTCTTCAAAGTAGCTCATGATCATCCTCCATAGGTACGTTGATATATGATGATTTTCCAGTTTATCAATGATCCCCTTCCAAGGTCCACTGTTAAAAGCATTTTTGACATCTAGAGTTATCAGAGCACAGAATCTACGGTTCTTAAATACTCCTTAACTTATCATGTAACTGCGTTCATAACACTAACTGTTGAGTACTCTTTGAAAACCAAACTTTGTGATCGTTGGACCTCTTGTCATTTCCGCATTTAACCTCACACTAGTTATCTTCTTCAATAGGTTATTCATAACGTTTAAAATGAATAAAGGACTGAAGAAACAGGTACATCTTTACTTTTTGTAGGTTTTTCATCAATTGGAACCGATCCCGCCACCTTCCAATCATTAAGGAAGTACCTCACCGCCAATTTCTTATTTAATAACTTTGAGCACTCCCTAGTTTGCAACTGCGTTATTATCGCTACATCTTCACTCCTGCCCATCTAACTTTTCCCTCCGTAAAGTTCTTAATTGAAGTGATCCACATCGTGGATCATCCGTCTATTGTCTTTACCTTTAGGAAATAAATCCACTGATCTCTCAGTACTATAGCATTCCCCAAATTACCGTACTTGACATTACGAGTGTCCTACATATAAACTTTTGTTTATGAATTCAAGGATTACAATTATGGTAATAATAGTTCTATAGATATAAAGTGAAAAAGACGAGTCAAAACATAAATTTAAATAACATTTTATTTTACAAAAGCAATCAAGCATATCTAGAAATATAATATAAAGTTTGTAACAGTAAATATAACATTTAACAAATAGCATTATTTCAGCTGTGAGGCACATGTTTAAGCATAAATTTACAAGCTAACCTAATGAATAGATTTAAAGCTGTGCTCTACCTTCACCAAGTTGGATTTTATCTCCAATAAGACTAATATTAAAATTAAAGGTAAAAATTTACAAAATCATTGGATAAAATATAAAAATATGTTGTATTCATTTAGTGCATACCTTAAATTGATAAGGAAGTATAGTTTTTTAGTAGAATTTACTTTTTCACTGTAAAAATTGAAAAAGTACCAAATTTACGTATACATAGGTTGTGTGCATATCACAATGGGAATTTACAAGTTTCATATTCATTACAGCGATCAATTATTATAAAGCCTATCCTAAAATAAACTAATATTAAACTGTGAAATTTTGACATTTTTTAACCATTAAATTTAAACATCAAATTACAAAACTACATCAATTTTAACCATCGAGAGAAAACAATTATACATTAATAAAGAAAACCTAAAAGACAACTAGTTTCAATATTCACATATCATATGATGCATGTGCATTAAACGTCATTATAGTTTCTATTAAAATATAACAATTTTGATAATTTAATATTGTATATGAACAGTATTTCATCTAAATATCATAGTAATTGAATTTTATTAATATAACATAACTTATCTCATCAAAATGACAAGATAGGAAAGATTAGATTTATTTTATATTTATTTCCACATCCCTTCCCATCGTGATATTCGTATTTCACGGCAAAATAAAATTATTTCCAAAAGTTGTATCATGCATGCGCAATTAGTCTGATAAGTAGTTGATACTCACTTTGTATAATATCTAGTAGCTTGTCATCTGTAATTACTTGTGACAGCAATTCCCAAGACTTTACATAACCTTTTTTTTTATGTGAATTTGGTATTTTAATTTCAATTTTTTACAGTGTTAAAGTGAATTCAGCATAAAAAACTATTTTTAACTTTCAAATTAAGGTTGTTAAATGAATTTGACAGATTTAAAAAATCTAATTTCATGGTTGATACGCTACCAACTTTGAACTGCTGATGACATTTTTCAACTCGGAATTATCATTTGACTTATTTTATAGAACGTAACTACATAAATGTTTTTCTTTTTGAGAAACTGTGTGTATATTTTTGTGAAAATTAGAAAACATTGATTAAAAAAAAACATTCTATTATTTCTTGCCATCCATTTAACTCAAGGAAATTGCAAGTACAAGGTTTTCAACTCGTGGGATTAAAATGTAAAACATATATTTTGTTTCACTCCATTTCATGAGACAAGAGTGAACAGAAATTTCATCGTTACATTTTCTCCCAACTAACTACTAAATCCACAGATACCATCTTTCTACTTCAAAGCAGAACTTTCCACTGAACTTTATCCAAATTTATTCGAACGAATCTCATTTCAAAGACAACTAAATTACAAGTTTAGGGATATTCAGTATTTAAAATATACAAAAATTGCAAAACTAAACCAAAATATATGTTATATATTGTAAAAAAAAGAAGACCATATTGGTTTAAGAGATTAAAAAACAAATATATTTGGCGATGTCAACATATTTTATTTCACTTTCATTGAGCCTTACCGAAATTTAATTTCTAGTATGAACTCAGATGACGCACCTCTCCTTTTCAACTACATGCAAATTCCGCGTGGACATATTTTCCTCCCAAAAAGCAGATTTTTCTACCTTACATTATCCAAACTCATTACAATCAACATCATTTTAAATACAACTAAATTCCTAACATCTCCAACACTTTAAAATTTCTTCAGTATTTAAAAAATTGAATATTTCCTTCAAATTAACTTAAACTAAAACCAAAAGTGTAAAATACAACCATTATTATGATCTAAAATTTAAAAAATCACATGTCACGCATAATTTTACTTATGGATATTGAATCCAAGATGGTGTTTAGGTCTGCGAAGCCTTAAGTTTAAATTGTTAAAAAAGGATTGACAAGCTCGTAGATATAGGCTAGGAACAAGATCTTCAAAACTTTATAGGTTTTAAACAATTTTGTTTCCTCCATATGCTTGTTTTTCAACAACAGGTGTTACAATAATTAATATCGTGTATAAAACATACGAAGTTCTGAAACATGCATACAAATGAACAAAAAACCTTCTTTCACTTCAGCGACACTTTTCCAATTTGCTTTCCAGATTACACTCCCGTAACATTCGTTATGGAATTGCAGTAATTTTGCCTCGTATTCATTATTTAGGCTGTCATTGTTTTGAACCAAAGACATTACTTTTATGGTAACCCCATGTAACCAATAATCACAACCGCTTAAGTTCAGAAAATGTACAGGATTACAAACATGAAATCAGATACATTGGAAACAGTTGACGCAAAATAACCATAAACATTTTTATAGTACGGGAAGTCACTCATTTTGTTGGTCTGACATAATGTCCATGTCAATTTGCAATCGATTTAACTGTGCAATCAGTAACCATAGTTGGATATAATCGTAACAGCATTGACTGCATCATCTACAATAAAATAAGGGGCAATTGTATCTAACTGTGCAACTCAGCACCAAACACTTCATTGAAGTTCATTGATGAAGTTTCATTGATGAAAAATATTAAAATGACTGCTGTCTAGTTACAATCACAAAATCATCATTTAAAAAAATGTTTCGACATTGTTCTGTCATCTATTTCACGGCTATAACAACTCCATCAGCTTATGTATTTACTTCCACCACAAATTACTACTCCAGTTAAAATTGTAGTTGAAAAATAAGCATATAGAAATTATTAGGTCTATTTGGTTCATTTGAAACTAATAACGTAGTTTGTAACATGTTTGTTAATGTAGTTAATTGTAGTTTGTTTTCATGTTGGTTATTTACACTATTATTTTAACAAATTGATTACACAAGGGTCCATCTAGTAACAATATTGCAATGCTATATAAATTTGTAAAGTTTTGAAGATTTGATACATTCAAATTGTACAACTTTATTGTCTTACATAATAACAAAATAATCAATAATCAATAAAGTAATAAAATATCCTACTTAGTAAGCTATTCTATGTACTTAAGAAAACTATTTGGGTCTACTTGTGGAGTGGAAATGATTCACTTTTGTGTTACTGGAGTAATACTGTAGGTAGATTCTTATATTAAGCTAATAAGTATGGTTCTTAGATAGACGATATTTAAACTACTATTCACAGGGGTTCATCTATAGTTTTACTAGGGTATCAATCCCAAGGGAGCCTAGCTTAGAAATCTACACATTTAAAAAAAAAAAAAAAAAAAATGTATTTTTTAATTAACCAGATTTCCGTAAAAAAATTATTTAAATGTCATTCTCAATCAAATAAACAATTTCATTACCAAATTTTCAACTAAATGTTGAAATTTCATAAAAACTGACAATTTAAAACAAAATTTTACTCCACAACAAACTTCTCATTAAATTACAATCCTTTCAATTTTTTTTCGAAAATGGCCAACTATGGCTGTAAAATTTTTTTGCAAATTTAACCATCGATTTCTAGTATAAAGACACATAATTAGTTCAATTTTCGTGAATATATGATTTTCCTTACCCCATTTGTTGCATTATTAGTGGGAAAACCATCTTAAAATCCAGAAATTAGAATTTTGAGGTTAGGAAGTACTCGTAATGTTACTATACCCTACTATTTCGATAGTCCCTTCTGAGTATTTTAATTTTTTTAAATTTTCTACGACACATAGATCCGGATATATTTAAAAAATAGTGTAGCGATGCACTCAAAATGCATAAAAAATGCACTTTTCTAAAGCTCCAGTCCGAATTTGCTAGTTTTTCGGCTTCCCCACTCGGTTGCATGTACAAAAAAAAATTTAATTTCCCAGTTACATCACTTCTCACCAATTATTCAGACTAAATTCCCTCTACTGTTTGCAAGATTATAAAGTAGAAGGTTACACATCATAAAGCCTTATTGTGTAAACATTACATAAAAATGCCTCAAACTGCAGAGGAGTTGGTAATAACTCAAAATAAGTTTTATATTAATTGCTCTTTTTCAAATTTATTGAAATTATATCCTCTTTCTTGTTTCTCAATTTCAAAAATTGAACACTGTAGCAATGTAACTATGGAAACACATTGTAAACAATCAACAACATAAAAATTACAACATTCCTTGATTATATGTTTGAAAACTGCCATTTTTCTTCAATTTATCCTTCTTTAAAGTTAATGAAAGATTAGGGAATATTTGATAAAATATTTTCTAGAAACAGAACGCAAAATTTAGTTAGGCATTACCTATATTTTTTAGAAACCGGCTGTTTTTAGACTTGTTAAAGTCATTCATATTTTATGTTATTTGTTTTGGTTTTATTTGTAGGTTTATAATGTGGAGCATCTTATTGCTCAATTTTGTGTAGGTGATGATGACTAAAATGGTGTTTTTCCCTATGGTCCCCCCCCCAAACTAACTCTTGTTCTTTTTTAACCCTTACTCTATTAGAGTATTTGTGGAGTTTTTTATTGCTCTTTTCTTCCTTTATGATAAACGAAAGGATTTTTGGGCTCTAAACATCATTATTGCGTTAAAAAAAGTGTAGATACAACTTTAAAAAAAAGTGAAAATGGAAAAAAAAAATGGTCTGCAAGAATATTGGAAGTTTTAATAATGTCAGACTTTCCAGACACCCTTTATGAAACTGATTATAATATTGTACATCTCCCCCCCCCCCCCCCAATACAAAATAATACTGAAATGGTGTATTAAAATCTAAATAAATAGGAGAAACAGTCCTTTACTTACAATATAAAATTCTATGCAAGCCAAAACAAACAGTACAGGTAAGTTAACAGAGTTTCAAAGAAGTTGATAACCCCCATCGGGGTACTTACCCAGTCCCGGCAATATAATAAAATCAGATCCTCTAAATGTAACACCCAGAAGTAGGTTTCTTGGGCCCTGTAGGAAATGTTAAATTGTAGTGGCAGATCAAGAGGTCTTATCCAGTAGGGTAAGTTTGTTAAAACAGTTGTTAACCAGGTTTTCTGAATCTCGCATCTCTAATCTGTCGTCTCGATCCTGCCCGATCACAATTTCATGGGAAGTCACTATTTGAAATTATATTTTTGAAAATAACTTTCCTATTTCAATATTCCTATCTTAATTTTGTAGCCGTACTAATGACGACATTTTGATGAAACGATCAGCTGACGCTCATGCGTCTCCTATTATACTGGGTAGTTATTTCCGGTACTGTTCGCTTTGGACTTTAATAACAACATTTACTTATCTATTCTACTACTTGACATTCATATATACAGGCAATGACTACATAAATACTATAAGACACGACATGGCCATGTTAAATATTCTACACTTATTCTTGAGTTGACCAATACCCGCTAGGTGGCGTTGATGTGACCAATCTGAAGTTGATGTGACTGGCGCTAGGTGGCTCTACGGTCAAACAATGTTTCAGGCGGGTAAGAGAAAACGCACTGATGCCACATATGGGACCAGAGATGCGAGGGAAGGTCGAGAATCGCTTATCTCAGCGCACGAACTGACAACACTGACTATGCTGACGGAAGTAAGTGAGAAGGTTTGTGAGAGAGAGGTCAACAGTTGTACAGTCTCAATCAAGTGGGATGCGTACAGTCAAGCACCTGCTGCTAGCGCTTTCTGATAGCTGTGTGTCAAACTTGTGACGAACAGCACCCGTAAAGCGTAGACTATTTCCCTATCCTATGTCGTGTCTTATAGTATTTATGTAGTCATTGATACAGGTTAGTATTTATTGCTTGCTCAGTATGGTGACGCTTTTAAAAAGTGCGCTGTTTCATTAAGATCGGTGCTGTGGTGTTTAGTAAAGGTGTCTCGTACATTAAAGTTTAATTAATTTGTATGAAAACATCTAAGCTTGAGGTTAGGTTAGGGTAGGTTAGGTTATGAAAACATCTAAGCTTAAGATGTGTAAAGCTAAAGCTTAAGACAAGGTATTGCACTAACTCTCTCACCCTATAAATCTGCAAGACCATTTTCAGTCGGTTAATGTATGATTAGAACGTCGAGTATCGATATAGTTTTAGGCTTGGTCCCATGATGTAGGGTCAACACCTTATATTTTTGAGCTCTCTTTTTACCTACACAAAATCATTGTGTTCGTCATTATCTTCCAGGGGAAAAGTGTGAATCTAAAAATAGTGGACATGTCGTAAAAAGGTGGAATGAATGTCTCGTCAGTGATATACGAAAAATTCCCTTGATAATGGTTGAATAGCCGAAACGGGTGTAGTTAAGAGAAAAAACACTTGACTATTGTGACGATAAGTCATTTTAATTTAATTATTTATCAATAAGTCGGATTGGTGATTATAAAATTGTACGAAATATGTTTCTGTTTAGAGTCTTGGGTTAGATACCTCTCGACCAATTTTTGTTCTTTTCTGATCTGAACGCTATCAGAGTATTCGAGGACTAGGTGTTTCTATTTTATGCTCTTTAATTTTTTTAAGACTATTATGACCGCACGTGATTTTTCTCCAAATAAAATTAAACTATTTAAGGTTAGGTTAGGTTAGGGTGATCTTTTCTGATCTGGACGCTAATTTGAGGACTAGGTGTCTATTTTATGCTCTTAAATTTTTTTAAGACTATTATGACCGCACAAGATTTTTCTCCAAATAAAATTAAACTATTTAAGGTTAGGTTAGGTTAGGGTGATCTTTTCTGATCTGGACGCTAATTTGAGGACTAGGTGTCTATTTTATGCTCTTAAAATTTTTAAAGACTACTATGACCGCACGAGATTTTTCTCCAAATAAAATTAAACTATTTAAGGTTAGGTTAGGTTAGGGTGATCTTTTCTGATCTGGACGCTAATTTGAGGACTAGGTGTCTATTTTATGCTCTTAAAATTTTTAAAGACTACTATGACCGCACGAGATTTTTCTCCAAATAAAATTAAACTATTTAAGGTTAGGTTAGGTTAGGGTGATCTTTTCTGATCTGGACCCTAATTTGAGGACTAGGTGTCTATTTTATGCTCTTAAATTTTTTTAAGACTATTATGACCGCACAAGATTTTTCTCCAAATAAAATTAAACTATTTAAGGTTAGGTTAGGTTAGGGTGATCTTTTCTGATCTGGACGCTAATTTGAGGACTAGGTGTCTATTTTATGCTCTTAAAATTTTTAAAGACTACTATGACCGCACGAGATTTTTCTCCAAATAAAATTAAACTATTTAAGGTTAGGTTAGGTTAGGGTGATCTTTTCTGATCTGGACGCTAATTTGAGGACTAGGTGTCTATTTTATGCTCTTAAATTTTTTTTAAGACTATTATGACCGCACGAGATTTTTCTCCAAATAAAATTAAACTATTTAAGGTTAGGTTAGGTTAGGGTGATCTTTTCTGATCTGGACGCTAATTTGAGGACTAGGTGTCTATTGTATGCTCTTAAATTTTTTTAAGACTATTATGACCGCACGAGATTTTTCTCCAAATAAAATTAAACTATTTAAGGCTTCGTCAACAGTTCATCTTGACTATTTTGATTGAGAACTCGTGTTCAAGTTCGGGTGTGTGGACACGATATCTGACGCTTTAAACGTAACATATTAGTGAAACCACAATAAAACACCAACAACACAAATATTGTTATTCTACCTTGTGTACATTTCAATAGCACTGCTATCATCTTCAGAGAGGTACAATACACACTAACCTTAATAACTACAATTACTATACCAGCGAGGTGCCCCCCCCCTCCGTCACCTGATCCTCTCGGCCAATAACATCGCGGAGAATACCTCCCTGCAGTAGTAATTGTAATTATTAAGGTTAGTGCGTATTAGTTGTAACCCCTAATTTTTACTTTTTGTTATCGCTATATTTTTCCTTGATTTATCGTCTTGTCTGTGTAGTACAGCTGTGTTGGTACTTCAGACACGCGAATGAAATTATGTGAATCCGTGGTTTTAATAAATAAACAAATGCTGTAAATTTTAAACTTGATTTCAATCTTCACGCTCTATCTTTTAAAATATTATAAAAATAAACGTTCTCAAAGTATACAAGAGGATTTTTCTCTCCCAGCAAATAGTTTGTAAGGAAGTATAATTTTTTATCACATGTAAGAAGTAGGTTATAGTCACTGCTGTAAGAAAGTTAGTGCATTGTGTTTGTACAGTTTTTTTGCCATTATATTGGTACTGTACTATTGTCACCCCATCTAGAATGCGAGAGATGGAAGGTAGCGCGGGGAAGCCAATGTATGTCAGCTGATAGTGAACTGATTGTACACTCACGAAGCCGATTCATCTCGGAAACCTCTGCAGCTTAAAAAACCCACGTTTTGGTCAAAATACTGAATACACTATTTTTAAGGGTATTTTGTCAGCTTTTTATTTTATCGTTGTGCACACTTTAGTGAGCACGGGTTTGGTAATCCCGAGGTTACCCTGCTGGATCTACACCCTTATTTTCACGTAATCTTGGGTTAGATCCCTCTTTTTCATCTTTCCTATTCGGTCTTTTTTGATCAAATCTTGTTCTTTTCCGACTCCTGACGCTATTAGACTATTCGAAGACTAGGGGGGGTCTTTATTTTATGTTCTTTCTTAAGGTGACGATGACCGAGAGAGAGAGAGAGAGAGAGAGAGAGAGAGAGAGAGAGAGAGAGAGAATCCTAAAATTCCAGTTATTTTAATTTTCTTTCTGTTTAGTTAAAAAAACAAGAGCGTAAACCAAATCTCCGAACTTTAAAGTAGAGGCCTAAACGTGTTTTAAAACAAATTAGGCCTACGTTAAAATTTGCTGCAGAGGATTTCTGAAGTTTTTTTTTTTCTGTTTCGGGAGTGTACTATGATGGCTCAACACCATTATTTTTAAAAATTAAACACAAACATCATAATTATCTTTTACAATAACTGTAGTGTTATACCAACAATTTGTTGTTAAGCACAGATAAAAAAAAAAAACAATTATTTTAACTCTTCAAAATTGATTTCCAATACTGACAAATATTTCCTTTCAACTTTGAATTATGATTTACAAAGTTGAATGGGCCGCCTGTTACGCCAGCAAAGCGGTCGTTGTCAGTGGATTGTAGCGCATTATCTTACTCAGAAGTATCCAGAGGACACTTGTCAGTACGCAGAGCGTGACGCCTCCCCAGCCGAGATCCAATGACCAGCCGACTGTAAACACTCTAGCGCTGTAGTATTCGGCCCAGATGGAGACGAAGTCGATGGCTAAAGCGTCGTTGGTCGATGGCGAGACACCGTCCGCCAGTATCGCAGGAACTCCTGGAGCCAAGTCCATGCAGTCGGGATTGATGGGGATGCTGGGCGAACGCGTCGTCGTTTTTTGTCTTTTGAAGTGAATTATTGTGAGAGTGAAGAGTGCAAAAGTAGCTGAAACAAAGCAGATATTGTACATTAGTCTCTCTAGTGAAAACGGGATTGGCAATCCTGAGATCTCTAACTGGATTTACACCTTTCGTGGGTTGGATTCCTCTGGTTCTTCTCCGACCTTGAAGCTATTAGATTATATTTTATGTTGTTTAAACAAAATTCAAGTGATGACCGAGAGAGAAATCTGTTAACCTTGCTCCATAAAAATTTTAAATAACAACAAATCTTTCTTGTAAACTCATTAGGTCATAGCCTACTGTCTACGAGTGACGTCATACTGTAGGTAATGTACACTGGAACAAAACACCACGTGCAGAGTGAATACAATTACAGTGTTTCATGTATAGTAATTTACGATTCGGTGGAATCGCCGTGTGATGATAAACATTAAGCCCTTCTGACTACTTTAACTTAAACACAATCATTTACCTCCCCCCACCCCCTAATACTGATGGTCTTCGTTGGAAGCGTAAACAATCTGAGTATTGTTTATGTTTGAATTTAATTCACGTAGGATATCTCAACAGTGTTTTGTATTAAAACATTCGTCGCCATTTTGAAACTGTTAGGTGAACGCAAGTTGATAAAGTTACACATTAAAATTTTCAAACTAAATATGTAGAAACTTGATAAAATTTATTCGTTGTGCAATTTTATCAATTTATTGGGGGGGGGGATATTTAAATTAGCCGTAAATTTTGAAACTGCTAAGGTAAACTTTTTTATTTTTGGTACTTTTATGGGCAATGTATTATAATATTATTATTAAAATTTATTATAATTCTATAATGCTTTGGGTTTAGGCTAACCTTTGTGTGTTGTAGACAATTACCAAGAAATAATGTTTTTAGTTGTTTTGTCGAAAACTTGGTTATACTTTGACCTACAGGAAAAAAATGGAAAGGAAAAAAAGGGGGAAAAAATCATTTTGTTTTTTGTAAATATTTTAATGGTTTCCGAGTATTTGATATTCGATTTAAACGTCCGGCATTTTGAAAATGTAGAAAATAAAGTCTTGGTTTTCTGGTATACTGGTAAAAGGTTGCATGATTAATGTGTATACCAAATCTTCACTCAATAACTTTTCTAATTTACAAAGTTGTTTTTTCTTTTAAAAAAATACAAAATGGCCTATAGGCGGAATCGAAGTTTATATAAAGTTTTCGCTATTTTTAGCTCTAGAAATATTCCTTGCAATTTGGATACGCCCTGTAAAATTGTGGAAAAATAATATAAATATTACAATCCCCCACAAACTTTAACACAATTTAGATTGGCTATTTATAACTTTTACTATTTACCTGCTAATAGATACATGACTCCTGTTACAAGGACTGCACTGATTTGATGTTTGAATATGCCGAATGCACCCACTAATGCAGAACATGCCAAGATAATCAGACATACCAGAGCACATGATATGGATAGATTCTGCATTCCTGCAACATAATATCACAACCATTCAAAATAAATATATTGCAAACTTCTCATAGATCTAATCTTAACAAATCATTCGTCACTAGAAATGACAATTAAGTAGTTGTCAGTATACAATTGAAAACTAAGCGTTAATATTTTTAGCAATCTAAAGTTAGGACTGTCCAGAATAGAAAGTTGTCCTGACTGTTTATCGGGTTAAATTACCTTTCTACCATCTCTTTCAAGAGTTTAGTCTTCGACGATCGCGTCATGATTCCCGTGTTTGGAATAATCTGCAAAATTTTACCCTTATTTAAAATTATAAGAATTTTTATCCTCGATTTTTAATTGAGTTTTTACTAATGGAAATTCTAATTTCACACTTGATGACGGGGAGTTGATTTATAGACACGAAACGTTGTATTAATTATCTATACACAAGGTCCGATTAAAGCGTATTTATAATATGAACAATCTATCTTATTTTCGTAGTTTTATTAAATAAAAGAAAAGCTTTTCTGAAGGAAAATCCTACTGTTGAAGCGGAATTACGTCGAGACCTTGGATAGAATAATTCATAGACCAGAGATGTAGCTTTGTTACAGAGTGTGTACATCGTCAGGTTCCTTACGTTAAGTAAACTATCTCACACTGTCGATATATTAAACGACAAAAATGTCAGTAAAGTGAAAACAATGGAGGGTTATTAGATTTTGTATACAATATTTAAATAAGTTGTAAATTTTTTTTTTACAACTCGTCTTGTGGATAAATATGATTTTTTTTGTGTGTGTGGAGTATCGTTATACACGATGCGACATGTTTCAGCGTTACACAGAAGTCATCTTCAGGTGTGAACATCAATAAACATACAATTTACTCATACACAAACAGTGATTTAAAAAATCGTGTTCACTTAAACGCGTTTTTAAAATAAATACCAAATATTTGCGGCCACTTGTTTATTCGACCGGTTGCACTATTTGTACATTTGGTTGCACTAAACAACCGGTTGCACTAGTTGTAGATTTGGTTGCACTAAACAACCGGTTGCACTAGTTGTAGATTTGGTTGCACTAAACAACCGTTTGCACTAGTTGTACATTTGGTTGCGCTAGTTGTACATTTTGTTGCACTAAACATTGGTTGCACTAGTTGTACATTTGGTTGCACTAAACAACCGGTTGCATTAGTTGTATTTATGGTTGCACTAAACAACCGGTTGCACTAGTTGTAGATTTTGTTGCACTAGTTGTACATTTGGTTGCACTAGTTGTACATTTGGTTGCACTAAACAACCGGTTGCACTAGTTGTACATTTGGTTGCACTAGTTGTACATTCGGTTGCACTAAACAACCGGTTGCACTAGTTGTACTTTTGGTTGCACTAAACAACCGGTTGCACTAGTTGTACATTTGGTTGGACTAAACAACCGGTTGTACGTGTTGTACATTTGGTTGCACTAAACAACCGGTTGCACTAGTTGTACTTTTGGTTGCACTAAACAACCGGTTGCACTAGTTGTACTTTTGGTTGCACTAAACAACCGGTTGTACGTGTTGTACATTTGGTTACACTAAACAACCGGTTGCACTAGTTGTACATTTGGTTGCACTAGTTGTACATTTGGTTGCACTAATCAACCGGTTGCACTAGTTGTACATTTGGTTTCACTAAACAACCGGTTGCACTAGTTGTACATTTGGTTGCACTAGTTGTACATTTGGTTGCACTAATCAACCGGTTGCACTAGTTGTACATTCGGTTGCACTAAACAACCGGTTGCACTAGTTGTACTTTTGGTTGTACTAAACAACCGGTTGCACTAGTTGTACATTTGGTTGGACTAAACAACCGGTTGTACGTGTTGTACATTTGGTTGCACTAAACAACCGGTTGTACGTGTTGTACATTTGGTTGCACTAAACAACCGGTTGCACTAGTTGTACATTTGGTTGCACTAGTTGTACATTTGGTTGCACTAAACAACCGGTTGCACTAGTTGTACATTTGGTTGCACTAATCAACTGGTTGCACTAGTTAAATTTAAACATTGTTGTTAATAAAACGATGTTTTTAAATTTCGTTGTGGAAAGGTACATTCACCATGATGTATTTCTCTGTTTGAAGTTATTTGTTAATGATGGAAGTTCAATTTTATTATTATACATTTTTCGGACATTTGCCATCATTTGTGTGTTAAAAATCAAAACACGACGCTTGTTGTGTGTTACCGTGATTGTGTTTTTTGACTTCTCAGTTTCAGCTCTGAGATGCATGCTTAGATATTAAGGTTGGTGGTATTCTTATTAAATTTTACTTCTCACATAGGCTTAGTTTCTAGTTTCATGTTTCTTTAGTTTTTAGTCACTTGATAACGGAAATTGATTCTTATTCCCGAAACGTCGTGTTTTGATTTTTAACACACAAATGATGGCAAATGTCCGAAAAATGTATAATAATAAAAAAATGATGATGTATATATTGTTGAGGCTTTGTAAAATAAATTGTATTGTTTCTTGTATTTACAAATAGGACATCCAGAGGAATGTGTTTTTAAGTATGACGTATTAATGAGTTTAAAATTTTGTTTTGATCGTACCTACAACAATGTGCAACCAACTGTAAGACCGCAATATACTAAATATAAATGATGCAAAACTTTTTTATTAGTAACGCCCAAAACGCTCATGGGACATGATGGACAGTTGCTTGCCGTTCTTTGTGTAGTGTAGGCCTGTGTGTTGTGGTTGTCATCTGATCCTAAGCTTTGACTGCTCAAATCTGATTTTATGTTATAGATTTTGTTTCCAACATGGTCGGTGGTATTCTCTTTTAAACTCTAAGTTGCACACTTGATAACGGGGAGTTGATTTAAATTCGCGAAACGTCGAGGAAATCATATTTTAATAACACTAAATTGGATATGTCGTACCTACCTAGCTCTACAACGACACATTATACCTGCTTTGTATTACACTTTAAAATCGGGCTGGGTAAGTACCTTGATGCCTACCATCAAATTGTTTCAATCTACCGTACTAGAAGGACACTAAACTTTGAGGTGTCTTAATAACAAAGTTAAAGTAACCCAATGTATACTCACTGTGCTGCCAGTCTGTTCTTCCCTCCTCTCCTTTAGTCAATACTGGTGTTAAATAGTTGATACATTCCTTCTGGGAGAATCCTACACTGGATAACAGTCGAATCTGTTCCTCTGTAAAAAGTAAAATATTGGTTTTAGTTGACATCACTTGTATAGTCTGATAACAATATTCATAGCAAGAAGTAACAGTCAATATCACAGCTACTGTTAACCTTCTGTGGATTAGGCTCTATTAACTTGACGGATACTGTTATTGGTCTGCGAAGTAAAATTATTTTGGTTCCGCGATTCTAGGTTGTGATTAAATTCCTCTGTTCCTTATTTAGTTGATACGTGATCGACAGTATTCATTATTCGACTCCCCCCCCTCGAATTACTTGCATGGGTTCTTTACTTTCTAGATAATCAAATGGTTCAGTACTCATTTAACCTTTATTAACAAGAATAACCATCTCCTATCTTATTGCAATGCTACAATATTCTTATTACAGTATTACTATTAATCCAGAATGACTCTAATTGTTGTGACTCACAGATCTGATTCTACTTTTTAGTTTAATTATCTGACTGAAATAATTACAAGTTTCTTAATACACAAAGTTTGCTCACCATGTTTGCACTCTTGTGGATGCTCGTCTGAAGTCTCAATTCTCCCAGGAAGCTCTTTCTCGCCAAGTTCGTTTGGCTATTCAAGAACTCCTGCAGCACTTCCACTTGATCAATCTTGATCAAGCCTACTGACCAAGTTTCCTCCTACACTAGGGTTTATATATCATTGTAGCGTCAATGACGTCCACCTTGCTTGTACGGTAAGCAATTTCGTCAGTTTTCCAGGTCTCACAATAATTGTTGTCATTCTGGCTTCTTTAAGAGGTCTTGGACTATGTTTCTAACTAAAAATAGTCTAATTCCTAAGAGTGGAAAATATATTTACTATTGCACAAGTGGTTATGACCAACAGCCATTTTGGTATATAATTATTACGGAGTGCCCGCACCCCAAAGGGTCGTCCGATCCTTCCCAAAATAACACAACTAGCCATACATTTTGGTGGAGTTAGCCCGATAAAGGTGAATACGCTCATACAGTACGCAACACAATTATTCCACGCACTCTGCTCCTTCTCCTATCAGTTTCCCTTGGTTCCACCGGAAAAAATATGGGGGGGGGGACCTTATCCCATACTCCTCAGTATTAGCGCCTAAACACCAATGGATAGGCAACTCATCGTGCCTCTAAGTACTTGGGAGGCGCCAGACAGGTGATGTATATACAGTCATCACAGGCCAATATTGGTCAAACTGCAATGAAAAATAACAAGTATTGAACCTTAATCGATTTAGTTAACTCACAGAAAAGGAATGAATTTAAAGTATGAACAATTTTAATGGCATCTGCTTTGTATTGGCACATTACTTTTTGGACAATATACGTCAAATTGGTTTGGTCCTTTATTTCACTCAGCTAAGAGGATCAATGATAATTTAGTGTGTTGATGGATTTAGCAATACAGGGATACCAACTGTTATGAAATGGTTCTGAGAGAAAATGCATTATTTTCTAGAAAATAAATTAAGTATCAGTTCTTTAAATATCAGTTATTATGAATCAGCTATTAAGTATCAGCTCTTTAAATATAAGTTATTATGAGTCAGGTATTAAGTATCAGCTCTTTAAATATCAGTTATTATGAATCAGCTATTAAGTATCGGCTCTTTAAATATCAGTTATTATAAATCAGCTATTAAGTATCAGCTCTTTAAATATCAGTTATAAATCAGATATTAAGTATCAGTTCTTTAAATATCAGTTATTATGAATCAGCTATTAAGTATTAGCTCTTTAAATATCAGTTATAAATCAGATATTAAGTATCAGTTCTTTAAATATCAGTTATTATGAATCAGCTATTAAGTATCAGCTCTTTAAATATCAGTTATTAAGTATCAGTGTACGTTATCTTATAATTTTACAGCTAAAATTAAACGCTGAACTAAATATGATTGTAGTGGGAACAGAAAACTACGAGTATGTTTACATTTAGCGGTGATACTAAATACTTGTTACAAAAAGATCTTTTGATGGTGTAAAAAGTGTTTTTATTGTCCCAGCGCGCAAAGGTTAGGTTAGGTTTCATCTGTAGCTAAGAAAAGAACCCTATAGTGAACGGTTACAAAATATAAGATGAATGACGGCTATTTGAAACAGTGGTAATTATATAGCAGAGCTGCCTCACTTCAAAATCAATTTTTATGGGTTTTATTCGTCAAATAAATGTTGGAAAAATATTTTATTATCGAAAAAAAAGTGTCGGAAAGATGATTACATAATATAATTACACAAGAAAATCTTAATCAGAGTCAAATTCTGCTGCAAATTCAGTAAAAGAGGAATTTATTGAATTTAAATGTATTTCACTCGTAATTCGCCATAAATGATGAAAACGAGTATTATACTCATTGTACTTTCTCTTAAACATAAATTCGGCTATATGGCCATGGAAATGTTGTTTTGAATTTCCATATCGCGGCACATTTCCTCGCACCTCCCTCCATTGACGTTCAATTGTCTGCGTATGTGCTTCAGTGTACGCATATGTAGGGCTGTATTATTATATGTCACGAAAGGTTTGGCCAGGTTGCTATATATATATATATATAAAACCACCTGGCCAAACCTTCCGTACGTTTATTGAAGTGAATGTCATGAGTATGAAAGATAACACAGAGTTAATTTTTTCACGAAAAAACTACTTTTGTAATTGTATTATTGTATTATGTAATCATCTTTCCGACACTTTTTTTCGATAGTAAAATATTTTTCAAACATTTATTTGACGAATAAAACCCATAAAAATTGATTTTGAAGTGAGGCAGCTCTGCTATATAATTACCAAAACAGTTATTCATCTATATGACCTACATTAGATTTTATTTTGTGCAACCAGTAATGAGTAGATATTAAAACCAGATCGAAGTCTGCATACAACACTAACAGAGCAGCCAATACAAATCCCCTATCATGTCATCTTATTGATATTATTTTATTAAAATATAAAATCTCGTACGATAGCAAGGTTTAGGAAATCAATGTCCCAAAGGTCTGCCAAGTAAACAAAGTCATTAATCGGATATTGTAGTTTTATGTGTTTGTTTAGCAGGGCAGCCAACACATATCTGCGTCGTAACAAATTTACCTTTCAAGAGAGGAGGGACACATTAATATAGCGTTGTTAAAGACTTTAATATTGATAAATTTATGGAGTTTTGTATAAAGTGTGTGTTTTCTTTAAGGGCTTAATTATGACTTTGTGGTTGAGAATGAGTTGTGGTTAGAAAGAGGGGGGGAAGAGGAAGAAAAAAAGAGGAGAGAGAGAGAGAGAGAGAGAGAGAGAGAGAGAGAGAGCGAAATACTCATTTGAAGCCCAAAATTATGTAGCTACTATTAAATTTCGGACTCTACTTGGACCCTCGACGTGAAGTTAGCTGGGTAGTATTGTTTTCCTTTTTACATTTTTTTTCCTAAAATTACACAGTCAAATTTTTATCTACACCTTTACTTGAAACTCAAAAATATGCTCTAAATTTTCCACGTACACTGTTTCCAAATTTTGAGCTTACACTCCCTCTCTACATTGGCGGATCATAATTTTAATTAACTTTTCTTTTTTTCTCCGATTAAAATGACCGTCCAAATTTTTAAAACCAATGCGTGTTGATCACTCATATTCTGATATATTCAGAGCTTCGAGTCTCGTATTTTGAGCTAAAGCTGACCTGCCAGCTTTAATAATAAAAGAAATACGCCTACATACATTTTTATGCACCCTAAGTTTAAAACAAGTGATTTTGAAATGATTTCTCTCGTCCGAGGATGATCGATACAGCCCAAATGAATGATTTTCAGACTAGCTGCTTATTAGGTTAAAATTTAAAAATTCAGAATTTAACGATTTTGATGAAATTGCGATAAAATTGAATCGTTTTATTTACTCTTTTCAACCGATAGCTCCTTAACTTTCAGAAGATGGTAGGTTTTGTTTGGGCCCTGTTGAGTTGCATTTTATCAAAATCGTTATTTAGGAGACAATTTTGAGATATTCGGAATTTTTCCTTTTTGTCCTTAAACTTTAGTTTTGTGTTCTATCTTAATTTCGTGAATGGTATCGTGTTTATGCAGTACAGCGACGAGCGGAGGGCTTGTGACACGTGAAGATCAGGTAAGTCACGTGACCTCCCCCCCCCCCTCTATTTAAATAGTAAAGTTAGAAATTACAAACTGTAAAAGCTACCGTTCTAAGAAACATTACTCGAAGCTCTTTGCGTAATGTTCAATGCATTCCAAACAGGTATATACTGTATGACACTGATTTTGCCAAGTCATATTTTATGTCCTTTGTTGACTGAACTATGAAGTCGATACTTTGCTCACGAAAACACAGTTCCAGGTAACTCCAGACACGGGTTTACCCATGTAACACGCTCTTTCTAAAAACAGCTGATTTTAGTTCAGGGTCATTATAAAACTTTGCCTATCCCACCATCTCTTATTAACTTGGAATTAAGCAATTCGTAAGTTTTCGTTATAAAGCTCGAATAAATTTATTTCGATTCTGTTATCAATCGATAGGGGGAATAGCTCAACGAATGTTGAGTGTATTTAATAACAGATTGCACAGTTTCTTTTTGTTTGAATGCGAAAACCTTTAGATCTTCATGTGAAGACCTCTAGCCCTCGAATACTCCAGGGTCGGATAAGAACAATAGTTGGTCAAGAGAGACATTATACTAGAGAGGGATCTAACCCAAGATAGATGGGACAAAGTGTAAATTTAGCTAGGCTCCCTTGGGATACTACTAACCCCTGCGGTAGTAGCTTAAACAAGTTGTCTATCTAAGAACCATACTTATTAGCTTATATAGGAATCTACCTTCAGTATTACTCCAGTAACACAAAAGTGAATCATTTCCACTCCGAGTAGACCCAAATAGTTTCCTTAAAGTAGGATATTTTATTACTTTATTGATTATTTTGTTGTTATGTAAGACAATAAAGTTGTACAATTTGAATGTATCAAATCTTCAAAACTTTATAGCATTGCAATATTGTTACTAGATGGACACTTGTGTAATCAATTTTGTTGAAATTCTGCAAATATAACCTCAAAGTTAATAACCAACATGAAAACAGCTGTTAAGTAAAATCATATGTTTAGTTAGTGTAAATCACAATTTTATAACACGAAATTTTAAAAGTTTATTGCAAAAGTTGTAATCTTGGTAATTGCATAATAAAGAAATTTAAAACGGCTTTATTAGTTTCGTATGAGCGAAATACAAATTGATAATTTGTAAATAACTTTTTCGGTTTTCTGAGACCACGAAATGTGAAGATCAGTTAAAAAAGCAGAGGTTCAGGATGTTTAATGTTTACTAAGCTTCGTATAATGGTTAATTAAAATTGTTTGTTTTCACTTGTTGACGTGCCAGTAGAATATTTTCGAGGTGACGGGGATTATATCTGTTTGTGTAACTTTTTTCCAACTTTATATGTTTTTAGAGGAATGACACTGCAGATTTGTCATTGATAACTGTTTAATAAACCTACCTCCCCCCAAAATGTGATGACACTTAGTTACAATTCACAGTAGCTCAGCTACGGTTGTCAGCTGTGCCAGAATATTATCGACCCCCTCTCTGTCAAGTCTTGGAGTACTGCCAAGAGGAATTGGTGACACGGTTTCTCTTCGGTCATTTAGTTTGTCCAACAATTATATGTTGATGACCCAGTAAGAAAGTAAAAGAATTTACCCCCTTATGACGCACTGGCAATCCCGAGGGTCTAGCCGGATCTACGCATTTTTTATGTAGTCTTGGGTTAGATCTCTCTCACTTTTTTTATCAGATCTCTCGACCACTTTTAAGGGCTAGTTATTTAAGAAATTTGAAATTTCTATGATTGTTTTTTTTTTGCTTTACATTCTCGAATTAATTAAAAAACATTCCCAAAACTCCCTGTCATATAGAAAAACAGTTTTTCAACTACTTTGAGTGCGGCCGGGACGCCGGCGGGGCAGAGAGTAGCAACGATTTCCATTGCTCAGTGTGGCCCAGCTACTTGTGATAGAAGAGTTGGGTTTGCACGCGTTTTAAGGTTATCCCTTATGTTTGTTTACGACTTGCTTCGTTTGTGGATCGCGGGCTCGGCGTTCGTTTACGGTGACCGATACCTTTACGTCGCGCTTACAATGTTCACGGTCGGTGACGAGTGTGTTTTATTGATATTTATTTTGTTTTTAAGTTATTTTACTTTCAATCACTTTAGCGGAACATGTCCCGATAAACCAGAGTTTTGCCTCGGTGCGTGTTTTGAGAAATATCACGACTCTTTGTAAGACGTGATCTCACGGGTGGAGAGGGGGGTTGTCTGTATATAGTTGTAAATATGTGAAATATGTATACTACTAATGTGAAACTTAGATGATCAGACTCAGTGAAACTGACCGTGGCGGGGCTCGGCCAAGACTTCGGTGACGGGCAATGGCGGACGCGGTAGGATGCGGCCAGGACGCCGGCGGGTCATGACTTCAACGTCCTGGATTTGAAGGAAGTCGAGCTGGAATCGAGTTTTAAACCCTAAATCTGAACTTCTACATTAGAAAGTTAAGGTTTGGTGATAAATTAAAATTTTAGTATTATCCAACCCTAATGGTCATTTATAACCGCAGTGAATGTGTTTTAAGCCGAGATATGTCGTGCGTTTTTGCTCGATACTTGTACAAGATAGAACCTGTCAATAACATTCTAGCCAAGCACTGTGTAGGGTATACATTAGTTTGTTTTCAATCGAGTGATATGTACAATTGGCTAAACAGCGTATTATTTATAATATTTTTGGATGGTGGCGATAGTTCCTCCCCCCCCCTTTGTATTTATTTTCGTAAGAAAATGTAAGAATGTTGCGATTATGGAGTCACTGAAAATTATACAGGGTGTTAAATAAGTCCCGGGGACGGCTTAATATTTGTTTAACCATTACAGATAGCGCTACAAAACTTTGCACATTGTTAATGGACACTGAAACCTATTTTAGCACGTATTCAGTGGACTGCTAGCTTTCCAGGGGGGACGGCCCACAAGGAGTAAGTAGGAAATATTAAATGAGAACATAGGTCGAGTTGTACATCGAATTAATGAGTAGAACACAATGCCGCAAACAGCTTGGGTTCATATTAGCATAGAAGAAGGTATTAGAATAAGAAAGTCACAGCCCATGTTAAACAGCGTGATACAAAATATCATTAGTTCGGTTACTGGACAACAGAAAGCGATAGTAGCATCGGTACTTGTGATACAGTAGCCAAGCCTTTTTGTCCCGATGCTACTAGCGCTTTCTGTCGTCCAGTAACCAAACTAAGGTTATTTTGTATAACTTGGGCTGTGACTTTCTTATTCTAATTCCTTCTTCTATGATATTAGCTACAACGTTAGTAAATAGTTTTACAGTACATTAAATAAGCATATTTTGATTTAAGTGTTTTTTAAACCGATAACACGTCTGATTCAGAATTACGTTTAGTGACATATATATATTCTGATTGGGGTTGTGGATTGTGTGTACGGGCGTGTCAACTCCGAGGTACCCGAGCTGGATCTACATGTATCTTAGGTTAGATCCCACTCTCTCTTGACCAACTCTTGTTCTCTTCCGATCCTGATGCTATTAGAGGGGGGGTCTTTATGTTCTTTTCTTCGACGTTTGGAAACTGGAAAAGTAATTTAATGTCGTTGTTTGTACATAATGGCCGCACAAAATGTACTAGGAACATGGAACATTTGGGCGCTCATCCTAGAACACTATTGAAATTCAGGAAAATCGGTTTGAAAATATCAAAAATGGCGGTCATTTTGAAAGCTATTCATAACTCGAGAGTTGTTCAGTAATATAACACGTTAATTGGATCTTTCAATTCTGCATGTGATGATGACTTTTCTTCGAACCGAAACGACCGATAGGGCCCACCTCTCTACGATAACAAATAGCGAAGTTATTGTCGAAAGTGTAATTTCGAACCCTAATTTCTCCCAAGAAAATGTCGTATTCTTGTATTTACGAAATCAAGCAGGGCGGAGCGAGTGAAGACGTTGTGATGTACACAATCACGAGGTACAGGAAACCTGTGTAACAGCTGTTTTAAGCCAACTGGATAAGACTCCTTGATCTAACCAATACAATAGTCGGGTTGGGTAAGTACCGTGATGGCGCCAAGTTGTTTTAATAAGGCGATGATGACAGAGAGGTTTTGCCGTCTTTAAACTTGAAACGGGGGGGGGGGGAGTTTGTTTGTACTCTGATAATTTTTCCCAAATGTGTAATCAAGACTGTATCACTTGCGATAGAACTTTTGTAACACCCTGTATCTGTTGGCTGGACTAACTGCATTATTGGGCAATGGGTGTACTTTTTATTTGGCAAAACGAGCGGTGCATTGCGGTCGAATTTGCAGTACCGGTATATGGAGAAAGTGAATTTTTTATTTTTTTTAAGGGGGAAATAATAGATTTTTATGTTTTAAACGCTATTTGAGTAGAGAAAAAATTGAGCCACTGATATAAAAGAAACTATTTGTACATTTTAAAAACAAATATATTTTGTTTAAGTCTGCATGCAATGATGCTCATATAGCGGTTTTTATAATAATTATTTTTTAAAACGTTGGTAACCTTATCCTAATGGTAACATTGTTTTCCGTTGCGAGCAATTAGGTCGGCGGCACAGTGGAGTGTTTACACTACGATTAGAAATTATGGTAATGATTATATCTGCTGAGTTCAATCTTCTGCCGATTCTAGCATTTTCAAATAAGAATATCCAAGGATTCACGGAAGATTGTTAAGCTCGTATCACTAGTACCAGTTCAAATCGTGGTACTACGCGCCATAAATCATGTTCCCGCGGCACGTTGCCCCCTCCTCCAACTTTCTAGGTAGGCAGGGGAAAACCTGTCCGATCTGTGTGGTGGGGAGAGAAGCGTTAGGTACGCTTGACCCTTTGTAAGTCGTTTCACTGTTACATTTAGTTTAGTATTGGTTTTATCCCTCTGAGGATGGTAGCTATGTTGTCGAAACGTACGTAAGGATTTATTAAACTTTCTAATGTCAATTGTTTAAGTGTTTGGTAAAATGTCGGAAAGATGATTACATAATACAATAATACAATTACACAAGTAGTTTTTTCGTGAAAAAATTAACTCTGTGTTATCTTTCATACTCATGACATTCACTTCAATAAACGTATGGAAGGTTTGGCCAGGTGGTTATATATATATATATATATATATATATATAGCAACCTGGCCAAACCTTTCGTGACATATAATAATACAGCCCTACATATGCGTACACTGAAGCACATACGCAGACAATTGAACGTCAATGGAGGGAGGTGCGAGGAAATGTGCCGCGATATGGAAATTCAAAACAACATTTCCATGGCCATATAGCCGAATTTATGTTTAAGAGAAAGTACAATGAGTATAATACTCGTTTTCATCATTTATGGCGAATTACGAGTGAAATACATTTAAATTCAATAAATTCCTCATCTACTGAATTTGCAGCAGAATTTGACTCTGATTAAGATTTTCTTGTGTAATTATATTATGTAATCATCTTTCCGACACTTTTTTTCGATAATAAAATATTTTTCCAACATTTATTTGAGGAATAAAACCTTTAAAAATTGATTTTGAAGTGAGGCAGCTCTGATATATAATTACCAAGTGTTTTATTTGTTGTTTGTGGATTACTTCTTTCTTATTACGGTGATAAATTATCGTATAAAATGTACCCTTTGTATCCGCTCAACCGAATGCGTTAAAATTTCAGTGAAATGATTCAGTTTAATGACTGAAACCCGTCTGCAAAAGACACTAAAATGAATGTGGACCGTCGTCAAATACATTTTAATACGTTGAGGATGCGTATACTTTTTTCTTAATTTTTTAAAAGGCGAAAAACCTCTCTGTCATCATCTCTTTGTGAAAAAAAAAATTAAGAAAAGGACATGAAAGTCCTCTAGTCCTCGAATACTCTTATAGAGTCAGGGTCGGTAAAGAACAATAGTCGACTGTGAGAACTGATGATGAGACAAGTGAAGCAAAACAATTTAAATTTGGTTTTGAGTGAGAAAGATTGTGCAGATTAGTGTCGAAACCACTCGTATTTTCCCCCACATAAATTGTCACTATACAGTTGGAACACCCTGTATTATATACTTCTCCAATAATCGATCTAAAATAATACGAAACCGCGAAGGATCGAATTTCAATCGAAACATTTTGTTTTTGGTCTGGACAAACAAACTGCCTCTTGTTCCACGTCAATTGAGCGTTGTGAAAACGGTTGCTAGGCAACTGTAAGCTACTGACCTTATACACAAATAATTAAATGTGTCTGCTAAACGTGGAATTAAATTTGTAATTAGTTAATTGTTGTCAAAGCGGTACCTACCCTGCCCAGTTTAAACAACTACCTCGTATCGGAGATTCGGTTTTGATCTTGTCTAGTTTACGAATACATTCAATGTCTACACCCTAAACATGTGGATTGATTTTAGGCGAATTTGACGCGGGTGTATTTTTGGCATATTATATTGGAACTATTTTTCTTTATTGATATCTAAAGAAAAACTACAATTTTTTTCAAAATCGGTTCCAACGATATTGATCAAATTTTAGTAGAGTGTAGCCTTTTAACTACCCAAACAAAATGTATTGGTCGCGCTATCTGTCTAAAAATCTCGGTTCAGAACTCAACTGTAAAACAGCAAATTAGTTTAACGGTAAACGAACTAAGAAGTCGCCTTGGGGCTGTAATAAATGATTCATTGTTCTATTTACATTTGTTTTACTTATAAAAACAAAATAGTATATTTCACCACTAGGGCCAAAAGTGAATTTTTTCGATACAAGCTCAAGTTTAACGGCCGAGGCCGGAAATTGAGCGATGATCGAAAAGCTTCTTTTGTGCCTAGTGATGAATTATATTTTTCGTTATACTGCAAACAATATTAAAAAAAAAAACTAAAATGTTATAACCTATTTACCTTCAAATTGATGGTAACAGCCTGTTTTAACGGTTATTTACAATCGAGAGTATCGGTTGTTGTTTATAGATGCTTTACAATCGTTAATTAATTCATGTAAATGAAGTAACGGCTGATGACCTTGACTTCAGCTGATGTTTTTAGGTCCTACGACCAAAAAGAATAATTATAGCATCTCAATGCATGTATTGAAAACAGCTGTTTTTGAAGCAATATGACGAAAATACATTTTTATATTCAATTATAAATACATTCAGTTTATCCAATATACAAGTCCGTCTGGTTATCTTCAAAAATTACTGCAGCACCTTCTTTGATCAATCCTGGCCCACTGACCAAGTTTCCTCCCACCCAAGGGTTTATATATCATTGCTTGCAAGGTAGGCAATTTCGTCAGTTTTCCAGGACTGTCACAATAATAGTTGTCATTCTGGCTTCATAAAAACAACTTACTAGGCTAACTAAAACTACCCTAATTCCTAACAGTAACCAAACTCTCCCCCACATACCTGTCAACGAGACACATAGAGTCCATATCCCTCCATTCATAGGTACAAGAAACACGGATGCAATATCATCTCCCAGTATTATGGTATTGTCTACTGTATTACCATCGGAACCAATAGATGCAAAGTCTGCAATAGTCGGTCTCCTGCGTCTTGACTTATCGCGTATGGCGATGCGTGTAACATAACTATCCAGGTACCACTCGACAACAATCTGTAGACATAATAATTATCGGTACAATCTGTCTACAAGTCTAAATACTAACGTAATTATCGTTACAAACCGTCTACAAGTCTAAATACTAATATAATTATCGGTACAATCCGTCTACAAGTCTAAATACTAACGTAATTATCGGTACAAACCGTCTACAAGTCTAAATACTAATATAATTATCGTTACAAACCGTCTACAAGTCTAAATACTAACGTAATTATCGTTACAAACCGTCTACAAGTCTAAATACTAATATAATTATCGGTACAATCCGTCTACAAGTCTAAATACTAACGTAATTATCGGTACAAACCGTCTACAAGTCTAAATACTAATATAATTATCGGTACAATCCGTCTACAAGTCTAAATACTAACGTAATTATCGTTACAAACCGTCTACAAGTCTAAATACTAATATAATTATCGTTACAAACCGTCTACAAGTCTAAATACTAACGTAATTATCGTTACAAACCGTCTACAAGTCTAAATACTAATATAATTATCGGTACAAACCGTCTACAAGTCTAAATACTAATATAATTATCGTTACAAACCGTCTACAAGTCTAAATACTAACGTAATTATCGTTACAAACCGTCTACAAGTCTAAATACTAATATAATTATCGTTACAAACCGTCTACAAGTCTAAATACTAACGTAATTATCGTTACAAACCGTCTACAAGTCTAAATACTAATATAATTATCGGTACAATCCGTCTACAAGTCTAAATACTAACGTAATTATCGGTACAATCTGTCTACAAGTCTAAATACTAACGTAATTATCGGTACAAACTGTCTACAAGTCTAAATACTAATATAATTATCGGTACAATCTGTCTACAAGTCTAAATACTAATATAAATTATCGGTACAATCCGTCTACAAGTCTAAATACTAACGTAATTATCGTTACAAACCGTCTACAAGTCTAAATACTAATATAATTATCGGTACAAACCGTCTACAAGTCTAAATTATAACGTAATTATCGGTACAATCCGTCTACAAGTCTAAATACTAATATAATTATCGGTACAATCCGTCTACAAGTCTAAATACTAATATAATTATCGGTACAAACCGTCTACAAGTCTAAATACTAACGTAATTATCGGTACAAACCGTCTACAAGTCTAAATATTAACGTAATTATCGGTACAATCTGTCTACAAGTCTAAATACTAACGTAAATATCGGTACAAACCGTCTACAAGTCTAAATACTAATATAATTATCAGTACAATCTGTCTAAAAGTCTAAATACTAACGTAAATATCGGTACAAACCGTCTACAAGTCTAAATACTAACGTAATTATCGGTACAATCTGTCTACAAGTCTAAATACTAACGTAATTATCGGTACAATCTGTCTACAAGTCTAAATACTAACGTAATTATCGGTACAATCTGTCTACAAGTCTAAATACTAACATAATTATCGGTACAATCTGTCTACAAGTCTAAATACTTACATAATTAATTATCGGTACTATCTGTCTACAAGTCTAAATACTAACGTAATTAATTATCTGTACAATCTGACTACAAGTCTAAATACTAACATAATTATCTGAACAAGCTGTCTACAAGTCTAAATACTAACATAATTAATTATCGGTACAATCTTTCAACAAAAATAGTATTCTTCCTTAGTAGGGGGGAGGGGGGAGCCTTTATATACGATTGAGAATGCGGCTGAACGAAGTGACAAGCGCAGAGGATTAGGGTATCCGGTGACCTACAGCATCCTCAAGGTAGGAATATGTCTGGGGTGGAGAGGAAAAGAGAAGCCCACACACTTTGCGTTTACTTTTAGCGGTACAACCTAAATAAAAAAATATAGACCTCAAATGCTTCTGTGTAAAGGCGTACCCTACTTTCGTTTCTTTTATCGGTGTAAATAAGAATAAAACGTTTACAAAAGTCTGTCACGAAGTTGTAACTTTAGGAATTAAATGTAGCTAAGCAGTAATTTGTGTAGCTAGTTTTCTTGGAATGGGTTGTACCGTCAAGTCAGGCTAGGGAAACGAGTACAAGGGGGGACACGCTCCTTACACCAGACACAATCCTAGTCTGAGGCTACTTTACCTCGAAGCCACCCGTATGAGTCACCTACTGAGCTTCACTTTATAAAACTTTAATTTATTTGTTATTTGAAAATAAAATCTATAATTATTTTTATTCACTCATAATTACAAGAAAAATGAGACCAAACAACGTATAATTTACTGAATTATAGCCCAAAATCAACAATGTTTGCTTCAAAATGAATGACAGTGTGATGGCTAATAAGTGTGAATAGACAACACTATCGTATATCTTTATCGAAAAACATGTATTAGTAGGACATTTTTTGCTCTTTTCAACATTATTCTCTGTATTACTGTTGTTTAGATGTGTAAATAAATTGTGTAAATTACAGTTTTAATACATTATTTATTCATACACAGCTTATCACAATGTAAATAATAAAGTATAAATTATGTTTTATACTATTATTACTATTATATCGTGCTCCTTTGTTTCATTAAAATCGAAAAGTATATATTTTTCGATAAAGATATACGATAGTGTTGTTTATTCACAATTATTAGCCATCATACTGTCATTCATTTTGTAGCAAACATGATTGATTTTGTTATTATACATTGTTTACATTATACAAAGTGAATTATACATGGTTTGATCTCGTTTTTCTTGTAATGAAAGTGTAGAATAAAAAAATATATTACAGATTTTATTTTAAAAAATATCAAATTAAATAAATGAAAGTTTGATCAAGTGAATCACAGTAGGTGACTCGTGCGGGTGGCCCGCAGCAGGTACCGGCCAGTCCTAATACTCTGCGCGTCTGTGATGGCGCGTGCGATAGAGTAAAGCGACATTTCGTTCAGCCGCATCCCCCCTTTGATAATTGTATAAATAATACTATACTCACATGTCTATGTGCCGTCAGGTTTCTTTTGGTTGTCCTTGCAATGTGTTCTACTTTTGTCTGATTCCAGCTGACATACTCCCAGTGATCAGTCATGATTGCCGCACATAGCATCGCCGTAGCGCAGCTTGTCAATAGTAATGTCCCTAAGAGGAATACAACACTTGGTTGTAGACCGCAATGTTGGATATGCCCCGTCGTGGTTTCCATACTGGACTCCTAAGTAACAATCAAGTTATTATCAAAGGATAGTGTTCAGAAATACGTAAAAAGTTTAGTATACATTTAAAAAAAAGTTTTATAAATTTTTTTAAACACCGTGTACTTGTAGCAAATGTTTTGGCACACCCTGTGGATACAGAATAACGTCAACTTTCAAACGCCGTTTGTTCCGTTGTTCTATCTATACCACAACCGAAGATATAACGCAATTTCCGAACTTTTGGAACACACTGTATACAGCATATTGTTAGAAACATATTTTTACATGTTTATATTGAATGTTGAGCTTGACTTATGAGAAAAATTATACAGTATAACAAACACACAGAACACAATTCTCATAAAAAAATACGCCTAAGTATCAGACGCGTTTCAACGACAAGGTCGTCCTCTTCAGTGATACACGAGCTACACCAATCAAACTATAACCGTTTGAAACGCGTCTGATACTTGGGCGTGTTGTTCGTGAGAATTGTGTTCTGTGTGTTTGTTATACTGTTTAATATGTTTTGCTTTCGAGATAAACAATCCTATTTTCGTTTATACATTCCAATTATAGCTACAGATGTGAATCCAATACTGGGTTTACATTTTGATAGCAGAGTGAGCTCCAGCGTATATTGGATGTTGTAAAAATTTATCTCTTGTATGTAACTGGATAGCTTCCCTCGAGATCCCAGTGTTTGAGAAGAAACTGCACTTTGGTACTTGAAAAATCTATTTTGTTGTGACTTTCGAACGTTTGCTACAAACATTCCAAAATGATTAATCGATTTTGATCGTATTTTGGACATATGTTCATTTTTTTTTTTTCAAATTGTATTTATTTTTGAATTACGAAATTTCATTTTGTTCAAAATCGGTTTAAACGTTTATGAAAATCACGGGACTTATTACGGGATGCGGGACTGAGGCTGTACTTCCACAGGATAGATGGATACCACGACGAAACTGTTGGACTTTGGGGGACGAGTAGAGACCGCAGGACATTGATTGTGAGGTTGTTGCAGGGTTTTGGTTTTGCAAACTCCTGATGATCTCTTATTGGACGAGTTAGTGAGTGGTTAAGTAAAACTCTTACAAAAAAGTGACTAATTTACTGGGCTAGAGGATTAGAGGATTAGATGCATAATAGGCCAATGGTGACGAGTATAACCTCTTAACATCACCTTTTTTAATTGTTTTTTTTATAACTCGGTTACAAAAAGCTCTTTGTTTTTCGTTAAAGAGGAAATTCATTTGTTATAACTTGTTTGTAACGTCCGCCATTTTGAAAATGTACAAAATAAAGTCTAGTTCATATTATCTACTTCCAAAGATTAGTTAATCCCCGACAGTCTGTAAAAGAAGCGTGTCCGAAACTATCAATTCCCTTTTTTATTTTTTACCTCTAGAATTAACTATTGGAATATTGCAGTGCAATTTTGAATCACCCTCTATATGAGAAAGTAAAGTACCAAAGTGCAGTTTCATTTCTAAAGCATGTTATTAAACTGGGATCCTCAAGGACGCTATTTAGTTAATTGGCATCATCACCAGTTCATTATTGGGGGGGGGGACATATGCCGGGGGTCTGGGGGTATGGAAATTTTTTAAAATTAAACTTCTCAAAACATCGTTTTTATGCATTTATTTATGCGTTTGTAACAGAAATGTAATGTTAAAAACCCTAGTAAAGACAAAGCCCGATGTTTACCTTTTAAGGTTTTAAGTAAATCATTCGTTTTTAGCAAAAATATTTTTACATCTCAAATATTGGGGGGGCGTCCCCCCCCGGCGATGACGCCCATGATTTAGTTACATACAAGAGATAAATTTTTACAATATCCAATATACGCTCTCACTCTGCTATCAAAATGTAAACCCAGTATTGGATTCACATTTGTGGCCTATATCTACAAACCTTCAATCCTAACCAATGTTTTGTGATAGTATGACATCATATCGTATTACATACGTTATAAAATTGATCATTGAAAATAATATAATGCTTCTTCTGTACACGTTTACTGGTGACATTTTACATGTGTCAAAATTGAATTGAGTCCTAAGTGACTAGTTAGTTTTGTTTGATGTTGTGTCTCTTTATCCAGGTGTTTCAATTCTTGAAACTATTAAATATGATAAAGGAGAATGGTTAACTTATAGGAATTTAATTTGAAGTGGGGGGGGAATAACTTATTAGTTATAAATTTATGTCATAGTAGTTTCCCCAATTTAACGTTCAAAATGTTATGGGAAAACCCCTGTCGAATTTCATCGCTAGTTTTTTTTTCCCCTATGATTTCGTTTGAAATAAACTCTAAACGTTCTTTAAAATATTTTCCGCGATTGTGGTTGAGGTATGTGGACGACATTTTTGCAGTGTTTGATAGAAATGAAAATCTCGAAGTGTTTTGTGACATTATTCCATGGATTTTATACAACTATACAGTTTACAACAGAAGTTGAAAAGGAGAAATAATATTACATTTTTGGTTGTAAATGTATTTAGAAAAGGTAGTAGTTTATCGTTAAGTGTTTATAGAAAGCCTACACAGAGAGATAAATATACCAAGTGTCCTAAAAGTGTCCCCCCCCATTATTTTTTTTATTAATGGAAATAGACAGATTTGCTTTGGGGAAGGTTTAGATAAACAAAGGAGGAGTTTTTTGAAGTATCGAAATTTTCAACCCTTACCCCCAAAATGGGGTAGTTTATTCGAGAACTTAATCTGAGCTATAAAAAACAAGTTAAGGCTCTTACCATCATTTTACCAACATAGAGCAGTTTGTAATGTAATAAAAACAACCGGAGTTTGTAGGTTAACATTCACAATTCGATTGGTCGCTATGTTGGGTAGGATGAACTTAGAGACCTCTAGTTTACGTCATTATTCTTATTTTTAAATGACCTTTAAAATGAGGTATCACTCAATAGGGGTTGCTATTTAAAATTCTTGACATCCCCAAACTACCCCATATTGGGGGTAAGGGTTGAAAAATTCGATACTTCAAAAAACTCCTCCTTTGGTTATCTAAACCTTCCCCAAAGCAAATCTGTCTATTTCGATTATTAAAAAAAATAATGGGGGGGGGGACACTTGTAGGCTTTCTATAAACACTAAACGATAAACTATTACTTTTTCTAAACACATTTACATCCAAAAATGGAATATTCTATGTAGAATAATCTGTATTTAGTTTTGATTAACAAACACAGTTACTAAGACTCAATAGGTGACAATTTCCAAAAAATTAACATTTAAAACTGACACATAACCATAAGTTTCTCTCGTCTTTACAAAATGAATACAATACCACAAAATCTGTAGAAGCCACTTCCAATAATTAAATTAAAAATTCTTTTGGTAACTGAAAATTTTGAATTAGCTGCCAATAACACCAAAAAACACAATTTGAATTTTCTCAAAGTCGGCTCTAACTATTTTTATAAAACACAGACTTCTATAAACCCAAACAAAACGGTATTGGTCGCCATTTTTTTCCAAAAATTCCTGTTCAGAACTCAACCAAATTGTTCGTGGAACTGTTTATCATTGGAGACGTTATTTCTCAAAACCGTCGCTACCGATTTCGTTCAAATTTTGGTTAAAGCTTATTGACCCACAGTAGTGTGTTTAAATCGTAGTTTAAAAAAATGCTGTTCAGAAAAAAATGTTTTCAAAAATCGAAATTCCATATATTTTAAAACTCGATTTTAAGTACATAAAAATATGTTTTCGAATTTACGATAAAGCGAATAAGTTTAAGCTTGATTTAAAAAAATATATATTTTTCTTGATAAATACGTTAGGGAAAATAATGAAAATTACATTTTTAGGGATCTGTCAACAATTAATGAGTGTATTTGAAAGATTGTGCAATGTTTTTAACGTCATTAAGCTAAAGTACAGTAATATTAGAAAATATTGGGAACACAATTTTTTTTTCCCAAAACCTTTTTTACCCTTACAAAACGTATTCACTTGTTGCTCTTCAAAAATAACGAAATTTTTCGGCAAACTATAAAATCGAAGCGTTGACAAATATTAATGTCTCAAAATAAACACAACCGATTTTGATCAAATTTTGAATCTATTGAAACTCTCGTTGAATGGAAATTCAGTCGTAGAAAGTTTGTGCGAAATATAAGCCTTTAAACATAAAATAATTGTCGGAAACGTGTGTTTCTATGACTGTCAACAAATATAACTTGTATTTAATAAAAACGCGTGAATGTCGGAAAGTTCATGCCGTCATAAGATTACACACCCTAACCACTGTCATAAACTCAACACTGTGGAATGATATTTTCAAAACAGTAATTTAAATGACTTTCAAATAACCAAAATTCCTTGTTTACCTTTAAAAAACACGGGCGGTACGACACGATCCCGGATTATAGAAAGACTGCTTTTGACGGGCGCCTACTTCTGGGTAGTGCCCGGCGATCATGCGCACAACGCTTACTACAAATAGTCGATTTTTATGATAAGAAATTCTAGACAGGAAGGCTCCCGTAAACAAAGCCAATTTGAGAGGAATTCCAATATAAATTGCAAAATGTGAGGTTAGGATTTTTAATTTACGTCTTGCTCAATTTAATTAGTCTTTTCACAGCGATTGTGTATATATCGCTGTTATTGTTATTGGTGATTGGTTGGAGTAAACGGTGATTTCCGTTATATTTGAGCTTTGACGTGACTCGAAGTAGCACAGATGCACATCTTTAACGGTGATTTTTAGTGATTCTGATAGTGTTTGTTTATTATTTGTCTTGTTGTTTAAAGGAAACAATTTCTTTTTCATGATCGCGTTATAAAAGGAAGAAAAAAAAAAACAAATACACCCTAGCCCTGGAATACTTTAATAGCGTCAAGTGTCGTAAAAGAACAAGAGTTGGTCAAGATAGACCTCATAGGAAAGATGAAAGAAACTTATTTAATCCAAGACTACGGTGTAGATCCAGCTAGGCCATGTTCCTACTCACTATAATGCGCCTCTAGGGGAATTTAAAATCTCCATTTTAAAAATATGATTACGCTAAGGACGCAAGTTTAGGTCTATTCAATTTAATTTTTCAAAATGGCGTCCAGGAGATATTAATAACTGAAAGGTTTTTCGCCTTTAAATAAAACAATCACTGTTTAAAAATCGCTGTGATTGATCAGTAATCATCACTTTTAACCGTTACTGTAAAATCACCATTAGTTCCACCATAATTAATACTGGATCAGTAAAATATTATACTAGTTTAAATAACAATATAAAACACAATTGGTGCTCTAATGAGGGTCGGTTCTAATCCCCCCCGCTTGTGTGTGTGAGAGAGAGGTAGACCCATTCCTAAATGCCTTTCTTATTTGAACAAGATATAAAAACCCTCAGCAGTTCACCTACAGTGAGTACGAGCTTGGCAATCCCCAGGACCAAGCTGGATTTACAAATTTGTTTACGTAGTCTTGGGTTAGATTGCTTATCTATCCTCTCAGGTCTCTCTTAGTGGGTGGTTTTTTTTTTTTTTTTTTTTTTTTTTTTTTTTTTTTTTTTTTTTTTTTTTTTTTTTTTTCGTCTTTAAATAAAACAGAGGTGGGGGGAATAATCACTGTTTAAAAATCGCTGTGATTGATCTCTAATCTCACCACTTTTTACCGTTACTGTAAAATCACCACTAGTTTCACCATAATGAATAAAAACCGTCTGTACGCATGCGTACAATGAAGGAGCCTTCCTCCTTACAACGCTCAATGATGTCACATTGGGTTCAGAGTAGAAAATCTTTGATACCTTTACGTGTGTCTCACTGGTTAAACTTTGGTTATTTCTCGATTTAATCGGTCGGTTTGGGGAGAGTATTGATTTCTCGGACGCTCTCAATATTTATTTTCCCCGGAAGTGAATAATAAACAAAGTTTATGTGCACGTTCTTCCAGGAAGTCACGTCAACTTCAATAGGTTGTATTTATTATTAAAATCTCACTGCTTTTGTGTTTGTACTGCATGTGTATCTATACTAATTCAAGAATTCGCAGTTTTGAACCGAATTGTCTCAAATTTGGTATGTAGATTCAGTTGTATAAATTCTTTAACCATAAAAATCTGTTTTGAAAAATTCAAATTGGCGGAATGTTTTTAAATTAAAAAAAAAATTGTTCAACTATTATAGTTGACGTCCCAGAGTAGCTCATTTTGTACAGCATTTAATTCTATACAAAAAAAGTTTTTCTTAAAACTTTTTTGTTTTGTATAAAATTTTTAAAAAAATTGTTCGAAATTATACCCCCTCTACAAAACCGTAAGGTTTTAATTCAATTTTGTTTAAATTTATTATTTAAACTGCGTCTTCTGATTCGTTGGATATGTTTGATAACCGTAAAATCAATCAAATTTCAAAATGGCGGCTGATTTAGTTTTTTGAGGTTAGTAAGTTCAACAACGTTCCATTAATAGCTCATTATTGTACAGCTTTAAAATCTGTATGCATTGACTTTCAAATACGTTTTGTACAATATGGGCGCCATCATGATACTTGCCCAGCTCCATTAACACACATCCTGTAAAAATAATACACAAGTTGGGTTTCTTGTGCCTTCTAGGAAATGTTAAATTGCATTGGTAGATCAAGGAAGCCTTGGGTGTTTGCTTAGAACAGTTGTTACACAGGTTTTCTGTACCTTGGTAATTGTGTATATAAGGATTCCCTCGCTTCGCTCGATGTCAATATCTCGGTCCCGCTAGATTTATTAACCACAGGAATATCACATTTTCTTGTAACGTCAGGGTTCAAAATAACTTCGCTATTTGTTATCGCAGAGAGGCGGGGGTTGGTAGCATTACACGGAGAATTGTGTTATAAGTTGAATAATACACGAGATATGTGTCGCCATCCTCAGTGATACATGAGTTACAATAACTAAACTATAAGTCAGTTATTGTAGCTCATTATCATTGGCTATGGTGACTTTTTCATTGAAACGCGTTTGATTAAGTAAACGTAATTTTTGTGTCAACTTGTGTTCGAGTTTTATTCTATCTAATAAACTGTTTACTATGGCCGCTTTTGTTCCCCCATTTTTAAATTGGATTTTTTAAATTTTTATATTGTTTTGTACGAGTAACACTATAGAATCAAATTTCATGTTCCGACTTGAAATGTTTGTGGGGCGCTATCGTGCTTACGTATAGACGACAACGGCGGGCGGACGGACGACTTACCCTATACTTCGTATACTGAGTAAGGTTAGGTTAGGTTAGGTAAGGTTAGGTTAGGTTAGGTAAGGTTAGGTTGGTAAGGTTAGGTAAGGTTAGGTTAGGTTAGGTTAGGTAAGGTAAGGTTAGGTTAGGTGAGATATATCAATGATTCACACAATTTATAACCTCAAAATTAAGGGGCTTTTGTATGAGTGTACCCGATTTTAAAAATGAACTGTTACAAAATGTACTACAAATTACTCGTAAACAATTACTCTCGTAAAACTATTTTTGAAAATCAACCGCCAATAACAGGTTTTGTTAGTCTTATAGATGAGGTTTAATCGGACGTTTCCTAAATATAAAAACTAACACACGACGTTTCGAGTGTAAATCAACTCCCGTTATCAAGCGATAAACCTAGAACATAAAACAAGTGAAAAACGCCGACATGGCTTAGCGATGTTGAACACTAAAGTACTAATATAAGAGAAACAAATAAAGTTAATCGTTGAAGAGTCAAAATAAACAACACTAGATATCAAGGAAACCACATGTCTCAGCACAGCATAGAAGGAATCAATAGGGGTTGTTGGCCAACGGAGTGACGACCTAACTGTTTATTGGAATGAACAACTTTTTATCCCTTCTTTAAAAAGTTTAGTGCTTGACCTGGTCATTGCTTGTTATTGAAATTTTAGCGGGCAAAAATCGCTTGATGACGGGAATTGATTTATACTCACGAAACGCTGTGTAGTATTTTTTATATACACAGATGATAACACGAATCAACTATAATATTGTGATTGAACAATCCATCATTATCAAACTTTAAATCCAGAATAGATTTTTATTGTTAATGAAATTCAAAATTTAAGGGTAACGGCTATAAAAAAATTACAATTTTATCAAAATCGTCTCACCCAATTTCTATCAAATTTTAGTGGAATTTGAAGATTAATAACCCAGACATTATAGACTATTCTAAGAAAATAGAAATAATTTTGTTGGTTATGGAAAAGACTGGGATATGGTCAAAATGTGCCCACATACTAGTAATTATAATTGGTTCAAACGTTTGAGCTGTAGAGGATACACCAGACGGACATCAGTTTTTGGCCACACATAACTTTCTGTATATTACTCATATACTGAGTCCAACCGTAGAGGGGATCAGGTGAAGGGTAGAGGAAACACCTAGCTGTAGTAGTAATTGTAGTTATTAAGGTCCCTCTGAAGATGATAGCAGTGTTATTGAAATGTACATAAGGTAGAATAAACATAACTATACAGTCTTTGTGTTTTATTGTGATTTTGGGGAATTTTCTTTCATTGTATATTCACCACAGTGCCCTAGCGATTTACATGAACTAATAATTAAATTACATTTAGGAGTGTGCTATTTCGACTGTACCAACATCTAACACCTAGAGGTTAAATCATTCTGCCGTATCAGTCTAGCACAATCATTGTCTCAATTTGAACGTATTTTCTACAACACAAGTTCTTTGGTGAATAATTTACGACTCGTTTACAAGTTTAATTACAAATTAAAAGAGCCAAAGCGTGTGCTAAAACCACACGACATATAGGGACAGTTATTTTTATAAAGTGGAAGTCTTTTAAGCGACATTTGTACGAGCATCACAATGATCGTTCGGTAAACTTTATATTGCTCTGGTGTGCAGTCTGCCTTAGACTTATAAATAATGAGTTTAAATTTATAACTGGTTTATCTGAGACTCAATTAAAAATGATTTCATTCAAGCTTTGAGGAAGAGTAAAACTAACAAAACAGAAATCGATTTGAAATGAGAAATTGTAATTTTAGTAATATATATATATATTTATATTTATATTATATATATATAAAGGGAGGAAAAACTGGTTACCTATTATTGTTAAGTTTAAAACCTGAAAAGGTCTAGTAATATACCATAACAAATGAGTAAAACTTTGTAGGGCTATCGCACATCAGCATGCTGAGTTCTTGTCTATTCTTATTGTTTTACAAGTTGAAATGCAAGATAAAGATTCTAATCATTGTGTTTTATGTTTACAGATGCCTGATAAAGGAGAAGTTGTCAATACTGTTAAAGAAGTAGATGATTTAAAGGAACCAACAAACATGAAACAAGAAAATTCTACAGTTGAAAAAGAAAAGAGTGATGGTAAGACAAATGAGAATGAAGCATCACCGGCCAAGAGTGAAGCAATGGCACTATTAGCACAAGGGAAACGTCATCTATTTGTGAAGGATTATCCATCTGCAGTTGCAGCTCTCGGTGATGCCTGTGCCAAGCTTAGTGATATCTATGGAGAATTAGGAGACGAATGTGGAGAAGCATACTTTAGCTACGGTCGAGCTCTTCTTGAACTTTCGCGAGAAGAGAGTAATGTTTTAGTTGAAAATGAAGAAGAAGAAGGCAGTGAAGAAGATGAAAAAGGTGATAATGAAGAGGAAACCAATGAAGAAAATGGCGAGGAGGAAAATGAAGAGGACATACCAATTGAAGAGGAGAAACCAAATGAGGAGGACAAAACAAATGAAGACAAAGGTGATAACACTGATGAAAAAACACCAGATGATAACGAAGAGGAAAAAGAAGAAGATGTTAACAATTTACAATTAGCATGGGAAATATTTGAACTGGCTAAAGTGATTTTTCATCGGCAGAATAACGAGTCAAAACTTGCAGAAACTTATCTATATCTTGGCGAAGTCAGTCTTGAGTCGGAAAACTACTCAAGTGCTATTGATGATATGAAAAAGTGTCTTGATATACAAAAGAAAATTTTAGCTGAAGATAATAGAGACATTGCTGAGACGTTATTCCAGTTAGGTGTTGCGTGTTCGTATGAACACATGTTTGAAGAGTCTAAAGCGTACTATAAATCAGCGAGTGATTTATTACAAACCAGAATAAAAAATTTACAAAGCGGTTGTCAACCGGAAGATGCAACTACTAAGAATCCTTTTTATACCGTTGATAAAGAGATTGAAGAAATCAAAAGTATCCTTCCTGAAATTAAAGATAAGATTGATGATGTTGAAGATCTGAAAAGGGAAACTTTGAAATCAATGATGGAATTGGCTATGAAAGGTAGTAGTTTGGCAGATGGCGCAGGAACATCATCAATGCAAAATGGTACTGTCGAGAAGCCAAATGCAACTAATATCTCTCATCTAATTAAGAAGAAAAGAAAACCAGAAGATGAAATAACTCCGGAACAGGTGAAGAAATCTTGTACTGAGAAAAAACCAGAATCTTCCTAAGGGATAGTTGGTTTACAAACTTTGTGAATTTTTTACAATGCATTAAGTATTTTAAGTGTACAGATTAATTTTAAGATAATTAAGACGTTTATGAAATAAGTTATTTGCTAAGTTTAATTAATATGAATGGTGTTGTTTCATTCTAATTTTGTTCATTTAATAATAATTGTTGTTTTTAAGTTTCTTAGATTTACATTGACTATATTTTAATAAATCTCCGATTTTTTTACCATCATGGCGATAAGTATGTTTTTACTACAGTTAGTATTAGTAATGTGCATTCAAAAATTACCTCTGAAATGAATTTGTGCTGATAAGTAATGTGACAACACAACGGTTTCATAAGTACATTTATTTATAATAAGTATATAAAATGTTAAACACCTCTTGGTAGTGTCTCCTTCTTAGTGGAAACAAAATAGCTGAAAATTGCAGTTGTCAGTTTCTCAATTGTTTTAGAGAGGTTGTTGTATACAGTTTCTATTTTACACCCCAGAATTGAAAACTAGGTCTAAAATTAGGTCAAGTTCTTTTTGTCATTAAAGAAATCTATTATTCAAATTCTATTTGCGCACGAGATAGTGTCATCTTGTTGAAAGTTGTTTATTATTTCCTTCTCCTCAACTGGTCTGATGAATGTCTTTGCAATATCCTTTTTGATTTAATGTGTTAACCAGAACTCATTATTTTTATGACACAAATATCAATTGTCATTGAATGAAGTGAAATTTTATTAGAAAATAAATGGATTATTTGTGACACTATATATAAATAAATACTAAGTTTAGATTCTGTATGGATAGGAGATACAGGCTTATCTTGGAAAGTCCTTGGTATTCCCTGATAGTACACAAGTAAGAAAACACACATAAACACTAAAGTTCTATGAGCCCTATTGTACTATAACCTAAATAAATACTGAGCTTGACTTGTGGAATGTTTTAAATAAAAATTAAACTTAAGGAAAATTATACGATTTATAATACTAACCTACGGTACTTGGTAGAACTCCATTTTCAGGAAAGACAACCACAAACACAATTTTTAGTAAATTTTACTTTATTGAGTCTTGCCAATCGTAATGGCATTTACGAGGCAGCATAACACAGACTAAAGATAGTGATGTTCAATTTAAGTAGAGAGGTCACGATGTGTTTGTTTAGTTATCCTTAAACCTGTATATTTTACCACCTCCTCTTTGTGCCCTTTCTAAGTTGGAATGCTGACGATTTGCATGGCATCTTTTCTATATGTTCTATAAGTTTAACTGCTAATCCTCTGTTAGCCAGCACGTCCGTACATTAATTTCCTCTAATCGCAGTATGTCTAGAAGCCTAGCGAAGCATATTGTTGAGCTACCCAGCCGTGAGATGATTCTGAACCAATCCTAGACTAATATTTAACTGAATTTGTTAAAATCCAGAGGTTTCAAAGTCCTGTTTAGATACCCTATCATTGTATCCAAGTCTCTTTACATTCTACTAAGGGTGTTATTTCTGATTGAAACACTACTGTTGGATACATTCCTATCGGCAACTCCTGTTGCACATTGCTTTATTGTTCATGCATTAAGGTTTTCTTTTCCTTTAGCCATTCAGTGTTCAGATATTACCACCGACTCTACAAAATATATTTGACATGTAGTCTAAAAGCTTTTGAAAACAAAAGACTACATCATATTAAACTAAATAATTTTGTAACATTTTCTTTCGGTGTCAGGCTTCATTTATATAGCTGACAGCCTGATATATCAATTATATGGTGCTACTGCGAGAGCCTAGTATTTTTCATAGGAAAAGAAAGTGTTTAAAACAATTATGTTATATTACTTAGCACATTTTCACTGTAGAGAGACCTGTTGAATGCATTGTATCACATTTTAAATACTATTTTAAGTTGACTTGTTTAGAGATGGTACAAGAATTTATAAAATGAATTGTTGTAAATGGATGTTTTCTTGAAGTTAGTGACTTGAACATTGAAATACTTTTGAACATTTTTATAAGAATTTTACATGTAAAACATATCCATTAAAAAAGAAATGTATTACCTACATTATTATAGTATTACAATATCCTATGAACCCTGTGGTTAATAACGATATGAAAGAAGTAATCCTCTAAACACAATTAACATTAGCAGGTTTAATAAACTCTTATGTACATTTTGGTAATAGCTACCATCCTTAGAGTGATACCAATACTGAACTAAATGTGAGTGAGACGACTTATAAAGGGTTAAACATACCTCCTCCACATTGGTCAGGTGCGATGTACCACACAATGCTATAATTAATCTAGCTTATAATTAAGAATATTAAAAGCAAATGAATAAACATATACAGGGTGGCTGAAAAGAAACATGCACTCCCCCCCTTTAACCATTTTTACTATTTGAAGTATTTTAATTCTTTGCAGCAGTCTTTTCAGAAACAAGGGGCTAAATTGATTAGCGCAAAATGAAAATTTTGACCCTTCGGGGGGTGAGTAGTAGGGATTAATTCAAAATTTTCAAATGGGACCTTTGGTCGTGTTGTACCTCATTTTAAAGGTCTTGGTGAGACAAAAAATAATATTGAAAATTAAATTTGAACCACCCAAACCAAAATGGCGGCCATACATGTAATTCAATTCAGGCATTTGTATTTTTATGGTACGCTTTTCCATTAACATGTAAATAATATTTTCACGCTTCATATTAAATGTTCAAATTGTTCTCCTTGAGCCTCCATGCAGTAGTACAGTCTTTGTTCAATCTTCTTGCACATTTTCAAAAGTTTGGTCTGTTATTCTACTTTATAGATTTTCTATTCATTCTATTAGATCTATTCATAATCAAATTCTCTTGAAGATCTAATTGAACGAATAAAAAATTAATGCAGTAGAATAACAGACCGAACTTTTGAAAACGTGCGAGAAGGCTTTGAACAAAGACTGTACTTACTGATGGAGGCTCAAAGAGAACATTTAATATGAGTTGAGAAAATATTCTTTACATGCTGAGGAAAAAGAAACCATAAAAATACAAATGCTTGAACTTTAATTTTCTTGATGTAATTTTTTTCATCTCACCAAGATCTTTAAAATGAGGCACAACATGATCACAGGTCCCATTTGAAATTTTTAAGTTAACCCTCACCCACCGGAAGTTCAAAATTGTTCATTTTGTGCTCATTGATCTAACCCCTTGTACCTGAAAACAGTACCACAAACAGAATTCAAATGGTAAAAAAGTTTAAGGGGGGGGTGGAAGTTTCTTTTGCCCTGTACTCCTATATATGAGAAAATATAAAACAAAGTTCTCTAATATAAATAATATGAAAATTTTATTATTATACATTTTTCGGACATTTGCCATCATTTGTGTGTTAAAATTCAAAACACGACGTTTCGGGAATAAGAACCAATTCCCGTTATCAAGTGACTAAAAACTAAAGAAACATGCAACTAGAAACTAAGCCTACGTGAGAAGTAAAATTAAATAAGAATACCACCAACTTTAATATCTAAGCATGCATCTCAGAGCTGAAACTGAGAAGTCAAAAAACACAACTAAAGGCAAGTACGTGTTGTATCAAAGATACAGCAACAAGTGACGTGGTCCAGAAGGCGTGACTGTTAGGGGAGTGGCCTATTGTTAGTTGTTAGGAACTACACGTAATATGAAAACATAATGGAAAAACAACTACAGTATTTAAAAGTTAAAATAGGCCTAATGTGCGCTTTAACATGGTTTTAACGAAGAATTCAGAATTGCCCCTTACCAGAGTAAAACAACAAATCATTTTCAGCTTTAACAATAAAAATACTTTCGAAGCTATCCAACAATTTGTTGATCTTAATTTCTTAAATCAAACTAACACTACTCATTCCTACATTATGAAATATGGAATGAACATAGGCCTACTCAGCAATTTTTTGGGCCTGTCAAATTTAATATGCAACAAATGGTTTTTAAATCTCATTATAACCTTTCTCCTAGTTTAACCACGATAAAACTTTTCACAAGTCATACTAAATTTTATAAATTTCAGACTTTTCCAACATCGGAGCTTTATCTTTTGGATTACCTAACAAATGTCCCAATTAGGTTATTAAATTTAAATTGTTAAAGATTGACTCCACATCTTTGGTAAGGGCTGAATCAAAAGGCAAACTAATATATTTAAAAATGCTTTCTTCCAGTTGGAGAGTCGTGGACGTTCTTGAGTTTTTGTTTCCTTAATATAAAATCTATAACGTTCGGATCAAACCGATTAAATTTAACAATACATTTTATAGTATCCAATTTCCTGTAAAACCGTTTAAGCTTAAAGATGGTTATCTATTTGTATATCAAACTCAGTATTATAATTTTTCTTAATACACAAAATATCTAAAAATGGCAAGCTATTACCAATTTAAATTTCATGAAAAAATTAGATTGAGTTTCGCACATTGTTAATTTCATTCTAAATGTACATAAGGAGTTATTAAACTTGCTAACGTTAATTGTGTTAGTGGATTGGTTAATTGTGATTTGGGGATTACTTCTTTCATAAAAAATAATAATAAATAATGTCAAAGTTTACCTACAAAACTGAATTCTTTAGAATATAAAAAGCATTAACTGACAAACCTATGTATTTATTAATGGTACATACACATAGAATACAGTTTCTTTAGTTATGTGAACGGTAGAGGGTGCTGATAACAACGCACACTTCATACTTAGAGATCCACCATCCGATAACACCTTTAATCATTCCTTTGTATAATTTAGTTCTCAATTATTGTTGATTTAATGTGTTGATTATAAATAAATATAGAGCTTAACTTGATAGAATAAAATTCGAACACAAATTCTCGCAAATAGTATGTTTATGTATTCAAACGATTTCAACGACAAAGTCTCCATCTTCGGTGATGCACATTGTTATAGTTTAGTTATTGTAGCTCGTGCATCACTAAAGATGGAGACTTCGTCGTTGAAATAAATAAACAGAATATTTTTGTTAAAGTTTTATTATATGATGTTAATTGTCTATGTACTGTTTTAAAATATTTAATACTAGCTGTTAAACCGTTTCAAGAAAATAAATTAAGATTTTGGAAGATATCGCACTAGGCCAAGGAAATGGTAATGTCAAGTTTAAGAAGTTTAGCAATATTTGCTCAACCTAAAATCTTACCTTCGTCAAAAACGGCTGTACCTGAGTTAATCATTTAAATACATAGGAAAATTACAGAAATACAAGCGATTAGTAACAGTTTGTTTATTACATAACGATTTTCAAAAATAATTAACCCAAAAGGTTATTTGTTTAATTACATGCCCTTTAATATGAAAAGGAATATATATATATATTTATATAATGCATTGATACGCCCTTAGTTATGAAAATTCTAATTTTCTTGAAATCCCCCCCCTTCCCATATTATCTTACAAATTTAGTTCCTTTTTTTGAAAATTACATAAAACATAAGTATTAAATGTTCATTATTTTCAAAGAAACGAACAATAGTTTCTTAAAGTGTACATATAATAAACAGTTATACATACTTTATAAAACCTTTTATCATGTTCTAAACAAACTATGTATATTTTAAGTAACAAAAATTATATGTGTCTGCCGACTTTTAGTAATATTTTTATTTCCTTTTATATTTATTTGAGGTTGTCATTTGATGTCAAATATAATTTTGTTTCTAACCACTTTAGGGTCGCAAATCCGAAAATGCTAGCTTAATCCCATCCAATAAAATTAAGAGAGATATATTAACAAATGAAAGTTACAAATTTAAATCATGACCTCGGTAGAGTATAGTTAATTACACCTTTTGTTTTAAGTTTTAGATTTACAAAAAAACTTCTTGAAAAGTTCATAATTTTATTGCCTATTCAAGTTCAGTCGTTCGAAAAGATATAGAAGTCAAAAACTCAACTTATGCTCAAATCTTGAAAGATACTCATAATGTTGCACCAGCATTAGCTATAAGGAAACACATGTTCGATTTAGTGAACAGAAAGAGTCATTGCTGCAAATCCAGACATTACAGTTTCTCTTTTTTCAACAAAACTTACTTCCCTTATGCCTATGAAAAGGCACATCTAAAATCTAAGAAGTTTATAATTGTGATTTACTATTTTCGTTTGTTAAAGAGAAAAACGAACTAGTTAAACTGATGAATAAGTTCTATTTTATTTATGACAATTATAAGCAAAAGAAAGTTTATCTGCAAGAACATTAAATTTGAAAGCTAAGTTATATATTTTTACCAATGTATCATGAACTTTACATGCTCGAAATTAAGCTTTAAACATTCCTTAAAACAATACAAATGATCTAGTGTGATTACCTCATTTTTTTTTTTTTTTTAAGAGAAAGTCTTTTCCTGGTCTGAAGATAGGTTGATTTCTTAGCTGATATTCATTTGAACAAGCTTTTTTTTCGTTTTTTTATGAAAAGAAAACTTCACTTTTCACTTAACACATTTTTTTTTTTTTTAAGGAACATTTGGTTAACAATGACAACTCACTTATAACATATTACAACAAAAAAAAAACTAACTGTTATATCACCATTCTGAAGTATGAACTATGAAACCTCCTGCTTGATTGATTGCATCTGTCTCAATGTCAAAGTGAACGTTAAACTCTGCCCGTAGGCCTACCCTTGTGAGTTCTACCCAGACAACACCAGGCTGGCGGAAATCAACCGTCAATTTAAAGCCAAGTACGACCCATATTTCTATATGACGGTAAAGGTGAAGGATGGAGTGCGACTCCAAACCTCGACCTACAAGGATTGCATAAACCTACAGAGGTTCTTGGACGAACACAATTTCCTCACCATATATATCGTCTGTCGAATGAATGGACGTACAAGGTTGTCCTTCGTGGCATTGATGAGGAGACATACTCATCTGAGGTGAAAATCGATCTGGAGAACCGGGTTATTGAGGTACTTAAGGTATCTCAAATGTGCGGGCACTACAACAGGAAGCCCCTCCCAATGTTTCTGGTAGAGCTGCCTTCCGATAAGATTGCCAGCTCTGTCTTAGAACTGAAGGAGGTACTCTGTATGAAGGTACGTGCAGAGGCCTATAAGCCCCCCAATACACCAACCCAGTGTTTTAGATGCCAAAGGTTTGGCCATACGACAAGCTGTAGTAAGGCAAAGCACAGGTGTGTAAAATGTGAGCAGGAACATGGCTCAAAAGGATGTGAAGCCTCGAGGGAAAACTTAAAGTGCGTCCTTTGTAGGAAGTTGCACACTGCGAGCTATCGTGGATGCGAGGCCCATAAACAGGCAGCACAGGACATCAATGCCAGGAAGGAAAAGGCGAATGTTGACTCCGCCAAGCCAACTCCTCGCACCAGGCCCTCTGCCACCCCCGTCATACAAGGCCAAATGTTTCGTATGCGCAAGCATCGATTCAGAAGGCTGCTTCAACACCACAGGCACCAGCGACAGTTCCATTGGAGACTACGGTACCCGCTGTGTCGACAGATTCCATAGCCCCGAAGGAGAAGGCTCAGGTTTCTCTAAAGGAGAAGGTAATTCCAGTTCTTAAACAGCAGCCAAAGCCTGCACCCAGGGAGCGGAGGACCCGGCGCACCAGGTCCCGTACCACTCCATGTGCTGAAAAGCAAGCTGAGGTGTCACAACCACAGACACCCACATCCGACCAACACGGATTCATTCCAAAACTCCGTTGAATCCGTCCTAAGAATGCTAAACCCAGCTTTCACCTGGGACGCATTTCTCCCTGCTTTCCTACAACTCCTATTATCCCTAATGACTACCCCCAATACTACCTTTTCGTCCTTCCTGACCTCCCTCCTCAACACCATTAAATCCGTAAATAATAATAGACAATAGACTACCTGTACTTTTTTGGAACGCTCAAGGCATTAAAAACAAAAAATTAGAATTTCTTTGCTATATGCAAAGAAATAACTATAAAATAGCTTTAATTTCAGAAACACACTTAAAGCCACACAATAAATTTACTCTTGCAAATTTTAAAATATACCGCACCGACAGAACAATCAGAGCCGGAGTTGGTATGGCTGTAATAATACATAAGCATATAAAACATGTTGCCCACACTAACACGCATTGAAGCTACGGCTATCAAGATTGAGCTCAATGGCAACCACACTACACTCATTTCAGCATACAATCCCCCGGGTAATATAGACACCCACGATATAGATAAACTCCTTTTAACTTCTAACAAAGTTGTCATCGCCGGGGACTTAAATTCAAAACATACACGCTGGGGCTGCAGACATACAAACTCAAGTGGGGGAATCCTTTACAGCTACTCGATTATTACGATGAGAGATTTTTATCTTAGGAATAATTTTGCTGCACAACAGAGGCGATACGATATTTATCGAATGATCATTGTGATGAGCGATTTTTATCTTAGGAATAATTTTGCTCACCTAATCCATAAATTTCACTATATTATAACGAAATTAATAAGCTTTCCAGTAATGGTTTAATATTTTAAAAAGAATATAGAAATAGATACATTTGTTGGACACATGTTAAACGTTTTATGATAGCCGACAAAGGTGAAGCATTAGGGGGATATGTTATAAATCAGTCAGAACACCATTCACAACTTTAAAAAAAAAAAAGAGAAAAACACTTAAATTATACCCAGAATCATTGTAGGCAATTAAGTCATAAATAACTATAATATTAGAAACTTAAGGAGAATCACACACAAAACTCATAAAATGTAACAGGACAATAGTTTTCTAACCGGTCACAATTTTGAAACATTAAAACTTGATTGGCTGACAAAAAGTAGATGCTTACGTTCATTGGTTAAAGTAAATTAAGAGAGAGGGAATAAGTATTTTTTAGCATCGACAAAGTAAAAATTATATAGAGAGTCTTGGGGAGAAACTCACACCATAGGGGGGTCGGCGAAGTAAAGTCAACAGTATTCCTAATGTAGAAATTAGTATTTCCTATAAGTTATAATTCCAGTTTAGTAATAGTAAAGTAATAATTGTTTTTTAACACGTATGTTTTAACCGTGTTTGTTTTTACAAAGTAAAAGTATTTAACACTTTAGTAATCTTCGTTGCAGTACTAAAGAGGTACATCTACGAAGTGTTGAGTGCATCTTCATGGTAATTTGAAGTGAATCATTTTATTGATAAATCACATAGTACAGTGTAGTGTTTGGTGAACATCGTTAACCAGTAATAAAGTGAAAGTTCTTCACTCAACTAGCAGCACTGGATTACTTACAAAGGAATACAACAAAAGTGGATTTGGTATTGTACTAATTATTATAGACTTTAATTGGAAACTAAATTGTTAAAATTGCAATTCTCTGTATTATTAAAATTTCACTCACTGTATTAATTGTTCATTAAAGAGCTCCCCCTGAGCAAATAGTGTAAATTAAAAAACAAAGGTATTTGGAAATTAAATTAAAATAAAATTAGATATTTCAGATCTAATGTTAAAGAGTATATTTGGACTTCATCATTAATAACTTTCCTTATATGTTGACAATCCAAGGTAATACTAATTAATTCATAATTTTGATTTATATAATATTTCTGAAAATATAATATAATATTTATCGTTAGATAATGGCGCCCAAGTGTCAGGCATGAACAAGCAGTGAGTGAATTATTGTTAGCATAATTGTTAGCATAAGTATAATAAGGTTAATTACAGGAAGTGTATGTTAAATTTAAGAAGAAGCAAACGCCTCTGTTTTAAGGGTACAAGTATGTTGCAAACAAATCAAGGGTCGGGTCAGAACACACCTGAAGTGTTCGAAGTTAATAATCAATTGGGGGAAAGTTTTGATGTTATTTCGGGGAAAGGATTAACAGGGGTAGATAAAACAATAAATGAAGTTAATGTGGCGGGGACAGCGGCGTCGGTAACGTCCGAAAATTTAAATGTAATGGAAATGTTAAAGGCCCTTATGGAACAAAGTAAAAATTTGGAAAAAAATATGGGAGAAAAATTGGATCGGCAAATGGAAAATATGCGGGAAGAAAATCGACAGTTTATAGCGGTATTAAATAATAAAATAGAGGGAGTTGAAAAGTCGGTAATAGAAAAAACTAAGGAATTAATAGGGGAACAAAAGCAACAAACCGATGAATTAATTAATAAGCAGAATGTAGAAATTAAGGTAGTTAAGGAACAACAGGTACAATTAATTAATCAAGTAGAAGGTAAACTAAATATCATGGAAAATAAAATTAAACCGCTGGAAGAAATTGAACAACAACGAATTAATTTAATAAAGAATTATGAGGGTAAATTTAAGGAATTAGAAGATCGGCTAGAATCGGATATAGGATCTAGTAAGACGGTAGCTGAACGAAATGAAATCAGGTCGTTGGGATTCACGGGATCAGAAATTAACCCAATGGAGTTTTTAGAGGCAGTAACCAGGTTATACGATAAATATTATAAGGGCAAGGATTTAGAGTGGTTAGATATTCATTTTTGTGAACAAGCGCGAATTTGGTGGATGTTATGTGGTAGAGGCTTACGAGAATTTGAAAAATTCACGGAAATTTTCAAAAACAAATATTGGAACGAATTAAGGCAAGCGGAAATACGAGATGAATTGGAATTCGGACGCTATTACGTCAGTTCAAACCAATCTATGCTAGGGTATTTAGAAGAAAAACTTTTGCTGTATAGTTATCTAGAACCAAGGTTAAGTGAGTTACAAATAATTAGAAAAATCGTCAGACATTTTCACGCCAATGTGGCTACTGCTCAAATAACTAGGGGTATTAAAACTAAGGAGGAATTAATTAACCTAATAACAGAATTCCAACATGCATTTAATAACCATCGACCATTCGAAAGTAAAGGGGCAGAATTGCACCGGGTCAATGCACATAGACAGCAGGGAGAGAGAAAGTTTTATGACAGTAGAGACCGACCATCAGAAACAACACAAAGACACCCTAAGTTTTATGCAGGCCAACGAACTCCAACCAAGGAAAGTGTTGAAAGTAAACAATGACAAAACGATATCGAACCAACTGACCTCCCTTTACCCTCCATTAACAACATTTTACCGATGTACGTGACTTACTGAATAAGGATGAAGATTCCGAAATTACTTTAGGAAACATTAGTATAGAATGTCCTAATATAGATATTAAAATTGCTAATCATGATTATACCGCATTAATAGACACTGGGAGCGAGTATAATGTTTTATCAGAAATATTTTACCGTCATAATCATCACTTATGGGGAGATCATGCTATATTAAGCGTAGCCAATACGAGGGACCTTACTCGGTTACAAGGATCTATGGGAACACCAGCTATGAATTGACAGACAGAAACAGGAAACGAATTCGAGGCAATTTTTAATTGTAGATTACTAAGGAAATATTACGCATAAGGAGTAGAGTAAAATTAAAAAAAAAAAATAGGATAGGTGCAATAGTTTACAGAAATTTAAAGTGGTTGATCATATATCTGAACTAAGTAGGGTATATGGCGAAGTCAATTAACTTATTTTTCTGCCGACTAAAGAATAGTATAAGAGACCATAAATATAGGACAGTACAGGAGCTCCGCATCATAAATCACTGACCGGGTTAGAAAGACCACACTTCATAAATAAGAAAGGGAAGTTTAGGATTGTAAAACCTTCAGTTTTGGGTATGGTACCTGTAAAACAGTTGAGCTTGCTTCTGTAACTTGTAAACAAATTTATAATTATTTAGTAAAAATATGTCTAAGCTAATTTCTTTTCAATGGGTACTTGAAACATGTCATGTGATTGTGTAAAATAAGGTATTGTTGTGTACTGTCTGTAGTAGCTATAAGATGTATAATAATAAGTAATATTTATCATAAGCATTGTTTAAAAATTTGTGTTGTTGTTATTGTTAAATAAGGAATGTTATTGTCTTAGGTAGGGATAATGATAAGTCTGTTTTTTAGATATGTGGCTACGTTATTTTAGCTCATTTAAGAAAATAATCTAAAAAAACGGGGGACTATATAACGAAATCAATAAGCTTTCCAGTAATGGTTTAATATTTTAAAAAGAATATAGAAATAGATACATTTGTTGGACACATGTTAAACGTTTTATGATAGCCGACAAAGGTGAAGCATTAGGGGGATATGTTATAAATCAGTCAGAACACCATTCACAACTTTAAAAAAAAAAAAGAGAAAAACACTTAAATTATACCCAGAATCATTGTAGGCAATTAAGTCATAAATAACTATAATATTAGAAACTTAAGGAGAATCACACACAAAACTCATAAAATGTAACAGGACAATAGTTTTCTAAACGGTCACAATTTTGAAACATTAAAACTTGATTGGCTGACAAAAAGTAGATGCTTACGTTCATTGGTTAAAGTAAATTAAGAGAGAGGGAATAAGTATTTTTTAGCATCGACAAAGTAAAAATTATATAGAGAGTCTTGGGGAGAAACTCACACCATAGGGGGGTCGGCGAAGTAAAGTCAACAGTATTCCTAATGTAGAAATTAGTATTTCCTATAAGTTATAATTCCAGTTTAGTAATAGTAAAGTAATAATTGTTTTTCAACACGTATGTTTTAACCGTGTTTGTTTTTACAAAGTAAAAGTATTTAACACTTTAGTAATCTTCGTTGCAGTACTAAAGAGGTACATCTACGAAGTGTTGAGTGCCTCTTCATGGTAATTTGAAGTGAATCATTTTATTGATAAATCACATAGTACAGTGTAGTGTTTGGTGAACATCGTTAACCAGTAATAAAGTGAAAGTTCTTCACTCAACTAGCAGCACTGGATTACTTACAAAGGAATACAACAAAAGTGGATTTGGTATTGTACTAATTATTATAGACTTTAATTGGAAACTAAATTGTTAAAATTGCAATTCTCTGTATTATTAAAATTTCACTCACTGTATTAATTGTTCATTAAAGAGCTCCCCCTGAGCAAATAGTGTAAATTAAAAAACAAAGGTATTTGGAAATTAAATTAAAATAAAATTAGATATTTCAGATCTAATGTTAAAGAGTATATTTGGACTTCATCATTAATAACTTTCCTTATATGTTGACAATCCAAGGTAATACTAATTAATTCATAATTTTGATTTATATAATATTTCTGAAAATATAATATAATATTTATCGTTAGAATATACTACGTATATGTGAGAAAGTAAAACCTGCCATTAAATGAGAAAACAATTACAAATGTAAAGTTTTTAATGGCATAAGCAAAAAATAAAAATTCATTCATTCTAAACCTGTTTGAACGATTTTTCCAATTTTTAAACTTATCTGCGATAATATATAAATGCTTGAGACAAAGGAGTAACGTTTATATAAAGTGATAATATATAAACAGTTTTATAGGAATTATTTCAAATAATAAAAAGTTGTATAAAACGAAGGGTAGAAAGTATTTTATGCTCCGTCTTTCTTTTTTAATAAGGTGTTATGACCAAGAGGAGAAACTAATCCGTTGAGAATTTGTTCTAAAAAAATCCAATAGATTGTGTGTTAAGAATTTATCAACATTTAATTTGTAAGCAGTGGTATGTTTGGAATTCGAGACAGCTGACGAACGATCGTTTTAAGTAAATTGAGTCTCGTAAATCTTTCAACGTTGTACGCATGCGTACTATGATCATTAATGTTAGTTTAGTTCTCACCACAGATTTACTACTACATTTACATTTAATTATAAACCTATGGTTCACACTATATAATTTTTTGTTTTACGGCTAAAAACCTTAGCAGTCACCCCTACATAAAATTATATATAGTGTTTTGCTAGGTTATATGTAATAAATGATAATGTTCATATATTTTTAAAAAAAGCATTTCCTACCAGCATTACCTATTTCCAGTCATTTTATCTCAAAAACGACTCTAACGATTTTCTCCATATTTTGTATATAAAGGGTTTTCAACATCAGGAATCCAATGAACTTTGTCAAAATTTCGAGAAAAATCATTTTCTATGAGTTTTCACGATTCGAAAAATACACAGTAAAAATATATATATTATAGCATTTCATGATTACTGTATTTGCAATCAGCTGGCAACAGGAATTAAATAATCTCAAATAAGTTAATATGCATGTAGGTAGTATATATGTAACTTGTATTTAAACTAATTATTTATATGCAGAGAAGTTATTTGTAGTGTGTTTATGTAAGTAATAACGTTTTTAATAATATCTCTATCATATCCAAAATTATATCATTATATTGAATAAATAATTCACTGGCTGATTATTCTATTCAAATACCAAAATATAATTTGGCCTATTATAAAGTAAACCAACACTCAAAAACAAACTCGTTGCCTTGACAACGGATTCACCGCCCAATAAGAATGGACGACTCAAAACAATGCAGTTGTAACCTGTAAGCTTAAAATACCATAACGTTTTATTGTGGGACTTCTGAGAGAAACGCTGAAGGAGCTAGATGTCTTTTTTTTGTGTGAGGAAAAAATGAATTTCGTGGTCATATCGACCAAAGTTGAATATAGAACTACACATGTAACGAAACTAAACATAGCGAACAATTTGAACTAAATTCTTTCCATCATACATCAAAATCTAAATAACTTTTCCCTTAGCTTTGTTGCATGAAAAAATTGATAAATTTATACAAGGTAGATGGATAACTCCACCTGAAGCTTGCTGGCGACTATTTGGGAATGAGATACAAAAAAAAGTCATTTTGTTCAACGACTGGTTATCCATTTGCCTGGTCAATATCGAATTCAAAATATTGAACAAGCCCAAGAGGATTTACTAAATATAGGTCGAAAGGGTTCTATGTTAGAAGCTTACTTCCGAGAAAACCAAGTTAAAAATCAACGAATTGAAAATAATGACAATACATAAAATAATACTTTTTATTATTACTGGCAAATGCCAGAATTTTATCGATGGTGACAAAAAGAAAGCAAATGGGTTGAAAGACAACGGAATATACGAGTTATTGGTAGAATACACAATGTTACATTTGTTGCACAACCTGAGTTATATTTTTTACGTTTACTATTGTATCATGTTAACGATGCTGTGAATTTTGACGATCTGCTTATGGTTAATGGTGTAAAATGTAATTCGTACAAACAGGCTTGATTAGGAGAGGTTTTAAGTTACGATGATAAACAATGGGTTGATTGCTTACGAGAATGATCATTGTCAAAAATGCCAAGAGCTATGAGAACACTTTTTACACAGATACTAATATTTGGAGCTCTGGAAAATCCGAAGAACCTGTGGGATACATTTAAAGAAGATTTGGCTGAAGATTTTATTCATCATGTCAGAGAAAATGGTACTTCTGTTGATGAAGCTATTCAAAAAGCTTACAGAATTATCGCTCATAAGCTCAATACTCAAGCAACTGAAGGTCGAAATTTTCAATTTTGGGTAGATCGATTTCAGATGGATGATATTTTGATGGTTACGATGTAATTAATGATGCCATAATAAATATTGATCAATCTTTTGCACTTGGCGAAGAGATGAGAAAACAACTTCGTGGCAATCAAATTGAAGTTGTTGATTCCATAATAAATACACTTGATAATAATTTGCAACAGAGATGCTTTTTCATTGATGGACCAGGTGGAACTGGAAAACATTTATTTATAAAACATTATGTCATGTTCTTTCGGCCAAAAATTATAAAGTAAAGTGTATGGCTTTTACAGGAATCGCAGCAATGCTTGTGCCAAACGGCCATACATCTCATAAAACTTGTGGCCTTTAGGTACCCTTAACTGCTGAATCTGTTTCGAATATTAAACCTGGATCAGCTAAAGCTAGAGAGCTTGCATAAATTGATATTTTCCTAATGAATGAAGCTCCTATGCTTCCTAAATACGGACTTAAAAAAATAGACGAGTTATTACGAAGTATAGCTAATCCAAATTTACCATTTGGAGGAAAAGTTATGGTTCTAGGAGGAGACTTCCGGCAGTGCTTGCCAGTTCAACCAAGAGCTAATCGAAGTGAACTTGTGGATTTGTCAATAAAAAAGAGCCCTTTGTGGCATAATTTTAAAATTTTTTCATTAACAGAAAATATGCGTGTTGATCCGGAGCAACTAGAATTTTCTAATTTTCTTCTACAAGTTGGGAATGGTGAACTTCCAAAAAACGAGTTGGATGAAATTAAAATTCCATGTGATATCATTTCAAATGGTGATTTAATCGATGAAGTTTTTGGCAACTGCCTGCTTAACAGACAATATGGAAATATGAAAGACCGAGCAATCTTAGCACCATTAAATAAGGACGTGGCCAAAATTAATGCTGAAATAATTGAAAAGTTAGGTGGTAAAAGTCAGCAATATAAGAGTTATGATTCAGTAAAAGATCCAGCAGAAGATACATTGCAATTTACTCCTGAATTTCTAAATTTATTGAAATTGCAGATTTTCCTCCACATGAGCTAAAATTTAAAAAAATAAAAAATTATGCTTTTGAGAAATTTAGATCTTGCGGAAGGCCTCTGTAGTGGAGTTAGACCCACTGTTACCCAGTTATGCAATAATATTATTAAAGGGAAAATTATAACTGGTGAACATGCTGGACAAGAAGTACATATTCCCAGAATAACTCTGGAATCAAACAAAAGTCAGCTGGGATGTTCAATGCAAAGACATCAATTTCCAGTCAAACCCGCATTTGCCATGACGATTCATAAATCGCAAGGCCAAACATTTGACTATGTTGGTGTTGATTTAAGAAGTCCAGTTTTCATGCATGGCATGCTTTACGTAGCATTTTCAAGAGTTAAGAAAAGAAATAGCCTAAAAATTTTGTTACCAGCAGAAAATAATGGCCAAATACATGGATATACACGAAACGTTGTTTGGACGGAAGTATTAAATTAAAGAGTTTCAAGGAAAAATACACAATTACTAAAAAGGAACTTCTAATCGTAAAAATCCGGTGAATATCATCCTATGAAATCCAAAGACAATACGAAAATAATTTAAAATGATTAACCATGTAAAAATAAGTGAGAGAGATGCTTCAAAACTAGCCACAGTCTTCTGACAATAATCAAACCAACCGATGTATAACAAGTCTATTCCAAAAATAAAATGTGTTAAGAGTAAAAATGTTAAACAAGTTCAAAAATAATGAGTGTAACTCAAAGCAAGATAAGATATAAAAAGCATTATGAAGTGTGTTAAGCAACTGTTAACTATTAAGTGAAAGTTCAGAAATTAAATCAATAATAATTATTGATAAAGAAACGTGAAACGTGAGTAAAGTGAAACTTAAAAGTGCTATAGACGGAAATACAGATAATAGTGTGAGTAGTCAGTAATTTAAAACATTCATGTAAGAGAGATCTCATAATTAAAATTATTTAATTAATAATAAAACTAAAATTAAAATAAACGTAAAATCAAACTAAAGTCAATAAAACAAACCAGATTCACCATAAATGAAATAATCTTTAAATCAATTATTTGCCTAATGCTAGGTTTTAAAAATTCAAAAATCCTTTGATATTAATTAGCTGAAATAAGGATCTTACGATACCTTCCAAGAAATTATAAAGATTATAGAAAAATCAAAAGTGACTCAAAATTTATATAATTATCATATATAAATTAAAAATGCATAGCTTTAAATAATATGAAAATACTTCATTATGTTAGAGTAAGAAATTCTATATTAGATTGTAGTAAAAGTCTTTAAACAAAATTGTTTCTATAGTTAAGTGGGGTGTATAGAAAACATGGCACAGTTCTATCTAGTCCAAATCTGAATATTTTTAATAATAATCAATTAAGTAAATTCTAGTAAGTTACATACATATTGATGTTTAAGGTTATAAAATTTAGCAATAAGTCTTGAAATATATTATGTAAATTAAAACAAAATTATAATTAACCTGTTTTGTACCAAGACGAAGATTTTTCCCTTGAAAATTTGGAAGCCTTTGATTCAGCATTAGAAAATTTTCACATTAGTTTTTAGTATTAAAATTTTAAAAAAACTTATGTTTCATATGTTTTATTATTAGTATTTTAAGATTTTGATTTTATAAAAGAAAATTTTTAATAATGAATCAGTTATTTTAAAACTAATTATGTTGAATAATTTTATACATATTCCTATTTATTTTATATGTTTCTTATTAATAAAATACCTATTCTGTACAATTTTTTGTAAATTTATTTAGCGAGCATACCTATTCCAACATCCTTTTCGATAGAATTGATCAATACATTATAAAAAATAATAATTCTACAAAAAAAGTTTTAAAATATATTTTTAAAAAATTTCATAATGAGAGATAATTATTGTACTTATAACAAAACCAAATAACTAATAACATGCCCACATTTTTGTAGATAAGGCAATAACCCGATCGGAGATCGGCTTTCCTGGTACTTATAGAAAATAAATGGTGCAAAAACAGTGCACATATTTTCTTACTCAACCATCATTAAAATCCAAGAGAAAAAACCCACAACTATCCGTCACCAAAAATATCTGTTCTCCTAATTGTCACTTAAAAAATGAAATAAACAATGGACACCATTAAAAAAATAATAAAAAAATTATATATTTCATCAATGGAACTTAATTTAAAGTTAATTTTTAGTGTCCAAATCACTATTAGAATATAATATTTATTAATTTATTGATTTTAACGCTTATACATTATTTTACCAAGCTAGTATTATTGATTAAATAATTATTTCAAGTGAAAAATATACGACCTAGACTGGGAATCGAACCCAGGACCTTTGGCTTATAAGTCCAAGCCAAAGGTCCTGGGTTCGATTCCCAGTCTAGGTCGTATATTTTTCACTTGAAATAATTATTTAATAATATTTATATTCCAGTCTAACTCTTTATATGAGATCCAACAAAATGATAAGCCTGTCATCTAAACTCACCCAAGTCTCACCACAGTAATCAGTGTCTCATGGGACATGTAACAGTGCGCACTAATTTTAATAAAATTAACAAAAATGTGTGTATAGTTTTATGTTATGTTACGCGTAATTGTGTTAATGTTTTAACGACCTCTATAGAGCTATCACTGAAGATGGAGTTCCGACTCTGAAACACATCAAACTAAAACAAAAGAAGTCGCAAGACAAAACCAAATAAGGTAATTAATAGTTTCTTATCATACTAAATATTATAAAGTGTGTATGACCACTCTAAAGTATGACATATTCTGATGAGATTGAAACAAAGAAGGGGCTGGTTTGTACTAAACCGTACTTCAAACTGGGAGAGTCCACACTACTAAGGTCCCTCATTGCAAACAAACATCTAATCAGAAGGCTTTACAATCTTCATTGGAATCTTTGTCCTTTGCATCCCTAACTGATTTAGAACACAGAAAAAAAAATAACCCAGTTGTTTCAGAGAAAGTAACTTTACCTTGAAAACTAATGTAAGTGTAGACTTCAATAACATTTGACGGGCTACCATTTTTGATAGAGAAGAGATAGCGAACTCTGGTTTTCACCATTCTTTAAGTTTTTGTAAACACTTCAAAATGAGGTGTCACTTGAAGGGGGTTTACATTTAAAAAATTTGAGTTGCCCCCAAAATCCCCCATTTTTGGGGGACACTCAAAATTTTCAAAATCATAAAATGAAACTTCCTGCTAAGATTGCACGACCACCAAAAGGATATCTCTGTATATTTACTTAGAAAAATATTAGAGGGGGGGGTCTTGACTTTTTATTCACCCGGTATATAGTTACCTAAGCAGACCTAGTTAAAGAACTACAGGTGAAGGAAAGTCATTATATATATATATTTACCTTACTTGACCTATAGTTGGTTTACCAGGTCTGGGTTTCAGAGACTTAGTCATCCAGAATCTTATAGAAGCGTCATAATATATCAATGTGTAATAGAGAATGAAGTAAGCTTGTGCCCCACCAGAATTCAATATGGCAACCTGATTGAATATGTTAAAATTTGTCAATTTCATAGATTGGTAAATAGTGAATTGTGAGAGATAAAAAACCACTAGCTTTGTTCATTAAATTCTATTTAATTGAAAAAGCGCTATTTTAAAGTGGAATTACTGAAATTTAGCACTTATATCGATCAGACAACTTCTCTCTATATTTACCAATTTTTTATATGAAAGCATGCCATCTTCCATAGGTAGTATGGAGTATCACAGTATTTTGTAGGTTACTAAAATTAATTGATTTGAGTACATGTAACGAAATAAGTTTGCAAGCTTAAAATAACACTGTAAACAAAGTATTTAAATTATTATTTTATACGGGTTAAGCAAGAATAATAATAATTTGTTAATATAACTAGTTTTACATCATATATTTTGAAGCCAATATTGGTTCAAACTTTATGAATGTAGGAAAAGAGAGAATGGTTAACAGAAAATCATCATGGTAAACATTGCAGTGATTTTATCAGCAACAGTTTTAAAACTACTTGCATAAAAGGAAAAGAGTGTGATTTTATTTAAAACAATATTATTTGAGATAGGGACTATAGTTTTGGATCATTTAGAATGCCCATCACTAGAGTTTTGAATTGAATTAGTCACTTCATGTTTTTATCATAGAATTCATATAACATATATGTGGACTTAACATTAAATTGTTAAATAGTGGCTATTAACAAAGAATGATGGAAGAAACTAAAAATGTGTAAAATTTTGATTATCTTTATTTATATTATTGTAAATTTTAATACATATCAAAAAATGTAATAATATTTTTTTCTTTTCAATTAATCCTGCTACTTGAATAGTTATCCCCGGATCGAATTTAAATTCATTGGAAATGTTCATCTAACTGTTATGAATAAAATATAATCAATTTCGTATCGATATCTTTAATGGTTTATCATATATATATCCTTTAATGAAAATGTAAGTGAAAATAATTTTAAAAAAACTTCTTTTTTTTAAAATTGTTAATAATATATTCTTATAGGCTACTAATAAATAAAAACAATGAGACTATACACAACCTTGTATCTTTTTTTAGTTTTTAAGTTATTTACATTCAAATGTATAAATTTTGTAATTTTCATTTTCAAAGCGTTATACTTGAAAAGTAATAATCATAGAGAGTTCTAGATTAATCTCAATCGTTCAGATTTTTATTTCTCTATAAGAACTATAAGTCAATTTTTTTTGTAATTAAAAAAAATTCACTAAAAAATCCACTTTTTTCATCGTAGATTTTTACGTTTTTTTGAGTGAAATTGTTTTAATTACAAAAAATTGAAGCTTATAGTTCTTATAGAGAAATAAAAATCTGAACGATTGAGCACACCTAGACCTCTCTGTGATTATTACTTTTCAAGTTATAACGTTTTGAAAATGAAAATTAAAAAATTTAGACGTTTTGAATGTAAATAACTCAAAACTAAAAATTGTTTTTATTTTTTAATTTTCTATAAGAATATGTTATTAACAATTTTTTTTAAAGTATTTTAGTGGGGGGGATTTTACTAAAATGTCATATAACTTTAAAACGGTTAAAATTCGGGTTAGTTTTATTCTTTTTTTATGTAAATTTTCGTAAGTATTGAAATTTTGAAGTTATGAATATTTTAATATGAAAATTTCAATCGAAAAATTTCAAGTTAGTTATACATTCATCTTGATTTTATTTTTCAAGTCTAAAGTTATATAAAATCTATATTTTTTTTTTCAAATTGAATGAAATTTTAAAATGTTTAGATACCTAGTGTGAACATTCCTATATAGTTTCAAGTTGATATGATTATTTATAAGTCCGCTATAATAAAATACTTTTTATTCCTACCTTTTTTTACCCCCAACTAAATGTTAATTGCCGATTTTTAACTATTAAAAAAAAAATAATATAGGTTGTTATAAAATTAATATACTATTGTTATATATATTCTCATAGATTGAAACCTTCTAAATTCAATGGTGAAAACCGCAGGTCGCTAAGTCAAGCCGTTCTTGAGACATCGTTTGCGAAGCGATCAAAGAATTTACGTGATTATTGCTAAAAACCTTCTGGGACTTTTTTCATTTAAAAAATTCTACCACCTAGAGTTTTTGAGATATAATGATGTAACTTTGTATACGTATAAAAAATAATTTAATCTTTTCATAAACAAATTACCGATTTTCAAAAATAATAATAACATTATTTTTACCCCAACTAAATGTTAATTGACGATTTTTAAGTATTAAAAAAAAAAAAAAAAAAAACATATTATTGTTAGGCTATATATGAGTAGCCAATTTGCAAAACCTGCTATGTGCTTAATAAAGTAATGTTGGGTATTCATGAAAAACTGATTAAAAGAGCTCTAACTGTAATAGATAGATTTATTTTGTATTACAAATTTCTAAAAAAATAACTATACATATTTTGCAAACCACAGAAATCTTGCTATTACACAGAATTAGTTATTAAGGAATAAAATTATCACATAGCCGGTTTTGCATCTGTATATTTAATTTAGCAGGTTTTGCAACTCAACAAGAAGCCATTTTGAATTTCCATTGACTTGCAAAACCTGCCTATTTGTAATGTCATATAAAGAGGTTTAAAGTTAAAGAAAATACAAAATTGCTACGGTATTAAAAATGTTGTTTTATTATATTATGTTGCACATATTAAATTGATGTGCAATTATTAATAGTATAAAATCAATTATTTTATCATTTTACTCTAGAAAACAAAGTAAAAATTCATAAAATACAAAGCAAATCAAATCATTTAGACCTAAGTGAAATTCAAATCATCCTCTTCCAATATTTCAAAATCACTGTTTGATTCACTACCATCATCCCTTTCAACCATTATATTGTCATTATTACCATAGGTTTCACAAAAAAATTGTTTGTAGAATGTCAGCTTTTCATTGTCTGCCCAATTTTTACCAAAGTGGAGAAACAAAAGTCTTTTGACGTCCCTTAGTTTAGCTGGTTTCACTTCAATACCTTTGTCGATGCATCCAATTATATTTTTTGTAAAAGTCTTCCCTCTTTTTAATAAACTCTTAGGTTCACTCGTGTCAATATTATAGAATGGGTCTCCTTGTATGAGCACATTCCTCCCATTCCTGCTACGTTTAATTGTTATTTTTTTGGCCTTCTGCAGTTTGAAATGCCATTGTCCAGGCTGCTTAAGGATGTCGTCAGAATATGATTTCCAATCCATAACTTTACAATCTTCCCCTAGGTGTATTAATGTAGCATACTTTTGTATTATTTCCAAATACCCTTCTGGTCCTTCAATTACACTCTTACACTTAAACTCTCTTTCCAACTTACCAAAAATTCTATCTGGAGGAAGAAAAGAGTGCCCCACTATTGGAAACCAAACTTCAACTTTCTGGACATTTGTTGGTGCTTCAAAAATTAACCAATAAGACAACATTCCTAACACTCCTTTATTTTTGTTCTGCCCACCACATCCATCGCAGAATAATCGTACAACTAAAATGTTAGAAGAAATTTGTGTATTTTGTAATCGATGATGTACTGCAGAAGCTATTTGGCAAGAGCCTTTCCTATATTCATTTTCAGTCCAAGTATACAGTAGCTAAATGTATTATTTATGTTCTGTAGTGAAACTGATGAGCCTTGAAAAATTGTACAGTTGTATAAATACAGCTGCCTAGCATAATATGCTGCTTGATCGGGGATTTTAGGCATAATTAGATTTTTTTGACAATCGTAGCTTAATGTTAATGCATCTTCCATCTCAAGGCGAAGCTTAGTGTAAAATGCATCTGCACGTGTTTTATGTCCTTTCAACTGGTACTTTAAATTATCTTTAATTTGCTTATCATTTTCAAGTACAATTTGATTTTCCAGGCAAGAACAGGTTGAACATTTATCTGAATATGGGCTGTCAAAACCTATATTGAAGTTCTCACAAAAATATTTTCTGAAATATTCATATTCAGTATGTAAGTCAGCAGGATGCTTGTCAACGTACATTTCCCACATTTTTTTTGTATTAAGTTCACTTGCAAGGTATTGTCGCTTAGTATTCTTACCACGACAATAGTGACTTTGAACTGGCATAAAATTTTTAATGAACGCATTAACTGCTTCACGTTTGTCTTTATACTTTTCAGATCTACGGTCCCACCCTCGTGTTTCAGGTGGTGTAGTACCACATTCTAGTAATTTTTGACAAAGTCTGTTGACAAGGTCACGTGTTTCTACCAGAATGCTCAAAAATGCTGTTCGACAGACTCTCACATTTTCAGTGACTCCATTTCTTTGTTTAGGAAGAAAAAAATTGGTGCTTACCTTCCTCCTACTCTCTAAATCTGGTGCAACACACTTTTTCTGGGCGAGGAAACTTGTACATGCTGCAGAATAAATTTTTTTTCCATTGGAGATCTGCTATCTTGTAATACCTTTCGTGTATTTTACGCACATCTTGCATTGAAAGTTCATCACATTGGAAGGTTTTTGTCTTGTGTGTGCAACCTGGCTTCTTCGGTAGACTTTTAGATTTTTGCCTGGAACAAAAATAAAGTATTGGATTTAAACCAGACTCTATTAATGCAAACTTAAAAATAACAACATTAATTTATAGGTTTTTCTACCATATTTATAGGTTGATAGGTTATGATCAAATACATTTTATAGCCTAAGTTAAGCGATATAGGTTAGGCTTGTGTCTTATTTTGATACAAAATTTAAATAATGTTTATAACAATAACAAAATAACTTTTTCTCCATATGACAAAACTCAGTTACAAAATATCTTACCTTGCTATTTTAGCAACATTTCTCTTCCACAATTCTGGACATCTTTTTCTCTTTCTGGATGTACTAAGCTCTGTAGAAACTATTATTTCTTCAGCTTCAGGACCTTTAGTTATCATTATTTATTAATAATTTAAGGAATAAAACTTTAGAATCAATTACTGTACTGTACAATGATAACGAAGTAAACTCACTAACAAAGCCATACAGACACATACATTTGCCAATACAAACAACAACAGTCAGATGGTAAAACAAGAAAATAAACAGAAGTATTCAGTTATACCAACCTAAAAATATATGATTTTTAATAAAGTAATGTTACTTGTATAATATACAATTATTATTTGCTGTTAAGAAGAAAATAATTTTGTTTTCTAAAGGCTCTGAGACCTATAATTTCATAGTTTAAAATATAGCAGGTTTTGCACATCTACTGGTGAGGTGGCCATGATTATTGCATATAATATAGCTGGACTTGCATCTGTATGAAATATGGCTGGTTCTGCAAATGAACACCCAGAATACATAGCAGGTTTTGCAAAAGTATGAAGTTTTCTTTCCTAATTTTTGTAGGATAATTACTTCAGTCGGTGTATTTAGTTTAGTTTTCATTTATATCTAAATTGTATTATTGGAAAAATAAATTTTAAAAAATAATTAAATGGCTAAACTAACCTAAGATCCTACAAGGCCCTAAAGAGCAACTTTTGTGGTTATGTTTAGAGAATCAGGTTGTTATTACATTCTATGATCAGGCTGGGTGAGTGTTGGTTAGATCAGTCTTTTTCATTTTTCCTATCAGATCTCTGTTGTTCTTTTCCGACTCTGACACTATTTGAATATTCCAGAGTTAAGAGTTTATAATTTGAATAGTGGAAAGAAGGTTAATTTGACTATAGTGTATTAGGTTGGATCCCCAATACCCATTGGTAACATTAACATTTTTTTAATGCAATTATTGTAGAGCTCAATGTGTTTGTTTTGTGTTAAATTGGATTTTATGCTCTGTTTTTGTTAAATCGATTATATATACCCTGACTAATAGGGTCCTACTCTAATTTAATACCGTAAAAATTATTAATATAATGCAACATTTGGTTATTTATTCCAAAATGATTTAATATTATAATTTTATGTATAGATGGTGAGGAACCAAAACAATTTGTAGTGAATGAATCATATGGAACTAGTAAAGAGACGTTAATGGGTCTGCCTAATTGTCCAAAATCTTCAGTTGATATTCATAACTGTCCTAATTGTTCCCAGTCTGCTCCAGACTGTACTAAGTCTATAATGGAACGTCCTGTTTGTACAAAAACTCCAATAGGAACTTCAAATTCCACACAATCCCCAATGGGACCTTCCTACCGCCCACGATCTTCAGCAACTCCTTTAAGGATTTCAATTGCCCCAACTGGAGATACTCGGCGTTCTTCAATGGTATCTCCTAATGTTGGAAAAACATCTGGTGGCACACAATGTTCAAGAGACATGCTTAGTAGAGTCACTCCTTGTAAAAGGAAGTCTTCTTGTATGTCTCAGCAAGATTCTGATCTCAGCCCATTTCATGTGGACACTCCAGATACTCCTTATGGACAAGTTTTTGGTGTAACAGCCACTAGAAGTATGGCGAAATGTTGGAAGAAATATCTGGATAATTTTGGTACATATTATGTAAAAGAAGAATCACCACCAGTGACATACAGAAGATATATTACTGTAAGTACCTTTTCAAGAATAGTTTTAAATTGAATATTAGTTTTTATGGTATTTCTGGTTTATAATGGTCCATTATTTTTTATTTTACGAAAAATACTTTTTCTTTACTTAGTCGAGATATTCTTCAATTAGTAGTAATAAATATTGCGTGACACTTTTTTTTTCATGTTTGATCAAAGATCTTAGGAGGCCTCTTGTTCTGTGTAAAGTGTTTAAGTTGGATTGAAACATTCTTGCTTTGAGAATAAAATCACCTGTATATATATATATAAAAAACAGTTATACCCTATGAAGCTGGTTTGAAATTAATAAAATAGCATAGGCCTACTTTAAACCCATTTGTATATACCATTCACACTGTTTTAGCTCTAAATAACATTTCATTTTCCCTGTCTGCGAGAGTCAGTGAAAACTCTGTTAAACATATAAAAATTGTTCTTTAATTCTGAATTTTTAAAATTAGTTTTCCGGGAATTGAATTGATATTGCTAATAAAATTTTTTTTTAAATGTTAAATTTTTTTTATATACGTATATAAAAATTCATTTAATTGTAATAGAAATAAATATTTAAACAATTTGTCTTACAGTAAAAAAAATCATAATGATGTTTTGTTTATGTTGAAATATAACATAAAAACTACTGAAAACATCTTATGTGTAACATCTTTGGAATGATAAATTTTAAAACTCTCAGGCTCACTAGGCAGTGTTGCAATCTCACGCCTTTCATTGCACTTGCCTATCACTACATACCTTGCATTTTCTTATTGAAATTGGTTTTATTTCATTTGGAAGAATAGGTCGTGGAAAGTCCTATTTATGATGCGGCTTGCAGTCTCATTGATGTCTGATATAGATTGTCTTCCCCTTGTCTTATCATGATGCAAAACCAGTTGGTGTAAAACTTGTTCCACCAGGTTTTCGTCAAATTTAGCAATCATAACCACTGAAAATTCATATATCCATCATATTAGTGAAAATATTCTTTTATCCTCTAGTGTCATCGTTGAAAAGGATGCCAGCTATTGATCTTTCCTGTAAAAATTTGAAGCCCTCCTTACCAAATTGATGAAAAATTCCTGTACGAAACATATTTGAATTATCATCCTAGATTAAAGTAATTCAATCTTCTTTTTATACTCTCTACTGATTAAGAAAGTGAAGGATGTTTACGAAATATTTCAGAACTTTAATGTTTTTTTATGTTTTCTCATTTGTGTATATTGGTAATACCAAAGACCACTTTCCAAGGTAAGCCTTTGTCTCCTATCTATACAAAATCTAAACTAACAGTATATATGTGGAAATATATTATTTTTAAGTCGAAGAAGTGTTTTTTAAACAAACATTTGGTGTGGCAATGGGTGGAGTACTCTGTCCTCTTTTTAATATTTATATGGTTGAATTTGAAAATAATGCTGTGGAAAAAGCAGGCATAAGCCCAAATTATGGCTACATTATGATTATGACTTTTTTGTATATTGTGTACAGCGTATTATAACATTTACATTGGATATGGAAGTGGAAGGAAAGCTCTTATACTTGGATGTGTAGGAGGAGAATGTAATTACCTTTGTTATAGGAGAATTTGAAATACAGGACGTTATTTATATTATGAATCAAATCACTCGAAAAATATTAAAACAGACTTTGTGTGTAGATTATTAAAAAGACTCGAATGAGTACGTCCAACAGACAATAAACTACAAAGTAGTTAGAAATAGGGGTGTGCAAGCTTGGGTTTTTAATTTAAGCCAAGCCACGGATAAATTCGAACTTTATTCCAGCTTGAGCTTTAACTGAACTCAAACTTTTATCTAGCTTGACCTTTAATGAGCTGAAGTTGTTATTGCGCTTGAGTTTTTTAGCTTCCAATAAATTTTAGATTGAAATATAATTAGTATAATTATTTTGATCTTTTCTTTTGGAATAGGCAAAATGGAGAAACCAGTATAGAGAGAAAGGTGAAGTAGCTGTAATTGGCGGGAAATAGACACTTTCAATCTAACTAAAGAATACGAAACTCTTTTGGTATAAAATTAGTTTACAAAGTCATTTCATTGACGTATTTTCTTAACAATTACATATTTGATTATAGACCCATAATTATTATGGATTTGTAGATAAAGTTTTTTTAGTTCGGTCAAGTAAAAAAAAAAACCGAGTTAAATAAAAGAAAAAACTTTGGGTTTCGTTAATAATAGCCATAAAATCCAAGAATATGTAAATATCCACAAAATTTTAATATGGTAAACTATATAATATCAGAAGTAACAAAAAATAGTATCTAAGAGTAAAATCATAAATTTAGACACAAAGATGATATCACAATGACTAGCATTAAGTATAGAAAAATGAGGGGAAACTAGTTGGCCTGGAACAAGTGATTGCATTCATTTGTTATCAGGTCTATATGTCTCAGCATCAAAAAGTAAGCTGTATAATAAAGTAAGCTGTATAACATCCTCTTTCCAATGATATATAACACTTAGTCCACATTACATTATTAAGAGAGATGTTGTCTTCTCGACTGCTAGGTGCCCACCTTCCCGCCCTATTAGACACTTTCTTATATACCCAAAAAGACTAGTGGACGCTCTACAGTTCACTTTGTGAACTAACTTCCCCCTCCACCTTTCATTTAGATTGTCACAGTAAGAAACTAATTTATATTAGGATCAGCTGTGCTGTGTCAATCTAAATAAATAGTGGAGGGGGAAATTAGTTCACAAAGTGAACTGTAGAGCATCTACTAGTTTAGCAGTTGAGGAGACATCAATCTTAAAGAAACATAACCTCAAAATTGACATTATGTGGAAGAAGAACTGCGAAAAACACCTACATTATTTTAATAAAAAATATTTATGTAACAAACAATTCATACATTTCTAAAGGCATAGAAAATATTGTTTAAAAATAATATACATGAAATATTAGCACTTGCAGTATTTTTTAACAACACTTTTTAGTCTTTTAATAACTTATGAAGTGCTTTTAATGCCGCTTGACTATCCGACATAATGCTAATTTTCTGTTTGCATTGAATTTTAGTGATCAGATGGTTTGCCACCAAATGGATGGCATGTACCTCTGCTTGAAAGATGGTGGCGTCAGCACTGAGGGACACATGTCTTTTGAACCTTCATCCCACCACTCCTGCCCCACACCACCTTCCATTTTGGATCCGTCTGTGAACCACTTTTGGGAGTCCGCCGGCTCACATCCGTGCCTCCCGTCCATCCAGTCTTCCCTAATAGGAAGCGAACTTTGTATTTGTGATCATAAATCATTTTTACTTTCATCTGGTCACTTGCAGCAGCCATATCCAATAAAGGAGTGGCTCTGAGAATTTACAGATGTCCTTTAAGGTTTCCTACTTTAAAATGGTATTCCTCATGTAGTTTGAGGACCTGCTTCATAGCTTCCTCCTTAATTGCAACCGGTAGGGGATCCAAGCCTAGAAGGATCTCCATCGCGGCAGTGGGTGTTGTTTTCATGACACCTATGATGTTTAGACATACTAGTCTTTGCACTTTAGCCAACTTTGCTTGTGCGGTACTTTGGTCTACCTTCCTCCACCAAACTGCTGATGCATAGAGGATAGCAGGTCTAACGACCTGCTTGTAGATCCAGTTATTAGCTCCGGGTGGTCTAGACCATGCCACTACAAGGTCAATGCTACTGGAACACTCCTTATGTTAGATTTAAACTAAACAATTTCATGCATCTATAATATAAACATAACTATACCCAACCTAACTTATTTGAGTTTTTGGTAAAAAAAAAAAATAATAGATCAGATTTGTTGTAGCAAGACTCACCACAAAGAGGTTAAGTTATAATATATATAGCCTAATAAAATGTGTTTTACTATCCTCAACAACTTACTTATTCCTATTATAAAGTAACTAATAATCTGCTTTGTTGTTATAAATCTTTCAGAACTTTGATTACTCTGAAATGGAGCGAGATACGAAGCTCTAGTTTGTGCCATTTACTCTTTTTTAATAAGTTCCACCTACATTCACAAGTTTTAAAGAACCTTTACATTTAAGATTTTTAACCCTCTCCTCAATTCCCCCAAAATCACAGAGGGTCAGATATGTCAAAAAAATACATCCTGTTATGCACTACAAGATACGTTAGAACCCCTCTTAACCGGTCTAGTCGGGACTGACACCCGGGCCGGTTGCCCGTTTGGCCGGTTAATCCAAGGTTCCCGTGAAAAAAAAGAAAGTTTTTCGTTCAAAGAAAGCTTATTTAATCAGGTAGCACTAAGAATTATGCAATTAAGATGTTATGCAACTCATTTTATTGTACATAAATGTATTGTATATATTATGTTATGTATATTATACATCAAACATGAAAAAATTAAACACTACAAAGCTTTTTTACAGATTCCCCTCTGTCAAATCTTTTGACACATTTAACCGAGTCTCAAACGAAACCAACACACGCTTCCGAAAACTGAAAAGAAATGCTAAATTTTCCTTAATGTATACTAAAATGATTCGTGGAAAAAAAGCGGCCCACCAAACGTTTTTGTGGGTGTATGTCTGCTATACCGACGGGTGCCAATGCCGGGTGTTTTTATGCCGACGACAATAGGATACCGCTATCGACAAAATAGTTTGACTCGCCGCTGCTTTGGTGCCGCGGTGTTTTTATGCCGCCGACAATGGGATACCGCTATCGACAAAGTCATATGATATTGCCGCCGCGGTATTTTTACGCTGCCGACAATGGGATATCGCTATCAACAAAGTCGTTTGATATCGCCGCCGCTTTGGTGTTTCAATTACAATTTATTTTCAGAAACTCTCATCCAATCAGTACACTACGACATAGGCCGGTTAATCCGAGGACCGGTTAATCCGAGGCCGGTTAACAGAGGTTCTACTGTATATACAAAGCTCTGTTAATTTATTATAAACAATAAAATAATTAAATTGGGTTAAAGGGATGTTTTGAACACTTTGTGTATATTATACTAAAATTCCAGTATTATTTTAATTAGTTCCAGTTTGATGTACAAAAAAGAGGGTCTTTTTGAAAGTACAGTACCATATTTTCTTCATTGTAAATTTTTTTGGAAATTATACATTTATAGATAAATAATTATATCAATAGAGTAAAAATCAAAAATTCACAACACAAAAGTGATTAAATTATAATTAATAATTACGTTTAGATGTCGCCAAAGTTTAAGTAGTTGAATAGCAGCTGTTCGATCATCCGACATTCACGTTTGAATCCATCTATTGTTTGTATCATTTACTGTCAGCGGTACTTTGTGTATTTGAAATGAGTACAGAAGCTGAAGAACATTTAAGATCTAGAAGTTGGCAGATTACATAGGCCCAGTACTCAGTATCGTCATGCGTCACTTTGAAGACATGTCAAGGTGAGATGCTAGTGGGGACAAGTGCACACTTGCTGTAATCATCCAAATGATGCTGAACACTTTACTGTATGCTTTGGTCAAGAACTTCGCTTTTCATGTAATTTTAATTACTTAAAAAATAATATTAAATGTGATGTTGTGTTTAGTAATTTTAATTCATTCTTTTTCTTCCAAATTAGGATACATGATTTTGGTCATTTCCATCCACGGAGTTTGTTTTTTGTTCAGGTCTTTATATTCTTCCAGAGAAGATTTCCATAAAATAGGACACACTCTTACTTCATTTAAGAAAATCTCGGTATGAAATTCCCCATCCATTTCACTTTACAAATTCCAACACTTCTACTACAACACATAAAAAGCCAGTGAACTCCACTCAGCCCGCCACTAACTGAAGTTTGAGTACTGTACACTGCTCCATTTGCTTTCATGTTTTGACAAGATGCCAAGCGTTAGCATCACCGCTGCATTTGTTAGAAACTGCCATCACTACTAAATTGGACATGGAAGTGACACAAACCTGACACTAATCCGTTAGTCGATCTTGTATTGCTCCATTTACTCCAATGTGTCGTATAATCACGGTATCACCTTGACACACCGTAAGAGTGACACATGACGCTGATGTGTACCAGCCCTTAGAAGTGAATTGAATGACAGTGACCTCAAATTTTTAGATTCATCCGAAAATGAACAATCTTATTTTGAATAAATTATGACACAGATTATGACCCAATTGGACTTTCAACTTCTAATAGTTTTCCAACTTTAAGTCATTTTGAAGCAAACATTAGGTCTGGTTTAATATCCCCAAGAATGGCATTTAATCTTTGATGTTAACAAAACGTACCTAGAAATTGCAGAACATATACTTCGAAAATGTGAAGCATTAGGACGTAGAAGACAACTGATCTTCGGCTCAGATGCAATCTTTGAAGCGACAAGCAACCTAACTAGGAAAATCCTGACCCTAACCAAAGGAATAGACATGAGCTAGTTAGGAAATTTTAAGAAGTACATAAAAAGCCTTACAGTATGAAGTGTCTAGGGCGTAATACCCACTTCTATATAATAATAATAATAAACTACATAGCATTCTTGTTGGTTTTCAGACAAATAGACTTTATAAAAACATTGTCCAACAATACTAAAAACAATCTATTGGTTTATTTTCTCCTGGGATTTATTATCTCTTGTAAAAGGGATCCTGCCTAAGGCCTGAGGTACGGAGCTACCAAGTTGGGTTAAATATTTTATGATTAGAAAAATCATAACTGCTCATGTGAAAATGAATACATGGAGATTTTAATCAAAACTTAGTTCAATGTGTCGGCTCTATGGAAACTTTATCTAAATGTATAAATAAATTGTAAATATAACTCTGTAGGTATACATAATTTCCCGTAATTAGTGTGAGAGGTGGTTTTGGTTGTCATCTTCCTCAAAATACAGGTTCAAGAGTTAACAATTGGGAAATACAATATCCGTGAAAAGTCAGTCAGGGTGTATTTCTATTTAGACCAAATTTTCCATGAACCTTAATATTACTTTAATTACTTTACATGATGTAGCCTCTGTTTCTGTTACATTGGTAAGTTATAAATCTTTATGTTCCATCAAAATTTGTTAGACCTGTGTTAACAACTCCATTAACAATTTTTTAATTTACTTATTTATTTTTTTAAAATCGATAATGCCCATATCAATTATTTAAAGATATTGGCGACCGATACCTTTTGAAAGGGTCTTTAGTGGCTAAATTTTAGACAAAATTATCAAAATAGTCAGAAAGTTTTGAAGGGTAACGTGAATGAATTGCAATAACTTATACAAAGCCTGGAGGACAACTATGAGTGAAAACTGTCATTTTTTGGTTTATAATTTCTACTAATTTTTTTAATAGTTTGGTTAAAGCAAATTTTGTGAATTTAGTCCGAGCTCTACTCTTGTAGAAGATGAATTTTATATTGTGAGAAATTTATCTTTTAGATTGTGGGAATAATTGTAATTACATTTTTGGTTCCAACTGTCACCATTTCATGTATCACGACCTTGTTTAATTTGTCCTTTTAAAAGTCATTTCCTGCTGCTACATCCGAAGTTGAAAATCAACGAACCAGAATTATTTTATTCATCACCTATTGAATATAATTCAGATCACTATACTATGTCCCACGAATCATGCCCATTGAGTGGACAATAGCCTACAGCAAGTGTAGCACATGGTTGTCAATTCGAACAGCTCCACTTAAGGCTACGATGCTAATAGAGTTTCATAAATAAGTAGTTTTATTGTGTTTGCGTAGTTTTTTATGAGTTAAATGATAGATTTTTTTTGGTTTCAATAATTTAAATATATGTTTAGTCTAAATGATACATTAATATTATGTCAGCGGTACTGACATCTTTATTTTTAAACTTTTTATTCCTTTAGTATTAATTTTTAGTACCCCTGTAATATTAGTAATAACCCAGTACAAATATAAATATTATTTTTTAATTCGTTTTTATTTCAATTTAAGGAGAAGGATTTATTATATTTATTTATTTAGTCGGAAAAAATAGTATTTTCATTGAGAAATTTGTGATGAACTGTTTACAAGGAAGGAAAGCAGCTATGAGTGAAGTTTGCTTTTAAATTATGCTCTTTGCAACTGTGATGAAAATTGAAATGCACTATCTACGATTTTTTTCGAGCGCCTTAAAGGATTGTAACTGCAGAAGAATCGCGGTCCCAAACGCTGTCAGAGCAGGGAAAAGAGGTGGCAACCCTGCATGGCCCCTACTGGTTTCTTCAAGGTCAGGCTGTCTACTGGTGTTCCCCTCAACAGACTTAACTCTTGAAGGTTTGGATAACTTTTATTCTACTGTCGATCCTAATTGTGTGAAGTTTTTATTCTTCAATGTTCATAATTTCTGGTACTGTAAAGAATTGTTTTTTTAGTTATACGACTAAATTAAAAAAAAAAAATTATCTATCTTATTGTCATAAAATAAGTCTCTATAACAACCGAAATTATACAATTCTAACTTATATAATGAATAGAGAATATTTATGTATGGCATGAAACATCTACATCGATATATATATATATATATATATATATATATATCTTTATATAAATTATTAGTTCTGAGTTTAACTAAGCCAAATAAATATATAATATCTGTCAACTTATTTAGTTTTATTTATTCATTTAACGACCTAAAACAGTGCAACAGATTTTGATCAAATTTAGTAAGTAATATAACTGAGAGTATGTTGTTGTATTGAGTGGTCAGAATTTAATTTTCTTTATGCATTTTTCTTGTCTCACGGAGACATTTAAAATAAAGTATCACAAGTCTATACATGCTATTTTAAATTTTTGAACACCCCTCCTCCATCCCTTAGCAATTAAAATAACCTAATCCATCACTTTTTTTATGTTGCCCCTCTTCTTACCTAAAGAGATTGCTTCAAACAAAATTCAAATAATAAGAAAGGGGAAGTTTCTTATCAGCGTATAGTAAGGTAAAGTATTGACATGTCAAAAAAGTAGTTTGGGGGAATGATATTTCTCTGCATTGGTAGTGCATTATGCTGTGGGTCAATTTTAATTAAATTTGGTTATATGAGCAAATTTTGTATATATCTTATATTTTGTTTACTTCTTTTTATTTGATAACGCAAAAATGTGGCTCATTTATTAACGGAGAAAAACACGAAATTGTAATTTTGTAAAAATGTCTCAAATGATACAGTATAACTTTTTTTATTTTATTTTTTAAAGTTATTATATTAATAATATTATCCAAGTAGGGTCTTCCTCTAGCATGTTACCTTTACTTTAAAATGGTTAACTATTGAATAACAACTCAATTATTTAAATTACTCTTTACTCTCGGGTCTTACTAAGGTTTGGGCTTTTTAAATGTGCAATTATTATACAATTATGGACATATATCTTAAAATTCACAAGTCAGCTTATACTATCAATATTAACTTAAAAGTTCTTAAAGTTCAATTTTTTGATAATAATAAAATCTATATATTTACTTAAGTCCAAATGAATGATGTTGAAAGGTGTTTAAATATCTATTCTTGAAGATAATTAAAAAGGTTTGGTACTACCTCAGACTGCTTTCTTAATACTAGCAATAACTCTTGTTGTTTATTATTTATTCTTCTGATATGTTTGTATTATTATATTATTGAACTTTTCTATAAAATCTTTCTTTTAAAATTGCTGAATAACGAAAATAGATCTTGACTAAATGGAATTTTTTTGAACTGCCATTAATTTTTTTAACAACCCGGGCTACAATGCAATATGGCCATCATTGGTATATTTTCCGCAATCGGCTTTGCATATGGCCGTGCACTCAAACATATCAAATATTAAAAAAAAAGAAAAAAGTCCTTTAATAGTCGTTTTAAATGGTATATTTCCGTTATTTATAGTTTGTAGACACATCTGTAGTTGAAATTGTTTTAATTCATACACATTCACTTTTTATATATTTATGTTTTTTATACATCACTACTTAGATTTCAACGGTAGTTCTAACTATCGCCGCCAGTTTGCACTGTTTCACTTTATTGTAATTCGTTGTAAACACAAAAACTAACCTAATTTATCCTATTCGATCAGTTTTTTATTTAAATTAACTAATACACAATATATATAGAATTTGAATTAAAACTAATTATCTAAACATGAAATAAACTACAAAAGAATAGTGAAATGTTCTTACTCAATCATTTTAGGTTGTTAAGTAAAGTTACTGTTATTATTGTTTTTGAAATGGTAAGTTTTATTTAAATTAGCTGTAGTTATTATAATATTATGTGCTTTATAATTATTTATTTAAAATTTCCAAAATCTAGAAGTTTATTAAATTATTAGGCTAGAACGAATTTTGAAGTTATTACATTTAGGCTATAACATGCATCTAAGATCTCACTTTTCTTTTGACCACAAATCCCTCAACCCATCATCAATTCATACTGTTTATTTATTATAAATGTTACAAGGACTATAATCAAATTTTACTAAAATGTAGCCCTAAAGTAACCAAACAAAATGTGTTGGTTGCAACCTCTCCGAAAAAAAATGGACATTAGGTTATAAAATGTGTAATTTCATAATGTTCTATACATTGTTCAAATTTTGGTGAAACGTGAAGATTAATGACTCAAATCAGTGTTAAAAATTGAAAATAATAGAAGATTACTGTTAAGAAATAATTTAAAAAACATGAAAACTAACCTTTGTGACAAGTTTGTCATAAGTGAAGTTTAGACATTATTGAAATAAGCAAAACAAGGATTTCCCGGATCACAATAACAAGAAACAAAATTAAGACTGTAATAAATCCAATATGTTTATTATATTACCCTTATGTACATTTCAGTTTCTGAAGATGATGACTATGTCATTGAAATATTGGATTTATTACAGTCTTAGTTTTGTTTCTTGTTTTTGTGGTTCCGGGAAGCCTTGTTTTCCTTATGAATATCGTCACATGGCTCCTTGTACATTTAATTATTTAAATATATAAATATTGTATAAAATATTTTACAAAATATAAGTTAGCATCCATGATTGGTTTTCACTTTTTTACTGTATTATTTTCACATTATTAGCAACAAGTAGTTTTGTTTGGTTAGACTGAGAATGGATGTGTGAGAGAGTTTGTGCCATGTTTTCTGCACAGTTTAGTTCTATACCAATAGACCCGAAAAAGTATAGTTTAAAAAAAGAACACAGGCAGACAGTCAGTATTCAAACCTTATAATTTCAGGTCTGTTCATCTGTCAGTTTATAAGTCGCAACCCTTCTACACAACAAGATGATAGAGAGGGGAGAATGATATCTGATACTTTAAATTGGCCTAGTGCCAACATATTAATTTTTTCATCAAATAAACTTTCGTAATCAGAATAATTTGTAGTTTTATTTGATACCCACGCAGTTATCACAAAACAAATTTTTTCAAGTTGATAGTTTTTTGCCCCTTAACTATCCTCAGGTAATTTTTGCTTTGTCACCACTATATTTTTTCTATATGTCAAAGTTTGACAAATATAGAATTTATTGTTTTGTCTGTGTAGGCGGGTTGCGATTTACAGACAGACCAACTGACACGCTGAGGCGGTTTGGAAAAAGCCAAAAGCCTCAAGCCAATTTAAAACAAGTTAAATTCCCGCGATAAAGCGATGTAGATGGGAGACGAGGGGGGGACGATGACGTCACGGCAACAGGTGTTGAACACTGCATGTTGGATCGTGTACAGTCGTTCTGTCTTGTTTCTTATTTTATTAAAATACTAAATTATTAAAATAAATTAATGTTCAGTAGAATCAACCGATTAAGAATATCGAAAAATAAATTTAAAAGCAATTAAAACAAAAAAGTTATTCAAGTTTTTATAGGGGCTCAAAAACCTAAAATTTGGAAAAAACTTAAATTCAAAATTCAAAAAACGTAGAGTCATAACTCAAAGGGGAACTAATAATAATCATAAATAAAAAATATGAATTAATAATAATTAACAGGTGAGAATGGACTTAGAAAGTCATTCTTGGGGAGTTTTTTGGAATTTTTAAGTTGAAGGGGGGATTATTTAAAAAATAATAATAAGTACTATTGTAGAGACCACAATAGGGCACAATAATATGTACTTAGAATCAAATTTGAGAATAAAATAAGGGAGATATAATAATTACAAAACGTAAAACTTCAAAGCCCAAAAGCGGTTAAATTAAACGTTAAAGGGGTAAAGTAACATGATAATTATATGTATCTAGTATGTAAAATTGTAAAACATCAAAGCAGAAGTAATAATATATAATGGGGGGGTTTTTATGAACATAAACTCATACGATGCAAACTTTAGGACTTCAAGGACACATAACTCAAAAACCAAACGAGTTATGGGAAAAGTACAAACATAGTTTTTCGTCGTAGTAGAAGAGGAACAAGATTTCGTCAAAAGAATTTTGAGAAAGGACTTATCTCAAAATTTGAAGAGGAAAAATCGAATTTCGGGAAAAGGGCGATAACTCGCGAACGAAGCGTAGTAGAGCGATGAATCAAGTTCCACAAGACCCACAAGGTGGATAGGAAGAAGAATCCGAAAGGAACTTTAAAATCGGTTCGAGCGTTCGAAAGTTATAGCGAGTTGAACGAAAAAACGTCCAAAGTAGAGATTTTCATGCAAAAACATGAAAAGTGGCGCACGCATCTTCTGAAGGAATCCAAAGTTTAAAACATCATATTGCCAACTTGGATCACAGATAACGTTGAAGAAAAAATACAATAAATTATTAATTAACAGGTGTTTTAATTAATAACAAAGGAAGAAAACTATTCATTAGTCAAAAAATATGACTAATAAAATATATAGTGTAAATATTTCAGACCAAAAGGGCCTGAAAACACATAATATAAAGAAAATACCTTTTTCTCAAAAAGGGAGGAAAATTGGCTCCAAGAAGGGGAATAATTCCCACTGACAGGGAGACCGTAATTTGTCTTTCGAAAGGAGGACACTTTTGATTTGGAATCGACGCGAATAGGACGTTTCTTCTGCAACAGACTCTGAGCTGAGAGGAAGATTCAACTGTCACTCTACTTAACTGGACTTAGAATAATTTCAACTTTAATCGATCTTCAAGGCAACTTAGAAGAATTCGAGACCAGCATTCAACTACATAGCAGCTTACAGACTCTGGATCGAAAACATCATATCAACATCATCCTAATTATACAACAAATTCCAAATCCAACTAGAACTTCTAATAAAGTGTGAAGGTATCTTATACTTAAGGAATAATTCGCAAATATTAACTTCATTTCAAATATAACGTCATTAGGGGAATTATTAAAAATTAAATTCATTTTTAAACCTCTGCTTTGGTGTTGAAAATAATTAATAATTTAAATACGACTTTTTCAGTACAGGAAAAACTGTTTGTGGTTCTGTCTGAAAAGTCAAGCGTTTTTATTTTGTTTAAGATATAGAAAATATTACATTGATAAATTTTGTCAAATAAATAAATAGTTGTGTTGTTGTTCAATCAAATTGTTTGGTGTGATTTAAAAAGTTTTTTAATATAAATTTTTCTGTGCAAAAGAGAAAAGAATATATATATAAATAATTCATTTCTAAATTTTGTTGTGTTTTCAATATATATCCATTCTGTATATGTTATTAACCTTGTTTAAACATAAATCTTATATATGTGCTCTGGTAATATAATTTGAAAATTTTAAAAAGTTATCATCAGAACTTAAGAGCCGATTTCTCCCAAAAGGCACGACCTTGGAGAGAGAGAGTGTTAATCTTAAAAAAGAGTCAAATAATCGAGCATTGAAATAAAATTCAGGGAATTTTGCGTAAATTAAAAGTTAGTAAGTTTATGAGGACAAGCTCATACTTATTAGAGCCAAGAGTTGCAAAATCTTTGATTCAAAAAAGTAAAAGTGAGCACCTTGGCCTTGCCCGCGCTTGCTCTGAAAAGAAAGGTGGTTCGCCCAGTCGGTGGTGATCGTACAGCGAGTTTAAGAGTTCGTGATAATAGTGTTCCAAAAAAGGGAACACAGAATCTTAAATTCGTGAAGACAGAGAGAGTGGTTTGTGGTAAGTGCAGCGCAAGAGTTGGCGTACGGACCCACGACCTCACGAGAGCCGGAGCGCGGCAACGCATTGCGTGAAATTTTAAAGGTTTTTAATTTTACTTATGGCCCCTAAAAAAATAATTTAAAAAGTCCTGAGATATGGCTGAAATGTGCCAATATATCAAGCTTGATTAAAATAGGTTCGCATGTTGGGATTGTAGAGCACTACAGACATCATTCTAAAAACCACTTTTTTAGACTAAAGGGGACATCTAAAAAGATTTTTCCACAAAAACTCGATTTCGACTCTTTTGATGCATCAAATAACTTCATTACATATGTGTAAGAAAAAATATTTAAAAAATCATCCCTTTTCAATTATTATTTAAATAATTAAGTATTTATACTCATGTATCAGTTACATGGCCCATGCAAATGATTTGGGAAACATTCCTTTACTTTTGATCACTGGTTTCATCTACATACTTACTGATACAGACGTGGTTCCTGCTTTAATGCTCTTCCGCATCTTCACTTTGGCTCGTATCTTGCACACTTTTGTCTACGCCATCTACGTCATAAGGCAACCTGCTAGAACACTCTGCTTTGCTGTTGGTGCCATCGTTAATATCATAATGGTTGTGTTCATTTTTATCAATTTCCATCAATTTTAAATAATATTCTGAATGTTTAAAAACTTTTACAGCAAGCTCTCTGTCGACTAGCTATGCGAGGGTTTAAGATACAATAAAGAGTAATATTTCGCTCAGTTTAATCCGTCCTGATTTTATTGGGAAAATTACAAAAATAATATTTTCCACTCTTTGTACTTCTTACAGTAAAAGAACGCTAGTAACAGAAATGAAAGCTGAACAAAAAATGCAATTATTTTGATTAAATAAAAACAGGTACAAATCAAACTCATCATATAGTAATTGAAATAAGACAGATGACTAAATCAATTCTTAACTATCATGTTGTACAATTTGATTTTCGATATAAACTCAATTTTTGACCTGTAATGTGATACTGTATCCCCTGATTTAATTATCATTGATTAATGCATAGCAAATTTAAAGACGTATTCACTTCAAAACCAATGCTTTTCACTACTTGAACTTACGCAAATTGATATAGGAAAAAGTTTACCTATCATTGTAATTATTACCAGTTCACTTTACGTGTTGGGGGGGGGGGGAGCAGCAGTTCTATATTGTATGATTCGTAGTTGGACATATGACTTTTTATTTCAGTTCAGTTTTTATTTTTGTTTTTCAGTTAAGAGGTTTGGTTGTTTTCAGAATCTCCCATATTTAAATAAAATTATAATAAGTGTTGCAAAGTCAATTATATAATAATGCAATCAATTCTCTTCTCTTGGAAGTTAAAATGGTTCTCTGTTACATTAAAAATATTGATTTATATCTTTTAAAAATGAATTCAAATTTGTCTGTAAACACATATATATTCTGGGGAGATGAGTATGGATAAGATTTGGTCCACTAGTTGTACCATGCCCTCCGTTTCTGTAGTAATACGTCTACTATCCACTCTGTCAACACTTCCAGTGTTGACTCGATCAAATCGGTTTATATGTAGACCTAGTAATGTATTATTTATATAAACAGGAGAATTATATATATATATATATATACTTTTACAATAAAGAATTAATTATTTGGTTTTAAGTAGGTTTTTCTTTAAAAAAAAAAGAAGAAACAGGAACTCATTCAAAAGCAAATTTTATTTTTGTAAGCTACAGAAATTGAATTGTAACATTGTTAAATTGTGACAGTAAGGTCTAAGACTGGCTTCCCACTACAGTAATAAGATATTTATCGAAAATGTCATTGTGATGTGCTACTTTTATCTTATGATCAATTTGCTAATCACCACAACAAATACGATCTGTTGGCAGGAATTTTTCAAGTCAGTTCAACTGTTATATTTAAAATCTCTACCAGTGAATGACTTTTTCGTGATGTGTTGATATTTGAAAAACAGGAAAAAGGAGGTTTTGGCTTCATACCTATAATTCAATGCTATAACATAATTCCGCAGTAGTTGCAAGTGAACCATCTCTATACGAAAAGAAATTGAATGAATTTTATAGGATGGACCCAGAAAGTTACCATTTTATTACAACTCATGATATACCTTGTAAAATATGAATTTTCACTTAACGTCTGAACCTATCACATCAGTTTTAAGGTAGTCTTTCAATGGTTATTTTCCAACACTATTAATTGATGAAATTAACAAACTTGAATCTTCAACATTACTTGTACCTCCAAACATCTTGTCACTTTGAATTTCCGAGCGATACAATGCAAAGATATAAGCAGAGCATGTCGTCTTATGCATTTATCTTACAGTAGATGTCATTATTTTACATGTGTACACGAGTTTAACCACTACTACACGATTTAACACAAACTAGCGATACCTATCTTATAACATAGTTATCTTGTATCGTTTACAACTTTAAGATATGTATCAAATCTCTAGTGATACTGAGCTAAATAAAATAATTCTAATTATATTTAAATAAACTATGAATAAAATATATTAAAAAAATTTATTATAAAAATACTAAATAATCTATTGGTTTTAAAAAATAGTCAAACTTATTTGTTTACACCTATGTGTATAGAAAACTAGAAAACTGTTACAAAAATCTGTTTAAGACCAGATCAAAATTTTGATATTTTTTTTCTTATATCTGATTTTTGTTCATAAGTTTCTACGTGTTTTTTTTCTTTTTTAACTGATCCATATACTGCCTCAATAACATCTCCCACAGTTGAGTATAGATTGGAGCTTGTTGAACAAACATGTATATTTAAACAATGATCTAATGTTCAACGCCTTACATTTATTTATAAGACATAAGGCAAGTATTTTCTCATATCTTAGATTTTTTTAAATAATATTGTGTAATGTCTTTAAATGTATGATAGAATAAGCCAAAGCAATTCATGTACTGTATTATGAAATAGTTTGTAATACATTTTCATACAAAATAACTTTTTCTATTTTTATTTACCTCTTTCTTATATTCTCCTTGTAATGACTGAAGTATACATTTCAATTGGAATAGAGGACTCGAGTTCAACTGGAATAACCAACTCATTGTTTGTTACATACCCTTTTATGAAAAGTCCTAAGAAATCACAATTAAGAACTTCAAGATCTTTACAGAGGCTGCAAAATGGTCATGGTTTTAAGTTGTATCGCTCAGGACTTGTTCATGGTTTGTTGGAGAGTGCCTCCAGTTTTATGAAATTGTGTTAAACAAACGCAGATATGGAAATATAGTTTTGATGAAGGTATTGTGGTCTGTCAATAATCTCAAGTTAAGTGGTGCTATAAACCGTCACAATTGTGTTTATTATTTACTGTATAACAATTGAAAAGCAACTTAACCAGCTGGAAGCCATAGTTTTGGGTAGCATGAACTGCGATGGTGTTTTTGCTTAGTATTTTTTTATGACACGGTCAATTGTAATGTGTACAAAACATGTTAATGAACACTGATATCTTTCAAATTAAACAGTACTATGTCCATTATGTTATTTTTCTACAAAATGTCGCCACACCCTACACTGTCTGAGAATTACTGGAACCAGATTTTCCCGGTAAATGGACTGATTGTTGTAATTTCATCAATTGGCTTCCACGATCAACTGATTTGATACCCATGGATTTTTTTTTGGGTTAGTCAAGGAAAAGTGTATTCTCAGAAGCCAAGCACACTAAATAATATAAAACTAATTCAAGAAAGACTGTAAGATTGTGCCAATCAAGATAGCGGTTTGTTTGAACATCTATAAAATTAAATTGTTTCATAGATCATCTTATTTATTTTTTCAATTGTAGAAATAATCAGTTCTGTTATTAAAATTATAATTGTACAACAAACAATGAAACATTGTTATAAAAGTATGAAAAATTACTTATTTATATAGATAGCCTACATATGAGTATCCCTGTATATCAATATCAATTATCCCAAATTTCAAAGCTGGGGATAAGTAAACAGTTGTTACACTATACTATAAGATAGACAGTCTTTTATTGCTCCTTAGACAATTTGTGCAGGTCACAACTGATGGAGAGAATGTCTCTCTTGAGTCTTCTCTGAACATTACAGGATATCTCCAGTAAAGGAGTAGTGTATAGGTTAGATGGCCTATGAGGGCATGTCAAGTGGTCAGGAGAAGAGTTGACCAAACTCCTAAAGGAAAGTAATGTCGAGTTAACTGAACAGAAATAAATGTTGCAAATACATTGCACAAACTGTCTCGCTCATTGTTGTTAAAAACCAAATAATCCAACAAAATTATTCGTCACAAAAATGTCAGATCGTTAGTTGACTCAAAAAGGCTTTGAGAAAATATTTATATAGAGGCTAAACTTATTTGGTATATGGGCATATTTTTGTCATTACTCGGAACGTTTAAAAAAAATTGTATATTTCAGAATTTGTGCTTAATGATCATATATACACAAAATTAATATTTCCTTAAAATTTGAAAACAATTACAATTTAATTTTGCTCAATTGTAGCCTGTAAGAACCCAAACAAGATGTATTGTTTGCCATCTCTCCAAAAATAACAGTGATTTAGTGGTAAAAAAATAAAAATATCAGCTTTAAGGTTTTAAGCTTTAAAAAATTATTGAAATGAGGAGATAATGATCCAAAGCCAAGTGAAAATTACAAGTAAAAAAATATTATTTTGATTAACTGTTATGGAGTATGAGTGGGAAAACTTGTGAAATGTTTTTGCACCGGTTATTATTTGACTTAACGTGCAAGTAGAACAAATATAGGAGTAATTAAAACCATTGTTACAAACTAAAGCAATGTCTTTTATATTGGCATTCCATTGAAACATAAATTTAATAAAATTACCATGTTTTGACATAACTTTTTATTTACATTTTGTCACTTACAGTTCAATGACACGTGAATTTTATACAATGGTATTTAATAATTTATAGTATATTTTATTTACTTTTTAAAAAGCTGAAAGAACAATGCTGATATGAAAGTCATGCATATTTAAATACATTGACAAATGATGTTATAGCCCTGTTACCCAGGCAACGGAATATTTGACACATTCACTAAATTAAGTAAAGTGAAGTATAATAATACTTAGTGATTATAACTTGGTTATATTTAATCATACAAATTTGTTCAGGGTTGATATTGATGCTCAAGACAAAGTTATGTCCCTTCACTTTCTTTGTAGGAAAAAACCATAAACATCTTGGTTACGATTCCAATAATTTCATTTAAATAAAATAATTCATAAAATCAATAAAATGCTGTAAAAATAATTTTAAATAATTAAATGTTAAATAACTATATTTTTATGAAATGTAACATATTTCAACCTAAGTACAAAGTATACATCTTGGCATTACGTACTATAACATTACGTATGAAAAACTACATATGATCTCCATGACTTGTTCTGTAAGTTGTAACTTCGTTCAATGCAGTAACTATTTTATGTATTCTTAACATTTATAATACAAAAATAATTTAAAACTTTAACAAAAATGAGTTTACTGTTATCTTATTTACTAGAATGATTCATCTCTCCTGTGTGTATTTTCATATGTGTAGTAAGATGATATCTTTGTGCAAACTTTGAATCACATATTGTGCAGTTGTGAGGTTTCTCTCCTGTGTGTACTCTCATATGTCTAGTAAGATCACCTCTTTGTGCAAACTTTGAATCACATAATGTGCAGTTAAAAGGTTTTTCTCCTGTGTGTACTCTCATATGTGTAGTAAGATTACCTTTTAGTGCAAACTTTGAATCACATATTGTGCAGTTGTGAGGTTTCTCTCCTGTGTGTACTCTCATATGTGTAGTAAGATGACCTCTTTGTGCAAACTTTGAATCACATAATGTGCAGTTGTGAGGTTTCTCTCCTGTGTGTACTCTCATATGTGCAGTAAGATGACTTCTACGTGCAAACTTTGAATCACATAATGTGCAGTTGTAAGGTTTCTCTCCTGTGTGTACTCTCATATGTTTAGTAAGATCACTTCTTCGTGCAAACTTTGAATCACATAATGTGCAGTTAAAAAGTTTCTCTCCTGTGTGTACTTTCATATGTGTAGTAAGAGCACCTCTTTCAGCAAACTTTGAATCACATAATGTGCAGTTAAGAGGTTTCTCTCCTGTGTGTACTCTCATGTGTCTAGTAAGTTGACCTCTTTGGGCAAAATTTGAATCACATAATGTGCAGTTGTAAGGTTTCTCTCCTGTGTGTACTCTCATGTGTCTAGTAAGATTACATCTTACAGCAAACTTTGAATCACATAATGTGCAGTTGTAAGGTTTCTCTCCTGTGTGTACTCTCATATGTCTAGTAAGATGACCTCTTTGTGCAAACTTTGAATAACATAATGTGCAGTTGTAAGGTTTCTCTCCTGTGTGTACTCTCATATGTTTAGTAACATTATGCTTTGTTGTAAACTTTAAACCACACAATGTGTATTGCTGAACTTCCTCTCTTAAAACAGCTGTGTTTTGTAATTTAAGAAAATTAGAACAAATTAATTTATCATAACTATAGTTAAAGTTACATTGTTTCCGATTTATACAATTATTACTGTCAGTTTGATCTATAGATGTAAACAAGTCACTGTGTGGATTTAAATGTAGTTCAAGTTGAAACTTTGAGCTCGAACTGAAAATGCAGTAATTACAGAAGTACAAATTAAACATTTCATTCTCTGCTGACATTAGATTTGATGTTTCTTCTTCTTTGAATTGGTTAGTTGTTTTTAACGTATGGTCTGTTGTACATGGCCAAGATCCAGTGTCCTCGTCATTGACAAATTCTGTTTCTGTAAACATCAATAAATTTGATTTTTTCCATTGATATGAAATATATTTCCAAAAGGATGACAAACATAACACCAAACATAAGGAATAGTCCTGTTAAATAATAAAATCTCAAAAGAAAGTGAATAGAAAGCTCAAACTGTTAATTTTTCATGTAAATTGTAAATCAAATTTTTTTTCTTAAAATTTGTAAAAATGACAAAAGAATAATTGATTTATTTTAAAGTTGTTTTAGCCGGATCCACTTGTATTCTTACAAAACTTAGCAATAACCCTTACAAGGAATACTCTCTGCACTAAGAACCAATTATTCATACCATTTCAACATGGCATGAGCAATAACCAACCAATCTTCAATGATTTACTTTAATAGATTTGTTATTCGTCATTGTGATGACTCTGAATGCACAGATACTACTGTGTTGCACATCATTTGCAACTTACAGAAAGAATACGGTTCCATACAGTTTGATGAGTTTAAATCAGTTGTTACAGTAAATCATAAATTTTGACATACTGACAAGACAAGTATTCTTTAGTACAACAACTTTAAAAAAAGTTAAAAATGTGGACATCAAGAAATTCCCAACTAGACCATGCAAATCGGATAATCTGGAGTGTCTAAAATAGTCATAATTGTGTAGCTCTAAAAGTCTAGTTCGAGGCAGTTCGGAACTAGGCATTCATAAAACAAATGTTCAGAACATGATTTATAAACATTTTAGATTGTGTGCTTATAAAACCCAACTCAATATGAAATAAAACAATTAAATTGCCCTAAATTTACTGTGACAATGAATACAATAAATGATAACAAAAATTATCTTAAACCAATTTTTTTTTTCAGTAATAAATCAATAATATATTATCCTATTATGCCTTAATAAAGCCCTTGTTATTGAAATTAATAAAACATTTCTTCAAAATACACCATGTCCATAACGTCCGTTGGCGTTTCCCTGAGGAAACATTGTAGGTTTATGGAACATCTGTTATTTAATTGTATTCATAATTGTATAACTATTGTTGTGCAATTTAATCAAATGGTACAAGTTGTGTTTTATGGCTTGTATATTTCAATTCAGTAACTCTAGTGCAAACTAAGTGACAGTGTGTGTTCTATGAAGAACGCCCACATGAAATTAACATTTCTAGTAAAAATAAAAATAAACTGGTTGTTTATTACACAAAAAAGCATTCAGATAGGCCGTTAGTCAGCAATGAAAATGTTAAAAACACACAGAAAATCTTCTTTTTTTTAAGGTTGTCCAAAAAAATCTCTTACAAAAAGAGCTCAAGAACTAAATGTACAACAACCAGTTCCAAGGTTCCAAGGTTTTGCAGGGAAAATCAAGAAGAAGGAAAAAAAAAAAAAGAGCAAGGTTTACAGGCTATAGATTTCAGTTAGAGAATGCTTTGCAGCCAGATGATAACGTTAAAAGGTATGACTTTGCTGAATATATTTTTGATCAAATTGAAGGTGAAAAAAATTGCATGAACTGAGTTATACTTAGTGATAATACCAGTTTCCATACTGGTATTTAGTTTAAACAACATCGACAGTGCTCCAATCACTCTATTAAGAGCACCTAAATCATGGAAACACATTTATGGAGATGGTGACTGTTGGTGTAGGTCAATATCCAACAGTTAGTCGGCACAGAGTAACGATTCCATATCATATTCAAATAGATTTGAGTTTTAGTTACGGTATAGGGGCAAAAACTTACATTATTTTTGACAGAGATATAAACCTGTAAAATCAACTCTTTTTACAAAATGTTAACTTGTAAAAAACAAAAAGAAGAACAAAAGAAAAAAGTTACATTTTCCTGTAGTCATCATAGGGTTATAACTATTCTATATCATACTCAAGCATAGTTCAGTTTCAGTTATAATATAAAAGGCAAAAAAGTGTAAAAGTGTTTTTTTTTCCTTTTGAAAAATATTAACTTAAGACAAACAGCAAGGGGTACAAACAAAAATGTTGAAATTTTCTATAGTTGGCATATGGTTATAAATAGTTGAATACTTAAGGAATACTTAACATACTTAAGTCAATTTTTGTATTATTTATGACAGAGACAAAAACTTTAATCAACTTTTGAAAAATGTTAGCATTTGAAATATATATATATATATATATAAAGTTACATTAATCAATAGTAGGTATAGGTGTCATAACTATTCCATAACACACTTAAGTTTGTTTCAGGTCTAATTTCAATATTGAAGTGACAATTTGTAAAATATTACTAGTAGAAATAGTAGGGGGTAAAAATTCCAGGAGGGTAAATATTTCACAGTATACCACAACATATATGCTAAGATAAAAACAGTAAGAATTACTTGTAATGAAATTTATAAAGACTAAGTATAATGTGTGGTTATTTATTTACATATGCATTAAAAAAATGTTAAGTCAAAATGTACAGACAAACTTACCACTGGTAATTTCTTCATTGATATCCTAAAACAAAAACAAATAAATTGAATCCTTAACCACGTACTTTCTTATAAACATTAGAATATATTTAGCCTATGAGACTTATTCTAAGTAACATGTTTCATTCACAGATCAATAGAATTTCGTGCTCAATACTGTCAAATAACAAAAAATACCATAGTCGAGCAATATTCAGAGAAAACATTTTAGATTATAACATAGATAGACAGTTTATTTACAAGTGGATAATTTTAGAGATGGATCATGATGTTGAATTTTTTTAAATTGTTGTTCAATTAAAGACATGGGGTGGAGTCGTCACACTTGTTTACAAACACAAAGCCTTTTAGACTGTAAATTGTGATATAAATTTAGTAGCTGTGTAACGAGTCTAACAGATTGCTACTGATAACAAACATTTGGATTGGTTGATGAGACATTGAAAATAAATGGTACAAGTATATTGCATAAACATTCTCACTCACCCATCCGCAAAACAAATAAAAAACAAACAAAATCACTTGTTACCAAAAATGTCAGTTCAGAATTTGTTTAACCTTTTGATGCCCGACTTATGATCAGTATAATACAAGCTCCAGCCCGGGTATTTTTCGCAAATTTGCAGACATTATTATGAAAATTCATATAAAATCTAAATATGAAGCAAACCTAACAATGTAATATTTTTTTTGTTCAGAAAGAACCGGGGAATATGAAAATGGTATAAAAAGTTACATTATCTAGGCCAAATAATTATTATTTTTTACTTTATTTTTATTTTTTAAAATTTTATATTGAAATTTCAAAAGTAAAGTTATAGTAAAACTATAATTTTTTTTTATTGTAAAATCGTTACATACATTTTGTAGGAAATTTAATTCCCTACACAAAAATGTATATATATATATATATATATATATATATATATAGACATATATCATAAAAAATATTATAACTTATATGCAAAAATGTAAACAATCGTAAAAGTAAAAAAATGCAGATTTTCACACTGTTTATTGTAGCTTTTACATTAAATTAAAAAAGAACAAATATACAAGCTATATATGTTTTTGGTACATGATTTTCAGTACTCTTATATTTATTTCAATTATATATTTCACTATTTACAACACTTGGGCCGGGAATTGGATTGTCATATAGGTTAGAATGCGTCAGTGCATCGCCTGAAGGTCCAGGAACATTTTCAACTACACGATTTGAACACGTCACTACACTACGTATTATCTCGTCATTATCACTATCACTGTCTAAAAAATCACTAAAATCATCACGAGATAAATACTCCGATATTTCATGTTCACGCAAATTAGACATTTTGTTTGTTTATCAAGACACAACAACAACAAAAGAAGCTACCACAGCTATACAGTGACAGCTGGCGAAATAACGAAAGTGAACCGGATATTGCAGTGATGCAGACTAAGACGCACTAAAACAAAAATTACCTCTCATTTCCCTGCATTCTGCTGAACAGTTCAATACCAAATACGTCATAGCAGTATAACCGCTAACACGCAAAAAAAAACGAGATATAAAACAGCTGACGCCAACTCGCATATATGCGGGCGTGGGCTGCTGGCAGGGCAGTCGTCTGCTCGCATATATACGGGCGTGGGCATCAAGAGGTTAATCAAAAACTGAAAATGAACCATGGGCAGATACTTTGAAAAAATATTCAGATATTTAGAGCTCAGCTCCACTTCCGCCATATTAGGTTTTGAAAATGGAAATAACATTTGTAAATTAGTCTCTCTATTTTTTTGTAACACTGTAAATAATCTTAGCAAAAAAAAATGGAAAACATTAAGGATTTTATTATTTTTTTAAAATAAATAATGTTTCATTGCCTAACTTACAAAATAGAGCAGATAAAATGGATTAAATGAACTAATGTAGCCATGCATACAAGGATACCCTCACATAGCTCGAAAGATAATTTCTATACAAAATAAAGCTACTGTCCCCTTCCTCATGGCAATTAATAAATAACACTTTATAGTATTCATTGCTCATAGAAACTCCTACATCTGAGACTATTAAATGTCAACCGATAGTTCATTGCTCATAGAAACTCCTACATCTGAGACTATTAAATGTCAACCGATAGTTCATTGCTCATAGAAACTCCTACATCTGAGACTATTAAATGTCAACCGATAGTTCATTGCTCATAGAAACTCCTACATCTGAGACTATATAATGTCAACCGATAGGTCATTGCTCATAGAAACTCCTACATCCGAGACTATGAAATGTCAACTGATAGTATTCATTGCTCATAGAAACTATTACATCCGAGACTATGAAATGTCAACCGATAGTTCATTGCTCATAGAAACTCCTACATCCGAGACTATGAAATGTCAACCAATAGTTTCATACTTTACTTTACTATATCCAATGCCAGATCTTGGCATCTCTGCCATTGATCGCCTAGCCTCCCAGTAGAGACAATGCTGACCTTGCTCTTCCACGTCTTGCAGGTCTGTGCAGTTCTGAAGGTGTGGGCCATCCATCTTGTGACGGTTGTACAGAGGGCAAATTTCTGAGACTGCTAATCCTATTTTACATAAGTGGGCTTGCAGATAGTCATGGCCCGTAAGCATTCTTAATTTGGCATCAGCTTCCACTCTTGGTAGGCTATGTGGTATCAGCGTCAGGAATCCTCACATCTTTCCGGCACTCGTTTCTTTTTGGCTTTCCCTTGTTATTCCATTGATAAATGACTCAATCAGGCTTCTGGCTGTCAATAGGGGATATGGGATTATCAAAATGTGGCAAGGTGTTACCTTTTTTCGCTAGTTGGTCTGCGCGTTCATTTTCCTCAATGCCGACATGGCTAGGGAGCGATTGTAGCACAATGTATACCACTCTTCTTCAATCATGCCTGCCAGGGTTTTTTGTCTGTTCATTGTTTGCAAACAGTTGGTGGGGATATCACTAGTCAGCGCTATTATGGCGGCTTGCGAATCCACGAAAAACACAACTCGCGCTGATTTGCCGAAGATGGAACAAAGTTTTTCGGCAGCTTGTACTATCGCCGCAATCTCACCATCAAAGTGGTTGGCATTAATACCGACAGGGCTGCAGCCCTCAAAGTGGTCGCTGTAGAAGCCAGCTCCAGAGGCATGTTTCATCGCTGATCCATCAGTGTATACATGGATCTAGTTGTCTTTGCTATATAGTTCCAAAAGCAGCGGCCTTTAGGATGTGGGGATCACTAACAGCTTTCGAGTCTTTATAATTTAGAAGTGACAGTTTTCCCACAGGTAATGATGGGAAAACTGTGTGGCAGGTTGGGAATTTAGATGCTTGCCCCAGTTCCAGATTATATTTAACTCTCAGTTGTTCGACATGAATGAGTGGTGATGTTTGTGTCTTGAGACGCGATGTCGCAGGTTTGTTTCATTGCTCGTAGAAACTCCTACATCCGAGACTATGAAATGTCAATCAATAGTATTCATTGCTCATAGAACCTTCTACATCCGAGACTACGAAAGTCAACCGTTCCTACTCAGAGGTATAATTTGTGCAATTTTATTCAGACAAGTCCGTTTACTCAAAAAAGTTATTTTTTTTAGAAAAGAATTGTAACTAAAAAAAAAAATTAATGCAATTAATTTTTTCCTACGCCCTCTTGATTTCCTATTCAAACAAATTATAAAATTAAAGTACGGTATTGATTTAGTTAATACACAAAATGTTTAGCATGGGGGGGGGGGAGTATCAAGTTTATTATAGATGAATTTGCATTAATTTTTCGCACATAGCTTGACCGCCATCTCTTATAGTGTAGTTGGAAAGGGTAAGAAAAGGGTTGTTGTAGTCTAGTGAGGATGTTTTGTTGGTGCCATATAGTGTGAGCATTTTATTCTGATAAGAGTGATAGTATAAAGATTTAACATTCGACATAAAAGACAATAGTAAATTTGTAATTACTGTTCTACAAAACGCACAATAAATGCATCTTATAAACAAAAATATTGAAGTATAAATTATACTTAGAAATGTTTTAGAAAGCAGAGATTTTATAAATCAAGATCCTAAAACAAACAATAAATAAGTTTGGTAAAATTATTGATGCATTTGTTTTTTAAGGGACCATTATTAACATCTAGTATTTGCAAACTTAAAACGAGTGTCACAATAAACATATAGAATATCATTTTGATGAAAATTGAAAATGTTGAAAATTTTGGACATTAGCCTATATTGGTTTTTAAGGACAGGGTAATGCCAATAAAAAAAATAGGTTAGTAAATTTTTAAATTAGCTCCAACAACATAGAGAATATGTATAATCAACCCCCCCTTATTATAAAACCCGACTTTTATGGGTGGGTTTGCAATAGAAAGTCACACATATCTTGATGTACAGACACGTTTTGATGAGTCGGTGTTGACTAGTAAGCTTTATGATAAATCAATACCATATTGAACATATAGTTGTATAAAATTGTTCAAAATAATCAGTTAATTACTATAGAAAATATTAATTATTGTGAGATCTAAGTAATATAACGGGAAAGCTTTGTATGTATTTTAATGTTCTTTAAATATATTTTTTCCCCTTAAGTTACAAATAATCTATATAATTGTCATTTACCTTGATTATTTTTTAATTTAATTTTTTATTTATTTTTGACCATGTTTCTGTAGACAAACTTTGAAAATTATGTGACACATATTTAAGGATATTGTAAATATTAGAACCAATTATAACGTGATAAAGTGATGTTGGTAGGTTTTCCTGATGTCCTTTTGTATGTTATATAACTTGGAAATTTATGATTGTGTTCACTATTTTCATTCTGTTTAGCAATCACATTGAAGTAAATTATTTATAGAATACATATTATTATTTTTAAATGAAGATAGTACTTCTATATATAAATATAATAAAGCATTTTTACGAAAAGTCTATGTTTGTTTATAACGACCTGTATGAAGGAAATAAGTTTTTTAATAAAATATTACAAAACGTACAAATTATCAATAAACTTCAGTAGTCCATCTGAAAACCAAGTCTGCTAGTCTAAATTGTATGAAGTGTTGAGACGGAATGAGAAAGGCATTCGTCGCATTGTAAATTTAAAACATTTAAATTGCTGCGCTAAACACGATAAAGTGGGAATGCGATGGTGCGGTGACGTCACGCAAGGCGAAGGTAGAACTTTGCTTGTACAGACATGAAAGCCAAACTATGGTAGTTCTTATTTTATTAAAAAACTAAAATATTAAGGTAAATATTTATTCAGTAGAGTCAATCGACTAATAATATCAAGAAATAAATTTAAAAGCACCTAAAATAAAAAAGTTATTCAAGAAAATAGGAGGGCTCAAAAACCTAAAATTTGAAAAAAGGGGAAATTCAAAAATCAAAAATCATAGAGTCATAACCAATAGAGGACATAAATATTTATGTCAAAAAATTATATTTGGAAGCTAACAAGGATTATAGTAAAATAAGGGATTTGAAAAAGAAACAGTTTAACGAAGAGTTAATTAAAAAACTACAAAATGTTAAGAAAACGAAAGATTTTTGGGAGGCCGCGAAAAGTTTAAAAAAAGGAATGAATTATGTGGGAAACAATATTAAGGTGGAAGACTGGGTTAGGCACTTTAAAATGCTGCTTGATCCCCCCATAAGTATGCAGCCTGTTTTGTTTGCAGAACCTTTTTTTAAAGTTAAGTGTCTAGATAAAACAATCGATATGTGTGAAATAAGACAGGTATTAAAGGCTTCAAAAGATAATAAAGCGCCAGGGTTCGACCGCATACCTTATGAATTTTATAAACAAGCTCCAGACAAATTAATTGAAATTGTTCTAAAAATGTTTAATTTAATTTGGGATAATGGGAAAGTGCCGATTAGTTTTAAAAAATCTATTGTATATCCATTACACAAAAAAGGTGATGTTAATGATGTAAGCAACTATAGAGGTATTTGTTTTATTGATGCTATCGCCAAACTTTTTACGGGTATAATTTTAAACAGGTTAGAAAAATGGGTTAGGGAAAACAATATATTAAATGAGTACCAAGCGGGGTTTAGGAAAGGTTATTCCACCATTGACAATATATTCAATCTCATGTCTATGATAAATCTGAGGCTCGCATTAAACAAGGGAAAGCTTTATTGTTTTTTTGTTGATTTTTCTGCGGCCTTTGATAGGATAGATCGAAAGTCATTGTTTTATAAACTATATTCTCTGGGAGTGTCTACAAAAATTGTGAGGATTTTACAAAGTTTGTATAATGGTACTGCAGCAGGGGTTTGGTGTGGGGAAGGGGTGTCCAATTGTTTTGAAACAAGCAAGGGCTTAAGGCAGGGATGTCTGTTAAGTCCACTGTTATTCTCTTTATTTATAAATGACTTGCACGAGGTTCTAGGAGGCGGTTGTCAGTTCGGTGACACGAAGATCAGAGTGTTGTTATATGCTGATGACATTGTGTTGCTGGCCCCTGCTCCTGTAGTATTGCAATATATGATAACAAATTTAGAAAGATATTGTGACGCTTGGAATTTGAAAATAAATTTGGACAAATCTAAAATTATGGTCTTTCGAAATGGGGGGAAATTATCGTCTCATGAGCGATGGTTTTATAAAGGTGAAAGGATTGAATGTGTCAACAAGTATAAATATCTAGGTCTGACTCTGACACCAGCATTGTCTTTACAATGTCATTTTGAAGAGAAACTGACAGCATCTAAAAATGCCATCAATCATGATTGGGTAAATTTGTTAGGCCATGCAAGTATTACCCTATTAACTAAATCGGAATGTTTTAAAGCTGTAGCCAGGTCAATCATGTGTTACGGAGCCCAAGTGTGGGGATATCGGGAACATGATTCGGTAGAACAGCTGTTACGTTTTTTTATCAAACGGATTCTGTGTCTGCCACAAAACACACCTAACTATATGTTGTATTTGGAGACAAATTTTGAAAAATTATTTGTTTTTGCTTTTAAGTTACATTTTAAATACATAATAAAAGTGCTGGACATGGCCGATAACCGTCTACCTAATATTTTATCAAAAGAAATAATTAGGAAAAATCTATTTTGGTTTCGAGAGTGGCAGTATTTGGCTGAAAGGCATTCTGTGCCGTTATCAGCTGATGCGGGACTATGGCGGGGGCAACTGATGACCTTATGGCAAGCGATAAGGGACGATGCTAGGCAGAAATGTATACAAGCCGCTAGGACAAGTCAGTACCATGCCTTATACAGAGAGGTAGACTATGACCTTGGCGATAAAACTTATTTTAGAGAGGAATTTAATTCAAAATTAATTGGATGGATTTTCAAGTGTAGGGGAGATTTGCTTCATTTAAATTATAAACCTTGGGTCAGGGAACAAAATTATAATTGCTCTCTTTGTAATTTAAATCAGTTCGAGGATACATACCATTTTATCGGAAAATGTCCAATTTTAAAGGATTTCAGATTTAGGTGGTTCAAAACGCATGAACTAAGTAAGGAAGAGGTTTTAAAGTATTTAAATGGGCAAGATTGGGTGCGGCTTGCAAAATTTTCTCAACAAGCTTGGCAATACAGATGGGCTTTAATTCAAGAATTTAATTTCTAATTCCCTATCGGGACGTCTATACATTTTTAAACTTTTGTTTTCACATGTTTTCCAAATTGCAAGATATTTTCCGTTTTGTAATTTAATACCGTAAATATAAATTTTTTTAAGATTTAATTTTGATGCAAATATTGGTAGTCCAGATTTGTTTTTAAATACATGTTTTCTAAAGTTATTTGTTTCTTATTAAGATCATCAAATGTGTGTAATGTTTTAATTTCTTTGATGTAATATGTGATTGTGTTTGAAAATTTCTACCCAACCAAGCAGACAGCCTAATCAGCTATGCTTTTAAAATGCAATTATAAATATTTTAAGTTTATGGTTTGGAACAAGTTTAGTAATATAAAATTTAACAAATATTGTAATGGAATATTTTTGTTGCGAAATAAAGCATTTTTTCATTTCATTCATTCATTTCATAACCAATAGAGGAAGTAATAATAATCAGAAATACAAAATAAACAATAATAATAACCAGGGGAGAGTTTTTTAAGTTTTTAAAGGTGAAGGGGGGATAAACAAAAAATAATAATAATAACAATTGAAAAGACAACCGTAGGGAACAATAATAAGCAATCAGAATCAGAATTAAAGTTAAAATGGGGGAGTTATAATAACAAAAAGTAAAAGTTAAAGCCCAAAAGCGGTAAAAATAAATGTTGAAGTGTAAAACAACAGAGCAGAGGTGAAAATTGATAATGGGGGGGTTTTTATAATCAAATAATACGACGATCAAAAACTCAAGACTTCGAGGACCAAACACTCGAGAGCCAAGCGAGCTACAACGAAAAGCTAAGAAGATATTTCCGTCATAGGATAAGAAGAAGAACTTTTATAAAAAAGAATTGTGAAAAAGGACTTAAATCGAAAGTTAAAAAGTGAAAAAATAGACATTCTGGAAAAGTGTGATAACTCGTAAACTAAACGGGCGAAAACGACCAATCTAGTTTTACAAGACCCTCAAGATCGGACAGAAGAGGAATCCGAAGAGAAATCGACGATCGGACCAGCCGTTCAGAAGTTACAGCAAGTTGTACGTAAAAGTGTTCAAAATCACAAATTGCAGGAATTAACAGGAAAGTCGCGCAAAGCAGCTCTACGTCAAAGTTCAGATATTGGACCTTGCATGACCAACTGTCATCACAGATAACATAAAATAATAGAACGATCCAAATATCTATTAAAAGGATTTTTAATAGGAAATAGTGAAAAAAAACTATACAATAGGTAAAAACTATACCTAGAACAGCTTCTAGTATAAAAATTTCAGAACAAAACAGCAAGAAAATACGAAATATAAAGAAGAGACATTTCTCCACGAAAGGGAGAAAAAGTGGTTACCTTTTGAGGGAAGATTCCCACAGAAAGGGAGAACCAAAATTGTCTGTCGAAAGACGGATACTCTAGTACCAGACTCCGAGCAGGGAAGACGTTGCTTTAGTCACTCTACTAAACTATTCTAAATTCAACTTAGTAAATTTTAACATAAATATTTAAATCAGTAGTAAAAGTAACTTAGAAATTTTTTAACTAATTTCGAAAGTCAAGCTGCATGAAGATTCATCTACATTGAAGGCGAATCAGCAGGGTTTCGAGATTACTACCAGCAGTCAACAACTTTGAAATATTCAGGACTTGGAGAGAAAATAACTAAGAGACATCATAAACCGATTACAGCAAATAACTTCAAAACTACGAGAGCTTCATGTTAAGTATGAAGGTACACTAAATCTAAGGAATAATTCGTAAATAGTAAATTCATGTAAATAATAAATTCATTGGGGAAATTTAGAAAAATTAACTTCATTAAACTCAATTCACTCTGCTTTGGTGTAAAAAATATTTCAAACTTAAATATGACTATTTCAGTGCAGGAAAAGCTATCTGTTGTCCTAGCTGGAATAACTTTTTTCTATTTGTGTTAGTATATAAGAAATTTCTATTAGATTATTTGTGTCATATTTTGTTGTTTATTGTTGTGTTATTAAATTTTAAAATTGTTTTTAATCTGTGTTGAAGATCAATGACATAAAATTTTATTCTCAAGTTTAATTCTTTTCATTTACAATTCTGTTTATTAACATTGCTTTTTTAAGATAATTCAAGAGTAAAATATAATAATTAAAATTTTTGAAGAAATTATTATCAAAATTCAGGAGCCGATTTCTTCCAAAAGGCACTTCCCCAGAGAAAGAGAGTGTGAAAAGGAAAGTAATAAATTCAATGACCGATAAAATAAAATTCAGGGAATTTTCGTATAATTAAAAAATTGTAAGTTAATGAGCACAGACTCATACTTGCAAAAGCCAAGGTTTGCAATAGCTTTGATTGATAAAAGGGTAAAAGTGAGCATCTTGATCTTGTCCGCGATTGTATAGAGACAAGAAGTCCTGATGAAGAACATTCCAAAGCGAGGTTCGAGTCGCGAGGAGCAAGCGGTTGCGGTAGGTTACGCAAAAATCGTAGAGGGCATTCGTGGCAGTGTGTAGGTTATGATTACACCAATATATAAAACTGAGAAATTCACCGTTCTTTTTTTTTTAGAAAATTTTAGAAAATAAACCTTGAATTCATTATTGGTAACTCAATGTCATACAAGTTTTACTGCAAATAATGAATAACAATATTTAGAGCTTATTACTGTGTTTATTTGCGTTCATAAATTTAATAATTACCATTCAATATATTGCAATCTAAATGAAAACATAATTTTCCAAAGATTAATTTATTTAAGATTAATAGCCTTGTCTCAAATAAATTATATCGGAAATGATTCTAAATATTAAAAATTATTGAAAATGGTTCAAATGTGCTACAAAAACAACGATACAAAATATCTTTTTACACTTAAAATATTTTGATTATGAAGTCACTGTTAGTAGTTTCAAAGTGGATCATTAAATAAAGTGTAAGAAGAACTAAATAATTATTAAAAAGGTCATATATGAAGACCATTAAATATTTGTACAATTACAATGTGAATATAATATACAGATAGATATACTAAACATAGTGTTGTACAAACCAGCAGTTCCAAGAAAGGGCGATACCAAGTTTTTGTTTTTACTAACTACATTTAAATTGTAACATATTTTTATTTACAATATTGCACCCAGATTTGGGTCATTAATCTTCATATTTCACTAAAATTTACTTTAAGTCAAAATCTGGTGAGAGATTGCTGGGGTAGAGAAAGTTAGGTTAGACCTGTTTTAAATAAGAGTCCTTGGGAAACACAGATGCTGTGAAGCAACCAATCATTTTAATTTCATCATATCCTTGACTTAGTCAGAAACAATTATAAAATACAAAATTGTAGATAACAATAAAAATAAATAAACATGTATCAAAATGATTGTACAGAGCATTTCAAAACAATTTTTACAACTTTAAAAGAATTTAGAAATATACTCAGATAACTTACATAATCAGTTGACATGTAAAAGTAACACACATAAAATTTTTCATTCAACAATAATTTTGGTTTGATGTGACTACCATGACTAACATCTCACCTGAAGTCAATTTCTGACCAAACTTGAGCCAGTACATCGTGCGTCACTTTTGCAGCTATGGCGTAAATTTAATTTCTCAGCTTAGGGAAATCGGCTGGTAAAGCTGGAACATATACTCGATCTTTAATGGAATCCCATAAAAAAAAATCAAGAGGATTCAAATCTGGTGTGCGAGGCAAACACGCAAATGGCTCTGCACGACCAATTCACTAATTTGGGAATCGCTTATTAAGGAATATTCTGGAGAAATGGCATACAGGGAAAGTTCTGTCTGAATTGTTTTACAGCAACATCGCAAACCTGATGATTTGTCATATCATACAGAATGTCTCGACACATGTATGTTATATCATATTTCAATATAATTTTGGTGTCAAGAGGTGTAGGCCTACTTGGTGTATCCTTACTATACTGAGGACAAAAATTGTGTTGAATTGTAATTGCAGAGTTAATTTTGTTAAATCAAAACATGCAGCAAGTACCAGTAAAAGTAGCCTTTTTAAACTACAACAATTGTGGCATTTCTGGTGATAGTATTTGGCACTACGTAAGTCAAACTTGATGTGTTTTGCTTTAAATTGACATCTCAACTGATTTTGTAAGTTATCTGAATAAATTTCTACATGTTTTGAAAGTTGTAAAATCCTTTTTGAAGAGCCTGTATATACAGAAATCTGTATCTGATCATTCATTATTGGGAAATCGAAAGTTAATTTAAACATTGTATAGAAAATATAAAGAGACATAACAATAGTTTAACTGAAAATTATATACAAAAATAATCTGGTACCTCTATGTGGAGCTCTTCTTCTTTTTTCACTTGAAATATAGACATCGCAGAAGGTGGAGTTATGTCTTTTTCTATTTTCATGTATGGTACTAAATCAAATGTAACTGGGAATTCCTTTAACAATCATTTACACAAGTATTAACAGCCAATCACAATAAAGATATAATAGCAGCTTACCAAACTGCATTTATATACTCACTACCGTATTATTATTATTTTTCTTGTAGTTTAAAAGTGAAAAACCTCTAAGAATATAAGAACATAAACTAAAGACTCTTAGCCTCCATATACTCTAATAGCGGGATGGTTGTAAGAGAACAAAAGTTGGGGTCATTTGAGACCTAATAGAGGATGAAAGAGAGGAATTTAATCCTAGACTATGTAAAGAACTTCTCCTACAGTTCATCCCTTTTAGAATAGCCGTTGGATAATGGTCTACGCAGTTATTGCAGGCGCTAGCCCTCGATAATTCACAGTGACATTATAACTGGGGATCATTATAACTACTTTGGTGGGAATGTACAAATTGAAATTGGTGATTCATATTCAAATTACAATAAGGGTGTACACAGGGGGGGGGGGGGGAGACAAGCAGCTGCCTTCCCTTCCATGATGGAAAAATAAAACAATTTTTAAATTAAACAACATTCTTAAAGAAATTAATTACAAAATAGAGACACTAGTACTATCTGTGAGAAGGAAGATTTAAGAACTACTGTTACTCGCTGGCATCATCTTGCTTGAAGGAACAAGAGTTTTCTAGAATAATATTGTCTCATTTAATGACACTATGGGAATTCATTTAGTAGCTATATAAGAGCCCACACATTTTTGGTTAGAGTCAGTGGAGTTGTTATTTTCACAGAACTGCTAACCACCTGCCATCCACTTTACAACTGTGTTGCCAATTTCCGGGGAATTCCACGGAATCCGGGGATTTAGTGTTTGTTCCGGTATTTTTCCGGGTTTTAAAATTTTCCGGGGATTATCCGGGGATTTTTTTAGTTTCAGGCAGTTTTTCGATAATATTAAAAGTTTTGCGGTGGTTTGGGGAATTTGTACACTAAAGTCGGGAAAGTCCATTTGTTATTGATGGCAAGGTTGGCTATACTGGGGCTGGCTTCCGTATGCGTAGAGTAGAGATAGAGAGAGAACACTGGTAGCCGTAGCCGTCGTCTTGTTGTTGTTAGTCTGTGTGATTGTATATGATTATAATTTATAAGTTAAGGTTAGACTTTAAACTAGCTTATAGTTCGCTATGGATCGCTTTTTAGTATCACAACCACAAGGAAATCTAAACCTGAGATAAGAATATGAAAGATTGATTATAGATTAAACAAATTAATTAGCCTATCAATGAAAAAATGCAGTAATGTTTCTTGTTTTATTGAACCATAATCGAAATAAATGGGAGCATAAATTGTACAAATTACAATTTAAATAATTAAAACTAGATTTTGTGCTCACTTTTTAATATTATTTAGTCTTTATTTGATATAAAAGTGCATTAGTTGAGCCTGTAATAAACTTGATGTATTGTTAACTTAACAAATCTCGTTCAACGAATACTGCATTTCACAGACATCAAAACATGCTCATAACTGGACCAATTCGTTTTGGACACTACTTATGGTGGAAGTACAAAAAATTACATTTAAAATTATTGAATAAATTTACCTTACATATAATCAACAATTTTATTGTTAGCTAATCACAGCCGAAAGATAGGATATTAGTCTGCAGAAAAATGTAAATCAACTGTGATTTTGCATGATTAAGCTTCTTATAAGTTGATAGTTTCTCAGATATTTTTTTTGTTTTTGTTTTGTTTACAGGAAGATCTCTCAAGACGTGGTCCATCAGGAGAAACTCCAAGAAAACAAACAAAGTTACAAGCAGAATCAAGTGATGACAAGTGCCCCTAGGCCTGTTGATGATGAGGAGGAGGATAGTGACTTAGAGGAAAAGCGTTCTTCAAAGGTTATTAGGCCTACTAAAAAAGGTAGAAAATACTTCAATAAATTTTCTATGAAGTGGCTTGAAATACCAGAGTACAGATGTTGGCTGGAAAAATCTAAGAATAAATCAGGAGAGCACGAACTAGCTTATTGCAAATTGTGTGATATGCATATCACAGCACACAAAACCGATATTCACAGACATTATTTGTCTGAAAAGCATGTTCTTCGTGCAAAAGAAATCAAAGGAAACCTTGATATCAAAGATATGGTCAGTAAATCAGTTACTCAACAACAAAAGAGGGCTGAAGTAAAGCTAGCTGGTTTTATTGCTGAGCAGAATTTACCTATACAGACAATAGACACTCTAATTCCACTAATTTCAGATATTTGTCTTGACTCAAAAATTGTTCAAGGTCTTAGACAACGCCGCACTAAAACCACTGCTGTAATAAAAAACTCTCTTGGTTCTGAATTTAAGAAACAATTAAATACACACTTAAGTACACCAGGTAGCTATTTTAGCATAGTAATGGACGAAACAACAGACATGTCTTCAACAAAACCGTGTGCGTTTGTTGTCATATACTATGACAATGAAGTAAATCAAATCAAAACAAAATTTTTTGACATGAAAGAGGCACCATCTTCAACTGCTGATGACTTGGTGCATTGATTTATTTTTTATTTCATATTTTAATTCTATAAATCATCCTGAACATTTTGCTATCACATTTGTAAATATCTGAGCACTAGAAGTCAGTAAAAAAAAGATTGAATATAAAAAAAACATGCCGGGGATTTTTGCTGATTATTCGGGGGATTTGTGAGGAATTCCGGGGAATTTGGGATATCATTCCGGGTAATTTCGCCCATCCTTGTTGGCATCCCTGCTTTACAATAACAAATGGATTTTAGAAAGTTTTTTTGACAACTAGTCTACTGTGATATTTATTACATGCTCCCAAACGATGTGGGCTAAAGAGATGTTTTCAATAAATCTTACTTGCACATGTTAATTTTGAAAGTACAATTTTATATTAAAGAGAGACAGCATTGACTTTATTATTATTAAAGCTTAAATCTAAATACAAAATCTTAATTCTAATATTTGTCCAAGTTTGGAAAGTCTTCTAACTGTTCATATTGCTTTTTAAGGAAAGTGTGGTAATTGTTATATTTTACTTATAACTTTCTCAGATCATTTTCATTCTCCACTACCATTATTCAAAAACATGTAGCAAGCAGTTCACTCGTCGCATTCAACAAAGAAGTTTTATATTTTTAACAAGTCTGCCTCCTCTCACTCAATTCCAGAATATTCTATGATTCTAACTAATCAGAAAATCTCCTTTTATGGAGATATCACTCCATATGCAAGACACATCTTTGTTCTAGAATGTTCCATTTGCAAAGTATGACACAATTGTCTGTTCCTTTGTTTAATTATAACACATTATGTAAATAATGTCATTTTCATTTATAAAAGTACATTTTATTTAAAAGTTCACTTTTGTATTTATTATTTATTTTATCACTTATGATTTATTTAAATTAACATGTTATTTACAATTACATATTATTATTACAAATTATTTACTATGATTTATTTATTGGATGGAGATGATCCATGCTTACACCGTCAAGTCCAAATTTTCAGTCAAGTCAGTTGGTAAATAATATTCATAGCCTAAAGCAATTAAAGATTGGAACTTTAGAGAATACTAGTGATAAAAACGAAAGTGATTATAATGATTAAGTAGTTGAAGATTACCTCTTTCTTAACAGCGAAAAGCTCTAAAGGATCTCTGAGGCCACGGTCTTGTTGGTTCCTGCAATTATTAAAAACGGTTCATTTAACAACACACATATCCCAGTACTGGTTTACTACTGGGTCCAGGAGAAATATTTTCTGACAGACATCATATAGGTTACAAAACATGTTATTTTATAATCTAAAAGGAAAATGTTTAACATTTGCATAAACAAGTCTCTGATATCTTGGCACTGCTGTTAGAGCGCTAGTAGAGAGGTGTGACGTTGATATGCCATCTTGTAGAGAATACCCTTCCCATTACAGTTACCATCATTGCATAGACTGGTAAACATCATTCTTCCATTATTGACAGTTATTTTAAAAGTACTGATTCTGTTATTTTGTGCAGCAATTATTTCGTACTTAATTCAGGTTAGGTCCAACAAATTTTGGTAGAGCATATGGGTGTCAAATTTTAGAGCCGCCGGATCAGTATTGAAGAAGAAACCACCTAATAGGCCTCATAGCATTCAAACACCTGAAAACATCTAAGCAATGAGACAGGTAGTTTACCCATTAACCTGTTATTTTGGGATTGTCTGATCAGAGTACTTGTCTGAAAGAGAATTTTACATACAGACCTTAAGTTTCATCTGTACAAATTGATGGTCATTAATTGTCTGTTGTATGAACGTGATTGTTCCTAGTTGCCAAGCAATGTTTTAGTGTACTCTATTGAGTTGTCGAGAGATGAAGCTAATTTTAATTTTATTGGGCTGTGTTAATAAACAAAATTTTCAATTAACAAGATAATTGCCTTCAGCTCTATGATCATACTATGCACTTTAAACATGTCAGCGCGCCGTTGGTGAATTTTTACTGATAGGGCTGTACTTTTTGAGGAAGATTTGCAAACATAAATTCCGATTGTTAAGTCGACATGTTATGCAACTTTCTGGAACTTTAAATTAATGAATTCTGAGACCAGGATTTGAAAAAGATGGTGCAACAACTCACACAGCAAGAAAATTGATGGATGTCCAAAGATAAATGTTTCCCGGGCATCTAATTTCACGAGGCGACAATCAATGGTCTGTATGTTCACCCTACTATTAGAATATAGCCATAATTCAGTTAGGAAAATAGTCTAAGTTCTTTTAAAGAAGTCAGAATGATAACAACTATTATGACAGAGCTAGAAAACTGACAGCTTGCCTTGCAAGTGAGGTGGACTTCACAAGTTGAGAAGTGTAAAGAAACGAGAGCAAATCATTCAAGTTGGGAATTCAAATTGAGAAGTGTATATAAACCCTTGTGTGGGAAGAAACGGGTCAATCATTCAAGTTGGGAAGTGTATATACACCTTTGGATGGGAAGAAACGGGGTCAATCATTCAAGTTGGGAAGTGTATAAACCCTTGTAATTTAAGAAATGAGGTCAATCATTCAAGTTGGGCAGTGTATATAAACCCTTGTAATTTAAGAAATGAGGTCAATCATTCAAGTTGGGAAGTGTATATAAACCCTTGTAATTTAAGAAATGAGGTCAATCATTCAAGTTGGGAAGTGTATATAAACCCTTGTAATGTAAGAAATGAGGTCAATCATTCAAGTTGGGAAGTGTATATAAACCCTTGTAATTTAAGAAATGAGGTCAATCATTCAAGTTGGGAAGTGTATAAACCCTTGTAATTTAAGAAATGAGGTCAATCATTCAAGTTGGGAAGTGTATATAGCCTTGTAATTTAAGAAATGAGGTCAATCATTCAAGTTGGGAAGTGTATATAAACCCTTGTAATGTAAGAAATGAGGTCAATCATTCAAGTTGGGAAGTGTATATAAACCCTTGTAATGTAAGAAATGAGGTCAATCATTCTAGTTGAGAAGTGTATATAAACCCTCAGGTGGGGAGAAACGAGGTTAATCATTCAAGAGGGGACCGCTGGCAGATTTAAAAGATGGCCAGATAGACTTGGCGAGAGAGAGCTTCAGGGGGATATATACCAGACAGCGGAAAAATACACGAAGACATAGTAAAGGTGAGCAAGTATAATTAAAGGAACTTGTAATTATTCAAAAATACTGTAGTCAGGATTGTCTAGAGTCATAAGTTGGAATTAATCTGGATTTAAAATTTAATAATAATAATAATAGTAAATATTTGATTGGAATACGTACAGTAGAATGTCTCTTAACCGGCCTCGGATTAACCGGTCCTCGGATTAACCGGCCTATACCGTAGTGTACTGGTTGGATGAGAGTTTCCGAAAATAAATTGTAATTGAAACACCAAAGCAGCGGCGAGTCAAACAACTTTATCGATAACGGTATCCCATTGTCGGCGGCATAAAATACCGCGGCATTGGCACCCGTCGGTATAGCAGACATACACCACAAAAACGTTTGATGAGCCGCTTTTTTTCCACGAATCAATTTAGTATACATTATGGAAAATATAACATTTCCTTTCAGTTTTCTTCTTGTCTGACTGGTTATGATCTACGTACAGTATATACAGTATATACAGTAAATAAAAATGAGCGAGTTACGAAAACAGAAGCGTGTGTTGGTTTCGTTAGAGACGCGGTTAAATGTGTCAAAAGACTTGACAGAGGGGAATCTGTAAAATAGCTTGGTAGTGTTTAATTTTTTCATGTTTGATGTATAATATACATAACATAATATATACGATACATTTATGTACAATAAAATGAGTTGCAATAACATCTTAATTGCATAATTCTTAGCGCTACCTGATTAAATGAGCTATCTTTGAACGAAAACCGATTTTTCACGGGAACCTCGGATTAACTGGCCAAATGGGCAACCGGCCCGGGTGTCAGTCCCGACTAGACCGGTTAAGAGGGGTTCTACTGTAAATCTAAATGTGAAATAAATAATTGTATTAAGAGTAATAAAAGGAGATTTAGTAATTATGAACTATTTTATTGGACAGGAGCTTATTGTAACTAAAGAACCCAGGTGGGAATCAATGGCCAATTCCTACTACTTCCTCTCAGCATATGACGACTTTTTACTCTGGGAGCATCTAAAGGTTGTAGTATTAAAACACAAGGCGAGAACAATTGATGATGATGAAATCTGTTATCTGGTAAGAAATTGTAACGATACCACAGGAAATGGCCATACAAGTGATGCAAAACTTCTGGGTGAGGTTGTATACTTGGATAGGTAATGGAGGTTGGAACATAGACGATATGATTTCCAAAACAACATAATTATAAAAAGTAAACATTGTTTTTTAGATTATAACAATATTTTGTTTAACTTCTATGATGTCTGTTTTATTAACTATTCATAATAGCGAGATATTTCTGCTGGACCCTGTATAAAATTATATAGTTAGTTTCCCTTTTACTAATTGCATACAATATAATTACCTTAATTCTGTGGTAAAATCTTTACAATTATTGTCTTGTCTGTAATGATACAACGTGATTTGCTGGACATCCTTAATAGAAGTTGCTCATGTGGCTACGTAATTTTAATGAGTCATACTCAAATTTACTTTTACAATATTATTATATGTATTTTTAATATACTCATAAGTGATTGTGAAAATAGTAAAGTTTGGTGTTTTTATAAATTCAATAAATATATTTTTCATGTTTAAAGCATGAAAAAGCTACCAGTGAGAAGCGAAGCAGTGCTGTAGCATTACAGAATAAGCGATGCAAAAACATTAAACAAACTCATTCAGCCCCAAAACCAAATAAAAATAAAGCAAAATTAATTGTCACCACCAGAAATACCAGTTTGTTAGTTATTGGTAAAAAAAATTAAAAATCGGCCTTGAGACTTATAAAATACTTATCTTCTTAAAATTAGCTTTGCCGATATTGTTCAAATAGTACAATGTTAAGATTAATGACACAAACCTCGTTTGCAAAATTGCAAGTAAAGAAAATAAAGGTTCAGGAAAAATTGCCATAAATGAACCTTGACCATGGTCATTAAAAGCTTGATTTTAATTCAATTCAACTTTATTAGTCCTTTTGAAAAATGTACGTATGTATAAGACGAGTCAAAAAATTCAAAAAATAAAGTTTAATCATAGACAACTTACGCTGTTATGTGTTTAAAGCACAAACAGACCAAGTTTAGGTTCTTGGTTCATTTTCACTTTTTGACCGTCAACTACCGAAATGACAATTTTGGTGCCGATCAGTTTTAGTTCATTTTTATTTGGTTTTGGGGAAGATTGGGTGGGAACGTTTGAAAACGTATTACACCATTTATTTACAATTATGTTTAGTTTATTTTAGACCTGAATAGTACTGTTTTATAAATTGTGGATTAATATCATAATAGAACAGCGTTGTTTATTTATTTCATTTGAATTACATTTTTTGATAACCTTGTTTGAAAATGCATTAGAGTATTTGGATAATTCTTAAAATCTTGTTGGTTTATTACAATTACTTATTATTTTCAATTTCTTTATAAATATACTTTAAATAATATATAACATATGTAGGCCTATATATTGAAACAAGATAGATTACATGTTAAATGATTATTTTAATAAAAAAAAGCTTATAATACTATTGAAAATACCTGAATAGTTATAATAGTCTACACATAATAATAAAAAATGTTTTCAATAAAAGTAAACATGCTGTGTCCCTCCTTAACCAATAAGCTAATCTAAAACCACTTTAGTCTGTAATACTTACCATGCTGGTAAATCCATTAAAGATTCATCTTGTTCTTCAAGAGGCTCTTCTTTTACACGAATAGATTCCATTCTGCATTAAAGAAAAAAATTACTTAGTTTATTCAATATATAAAATCTGGATAGACAGTCAACCCATTGTTTTAAAGTATTTATGTGTGCACTCTAAAGAAACTAGAGAGATGGAAACGGGAACAACCAACACAGCAGGGCAGCTATATGTTATCTCAGTTGATGCTACTACCTCCCTTGTTATCTTTAAATAAGAATTATCAACTAATAGGATTGGGTTCTTTTCAATCAGTGGTTCAGTGTTTTGAGTTAATGAATACTATACTTTATATTATTTTACAATCATTACTTTCCAAATGTTAATTTAAACTGAATAACATATCTCCCTAACTCATTCAACTATTTCAACAACAAATAGAAATCTCTAACATATATATATATATATATATATATTCAAAATGATGAACCCAGAATAGTTCCAGCTATTTAAAGAAATGAATTTAATATATTTACTTTGATGATTATGAGTATTGATACTTTGTCTGCTTGCTCACCCTTTCTGTGTTCTGCAAAAGCCGCTACTACAGCTTGTATTATTGGAAGCTCCAACTCGCCAATAATACCCTCGTGTCCTTATCCTCGAACGTTCCTCCTGACGTCTTCGCTCACGCTGTTGATCGAAAAGATCCCCACTTCTCTTGAGTCGTCGCTTATATGTCTTCGACCTGCCTTGCAAAGTAGGTTGCCCATGCTAGGTAAGCATTTCATCATTTTTTTAATTGTTTCGCAATACCTGTCGCTATTCTGGGTTTCATGTATGGTTTCTACTTAAAATATTAATTATTACTACTAATTCTATTAATTATTATATATTTCTACTCTAGTATCTATCTAATCCTAACAACTCCGCCGCCCTCGAGACATCGTCCCGATGTCAAAAAACTCAAAAAGAAGGGTAGTCCCTTTCGGGTACTCGTATGATTTTTTGTTTTGACATTATATAGATTTTTATACATAAACAAAATATTACAAGTGTTAAAATTGATGTCCATATTATTAACTACGACAAAAAAATCATATTACTTCTTTCAAGAAAAAAAAAAAAAACTATCTATGGCTTTAAACAACTACATTATAACTGCATTATAACTACATTATATTTCTCAAAAACTTCTTATAACTTTATTAACAAAAAAATCATTTATCACATATGAAATCTTATATATAAGATTTATATATAAATCTTAATCATTGAACCTAGCAATTAATATGCTTCATTTTAAAGCAACAACTTTACAACAACTGCACTTTAAACATACCTATCTTTTAGGTTTAATTAACAAATTTTTTAAGATTTTAAACAAATTATTACTTTTTCCCTTAACTAAACAAAACATGACTGTCTCATAAACATCTGCAGCTGTGATGTCTTCCTTTTTTGACATGGCGTCTTGGAATTCCATCATCGCACTGTGTACTTGTTGTAGAACACTGGACACGTTTGCTGCGTAGCCTTCTAATGTTGATGCTGTCTGGCATCCTGTTGAGTTTTCATCTCCTAGACATAAGTGAGATTGGGCAATGGTGACTGGGAAATGTTGTATGGGAGATAAGGGAAATATGTAGGTTAATGGGATAGTTGCTTCGTATATATGTTAAGCTTGGAGTGGTTGGAAATGTGTTCCATTTGAAATTATTATTGGAATCTTTTGATGGGAAGTAAGGGTAATGGTTAGGGGAAGGATGATGATCCACATGTATTTTGTAATATTTTTGGTTTTCTTCTTTTTATCTAGGTTGCCTGTAACTGAGCAAACATTCTCATATCAATACACCTCTAATCATCTTAAGATTTTCCTTTTCCCACTTAACTCCCCTTTAGTTGGAATTATTCTGGATTTGTTCCCTAAGTTTTAAGTCTATTTATAAAATTTCCTAATTATATTTAACACATTTTTTTTTTTTTTTTTTTTACATCTTATCTCATAGTCAAATTAATATACAACATTTTATTTCTTAATTTATCTATGTATGAGTGCTATAGCTTTAATTAGTTTCGCTGTACGGCCTTAATCTCGACACGTGGACTATGTCCCCAATCCATCTGCCATGTCTGTAGATCTCAATCTCGTAGTTTAATGGCGATAATTTTCTTAAAATTTTGTAAGGACCTGTGTATTGTCGTTCGAGCTTATTGTCCTTCTTTTCATTCCGTAGTAAAATTAACTCTCCTACCTTAAATTGTATCTCTCGCCGGTGGGCGTTGTATCTTTCACATTGACCCTGTTGTGACCCAGCCATTATTCTTGGTAAGTCTTGTCTGATTTTATGTATAATTTTTAGGGCCTCTAATACATCATGTTCAGGCACTTTTGAAATTAGTGCCAAGTCGATCGGTTGGTTCGGTTCGAACCCGTGAAGCAAATAAAATGGTGAAAATCCTGTTGTAGCGTGTTTGCCTGAATTATATGAAAATGTCAATAACTTGACATATTTATGCCAGTCCTTCTGGTCCTCGTTGACGTAGCATCGCAACATGTTGACTAGCGTAGAATTGTATCTCTCGGTCACACCCTGACTTTGAGGTCTATACGCCGCTGAAGTTTTGTGTACTATTCCTAACGCGTTGTATAATTGTTTTAATATGTCTGCCACAAAATGCGTACCCCTATCTGTCTGTATTTCTGCCGGCATGCCATAACTCGGAATGATGTCCTCTAGCAGAAATCTCGCCGTCGTTTGTGCATCCGCTTTTTCTGTTGTTTTAGCTATCGCAAATCTTGTTGTGTTGTCTGTTGCTATCAGGATGTATAATTTTTTGTTCGACTTTGGTAAAGGTCCTAGGTAATCCATCGTTAATTTTGTAAAGGGTTTTGTTGTTATTCTTATTGGTTGTAATAATCCCGCTGATTTTTGTCTGTCTGTCTTCATGATTTGGCATTTGTGGCACTTCTTTATGTATTGTATTATATCCGCCGTCATTCCTGGCCAGTGATATTTGTTTTTAATTTTTGACATTGTCTTTGCAACTCCTGCATGACCTCCCCCAATAATTGAATCATGAAATGCTTGAAGAATTTCGGTTGTCAATTTCTTAGGGACGGCAATTAATAATTTGTTTTCTCCATTTGTGTATTGCTTATACTGCAAAATACCGTCTTGTAGTACGTATAACCTTGACGCTCGCCTGTGTGCCTTGTCAGCGCTCTCTGGATCTAGTAATGCTTGTCTAATGTTAAATAGGAAATTGTCCGAAAGTTGTTCGTGTTCTAAGTTTACCGATTGAATCTTATTAATTGTTAGTTCTCCTTGTATCTCTTTGTCCGATATCTGCACTTCACCTGGATAGCGACTCAAGCTGTCTGGCACCCTCATTGTTGAACCTGGTTTGTGTTTTATTTCGAAATCATATTCAATTAATTTTAATGCCAATCTGTTTAACCTCGAACTTAATGTTTTTACATTCTTGTAGTACTGCAAGCTGGCATGATCATTAAAAATAGTGAATCGCCGCCCATACAGAAATGGTCTAAAATAGTTTACTGTGTAAACTACACTCAGTAGTTCGATTTCCGACACACTCCAGCGCCCCTCAGTATCCCGTAATCTTCTGCTAACATAAGCTATCGGTCGAAGTGTACCATCTTCCTGGTACTGAGACATGACACCCCCTATCCCTGTCCGATTGGCGTCGCATGACACTACTATGTCTTTTTTTTCATCGAAGTTGGCCAGTACAGGTGGCGTAGTTAGTGTTTTTTTTAAATTGTTAAATGCTTCCTCATGTTCCTTAGTCCATTTAAAAGTTTTTTTGTCTGTGTTTTCCTTTTTTGTTAGATCCGTTAGGGGTTTAGCCATGTCACTAAATCCTTGGATAAATTTTCTGTAATATGATGCGGCCCCTAAGAAGCTCCTCACATCCTTCGTTTTCGTAGGGGTGGGAAATTCTGTGATGGCTTTTAAGTTTTTTTCTAAAGGCCGAATACCGTTTTTAGAGATATTGTGTCCTAAGACGTCTATATTTTGGTAAAAAAAATGACATTTTGATGTTTGTAGTTTTAATTTTGCCGTCTCCAATCGTTTAAAAACTTTTTCTAGGTTTGCTAATTGTTCTGTGAACGTGTTTCCATATGCCACCAAATCATCGATGTAAATGACCATTCCCTGATATAGCAAGCCTGAAAATAGGCGATTCATGCTTCTTTGAAATGAGTTTGATGAGTTTCGCATTCCCATTGGTAACCTCGTGTACTGATATAGTCCCTTGTGGGTCACAAATGCCGTGTATGGTCTATGCTCTGGGACTATTGGTTGTTGGAAAAATGCCTGATTAATGTCCATAGACGAAAAATACTGTGCTGTTCCTAATGTGTCGAAGATGGTTTCTGCTCTGGGTAAAGGAAATTTGTCAGCCTCCATGTCGTCGTTCAATTTTCTGTAGACCACTAACATTCTGTATTGGTCGCCGGGTTTTTTTACTAAGAATGCGGGTGCCGCGAAAGCGCTCTGCGAATCTTCTATGACCCCTGCTTCTTTTAACTGCTCCACCTGCCTATCTAATTCTTGTCTTTCTACATTACTTAGCCTGTAAGGAGGGACTGCCACCGGTTTACCCGTTTTCATGTATATAGCATATGCCGGCATATCTGCTTCTTGTAAATCGTGTGGACCGCGTGCGAATAAATGTATATATTTTTTTATTAATGATCGGGTCGCCTCGTACTCTGACTGTCCTAACTCTTTGTTGATGTCTATTTTGTCTCCTTTTAAGTCCGTTATGTCTTTTGAGATTTTCTTTTCTTTATTTATTTTGATGTGATTTACCCTATACTCTTTGCTTGCGTCAATTTCGAAAGTGTCTGCTTTCGAAAATTTTATTAATTTTCTTTTTACTTTCTCCGTGGCCAAGGATATGTCACCTAGTCGTGTCTCGTTTATCATTTGCTTGGTCATTGACGTAGGGTTTGTAACTTTCATTTTTATTGGTGTATGTGTAGTATCCGCGCACGCATATATGCCTTTTTGTGATAGTAGGTTTCCTTTAGATTCGAAATTATATTTTACACCCTCAGGAATTAAATCTTTTATCTTTATTTCTATGTTTCTAGTATCATGGGGTGGTATTTCAATATCTTCTTTGGTATATATTGGTATCGGTTCCATTATTGTGTCATTGTCCTGTGTTAGTTCCATCAAATTGTTCCTAAATATTTGTACCGTGTTTTGTCCTAGTGTAATTTTGTTATCTTTAAAATTAATTATTGCCTTATTGGCTATTAAAAAGTCATTTCCTAACAAAAAGTCACTTGTCAAATTCTCCACCAAATATACTTTATGCTCATATTCTTGTTTCTGTATATAGAATTTTAGGATTGCTTTGCCCGTGACCTTTATTGTCGTGGCATTGGCAGAAGTCAACCATATGTTATCTCCTTCAATTTTTGTTGTTAAATGTCCATATCTATCGTTCAGACAGGAAACACTACAGCCTGTATCAAACAGAATTGATATATCGTTATCCTTAATTTTTCCTGGAATTGCTATACTTAATTTAGAAGTTATATTTCCAATTACTGTTTGTAATGTAATATTTTCCGTGGAGTTTGCATCGACCTCATTATGTGTTGTCAGCATTGGGCTAGAAAGACTATTAACTAATCCTGACGTTGTGTTTTTTTTGTTGCCAAATTCCACTGTGTGTGTACGTTTGCTTATATATGTAGGCCTACATTTGTTAATATTGTCTCCACAAGTGTTGAAATATCGTTTAATAAACTCTATGTGTTTTTGTTGTTCCACCTTGTGTCCTACTTTGTTTTTCTGCCATTCACTATATTTATTTTCTTTTTCGTTTTTCCGAATTTTTGTAGGCCGTTCTGAATATTTGTCGTGTACTTCCGGTCTTACTAGTTTTTTTTTGTACCTGTGTACAATGTTTTGCAAAATGACCTCTACGACCACACCTAAAACACTCTGGTTCTACCCGTGTCCCTTCTCTTCTGAAATTTCCGTTGTAACGGTCTATCTGCCTGGTCTGACTATTTGTCTGTCCATAAATACGTTTTGTTCTGTAATCGTCATTATTCTGTCTGGATGTAGGTATTTGTCTTTGTTCACGGTATACCTGCGTATTGTTTTTTTGTTTTTGATAATTATAAGTTTCAATATGTGTATCAGGTCTCCTATCACGCCTGTCCCAATTTTCGTGTTTTAATCTCTTGTTTTCCCTTTTTAATTCATTAATCTGTTCCATTATTGTTTGTAGGTCGTCTCGTGTAATCGTCTCTTTAGATTTCGCTGCCTCTCCATCATCAATGCCTAATCTTTTTCTTAGCATGTAGGAAGCTTTTTCGGCAACAAACATATTCTCATTTAGTTTTTGTAAAGTTGTGTTGTCGAGCATTGCAATTTGTTGCAATAGTGCTGGATTGAGACCCTTTAGTATGTGACTACATAGTTTATCTTCGCTCATGTTTGGCTCATAGTGTGCACATAGTAATTCTACCTCAGTCCTGTATTGCATTAAGGACTCTCCCGGCAATTTTACTCTATTATTTAATTTCATGAGCAACATTTCTTTTTCATGTTTTGGAGCAAACGCCTTCATGAACTCGTTTTTTATTTCTACCCATGTTAGTTGTTTTTGTTTTATTTCAAAAATTTCATAGTAATCGCTTGCCACTCCCTCTAAATACCAGGGAAAATAGATTCTTTTTTTTTATCACTCCATCCGTTCGCTGCGGCTGCCCTTTCGAATTTTGCTATGTGTTTGGAAACATCCTCTCCCGTGTCCCCACTAAATTTGCTTGGTTCGAACAACGGTAGCCTTTCATTCATTGTGATATCCTGTTCAGAGGTGCTATCGTCTGGAATTGGGTCTTTGTTGTTTCCCGAATAACCCTCGACCGCGTCGTAAATATTAGTTTGTTTATTTGTTTGTTTAGGCCAATTTGTGTATTGATTGTCTAACTCGACTCGGCTCATTTCCGAAGTGGTATCAATTTTCCATAACCGAATATATGACCTTAGGAAAACCATATATGACCTTATATGTTCCACTCAAGTTCTTTCCAAATATTAATGGCTTGAGTTTTATTTAGTGCTTTTATATCTGCTAAGGTTAAATTCATTAATTTGTTATATTTTGTTTTGTAACTGTAAAAGTACCGTAAATTAATCCCTATTCAAAGAAAGAATAACTCATTACCCAATTCTCATTAATATTCGTTTTAGTTACTTAATTCACCAAAATCAAAAATAAAAATTTGAATCAAGTATGTATGAGTTATGATCCGGGAAGACTTGTCACGTAAGCAAGAAGTAGCAATGTAGAACAACAAAATCTAAACAAACTGTCGTCAGCATTCCGTGGTGTAATTACTCTCGGCCTTGCGCAACAAAATCCCTGACGCGTGTGATTCGTAAATATTCTATTTTTATGTCGACCTCATTCCCAAACTCATACAAATATGCTAACAATACAAAAATAATCTTAAACTATAGTTAGAATCAAAATCGTCTATTACCTGTTGATTATCTGTTAATCACACATGCCTCAAGTTTTAAATCGTTCGCATATAATAATAATAATAACACAAATTTAATACATATATCAAAATCTCTTAAATATGTATATCTCTATAGATAAAACACCTTATTAACATACAAATTTATTACTTTTTTGTAATAACGCTGATCAATCATCCAATTTTTCTCAAAAATAATTATCAGATCATTCCATTTCCTTATTTCAAAAATAACATTTCAAGTACAGTTTTATAAATATATTGCTGATTATAGAACCAAAAAAAATCAATCACTGTAATAAAAAATAATCTTAATTTTTAGTAATAAGCTAAAAGAAAGGCTGTTTTGACTATTTATTACATAAAAATTACAAAAACAAATTTTTTTTTTTTTTTATATAGTAACAAATTTTAGTAAAAACTAAAAACACGGCCAATGCACGATTTAATAGGATTGGGTTCTTTTCAATCAGTGGTTCAGTGTTTTGAGTTAATGAATACTATACTTTATATTATTTTACAATCATTACTTTCCAAATGTTAATTTAAACTGAATAACATATCTCCCTAACTCATTCAACTATTTCAACAACAAATAGAAATCTCTAACATATATATATATATATATATATATATATATATATATATATATATATATTCAAAATGATGAACCCAGAATAGTTCCAGCTATTTAAAGAAATGAATTTAATATATTTACTTTGATGATTATGAGTATTGATACTTTGTCTGCTTGCTCACCCTTTCTGTGTTCTGCAAAAGCCGCTACTACAGCTTGTATTATTGGAAGCTCCAACTCACCAATAATACCCTCGTGTCCTTATCCTCGACGTTCCTCCTGACGTCTTCGCTCACGCTGTTGATCGAAAAGATCCCCACTTCTCTTGAGTCGTCGCTTATATGTCTTCGACCTGCCTTGCAAAGTAGGTTGCCCATGCTAGGTAAGCATTTCATCATTTTTTTAATTGTTTCGCAATACCTGTCGCTATTCTGGGTTTCATGTATGGTTTCTACTTAAAATATTAATTATTACTACTAATTCTATTAATTATTATATATTTCTACTCTAGTATCTATCTAATCCTAACACAACTCTTACTCCTCTGTGTATCAAAATTATTTACAAAGCAACTAGCTAATCAGTGGTAGTGGGTAATTATGAGGCGGAATTTGATGTAAAAACAAAGACTGATCAATTGTAAAGAGCAAATGGTATTTGTTCATGCAGCATGCAGTCATTTCAACTTGTCCATTGGGCATATAGGCTAATCACCATAATATGTTTCCAGTCCATTGTTGTTTCCTATACATGACAGTGGGTTTATAACCTGTATGAAATTAAAAATCTCATCAGTTGTGATATCAGATCACTGATTAAATTTCTAAACGCAAGAGGCATATTGCACAACCATTATCGTGAGAGAAAAACATTCCTGACCTCAACGATACCGTTGTCAATTTTGAATGGCATGGCATTGTTTAGATAGTACAGTAGAACCCCTCTAATCCGTCACCTTCGGGACTGAGGGCATGGTCGGAACGCAAAAAAGGTCGGATTATCCGAAAAAAGTCAATATTTATTACATATTATATAAAGAGATTTTTTTAAAAGTGAAATAAGTGATATATAAACTTTTAAAAGTCTATATATAATAAAGTCTATATACGGGGTGAGTCAGACCACCAGTGCAGTACTTATAGCTGTCTTACAAACTTACTTTAACACTTTTTCATTCTCATTTCCCCCTAATTTGGCTCCACTGAATCCAATGAAATAAATTTCAATTTTGAAAAATGCCCCAAAAGGGCCCTTTTTGGGGGGTAGGGGTGCTTTTTTGAGGAATTTTCAAATGTAAACATGGGTTGTGTGATACATCATTTTAAAGGTCTAATTACCTTGAACATTTTGGAGCAATCAAAAGTTAATTATCTTTAACCGTATGTACAGGGTGTACCAAAACGTATTGAAATTGGACTTTAAAATGTTCAGTTAGTAAAGATAAACATGGACAACTACTACCAAAGTATTGAGCCACATTGAAAAATAAAAACAAGTTGAATTTTGTTCTTATTACATAACAGAGACTGTTTATTTAATCATAAACACCTTTTTGTTCAAATAAAAGTAATTTGTTAAATTTTGTAAACTGGCATAATTAAGTTTTTTGGCTGCCATTTTTTAACAGTAAGAGATAGATAAAAAAATAAAATACAAAAAATGTTTGTTTTTAAAAGACCTTTTACTTGATATAACATTTGCTATAAGTTGCTATTTAACAATTTTGAGTTTTAGGCTTTTTTAAATTCTTTAATTTTGAGCATTTTTAAAATATTCAAAATCCAGTGAAAAATGCCCGTACCACACGTTTTCTTAAAGAATAGCTCAATAATAAGCTTGGACAAAAATCTGGTGCTGTTCCGTATTGTAGTTAAGATAACACAGTATTTTATTTTAAAGTCCAAATTCAATACGTTTTGGTACACCCTGTACATACGATTAAAGATAATTAACTTTTTATTGCGCCAAAATGTTCAAGGTAATTAGACCTTTAAAATGATGTATCACACAACCCATGTTTACATTTGAAAATTCCTCAAAAAGCACCCCTACCCCCCAAAAAGGGCCCTTTTGGGGTATTTTTCAAAATTGAAATTAATTTCATTGGATTCAGTGGAGCCAAATTAGGGGGAAATGAGAATGAAAAAGTGTTAAAGTAAGTTGTAAGACAGCTATAAGTACTGCACGGGGGGTCTGACTCACACTGTATAAACGTTGCAAGTACTATAGCAAATCAATAGAAACAACACAGTACTGAAGCGGGATGACAAAGCACTGAAGCGGGAAAGCGATAACAAACAGGAAACAGTGACGCCAGACGAGCCGTGAGTCATCGACAAGTCGGCAAATATCGCAAGCTTGAGCACGATCAGATTAACCGGAGTAACGGACCACCCGAGGGCGGATTAGAGGGGTTCTATTGTAATTCACAATAGACTTGGATTGTGATTATTGTTTAAGGCCCTATGAAATCTTTTAAAGACATTTAAATTGATTTTCTTTTATGAATAGATTTGCTTGAATTTTTTTCAGTTTGGGTGAACTAGAATGATGCTACTAAATAAATTGTTGGTATGACTCAGCATTGACATACGAAATCTATGTTTTGTGATGGTATGAGGGGAAAAATTGTCTCCCTCTCTATGAAAGTGTCACAAAAAAAGCATGTGCAGACATTAATCTTTAGTTTTTGTGAGCACTTGTCAACATTTTCAGCACCCACTATTTATGATAACCTGAAGTGTTGATCTCAATTCTGAACAATTGTAAAGTGATAATTTCATTCCACTTATACATTCACATGCTCAGGGAAACAGTCAGTCCAGATGGTAGGCTTACCACTTCTCTCTTCGGCCTAGAGCCACGAAAAATTATGAAATCATTAACAATTTACCTTATATGCAAATACAAAAGTTCAGTAGAAAATAAGAAATATAAAAAAATGAAATCCAGTTCAGATTACGAATCCCTATTTTAATATTTATTTTAACATTTATCCCTAATTTAACATTTATCAAGTTAGTGAATGTGTGATCACTTGTTTTATTAGTTCTTGCAAGTTAACTATATATATATATATATATATATATATATATATATATATATATATATATATTGCATGCCTATTACAGTTGTATAATTATAGGCTTTCATAACCAGGCCTATATTTAACCTAACAACAGCTGGATTCTGTTGTTTTCAATATGTTATTTGATAGTAAAAAAATGGATTTTGTGACTTGAAAAATGTGTTCCAAAAAAAAAAAAAAATCTGTTTGAATATAAGGTAAATAGTTTAGGATTTCATTATTTTTTTTATTGTATAATTACCATTTTACATAGGATTACTGTTTTTGGATCGGAATTGAGAAAGATATGTGATTTAACACTTCTATATTAGATAAATTATTGAAATGGTTCAATAATATCTTCAAATCAGTAAATATCACATGACATTTACAACCAACACAATATTTGATTACTGGAACAAGTTAGGTTATGTACAATATATAGGCATAGGTACTATGAACTGACTGATATGTAGGCCTATATAATGTTGTTCACTGTTTTGGCAACCTGACAATTGTATCAATTAATTTGTAATTTTTTAGTTAATTATTGATCAGCTGTGAACTGTTTAAAAAAAGATGTTTGATAACAGATTGTTGTTAAAAAAGATAGTTTTTATGGGGAATAGAAGAAAACTTGGATTAAATACTAAGAAGACAAAATCATTATTATTATAATTCTCAAGTTAATTATTTATGAATAGATATTTCAACTTAATCATACATTCTATTTCTGACTTCAAAGACCTTGAGGGACCATTTAATATTCTACAAAGAACAGATAAATACTTTACTAATGAAGAGAAGGCCTAGTGATGTGAATAATATATGAATATTTTGATTGATTGATAAGACTCAAACCAACTTACGTTCTCGTGGATCAGGAAAAGGATTAATTTACTATCTCCGGCCTTTACAATTAAGCAGAATTTTTCTGAATGTAAAAATTAAAAAATGTACTCTCTCCAGATACACAAAAAAATCGGTGAACAGGTGAACACCAAATGACGGAAATGACAGCAACTCGTTTTAGACGCTGGTCATATGGTAAAATTTGCGTCTTGCGTCTAGATTGTAAGAAACACCGTTACTGAGGGGGAGTACCTAATCTTGATATTGTTCAATGATTTAGTTAGGGGCCTAACAATTTGTATCATTTGGTTTTAGATAATTATTATTAATTAGCTAGTTTTAAGTAAAATTAAAAACACTCGGAACAAATATAAGATGATAAAAAGGTGGTTCAATGGAATCATACATTCATATTTCTGGCTAACACATACAGTAATTTTATTTCCATTTACAATATATATGTAATATTTATCAAAATGTGCTTTTTACCACTTTGCAGAGATCTTGTAGAACGGTAATAAGTAATAAATCATTTTAGAAATAACCGAGACAGTGTAAAATAGTTTTTAATTTGTAAATCTTGGTTCTATTCAAACATTATCGTTTTTATTATGGAAGTGAATATCCTCATTCTTTTTGTCACAGATATGTTAATAATATGTTAAAGATGAACAAATGGTAAAATTGACAACCACAGATTCAGATTTTAAATGTAGAAATTTGTCCTGTTGTTATTTTGTTTTGTTCTTTCAAAGGTTAATAAGACTTATAGCTTTGAGCTGTGGTGTTTATTTGAATACCTCTATTAGTATTTAATATTTATTCTACAACAAAAGGTGCGTTAATTAGCTATATTTATAAAATAAGTCTAACAATAACAGCTCCTGCTTTAGTAGAGACGGAAATCCTAACTCTAAACTGTTTATCTGCAACTATTTTATAATAAATATATACATTGTTTCTGTCCAAGCGATTTTAGTGCAAAATATCGGCAATTCGTCTTCCAAATTCCGTTTTCCTCATCATTTCGATACTCCTTTACACTGCATGTCACTTTTTATCTTTTACAATTCATTATTTCTGTCTGAAAACAGCAATTCAAAATGACGATTTTTTGGCATTTTGAGTTTATTTTGACAGCTATTTCATGAAATTAAGTAAAAAAAACATAATTTCAATTTTTCTAGTTTAAGGTCCATTAAGTGAACTACATGTTAAAATAAGTTTGTAAGTGAATTGTTTTTACTTGACATGGCCAAGTAAGCTCTCCCTCCCCCTTCGCTTCTCCCCCTATCTCTCCCCTCCCTCCCCTTATGCTCAATGTTGCTTGACTTTGGTGATGGGATATTGTTTTTACCTTACTAGGTCAAGTAAGATAGCTTTATATATATATATATATATATATATATATATTCACATATCTCACACTCCATGTTGTCTGTTCAATGGTATGAACAATACTAATCCAATGCACATGTAGTAGAAAAACTATCACCCATTCAAGTAATAACCACTCTCAATGTTGCTTGACTTGGGTGATTAGTCAAAACATTGGTCATGTAAATTTAACCCATAAATATGTTATTGAAATATGTCAATTTTGAAGTGATAAACTCTTTTGTTTACCAAAAAATGTTACCATTCTTATAAAGAGAGGTAGGTAGTACAAAATAAAAAAATAAAAATGGTGCGCCACAGTAAACAATTAGCCTACCCTTTGTAATACCTAGAAAAGGTTGGTTTAATTTAAATAATGGGAAATAAGCGGGGATCGAGATAATTGAATAGAAGAGGATAGAACAAGAGTCAAAAATGTGACATATGTCTTCTAAAATTAAAACGAAGTAACTTCAATCATAATAGATTTCCAAACATAAATAAATAATGATGTATAGCTTTTAAGGTAATTTAATTATAGGAAGTTTTATAAATTGTGTGTTTTGTGAAATGATGTGTTTGGACACATTAATGAACCAAGTAGTATTTGAAAATTTGGATGATTTTAAAGTGAAATAAGGTATTGTGAAAGATAAAAAGTGACCTGCATTTTAAAGGAGTATCGAAATGATGTAAAAACGGTATTAGGAAGATGAATTGCCAATATTTTGCACTAAAATCGCTTGGACAGTAACAATACATATTTACCTATTTTATAAGTCAATTTAAAAATTATATGTCTTATTATTTTACTTTATACCAATATTGAAATTATAGGCTATAATAATATTTTAACACTGAATTCTTTCTCAGACTCTAACTTATAGAAGCTGCTCTACTGTACTGTTTGTTGTTATATCCATCTCTCTTTCTCTCTCTTCAGTATGTACACCCGACTTTCTATACAAGTTTTATAGCCTACATTAAAAAAACCAAATATCTTTTTTTGTTTTATACAGAATGGAATCTATTCTGGTAAAGGAAGAGCCCCTTGAAGAACAAGAGGAATCTTTAATGGATTTACCAGCATGGTAAGTGTTACAGGCTAAAGGGCTTTAGTTTAGCTTATTGGTTAAGGAAGGACACAGCATGTTTACTTTTTTTGAAAACACTTTTTATTACAACTAGTCAACCATTGTAAATGGTACAGTATTATAAACTCTTTGCTTATTCAGTATACAAGATATAGGGTAAGTTTGGTTATTTTTTATTGAACTTTAAGTTTTATGGCCTCAAGAAAATGATAAAGGGATGTTCGACATCCCATGCATCTGTCATCCCTATTGTTAAGTATGTAAGCATGATAGCGGCCACATAAATTAAGTATACATCTAATTTTAGCGGAACATCTAATTTCGTATAATGGACAATAGTGTGCTCCTATAAAAAACATTGTTTAAATTAAGAAAAATCTAATTGAAAATGTCAAAACAGTTTTTTGGGTCATATCATGTGTTTTCAAGTTATAACACACTAACTTAGATAAAAATTTACAGATTTCAATTACAAATTTAATTGTACCAACCTCACCTCTCCATGACGTCAAATAGCAAAGTTATTAATAAAAATATAATTTAGAACCTTGACTTCCCAAGAAAATGGGGTATTATATAGAGGTGAGATCCTGCGGGATTGAATCACCAACTTAAGCATAGTGATCGGAGGCTCCTTCAGATATGTACAGCTTCGAGGCCCGCCAGAGTTAAGATACTGACACGAACAAAGCAAGTGAAAACTTTTAAATGTATACACAGTCCGTCAGGGCCTAGCCAACATCAAGAAAACACTAATATATACAATTACAAGGTTCAGAAAACCTGTGTAACAACTGATTTATCCCAGTAGGCCTACTTATAGTACTGGCAGAATTTTTTTTCTGTAATGATGGGAATTTTTAGACAGTTTTGTAAGAATATTTTCAAAAGTTCCATAAAACATATTTGAATGCAAACCGTAAAATGTTCCATATCATTTTGTTCACAAATCTCTGAACATTATACCTAGTATAAACCACATAATGTCCGCTATTGAGAAGTGTCTGCTATCTGGAGAGATGCAGTTGACTGATAACACATGGTAAACCACCAGAATAATGTTTTGTAACGATATTGAACCCGTTCAGAAAATTTAAATGGTGAACATAATCATATGTTCATTACCAAAATACCATTAGGCTACTGTATATATGTTGTCACTTTTTGTCACTCAGAAATCACAATAACAGTTAACCTACTGTATAATAAAGCAGATTATTTTCATGCATATATGGTTGATAAAAGTAAAATAAATTAAACTTTGGTATTGTTTCATGACTGTCTACTGTATTATCAAAGTTTTTATAGTACAACAGGCATAATGGTTTAATCTCACAAAAATACTCAATAAAACACAAATTTGTAAATTAAATAATATTCTTTATTTTTAATCATTTTTGTACTACCATACTGAATAAACAAATAGGTAAATTAGGAAAATGTAAATTTAAAAAGGGAGAAAATCAAACTGTGTAAGGAATATGATTGTAAAGAACTAAATATTAGTAAAAAAATATTTAATTTAGTATACTCTCACTAATTTAATCAATAGGTTTTTGGAAAAAAATCTTCAATTTATGTTTGCTTAATACGGTCTTTTGTGAATCCTGATGTCGGTTGATTGGTTTTCTGTACAAAGTGCATCTTGAATCAATTTATACTCTTCAAGGGATACTCCAAATTGTTGAATTAAATTATCCAACTCATTAACTTCAGTGTCACTATTGTTATCATTTTTGACCAAACCTGATTTAATGAAAACAGTTTTTATCTGTATTTGATTTGAGCTCTTTTAAAGCCAGCATATCCACAAAATTGCATCTAAAACAACAATATTTTTGCACAGTTCATCACAGGATGTAATGTCCTTCATTTTCGTCAAAATATATTTGAGAATTCTTTGTCTATAATAAACTTTGAAATTGTTTATGAATTCTTGATCTAGAAGTAAGCAACAGGAAGTGGTATTCGAGGGAAGAAACACTAATTTTATGTTGAGGTGCGATGTTGTATTGTCCAGAAATAAAATAAGATTCCTATTCTGCCATCCCATTTTACGATTAAAAGCCGTTAGCTATTCAGTCATAATATTTCTTGTCATCCATACTCCTTTCTTCAAGTATCATTTTATACCCAAGCGATCCAAATCAATTCCTTTAAAACATTTAGGCTTTGCAGCTTTTCCTATAATTGATAGTTTTTCAAAATCTCCTACCATATTTGTACAAAGCATTACAGCAAGTCTTTCCTTTGAAAATTTTCCTCCTGTACATTTTTCACCTTTTAAACTCATTTTTTTACTAGGTAAAACACGAAAAAATAGTCTAATCTCATCACAATTTAAAATGTATTTTTCTTCATAACCCTCGCACACCACAGATAATTTTGATTCTAGAACTAGATTTTCCTCCACTGATCCTGCTTCCCCACACACATTTCTGAATAATATTTTGTCTAGGACGGAATTTATCAAGCCAGCCAACTGATGTTTTAAAATCAATAACTCTATATTTTTGAGGTCATAACTCTTAAAGCTTTTTCCCGAATTAATGGGCCAGAGATTGGAATGTTATTAGATCGTGCCCTACAAAACCACTCATATATTAAGTTGTCTATGTTTATATATTTGCAGTTTCTGTTTTTGGAAACTATCGTTTTCTTTATAAATTTTTGTTTTCCGACCACGATTTGAGAATATTTTCTTTCTTTTTTAAAATTGAGACTGATATGGGTATTTCCAATGTTTAATTAATGTGTAGTGAAAAATCAGCTTAGAAACTAATATAACCAAAGTAGAAACACCGAGCATTTTGTTTGGAACTGACACAATACTAACGAATATCGTTGTCCGAGGATACTCGCAGTCTCGCACATTACCTCCTCCTTGTTCCTAGTTACGAGGATTTTGTCCGAGTATTTTAATACGAAACCGAGGATTTTGATACTCGGATGCACCGAGTATTTTAATTCAAACTCACACATCACTACTGTAATCAACTAATATTGTTTCTTTTCTGCAGGAATGGATTACAACTATCACGCGAGTTATGATTTAGTTTACATTAATGGAGATTGAACTTTTTTAAGGTATGTAAAACTTGAAATATTTATATATTTTGCAAAAAGAATTATTGTAAGTAATTATGTTATTTATACGTACCTCATAAAGTTTTAAATTATAGCGTAAATACGTAAGCAGTAATGCAGAAGTTGTAATTCCTCGGAATGAGTTTAGGTAGTCAAGTAGAATCTTCATATATGGCTCTGAAATATGGAAATTCATATCTATTGTATGAGCCATATTTTTCTCTTAAACTGGTTTCTAAGAAATAAGGGTACATCTTGTAATCATTTGCACGGTATAGTTATTGTCAGAAGATAATATATTATTTTTACTTCCATACGTATATAATAGTATAAAGAAAGTTATGTGACAGGTTAAAAAATTGGGGCAAACCATTTGTGTGAAACTTGTAAGCCTATTTAAAAATTTACCTTTTTACTTTACTTTCTCAATATACATTATAAAGAAAGACATCTTGATATTTAAATTATTATTATTATCTAAATTGTTAGCAGAGTTTTAATTATATATATATAAATATATAGGTCTATCAAATTCGAGCTCAATAAGGCATTTTAATTAATTATCCTAATCCATATAAAATTATTATTATTGTAAAGTCAAATGATCTTAAATTTCAAATCATTCACTTGTAATTTATATTATATTTCAAAATTTCTAATTAAATATATTTTATTGTTAAAATAAACTGTATTCTTTGACTCATTATCCTCTTTATTTCAACTGTTAGATGTGTTATCCTTGAATTATTCCTGCAAATAATTACATACATGGAATCTAAAATTGGAGTCCCTTCTAATTCTAGATATCTGATATTCCTTATATCCTCATTTCCTACCCTTCACTATGGCAACAATGGTACAATGATTTATGAATTTCCTTTATCTTAAAATGTATATAAAATTTTGAATTTCATTAATGCTTATTTTTACTGGATCATATTTATCGCTGATTCATATTATTTTGTTTAATTTATCCATTATTGATTTTAAAATTAAATATTTCCCCCATTATTCGTATACTTCAAATAATGTATTATATCAGTTCACTTCATGTAATTAGAAATCTAGTGGATCCGAGACGCTGTTGTGTTTCAACCTTCTGGTTTGACTATCCTAAATTTCAATGAACCTGAACAAATAATTCCTTCTATACAGTAATAGACCATGTGTTTTAAATATCTCCAACTCCAATTTTATTTTTGTTACCTCATTCTGTTCCTAATTTCCATAATTATTCAACAACATTTAACAATATTTGTGCAATTATTCCACCAACATTCAGCAACACATAAAAAATAGTCATTGGGCTTCTAGTTCTTTTTCTGGTCACTGTGTATGTAATTGCTGCAAAATTAATCAACTGTATCAACTTCACCTTTATTTCTATTGTAGTCTAATATAATGTCTGGTTTTTAGAATCGGGATCAACTTTTCTATCATCATGCATGGTACTAAGTAAAAGAGCGCACTTATTTTTACACGGAGTATACGAAACCAAAGTCTCGTCTTTTTGGGAACCAAAAAGGGATAATCCTACTTCTTTTTGTATGGAAAGTAGAAGTTCATTGGTAATTTCTTTTTTGATAGATTTTAATGTACCTACAATATTTACACCGTCGGACAAAAGTAATTTCGCCAAAGGATAAACTGGTGAACCAAGGTGTCTGTTGTCAGATTTCTACGTGAGCCTTTCCAGTTATTGATGGGACGATTGATAATCTGAATGCTTGAATTAGAAACTTCATAAGGACCTGGCGACTGAGTTTCACAGTAAATCTCAATCTCGAGTGTATAAAATGTGTGTAAATCAACAATTACAAATATTTTCATGCCATATTTAGCAGGTTTATTAGGAATACATTGATTAAAGGAACAACTCCCACCAAATGGTTCTAATTTTTAACCTATCTATAGATTTTCTCCTGGTGACAAATTGTAGAATATGTGGTTCTACAATTCTTTACAAAAGCTAATTGCCGCTACTTTATCTGTCTCCTGTCATGTCTTGTTATCAAATCTGATTGAATTGAGTAAAAACTTAAGTCTGTTTATCCCATCACACATTGTGTAAAATCTCTTATCTCAGTGCCATCATTACTCCAAGCTTCACTGAGATTCAGTTTAGAGGATTTTTTACATCCCAACAGGTATAATAAATATCCTGATAAACGCCATTTTCTTCTCTATTTGTATGTTTTACGTCTTTTTTAGAATTTTATTCCTTATTCTGGTATCTGCCTTCTGATCTATGCTTGTATATCACACTATTTGATTGATCATATCAATATTAACAATCTTTGAAAATGGTGAAATTTCATCACAAACACCTCTACAATTTGAGGGGAAAGGTAGAATTTTTTAAAGAATATTTTTACTAGGAGTTCATGAAAATTTACTCTGTATAGGAATTTTCTTCAATTTATGGATTTCTGATATTTCCTTTATATTATTAGTTTTTGTTTTATAAACAAATTTTATTTTTAAAAATCGTTCTCAGTAGACCCAAGAGCAACGTCATCAACTACTGTATCGTCTTCGATAACATCTATTTCAGAATCTGTATCGTGGTCACTTCCACATATTTTTCAATCTCACTAACTTGACTATTTCATTATATATATACAATCATCCTTGTCACAAAGTTCTTATAAAAGAGAATCGATACAATCATAATGAATTATATCTTTTCCTGATATAACAGCATGGGTGGTCCAGATGTCAATGAACAAAAACGTTAAAAACGCTAAATAAATAACACCCCTTACTTCACCAACTCTCACACTGTACTAACAAGACCCTAATAGTAGGGGAAAGAACCCACACTACTGTTGGAGAAGGAGAGGGAGACACCATTTTCTCATAATGGCATACCGAGTTCGCCAGCCCTAAAATCAATTTCAGATCAAACCTTACATGATAGGAAGAACTCACTTTCTGTTGATAAACAAACAGAAAGAGTCAACGACTGGACCAAAGAGTCTATAAACAGCTGATCTGGTATTGCACAGAGTAAAGAGTGAGATACAACCTTGTCATTCTACATAGAGGAAAAAATATCCTGTCAGATAGAACCATGTCAAATTAGTATCTCAGTTAATTCTAAATATATAACATAATTATTTAGTTTTCCATGTAGGCCAGATTAAGGAGAGTCAAATGAACCAAAAACCCATTTTGCCAAATTTGTCAGTTACAACCTTGTCAAACCAAGGTAGCGAAATGTAGCCATTTTATATTTCTCTGAATGATTAGTATTAAGTTAATGTGTTCATTTTGGTTTAATAGTATTTTTAATTTTGTTGCAGAGAGAATGACAGCTTTATCACATCAATGGTAAAATCAAAATAAAAAGTTATTGTGTTGAAAAAATATATATATATATATTTAATGTTTTAATTATATATTGAACAATATATTTTTTTATCATTAAAAATAAAATATGTAAATGAATATTTAAATAAATAATTTTATTTATCAGCTTACATTATTTTATTAAATATCTTTTCATGATTTTCAATAAGAATGTTTTACAGTGATCTTAAAGAAAGTTATTGGTAATTTTGTTGTAGAAGCACTACATAGAAATTTTTACTTGAGAAAGTTATTGCTTTACTTTGTTTATTATATTATATAGAGGAAAGCACTTAAGATGGAGATTGATTTTAACTGAGAAAGTTATCATTTGGTTTATTTTTTGGAAGAGTGCACCTCCTTGATGTACAAAATGATTACACATGAGTCGGATTTTATATGGTATCTATTTCTTAGTTGTTCTCATAGAGCGCATGTTACCTTAGAATGTTATAGAATAATTCTGGTAGATCGCAGCACCTCCTTGAAGATAAAAAATTATTTCATCAGAAAGTTATAAGCTTAGTTTATTTTCCTTAAGAGTGCAGCACTTCCTTAACATGAAAATTGATTTTAGTATTGATTGAAATAGGTTCTGTTAAATATTTAACTGACCGTTAAGTTTTTCTCATTGTAACAAGAAAATTTTCCTGTCTCGCTATGAAAACTTAACCACTGGTTAAATATTGAACGAGACATAAATTTTCTCAGTGAAACAGTACAAACTTAATTGACCATTAAGTTTTCTCAGTGAAACAAGAAACCTGTTATCCAGTGAATAGAAGTTGTTAGGAGGTCTATTGGTATTGAAATATTTACTGCAACTCTGACAATTGAATCACAGCAGCATTGACCTCTTTTAACATTATATTCTCCAGTTATTTTTAAGGAGTATCCTGGCAATTAAGATTGTCAATTTTGAGGTTATGTTTTCTTTAAGAGAGATGTTGTCTTCTCGACTGCTAGGTGCCCACCTTCCCACCCTATTAGACACTTTCTTATATACACAAAAAGACTAGTGGACGCTCTACAGTTCACTTTGTGAACTAACTTCCCCCTCCACCTTTCATTTAGATTGTCACAGTAAGAAACTAATTTATATTAGGATCAGCTGTGCTGTGTCAATCTAAATAAATAGTGGAGGGGGAAATTAGTTCACAAAGTGAACTGTAGAGCATCTACTAGTTTAGCAGTTGAGAAGACATCAATCTTAAAGAAACATAACCTCAAAATTGACATTATGTGGAAGAAGAACTGCGAAAAACACCTACATTATTTTAATAAAAAATATTTATGTAACAAACAATTCATTCATTTCTAAAGGCATAGAAAATATTGTTTTAAAATAATATACATGAAATATTAGCACTTGCAGTATTTTTTAACAACACTTTTTAGTCTTTTAATAACTTATGAAGTGCTTTTAATGCCGCTTGACTATCCGACATAATGCTAATTTTCTGTTTGCATTGAATTTTAGTGATCAGATGATTTGCCACCAAATGGATGGCATGTACCTCTGCTTGAAAGATGGTGGCGTCAGCACTGAGGGACACATGTCTTTTGAACCTTGATCCCACCACTCCTGCCCCACACCACCTTCCATTTTGGATCCGTCTGTGAACCACTTTTGGGAGTCCGCGGGCTCACATCCGTGCCTCCCGTCCATCCAGTCTTCCCTAATAGGAAGCGAACTTTGTATTTGTGATCATAAATCATTTTTACTTTCATCTGGTCACTTGCAGCAGCCATATCCAATAAAGGAGTGGCTCTGAGAATTTACAGATGTCCTTTAAGGTTTCCTACTTTAAAATGGTATTCCTCATGTAGTTTGAGGACCTGCTTCCTCCTTAATTGCAACCGGTAGGGGATCCAAGCCTAGAAGGATCTCCATCGCGGCAGTGGGTGTTGTTTTCATGACACCTATGATGTTTAGACATACTAGTCTTTGCACTTTAGCCAACTTTGCTTGTGCGGTACTTTGGTCTACCTTCCTCCACCAAACTGCTGATGCATAGAGGATAGCTCCGGGTGGTCTAGACCATGCCACTACAAGGTCAATGCTACTGGAACACTCCTTATGTTGGTTTTAAACTAAACAATTTCATGCATCTATAATATATAACATAACCATCCCCAACCTAACTTATTTGAGTTTTTGGTAAAAAAAAAAAAAAATAGATCAGATTTGTTGTAGCAAGACTCACCACAAAGAGGTTAAGTTATAATATATATAGCCTAATAAAATGTGTTTTACTATCCTCAACAACTTACTTATTCCTATTATAAAGTAACTAATAATCTGCTTTGTTGTTATAAATCTTTCAGAACTTTGATTACTCTGAAATGGAGCGAGATACGAAGCTCTAGTTTGTGCCATTTACTCTTTTTTAATAAGTTCCACCTACATTTACAAGTTTTAAAGAACCTTTACATTTAAGATTTTTAACCCTCTCCTCAATTCCCCCAAAATCACAGAGGGTCAGATATGTCAAAAAAATACATCCTGTTATGCACTACAAGATATATACAAAGCTCTGTTAATTTATTATAAACAATAAAATAATTAAATTGGGTTAATGGGATGTTTTGAACACTTTGTGTATATTATACTAAAATTCCAGTATTATTTTAATTAGTTCCAGTTTGATGTACAAAAAAGAGGGTCTTTTTGAAAGTACCATATTTTCTTCATTGTAAATTTTTTTGGAAATTATACATTTATAGATAAATAATTATATCAATAGAGTAAAAATCGAAAATTCACAACACAAAAGTGCCTAAATAATAATTAATAATTACGTTTAGATGTCGCCAAAGTTTAAGTAGTTGAATAGCAGCTGTTTGATCACCCGACATTCACGTTTGAATCCATCTATTGTTTGTATCATTTACTGTCAGCGGTACTTTGTGTATTTGAAATGAGTACAGAAGCTGAAGAACATTTAGGATCTAGAAGTTGGCAGATTACATAGGCTCAGTACTCAGTATCGTCATACGTCACTTTGAAGACATGTCAAGGTGAGATGCTACTGGGGACAAGTGCATACTTGCTGTAATCATCCAAATGATGCTGAACACTTTACTGTATGCTTTGGTCAAAAACTTCGCTTTTCATGTAATTTTAATTACTTAAAAAATAATATTAAATGTGATGTTGTATTTAGTAATTTTAATTCATTCTTTTTCTTCCAAATTAGGATACATGATTTTGGTCATTTCCATCCACGGAGTTTGTTTTTTGTTCAGGTCTTTATATTCTTCCAGAGAAGATTTCCATAAAATAGGACGCTCTCTTACTTCATTTAAGAAAATCGCGGTATGAAATTCCCCATCCAGTTCACTTTACAATTTCCAACACTTCTACTACAACACATAAAAAGCCAGTGAACTCCACTCAGCCCGCCACTAACTGAAGTTTGAGTACTGTACACTGCTCCATTTGCTTTCATGTTTTGACAAGATGCCAAGCGTTAGCATCACCGCTGCATTTGTTAGAAACTGTCATCACTACTAAATTGGACATGGAAGTGACACAAACCTGACACTAATGCGTTAGTCGATCTTGTATTGCTCCATTTACTCCAATGTGTCGTATAATCACGGTATCACCTTGACACACCGTCAAAGTGACGCATGACGCTGATGTGTACCAGCCCTTAGAAGTGAATTGAATGACAGTGACCTCAAATTTTTAGATTCATCCGAAAATGAACAATCTTATTTTGAATAAATTATGACACAGATTATGACCCAATTGGACTTTCAACTTCTAATAGTTTTCCAACTTTAAGTCATTTTGAAGCAAACATTAGGTCTGGTTTAATATCCCCAAGAATGGCATTTAATCTTTGATGTTAACAAAACGTACCTAGAAATTGCAGAACATATACTTCGAAAATGTGAAGCATTAGGACGTAGAAGACAACTGATCTTCGGCTCAGCTGCAATCTTTGAAGCGACAAGCAACCTAACTAGGAAAATCCTGACCCTAACCAAAGGAATAGACATGAGCTAGTTAGGAAATTTTAAGAAGTACATAAAAAGTCTTACAGTATGAAGTGTCTAGGGCGTAACGCCCACTTCTATATAATAATAATAATAAACTACATAGCATTCTTGTTGGTTTTCAGACAAATAGACTTTATAAAAACATTGTCCAACAATACTAAAAACAATCTATTGGTTTATTTTTTCCTGGGATTTATTATCTCTTGTAAAAGGGATCCTGCCTAAGGCCTGAGGTACGGAGCTACCAAGTTGGGTTAAATATTTTATGATTAGAAAAATCATAACTGCTCATGTGAAAATGAATACATGGAGATTTTAATCAAAACTTAGTTCAATGTGTCGGCTCTATGGAAACTTTATCTAAATGTATAAATAAATTGTAAATATAACTCTGTAGGTATACACAATTTCCCGTAATTAGTGTGAGAGGTGGTTTTGGTTGTCATCTTCCTCAAAATACAGGTTCAAGAGTTAACAATTGGGAAATACAATATCCGTGAAAAGTCAGTCAGGGTGTATTTCTATTTAGACCAAATTTTCCATGAACCTTAATATTACTTTAATTACTTTACATGATGTAGCCTCTGTTTCTGTTACATTGGTAAGTTATAAATCTTCATGTTCCATCAAAATTTGTTAGACCTGTGTTAACAACTCCATTAACAATTTTTTAATTTACTTATTTATTTTTTTAAAATCGATAATGCCCATATCAATTATTTAAAGATATTGGCGACCGATACCTTTTGAAAGGGTCTTTAGTGGCTAAATTTTAGACAAAATTATCAAAATAGTCAGAAAGTTTTGAAGGGTAATGTGAATGAATTGCAATAACTTATACAAAGCCTGGAGGACAACTATGAGTGAAAACTGTCATTTTTTGGTTTATAATTCCTACTAATTTTTTTAATAGTTTGGTTAAAGCAAATTTTGTGAATTTAGTCCGAGCTCTACTCTTGTAGAAGATGAATTTTATATTGTGAGAAATTTATCTTTTAGATTGTGGGAATAAATTGTAATTACATTTTTGGTTCCAACTGTCACCATTTCATGTATCACGACCTTGTTTAATTTGTCCATGCCAGTATGTGTGTTCATGTTCTCATATTTGTGGGGCCTTGTGTGTACATTTGCCTCCGTACTCTGGGTTCGCCACGAATTGAGGGACCATACACAAGGCCCATAGTTTTTAACTACAGAATTAAGTTATAAAATGAATAATAGACATGACTTTCAAAAATGCTTCACAACTGAGTTTTATGCACAATGGTGATTCTGGGGCCATCATGAACAAGGCTGTAATGTGCTAGACATTTCAGTTGTGGTGGAGGGTTATGGAACTACAAATAGGTTTGTATACCAATATGTCATGTACACTTTGAGGCGATGAGAAAGTTGTAAACTTGTGGTGTCCTTTTAAAAGTCATTTCCTGCTGCTACATCCGAAGTTGAAAATCGAGGAACTAGAATTATTTTATTCATCACCTATTGAATATAATTCAGATCACTATACTATGTCCCACGAATCATGCCCATTGAGTGGACAATAGCCTACAGCAAGTGTAGCACGTGGTTGTCAATTCGAACAGCTCCCACTTAAGGCTACGATGCTAATAGAGTTTCATAAATAAGTAGTTTTATTGTGTTTGCGTAGTTTTTTATGAGTTAAATGATAGATTTTTTTGGTTTCAATAATTTAAATATATGTTTAGTCTAAATGATACATTAATATTATGTCAGTGGTACTGACATTTATTTTAAAACTTTTTATTCCTTTAGTAGTAATTTTTAGTACCCCTGTAATATTAGTAATTACCCTGTACAAATATAAATATTATTTTTTAATTCAAGTTTTTATTTCAATTGAAGGAGAAGGATTTATTATATTTATTTATTTAGTCGGAAAAAATAGTATTTTCATTGAGAAATTTGTGATGAACTGTTTACAAGGAAGGAAAGCAGCTATGAGTGAAGTTTGCTTTTAAATTATGCTCTTTGCAACTGTGATGAAAATTGAAATGCACTATCTATGATTTTTTTCGAGCGCCTTAAAGGATTGTAATTGCAGAAGAATCGCGTTCCCAAACGCTGTCAGAGCGGGGAAAAGAGGTGGCAACCCTGCATGGCCCCTACTGGTTTCTTCAAGGTCAGGCTGTCTACTGGTGTTCCCCTCAACAGACTTAACTCTTGAAGGTTTGGATAACTTTTATTCTAATGTCGATCCTAATTGTGTGAAGTTTTTATTCTTCAATGTTCATAATTTCTGGTACTGTAGAGAATAGTTTTTTTTAGTTATACGACTTTAAATTAAAAAAAAAAAAATTATCTATCTTATTGTCATAAAATAAGTCTCTATAACAACCGATATTATACAATTCTAACTTATATAATGAATAGAGAATATTTATGTATGGCATGAAACATCTACATCGATATATATATATATATATATATATATATATATATATATATATATATATATATATATCTTTATATAAAGTATTAGTTCTGAGTTTAACTAAGCCAAACAAATATATAATATCTGTCAACTTATTTAGTTTTATTTATTCATTTAACGACCTAAAACAGTGCAACAGATTTTGATCAAATTTAGTAAGTAATATAACTGAGAGTATGTTGTTGTATTGAGTGGTCAGAATTTAATTTTCTTTATGCATTTTTCTTGTCTCACGGAGACATTTAAAATAAAGTATCACAAGTCTATACATGCTATTTTAAATTTTTGAACACCCCTCCTCCATCCCTTAGTAATTAAAATAACCTAATCCATCACTTTTTTTATGTTGCCCCTCTTACCTAAAGAGATTGCATCAAACAAAATTCAAATAATAAGAAAGGGGAAGTTTCTTATCAGCGTATAGTAAGGTAAAGTATTGACAGGTCAAATAAGTAGTTTGGGGAATGATATTTCTCTGCATTGGTAGTGCATTATGCTGTGGGTCAATTTTAATTAAATTTTGTTATATGAGTAAATTTTGTATATATCTCATATTTTGTTTACTTCTTTTTATTTGATAACGCAAAAATGCGGCTTATTTGTTAACGGAGAAAAACACGAAATTGTAATTTTGTAAAAATTGTCTCAAATGATACAGTATAACTTTTTTTAGTTATTATATTAATAATATTATCCAAGTTGGGTCTTCCTCTAGCACGTTACCTTAACTTTAAAATGGTTAACTATTGAATAACAACTCAATTCTTTAAATTACTCTTTACTCTCGGGTCTTATTAAGGTTTGGGCTTTTTAAATGTGCAATTATTATACAATTCAGGCCCGATTCTATAACTGGGCTACATGGGCACTTGCCCAGGGGCGCAAGCGTACTAGGGGCGCAAGGGTTTTGGGTCATAAAAAAATTTTTTAATTGAAAAAATTTCAACCATATTAAGGCAGTATATGTCGATAAAAGTTTATAAATTTAAAAAAACTATTAAAAATTATAGAGCTGAAAAATCAAAATTTTAAGGTAGCACAACCATTCTTCAGATCTTTTTGAACAATTTGGTAACATTTCTATGCTATCGGTTAGAAAATAGCGTCCGAAATAGAAAACTCGTTTTGCCCCCTCTTCACCCGCGCATCGCAAAAATCACCTCGTTTCGTATAACTTCATTCATAAAATCGTTCTACAATAAAAGACGAAAAGCTGAATAGCTTAATGCTGTTATGTACGCAGAATGATATTACACTGAAGCTTGACTTCAAAGATATAATTGATAGTTTTGCTACATCAAAGATCAGTAGGAAAAAAAGCAATAATGTAAATAGGATATAAGGAGAAAGTATGAGGAATATGTATAAATATATATATATATATATATATATATATATATATATATAAAGTATAGTTATAAGAGAAAGAAAGTATAAAGGAAATAAGAGATATTATGGTTGAAGTATTAAAGTTGTTTTACAAGACTCAATTAAAAAGTGAACATACAGTTGAAATAAAATGAGCTATGGTTATGTAGGTCTATAGAAATAAACGTTTGAAATAATTAAGAACTATTTTTTAGGGTGGGTGGTTCGTGATACTGTAAAATACAAGGTTGTTATGTTGTGACGTCAATCATAACACCTACGCCTGTAATTGCAGTGGCCTAATAATACTTGCAAGTTTTTACAGTAACCGGTTGCCAGTCCGGGACACGGCGGGTCCATAGGTGTTGGATAATGGAAAGACTTACCGACTCACCAATAAAAGGAGTTCGGTGGAGTTAAGAGAGAAATCCCTCCCGAACCAAAACTGGCAAAGATGAATTAATCGGGGGGGGCATCTCTTTAATTTGCCCAGGGGCGCTACAAGGGTTAAAATCGGGCCTGATACAATTATGGACATATATCTTAAAATTCACAAATCGGCTTATACTATCAATATTAAAAGTTCAATTTTTTGATATTAATAAAATCTATATATTTACTTAACACGTTCGCTACCGACTCAAATTTTGGACTTTCAGTATAGACCGACGTCACGTATTTGTGACACGCTGATTTTGCGTGTAGACCGACGTCACACATGTGTGACGCTTGGGGCGCTAACCACAGCCCGACGTCACATATTTGTGACTCGAGCTCATTGTTACTAAATAGGCTCTGGTTGCCAATTGGTGTATTTGATCGTCTTTATAACTACGTAATGGGCTACAGGAATGTCTGTCACATATATATGTCGCGTGATCTAAGGATGGGACTTTTTGTTTTGACTCCAGAGGAGTGTTGGCCAACCTGTTGTTTACATCACTCTCAACCTTACAGACTCTGGTTCAGTTGTGTCAACCCTCTGTGATCAGTTTGTTTGTGAGATTATAAACTGTTTATTGAGTGTTGTGGAGATGGGTGACGAACAGAGGTCGCGGAAAGTGAGGAAGAGGAGTGATTATATGACTGAAAGCGAGATTGACCGTGTGATAGACGATGGAGATGCAAGTGATGTGAGTTTATTTAGCAGTGATGGCGAATCTGAATATCTACCTAGCTCTGACTATGACCACGAGGATTCATCTAGTAATGGTGAGCATTCTGACCCTACAGATCACTGTTTTGACATAGGCCTAAACCAAAATAACCCTCTACTAGACGGTATTGAAGATGTACTCGAACAAATTGAAGATTTGGGGATTATTAACCAAATAAACCTATTGGTTGATGATGAGGTTGAAGTTCCGTTTGAAAACATAATTGAAGAATCTATGGACTTAGGAAGTATTGAAAATGATCCTAATGTATTATTTGTTGTATCAAACATTCATTCTGAGTATCAGGCTCAACAAAACGTATGGACTGATACAAACAATGAGCCCGAAATCTACGAATTCATAGGAAAAGAAGAGGTACATATAAATTCAACTGACCCTATTGAAACATTTAACAGTTTATTTGACGAAAGCCTTTTGAATAAAATTGTTGCTTGGATAAATGTTCGTGCCCTAAACCTCCAGGGAACTCCCACAACAAAACATTCAAACATGCGGTGGTGGAAACCTATAACACTAGATGAACTGAAGAAATTTTTAGGACTATGTATGCTCATGGGCAACCTGGATTTTCCGAGTATGAAGCATTGCTGGTCAACCTCAGAGCTCTATGAACATTCCATTTTTGGAAAGACAATGTCTAGGAACAGGTTTGAGGCAATCCTTAGATGCCTATGTTTTTATGATCCCGAGGTTGATTGTACAGCTGGCAAACTCCACAAAATCAACAATGTTTTGAAACATTTGCTGGATAATTTCAAAGAAGTCTACAGTCCTGGAATAAACTTATCGCTTGATGAAGCGATGGTACTGTGGCGCGGTAGATTGTCATTTCGACAATATATCAAAAATAAACGCCACAAATATGGCATAAAACTTTATGAACTCTGTACGCCAGATGGTTATATTCTGAATATTCTCATCTACACTGGCAAAGGAACTATATCAGATCCAGTTAAAGGTCACACCTTTGAAGTTGTGACTCATTTGATGCAAGATTACATGGGCAAAGGCCATGCTTTGTACCTTGATAACTTTTACAATAGTGTGGACCTTACAGAGCACCTGATGGAAAATAAGACAAATTGTTGTGGCACTCTGCAGACTAATCGTGCTGGAAACCCACAGATGGTTGTCAATGCTAAGCTCAAGAAGGGTGAATGCCATAAGCCGCCAAAAAGGGAGCATCACAGTAATGAAGTGGAAAGATAAGCGGTATGTTTTGACCATATCCACAACCCATGGACTGGGAACTGAAGAGACAACTAACAGAAGAGGTCAAATTGTAACCAAACCCTCTATGGTGATCGCATATAACAAAAATATGAGCGGCATAGATAGGGCAGACCAGATGATTTCATATTATACTACACCAAGGAAGTCACTTCGTTGGTATATCAAAATTTTTTTCCATCTTCTCGACGCAGCTCTCTGGAATAGTAACTACATTGTGAACAGGAATTTGGGAAGAAAAATTACCTACTTGGAATTCAGGGACTGTATCATTGCCCACTTTCTTCAGGTGCAGCCAACACCACGACGCCCCGTCCGCCCTAAGCGCGATCTAGATCACAAACTAATAAAGGGGGACCGAAGAGTAAGATGTCGCCAGTGCTTCCAAAAAGAGAAAAGACGTAAAGCAACGAGTTACTACTGCCTGTCATGCACAGACAACAATGGAAGCCACGTAGGACTGTGCCCAGCCCCGTGTTTTGCAGACTGGCATAAGGAGTAGTTCAGCACCGTGTTTTGCCTTCCTTTTATAAAATTATCTTTTTGACACTAACCTACAAGTTATTATTCAGAAATTGTTTCATGTCTCATGTGTTCATAATATTGGATTCTGTTATTTTTTTTATCATTCATCAATACTCAGAAGGCCTAGCTAAGCCTGTATGTTTTTTACCATTCAACAAACCTAAATGTGATTTTATGCAATCTATAGCATACCTTTTTCAACTAAGGATTTGTTTCATATTTTATGTGTTCAGAATATTAGGTTCTGTTTTTATCATTCAACAAAACTAAGTATGTAGGTTTTTATTATTCAACAAACCTAAGTGTGTTTTTATGTAACTTTTTTTCCCCTTTTTTTTTAGCATTACCTTATCAAATGTTTTTGCCTTACTAATTTACATGTTTATTAAGAATTTGTTCCATTTTTATCATTCAATAAACCTAAGTTGAACTAAAGAGAGTTGATTTATTCCGTTTACCTAAAGAAAAAAACATAAATTTGGATAAAATCGTATATTTTAAATGAGTCACATATGAGTGACGGACGGTCTGCAGCAAAAAGTCATCATTAGAAAAACGCTGTGGACCGACGTCACAAATGTGTGACGCAAAAAAAATTCCACAAAAATGCACAACTGTTACTTACACAGTGTTTCAGGCACTTTTAAAATATTGTTTGAGTAAAATAAACATTAAAACATAACAAAATATATTTGGTCTAGGGATTTGTTACTTTGTAATTCCACTGGTCTATACCGAAAGCATATGTTTTACAATCGGTCCGCTATGGACACCCGTGCGTCACACATACGTGACGGTCGGTAGCGAACGTGTTAAGTCCAAATGAATGATGTTGAAAGGTGTTTAAATATCTATTCTTGAAGATAATTTAAAAGGTTTGGTACTACCTCAGACTGCTTTCTTAATACTAGCAATAACTCTTGTAGTTTATTATTTATTCTTCTGATATGTTTGTATTATTATATTATTGAACTTTTCTATAAAATCTTTCTTTTAAATTTGCTGAATAACGAAAATAGGTCTTGCCTAACTGGAATTTTTTTTGAACTGCCATTATTTTTTTTAACAACCCGGGCTACAATGCAATATGGTATATTTTCCGCAATCGGCTTTACATATGGCCGTGCACTCAAACATATCAAATATTTTAAAAAAAGTCCTTTAATAGTCGTTTTAAATGGTATATTTCCGTTATTTATAGTTTGTAGACACATCTGTAGTTAAAATTGTTTTAATTCATACACATTCACTTTTTATATATTTATGTTTTTTATACATCACTGCTTAGATTTCAACGATAGTTCTAACTATCGCCGCCAGTTTGCACTGTTTCACTTTATTGTAATTCGTTGTAAACACAAAAACTAACCTAATTTATCCTATTCGATCAGTTTGTTATTTAAATTAACTAATACACAATAGATATTGAATTTGAATTAAAAATAATTATCTAAACATGAAATAAATTACAAAAGAATAGTGAAATGTTCTTACTCAATCATTTTAGGTTATTAAGTAAAGTTGCTGTTATTATTATTGTTTTTAAAATGGTAAGTTTTATTTAAATTAGCTGTAGTTATTATAATATGTGCTTTATAATAATGTATTTAAAATTTCCAAAATCTAGAAGTTAATTAAATTATTAGGCTAGAACGAATTTTGAAGTTATTACATTTAGGCTTTAACACTTACAAGGAAACATCGGTCAAATTGACCGATTGGGAATTTTACGTTCAAATAATGGCTACACTGTTTGGCCTTGACGGCTGACGGCCAGTGTACCTTCCCCCCTCCCCTCCTAGACAACCCTAACCACATTATCGAATAGTTCCTTTCACAGTGTCGTTCGCTGTTGACATATTTTTATCGTCTGCCCGGTCAAATATACCGTATGTTTCTTTTACCGTAGTTTGGTCATCGGTCAAATGTACCGTATGTTTCTGTTGACGTTGTAGTATATTTTTCGTGTATATAACACTGATTGACATTTTGTTTACTTATTCTTTTTTTAGTGTGTATATTTATTGTTTTTTGTGTATAAAATGGATAAACCTAGTACAAGTCAAACTGTACATATGCAGGACGCAGATTTTAGTGATAAAATTCGAAATATGTTGGACTCTGTGGCTCTTGATGATTTATCTGATGACGATTTCAGTGTTTTTGATGATTCAGACGATGACCCTGATTATTTACTGCCTAATGAAGAAGAAAGTGAAGATGATTCAACAGATGAAGACAACGATTTGCTTGAAGAAGACAATGAAGACGTAAATATAAGAAACATGGTAGCTGAAAACGTACCCCTTCCAGAGTATTTCTTTGAAAGACAGAGGAAGAATGAAATTGGCCCTCCAAACGCATGGAGAAGTGCTCCCCCTCCAACAAACGTCAGAACACCTGCCCGTAATATACTACGAACTGGGTTGCCAGGAATAAGAGGTCCTGCAAGGGCCTTAGGCAATAGACCACGTCAAGATGAAGTATGGAAGCTGTTTTTTGATGAATACATTATTTCCAAAATAGTAAAAAACACAAACGTAAAACTGACAACTGCCAGACATAATCTTGCACTTGGAACAAATCGAAGCAACTATAGAAACACTAATGTTGAAGAGGTGAATGCTCTCATCGGGCTGCTGTTAGTATCTTCAGTATTGAGATCAAATGATGAAAAATTAGAATCTTTATTTACCAAAGATGAGTTTAGCCGGCCGATTTTCCGAGCCACAATGTCAGTAAAACGTTTCACCATTTTAGTGGGTAGTTTGAGATTTGATGACACACAAACACGTGCTCAAAGGAAAATAAATGATAAAACTGCTGCTATCTCCGAGATATTTTCTAAATTCATTTTCAACAGCCAGGCAGTGTACTGTCCGTCAGGGTTTGTCACCATCGATGAGATGCTGGTCCCCTTTAGAGGGCGCTGTTCATTCAGGGTCTACATGCCCAAGAAGCCTAAGAAGTATGGAGTGAAAGTGCTGTGCTTGGCGGATGCTAAGACATCTTATCTTTTCAACGGATATATATATACACTGGTAAAGGAAGTGATGGGTTTGGATTGACAGAAAAAGAAAAGGAGTTGAGTGTACCAACACAGTCTCTGATAAAACTCTGTAAGCCGATTCAAGGTAGCAACCGCAATGTGACGGCAGACAATTGGTTTTCGTCAGTGGATGGTGTTCATGAGTTGGAAAAAAGGAAATTGACATACGTAGGAACTTTACGAAAGGACAAGCGTGCCATTCCAATAGAGTTTCTTCCAAACAATGATAGACCAATTGTCTCCACACTATATGGATTTAGGGGAAATATGACTATTCTTTCGTTTGTGCCTAAGAAAAACAGAGCTGTGTGCCTCATTTCATCAATGCACAACACTATTGATACAAATCAAACTAAGAAGAAACCTGAAATTATCGCTTTCTACAACACCAACAAATGCGGCGTCGACTTACTCGACATGAAGTGCGCAGTATTTTCATCGAGTAGAAAAACTCGACGTTGGCCCCTGGCAATTTTCTATAGGCTTGTGAACATAGGGAGTGTGAACTCTTTTATTGTTTACATGAGTTACACAGGATCCACGATGGTGTCAAGGTTTGAATTTATCAAGAGCCTTAGTCATGAACTTATTGTTCCTCATCTTCAGAGAAGACTTGCCGAAACCCCTAACCTTCCACGGGATCTGAAGATCAACATCACCAAAATCTTGGGAAATGATATCCTTCCAGCTGCTGCAGAAGTGCCTGATGATCGACTAGAGAAACGGAAAACATGTGCCAAGTGCCCACCGGGAAGTGACCGCAAAACTCAGAACAAGTGTATAAAGTGCAATAGCGCCATTTGTGGACAGTGTCTGCGACGAGTGTGTATTGATTGTGCTCAAGAATACATGTAAATACAGAAAATGACTTGTAAGAAGCTGACGTCGCTATATAGTTCAAATGTAAGAAAATAATAATTAGTAATAATTTTTTTTCATAATATAATGTAGATAAATAGGTTTATAAGTAATTTATAGTTTTCTTTTCTTCAAAAGTATCAATAACACTAAAGTAACATTTCAACGTATAATTTCAAAATTTATATTATCTTAAAATTCTTACAATTATCAAATTTGGTTAAAATACATTTTTTTTGTCATACCAATGATTGTACAATTATTTATAATCCTTGTAAACTAACATAACCCAACCAACAAAAAATAATAGGCCTATATTACCACAATCGGTCAAAATGACCGGATGTTTCCTTTAGCGTTATGAAAAACATGTTTCCTTGTAAGTGTTAACATGCATCTAAGATCTCACTTTTCTTTTGACCACAAATCCCTCAACCCATCATCAATTCATACGGTTTATTTATTATAAATGTTACAACGACTAATATCAAATTTTACTGAAAAGTAGCCCTAAAGTAACCAAACAAAATGTCTTGGTTGCAACCTCTCCGAAAAAAAAAGGACATTAGGTTATAAAATGTGTAATTTCATAATGTTCTACACATTGTTCAAATTTTGGTGAAACGTAAAGATTAATGACTCAAACCAGTGTTAAAAATTGAAAATAATAGAAGATTACTGTTAAGAAATAATTTAAAAAACACGAAAACTAACCTTTGTGACAAGTTTGTCATAAGTGAAGTTTAGACATTATTGAAATAAGCAAAACAAGGATTTCCCGGACCACAATAACAAGAAACAAAATTAAGACTGTAATAAATCCAATATGTTTATTATATTACCCTTATGTACATTTCAGTTTCTGAAGATGATGACTATGTCATTGAAATATTGGATTTATTACAGTCTTAGTTCTGTTTCTTGTTTTTGTGGTTCCGGGAAGCCTTGTTTTTCTTATGAATATCGACACATGGCTCCTTGTACATTTAAATACATAAATATTGTATAAAATATTTTACAAAATATAAGTTAGCATCCATGATTGGTTTTCACTTTTTTACTGTATTATTTTCACATTATTAGCAACAAGTAGTTTTGTTTGGTTAGACTGAGAATGGATGTGTGAGAGAGTTTGTGCCATGTTTTCTGCACAGTTTAGTTCTATACCAATAGACCCGAGAAAGTATAGTTTAAAAAAAGAACACAGGCAGACAGTCAGTATTCAAACCTTATAATTTCAGGTCTGTTCATCTGTCAGTTTATAAGTCGCAACTCACCTACACAACAAGATGATAGAGAGGGGAGAATGATATCTGATACTTTAAATTGGCCTAGTGCCAACATATTAATTTTTTCATCAAATAAACATTCGTAATCAGAATAATTTGTAGTTTTATTTGATACCCACGCAGTTATCACAAAACAAATTTTTTCAAGTTGATAGTTTTTTGCCCCTTAACTATCCTAAGGTAATTTTTGCTTTGTCACCGCTATATTTTTTCTATATGTGGGATAATACAAAAAATATAAATGCAAAGTTTGACAAATATAGAATTTATTGTTTTGTCTGTGTAGATGGGTTGCGATTTACAGACAGACCAACTGACACAGAGTGCGTGAAATTTTAAAGGTCTTTAATTTTATTTATTGCCCCTAAAAAAATAATTTAAAAAGTCCTGAGATATGGCTGAAATGTGCCAATATATCAAATTTGATTAAAATCGGTTTGCATGTTGGGATTGTGGAGCACTACAGACATCATTCTAAAAACCCCTTTTTTAGACTCAAGGGGACATCTAAAAAGATTTTTCCACAAAAACTCGATTTCGACTCTTTTGATGCATCATATAACTTCATTACATATGTGTAAGAAAAAATATTTTAAAAATCATCCTTTTTCAATTATTATTTAAATAATTAAGTATTTATACTCATGTTTCTTGTTACATGGCCCATGCAAATGATTTGGGAAACATTCCTTTATTTTTGATCACTGGTTTCATCTACATACTCACTGATCCAGACGTGGTTCCTGCTTTAATGCTCTTCCGCATCTACACTTTGGCTCGTATCTTGCACACTTTTGTCTACGCCATCTACGTCATAAGGCAACCTGCTAGAACACTCTGCTTTGCTGTTGGTGCCATCGTTAATATCATAATGGTTGTGTTCATTTTTATCAATTTCCATCAATTTTAAATAATATTCTGAATGTTTAAAAACTTTTACAGCAAGCTCTCTGTCGACTAGCTATGCAAGGGTTTAAGATACAAAAAAGAATAATATTTCGCTCAGTTTAATCTGTCCTGATTTTATTGGGAAAATTACAAAAATAATATTTTCCACTCTTTGTATTTCTTACAGTAAAAGAACGCTAGTAACAGAAATGAAAGCTAAACAAAAAATGCAATTATTTTGATTAAATAAAAACTGGTACAAATCAAACTCATCATATAGTAATTGAAATAAGACAGATGACTAAATCAATTCTTAACTATCATGTTGTACAATTTGATTTTCGATATAAACTCAATTTTTGACCTGTAATGTGATACTGTATCCCCTGATTTAATTATCATTGATTAATGCATAGCAAATTTAAAGACGTATTCACTTCAAAACAAATGCTATTTCTCTTTTCACTATTTGAACTTACGCAAATTGATATAGGAAAAAGTTTACTTATCATTGTAAATATTACCAGTTCACTTTACGTGTTGGGGGGGGGGGAGCAGTTCTATATTGTATGATTCGTAGTTGGACATATGACTTTTTATTTCAGTTCAGTTTTTATTTTTGTTTTTCAGTTAAGAGGTTTGGTTGTTTTCAGAATCTCCCATATTTAAATAAAATTATAATAAGTGTTGCAAAGTCAATTATATAATAATGCAATCAATTCTCTTCTCTTGGAAGTTAAAATGGTTCTCTGTTACATTAAAAATATTGATTTATATCTTTTAAAAATGAATTCAAATTTGTCTGTAAACACATATATATTCTAGGGAGATGAGTATGGATAAGATTTGGTCCACTAGTGGTACCATGCCCTCCGTTTCTGTAGTAATACGTCTACTATCCACTCTGTCAACACTTCCAGTGTTGACTCGATCAAATCGGTTTATATGTAGACCTATTAATGTATTATTTATATAAACAGGAGAATTATATATATATATATTTACAATAAAGAATTAATTATTTGGTAATTATTTATTAAAAAAAAAAAAAGAAAAAAACAGAGGAACTCATTCCAAAGCAAATTTTATTTTTGTAAGCTTCAGAAATTGAATTGTAACATTGTTAAATTGTGACAGTAAGGTCTAAGACTGGCTTCCCACTACAGCAATAAGATATTTATCGAACTGTCATTGTGATGTGCTACTTTTATCTTATGATCAATTTGCTAATCACCACAACAAATAGGATCTGTTGGCAGGAATTTTTCAAGTCAGTTCATCTGTTATATTAAAAATCTCTACCAGTGAATGACTTTTTCGTGATGTGTTGATATTTGAAAAACAGGAAAAAGGAGGTTTTGGGTTCATACCTATAATTCAATGCTATAACATAATTCCGCAGTAGTTGCAAGTGAACCATCTCTATACGAAAAGAAATTGAATGAATTTTATAGGAAGGACCCAGAAAGTTACCATTTTATTACAACTCATGATATACCTTGTAAAATATGAATTTTCACTTAACGTCTGAACCTATCACATCAGTTTTATGGTAGTCTTTCAATGGTTATTTTCCAACACTATTAATTGATGAAATTAACAAACTTGAATCTTCAACATTACTTGTACCTCCAAACATCTTGTCACTTTGAATTTCCGAGCGATACTATGCAAAGATATAGGCAGAGCATGTCGTCTTATGCATTTATCTTACAGTAGATGTCATTATTTTACATGTGTACACGAGTTTAACCACTACTACACGATTTAACAAAAACTAGTGATACCTATCTTATAACATAGTTATATTGTATCGTTTAACTTTAAGATATGTATCATATCTCTCTAGTGTGCTACTGAGCTAAATAAAATAATTCTAATTATATTTAAATAAACTATGAACAAAATATATTTAAAAAATTTATTATAAAAATACTAAATAATCTATATATTGGTTTTAAAAAATAGTCAAACTTTGTTGTTTGTGTCAAACCTATGTGTGTCACTAGAAAACTGTTACAAAAATCTGTTTAAGACCAAATCAAAATTTTGATATTTTTTCTCACATCTGATTTTTGTTCATAAGTTTCTACGTGTTTTTTTTCTTATTTAACTGATCCATATACTGCCTCAATAACATCTTCCACAGTTGAGTATAGATTGGAGCTTGTTAAACAAACATGTATATTATAACAATGATCTAATGTTCAACGCCTTACATTTATTTATAAGACATAAAGCAAGTATTTTCTCATATCTTAGATTTTTTTAAATAATATTGTGTAATGTCTTTAAATGTATGATAGAATAAGACAAAGCAATTCATGTACTGTATTAAGAAATAGTTTGTAATACATTTTCATACAAAATAAATTTTTCTATTTTTATTTACCTCTTTCTTATATTCTTCTTGTAATGACTGAAGTATACATTTCAATTGGAATAGAGGACTCGAGTTCAACTGGAATAACCAACTCATTGTTTGTTACTTATGCTTTTATGAAAAGTCCTAAGAAATCACAATTAAGAACTTCAAGATCTTTACAGAGGCTGCAAAATGGTCATGGTTTTAAGTTGTATCGCTCAGGACTTGTTCATGGTTTGTTGGAGAGTGCCTCCAGTTTTATGAAATTGTGAACAAACGCAGATAACGAAATATAGTTTTAATGAAGGTATTGTGGTCTGTCAATAATTTCAAGTTAAGTGGTGCTATAAACCATCACAATTGTGTTTATTATTTACTGTATAACAATTGAAAAGCAACTTAACCAGCTGGAAGCCATAGTTTTGGGTAGCATGAACTGCGATGGTGTTTTTGCTTAGTATTTTTTTATGACACGGTCAATTGTAATGTGTACAAAAACATGTTAATGAACACTGATATCTTTCAAATTAAACAGTACTATGTCTATGATGTTAAAAAATTGTATACTTCAGAATTTGTGGTTAATGACCATATATTACACGAAATGAATATTTCCTTAAAATTTGAAAACAATTACGATTCAATTTTGCTCAATTGTAGCCTGTAAGAACCCAAACAAGATGTATTGTTTGCCATCTCTCCAAAATTAACAGTGATTTAGTGGAAAAAACAATAAATATCAGCTTTAAGGCTGTTAAAAAAATTATTGAAATGAGGAGATAATGATCCAAAGCCAAGTGAAAATTACAAGTAAAAAAATATTATTTTGATTAACTGTTATGGAGTATGAGTGGGAAAGCTTGTGAAATGTTTTAGCACCGGTTATTATTTGACTTAACGTGCAAGTAGAACAAATATAGATAGGAGTAATTAAAACCATTGTTACAAACTAAAGCAATGTTTTTTATATTGGCATTCCATTGAAACATTAATTTAATAAAATTATCATGTTTTGACATAACTTTTTAATTACATTTTGTCACTTACAGTTCAATGACACATGAATTTTATACAATGGTATTTAATAATTTATAGTATATTTTATTTACTTTTTAAAAAGCTGAAATAACAATGCTGATATGAAAGTCATGCATATTTAAATACATTGACAAATGATGTTATAGCCCTGTTACCCAGGCAACGGAATATTTGACACATTCACTAAATTAAGTAAAGTGAAGTTTAATAATACTTAGTGATTATAACTTGGTTATATTTAATCATACAAATTTGTTCAGGGTTGATATTGATGCTCAAGACAAAGTTATGTCCCTTCACTTTCTTTGTAGAAAAAAACCATAAACATCTTGGTTACGATTCCAATAATTTCATTTAAATAAAATAATTCATAAAATCAATAAAATGCCGTAAAAAAAATTTTAAATAATTAAATGTTAAATAACTATATTTTTATGAAATGTAACATATTTCAACATAAGTACAAAGTATACATCTTGGCATTATGTACTATAACATTACGTATGAAAAACTACATATGATCTCCATGACTTGTTCTGTATGTTGTAAATCCTTCAATGCAGTAAATATTTTATGTTTTCTCAACATTTATAATACAAAAATAATTTTAAACTTCTACAAAAATGAGTTTACTGTTATCTTATTTACTAGAATGATTCATCTCTCTTGTGTGTACTTTTATATGTTTAGTAAGAGTACCTCTGTCAGCAAACTTTGAATCACATAATGTGCAGTTAAAAGGTTTCTCTCCCGTGTGTACTCTCATGTGTCTAGTAAGATAACCTCTTCGTGCAAACTTTGAATCACATAATGTGCAGTTGTAAGGTTTCTCTCCTGTGTGTACTCTCATATGTGTAGTAAGATGACATCTTCGTGCAAACTTTGAATCACATAATGTGCAGTTGTAAGGTTTCTCTCCTGTGTGTACTCTCATGTGTCTAGTAAGATGACCTCTTTGTGCAAACTTTGAATCACATAATGTGCAGTTATAAGGTTTATCTCCTGTGTGTGCTCTCATATGACTAGTAAGATGATGACTTTGTACAAACTTTGAATCACATAATGTGCAGTTAAAAGGTTTCTCTCCTGTGTGTACTCTCATATGTCCAACAAGTGCACCTCTTTGTGCAAACTTTGAATCACATAATGTGCAGTTATAAGGTTTATCTCCTGTGTGTACTCTCATATGTTTAGTAAGACGACCTCTTTCAGCAAACTTTGAATCACATAATGTGCAGTTGTAAGGTTTCTCTCCTGTGTGTACTCTCATATGTGTAGTAAGATGACATCTTCGTGTAAACTTTGAATCACATAATGTGCAGTTGTAAGGTTTCGCTCCTGTGTGTACTCTCATATGTTTAGTAAGATTACATCTTTCAGCAAACTTTGAATCACATAATGTGCAGTTGTAAGGTTTCTCTCCTGTGTGTACTCTCATATGTCTAGTAAGATGACCTCTTCCTGCAAACTTTGAATAACATAATGTGCAGTTGTAAGGTTTCTCTCCTGTGTGTACTCTCATATGACTAGTAAGATTACCTCTTTCAGCAAACTTTGAATCACATAATGTGCAGTTGTAAGGTTTCTCTCCTGTGTGTACTCTCATATGTATAGTAAGAAGACTTCTACGTGCAAACTTTGAATCACATAATGTGCAGTTGTAAGGTTTCTCTCCTGTGTGTACTCTCATATGTGTAGTAAGATGACTTCTATGTGCAAACTTTGAATCACATAATGTGCAGTTGTAAGGTTTCTCTCCTGTGTGTACTTTCATATGACTAGTAAGATGACCTCTTTGGACAAACTTTGAATCACACAATGTGCAGTTAAAAGGTTTCTCTCCTGTGTGTACTCTCATATGTGTAGTAAGAGTACCTCTATGTGCGAACTTTGAATCACATAATGTGCAGTTATGAGGTTTCTCTCCTGTGTGTACTCTCATATGTCTAGTAAGATGACCCCTTTGTGCAAACTTTGAATCACATAATGTGCAGTTGTAAGGTTTATCTCCTGTCTGTACTCTCATATGTTTAATAACATTATGCTTTGTTGTAAACTTTAAACCACACAATGTGTATTGCTGAACTTCCTCTCTTAAAATATCTGTACTTTGTAATTTAAGAAAATTAGAACAAATTAATTTATCATAACTATAGTTAAAGTTACATTGTTTCCGATTTATACAATTATTACTGTCAGTTTGATCTATAGATGTAAACAAGTCACTGTGTGGATTTAAATGTAGTTCAAGTTGAAACTTTGAGCTCGAACTGAAAATGCAGTAATTACAGAAGTACAAATTAAACATTTCATTCTCTGCTGACATTAGATTTGATGTTTCTTCTTCTTTGAATTGGTTAGTTGTTTTTAACGTATGGTCTGTTGTACATGGCCAAGATCCAGTGTCCTCGTCATTGACAAATTCTGTTTCTGTAAACATCAATAAATTTGATTTTTTCCATTGATATGAAATATATTTCCAAAAGGATGACAAACATAACACCAAACATAAGGAATAGTCCTGATAAATAATAAAATCTCAAAAGAAAGTGAATAGAAAGCTCAAACTGTTAATTTTTCATGTAAATTGTAAATCAAAGTTTTTTTTTCTTAAAATTTGTAAAAATGACAAAAGAATAATTGATTTATTTTAAAGTTGTTATTAGCCGGATCCACTTGTATTCTTACAAAACTTAGCAATAACCCTTACAAGGAATACTCTCTGCACTAGGAACCAATTATTCATACCATTTCAACATGTCATGAGCAATAATCAACCAATCTTCAATGATTTACTTTAATAGATTTGTTATTCGTCATTGTGATGACTCTGAATGCACAGATACTACTGTGTTGCACATCATTTGCAACTTACAGAAAGAATACGGTTCCATACAGTTTGATGAGTTTAAATCAGTTGTTACAGTAAATCATAATTTTTGACAAGACAAGTATTCTTTAGTAAAACAACTTTAAAAAAAGTTAAAAATGTGGACATCAATAAATTCCCAACTAGACTATGCAAATCGGATAATCTGGAGTGTCTAAAATAGTCATAATTGTGTAGCCCTAAAAAGTCCAGTTCGAGGCAGTTCGAAATTAGGCATTCTTAAAACAAATGTTCAGAACATGCTTTATAAACATTTTAGATTGTGTGCTTATAAAACCCAACTCAATATGAAATAAAACAATTAAATTGCCCTAAATTTACTGTGACAATGAATACAATAAATGATAACAAAAATTACCTTAAACCAATTTTTTTTCAGTAATAAATCAATAATATATTATCCTATTATGCCTTAATAAAGCCCTTGTTATTGAAATTAATAAAACATTGCTTCAAAATACACCATGTCCATAATGTCCGTTGGCGTTTCCCTGAGGAAACATTGTAGGTTTATGGACCATCTGTTATTTAATTGTATTCATAATTATAGTATAACTATTGTTATGCAATTTAATCATATGGTACAAGTTGTGTTTTATGGCTTGTATATTTCAATTCAGTAACTCTAGTGCAAACTAAGTGACAGTGTGTGTTCTATGAAGAACGCCCACATGAAATTAACATTTGTAGTAAAAATAAAAATAAACCGGTTGTTTATTACACAAAAAGCATTCAGATAGGCCGTTAGTCAGCAATGAAAATGTTAAAAACACACAGAAAATCTTCTTTTTTTTAAGGTTGTCCAAAAAAATCTCTTACAAAAAGAGCTCAAGAACTAAATGTTTAAACAACAACCAGTTCCAAGGGTTTGAAGGAAAAAAAAGAAAAAGAAAGAAAAAAAAAAGAAGAAAAAAGAGCAAGGTTTACAGGCTATAGATTTCAGTTAGAGAATGCTTTGCAGCCAGATGATAACGTTAAAAGGTATGACTTTGCTGAATATATTTTTGATCAAATTGCAGCTGAAAAAAATTGCATGTATAAGAGTTATACTTAGTGATAATACCAGTTTCCATACTGGTATTTAGTTTAAACAACATCGACAGTGCTCCAATCACTCTATTAAGAGCACCTAAATTATGGAAACACATTTATAGAGATGGTGACTGTTGGTGTAGGTCAATATCCAACAGTTAGTCGGCACAGAGTAACGATTCCATATCATATTCAAATAGATTTGAGTTTTAGTTACGGTATAGGGGCAAAAACTTACATTATTTTTGACAGAGATATAAACCTATAAAATCAACTCTTTTTACAAAATGTTAACTTGGAAAAAACAAAAAGAAGAACAAAAGAAAAAGTTACATTTTCCTGTAGTCATCATAGGGTTATAACTATTCTATATCATACTCAAGCATAGTTCAGTTTCAGTTATAATATAAAAGGCAAAAAAGTGTAAAAGTGTTTTTTTTTCCTTTTGAAAAATGTTAACTTAAGACAAACAGCAAGGGGTACAAACAAAAATGTTGAAATTTTCTATAGTTGACATATTATTATGGTTATAAATAGTTGAATACTTAAGGAATACTTAACATACTTAAGTCAATTTTTGTATTATTTATGACAGAGACAAAAACCTTAATCAACTTTTGAAAAATGTTAGCATTTGAAAAAAATAAAATATATAAAAAAAAAAGTTACATTAATCAATAGTACAGGGTGTCCACTAAGTCTTTCTGGGGAAATTCCCGACCTATTCCCTGATTTTCATTGATCATTTAAAAAATTCCCGACCAAACGAAATCTCGTTAAGGGAAAATAGGTTAGAAAATAAATAGTACATGTACTTTGAGGTTTGGATAGTCGAGGTTTTACTGCATTTGAAAACTATATTTACATAATTCAAAATCATAAGCAATTCATAAACAGAAGTTGCCAAGGAAATAAATTAAAACAGTAAATCTTTGTGTCATAGTAAAGTTAGGTCTATAATAGATTGAAAAATTAAAAAATAAAACTAAATTAAACAAAATAACATTTTCATATTGATTAAAAACTAATACAAAATCTATTCTGATTAAAAACTAATACAATATCTATTTCAATACTAACTTAAGACCTATTTAAAAAACATAAATTTTGTAACTAGAAATAAATTCAAAAATTAATATTTAACACTAGGAAAGATACAATAAACAAAAAATGGTAAACAAACAGTTTCAATTCAATGAGGAACTAAATAAATAATGAAAACCATTCATTTGAAAAACTTTATAATATATAAACATAAGCAATTTATAAAGAGAAGCAGCCAATGAAATAAATTAAATTTTTGTAACATAATAAAGTTAGACCTGTAATAAATTAAAAAAGCAAAACTAACTTTTAAAAAAATAAAATTTTCATCTGGATTATAAATTAACTAATGAAAATCTATTTCAACAATATCTTTAGGACTAAGCCCATCTGCAAAACTTACTATCAACAATAGGTAATATTTGTTTAGTAACAAAACTAATTGCAAACAATAATTACAGATACAAAACTAAGACACTAAAATAAATAAAATATAAACCTTCAATCATATATTGTTGTCTAGAAATCTTTTTAATTCAAATTATTTTTTCTTCAGCAATTTAATTTGTTCATCTAGAGCAGCTGCAGCTTTTTCGGACTCTAAGAGCAGTTTTCTTTTCTTCTCTTCTAGTTCTCTGGCCAGAAAACTGGTTTTCCTTTTTTCTGCTTGCGCCTTCTCTTCTTCTGTACGTTTCAACTGACCATCTTGAATTGCTTTTTTGTATCCTGAACTGGCATTTCTCATAGAGAGAATTATGGATTTATTGATGGAAAAATGCTCTAAACCTCCTTCTTGAACAACTGCATCATATACCAGGCGCTGAGCAACTATGGATTCTTGTTTCAGATTTTCCACCAAAATATCGCTATTTACAGAGAACCCACGTTCCACTGAGGCATTTCCATGTGATATTGGAAGTAATAAGCAAACTACTTTCCTTAAACTGGGAGTTTCATAATTTTCAAGGGTTTTCATCCAAAATTTGTCCAATCTAGTGTTTTTAGAGTAATATTTGAATTCAACTGTTGCTGTTTCCTTTGAAATAAGGTCCCTGTACTCACGATCTGCATTCTCAGCAATAGAGGGAGTAATCAAACTCGACTGAACCAAGATATCCATTGTCGATACCATCTGTGAAATAGCTTCTTCCGGCGTAAAGACAATTTTGTATGGACTCATAAAAGATAAACCCTGTGTTAAGGGGTATTTCAAAGGTGACTTCTCCATCAGCTTGTCAATAACACATTTCAGACAGTCTCTGCATTCCCTCCGAAACATTAAGATGTCTAAATCCTTAAGTCCATTACACCTTCTCAAGGCAGACCTCGTGCTATAACCAAGGTCAACATCTTGGGCCCTTTTCAAGTTTTCATTTTTGTTAAGGTCGATGTCTTGAAAAGGAGTGTTATTTAGAATGTCATCTTTCACAACTCTCCCCATACACTGTTTCACAATTTTTAGGAGGTTACTGTGTAGGAACGGGGCCATTGGAAAGTCAGCTTGAAATTCTATTAAAAATGGTTCTAAATCTTCTGCTAAAGATAAGAAGAAAGCAATTTTTGGCAGTAGAAGTTTATCATCAAGAGCAGCTGAGATTTTTTGGAAACTGGCAGAAGACAAAATTGCTTTTATTTTGAGCATTTTTACATGGGCCACAAATTTAAAAAGGTTATCCATTATCTCTAATGCTCGCTTTGCAACTGCAACATTTTCAGTCCACCTTACATTGCAAAATTTCAGCGGAAAAAGAGATGAGTTGGTAATTTCCACATATATTCCTCTACGACTGGGACTATCTTTGAGCAGGTAGTAGGATGATCGAAAAAGTTTATCAATGACCAAGCGGTTTTCTTGATTCCTGATTTAAATGCAACTTTACAACATGTAACCCACAACTCCCAATATTCAACAATAAATGTTTTCCCTTAGACTCTAACTCTTTTTGTAATAGATTGAAGAGTTTCCAATTGACGTAGGGACCATCCATGGACACCTGAATGATCTTATTCACATTTATCTCTCCAAGGCCTTCTTTTAAAGCTTTTAATAAATCTACCGCACAAGACCTATTTAGAAATACAGAGCCGAAATACCTGGAACACACCTGATTTGTTTCTTCATTCCAAAATCGCACAATTATGTCTAATTGCTGTTTCTGAGCAACTCTGTTTAGGCTTTCGTCAAAACAAAGAACAAAGAAGTCACATTTCTTGACTGCGGTCACAAGCTGGTTTTTAAAGTAGGGGGCAAGTCCATATACAATGCTGTAAGATATTTTTGTTCTACCCAATTTCATGTCATTTGCTGCATCATCTTTTTTAAACATTCTTTTAAAAAGATGTACACAACTTTCTGCATTTCTCAAAGAGAAATAGCACATCACTGCTTGAAGACACCAAAGTATTTCACATTCTGTTACATGATCCTTAATTTCCCACCACTTTTCCTTTTTTTGTAAAAAACTTTGGCTAGAAGTGGATGGTTCTTCAGGTGCTGTAGTGTTGGTAGACCTTTTGATTAGAAGTGGATTAGAAGAATGCTGATCTTTCAGCGTCAAAGATGTTAATGAGTGGCTAGAAGTGAATGGTTCAGGTCCTTTAGTGTTCGTAGCTATGTTAGATTCAAGATTTGATCCACTTAAGCTAGTTTGAGAAGTTAGAACAAATGTTTTAATAGGAACTGATTTATTCGCATTACTTTCTTGTAGTTTGTGTTTACTGCTTTTAGCATGGCTAGTAAAAGATGATTTACCCATTGATGCAAAATAAATATCTTTATTACAAATTGAGCAAAGAGCATATCCAATTTTTGGTCCCTTTTTGATCCAAGAATAATCTTGAAGCCAACAGTCTTGGAAACTTATTTCACCCATCTTTTTGCAAATTCCAAAGTCCCTGAAAAAAAAAAGTTTTTAATAATCCAGTATATGAGTCATGTCACAGCTGGATTTACAACAGAAACCATTACAGCTTAGACCTTTGATGACAAAGGCAATTAAATCCCCCAGTCCCAGATCACAAAAGACCAACCTGTCTATTTTTGTCGCATATTTCCTCATTTCTGATTGTTTACAATCTTATCACATATATATTTTATATCTGTTTCCATCCTGGCGGTTTTTAAAGACGAGATTTTAAAAGTATTTTAGACTATTCTTTGTTGATTCATAAAACTAAGAAATTATGTTTCTTAAACTTACATTTAAAAAAAACCAGCAGTTATCATGGAATTTTATTTTGAACTATATACCTAATTTATTTACTTCATAATTTAAATTTAACTTTATTGTATTTTTTTATTAATAGACATAAGAAAATTATATGCAAATGTAATAATATTTGGGAAAAAACTGACTTCCATGTACATGTAACAGGTGGGTGAGTGATTTTGCGATATCTACAGCGACAGATATCGCTGAATGCCACGCTTGACTGTGGAACTGAGTCTTCATTATTCTTCCAAATTTAATTTGATAATTAGTACAAAACAAATTAAATGAGAAAATTTTTACGAAAATGTGTGCATTGGTTATACATTTTCGAATAATAAACCTGAAATTGAGCTCAAAATAAGTAGGCCTCTAGTACAATTTTTTAAATGTAATCTGTTGTGTGTAAATATATCGTTTGAAAACAAATTAAGATATTTGTTTTCAAATACTATTACTATAACTCGGAAATAGTAATAATAGTATTTAATTTTTGGTACATCTATTTGTTTTAAAAGTTTGTTATCGTGTTAAAACGGTTGTTGAAAGTTATACTTCTATTGGCGTGTTTGGGAAAACAGATCAGCGTGTATTTTTTAGCGGTGACAAAATAATTTAACACTAAATTTATTATATGGTGTTTTCAATTTACACAAGTCAGCTGATTTATAATCAGTACAAAACAAAATAATAAATTATATGTGTTTATGATTGACGTTATAATCATGACAAGTAGTGGGAAGTAAACAGCCCGGTAAAGTAATTCTTATGGTGCAGTGAGCAGTGAAATCAGTTTGAGAGTAAGGTAATATATATTATATACTTATGTATATAATACTTATGTATTATAATAACTCTGTATATATAACGGAAAAATTTAAAAATGAAAAAGAGAATAAAAATGAAAAAATTGAAAAATAAATAAAAATTTAAAACGGAAAAATTTTAAAATGAAAAAAAGAATAAAAACAAAAAATTGAAAAATAAATAAAAATTTAAAAATGAAGTTGACAAATTAAAAATAATAAATTGACATAAAACTGAACATAAAAAATTGTAAAATTTAAAAAAAACGATAAATGGAAACTGAAAAGTAACATTTTACACTGTTAATTTTTATTCATTCAACTTTATTTACTTTTCCTGGAGTGTATATTTATTTTTCATTGTAAAGATTGTGTATCAATATTTGACACTATATTTATGTAAGAATTATATTTACTTTGGTCTATTGGTCGTTTGCTCAGTTAATATTTCTTTGAATGTAAAATAAAAAGAAGAAAAAAAAGGGGGAAAGTATTTTCGTAATTACATCAAAGAAGTATAACATCTTACGTGCGTACGGAAGTACACGGTTTCTAGATAAACGACAAACTGCTTTTTCAAACAAAAACAAGCAATTGGATTTGGACTGATTTATGATCTGTAAACAAGGAAAAGGATGGTGGGACTTTCCCCTACTACCACACCCACATTTCACACGAATAATGCCGTAAGCCTTAAGGTGTTAAGTTGAAATTGCTAAATCCTTTTTCCTTCTATCTGTTATTACGTTGTTATGCTTAATTTCAAAATAAAGTTGATTGTAGAGTGAAGTAAGGAGTGTTTGGTCAATATCAAGTTTATCATTTAATTGATAGACCTACGTATTTGTAATAAAAGGAGTAAACCAGGTTCAATCATACAAGTTATCGGCCGCGTAATGTGCCGATAAAAATCCCGCTGTATGTTCTGAATTTGTGTCCAATGTAAACATAGTTCTATGACAATGTTAAATTTGTAGGCCTGATAAAAAGACCTATACTATTATCAAATGATTATTTATCATTTTCTATAATTTAAAAACTGTAGAAAAAGATAGTTTTCTTTTTGTACAGTGCACTTTACAAAAAAACGTCGTTATTGTGCACTTTCCTTTACAAAAAAACGCCGTTAGTACAGTCACCAATCCATTATTAAAGATCAGAACCTAAATAATTTTTAACTAGAATTAGAATTTTCTAATATAGCTTTACACTTAAGTAATAATAATAATTATAACAACTTACCTTATTAAATTAGTTCATTCCCGCCATTCTTCGTAACGAACTAAGTGGAAAATCATACAATTTATCACAAACAAATAACTTAAGTCAAAATCACACAATTTATCACAAACAAATAACCTCTCTGTAGATATAATATTATTCACAAACAGCAATACTTATTATAAATATAAGTCAACATTAAAAGAATAACTGATTATTAGTCAACAATAATTAGATTGCGTTACCGTTACCGATGAACCAACAACTGACACTGACAGAAATACAACACGGAACAATAATTTCCCAACGTTCTAAAAATAGAACGACAAAATAATTCCTAGAATCTGCAGTATGAGACACTTTCCCACGCTTAGTTATTCTTTCTCTCTCTCTCTCTAAAACTCGCGCGCTAACACAATATCGATGTTCAATGCCAAACGCTAATTTATTTCAACGCATTGATAAAACTAATACTTATCTTCAGTTTCGGCGATTTTTCTAATTTTCCCGGATATTTTAACAAATTCATTGACTTTTCCCGGAATTTCCCGACCATACGAAATTCCCGGCCTTTTCCCGGATTTTCCCGAACGGTGGACACCCTGTAGTAGGTATAGGTGTCATAACTATTCCATAACACACTTAAGTTTGTTTCAGGTCTTATTTCAATATAGAAGTGACAATTTGTAAAATCTTACCAGTAGAAATAGTAGGGGGTAAAAATTCCACGAGGGTAAATATTTCACAGTATACCACAACATATATGCTAAGATAAAAACAGTAAGAATTACTTGTAATGAAATTTATAAAGACTAAGTATAATGTGTGGTTATTTATTTACATATGCATTAAAAAAATGTTAAGTCAAAATGTACGGACAAACTTACCACTGGTAATTTCTTCATTGATATCCTAAAACAAAAACAAATAAATTGAATCCTTAACCACGTATTTTCTTATAAACATTAGAATATATTTAGCCTATGAGACTTATTCTAAGTAACATGTTTCATACACATGTCAATAGAATTTCGTGTTCAATACAGTCAAATAACAAAAAATACCATAGTCGAGCAATATTCAGAGAAAACATTTTAGATTATAACATAGATAGACAGTTTATTTACAAGTGGATAATTTTAGAGATGGATCATGATGTTGAATTTTTTTTTAATTGTTGTTCAATTAAAGACATGGGTGAAGTCGTCACACTTGTTTACAACACAAAGCCTTTTAGACTGTAAATTGTGATATAAATTTAGTAGCTGTGTAACGAGTCAAACAGATTGCTACTGATAACAAACATTTGGATTGGTTGATGAGACATTGAAAATAAATGGTACAAGTATATTGCATAAACATTCTCACTCACCCATCCGCAAAACAAATAAAAAACAAACAAAATCACTTGTTACCAAAAATGTCAGTTCTGAATTTGTTTAATCTAAAAATGAACCATGGGCAGATACTTTGAAAAAATATTCAGATATTTAGAGCTCAGCTCCACTTCCGCCATATTAGGTTTTGAAAATGGAACTAACATTTGTAAATTAGTCTCTCTATTTTTTTGTAACACTGTAAATAATCTTAGCAAAAAAAATGGAAAACATTAAGTATTTTATTATTTTTTTAAATAAATAATGTTTCATTGCCTAACTTACAAAATAGAGCAGATAAAATGGATTAAATGAACTAATGTAGCCATGCATACAAAGATACCCTCACATAGCTCGAAAGATAATTTCTATACAAAATAAAGCTACTGTCCCCTTCCTCATAGCAATTAATAAATAACACTTTATAGTATTCATTGCTCATAGAAACTCCTACATCTGAGACTATTAAATGTCAACCGATAGTTCATTGCTCATAGAAACTCCTACATCTGAGACTATTAAATGTCAACCGATAGTTCATTGCTCATAGAAACTCCTACATCTGAGACTATTAAATGTCAACCGATAGTTCATTGCTCATAGAAACTCCTACATCTGAGACTATATAATGTCAACCGATAGGTCATTGCTCATAGAAACTCCTACATCCGAGACTATGAAATGTCAACTGATAGTATTCATTGCTCATAGAAACTATTACATCCGAGACTATGAAATGTCAACCGATAGTTCATTGCTCATAGAAACTCCTACATCCGAGACTATGAAATGTCAACCAATAGTTTCATACTTTACTTTACTATATCCAATGCCAGATCTTGGCATCTCTGCCATTGATCGCCTAGCCTCCCAGTAGAGACAATGCTGACCTCGCTCTTCCACGTCTTGCAGGTCTGTGCAGTTCTGAAGGCCTGGGCCATCCATCTTGTGACGGTTGTACAGAGGGCAAATTTCTGAGACTGCTAATCCTATTTTACATAAGTGGGCTTGCAGATAGTCATGGCCCGTAAGCATTCTTAATTTGGCATCAGCTTCCACTCTTGGTAGGCTATGTGGTATCAGCGTCAGGAATCCTCACATCTTTCCGGCACTCGTTTCTTTTTGGCTTTCCCTTGTTATTCCATTGATAAATGACTCAATCAGGCTTCTGGCTGTCAATAGGGGATATGGGATTATCAAAATGTGGCAAGGTGTTACCTTTTTTCGCTAGTTGGTCTGCGCGTTCATTTTCCTCAATGCCGACATGGCTAGGGAGCGATTGTAGCACAATGTATACCACTCTTCTTCAATAATGCCTGCCAGGGTTTTTTGTCTGTTCATTGTTTGCAAACAGTTGGTGGGGATATCACTAGTCAGCGCTATTATGGCGGCTTGCGAATCCACGAAAAACACAACTCGCGCTGATTTGCCGAAGATGGAACAAAGTTTTTCGGCAGCTTGTACTATCGCCGCAATCTCACCATCAAAGTGGTTGGCATTAATACCGACAGGGCTGCAGCCCTCAAAGTGGTCGCTGTAGAAGCCAGCTCCAGAGGCATGTTTCATCGCTGATCCATCAGTGTATACATGGATCTAGTTGTCTTTGCTATATAGTTCCAAAAGCAGCGGCCTTTAGGATGTGGGGATCACTAACAGCTTTCGAGTCTTTATAATTTAGAAGTGACAGTTTTCCCACAGGTAATGATGGGAAAACTGTGTGGCAGGTTGGGAATTTAGATGCTTGCCCCAGTTCCAGATTATATTTAACTCTCAGTTGTTCGACATGAATGAGTGGTGATGTTTGTGTCTTGAGACGCGATGTCGCAGGTTTGTTTCATTGCTCGTAGAAACTCCTACATCCGAGACTATGAAATGTCAATCAATAGTATTCATTGCTCATAGAACCTTCTACATCCGAGACTACGAAAGTCAACCGTTCCTACTCAGAGGTATAATTTGTACAATTTTATTCAGACAAGTCCGTTTACTCAAAAAAGTTATTTTTTTTAGAAAAGAATAGTAACTAAAAAAAAAAAATTAATGCAATTAATTTTTTCCTACGCCCTCTTGATTTCCTATTCAAACAAATTATAAAATTAAAGTACGGTATTGATTTAGTTAATACACAAAATGTTTAGCATGGGGGGGGGAGTATCATGTTTATTATAGATGAATTTGCATTAATTTTTCGCACATAGCTTGACCGCCATCTCTTATAGTGTAGTTGGAAAGGGTAAGAAAAGGGTTGTTGTAGTCTAGTGAGGATGTTTTGTTGGTGCCATATAGTGTGAGCATTTTATTCTGATAAGAGTGATAGTATAAAGATTTAACATTCGACATAAAAGACAATAGTAAATTTGTAATTACTGTTCTACAAAACGCACAATAAATGCATCTTATAAACAAAAATATTGAAGTATAAATTATACTTAGAAATGTTTTAGAAAGCAGAGATTTTATAAATCAAGATCCTAAAACAAACAATAAATAAGTTTGGTAAAATTATTGATGCATTTGTTTTTTAAGGGACCATTATTAACATCTAGTATTTGCAAACTTAAAACGAGTGTCACAATAAACATATAGAATATCATTTTGATGAAAATTGAAAATGTTGAAAATTTTGGACATTAGCCTATATTGGTTTTTAAGGACAGGGTAATGCCAATAAAAAAAATAGGTTAGTAAATTTTTAAATTAGCTCCAACAACATAGAGAATATGTATAATCAACCCCCCCTTATTATAAAACCCGACTTTTATGGGTGGGTTTGCAATAGAAAGTCAAACATATCTTGATGTACAGACACGTTTTGATGAGTCGGTGTTGACTAGTAAGCTTTATGATAAATCAATACCATATTGAACATATAGTTGTATAAAATTGTTCAAAATAATCAGTTAATTACTATAGAAAATATTAATTATTGTGAGATCTAAGTAATATAACGGGAAAGCTTTGTATGTATTTTAATGTTCTTTAAATATATTTTTTCCCCTTAAGTTACAAATAATCTATATAATTGTCATTTACCTTGATTATTTTTTAATTTAATTTTTTATTTATTTTTGACCATGTTTCTGTAGACAAACTTTGAAAATTATGTGACACATATTTAAGGATATTGTAAATATTAGAACCAATTATAACGTGATAAAGTGATGTTGGTAGGTTTTCCTGATGTCCTTTTGTATGTTATATAACTTGGAAATTTATGATTGTGTTCACTATTTTCATTCTGTTTAGCAATCACATTGAAGTAAATTATTTATAGAATACATATTATTATTTTTAAATGAAGATAGTACTTCTATATATAAATATAATAAAGCATTTTTACGAAAAGTCTATGTTTGTTTATAACGACCTGTATGAAGGAAATAAGTTTTTTAATAAAATATTACAAAACGTACAAATTATCAATAAACTTCAGTAGTCCATCTGAAAACTAAGTCTGCTAGTCTAAATTGTATGAAGTGTTGAGACGGAATGAGAAAGGCATTCGTCGCATTGTAAATTTAAAACATTTAAATTGCCGCGCTAAACACGATAAAGTGGGAATGCGATGGTGCGGTGACGTCACGCAAGGCGAAGGTAGAACTTTGCTTGTACAGACATGAAAGCCAAACTATGGTAGTTCTTATTTTATTAAAAAACTAAAATATTAAGGTAAATATTTATTCAGTAGAGTCAATCGACTAATAATATCAAGAAATAAATTTAAAAGCACCTAAAATAAAAAAGTTATTCAAGAAAATAGGAGGGCTCAAAAACCTAAAATTTGAAAAAAGGGGAAATTCAAAAATCAAAAATCATAGAGTCATAACCAATAGAGGAAGTAATAATAATCAGAAATACAAAATAAACAATAATAATAACCAGGGGAGAGTTTTTTAAGTTTTTAAAGGTGAAGGGGGGATAAACAAAAAATAATAATAATAACAATTGAAAAGACAACCGTAGGGAACAATAATAAGCAATCAGAATCAGAATTAAAGTTAAAATGGGGGAGTTATAATAACAAAAAGTAAAAAGTTAAAGCCCAAAAGCGGTAAAAATAAATGTTGAAGTGTAAAACAACAGAGCAGAGGTGAAAATTGATAATGGGGGGGTTTTTATAATCAAATAATACGATGATCAAAAACTCAAGACTTCGAGGACCAAACACTCGAGAGCCAAGCGAGCTACAACGAAAAGCTAAGAAGATATTTCCGTCATAGGATAAGAAGAAGAACTTTTATAAAAAAGAATTGTGAAAAAGGACTTAAATCGAAAGTTAAAAAGTGAAAAAATAGACATTCTGGAAAAGTGTGATAACTCGTAAACTAAACGGGCGAAAACGACCAATCTAGTTTTACAAGACCCTCAAGATCGGACAGAAGAGGAATCCGAAGAGAAATCGACGATCGGACCAGCCGTTCAGAAGTTACAGCAAGTTGTACGTAAAAGTGTTCAAAATCACAAATTGCAGGAATTAACAGGAAAGTCGCGCAAAGCAGCTCTACGTCAAAGTTCAGATATTGGACCTTGCATGACCAACTGTCATCACAGATAACATAAAATAATAGAACGATCCAAATATCTATTAAAAGGATTTTTAATAGGAATTAGTGAAAAAAAACTATACAATAGGTAAAAACTATACCTAGAACAGCTTCTAGTATAAAAATTTCAGAACAAAACAGCAAGAAAATACGAAATATAAAGAAGAGACATTTCTCCACGAAAGGGAGAAAAAGTGGTTACCTTTTGAGGGAAGATTCCCACAGAAAAGGAGAACCAAAATTGTCTGTCGAAAGACGGATACTCTAGTACCAGACTCCGAGCAGGGAAGACGTTGCTTTAGTCACTCTACTAAACTATTCTAAATTCAACTTAGTAAATTTTAACATAAATATTTAAATCAGTAGTAAAAGTAACTTAGAAATTTTTTAACTAATTTCGAAAGTCAAGCTGCATGAAGATTCATCTACATTGAAGGCGACTCAGCAGGGTTTCGAGATTACTACCAGCAGTCAACAACTTTGAAATATTCAGGACTTGGAGAGAAAATAACTTAGAGACATCATAAACCGATTACAGCAAATAACTTCAAAACTACGAGAGCTTCATGTTAAGTATGAAGGTACACTAAATCTAAGGAATAATTCGTAAATAGTAAATTCATGTAAATAATAAATTCATTGGGGAAATTTAGAAAAATTAACTTCATTAAACTCAATTCACTCTGCTTTGGTGTAAAAAATATTTCAAACTTAAATATGACTATTACAGTGCAGGAAAAGCTATCTGTTGTCCTAGCTGGAATAACTTTTTTCTATTTGTGTTAGTATATAAGAAATTTCTATTAGATTATTTGTGTCATATTTTGTTGTTTATTGTTGTGTTATTAAATTTTAAAATTGTTTTTAATCTGTGTTGAAGATCAATGACATAAAATTTTATTCTCAAGTTTAATTCTTTTCATTTACAATTCTGTTTATTAACATTGCTTTTTTAAGATAATTCAAGAGTAAAATATAATAATTAAAATTTTTGAAGAAATTATTATCAAAATTCAGGAGCCGATTTCTTCCAAAAGGCACTTCCCCAGAGAAAGAGAGTGTGAAAAGGAAAGTAATAAATTCAATGACCGATAAAATAAAATTCAGGGAATTTTCGTATAATTAAAAAATTGTAAGTTAATGAGCACAGACTCATACTTGCAAAAGCCAAGGTTTGCAATAGCTTTGATTGATAAAAGGGTAAAAGTGAGCATCTTGATCTTGTCCGCGATTGTATAGAGACAAGAAGTCCTGATGAAGAACATTCCAAAGCGAGGTTCGAGTCGCGAGGAGCAAGCGGTCGCGGTAGGTTACGCAAAAATCGTAGAGGGCATTCGTGGCAGTGTGTAGGTTATGATTACACCAATATATAAAACTGAGAAATTCACCGTTCTTTTTTTTTTTTAGAAAATTTTAGAAAATAAACCTTGAATTCATTATTGGTAACTCAATGTCATACAAGTTTTACTGCAAAATATGAATAACAATATTTAGAGCTTATTACTGTGTTTATTTGCGTTCATAAATTTAATAATTACCATTCAATATATTGCAATCTAAATGAAAACATAATTTTCCAAAGATTAATTTATTTAAGATTAATAGCCTTGTCTCAAATAAATTATATCGGAAATGATTCTAAATATTAAAAATTATTGAAAATGGTTCAAATGTGCTACAAAAACAACGATACAAAATATCTTTTTACACTTAAAATATTTTGATTATGAAGTCACTGTTAGTAGTTTCAAAGTGGATCATTAAATAAAGTGTAAGAAGAACTAAATAATTATTAAAAAGGTCATATATGAAGACCATTAAATATTTGTACAATTACAATGTGAATATAATATACAGATAGATATACTAAACATAGTGTTGTACAAACCAGCAGTTCCAAGAAAGGGCGATACCAAGTTTTTGTTTTTACTAACTACATTTAAATTGTAACATATTTTTATTTACAATATTGCACCCAGATTTGGGTCATTAATCTTCATATTTCACTAAAATTTACTTTAAGTCAAAATCTGGTGAGAGATTGCTGGGGTAGAGAAAGTTAGGTTAGACCTGTTTTAAATAAGAGTCCTTGGGAAACACAGATGCTGTGAAGCAACCAATCATTTTAATTTCATCATATCCTTGACTTAGTCAGAAACAATTATAAAATACAAAATTGTAGATAACAATAAAAATAAATAAACATGTATCAAAATGATTGTACAGAGCATTTCAAAACAATTTTTACAACTTTAAAAGAATTTAGAAATATACTCAGATAACTTACATAATCAGTTGACATGTAAAAGTAACACACATAAAATTTTTCATTAAACAATAATTTTGGTTTGATGTGACTACCATGACTAACATCTCACCTGAAGTCAATTTCTGACCAAACTTGAGCCAGTACATCGTGCGTCACTTTTGCAGCTATGGTGTAAATTTAATTTCTCAGCTTAGGGAAATCGGCTGGTAAAGCTGGAACATATACTCGATCTTTAATGGAATCCCATAAAAAAAAATCAAGAGGATTCAAATCTGGTGTGCGAGGCAAACACGCAAATGGCTCTGCACGACCAATTCACTAATTTGGGAATCGCTTATTAAGGAATATTCTGGAGAAATGGCATACAGGGAAAGTTCTGTCTCAATTGTTTTACAGCAACATCGCAAACCTGATGATTTGTCATATCATACAGAATGTCTCGACACATGTATGTTATATCATATTTCAATATAATTTTGGTGTCAAGAGGTGTAGGCCTACTTGGTGTATCCTTACTATACTGAGGACAAAAATTGTGTTGAATTGTAATTGCAGAGTTAATTTTGTAAAATCAAAACATGCAGCAAGTACCAGTAAAAGTAGCCTTTTTAAACTACAACAATTGTGGCATTTCTGGTGATAGTATTTGGCACTACGTAAGTCAAACTTGATGTGTTTTGCTTTAAATTGACACCTCAACTGATTTTGTAAGTTATCTGAATAAATTTCTACATGTTTTGAAAGTTGTAAAATCCTTTTTGAAGAGCCTGTATATACAGAAATCTGTATCTGATCATTCATTATTGGGAAATCGAAAGAATTTAAACATTGTATAGAAAATATAAAGAGACATAACAATAGTTTAACTGAAAATTATATACAAAAATAATCTGGTACCTCTATGTGGAGCTCTTCTTCTTTTTTCACTTGAAATATAGACATCGCAGAAGGTGGAGTTATGTCTTTTTCTATTTTCATGTATGGTACTAAATCAAATGTAACTGGGAATTCCTTTAACAATCATTTACACAAGTATTAACAGCCAATCACAATAAAGATATAATAGCAGCTTACCAAACTGCATTTATATACTCACTACCGTATTATTATTATTTTTCTTGTAGTTTAAAAGTGAAAAACCTCTAAGAATATAAGAACATAAACTAAAGACTCTTAGCCTCCATATACTCTAATAGCGGGATGGTTGTAAGAGAACAAAAGTTGGGGTCATTTGAGACCTAATAGAGGATGAAAGAGAGGAATTTAATCCTAGACTATGTAAAGAACTTCTCCTACAGTTCATCCCTTTTAGAATAGCCGTTGGATAATGGTCTACGCAGTTATTGCAGGCGCTAGCCCTCGATAATTCACAGTGACATTATAACTGGGGATCATTATAACTACTTTGGTGGGAATGTACAAATTGAAATTGGTGATTCATATTCAAATTACAATAAGGGTGTACACGGGGGGGAGACAAGCAGCTGCCTTCCCTTCCATGATGGAAAAATAAAACAATTTTTAAATTAAACAACATTCTTAAAGAAATTAATTACAAAATAGAGACACTAGTACTATCTGTGAGAGGGAAGATTTAAGAACTACTGTTACTCGCTGGCATCATCTTGCTTGAAGGAACAAGAGTTTTCTAGAATAATATTGTCTCATTTAATGACACTATGACACTATATTTAGTAGCTATATAAGAGCCCACACATTTTTGGTTAGAGTCAGTGGAGTTGTTATTTTCACAGAACTGCTAACCACCTGCCATCCACTTTACAACTGTGTTGCCAATTTCCGGGGAATTCCACGGAATCCGGGGATTTAGTGTTTGTTCCGGTATTTTTCCGGGTTTTAAAATTTTCCGGGGATTTTTTTAGTTTCAGGCAGTTTTTCGATAATATTAAAAGTTTTGCGGTGGTTTGGGGAATTTGTACACTAAAGTCGGGAAAGTCCATTTGTTATTGATGGCAAGGTTGGCTATACTGGGGCTGGCTTCCGTATGCGTAGAGTAGAGATAGAGAGAGAACACTGGTAGCCGTAGCCGTCGTCTTGTTGTTGTTAGTCTGTGTGATTGTATATGATTATAATTTATAAGTTAAGGTTAGACTTTAAACTAGCTTATAGTTCGCTATGGATCGCTTTTTAGTATCACAACCACAAGGAAATCTAAACCTGAGATAAGAATATGAAAGATTGATTATAGATTAAACAAATTAATTAGCCTATCAATGAAAAAATGCAGTAATGTTTCTTGTTTTATTGAACCATAATCGAAATAAATGGGAGCATAAATTGTACAAATTACAATTTAAATAATTAAAACTAGATTTTGTGCTCACTTTTTAATATTATTTAGTCTTTATTTGATATAAAAGTGCATTAGTTGAGCCTGTAATAAACTTGATGTATTGTTAACTTAACAAATCTCGTTCAACGAATACTGCATTTCACAGACATCAAAACATGCTCATAACTGGACCAATTCGTTTTGGACACTACTTATGGTGGAAGTACAAAAAATTACATTTAAAATTATTGAATAAATTTACCTTACATATAATCAACAATTTTATTGTTAGCTAATCACAGCCGAAAGATAGGATATTAGTCTGCAGAAAAATGTAAATCAACTGTGATTTTGCATGATTAAGCTTCTTATAAGTTGATAGTTTCTCAGATATTTTTTTTGTTATTGTTTTGTTTACAGGAGGATCTCTCAAGACGTGGTCCATCAGGAGAAACTCCAAGAAAACAAACAAAGTTACAAGCAGAATCAAGTGATGACAAGTGCCCCTAGGCCTGTTGATGATGAGGAGGAGGATAGTGACTTAGAGGAAAAGCGTTCTTCAAAGGTTATTAGGCCTACAAAAAAGGTAGAAAATACTTCAATAAATTTTCTATGAAGTGGCTAGAAATACCAGAGTACAGATGTTGGCTGGAAAAATCTAAGAATAAATCAGGAGAGCACGAACTAGCTTATTGCAAATTGTGTGATATGCATATCACAGCACACAAAACCGATATTCACAGACATTATTTGTCTGAAAAGCATTTTCTTCGTGCAAAAGAAATCAAAGGAAACCTTGATATCAAAGATATAGTCAGTAAATCAGTTACTCAACAACAAAAGAGGGCTGAAGTAAAGCTAGCTGGTTTTATTGCTGAGCAGAATTTACCTATACAGACAATAGACACTCTAATTCCACTAATTTCAGATATTTGTCTTGACTCAAAAATTGTTCAAGGTCTTAGACAACGCCGCACTAAAACCACTGCTGTAATAAAAAAACTCTCTTGGTTCTGAATTTAAGAAACAATTAAATACACACTTAAGTACACCAGGTAGCTATTTTAGCATAGTAATGGACGAAACAACAGACATGTCTTCAACAAAACCGTGTGCGTTTGTTGTCATATACTATGACAATGAAGTAAATCAAATCAAAACAAAATTTTTTGACATGAAAGAGGCACCATCTTCAACTACTGATGACTTGGTGCATTGATTTATTTTTTATTTCATATTTTAATTCTATAAATCATCCTGAACATTTTGCTATCACATTTGTAAATATCTGAGCACTAGAAGTCAGTAAAAAAAAGATTGAATATGAAAAAAAACATGCCGGGGATTTTTGCTGATTATTCGGGGGATTTGTGAGGAATTCCGGGGAATTTGGGATATCATTCCGGGTAATTTCGCCCATCCTTGTTGGCATCCCTGCTTTACAATAACAAATGGATTTTAGAAAGTTTTTTTGACAACTAGTCTACTGTGATATTTATTACATGCTCCCAAACGATGTGGGCTAAAGAGATGTTTTCAATAAATCTTACTTGCACATGTTAATTTTGAAAGTACAATTTTATATTAAAGAGAGACAGCATTGACTTTATTATTATTAAAGCTTAAATCTAAATACAAAATCTTAATTCTAATATTTGTCCAAGTTTGGAAAGTCTTCTAACTGTTCATATTGCTTTTTAAGGAAAGTGTGGTAATTGTTATATTTTACTTATAACTTTCTCAGATCATTTTCATTCTCCACTACCATTATTCAAAAACATGTAGCAAGCAGTTCACTCGTCGCATTCAACAAAGAAGTTTTATATTTTTAACAAGTCTGCCTCCTCTCACTCAATTCCAGAATATTCTATGATTCTAACTAATCAGAAAATCTCCTTTTATGGAGATATCACTCCATATGCAAGACACATCTTTGTTCTAGAATGTTCCATTTGCAAAGTATGACGCAATTGTCTGTTCCTTTGTTTAATTATAACACATTATGTAAATAATGTCATTTTCATTTATAAAAGTACATTTTATTTAAAAGTTCACTTTTGTATTTATTATTTATTTTATCACTTATGATTTATTTAAATTAACATGTTATTTACAATTACATATTATTATTACAAATTATATACTATGATTTATTTATTGGATGGAGATGATCCATGCTTACACCGTCAAGTCCAAATTTTCAGTCAAGTCAGTTGGTAAATAATATTCATAGCCTAAAGCAATTAAAGATTGGAACTTTAGAGAATACTAGTGATAAAAACGAAAGTGATTATAATGATTAAGTAGTTGAAGATTACCTCTTTCTTAACAGCGAAAAGCTCTAAAGGATCTCTGAGGCCACGGTCTTGTTGGTTCCTGCAATTATTAAAAACGGTTCATTTAACAACACACATATCCCAGTACTGGTTTACTACTGGGTCCAGGAGAAATATTTTCTGACAGACATCATATAGGTTACAAAACATGTTATTTTATAATCTAAAAGGAAAATGTTTAACATTTGCATAAACAAGTCTCTGATATCTTGGCACTGCTGTTAGAGCGCTAGTAGAGAGGTGTGACGTTGATATGCCATCTTGTAGAGAATACCCTTCCCATTACAGTTACCATCATTGCATAGACTGGTAAACATCATTCTTCCATTATTGACAGTTATTTTAAAAGTACTGATTCTGTTATTTTGTGCAGCAATTATTTCGTACTTAATTCAGGTTAGGTCCAACAAATTTTGGTAGAGCATATGGGTGTCAAATTTTAGAGCCGCCGGATCAGTATTGAAGAAGAAACCACCTAATAGGCCTCATAGCATTCAAACACCTGAAAACATCTAAGCAATGAGACAGGTAGTTTACCCATTAACCTGTTATTTTGGGATTGTCTGATCAGAGTACTTGTCTGAAAGAGAAATTTACATACAGACCTTAAGTTTCATCTGTACAAATTGATGGTCATTAATTGTCTGTTGTATGAACGTGATTGTTCCTAGTTGCCAAGCAATGTTTTAGTGTACTCTATTGAGTTGTCGAGAGATGAAGCTAATTTTAATTTTATTGGGCTGTGTTAATAAACAAAATTTTCAATTAACAAGATAATTGCCTTCAGCTCTATGATCATACTATGCACTTTAAACATGTCAGCGCGCCGTTGGTGAATTTTTACTGATAGGGCTGTACTTTTTGAAGAAGATTTGCAAACATAAATTCCGATTGTTATGTCGACATGTTATGCAACTTTCTGGAACTTTAAATTAATGAATTCTGAGACCAGGATTTGAAAAAGATGGTGCAACAACTCACACAGCAAGAAAATTGATGGATGTCCAAAGATAAATGTTTCCCGGGCATTTAATTTCACGAGGCGACAATCAATGGTCTGTATGTTCACCCTACTATTAGAATATAGCCATAATTCAGTTAGGAAAATAGTCTAAGTTCTTTTAAAGAAGTCAGAATGATAACAACTATTATGACAGAGCTAGAAAACTGACAGCTTGCCTTGCAAGTGAGGTGGACTTCACAAGTTGAGAAGTGTGAAGAAACGAGAGCAAATCATTCAAGTTGGGAATTCAAATTGAGAAGTGTATATAAACCCTTGTGTGGGAAGAAACGGGTCAATCATTCAAGTTGGGAAGTGTATATACACCTTTGGATGGGAAGAAACGGGGTCAATCATTCAAGTTGGGAAGTGTACATATACCCTTGGTTGAGAAGAAATGAGGTCAATCATTCAAGTTGGGAAGTGTATAAACCCTTGTAATTTAAGAAATGAGGTCAATCATTCAAGTTGGGCAGTGTATATAAACCCTTGTAATTTAAGAAATGAGGTCAATCATTCAAGTTGGGAAGTGTATATAAACCCTTGTAATTTAAGAAATGAGGTCAATCATTCAAGTTGGGAAGTGTATATAAACCCTTGTAATGTAAGAAATGAGGTCAATCATTCAAGTTGGGAAGTGTATATAAACCCTTGTAATGTAAGAAATGAGGTCAATCATTCTAGTTGAGAAGTGTATATAAACCCTCAGGTGGGGAGAAACGAGGTTAATCATTCAAGAGGGGACCGCTGGCAGATTTAAAAGATGGCCAGATAGACTTGGCGAGAGAGAGCTTCAGGGGGATATATACCAGACAGCGGAAAAATACACGAAGACATAGTAAAGGTGAGCAAGTATAATTAAAGGAACTTGTAATTATTCAAAAATACTGTAGTCAGGATTGTCTAGAGTCATAAGTTGGAATTAATCTGGATTTAAAATTTAATAATAATAATAGTAAATATTTGATTGGAATACGTACAGTAGAATGTCTCTTAACCGGCCTCGGATTAACCGGTCCTCGGATTAACCGGCCTATACCGTAGTGTACTGGTTGGATGAGAGTTTCCGAAAATAAATTGTAATTGAAACACCAAAGCAGCGGCGAGTCAAACAACTTTATCGATAACGGTATCCCATTGTCGGCGGCATAAAACACCGCGGCATTGGCACCCGTCGGTATAGCAGACATACACCACAAAAACGTTTGATGAGCCGCTTTTTTTCCACGAATCAATTTAGTATACATTATGGAAAATATAACATTTCCTTTCAGTTTTCTTCTTGTCTGACTGGTTATGATCTACGTACAGTATATACAGTATATACAGTAAATAAAAATGAGCGAGTTACGAAAACAGAAGCGTGTGTTGGTTTCGTTAGAGACGCGGTTAAATGTGTCAAAAGACTTGACAGAGGGGAATCTGTAAAATAGCTTGGTAGTGTTTAATTTTTTCATGTTTGATGTATAATATACATAACATAATATATACGATACATTTATATACAATAAAATGAGTTGCAATAACATCTTAATTGCATAATTCTTAGCGCTACCTGATTAAATGAGCTATCTTTGAACGAAAACCGATTTTTCACGGGAACCTCGGATTAACTGGCCAAATGGGCAACCGGCCCGGGTGTCAGTCCCGACTAGACCGGTTAAGAGGGGTTCTACTGTAAATCTAAATGTGAAATAAATAATTGTATTAAGAGTAATAAAAGGAGATTTAGTAATTATGAACTATTTTATTGGACAGGAGCTTATTGTAACTAAAGAACCCAGGTGGGAATCAATGGCCAATTCCTACTACTTCCTCTCAGCATATGACGACTTTTTACTCTGGGAGCATCTAAAGGTTGTAGTATTAAAACACAAGGCGAGAACAATTGATGATGATGAAATCTGTTATCTGGTAAGAAATTGTAGCGATACCACAGGAAATAGCCATACAAGTGATGCAAAACTTCTGGGTGAGGTTGCATACTTGGATAGGTAATGGAGGTTGGAACATAGACGATATGATTTCCAAAACAACATAATTATAAAAAGTAAACATTGTTTTTTAGATTATAACAATATTTTGTTTAACTTCTATGATGTCTGTTTTATTAACTATTCATAATAGGGAGATATTTCTGCTGGACCCTGTATAAAATTATATAGTTAGTTTCCCTTTTACTAATTGCATACAATATAATTACCTTAATTCTGTGGTAAAATCTTTACAATTATTGTCTTTTCTGTAATGATACAACGTGATTTGCTGGACATCCTTAATAGAAGTTGCTCATGTGGCTATTTTTAATATACTCATAAGTGATTGTGAAAATATTAAAGTTTGGTGTTTTTATAAATTCAATAAATATATTTTACATGTATTAAAGCATGAAAAAGCTACCAGTGAGAAGCGAAGCAGTGCTGTAGCATTACAGAATAAGCGATGCAAAAACATAAAACAAACTCATTCAGCCCCAAAACCAAATAAAAATAAAGCAAAATTAATTGTCACCACCAGAAATACCAGTTTGTTAGTTATTGGTAAAAAAAATTAAAAATCGGCCTTGAGACTTATAAAATACTTATCTTCTTAAAATTAGCTTTGCCGATATTGTTCAAATAGTACAATGTTAAGATTAATGACACAAACCTCGTTTGCAAAATTGCAAGTAAAGAAAATAATGGTTCAGGAAAAATTGCCATAAATGAACCTTGACCATGGTTATTAAAAGCTTGATTTTAATTCAATTCAACTTTATTAGTCCTTTTGAAAAATTTACGTATGTATAAGACGAGTCAAAAAATTCAAAAATAAAGTTTAATCATAGACAACTTACGCTGTTATGTGTTTAAAGCACAAACAGACCAGGTTTAGGTTCTTGGTTCATTTTCACTTTTTGACCGTCAACTACCGAAATGACAATTTTGGTGCCGATCAGTTTTAGTTCATTTTTATTTGGTTTTGGGGAAGATTGGGTGGGAAAGTTTAAAAACGTATTGCACCATTTATTTACAATTATGTTTAGTTTATTTTAGATCTGAATAGTACTGTTTTATAAATTGTGGATCAATATCATAATAGGACAGCGTTGTTTATTTATTTCATTTGAATTACATTTTTTGATAACCTTGTTTGAAAATGCATTAGAGTATTTGGATAATTCTTAAAACCTTGTTGGTTTATTACAATTACTTATTATTTTCAATTTCTTTATAAATATACTTTAAATAATATATAACATATGTAGGCCTATATATTGAAACAAGATAGATTACATGTTAAATGATTATTTTAATAAAAAAAAGCTTATAATACTATTGAAAATACCTGAATAGTTATAATAGTCTACACATAATAATAAAAAATGTTTTCAATAAAAGTAAACATGCTGTGTCCCTCCTTAACCAATAAGCTAATCTAAAACCACTTTAGTCTGTAATACTTACCATGCTGGTAAATCCATTAAAGATTCATCTTGTTCTTCAAGAGGCTCTTCTTTTACACGAATAGATTCCATTCTGCATAAAACAAAAAAATTACTTAGTTTATTCAATATATAAAATCTGGATAGACAGTCAACCCAATGTTTTAAAGTATTTATGTGTGCACTCTGAAGAAACTAGGGAGATGGAAACGGGAACAACCAACACAGCAGGGCAGCTATATGTTATCTCAGTTGATGCTACTACCTCCCTTGTTATCTTTAAATAAGAATTATCAACTCTTACTCCTCTGTGTATCAAAATTATTTACAAAGCAACTAGCTAATCAGTGGTAGTGGGTAATTACCAGGCGGAATTTACTGTAAAAACAAAGACTGATCAATTGTAAAGAACAAATGGTATTTGTTCATGCAGCATGCAGTCATTTCAACTTGTCCATTGGGCATATAGGCTAATTACCATAATATAATACCAGTCCATTGTCGTTTCCTATACATGACAGTGGGTTTATAACCTGTATGAAATTTAAAATCTCATCAGTTGTGATATCAGATCACTGATTAAATTTCTAAACGCAAGAGGCATATTGCACAACCATTATCGTGAGAGAAAAACATTCCTGACCTGAACGATACCGTTGTTAATTTTGAATGGCATGGCATTGTTTAGATAGTACAGTAGAACCCCTCTAATCTGTCACCTTCGGGGCTGAGGGCATGGTCGGAATGCAAAAAAGGTCGGATTATCCGAAAAAAAAGTCAATTACATATTATATAAAGAGATTTTTTTAAAAGTGAAATAAGTGATATATAAACTTTTAAAAGTCTATATAATAAAGTCTATATATAAACTTTGCAAGTACTATAGAAAATCAATAGAAACAACACGAGAGATAACACAGTACTGAAGCGGGATGACAAAGCACTGAAGCGGGAAAGCGATAACAAACCAGAAACAGTTGTGCCAGACGAGCCGTGAGTCATCGACAAGTCGGCAAATCGGCACAATATCGCGAGCTCGAGCACGGTCGGATTAACCAGAGTAACGGACCACCCGAGGGCGGATTAGAAGGGTTCTACTGTAATTCACAATAGACTTGGATTGTGATGGTTGTTCAAGGCCCTATGAAGTCTATTAAAGACATTTAAATTGATTTTCTTTTATGAATAGATTTGCTTGAATTTTTTTCAGTTTGGGTCAACTAGAATGATGCTACTAAATAAATTGTTGGTACGACTCAGCATTGACATACGAAATCTATGTCTTGTGATGGTATGAGGGGAAAAATTGTCTCCCTCTCTATGAAAGTGTCACAAAAAGCATGTGCAAACATTAATCTTTAGTTTTTGTGAGCACTTGTCAACACTTTCAGCACCCACAATTTATGATAACTTGAAGTGTTGATCTCAATTCTGAACAATCGTAACTTTGAAAGTTATAGAAGTTCTAGCCTATGAAAAGATCACTAATCGTAAAGTGATAATTTCATTTCACTTATGCATTCACATGCTTAGGGAAACAATCAGTCCAGATGGTAGGCTTACCACTTCTCTCTTCGGCCTAGAGCCACGAATTCTGCCATGAAAAATTATGAAATCATTAACAATTTACCTTATATGCAAATACAAAAGTTCAGTAGAAAATAAGAAATATAAAAAAAAATGAAATCCAGTTCAGATTACGAATCCCTACTTTAATATTTATGACTAAATTTATCCCTAATTTAACATTTATCAAGTTAGTGAATGTGTGATCACTTGTTTTATTAGTTCTTGCAAGTTAACTATATATATGATGCATGCCTATTACAGTTGTATGATTATAGGCTTTCATAACCAGACCTATATTTAACCTAACAACAGCTGGATTCCATTGTTTTCAATATGTTATTTGATAGTGAAGAAATGCATTTTGTGACTAGAAAAGTGTCTTCCGAAGAAAAAAAATCTGATTGTTTGAATATAAGGTAAATAGTTAGGGATTTAATTATTTTTTGATTGTATAATTACCATTTTACATAGGATTACTGTTTTTGGATCGGAATTGAGAAAGTTATATGTGATTTAACACTTCTATATTAGATAAATTATTGAAATGGTTCAATAAAATCTTCAAATCAGTAAATATCACATGGCATTTACAACCAACACAATATTTGATTACTGGAACAAGTTAGGTTATGTACAATACATGTAGGTACACAATAAACTGACAGAAGTGTATATAATGTTGTTCACTGTTTTGGCAACCTGACAATTGTATCATGTAATTTGAAATTTTTTTAGATAATTATTGATATCAGCTATGAACTGTTTAAAAAAAGAAGATGATGTTTGATACTGGATTGTTCTTAAAAAGATAGTTTTTTATCGGGAATAAAAGAAAACTTTAATTAAATATTATTAAGACAAAATCATTAATTATTTATGAATAGATATTTCAACTTAATCATACATTTTATTTCTGACTTCAAAGACCTTGAGGAACCATTTAATATCCTACAAAGAACAGAAAAATACTTTACTTGGTGTGAATAATATATGAATATTTTGATAAGACTCAAACCAACTTACGTTGTCGTGGATCAGGAAAAAGATTAATTTACTATCTCCGGTCTTTACAATAACGAAGATTTTTTCTGAATATAAAAATTTAACTGTTCAGACACATCAAATGAATCAGCGAAGAGCGAATACCAAACCAAACTCCTTCTGGTCTGGTCAGTGGTCGGTCACGTCACATGGTAAAATTTGCGTCTTGCGTCTAGATTGTTAGAAACACCGTTACTGAGGGGGAGTAATCTCAGTACTAATCTAGGTATTGTTCAATGATTTAGTTAGGGGTCTAACAATAATTGTATCATTTGGTTTTAGATAATTATTAATTACCTAGTTTTAAGCTAAAATTAAAAACACTTGGAACAAATATTAAGATGATAAAATGGTTGTTCAACGTAATCATACATTCATACTTCTGGCTAACACATACATTAATATTATTTTCATTTACAATATATATGTAATATTTATCAAAATTATCTTTATACCACTTTGCAGAGATCTTGTAGAACTGTAATAAATAATAAATAATTTTAGAAATAACCGCCACAGATTCAGATTTTAAATGTAGAAATTTGTCCTATTGTTACTTTGTTTTGTTTTTTTAAAGGTTGATAAGACTGGAGCTTTGAGGTGAGCTATGGTCCTGTGGTGTTATTTGAATACCTGTATTAGTATTTAATATTTATTATTCTTTTGCTTCAAATGTAAGTTTTGTCTACAACAAAAGGTCCGTTTATTAGCTATATTTATGAAATAAGTCTAACAAAAAAAGCTCGTGCTTTAGCAGTGACGGAAATCATAACTGAACTGTTATGTGCAACTATTTTATAACAAATATAAAATATATAGTTGCTGTCCAAGCGATTTTAGTGCAAAATATCGGCAATTCGTCTTCCAAATGCTGTTTTCCTAATCATTTCGATACTCCTTTACACAGGGCCGGATTTACCATTACAGCGCCCCTAGGCCCGAATAGATTTGGCGCCCTCCCCCCCCCCCACCCACCATAAAAACAATGATAGAAGGATTTTGTTGTCTGAAATAAAATTTCTTGATAGTTAATAAATATAAATAAATAATTAAGATTCCATTAGTTTGCTGTTAACAAGTATTCATTTTAATATGGTGCAAAATGAAATGTTTATTTATTTTATATAATAAAAATAAAGAATAAATATCTCATTTTGCACCATGTTTAAATAAATACTTGTTAACAGAAAACCCATAGGGTTAACACAAAACAGAATTGAAAAAGGTAATTAATATTTAATATTACAAGTAACGAAGTAACATCAATCGAATTCATGGCCAATCAAATGAAAATAATAATTCTTTGAGCCAAGTGAACAATTAATTTTATTTAGAAATAAAAACTACAAATATATAAAACATAAAACGTTAACAATACAAATATATAACACCTTATAAAGCCTTCCTTCTTGCTTTCTTTCGAGCAAATTTGTCTATGATGTCATCGTAGGAAATCGTTTGAGTTAGTCTCCCCTCGATGGCGAGCAGGGCTAATTATGTCAATCTGTCGTGGCTAGTTGTGGATCTTAGGTAGTTCTTCACACGACGAAGGGTGGAAAAGGATCTTTCTGCTGAACAGTTAGTGGCTGGAGTACTAAGAACCATTCTTAAAGCAATGACAATGTTAGGATAGACATCAATCATGTCAAAATTATGCAAAACCTTGCTAATTTCAGTCATGCTTAGTCTTCTATTTTCGTTTTGAGTGTTTTTCAACAAAAATGCTTTTAAATGTAAACACTCGTCCACAACAACAGGCTCAAGATCTTCGGGATACGCACTCAATAGTTCTCTTGCACATTTGGTTATATCAGATGCCTCAAGACTTTTGATAGTTTCAAGAAAACCAAACCTATTGTGAAGATCAGAATATTTACACTCACGTTTCTTAATTTCAGAGTATAGGGAGTCCAATATGCAGTTAAAAGTGTTAACGCGGAAGTTCTCCGACCCTGTAAATTGAACATCACTGCTAGGACCACCATGTTCACCAAACTTAGTAGGTAACTTCCTTTTGCGCCGATTATCAGCCACATACTCTTTACTACACTTCTCTTTCGCTGATCGTTCCAGGTCATCAAAGTTGTTCCTTACTTCTAGAAGAAAACCACACAAAGAGTCGTAATAGGCAACAATTTTCCCTAGATCTGTGGTTTCGTACTGCAGCTTTACATTTACTTTATTGAACCTTTCCAGAATTGAGCCCCACAGTGCTGCCATAATGGTTGTCTCAAGGGAACTTAACTTAGCTTTTCATTTATAGCCCTGGCTTCATCTCTTGTGGAGGGCCTCTCGTCACAGTCACTAGCAATTTCATCTAAACTTTTTAAAATGCCCTCTCTGCTTTCATTAACAGCTTGGCAGGCGTCGTGACGAGCAGACCACCGAGTCTTTGAAAGGTTTTGCAATTTTAATGCACAGTTTCTCGTCAAAACAGTCCATCTATGTGGTGAAGCGCTAAAAAAGTTATACAGCTCCTGGAGCAATCCAAAAAAGGAAACAGCCTCCTTGCATGACTCAGCTGCACATGAGCCTACTAAGTTTAAGGAATGCGCAGAACAAGGTACATACTCCGCCAGAGGACTGAGCTGTTTGATGCGAGCTTGAACTCCAGAGTAAATGCCTGACATATTCGCGGCGTTATCATATGATTGGCCTCTACAATTGGAAATTTCCAAATTAAATTTTTCAAAAAGGCCCAATACTGTGTTCACAATCTCTTCTGCTTTGTGACCAACATTGGGCACGAAACACACAAATCTTTCAATCGGCATGCCATCAATAGCAACATATCTAATTACGAAGATAAGTTGGTCCACATGTGAAATGTCCGGTGTGGAGTCTAATACAATGCCAAAGTATTTTGCTTCTTGAACTTCTTTCAAAGTTGTGTTCCTAACTTCTTCTGCCATAAGGGCGATAAATTCTTCATAAGTAGTTTTTGAAATGTACGACGTACTACCCGAACCTTGGTCGCCGTATTGACGTAGATGTTCGGCCATAAAAGGGGTCAAATTCGGCTAGAAATTTCAGAAGTTCAATGAAGTTTCCACTATTAAGTTTATCTAAGTGTTCATCAGATCCTCGGAGAGCCAACCCTTGCACAGTTAAATATTTAACAGCTGCCACCACTCTCTTAAGTACCTCCCTCCAATAGTGGACTTCAAGTTCTAGAGCTTCGGTAAGTTTAACATCAACACGACCTTTCAAAGAACTCCTAATTTTTAGTTTTTCTAAACTGTTTTTATGGTTAAAACTGTTTTCATGGTCTTTTACGCGTTGATTTGCATTTTTCCAGTCATTGAATCCGTTTGAAAATGCGCCCTTGTTGTCTGACTCGTCAAATAGCATACACGGAACGCAGAAAACGGAACCTTTTGATGGTGAATAAACCATCCACGCTCTGTTTTTTGTTTCTCCATTTTGAAGTTTTTTCATAAACAAACTCTTAGACAGAAAGCGAATTTTATCTGGGTACGGTCTTTTAGATTCATTAAAATCGGAGTCACTATTTTGCTTTACACTATTTTGGGTACAAATATAATCTCTTAGTTCATCACTTACATCCCATAAAGCCGGGTCGGAACTGAAAAAGCCTTTACTATCTCTACCACGTTCTACATGAACTCCGTCTTCAGCATCAGCAGATTTATTTTGAAGTTCTGGTACAAGATCGGGTTCAAAAGCAACTTCTTCGACGTTAGAACTGTAAGAAGCGTCATGGGAAACAGCCTGTACATTTTCACTGTTACCATCATTACTAACTTGACTTCGAACATTTCACGAAAAAAAAGTTGTTATTTTAGGAACATTTTTAATAACCTTTTCACTTTTCTCATCTTTTTCTTCGCGCCTTTTTCTAAACTCTGCACCACTAGGCTTTGATTTAAAGCTCATTATTATACACTCGTGATTACTTTAACAATAATAACAATAAACAATATTTATTTGCGGCAACAAAGTAATGCCGCATGGACCACACTGTAAAAGTTGAATGGACAACAGCAAATCAGCATTAGAAAACACGCGAACAAAGCACTGATTTAAGACTAACCACAAAGCACTTGTCTGTGACAAAAACACCACGGGGTAACTTGACTAGTGACAACGCTCAACGACCCACGACAACGACAACTCGACAACTGATTAACTGTTCAGGTCAGGTGACAGACAAGAGGGTAGTGGCGCGTGCGGTGGTGGAATGTGGAAACGTGGAAGGATGATGTCGGGGGCGGGGTTGACGGTTGACGACAGGGCGCTTGCGCCTGGACTCGACCTAGCACTAGCCACAGCCAGTAGAGGCACTCGCAACTCCGGGCAGGGCGCCTCCGCTACAAAGTTTGTTGTGTTTGTGTGACGATTCTAATGCGAATTTACACACTTCACGTAAACTCACATAAAATTGTGTCAGAATTGGCCTAATAATATTAACACGGTATAATAATAGTATGAGTAGAATTTTAATTTTTTTGAATGTAAATAAAAAAATATATATTTCGATTTGTTTATGACAGTTGCGCTCTTTGGTGCCGTGCGCCCCTAGGCCCGGGCCTAGTGGGCCTAGTGGTAAATCCATGCCTGCCTTTACACCGCAGATTACTTTATATCTTTTACAATTCATTATTTCTGTCCGAAAACAGCTATTCAAAATGACGATTTTAAGGCATTTTGAGGTTATTTTGACAACTATTTTATCAACTTTAAGTCAAAAAAACATAATTTTAAGTTCTATAGGTTAAGGTCCATTAAGTGAACTACATGTTGAAATAAGCTAATTGTTTTTACTTTACATGGTCAAGTAAGGTAGCTCTCTCTCTCTCTCTCTCTCTCTCTCTCTCTCTCTCTCTCTCTCTCTCTCTCTCTCTCTCTCTCTAAATAAGTAGACATCCTCTCACCTAAAGAGATTGCTTCAAACAAAATTCAAATATTTCAAATAATAAGAAAGGGGAAGTTTCTTATCAGCGCAAATTTTGTCCATCTCAGATTTTGTTTACTTCTTTTTATTTGATAACGCAAAAATGTGGCTTATTTGTTAACGGAGAAAAACACGAAATTGTAATTTTGTAAAAATTGTCTCAAATGATACAGTATAACTATTTTTTTTTTTTTTTTTTTACAGTTATTATATTAATAATATTATCCAAGTTGGGTCTTCCTCTAGCATGTTACCTTTATTTTAAAATGGTTAACTATTGAATAACAACTCAATTCTTTAAATTACTCTTTACTCTCGGGTCTTACTAAGGTTTGGGCTTTTTAAATGTGCAATTATTATACAATTATGGACATATATCTTAAAATTCACAAATCAGCTTATACTATCAATATTAAAAGTTCTTAAAGTTCAATTTTTTGATAATAAAAATCTATATATTTACTTAAGTCCAAATGAATGATGTTGAAAGGTGTTTAAATATCTATTCTTGAAGATAATTAAAAAGGTTTGGTACTACCTCAGACTGCTTTCTTAATACTAGCAATAACTCTTGTTGTTTATTATTTATTCTTCTGATATGTTTGTATTATTATATTATTGAACTTTTCTATAAAATCTTTCTTTTAAAATTGCTGAATAACGAAAATAGATCTTGACTAAATGGAATTTTTTTGAACTGCCATTAATTTTTTTAACAACCCGGGCTACAATGCAATATGGCCATCATTGGTATATTTTCCGCAATCGGCTTTGCATATGGCCGTGCACTTAAACATATCAAATATTTTTAAAAAAAAGTCCTTTAATAGTCGTTTTAAATGGTATATTTCCGTTATTTATAGTTTGTAGACACATCTGTAGTTAATTGTTTGAATTCATACACATTCACTTTTTATATATTTATGTTTTTTATACATCACTGCTTAGATTTCAACGATAGTTCTAACTATCGCCGCCAGCTTGCACTGTTTCACTTTATTGTAATTCGTTGTAAACACAAAAACTAACCTAATTTATCCTATTCGATCAGTTTTTTATTTAAATTAACTAATACACAATATATATAGAATTTGAATTAAAACTAATTATCTAAACATGAAATAAACTTCAAAAGAATAGTGAAATGTTCTTACTCAATCATTTTAGGTTATTAAGTAAAGTTACTGTTATTATTGTTTTTGAAATGGTAAGTTTTATTTAAATTAGCTGTAGTTATTATAATATTATGTGCTTTATAATTATTTATTTAAGATTTCCAAAATCTAGAAGTTAATTAAATTATTAGGCTAGAACGAATTTTGAAGTTATTACATTTAGGCTATAACATGCATCTAAGATCTCACTTTTCTTTTAACGACAAATCCCTCAACCCATCATCAATTCATACTGTTTATTTATTACAAATGTTACAACGACTATAATCAAATTTTACTGAAATGTAGCCCTAAAGTAACCAAACAAAATGTGTTGGTTGCAACCTCTCCGAAAAAAAATGGACATTAGGTTATAAAATGTGTAATTTCATAATGTTCTACACATTGTTCAAATTTTGGTGAAACGTGAAGATTAATGACTCAAATCAGTGTTAAAAATTGAAAATAATAGAAGATTACTGTTAAGAAATAATTTAAAAAACATGAAAACTAACCTTTGTGACAAGTTTGTCATAAGTGAAGTTTAGACATTATTGAAATAAGCAAAACAAGGATTTCCCGGACCACAATAACAAGAATTAAAATTAAGACTGTAATAAATCCAATATGTTTATTATATTACCCTTATGTACATTTCAGTTTCTGAAGATGATGACTATGTCATTGAAATATTGGATTTATTACAGTCTTAGTTTTGTTTCTTGTTTTTGTGGTTCCGGGAAGCCTTGTTTTCCTTATGAATATCGTCACATGGCTCCTTGTACATTGATTTATTTTAATATATAAATATTGTATAAAATATTTTACAAAATATAAGTTAGCATCCATGATTGGTTTTCACTTTTTTACTGTATTATTTTCACATTATTAGCAACAAGTAGTTTTGTTTGGTTAGACTGAGAATGGATGTGTGAGAGAGTTTGTGCCATGTTTTCTGCACAGTTTAGTTCTATACCAATAGACCCGAAAAAGTATAGTTTAAAAAAAGAACACAGGCAGACAGTCAGTATTCAAACCTTATAATTTCAGGTCTGTTCATCTGTCAGTTTATAAGTCGCAACCCGTCTACACAACAAGATGATAGAGAGGGGAGAATGATATCTGATACTTTAAATTGGCCTAGTGCCAACATATTAATTTTTTCATCAAATAAACTTTCGTAATCAGAATAATTTGTAGTTTTATTTGATACCCACGCAGTTATCACAAAACAAATTTTTTCAAGTTGATAGTTTTTTGCCCCTTAACTATCCTAAGGTAATTTTTGCTTTGTCACCGCTATATTTTTTCTATATGTGGGATAATACAAAAAATATAAATGCAAAGTTTGACAAATATAGAATTTATTGTTTTGTCTGTGTAGATGGGTTGCGATTTACAGACAGACCAACTGACACAGAGTGCGTAAAATTTTAAAGGTCTTTAATTTTATTTATGGCCCCTAAAAAAATAATTTAAAAAGTCCTGAGATATGGCTGAAATGTGCCAATATATCAAATTTGATTAAAATCGGTTCGCATGTTGGGATTGTGGAGCACTACAGACATCATTCTAAAAACCCCTTTTTTAGACTCAAGGGGACATCTAAAAAGATTTTTCCACAAAAACTCGATTTCGACTCTTTTGATGCATCATATAACTTCATTACATATGTGTAAGAAAAAATATTTTAAAAATCATCCTTTTTAAATTATTATTTAAATAATTAAGTATTTATACTCATGTTTCTTGTTACATGGCCCATGCAAATGATTTGGGAAACATTCCTTTATTTTTGATCACTGGTTTCATCTACATACTTACTGATACAGACGTGGTTCCTGCTTTAATGCTCTTCCGCATCTACACTTTGGCTCGTATCTTGCACACTTTTGTCTACGCCATCTACGTCATAAGGCAACCTGCTAGAACACTCTGCTTTGCTGTTGGTGCCATCGTTAATATCATAATGGTTGTGTTCATTTTTATCAATTTCCATCAATTTTAAATAATATTCTGAATGTTTAAAAACTTTTACAGCAAGCTCTCTGTCGACTAGCTATGCGAGGGTTTAAGATACAAAAAAGAATAATATTTCGCTCAGTTTAATCTGTCCTGATTTTATTGGGAAAATTACAAAAATAATATTTTCCACTCTTTGTATTTCTTACAGTAAAAGAACGCTAGTAACAGAAATGAAAGCTGAACAAAAAATTGAATTATTTTGATTAAATAAAAACAGGTACAAATCAAACTCATCATATAGTAATTGAAATAAGACAGATGACTAAATCAATTCTTAACTATCATGTTGTACAATTTGATTTTCGATATAAACTCAATTTTTGACCTGTAATGTGATACTGTATCCCCTGATTTAATTATCATTGATTAATGCATAGCAAATTTAAAGACGTATTCACTTCAAAACCAATGCTATTTCTCTTTTCACTACTTGAACTTACGCAAATTGATATAGGAAAAAGTTTACCTATCATTGTAATTATTACCAGTTCACTTTATGTGTTGGGGGGGGGGGGGAGCAGCAGTTCTATATTGTATGATTCGTAGTTGGACATATGACTTTTTATTTCAGTTCAGTTTTTATTTTTGTTTTTCAGTTAAGAGGTTTGGTTGTTTTCAGAATCTCCCATATTTAAATAAAATTATAATAGGTGTTGCAAAGTCAATTATATAATAATGCAATCAATTCTCTTCTCTTGGAAGTTAAAATGGTTCTCTGTTACATTAAAAATATTGATTTATATCTTTTAAAAATGAATTCAAATTTGTCTGTAAACGCATATATATTCTGGGGAGATGAGTATGGAGAATATTTGGTCCACTAGTGGTACCATGCCCTCCGTTTCTGTAGTAATACGTCTACTATCCACTCTGTCAACACTTCCAGTGTTGACTCGATCAAATCGGTTTATATGTAGACTTAGTAATGTATTATTTATATATATATATATATATATATTTACGTCCATGCCATTCCTACCGCTTTTCACTCACGCGCACGACATTTCTGCCGTCCCAAGACCTTTCTGCCAGGCGGCAGAAATGTCGTGTTCATAAATGAATGATGCGTGAACATAACAATTTTTTTTAGTTTTTTTTTTTTTTTAGAATGGTAATATTTTTTAAGCTATAATAATCTTTAATTATAATAATGTTACACATTAAATAGCAATTTTCCATTTATTTTTTCATTTTCTATAAACGCTTGTAAATATGAAATGTCAGGGATAAATCTGAGAAAGTCAATTCTTAAATAAAGCAATAAAACTTGTTCTTTATTATTAAAAAAAAACTTAAAATTGACGTTAAAATTTCATTAGTATTTTGTTATGATTTAGTTGTATATCATTATTTAAAGAATTTTTCAAAATAAAGTTAATAAATCAACTTAAATATAGAAAATGTAAGTAATATTTATCTTATAATGAATGATTTATAAATTTAATCTTCAAAACACATTTAATTTTGGTTTCTTCCTTATAAAAAGTAATGAGTTTAGTTATAAAATATAGGCCTACTAATAATTATTTGTTCTACATTTATTTTAAGATTTTTAAATAGATTCAATGTAAAAATTGATATTCGCATCAAAATATTAATTAACAGATTAGTTACTAATTTTTTTAAAACTACAATCAAACAATTATAATAACCTTTATAAAATTCTAAATTATTCAAGCTTTTTAGTGAAAAAAAAATAATAAAACGTTGTTATTTTTTGGCACATTATTTTCCGAGATTAAATTAAAAATAAAACTTTGGTTATGGCATCTCTTTTTCAAATTCTAATCTCATGGGGACCTGATTATATTACTACAGCTATCAAATTGTTCATTTTCAATTTGCATTTAATTATTTTCACGTTTAGGGTTAAGGAAAATAGATTTATATATATTGTGTAGTATTATTTGTTATGGTAAACTATGTTATTGTTGTAGACTAGTTTCATAACCTCAATAATAAAACATAAATCTCATTTTCAGAAAGCATACTGTAAATGTATATTATATAAAGACCAGTATGCAAGTATTGAATAAATAATTTTTAATTATGAACAAAAAAGTAAAATTTTAATTAACCTACTATTATGATATTTTTGAAAGAGTATTTACGATTAATTAAATTCTTTATTACTTCGGCTATTATTTTTACAGAGAATTTTGTAGGACTCTACAATTGTAAATAAATACGCTGGATAGTTAGTACTTAGTGTAAACTTTTTTTTTTTAAATTAAAGGTGCATAGCCTACTGTTTGAAAGTACAGTATAACTATTTTTAATTATTTTTTCTCAAATGTCCCTGAAATTATGAATTGTGTTTCAAACACAGATTTTGCCAAAAAATCATTTTCACAGCTTTTGCTTAATTAAATGATTTCATTATAATATTTTCCGAAAGTTTTTTTTAAATTTCAATAATAAAAGGTAAGACAACTTAATGTTTAAAAAAAAATTCTTTTTGATGATAAAATCTAAGATTTTAAATTGAGTTTATCTTTCATAGCCTATTTGTTTTTATCCATCTAAATAAATATAAATATATAAATATAAATGTTTCATATAACTTGAAAGTTACGATACTTTAAGGAATAGCTGACTAGAGCGTTTTAAAACATTTTGGATTTTTTTATAAAACTATTTCTATGTGTTTTTAAAATTAAATCGCATCCACGGGCATTTTTTATATAAAATACCATAAAAATTATCATTTATTTGGATACAAACTGACTAAATTACCTTTTTGGCAGAAAAAACTATCTTTTTAAAAAGATTTTAAAAGTCATAATTTCATGGTGGTTTGAAATAAAATGTGTTTTACTCCAAATGTTTACAATTATTGATAAGTACCAGCCATCCTGTAAATCATCAAAGGTTAAATTATATTTAATAAATAAATAATAATTATAACTCACCGTCTGTGACTTAACTTTACAAACAATATGTAGTCCTATTGAAAATTCCTATACAGGTTTATTACAGGTAGAACTGAGTTTGGATATACTTTCAAACAGTATATTTAAAAAAAATATATTAGTACCTTAAAATAAAAAAAAATTAAGACGTTTATTTTCATCAAGACTTCATTTTAATACCTTATAAGATAATATGCTCACAAATTTGATTGAACCGTTAATATTTTTAAATGACTATGAAAAAAAATCTATTTATTAATCATGCACGGATATTTTTAGAATTTTTTACTTAATTAACATGTAATAGATATATAGTCCTACAAAAAAAAATGTGAGCACTCTAGTTTGAAGGTGAATAGAAAAATAACCAAATGACCTAGCTTTATTTTGTGTCGGTAGTTATAATTTTTGAAGTTATGGCTCATAATTATTAATAGAGGAAGAGCGTAAATAATGCATATTTTAGATATATTTTAAACAAAAGTTACATTTGAAATATTATAACTTACAAAGGCGCTGCACGATCTTAATGAAATTTTAATAAATTTGATTTTTATATTATGGTGTACAAGTTTGAGCTTGTGTTACAAGGGCGTACCCAGGATCAAAACTAGAGGAGGGCAAGCCATGGTCATTCAATATAAAATTGATTATTAAAATAGTTATTTCAAGAATTGTATTAAATTCCAGCAACAAAATGTATAATAAAGATTTATTTTTGCTTCCAGGGGGGCAGCTGCCCCCCTGCCCCTCGCTGGGTACGCCCATGTTGTGTTATCCTTTCAAGGAAAATATATGTTTATTTGTTGAAACAACATTTTCTCCGGAGTGGAATGTTGTAAGATTACTTGTTTGGTCCTGTAGTGATTACAAGGCATGAAGATTAATCAGATTTAAATTTGAGGATAATATAAAAGAAACCACTGGTTTGATTCATTGATATTTGTATCAGTTAAGTAAGGCTGCGCACAGCAACAAACAGTGTGCGAAAAGTTAAGAAACGAAGTAAGTATTTAAAATTAAATATTACATGCTGGTATTATTTATTGTTGGATGTAGACATTTGTGTTAGGTATGGTTATAGAACTAGGCTGTTTATAGAGATTTAAATCACACCAATGTATTTCGGATATGGACTTTGTTTAAAACTTACCATATGACTAAAGAGTAGGTACGGTGGATATTATAAGTTCAGATATATTACTATAGTAGTTTATTTTATGTTTAGATAAATTATTATTGTACGTTTATTTATTTTTTTATGGATGAGGTATTAGACCTACCAATAAGTAACTATACAATCGACTTAAGATAATTAAATATGGATTTTAATCTATTAATGAAATTATTTTTATGAACTCCATCTGATTGTTCCAATGATTGCTTCCATCTACATCTTTTCTTAGCTAGTTTTGATAGTAGGCCCCTACCATTAAAATGTACAATTCAGTTAAAATTATTATATATCCCTTTGAAGTTTACATTATTATTTTGTTCCTTACTTTTCTATGATACATTTTCACCTTTCCATACATACCTCTTTCCACGTCTAGCACACAGTTTCTCTTTCTCATATTTCAGTAAACAATCTAAAAATTGTAAGTTATAATAAAATGATAATAAAACACTTTTTTTTTATTTTTTAATATCCACTTTTAAAAAAAATTGTGTTTTATTATCTTTAAACACGGAATTCCACTAAGAACCATCGGTCTCAACAGCAATGAAAAAAAAAATAATAATAATAATAAAATAACCTCTCTCTCTCTTTTCTTACCCCTCCCCACTACTTCCCATCTACTTTACTGTCAGTTTTTTTATAGGCTTACTCACTTTTCTATCACTCACCCATATACTACCAGTGTTCTATTCTAATATTTTGCATTCCAAATCTTAATTCAAGATGCCTATGTGAAAATCAATGCACTGTCACAGGTCAGAGGCGTCGGTGTGAGCTGATGGGCTAAGTGAACCCAATGAATTAAAAGATTTGATCACTTAGTTAAATAACATTCTGATATAAATTATTTCAGCAATATTATCTTCATAAAACTTCTAATATGTATTGGTTGTAAAGTTTATTACAATTAAAAAAAAAAGTTAAAAAAAAACAAAGCACTGGTTTTGGTTTTATGACAATAGTAAAATTCCAATTCATAATATTTTGAATGTATGTAAACTATTTTAACTTTGAAATATAATATATACAATAGGATTACATTTCTATTAACACTTACAAGTATTTTTATAGAATGTAAAAATCTCCTTTGGAAGTAGAATCAGAAGAAAAATGCATTCTAAATATTATTAACACATTTTTATTAACTCGCTTTCTTGTCTGTCTGTACAGGTGGAAATTTTAAACTAACTTCTAAATGAGCTAGAGACTTGAAATTTTAAACATAGCTCGGAACTGGATGACAATGCAATATTAACTCGTTTTCGGCCCCTAATTCTTTCTCAAATTCAATATTGTCTTATACAATGAATATTAGCTGTTGTTGAAATAAGTTATACATGGTTTAGGATATAAAAATAATAATTAGATTTTCTTAATGATCCCTCTAATTAAATATTGTCTTATACAATGAATATCAGCTGTTATTAAAATAAAATATACATGGTTTATGATATAAAAATAATAATTAGATTTTCTTAATTCTTCCTCAAATTAAATAGTGTCTAATACCATGAATATCAGCTGTTATTGAAATAGGTTATGTGCATTATTGACAGCTAGCTTAGCACTTATGGGATACGTTACGACATGGTTTACGTTATAAAAAAAATAATAATATTTTCTTTAAATGTTTTTTTAATTTTTCATGGCACAATACAGATTTATAACACCATACAGTTTGTCCTGAAAATTTGTGTAAGTACAAAGTAATAAATTGAAATAATTAAACTATTGAAAAAAGATAAAACAATATGAAAATTTGTGATTTTTAAGTACAAAGTTATAAAATGAAATAATTAAACTGTTGAAAAAAAGATAAAACAATATGAAAATTTGTAATTTGTAAGTACAAAGTAATAAAATGAAATAATTAACAGATTTAAAAAAATAATAATCATAACATAGTATTTTTTTTTAAAGTATACTCATAACTAGGTAAACATAATCTCATTTCAATTATTGTTATGAATCTTACACCAAACTCGACACAATACCGCTAGCCCATCTAATGGTTTGAACAGTGTTAAATTAAGTTGAGTTAAGTCGTGTGGGTTTTTAAAATACTTTTTACATGACTACTTTCAAAATATAGGGCCTATTTAAGAACAACAAGGACTTAACCCAATTTAATTTAACACCTTTCTAGACCAAAATAAAGTACGCACATACAACACTAAAAGTCATAAAATAATAAAAAATCAATTTGCCATGTTTATAAAACGCACTAAAAAGTATTAAATAAATAATCATTCCCCATAAAGATTTTTAACTCTGTACAAATTGACCTGAAAATATGGGACTGTAAATTTTTAATGGTAGCTTTTAAAATAATTGTAAGATTTAAAATGAAAAACTTGGAGTGCATGGAATAGATGAAAATTAAATTTATAAATCTGGATAGAATTTATATAGCACAGGGAGGAAATATTTAAATAAAAAAAAATTTAAATTAACTTCAATGTCCTATCTTACCAAAAAGGGTTAGCATGTTAACTAACTCTGTGGGTTCTTCCTGGAGTGGCGGAGGAGAGAAATTTTAACAACTATCTTACGATTATATATATTTATAAAAATAAAACATAATTTACAATACCAGAGCATCATATTATTATAATGATTAAAATTATCAACAATCTTCAAGGTCAATCTTGGTTTTAACAAAGAGAATAATCAGGAATTCGGAATGGAGCCTTTATCAGACTTTATTTCTTTTGTATTGTCTGTTCTAGCTATTAATATGCTTCCATAACTGTTTAATAATTTGTTAGAAGAAACTTATGTAAATTAAAACAACAATTTTTTAGTATAAACCACAATATTTTAATTGAATTCTTGTATAAGTCCTTGACAATGCTTTAACTAGCGAATCCATGGTCGGCAAGTTTCGATTAAAATATTGTGGTTTATACTAAAAAATTATTGTTTTAATTTATTTAAAATGGAATACCACCAAGTACCTACGGTCTTTAGCATAAATAAATAGAAACTTAAGTTATTATTTTTCATTATTGATTTCTGTGACACGGTTAGTTTTGTACAGATGTTCGGTTAATCTTGATTTTTCGGGTCTGTAGTATTTTAGATGGGCTAAATGTTCTTTAAACCTAGTGGTGATTTTTCTCTTTGTTTGACCAAGATAACCCTTGTCACAGTCATTAGGGCTACATTTAATTTCATAAATAACAGAAATAATAGAAGTTAAATTTAATATAGGATAATATTTTATGATTTTTTTAATATTGAAGCTGACTTGTTTTTGTTTTATTTTTAATAGATTGTCAATGTAGGTCATCATACTACTAACAGATCTATTTTTATAAAAAATGTTTATTTATTTTTTTTTGATAAAAATTATAATTTTATCTCTTAGAATTGTTTTTCCCCAAAATATCATTTCCGAACTCAGAAAAAAGACGTTCTTTCTCCAGCGGAGTCTACGTTTTTCTAGATAATTTAACACTTTTAAAAACTTCATTATCTTCCGATGATTCTGAATCTTCTTTACACTCATAATTAGAATCAGAATCATCGGTTTCTAATGGATGTGCATTTTTATTATTAGAAAGTGTTAAAGGAAGCAGGAAGTTCTTTTTTCTGAGTTTGTTTGCCAACCTATTAAAATATTCAATTTTGGCTTTTTTTATAGCAGCTGGCCTCCGCCTCATGAGACACATAATGTGTACAACAAGACTGCTCAAAAGCTCATCATACACATTATGTTTATCCTCAGCATTGTTATTAGCTTGAATTTATAAAAGTACAAAATTTGACTATGACTTCTTCTAAAGGCATTTTTTGGAAAGTTTTTATTTTAAGACTTTTTTTTTGGATTTAACAGCCAACCTTCCAATTTTACTTGACCCACGCTTCTCTAACAATGTGGCAAAATCTTCATACATTAATATATAATATACAATAATCTGTCACTTCCTTCCCCTTCGTAAACCTTTGAAATAGCCCGAGTCCTAGCTAATTCAAGAATCGACTTTAGAGCTGGGAGGACCCTATAAGGTATTGACGGTTTTCCCAAAAGTCCTGTCTCATCATTACAACCCGAGATGTCCAATACAGCTTGTACAATTGTATTGAAGTACATCGGGTTTAAAATATTAGACATTGTTTTGGTACCACTTTGCTCGTTGGTCGATAGCTTATCATTAACTACTTTAAGGAGACGAGAAAGTAGTCTCATTTCACTACTGACTTGGTGTCTACTTTCTCGTCTGCTCATATGAAACTCGCTTATGTAATTCATAATTAAATTATCTGAAATGGCTCTCCTCCAAGTTTCATCTTGATTCATAGCTGGGAGCACTTCATTTTTTAAATGATCACTGACTTCTACCAATGCAGAAGCCGTGCTGTACACCCTAACAGCCTGAATCTTTGTTTGCCCTATACTTTGGGCCTTAAACTCGGAACAGCTATGTTTCAGGTGAAACCATAACTTATCTCTGCGGTACCTACCACCACAGTATTTACACAGTTTAGTGTTTGTGGAGGTAGGTACCCCAGAATGCCAAGTTTTAGGCAACAGTAAGGTGCATTGTCCCCCACTTTGTAATATTTGTTTATTTACAATTTCTAAATTCAAGTTTCTCATTTTTTTGGTAATTACCAACTTTTGCTTCCTTTTTTCTGCTTTAGAAAAATTACTGTTGGTAATTAACAAAAGAGCCCCTTAATGTGTATGTATTAGAGTGTTTGTTTTCAATATGCTTTGCAAAATCCCGAGGACACAAGTTAAAAAAAAGGCACTTGTGTCTCCTTCTCGGATGTTGCGGTGCTTCCGGTGAGGCTTCTGGTGGGGCTTGCGATGGGACGTCTGATGTGGTTTGTGCTGGGACTTCTAATGCTACAATCTATAAACAAAATTAGGTTTTATTAAAATGATATAAACTAAATAATTATCTTACTTACACCAATCCCCTTAATAGTAAGTATATATGCAACTTCAAACGACTAATGTCTTAAAATAATTGGGATTGGTAAAATAAAAATAATAATAAGGCCATCAGAACCTTTGCTACCAAACAAGTCATTGCATTCATAGTGAATGACTCAATTATTACATGTTGTCTTCACAAGAATATCAACTCGTATTTTGCTTAAAAGTCATATAATTACAATTTAAATTTCAATAGATTTAAGACATTTTTCACAAAGAAATTTTGTAATGAAATTTGTTATACTTTTTTAAATATAAATAAATAAAAACAACTAATTAAGTTTATTAGAATATTGTATTAAATGCTACAATATATTTTATTTTTACAAAAAATATTTCTGTTATAAAGATTACTACACTTGCACAACAGCACTAAAATACAAACAAATTGCTATGGACCTTTGGTCTCAAACCGCATAGAAGAATCTTACGTTTGAACCTTTGGTACCAAAAACAAAATCATTAAATTCGTAGTGCATGAAGTAGTCATGGAGAATAACTAATGCCTAGACCTTTAGGAGCGTACGACCTACAGTACCTTTTGTATCGACACTCCAGTGCCTTGGATAAAATATCCGGTGGCCGCTATCGCCCGACACATTTAGTCTGTACGGTCTGCTCCATTTGGTTCGGCGCTTAATTTTTCTCTCGTAATCCTCATTATTATTTTCAATCTGCTATATTTTATGCTTAAATCACGGATTTCAGTTGTTGTTTTTATTATTTATATATTTCTATATTGTAATTTTTGTTACAAAACAAATCCTACTTAATTTAAAATGTTGATTTAATTAAAAATCCACAGTTTTTATATTAAAACATAACTTTCTTTATTGTAAACATCATCTAAATTATAGCTGTATTACCTATAGCCTACATTCCCTAACAACGATAAAGTTCACTATAACAGTTTTCTCTGAAAAACAAATTTCGTTATGTATTTCTATTAACTCTCCCTCAGTCATATTTGTGAGGTTTATCAGCCTTGATAAAAAAACTAAATTTCATTATTTGTAGACCTATAGTATTAAAAAATAAATATTTGTTGAGTTAAACAACTTTTGTTATACTGTATTTTAATTTTCCTAAATTGGATATCCTCATTTATAATTATAAATTTATATTAATATATGTAAAAATATTACCTGATTTAATTTGGTTGCAAGTTCTGGGACTCTTTTCAATGAACTGGTATCTAAAAACAGATAATATCATATTATAATGATTTATAAAATAAATAAAAAGAGAAGTAACTGTTGTATTACAACATTTTTATTATTCATAAATTTATTCTACATTAAGGTTTTATAAATCTCTTATTTGTCTGAGATCTCTCTCTACTCGGGATTTATGAGGGTCTTTTCAATATACTTGTAATTTATTCTTATATTAGGTACATTTATGAAATTTAAATTAACTAAAATATTTCAGAATTTACATTTATAAAATAGATTTATTTAGAATATCTATAATTCTAGTTACAAAAGTTTATACAAAAATAACCACGAGTACTATGTTTAAAGGATCAACTTTCCAACAAATTTAATAATATATTATAAAACCAAAGATTCATTACCTCTTTCACTTTCTCATAAAACATATTCAATTTTTCATCTATAAAAGAGTTTTGAATTGAGACAATTGGCTTCAAAGAATCGGATTTTATTTTAGATCAAATTTTAAAATAATATAAATACACTTTAATATTCTAAATAAAAAGTGTCAATAGTAGGCCTACAATTGTGGTTGTTTGTTTATTTATCAATTCTTCATTAATTTATTCAATCCTGTGTGTCAAGTAAGTAAAACATGAGTTATAATATATCAATGAAACAATATACTCAATAACTAATTTAAAAAAATGTATCTTAACATCTGTGAAAAGCAATTTCTTTATAATTTTTATTTTATTTTATCATTCCAATAAAAAATTTTAAAAAATAACTTCAAAATATTAAGTTTGTTTTATCTCCCGTATTTTATTTTATAATAATTCTAGATAAACACCTAAAATTCGCCAAATTTTATTTACCAGAAGTTATTCCTTCTGGCTCGGTTGAAGGTAATATTGCAGGAATGTTATATTTTCAGTGACTGGGTAAGTATGTATGTGTGTTTGTTCCATCATAACTTCTTAACAGCTAAACCGATTTCGATTTACCTTTAGTCTAGTAAATGAAGCGTTTAACCCCTTAAAAAAATGATGATGGTCGGATTTTTATGCACTAGGTGGCAGAATGTGTCTTAAGGTGTGTCAATAACATTAACCGACCATAGTGTTTTTGTGAAAATTTAAATTGGGGGAAAAGAAATGGCATTTGATTTTTGTGCCTTTCTTGCCCTTATAACTCTGTAAATATTAACGATATGAAAACTGTGTTCTTACCAAAATTATATCTTATTCCATTACAAATAAGCTATAAGTTTTATATTTTTATTGTTTCTGTAGTGTCAATATTAAACGAGATATGACTATTTGAAGTTTATAATAATGAAAATTGTATACTGTATTTATAATGTACAGTTAACTTTCTCAACTGTGTGTCTTAATATTAGATATTTTATTTGTCTTATACATATAAAAATATGTGAAAATATAAAAACCCTTAAAAATACTAAAATACGAAGTATAAAGGTCTGATTAGGGTAAATAACATCATAATTAAGGAAAATAATACTAAATATACGGTAAAAATATATATAAACATAAAAATGGTGAAATTACGATAAATGAAGTAGAAAATACGATAAAGCTAGAAGTAGAACCCGCCATTTTGTCGAGTGAATGTGATTGCCCTGATCGAACGTTTGGTATTTCTAATAAGTTTGACTTAATTTTACTTCTATTTACTACAATTACCGTATTTAAAGTTAACTATCAGAACCTAGTGTTATTACTTATTGAATATATTACTGTATATATGGTTTACGTATTGAAAATAAATTGTTAATAATAGATAAAGTCTGACAAAAACTCTAATTTTTAATATATCAATATATCCTATCTGAAATCAACGTATATTAAGAAACATAATACGAAAATAAATATTTTATAATAACAACAAAATACGTATTTTATATAAGATACTTTAAATCAGACCAAAACTGACTTAGATGTATTTGGGTTGCTTATTTTGCATCTGTTCTATCTGAAACTATTGAAATGATATAAAATAATTGTTTGTAACTAATGTAACTAATTGTCAAGAGAGAGGTATCTAACCCAATACTATAAAATTTACCAGCATCGCGAAAGAGCAAAAGTTGGTCAAGAGAAAGAGATCTAACCTAATACTTGATAAAATGTATACGTTATTAACCTTTACTAAGAGAAATATGCGTGTTATAATATAAAATAACGAATACTACGAAATGATAAAATTATTAAAATTTTATAAAATAATAAACGTATTATAACCTATAATAACATAAAATACGGTTATTTTTAAAACTATATTATTATTATTATTATTAATACTACTAAGCACAATGAACTGATTTTTCAACTACTGTATTTTAAAATATTTTATTATGCTTCGTTACGGTGGGTACTTTGGTAAATAATACAAACAACGTTAGTTTAAAAGTTGGCCGATTTTAGCTACAACCATTAAATTTGTGACCATAAAAGCAACAGGATGCTTAAATTTATTCGCTCAACGTTTGGTTGTGTGTTACTGTATATAATCTCTGTAAAGCTTAAAGAATTAAGAAAAGTCTGATATCCATACAACATGATGGCAGGGTAAGATTACCTAAATTAGAGCTAAACCAATGTTCCGAATAAAATTGAAACAGCAAACATTATTTTATTTTAAATGTTTATATGTATTTCAAATCCATAAATCAACTTTGAGCAATTTTGAGGTGGGTGGTGCATTTTTTAATTTCTAATTTCTTGAGATATAAACAAATTGGTGTATCTTTGCAGCTGCAAACATAAATTATTCAAAAAGACAACTTTCAAAATAAAAGAATCAAACAAAGTTATTTGTCAAATCAAGTACGAAAATTTTTAATAATTTCGAAATAAATCTTGATTTTAAAAGTTATAGCCTCAATATAGAAACTAAACCTTATAATCGAATAAACTCAGTAATGGAATAGTTACAACTCTATAACAGTAATGATGTAATATAATATATTACTCTATATATAACTCTAATTCTAATAATAGTTTAAGTTAAACTACAAAATATTTGAAGAAATAAACTTACCTTTACGGGTTGTTCTATAACTTGTAAGTTTCGCAGGTTAATGATCCACTAGTCCACTATAACTTGTAACTTGTACGGTAAAAGAATTCAGAATAAACACTACAGTTGACTTCTTGTTCTTGGAAAGTTAGTCATCGTAACTAAGTAGGGGTAAAAAGGAGGATACCAAGGGAAGTGTACAAGAAAAAACAAAAGAAAACGGGACTTTAGCCTTGAAGGCATAAACGTGACAACACACCTAAAAAAAACAAGTAACGGGAGAATTGGCCAAGGACAGATGTGAATAAAAATTGTATAAAAAAAATAGAAAACAAATGTGAAGTTAGCGTGTTAAAATCCTACAACTAACATAAATGAACAGACAATGGACGACACTTGCCTCTTTATTGACCCTACCCTATTATATAACTATACTACCAACTTTAATTTTTTTCTAAAGGTCTTGCCTTGTCATAGATCATCCTGTCTTTTTCCTAAACCGAATATTACGACACTTAATATGACATATAATACGAACTAATATAAAACTACCCTCTGAAACTTTTAAGTCTCTATCCTCTTTACCCCAGTCAACATTTTTTCTCTTTCTTTACCCTTTATTTTTGAAAGTATGTTTTTCTTACCCTCCATGTGCTAAATTCGCGATCGCGATCTAATTTAACAAGGTTTGCTAAAATCGATATACCAACGGTAACTTTTATCTATTAGGGGCTCAGCTTAAGGCTTTATTATTACAGGAAATAATACACTTTTATTGGCTGAAATATGACACATTATACATTAATACTGTCAGGAAAACCCATAGAACAAAATGAAATAAAATTTAAACTTACTACTTTAAAACTGCGGTCTGCTTCAACTCATATCCGCAAAAAAAAAAAAAAAAAAAACTTTTGTCATTTAGTGACAACGTAAGTAATAACTAAATTAATCCAATTTCCGATATATACAAAATGTAACAAATGTTGTTACAAAACTAGAAATGTAACATAAGTGACACTTTATTTTCTTCATAATGTCAACGTCGTTGTAAACATCCATACATACACCACTTCGAATTCAGTAATTTCGCGCACTGTGTGAAACCTACATCCAACTTTTGCAAATTAGTGTGCTCTATTACTGTGTCTTTAGAAAGTATTGACATTTAACCTTTGAATATAATGTACTGTATTTACTAAAATTAGTTATTATAAAATATGACCAGAACGGTCAAAGTCAGACTTTAAATAACACAAGTCAACCAATAACAAACGTTGTAAGGGCATCGGACCAAATACAAGGAGCCAGTAATCAGCCTGTCCCTTTAATTACGCTACCGAATCCCGGAATATCAGATAGACCAAAAAGGGTACCGGTACCGAAGATACCCATAAAATTGAGAGACTATGTTTTAACATAAATACATACAACAAAATTAGTTTTGTTGTTAAAAGTAGATTTCATTATGTAAAAAAAAAAAAAAAAAAAAAAATTAAAAAATATATATAGTTAGGGATAAGCCGTTATTTAAAATGTATCTAGGGAACATGAAAGAGCGGACACCCTGTATATAAAATGAGTAAGTGCGACATATTGATAGAAACGCGAAATAATTATAATTCGTATGCGGTTATGTTTCAATGAATATAAAAGTGAATATTCAATGGAATAAAAAGGGGATTTTAATATTTTGATAATAAATATGAAGTCAAGATATGACAGTTGCTACCTCTAGAGGCTGTAGCCAGGCCGGCCGGAAATAAGAGATAGTGTAGCACTGAAGTCAGCAAAAAATGCGTTGCAGGATATGGCCTTGGAGTGCTTTACAGGATACACTCGTTATAACAGGGAATAATTAAAATACCCAATGAGTAATGTTAAGATTATCAACGAAATGGTTGGAAAATAATTTTCAAATGAGAAAATATACGTATAGGATTAAGCTTAAGTAACGCGCATAATTAAGATCGTAAAATGTAGGTAAAATAAGTATTAAGAGTATAGTTAAAGTTCTATGCTAATGGAAATCGATTATCTCGGGGGGGGGGGGAACAATAACAGTAAATATATAAATACTTAAACTACAAATGATAGCCATAAGATTAGAGTAAAGAATGATATTATTAAAAGTACTTATTCGACAAACCTTGGGGATTTTTTTTTTCTCTCTTTCATTTTTTATGACCGACGAACGTAAAGTAGTCACATAATAAGGTGATTGAGTTTATGGGGATAAACATTTTTGTTTAAAAATTTAAAAAGATGGCCACACGCATAGATAACTAGGTCGATGAACTCGTTTGATGCGGTAGCAAAATAATGGGAAGCCATTAGTAAAGGAAAGTATTGAACAAGGCATGGCATTATAAATGACTGACTAAGCATTAATGTAGACTATTGATCTTTTAATTTTTGAATAACAAGACATAACACTTGTACTAAAACAGTGCTGGGGGAGTGATAGACACGGGCTAAAGACCGATCAACACTTCAAAGTAAGGTAACGTGTTAACATTATTAATAGTGATTAATCATTGGGACTTTAGAATAAAAAGACTTAGGAAATAAACATCAATCGAGTATAATAGGGCTTCAATTTTTATAATACATATAACTTGGATAAATTTACTTAAAGAAGAACTATAACAAATAAAAGTGTCAATTATAGGAGTTTTACTTAACTCCCACTGCAATAGACATGTTAATTTATATATTAATAGGATGTTGTATCTTAGCAACATGGACGACAGCTTTAAATCAAGGGATAGTATTCGAGAAAAGGGACAGGGTGCTACTGACATGATCACAATGGACAATAGTAGTAGACTATGACTTGGGGGAGATTGTAGGGGAAAGCGAAAAATTGGAAGAAATAGTGAAAAACCAAAGGGATACTTGAACAAATTCAAAGCAGAAATAAAAAACGATAGTTCAGTAGACACGTCCGGTTTATTTACAAAATACGAGGCCGAATTTTCAATAATAGAGGACATTTTAGAGGGGTATATTTCAGAAATAAATGACATCGTCTCACTTATACCGACGGACATTGAAAAAAGGGCTATTATGGAATCGGGGGGTACTTTTCTAAAAATATTATTCGGTACAATGGACAATCAAGACATGGAAAACATAAACGATAAATTGAATAAACTAGGGGATTTCTCGGAAGACTTATATCACAACTTTGATGAGCAAATATCGGTCATGAAAGACGCAAATATTCATATCATAACTAATACGAAAAACATAAAAAAACTGACAAACGCAATCAAGACGTATAGAAACGCGGTAGAAAAAAATTTTTAAAGTACTAAGCAAAAGAATAATAATATTTAGTGACTTACAAATTGAACACATATATAAATACTTACATCTGAACCTAGCATTTAGACAGCTGGAACAACTAGCCATAAGTTCAAGACAAAAAATAATGGAATTAAGAGAATCTTTGGAATACATTCACACTGGGAAACTAAGCTAAATTGCTCCCGCCTAAACAATTTTTACTAACTCTTAAAGAAATACAAACAAACTTACCTAAAAATTATCACATACCTTACGAAGCTAACAACATAAACCTACACTATTTTTATGACATGGCAGACGTACAATCTTACGCGGTAGAAAATACAATAAAGATAATTATAAAATTACCGTTAGGGTCAGAATCCAACATTTTTCAACATTATAGAATTAAAACTTATCCAATCTTTAAGTCATCTCTGGGTCTTTGGATCCAATGGGATATTGAAATGGAAGACTTTTTAACGTCACTGGACGGACAGACATACGTCGAACTATCACCGACGGAAATTTCAAAATGCAAACTTGGCCCATTGAACATATGTTACACAGAAACAAAATTGCTTAGCGCAACAACACCAAATTGTATATGGAACATTTTTAAGGGGATAACCGATAATACATGCACTAGACAAGTTTATAAAAACATAACCTCACCGTTCTTGGTAAATAGCGGAAATAATTGGTTATTCAGCACAAACAAGAAACATCCAATCGCTTTGGAATGTTACAAAGGGAAAAAAATTAACACTACGACGACAACGATAAGGGGGGTGGGGGTTTTGCTAGATGCCGCAAATTGTGACATTATAGGGACAGGATTTAGGGTTCTTGCAAAAATTCATGGGAATAGTCTTTACAAGGGAGACCTCTTATCACTAACGATTCCAGACATAGGAAACATACTCACGACAGAGGAACACATTTTAATAAACAATAGCCTAAAATTGCACGAAGACCCATTTGACGAATTAGCTTTGACAACGCAGACAGACAGAAATGGAATTAGACTTGACAGGCTACTACTTCATATAAAAAACAAACAAAAACTAGATTTTTCCAAAGACAGATACATATCCTGGGGAACATACGGAACGGCAATATTAATATTGACAACAATGGGTTTGTGCTTATATTGGAAATGTAAATGCTTAATAACGCCAATATATAAGTGTTGTCGGACGAAATCAAAAACACCGAAGAAAGGTTTGGAACTTAGGACAGTCAACTTGCAATCAGTGGATTCTTTAAACACCTCTGAAAAAATAATAATAACACTTTAATCTACCATATTAATATTAAAAAGAAAATTGGAGGAGCTAGTCGGCTTATAAGAAATTTTCGAGTAAACTTAATAAAACTGTCACGTTAACGGAATTTTCAACTTGTCTAACAAATAGAGATAGGAGGGGGGGGCTTAATTAACACATTGGTTCAATCATATAGTGTGTTGCGATAGTGGTACACTACGAACTGAGTGAGCAAAATCTGCTTAAATAAACTGGAAAAAGGTAATAAATTTAAATAGTTTTGAACTACACCTAGACAGAATTAATTTTTTTTTCTCTCTCTATTTCATTTATTTTCATCATATAGAATTTGTTTTGCCTCAAAACTATTGTACAAGCGAATAAATTCATTAGAATCACAATGACAACGGTTGACAAAACGCCTTCAGTTTTGGCTATAGGGGACTCACATATTAGTTGATTTAAAGAATATTGTGAGTTCAATACACCCCGTAATATGAAATTATCTTATCACGGTATCTCGGGTATAAACTCTCTACGACTTAAAGCGTATATTAAATCTCATTCTTTTCGACTGTTTCCAGTCAACTACATTTTCTTGATCGTAGGTACAAACGATATTTTGCGCGGACCTGTTATAAGGTAAGACAAAATTACATTTCGGTAGTCCGACTACTACGGAAGATGAACCCTGAGGGAAAGATAATTTTGTTCAAGCTCCCACATTTTCCTCTAGTATCAGAGTTACCAGATAAGCTCGATGAAATTTCAAGTTTAAATAGATATCTCACCTCTGTACAACACCAAAATGTTTGTATTATGTCAATACGGGACGAAAGTTGTTGGCCCTCAATATATTTCCTAAAGGATAAGTTGCATTTTTCACCTGTTTGCTATGCGAATATATTACAGAATATGGAAGCCATACTTAATGCCTAAAACAATTTAAAACATTTTTATCTTTGTAATAGTCTGGGAGTGGGGGTTGCATCTGATTTGCAAATGTCTTTGGGCCGCGTTGCAATAAGACTCAGGTGTGGTGCTAGAATGTTCACACCTTTATTGACTTGGCGTTTTGCACAGAAACAAATCAGAGAGACTCCCGTTTTCGGATTAGTTTTTCTTTTAAGATATAAGTATGCATAGAACCACTAAAATAAAGAAATTAATTAAAGTGATTAAATGAAGGTTTGTCGAATAAGTGTCTCGAAAAAAGGGTAATAAATAACCTAGTTCACCATTTTACAAGTGATAATGGATAAGAAATAGATAATAAGACGGTATGAATGTGAAATGTTATATGTTTGTCTAGTGAGAACAGTTCCCATCATTTCATAACCTAATAATCGGAAATCTTAAATGGGGTAGACGTTTACTTTCGTAATTTATTGTGGCTTGATAGAGGATGTCGTTTTCACATTATAAATGAGTCATGACGTTTTGTGTGAATCTCGCCATCCCTTTAGCGAATTATTTGAAAAATAAAACATTATGAATGATCACATGTCGGTTAAGAGAAATGTTATGATCATTGTGAAATCCCGAAATTTAATGCCATAATGCAACTGCAGTTGCATCTTTATTTCACAGGCGCCTAAAGCCGACTCTACAAATCTTTCTTCTATATTTTTCACACTTCTGGGCAGAGATTTTTGGATTATTATAATGATGGGCATGCATTTTTTTTTATATGTATTTTGATTTTAATTTTTTATGGGGGAATTTTTATCGATTGTTGAAATGTTACCAAATGATGGGAATGAGAGTGTTTGCAGATCTGCATAAGTATAATAGTATGTGAATGAGCGAATGGAGTGAAATATGTATTATGTGGTTTAGGAAATAAGTTAAGTTTAAAACAATAAAACATGAAAAATAGCTAGCCACGCGGTCTATTAATGTCTATTATAAACTAGTTACTAATGTATGAAGCTATTTAGACCAACGGTTGGTCAATGTAGAAGCACGGAAGAGACCACGTGATCGTGTGAGTCTACGATCATACAGAGCCGGCTAAATATAAATAAAGGAATAATTATTTTTCTTTACATAAAAGGGAACTATATTAGATTAAGTAGACAGAAAAAAAAAATTAGTAGTGAAAGTTACAAATAGGGGTAGGAATAAGAATATTACATAGATACGGGATAAAAATAGGCAAGAATGTGCTAAACAGAATAAATCGTAAGAAAAAGCACACGCGGGTCTAGAGTCTTAAAGGTGGTCCTCAGCAAAACACTGAGAAAAATTGGGAGGCAGGAAGGGTTTCGTGTAGTCGAAAAATATTTCACGAAAGTGAAATATAACGGACAACTTTGGAGGGGTTATTTTTTCCAAAGGGAGATTCCATTCAGATGACCAGAAGGGCATAAATATAAAATGAGTTGACAAGAAGTGTCAAATTAGTAGAAGGAGGGCACGTCGGAATAAAGGTGGCAGAAAACGCTTTAATAAAAGTCTTAAAGACGGTTTTTTTATAATTTTTCCAGCCTCATACACTACATAACATTTCACAATTCAAAACATTAATTAGAGTTAAACCAACATGACTATCATCAATAAATAATCATATAAAATCATTATATTCGAAGGGTTCCAACCCTTATAATTTAAAATTTTTCGTGTCTTCCCTGCCAGAATTTAGTTCATCATCGTGAACTTCAAAACATGTCTGATGTTTAGTAATCAGCCCCTTTAAAGCTTGAATTATCTTTCATTCTAACCCCTACATGTTCTCTAAATGGAGAGAAACCCTTTAAACATACAGACTACCATTAAACACCCTTAATTAAAAAATTTTTTTTTTTAACACACTGGAAAAGGGGGGGTTAAATTATGTACACCTTCATAAATTAAAGTCATTTCTGCCTCAAAATTTGAAGTAAAAAAAAAAAAAAAAAAAAAAAAAAAAAAAAAAAAAAAAAAAAAAGCTTCAGCTAAGAAGAGAAACGAGTGGAAAATATTTAAGAATACTATTTATCGCAAATATCAAAAAAAAAAAAAAAGGTGCCGATTTCATATATAACAAAAACTCACTAGACCACGCCTACGCCAAGCCCGTACACGGGTTTAAAACGGCGGTAATAATATAATAATAATAATATAAAAAAATAATAGATTAATTTTACTTTATTGTAGGAATAGAAATTCACAAAAGGAATTTTTAATAATGGGAATTTATGGTATTTTGGTGTTATGGGTATGATTAAATAGAATGTTCATATGAAAAAGTATGTTTAGTATTAACAATAAAGGAGGAATTGTAGTTGAACTCAAATTAGCACGAGACGGTAGGAATTAAATTACGACGACGGGAAATAATATTTATTAATCAAAGTAATTAGTCAAGGCCAGCTTATAGTGTATAGGCAGCATGTGCTAATTAATGACACAGCAAAATAGCAAAGGCATCCAGCAGAGTGACATCCTTTTACACACTCAGCATTCTATAGACTACACGCGTTAGGCACAGCTGTTTGTGCTTACACTATGAATTTTAATTTGATTCATATTCAATCATAAAACAATTTGAGCTGTTATATTAAAAGGGAAAAAAAATTTTTTTGTTGTTTTTCCTCAAATACAATGAATTTTAAATTGATGCACATATAACCTTAGAGGGAATAAATTATATTAAAATTATTGAAAGATTGATAATGCTTGAAGCTAATATTTTCTTACGTTGTATAGAAACATAAAATGAGAAGCCGACCTAATGACAGAGTGTAAACCAATGACCTGTGAGGGAGTTCAACACCACGACAGCTGCACAGCGTTGGAGGAAAAGTCATAACAATATGACGATATTATATATTGTTTGTTTCTTTTTATAAATGTTTTTAAACTAGTTTTTTTTTCTTTACAAAATTTTCTTTTCAAATTTTTTTAAATTTTTCTTTACAAATAAATAAATTGAACTTGATTTCATAACCTTTAATGAACCTTGTCATGACGTCAATAAGTTTAAACTTTTAAATAATTGAATTTTCAAAAAAAAAAAAAAGTAATCTTGTAAACAGGAAATATTGTGTTCCGGTACCTACAAATTGGAAAAAATGTTAAATAAAAATAAAAATTACCATAAAAATAAAGGTAACAAATAAAAAGGGGGGGATTTTTTTACTAAAGAAAAAACATGGGGAAAAGACCATGGACTCTGGAGAGGTAAGTACACTCGTTTTTGAACAAATTTACTAAAATTTTTCTTTCTCTCTTTCAATCCTTCATAGGTGCAGAACAGCGGGAATAGAAAGATACATCATCCAAATTGGGAGAACCTCCTCATCCCAACAAGCTGCGTATATCAACATCCACTACCACAGTTCTACACCCACAAGCTGCGCATATCAACATCCACTACCACAATTCATCCCAACAAGCAGCGTCTGTGAACATACCACATGGAGTTCTACACATCATTTTATAATTTTATTTGAACTTATTTTTTCTAATGAAGAAACTTGAATTGTTTTAAATGTGGAAAATTTTAATGGAAATGTAATAAAAGAAAAAGAAAAAAGCAAGGGTAGATAACCAGGGAATAGATTGTAAGGAAAAGACATGACGGGGGAGAACGTAACGCATTCGGAAGAAATAATAAAAATTAATTGAAATTAGATTAAACAATAGCCAATGCATAATTAATTACTTTCTAGAAAAAAAAGGGGGGGGAGTAGGTTACGGTAGAGAAGAAGGGGTCTAAACGAGAATTTTTTTTTAAATGGGATAATGGGACACAAAATGAGGGTCCAGCCAGTTATTGGTTAGTAAAACAAACAAAAAACAAAACAAAAATGTTTAAACAATAATAATTAATAAACTTTCAAATATACAAATGTTGTGGTCGTGGCTGTGGCCTGGAGAAGGTGTGTTTCTGTTAGAATTCGAGTGGCACTTAGCATAATAAGGGGGTAAAGAGAAAAATTACAAAGCTGTCATGGTTGACTTGGGAGCTGGTTTCAAGGTGGACGTAGAAGTGTCAAGGTGTTTACACCAGATTAAGTATCCTAGGGTCACATTCTGAGGGTGTTCTGCTGTTGTGACAAGTATGGAAAAACTCCATAACTTACACATCAAGTGTAAAAAGGACAAGTTATGTCAATGTGTGTCCACATAGTAACCAAGCGCGCAACAAAACCATGGCAATTTTTTAATTTAATTTCATAAACTATCTAGAAATAATAAGATTTTTTTTTTTTAAGCAAATATACAAAAGACAGACGTACACTTTTTCCCGGGTCGACAGATAGTCACAAAACTTTTTTTTTTCTCTTTGGAAGAAGGGGGGTTAACATTGGTTAAAAAAAAAAAAAAAAAAAAAAAAGAATTATGGTTGGATATTCATTTTGTTTGGGCATTTCATAGTAATAGAGACTTTTTGGGAATTTTCATAAATGGGTTTTTTTACTTTTTTTTTCCTTTTTTTCCCTCAAAATTTAGGTCTACATTTTTTTGGGGGGGTGTAGGGTAACATGGCAACCACTAATCAACGAGCCGAGTGGTGCAGCTCTACTTGTATGGAGGGGGGTGATGTGGCCCAGCCAAGGGGCACACCATAAAAAAATAATAAATAATTAATAATAATAATTGCCAAATGAATAGACAAGAAGAGGTAGACCAATTCTGTTGAGTTAGCGTAATCACTTAAAGGGGGGGGCGCAGTCCGAAGCTGTGCGGCTTGGGTACGCCAGTCCGGCTCGAGATACCCCAAGATACAGCTCGCTCCGCGAGAGAGCAGAGTCGGGCCATTTTAGGCAACGCGCGGCCGCTGTAATCGTCATGTCTTTTCCAATTTTTGAAACATTGTAATTCTATAATCATTCTGAAGTAAAACTCAAAGTAATTTTAAACACTGAATTGCGTGTTGTTTAATTATCGCCCGAGACCGCGTCCTTGGCGCCATCCTGACTAATTTCAGCCCACGTGGATGCAGTCTCCAGCCAGCTGAGAGTTTCTGGATTTTTACCAGGGGTTCCCGGCTGACCAAAAGAAGTTGGGGACGGTCCACACCTTCACCGGTCGCATGTTAAATTTTCTTCGTTTGTTTAACAATTAATTAAATATATTATTTGTATACAAAACCTAACTTATAAGATATCATTTTTCTCAGAAAGATGCATAGAATCCATCTATGTAATATAATTTTTTTTTTTTGAAACGGTTTTGGAGTAAGTATGTTACATGTCAAAAAATGATGTTAACATTTTTCAGAAATACCTGTATCACCCAAAATCAAAAGCTTACCACCTTTTTCTAAGATATACAAAAGTTTTGTGTAATATTTTTGAATATATTTAGGTAAAAAAAAAAAAATTGTTACATTTAAAATTTTTTTTTAAATATTTTACGTAAAAACTGAATTTTCTCTTTATTTTTTCCAAAAAACATAAAAAATAGTAAAATATATTTTATACAGAACTTCTATATATCATTATGTCCAGAAAGGTGCATAGAATTTAGTTGTGTAGTGCAAAAAAATGTTACATGTATCACATTTGGAGTTTTTTGGTCAAATACCAAAAAATCGAGAGTAACGGAGAGTAAAATTTCACAGAAATCGGTACATAAACCATATTAAAATTTTTTTATGATTTTTTTTAAATATTGATACAGATTTGTAATATATTTGTGGATAAAAGTTGCTAAAAAGAAAAATCAATTTTGAAAATTTTCATTAGACGAGGTACATTTTTACGTAAAATGTGAATATTGACTAACTATATTCAAACAGTAACCAAAAATATAATTTTTATTCTAAACAAAAGTTTTTATTACCTATGTTCTCACAAATATACATAGATTTTATGTGTATAATGCAAAAAAATTTATATGGAAACATTTTAGAGTTATTATGTACGGAATCAACAAATTTACCCTGTAACCGAGGCAAAATTCCACAGAAATAGGTATATAAACCAAATTTAAAATTACCATTTCTTTCGGTAACTCTTTGCTTATCTTATTGATCGTGCCTGTCAAATAGGTTTTATTCGACAACAAATATGAGGAAAGAGGTACCTTTGTGTAGAAATTATCAGTAAAAAGGTGGTAACCTTTCCCCAAACAATCTGCTTTTATCATCAAATCCTTGACAACTTTTTGGGTAAATGGGTCGGTATCTTCGGACAAGAAGTTTCTACCACTGTACAAACTCACTTGGAGAACATAGGAAGTTTTCGAGTCACAAATCTCAAACTTCTTTATTTCAAAACGAGAGTGTCTCTTGTTAGGCATGTATTGAATGAATGCACAACAGTTTTTCATACCAATCATGCTCTCATCAATGCATACCTCCTGACTTGGAACGAAATGTGCCTTGAATGATGCATTCATCATGTCAATGAAGGTCCGGACTTTATACCAGGAGTCATGTCCTGGTCTATTACGCCCTGGATCTTCAATCGATGATAAATGAAACATAGACATAATCAGTTCAAAGCGAGCAAGAGGCATCATTCGGGGATAAAAAGGTGAAGATTGCGCTGGAAGACTTGACCAATAATCTCTAAGATTGTTTCGAGGTGTTAATCCCATGTTGATCAACATTCCCCAGAATTTCTTCATCTCGTTTATGGTTACGTCGACCCACTGATTGATTCTGGAATGTGGTTTCACATTTCCAGAATCTCTCCGCCGGCGTAACACTGCCTGTGCGAACTTATTGGTCTGTTCCACCATAAGCTCCCACATAGCAATTGTCATAAACAGATAAAGAAATGTTACCGGGTTTGAACTACAAGGGACATTTCTAGGGCCTGCATTTTCAACCGTGAACTTGGACTCTGTTTCCTTCTCCATTTCTGGAGCATATGTCCTTACCCACGGAACCACCACAGGTGTTTGTGTATTTGTACGTTTACGTTTACGTGTTTGTGTTGTAGGACGAGTAGATGTTACGTGTGATGGTCCAGGAAGACCAATGTCAATTTGTGAAAGTATTTGTGGTGGTGTAATAATGTCTGAAGGAACAAAGCCAAATAAATCTAATTCGTCAGCTGAGCCTCCCTCACCAGTAACTTCGACGACATCAACATCACTCGCAATAGACACGTCATCATCTTTGTCTGAATCTTCATCAGATTCACTGCTTTCAGGGAAGTCATCCTCTGCAGGCAGATCGTCCTCAAAAAGATTAGACCTCGTATCATGACATGGTCTTGGGGGTGAAGTTGATATGTCATCACAATCTCCTTCGAGGTCTGATAACTCTGGGTCGCAGGTGACACCCTCCAAGTTACCAGACATGGCTAAATTCCTGGATGCCATTTTAATTCAAAATTCAAAAAGTTTTTTAAAGTTTTTACATATGCCTAGAAAACACCAATAACATAAAAGATCACACTCGAAAGAAAAAACAATTATACGTTTAACACTTCTAAAATACCTAGTCTAACAAACACATGGCTTATAATTTAGGGCTAGGCCTATAAAATTAAAATTTCAATAATGAACCAAAATAATAAACTAGCAAAATAAAAATTTTATTATAACTAAATTTAAATGATGACCCAATGAAATGAAACACTCAAGTCTTCTCATTGTTTTACCATTTGAAGCTATTATTAGCACTGAAAATAACCATTAATAACAATAATTTTTAATTGGGTCGAACAGTATATCATTTAAAGCCCGTTAGACAATTCAATATTGTCTCACTTTTTAAATCTGGAACAATATCTTTTAAGAAAACCATCTGGGAAAATCTGTGGAAAAAACTAGAGGCCTCTAATAGTTCCATCTAGTTTTAAAATAGGGTCATCAAAAAATAGAGTGATTTCAGACTAAAACCAGTAAACTTATGAATCAGGCAAACTATTTATGTTTATACTATACGATGCAAGTTGTTTTTTATTATTCAATAAGTTTCAATATGAGTAACGCCCATATTTACTCGGCAAACATGTGGGTGAAAGTTGAGCACAGATACGCTCCATCATGCCGGGGGTAACAGTCGTTATTACGGCACCAATCTTTTGTCTTAATTGTTGTAGACCCTGGATTTTCTCAATGTAGATATTGTTCTTAATGCAACTTCTTCATGTAGAAGTCTATAGCGGTAAGATCGCAGGATCTTGGTGGCTACGAAACAAGACCATTCCTTCCAACGTAAGAGCTCGAAGGTATTGAAAACTTAATAGGCCTTATCTTGCTACAAAAGTACACTTATTTTTTTATTTTATCACTCCTATTTGTAGGAAAACATACACTTCGAGCATGTCTAAGTAAGTGACACATATAATAATTTTCTCAGGATCGTACACATTGACTCGATCATCCATTATTCCACACCACAAGTTTATCTAAGATGAACCATCTACATACTGATGTTAATTTGGATGGTGATCCCCTCCTCTCCCCCTAGTAAGTGACACCTGTAATAATTTTTTCAGGATTATGCATTGACTCGATCATCCATTATTCCACACCACAAGTATATCTACGGTGAACCATCTACATACTGATGTTAATTTGGATGGTGATCCCCTCCTCTCCCCCTAGTAAGTAACACCTGTAATAATTTTCTCAGGATTATGCATTGACTCGATCATCCATTATTCCACACCACAAGTTTATCTAAGGTAAACCATGTACATACTGATGTTAATTTGGATGGTGACCCCTCCCCCCCCCCAAGTAAGTGCCACCAACCTGTAATAATTTTCTCAGGATTATGCATTGACTCAATCATCCATTATTCCACACCACAAGTTTATCTAAGGTGAACCACGTACATACTGATGTTAATTTGGATGGTGACCCCCCCCCCAAGTAAGTGACACCAACCTGTAATAATTTTCTCAGGATTATGCATTGACTCAATCATCCAATATTCCACACCACAAGTTTATCTAAGGTGAACCATCTACATACTGATGTTAATTTGGATGGTGATCCCCCCCCCCCCCAAGTAAGTAACACCTGTAATAACTTTCTCAGGATTATGCATTGACTCAATCATCCATTATTCCACACTACAAGTTTATCTAAGGTGAACCATCTACAAACTGATGTTAATTTGGATGGTGACCCCCCCCCCCCAAGTAAGTAACACCTGTAATAACTTTCTCAGGATTATGCATTGACTCAATCATCCATTATTCCACACCACAAGTTTATCTAAGGTGAACCATCTACATACTGATGTTAATTTGGATGGTGAGCCCCCCCCCCCCAAGTAAGTAACACCTGTAATAACTTTCTCAGGATTATGCATTGACTCAATCATCCATTATTCCACACCACAAGTTTATCTAAGATGAACCATCTACATACTGATGTTAATTTGGATGGTGATCCCCTCCTCTCCCCCTAGTAAGTGACACCTGTAATAATTTTTTCAGGATTATGCATTGACTCGATCATCCATTATTCCACACCACAAGTATATCTAAGGTGAACCATCTACATACTGATGTTAATTTGGATGGTGATCCCCTCCTCTCCCCCTAGTAAGTAACACCTGTAATAACTTTTTCAGGATTATGCATTGACTCGATCATCCATTATTCCACACCACAAGTATATCTAAGGTGAACCACGTACATACTGATGTTAATTTGGATGGTGATCCCCTCCTCTCCCCCTAGTAAGTAACACCTGTAATAACTTTTTCAGGATTATGCATTGACTCGATCATCCATTATTCCACACCACAAGTATATCTAAGGTGAACCATCTACATACTGATGTTAATTTGGATGGTGATCCCCTCCTCTCCCCCTAGTAAGTGACACCTGTAATAACTTTTTCAGGATTATGCATTGACTCGATCATCCATTATTCCACACCACAAGTATATCTAAGGTGAACCATCTACATACTGATGTTAATTTGGATGGTGATCCCCTCCTCTCCCCCCCTAGTAAGTAACACCTGTAATAACTTTTTCAGGATTATGCATTGACTCGATCATCCATTATTCCACACCACAAGTATATCTAAGGTGAACCATCTACATACTGATGTTAATTTGGATGGTGATCCCCTCCTCTCCCCCTAGTAAGTGACACCTGTAATAATTTTTTCAGGATTATGCATTGACTCGATCATCCATTATTCCACACCACAAGTATATCTAAGGTGAACCATCTACATACTGATGTTAATTTGGATGGTGATCCCCTCCTCTCCCCCTAGTAAGTAACACCTGTAATAACTTTTTCAGGGTTATGCATTGACTCGCTCATCCATTATTCCACACCACAAGCATATCTAAGGTAAACCACGTACATACTGATGTTAATTTGGATGGTGATCCCCTCCTCTCCCCCTAGTAAGTAACACCTGTAATAACTTTTTCAGGATTATGCATTGACTCGATCATCCATTATTCCACACCACAAGTATATCTAAGGTGAACCATCTACATACTGATGTTAATTTGGATGGTGATCCCCTCCTCTCCCCCTAGTAAGTGACACCTGTAATAACTTTTTCAGGATTATGCATTGACTCGATCATCCATTATTCCACACCACAAGTATATCTAAGGTGAACCATCTACATGCTGATGTTAATTTGGATGGTGATCCCCTCCTCTCCCCCTAGTAAGTAACACCTGTAATAACTTTCTCAGGATTATGCATTGACTCAATCATCCATTATTCCACACCACAAGTTTATCTAAGATGAACCATCTACATACTGATGTTAATTTGGATGGTGATCCCCTACTCTCCCCCTAGTAAGTGACACCTGTAATAATTTTTTCAGGATTATGCATTGACTCGATCATCCATTATTCCACACCACAAGTATATCTAAGGTGAACCATCTACATACTGATGTTAATTTGGATGGTGATCCCCTCCTCTCCCCCTAGTAAGTAACACCTGTAATAACTTTTTCAGGATTATGCATTGACTCGATCATCCATTATTCCACACCACAAGTATATCTAAGGTGAACCACGTACATACTGATGTTAATTTGGATGGTGATCCCCTCCTCTCCCCCTAGTAAGTAACACCTGTAATAACTTTTTCAAGGATTATGCATTGACTCGATCATCCATTATTCCACACCACAAGTATATCTAAGGTGAACCATCTACATACTGATGTTAATTTGGATGGTGATCCCCTCCTCTCCCCCTAGTAAGTGACAGCTGTAATAATTTTCTCAGGATCGTGCATTGACTCAATCATCCATTATTATACACCACAAGTTTATCTAAGGTGAACCATATACATACTGACGTTAATTTGGATGGTGATCCCCCCCCCAAATTGATTATAAGTTATAGAACAATATTTAACATAACTAAACACAATAGAGGTAATTTTCCAAAAATAAGATAGAGTAAGCAATTTGTATTTCTTAAGCCACAAGTAAACCAGTGTTTTTTAACAGTCCTACAAGACAGTTCTCTATGTACATAAGAGTAAAACTTTCCATTATATTATTGCAATACATTTTATTTCATTTAAATAAAGTTATAACAAAATGAAGTTGTTTTTTAAAAAGATTTATGCGTCTTTGAGTGTGCATTACTAACTTTTCATATGTTGCTAGGTCTCAAAATATAGAGGTTACCCTTGGAGTTTACAATCAAAATGATATCAATTCTAAAGTGCGTCAGTCGTATAAAGTGAAGAACAGATATTTTCATGAATATGTTCAAGTATTTAATTCGCAGAATGGTATCTTTTATATAAACGGCATTGTTTTATTAAAACTAAATCGAACTATCACCTACAATAAATATATTAAACCAATATGTCTACCAAATCAAGGTAAGTTCATTAATATTGTATCAACTTAAATAAATAATATGGAGGTAATATTGTTTATGAAAAATTTTAATCTTAGAAAGGGTAAAAAATACTCGTAATCAAAAATTAAAAAAAAATATTCTACGTAACATTATAAAAAAGTTAAAGAAATTAAGTGCCATGCACTTAACTTACCAATTATTCATGAGGTCTGGCTATGTAGTTAGTTTAATTTTCTGATTTTGTCGTTGTTTTTGCTTTCTGTTGTTATGTGATCACTGCTTATCTCCCTAGTTTCAACTTCTTTTCTTACATCATCCTGGTTATATGTTGCTAGGTTAATTTCCTGTTTTTACATGAGGTCTGGTTATTTAGTTAGTTTATTCTTCTGTTTTTACATGAAGTATGGTTATGTGGCTAATTTAACTTTCTGTTGTTACATGATCTTTGGTTACGTAGCTAGTTTCACTTTATTTTTTAAATGATCTCAGGTTGTGTCATTAGTTTCACCTTCTGTTGTTACACGGTCTCTGGCTATGATGCTAGTTTCACCTTCTATTGTCATATCATCTCTGGCTGTGATGCTAGTTTCACCTTCTGTTGTTATATCATCTCTGGCTGTGATGCTAGTTTCACCTTCTGTTGTTATATCATCTCTGGCTGTGATGCTAGTTTCACCTTCTGTTGTTATATCATCTCTGGCTGTGATGCTAGTTTCACCTTCTATTGTTATATCATCTCTGGCTGTGATGCTAGTTTCACCTTCTGTTGTTATATCATCTCTGGCTGTGATGCTACATTCACCTTCTATTGTTATATCATCTCTGGCTGTGATGCTAGTTTCACCTTCTGTTGTTATATCATCTCTGGCTGTGATTCTAGTTTCACCTTCTGTTGTTATATCATCTCTGGTTGTGATGCTAGTTTCACCTTCTGTTGTTATATCATCTCTGGCTGTGATGCTAGTTTCACCTTCTATTGTTATATCATCTCTGGTTGTGATGCTAGTTTCACCTTCTGTTGTTATATCATCTCTGGCTGTGATGCTACTTTCACCTTCTATTGTTATATCATCTCTGGCTGTGATGCTAGTTTCACCTTCTGTTGTTATATCATCTCTGGCTGTGATGCTAGTTTCACCTTCTATTGTTATATCATCTCTGGCTGTGATGCTACTTTCACCTTCTATTGTTATATCATCTCTGGCTGTGATGCTAGTTTCACCTTCTGTTGTTATATCATCTCTGGCTGTGATGCTACTTTCACCTTCTGTTGTTATATCATCTCTGGCTGTGATGCTACTTTCACCTTCTATTGTTATATCATCTCTGGCTGTGATGCTAGTTTCACCTTCTGTTGTTATATCATCTCTGGCTGTGATGCTACATTCACCTTCTATTGTTATATCATCTCTGGCTGTGATGCTAGTTTCACCTTCTGTTGTTATATCATCTCTGGCTGTGATTCTAGTTTCACCTTCTGTTGTTATATCATCTCTGGTTGTGATGCTAGTTTCACCTTCTGTTGTTATATCATCTCTGGCTGTGATGCTAGTTTCACCTTCTGTTGTTATATCATCTCTGGCTGTGATTCTAGTTTCACCTTCTGTTGTTATATCATCTCTGGCTGTGATTCTAGTTTCACCTTCTGTTGTTATATCATCTCTGGCTGTGATGCTGCTTTCACTATCTATTGTTATATCATCTCTGGCTGTGATGCTAGTTTCACCTTCTGTTGTTATATCATCTCTGGCTGTGATTCTAGTTTCACCTTCTGTTGTTATATCATCTCTGGCTGTGATTCTAGTTTCACCTTCTGTTGTTATATCATCTCTGGCTGTGATTCTAGTTTCACCTTCTGTTGTTATATCATCTCTGGCTGTGATGCTAGTTTCACCTTCTGTTGTTATATCATCTCTGGCTGTGATGCTAGTTTCACCTTCTGTTGTTATATCATCTCTGGCTGTGATGCTAGTTTCACCTTCTGTTGTTATATCATCTCTGGCTGTGATGCTACTTTCACCTTCTGTTGTTATATCATCTCTGGCTGTGATGCTAGTTTTACCTTCTGTTGTTATATCATCTCTGGCTGTGATTCTAGTTTCACCTTCTGTTGTTATATCATCTCTGGCTGTGATTCTAGTTTCACCTTCTGTTGTTATATCATCTCTGGCTGTGATTCTAGTTTCACCTTCTGTTGTTATATCATCTCTGGCTGTGATTCTAGTTTCACCTTCTGTTGTTATATCATCTCTGGCTGTGATGCTGCTTTCACTATCTATTGTTATATCATCTCTGGCTGTGATGCTAGTTTCACCTTCTGTTGTTATATCATCTCTGGCTGTGATTCTAGTTTCACCTTCTGTTGTTATATCATCTCTGGCTGTGATTCTAGTTTCACCTTCTGTTGTTATATCATCTCTGGCTGTGATTCTAGTTTCACCTTCTGTTGTTATATCATCTCTGGCTGTGATGCTAGTTTCACCTTCTGTTGTTATATCATCTCTGGCTGTGATGCTAGTTTCACCTTCTGTTGTTATATCATCTCTGGCTGTGATGCTAGTTTCACCTTCTGTTGTTATATCATCTCTGGCTGTGATGCTACTTTCACCTTCTGTTGTTATATCATCTCTGGCTGTGATTCTAGTTTCACCTTCTGTTGTTATATCATCTCTGGCTGTGATGCTAGTTTCACCTTCTGTTGTTATATCATCTCTGGCTGTGATGCTAGTTTCACCTTCTGTTGTTATATCATCTCTGGCTGTGATGCTAGTTTCACCTTCTGTTGTTATATCATCTCTGGCTGTGATGCTAGTTTCACCTTCTGTTGTTATATCATCTCTGGCTGTGATGCTAGTTTCACCTTCTGTTGTTATATCATCTCTGGCTGTGATGCTAGTTTCACCTTCTGTTGTTATATCATCTCTGGTTGTGATGCTAGTTTCACCTTCTGTTGTTATATCATCTCTGGTTGTGTCGCTATTTTCATATTTTGTTGTTATATCATCTCTGGCTGTGATGCTAGTTTCACCTTCTGTTGTTATATCATCTCTGGCTGTGATGCTAGTTTCACCTTCTGTTGTTATATCATCTCTGGCTGTGATGCTAGTTTCACCTTCTATTGTTATATCATCTCTGGCTGTGATGCTAGTTTCACCTTCTGTTGTTATATCATCTCTGGCTGTGATGCTAGTTTCACCTTCTGTTGTTATATCATCTCTGGCTGTGATGCTAGTTTCACCTTCTGTTGTTATATCATCTCTGGCTGTGATGCTAGTTTCACCTTCTATTGTTATATCATCTCTGGCTGTGATGCTAGTTTCACCTTCTGTTGTTATATCATCTCTGGCTGTGATGCTAGTTTCACCTTCTGTTGTTATATCATCTCTGGCTGTGATGCTAGTTTCACCTTCTGTTGTTATATCATCTCTGGCTGTGATGCTAGTTTCACCTTCTGTTGTTATATCATCTCTGGCTGTGATGCTAGTTTCACCTTCTGTTGTTATATCATCTCTGGTTGTGATGCTAGTTTCACCTTCTGTTGTTATATCATCTCTGGCTGTGATGCTAGTTTCACCTTCTGTTGTTATATCATCTCTGGCTGTGATGCTAGTTTCACCTTCTGTTGTTATATCATCTCTGGCTGTGATGCTACTTTCACCTTCTGTTGTTATATCATCTCTGGCTGTGATGCTAGTTTCACCTTCTGTTGTTATATCATCTCTGGCTGTGATGCTAGTTTCACCTTCTGTTGTTATATGATCTCTGGCTATGATGCTACTTTCACCTTCTGTTGTTATATCATCTCTGGCTGTGATGCTACTTTCACCTTCTGTTGTTATATCATCTCTGGCTGTGATGCTAGTTTCACCTTCTGTTGTTATATCATCTCTGGCTGTGATGCTAGTTTCACCTTCTGTTGTTATATCATCTCTGGCTGTGATGCTACTTTCACCTTCTGTTGTTATATCATCTCTGGCTGTGATGCTAGTTTCACCTTCTGTTGTTATATCATCTCTGGCTGTGATGCTAGTTTCACCTTCTGTTGTTATATCATCTCTGGCTGTGATGCTAGTTTCACCTTCTGTTGTTATATCATCTCTGGCTGTGATGCTACTTTCACCTTCTGTTGTTATATCATCTCTGGCTGTGATGCTAGTTTCACCTTCTGTTGTTATATCATCTCTGGCTGTGATGCTAGTTTCACCTTCTGTTGTTATATGATCTCTGGTTGTGTCGCTATTTTCATATTTTGTTGTTGCTTTGTCATTGAGGATGTCACCTATTTAACCTTCTGTTGTTATATCATCTCTGGCTGTGATGCTAGTTTCACCTTCTGTTGTTATATCATCTCTGGCTGTGATGCTAGTTTCACCTTCTGTTGTTATATCATCTCTGGCTGTGATGCTAGTTTCACCTTCTATTGTTATATCATCTCTGGCTGTGATGCTAGTTTCACCTTCTGTTGTTATATCATCTCTGGCTGTGATGCTAGTTTCACCTTCTGTTGTTATATCATCTCTGGCTGTGATGCTAGTTTCACCTTCTGTTGTTATATCATCTCTGGCTGTGATGCTAGTTTCACCTTCTATTGTTATATCATCTCTGGCTGTGATGCTAGTTTCACCTTCTGTTGTTATATCATCTCTGGCTGTGATGCTAGTTTCACCTTCTGTTGTTATATCATCTCTGGCTGTGATGCTAGTTTCACCTTCTGTTGTTATATCATCTCTGGCTGTGATGCTAGTTTCACCTTCTGTTGTTATATCATCTCTGGCTGTGATGCTAGTTTCACCTTCTGTTGTTATATCATCTCTGGTTGTGATGCTAGTTTCACCTTCTGTTGTTATATCATCTCTGGCTGTGATGCTAGTTTCACCTTCTGTTGTTATATCATCTCTGGCTGTGATGCTAGTTTCACCTTCTGTTGTTATATCATCTCTGGCTGTGATGCTAGTTTCACCTTCTGTTGTTATATCATCTCTGGCTGTGATGCTAGTTTCACCTTCTGTTGTTATATCATCTCTGGCTGTGATGCTAGTTTCACCTTCTGTTGTTATATCATCTCTGGTTGTGATGCTAGTTTCACCTTCTGTTGTTATATCATCTCTGGCTGTGATGCTAGTTTCACCTTCTGTTGTTATATCATCTCTGGCTGTGATGCTAGTTTCACCTTCTGTTGTTATATCATCTCTGGTTGTGATGCTAGTTTCACCTTCTGTTGTTATATCATCTCTGGCTGTGATGCTACTTTCACCTTCTGTTGTTATATCATCTCTGGCTGTGATGCTAGTTTCACCTTCTGTTGTTATATCATCTCTGGCTGTGATGCTAGTTTCACCTTCTGTTGTTATATCATCTCTGGTTGTGATGCTAGTTTCACCTTCTGTTGTTATATCATCTCTGGTTGTGTCGCTATTTTCATATTTTGTTGTTATATCATCTCTGGCTGTGATGCTAGTTTCACCTTCTGTTGTTATATCATCTCTGGCTGTGATGCTAGTTTCACCTTCTGTTGTTATATCATCTCTGGCTGTGATGCTAGTTTCACCTTCTGTTGTTATATCATCTCTGGCTGTGATGCTAGTTTCACCTTCTGTTGTTATATCATCTCTGGCTGTGATGCTAGTTTCACCTTCTGTTGTTATATCATCTCTGGCTGTGATGCTAGTTTCACCTTCTGTTGTTATATCATCTCTGGTTGTGATGCTAGTTTCACCTTCTGTTGTTATATCATCTCTGGTTGTGTCGCTATTTTCATATTTTGTTGTTATATCATCTCTGGCTGTGATGCTAGTTTCACCTTCTGTTGTTATATCATCTCTGGCTGTGATGCTAGTTTCACCTTCTGTTGTTATATCATCTCTGGCTGTGATGCTAGTTTCACCTTCTGTTGTTATATCATCTCTGGCTGTGATGCTAGTTTCACCTTCTGTTGTTATATCATCTCTGGCTGTGATGCTAGTTTCACCTTCTGTTGTTATATCATCTCTGGTTGTGATGCTAGTTTCACCTTCTGTTGTTATATCATCTCTGGTTGTGTCGCTATTTTCATATTTTGTTGTTATATCATCTCTGGCTGTGATGCTAGTTTCACCTTCTGTTGTTATATCATCTCTGGCTGTGATGCTAGTTTCACCTTCTGTTGTTATATCATCTCTGGCTGTGATGCTAGTTTCACCTTCTATTGTTATATCATCTCTGGTTGTGATGCTAGTTTTACCTTCTGTTGTTATATCATCTCTGGCTGTGATGCTACTTTCACCTTCTGTTGTTATATCATCTCTGGCTGTGATTCTAGTTTCACCTTCTGTTGTTATATCATCTCTGGCTGTGATGCTAGTTTCACCTTCTGTTGTTATATCATCTCTGGTTGTGATGCTAGTTTCACCTTCTGTTGTTATATCATCTCTGGTTGTGTCGCTATTTTCATATTTTGTTGTTATATCATCTCTGGCTGTGATGCTAGTTTCACCTTCTGTTGTTATATCATCTCTGGCTGTGATGCTAGTTTCACCTTCTGTTGTTATATCATCTCTGGCTGTGATGCTAGTTTCACCTTCTATTGTTATATCATCTCTGGCTGTGATGCTAGTTTTACCTTCTGTTGTTATATCATCTCTGGCTGTGATGCTACTTTCACCTTCTGTTGTTATATCATCTCTGGCTGTGATTCTAGTTTCACCTTCTGTTGTTATATCATCTCTGGCTGTGATGCTAGTTTCACCTTCTGTTGTTATATCATCTCTGGCTGTGATTCTAGTTTCACCTTCTGTTGTTATATCATCTCTGGCTGTGATTCTAGTTTCACCTTCTGTTGTTATATCATCTCTGGCTGTGATTCTAGTTTCACCTTCTGTTGTTATATCATCTCTGGCTGTGATTCTAGTTTCACCTTCTGTTGTTATATCATCTCTGGCTGTGATGCTAGTTTCACCTTCTGTTGTTATATCATCTCTGGCTGTGATGCTAGTTTCACCTTCTGTTGTTATATCATCTCTGGCTGTGATGCTAGTTTCACCTTCTGTTGTTATATCATCTCTGGCTGTGATTCTAGTTTCACCTTCTGTTGTTATATCATCTCTGGCTGTGATTCTAGTTTCACCTTCTGTTGTTATATCATCTCTGGCTGTGATTCTAGTTTCACCTTCTGTTGTTATATCATCTCTGGCTGTGATTCTAGTTTCACCTTCTGTTGTTATATCATCTCTGGCTGTGATGCTAGTTTCACCTTCTGTTGTTATATCATCTCTGGCTGTGATGCTAGTTTCACCTTCTGTTGTTATATCATCTCTGGCTGTGATGCTAGTTTCACCTTCTGTTGTTATATCATCTCTGGCTGTGATGCTACTTTCACCTTCTGTTGTTATATCATCTCTGGCTGTGATTCTAGTTTCACCTTCTGTTGTTATATCATCTCTGGCTGTGATGCTAGTTTCACCTTCTGTTGTTATATCATCTCTGGCTGTGATGCTAGTTTCACCTTCTGTTGTTATATCATCTCTGGCTGTGATGCTAGTTTCACCTTCTGTTGTTATATCATCTCTGGCTGTGATGCTAGTTTCACCTTCTGTTGTTATATCATCTCTGGCTGTGATGCTAGTTTCACCTTCTGTTGTTATATCATCTCTGGCTGTGATGCTAGTTTCACCTTCTGTTGTTATATCATCTCTGGTTGTGATGCTAGTTTCACCTTCTGTTGTTATATCATCTCTGGTTGTGTCGCTATTTTCATATTTTGTTGTTATATCATCTCTGGCTGTGATGCTAGTTTCACCTTCTGTTGTTATATCATCTCTGGCTGTGATGCTAGTTTCACCTTCTGTTGTTATATCATCTCTGGCTGTGATGCTAGTTTCACCTTCTATTGTTATATCATCTCTGGCTGTGATGCTAGTTTCACCTTCTGTTGTTATATCATCTCTGGCTGTGATGCTAGTTTCACCTTCTGTTGTTATATCATCTCTGGCTGTGATGCTAGTTTCACCTTCTGTTGTTATATCATCTCTGGCTGTGATGCTAGTTTCACCTTCTGTTGTTATATCATCTCTGGCTGTGATGCTAGTTTCACCTTCTGTTGTTATATCATCTCTGGTTGTGATGCTAGTTTCACCTTCTGTTGTTATATCATCTCTGGTTGTGTCGCTATTTTCATATTTTGTTGTTATATCATCTCTGGCTGTGATGCTAGTTTCACCTTCTGTTGTTATATCATCTCTGGCTGTGATGCTAGTTTCACCTTCTGTTGTTATATCATCTCTGGCTGTGATGCTAGTTTCACCTTCTATTGTTATATCATCTCTGGCTGTGATGCTAGTTTTACCTTCTGTTGTTATATCATCTCTGGCTGTGATGCTACTTTCACCTTCTGTTGTTATATCATCTCTGGCTGTGATTCTAGTTTCACCTTCTGTTGTTATATCATCTCTGGCTGTGATGCTAGTTTCACCTTCTGTTGTTATATCATCTCTGGCTGTGATTCTAGTTTCACCTTCTGTTGTTATATCATCTCTGGCTGTGATGCTACTTTCACCTTCTGTTGTTATATCATCTCTGGCTGTGATTCTAGTTTCACCTTCTGTTGTTATATCATCTCTGGCTGTGATGCTACTTTCACCTTCTGTTGTTATATCATCTCTGGCTGTGATTCTAGTTTCACCTTCTGTTGTTATATCATCTCTGGCTGTGATGCTACTTTCACCTTCTGTTGTTATATCATCTCTGGCTGTGATTCTAGTTTCACCTTCTGTTGTTATATCATCTCTGGCTGTGATGCTAGTTTCACCTTCTGTTGTTATATCATCTCTGGCTGTGATGCTAGTTTCACCTTCTATTGTTATATCATCTCTGGCTGTGATGCTAGTTTCACCTTCTGTTGTTATATCATCTCTGGCTGTGATGCTAGTTTCACCTTCTGTTGTTATATCATCTCTGGCTGTGATGCTAGTTTCACCTTCTGTTGTTATATCATCTCTGGTTGTGTCGCTATTTTCATATTTTGTTGTTATATCATCTCTGGCTGTGATGCTAGTTTCACCTTCTGTTGTTATATCATCTCTGGCTGTGATGCTAGTTTCACCTTCTGTTGTTATATCATCTCTGGCTGTGATGCTAGTTTCACCTTCTATTGTTATATCATCTCTGGCTGTGATGCTAGTTTTACCTTCTGTTGTTATATCATCTCTGGCTGTGATTCTAGTTTCACCTTCTGTTGTTATATCATCTCTGGCTGTGATTCTAGTTTCACCTTCTGTTGTTATATCATCTCTGGCTGTGATGCTAGTTTCACCTTCTGTTGTTATATCATCTCTGGCTGTGATGCTAGTTTCACCTTCTATTGTTATATCATCTCTGGCTGTGATGCTAGTTTCACCTTCTGTTGTTATATCATCTCTGGCTGTGATGCTAGTTTCACCTTCTGTTGTTATATCATCTCTGGCTGTGATGCTAGTTTCACCTTCTGTTGTTATATCATCTCTGGTTGTGTCGCTATTTTCATATTTTGTTGTTATATCATCTCTGGCTGTGATGCTAGTTTCACCTTCTGTTGTTATATCATCTCTGGCTGTGATGCTAGTTTCACCTTCTGTTGTTATATCATCTCTGGTTGTGTCGCTATTTTCATATTTTGTTGTTATATCATCTCTGGCTGTGATGCTAGTTTCACCTTCTGTTGTTATATCATCTCTGGATGTCATGCTAGTTTCACCTTCTGTTGTTATATCATCTCTGGCTGTGATGCTAGTTTCACCTTCTATTGTTATATCATCTCTGGCTGTGATGCTAGTTTCACCTTCTGTTGTTATATCATCTCTGGCTGTGATGCTAGTTTCACCTTCTGTTGTTATATCATCTCTGGCTGTGATGCTAGTTTCACCTTCTGTTGTTATATCATCTCTGGTTGTGTCGCTATTTTCATATTTTGTTGTTATATCATCTCTGGCTGTGATGCTAGTTTCACCTTCTGTTGTTATATCATCTCTGGCTGTGATGCTAGTTTCACCTTCTGTTGTTATATCATCTCTGGCTGTGATGCTAGTTTCACCTTCTATTGTTATATCATCTCTGGCTGTGATGCTAGTTTCACCTTCTGTTGTTATATCATCTCTGGCTGTGATGCTAGTTTCACCTTCTGTTGTTATATCATCTCTGGCTGTGATGCTAGTTTCACCTTCTGTTGTTATATCATCTCTGGCTGTGATGCTAGTTTCACCTTCTGTTGTTATATCATCTCTGGCTGTGATGCTAGTTTCACCTTCTGTTGTTATATCATCTCTGGCTGTGATGCTAGTTTCACCTTCTGTTGTTATATCATCTCTGGCTGTGATGCTAGTTTCACCTTCTGTTGTTATATCATCTCTGGCTGTGATGCTAGTTTCACCTTCTGTTGTTATATCATCTCTGGCTGTGATGCTAGTTTCACCTTCTGTTGTTATATCATCTCTGGCTGTGATGCTAGTTTCACCTTCTGTTGTTATATCATCTCTGGCTGTGATGCTAGTTTCACCTTCTGTTGTTATATCATCTCTGGCTGTGATGCTAGTTTCACCTTCTGTTGTTATATCATCTCTGGCTGTGATGCTAGTTTCACCTTCTGTTGTTATATCATCTCTGGCTGTGATGCTAGTTTCACCTTCTGTTGTTATATCATCTCTGGCTGTGATGCTAGTTTCACCTTCTGTTGTTATATCATCTCTGGCTGTGATGCTAGTTTCACCTTCTGTTGTTATATCATCTCTGGCTGTGATGCTAGTTTCACCTTCTGTTGTTATATCATCTCTGGCTGTGATGCTACTTTCACCTTCTATTGTTATATCATCTCAAGCTGTGATGCTAGTTTCACCTTCTGTTGTTATATCATCTCTGGCTGTGATGCTAGTTTCACCTTCTGTTGTTATATCATCTCTGGCTGTGATTCTAGTTTCACCTTCTGTTGTTATATCATCTCTGGCTGTGATGCTAGTTTCACCTTCTGTTGTTATATCATCTCAAGCTGTGATGCTAGTTTCACCTTCTATTGTTATATCATCTCTGGCTGTGATTCTAGTTTCACCTTCTGTTGTTATATCATCTCTGGCTGTGATGCTAGTTTCACCTTCTGTTGTTATATCATCTCAAGCTGTGATGCTAGTTTCACCTTCTATTGTTATATCATCTCTGGCTGTGATGCTAGTTTCACCTTCTGTTGTTATATCATCTCAAGCTGTGATGCTAGTTTCACCTTCTGTTGTTATATCATCTCTGGCTGTGATTCTAGTTTCACCTTCTGTTGTTATATCATCTCTGGCTGTGATGCTAGTTTCACCTTCTGTTGTTATATCATCTCAAGCTGTGATGCTAGTTTCACCTTCTGTTGTTATATCATCTCTGGCTGTGATGCTAGTTTCACCTTCTGTTGTTATATCATCTCTGGTTGTGTCGCTATTTTCATATTTTGTTGTTGCTTTGTCATTGAGGATGTCACCTATTTAACCTTCTGTTGTTACATTATCTTTAGTTTAACAATCTGTTAGGACATTATATCTTTTCATTTTAGGTCAATAGTTTAATCTAGTATATCCACTTCATCTTTGCTTATGTCGCTAGCTTCATTTTCTGAAGTTTCTGTTATGACTTCCACAATAATTTCAAATGCATATTCATGTTTATTTTCGTTTTTGTCCAACTTTATAAATAAAGATGAATTACTGCAACTAGTTGACTGAGTTTGTTAGCTTCTACATAGTTTCTTTCAAATCAACAATTTAAAAATAACTTAGATAAAAAACTCAAAGTTTATTTATTCAAAGTTTTTAATCTAGGAAGACAAGTATAACGATCACCAATATTATAAAGTATTGAATTTCTTGTGAAGTTTACATAATTTTTGAAGCATTATTTTCTGGAATCATTATTAATATGTAAACAATTTCTTTATTATCATGAACTGCTTTACTTAATGCAGAAAGTACTGTTTCTATTGTTGATATATGTTGGACATGGGTCTGTTGCACAATACTTCAACAAAAATTCATCGATTTTATCATCACAACTATTATTTTAAAATTAAATAAATTTCTTTCAATTTTTCCCAAACATCTACTTTAATTCTATTGGCTCGAGTATAGAACGGAGTTACATTTCTGTATTTGCAGTCTGTTCTTTCAGTAAAATCTTGAAATTCTTGACCTTTGATTGGAAGTCCATTTTTTAAACTTGAGGAAACCCCAGAACTTGAAGAAATGTCTGAAGACGAACTGAATTTGTACTGTTTCTTTTATTTACTGAACTGAGAAGTGATTTATAGTCTGTATGCATTATAAAATAATTACGTTGCATATAAAGTGTGAAATGTTCCATAACCCAAACTATTGTCAGTATTTTAAATTCAATCCTAGAATGTAGTTTTTGAGTTGGTGTTAGTATTGTACTTGCAAAAGTGAACATTATTGTTCACTGTATGTTTTGCTAATAAATCTCCTAAACCTTGAGTGCCAGCATAAGATAAGTAATAAGTAATAAGATCAATATCAAAATATTAATTAACAATGTGATTTGATTTTTCTCTTGTAAAATGTTTATAGCTTCCATCTGCTCTGTTCACCATTAAAATAACTATATTTTATTATCAAGTTTCTTAGCAATAGAGAAATTTACATAAGCTTTGGAACAAACTTTACACAATAAATTATCATATCCTGAAGATTTCTTACTTTAGATATATTTTGTAGAGCTTATATGTTTTTTTCAAAAGAATAAACTTCTTTCTAATCTGGCCATGTTCCTGTAGATAAAAAAAAAAAAATTAAAAAAAATACAAAAAAAAAAAATAAAAAAGTAATTAATTTATTCAAGTTAAACTATCATAAATTTTCATTTAATTTTAAACATGTTTTCTTATGTCGTGTAATTATTTAATTAAGAACATATGTTATAATTATTTGTTTAAGAAAGTATGACGACATAGTCACTTAGATTAATGTACGCCCAGAATTTTTATATGAAATTGTTGAATAGAGTTGGAGAAAAGTTTATACTTCTTGATCCCTCCTTTAGTTGAAGCTGATTGTCATTTACATCAAGTTTTGACAATGTTTTAGATCTATATAATTCCCTAACAATGCCGTCCACAGTAGACGTTATATGTCTTTCCCTCTTAATTGTTGTATTAGATGAAAGCATATCCACACACATACACATCCTATTAAATTGTTTGCCTTTAGTACTAACACACGGTTCACAGCCATTAATATGTTCAATAATTTTAATCTCGTCAAAGCAATTTATTTCCTCTTCCATCATTACTCACAAATAAATTCAAATTCTTCCTTTTTGATGGATACGACGAACCAATACGTAAATGTACTTTCTTATTTCTTCATGTGTTATAGTGATAATTTATCTATGATAAACATAAATATAAGATGAATTCATTTGTTTTCGCCTCGAATTGTGATCTAGCACAAAAAGTATAACTAGCCTACAGTAATTATAAATTATTTTAATCAACATAAAATTATTAGGTTTTCTTTGTCAAAATTTTAAATGTCGTCTACAAGCTTTGAAACATAGAACATAACACACAAAGATTTTGCTAGGCCATTCTATTTCTAAAATTGAGTACACCTTTGTAATCTCAGTTACAGTTAAATGTCAAAATAATGTTGGGTTGTAAAATCTTGAAGATACCTATTCTGTTCATTACTGTAAGTAACAAAAAAATTAAGATTTTAAAATAATAAAAGAAAGTTTATAAGGCTTTGGTTTATGAAGTTTGTGTCTCTCATAATAGTATGTGATATTTTGTTAGTCAATTATTTTAATGATTATTATATTACAGATGAAGGAACTGAGGGGAAAACAGGCACTGTTATAGGATGGGGTTCTACTACGCCAAGGTTTAAAGGTTATCCTGGCTTACTTAAACAATATACGGGAAAAGTTTTAACAAGAAAAGAATGTGAGCAAAGATCCAATCTAACGACTTATGGATTGTATCGCTCAACTATCTGTTTTATTGGGGAAACTTCTACATGCGTGGTAATTATACTATTCAATATGTCTAAATGTTAATTCAGAGACAACAAGAAAAGAGAGGAGTATAGTTATAATTTTGTACGGTAACACAAGTTTCAAAAGGGATGAGTTGTGTCAGCCGACACCAATTATTCAAATCCTCACCATTTATATCCATCCCACTACTATATAGCCTACTAGCTGAACTTCAACTATATATTTATTTGTGGATAAATATATAAAGTGTTGAAGGTACCAAGTACGATTATTGGATTATTGAAATTTAAAGCTTTTCAAATAAAATGAAATAACTTCAAAACTTTAAATTCTTTTTCATTAATAGAATTTTTTAATAAAGCTACCAACACTGTGTTGCCACAGATATTTACAGGTTCCTGGTTCTTAGCCCCTTTTCTCTTTTTCTTTAGGTATGAATCACTCTCCTGAAACACCCTTCTCTGTTGAGAGTTTACTTCTAATCCCAATTTAAATAGCTCTATTTTTGTGTCAAGAAAACCCCAACAAAGGATGCTATATCTGCAAACAAGACGAGATCTGATAGTTATGTTTAGCTCGATTGACTTTTCGCTAACAATCAGCTTGCAAATCTAAGTAGATATATCTTTCCTTCTGTTTTAATTTATTTTTAAAAGTTTGGATTTTATTTTGGTCACCTGGTGGATCTTTCTCAATTTTATTTTTATTTCTATTAACCCACTTCTCGAGGTCATGCCGTGTGGAAGAATATTTCCAAAATATGTTCACTATACACTCACAAATAATATGTTCTATAAATTCTTATTCTAAAACCTGAGCACAAACACAGAAATTTCACTATTTCCTAAAAACACATAAATTATAAGGTATCAGTACATAAGTGTGAGACTCAGAAAAAAGTTTCAAAAAGAAAATTTACTTAAATTTTGTTCAAGCAAATTTATAAGTTAATATGAATCACAAAATTAACTATTATTTAACATCATTAAAACAAACAATTAATTGTCATTTAAAACAACATAAACTTTTATTTTTATTTTATTTTTAAAACTAAAATTGAACTATTTATTACTATGAACAAGAAAAAACAACCATGAAAACTTATTTAATTTATTATGAAAATTTAAATTATATTTTCATAAACACAACACAACTTGTTTCTTATTTTTCAACCACAAGGAATAAACTATTTATAATTATCTCTTAACCTGACAAAATATTCACAAATGATATCAACTTCATATGATGACCAATGTTACTATATTATGCTGAACAAAGAATTTACTAACTTTACTTTACCCAAATTTAAGTTTTTAATATCTTTATTAAAAAATTCTATTAATGAAAAAGAATTTAAAGTTTTTAAGTTATTTCATTTTATTTGAAAAGCTTTAAATTTCAATAATCCAATAATCGTACTTGGTACCTTCAACACTGGAGTCTTCCAAGACGGCGGAATTGAAATCTAGCAGTGTGTAGATAGTGAAGCCATGGTAGTTACGTGACAACTTCTCCTGAGATGTTGATGGTCAAATGTTTAGTCGAAGAGTGTCGGTTTTGCTAACGACAAAAGCAGTCGAAGAGTGTCGGTTTTGCTAACGACAAAAGCAGAGGTGCTTAAAATGAGAATGTTGTGCACCAACCTGACAGTTTTTTCTTGACATAATTTCTCTTTTTGTTTCTTTATGATTTCCACCATTTTAGAAGTTGTTAACGCCTTATTTGTACATAATTGGCTTCCTTATGTATTGTTGAACCTTTCATATTCAATTAACCCATTCTATTTATTTACTATTCAATAAATTGCCTTTTGTTAGTTAATTCTTTCCATCCGGCAAGGTTGTACAGCCTTCTCCCCTCTCTCGTCACTGACTTGTGCTGTCTATTCCGCACACATTCCTGACCATTTCTGTATGAACAGGAATGGTCTATTGTTGTAATTTTTAACTAAGCTTGATTTCTTTATACTGCTGTAACTTTTGAATGCCAAAACCAATTTCCATTCTGATTTTAGATTTGTGTTCTCCTTGCTGTCATACTGCCGTGTGGACTTGATTTGTTGTCGTAGCCTGTTATCGTGGTTCTTCGAAAATTCTTAACTTGAAATTTTTAATTTCTAAAATGTTGACATTTTGAAGATTTTAAAGTTCACACTTTATTATCTCTTCCTAACGACGATTTCACTCTTCACTTTTTCCCTAAGTCCTATAGTTTTGGAGTTATTAGCCTTTAAAGTTGTCCTTTTGTTTTACAAAAGACAATTGAAATCCCCCTTTTTTACATAATACATATAACATCTGTTCATCTTACAAAAACATATACTATTTATCATATATTTGAAATTAGTTTGTTGTTTAACCCCTTTTATTTATTGAAAATCTGATTCTTTTGATTACTTAACTATTTTATCTATAACTTCTATGATTTAAAATTTATGAAATTAATAATTATACCATTTGTAGACCTCTTTATTCTTAAGATTATTCTATTATTAGTTTTTTCAAGTTTATCTCCTGTTTTTTGTTATTTAACAAAAACCCTTAAAGAATGAATTTTAAACAGTTTTTAATCTGATTACCGGGTTGATTTACTTTATTATTAATCATTATTTCTTACTGGTTTCTTATTCTCTATAACATGACATCTTTAGAATTTTGAGATTTTAACTTTTCCAAGAGATAATTTTCGTTGTCTACTTTACCCTTTATAACTTTTTATTTATTTGAGCTATTAAATTTCTTTTAATGCATTTATTGTAATTACATCTTGCTTAATCCATTTCTTTTAAAACATTTTAATTTTTCAATAAAATTAGTATATGCTAATTATACTTTGTCAGTATTAAATGTTGAGCTTGACTTATGAGAAAAACTATACAGTTAATAAACACACAGAACACAATTCTCACAAAAAAAAATACGCCTAAATATCAGACGTGTTTCAACGACAAGGTCGTCCTCTTCAGTGATACACCTTTTTTTTATGAGAATTGTGTTCTGTGTGTTTATTATACTGTATACTTTGTCAGGTTCAGTCCTGCAGGCTTTTTTCTATTCCCAGCTGCAAAATCGTATGATGATGAGTCATCTTACAGTACAAACCTGTCGCTGGCCTGGTCTTTTGATACAAATGAACCCCTATTGTTAAGCAAATTAGCTTGTAACTTCTGGATTTTTTCTGTCCATTACAGCGCGCGAAAATTACAGTAAAGTCATGGTACAGGTCTAGCTCGTACCTCTAGGTTTAGGATGCTCTGAGGTGGTGTGTGTAAAGTAACAATTGAAAAAATCAGTCAGTCTATAACCCAGTTTATTAGAGATGATAGAAACATACACATTTTATTGTATACAACATCAACAAATCAATATTCAAAATACAGATACGGGAGACAATTGTCAACCGCCACTAGAGAACACTGCCGGTATTTTTAATGTTAATATAATGTGTAATATATCGGGTGAGCTAGAAGTTACGCAACTCAAAATTGGAAAACCTATTGTGGCGGGAAATTTGTTTCCTTGCCATCGGGAATTCTTGTGTTGGCAACAAATGACCCTGCCAAGGAGACGCATAGCATGTGATACTGAAGCAATATTCCTACTTTTTGATGTCGTCAGTGGTGAGTTAGCTGTGTGCGGACAAACATGCATTTTTCCCGGACTGAACGTGCGTTCATTCTTGAAAGTTATGTTAAATCGTTATCATTTTTAAAACGTCAGGAAGACTTTAGGGTAGATTTTCCTGAAACAAGAGTGCCTAATAAATCATTGATTTCACACGTAATCGCTTGTTTTAGAAATAGTGGTAGGGTGAATTATCGTGAATGTTCCAGCTGATCTTCGGTGTAAAATGATGCCTCATTATAAAATATCCGCGCATCCTTGATACGTTCACCAAGAAAGTGGATACGAAAACTATACCAGGAAACCGGAATGTCTTACGGAGTGTTCGCAGAGCCACAATGCAGCTGAAACTTTGTCTGTATCGCATTCACTTTGTGCATGAGCTTCACGAACCTGATAAGGGAATAAGACTACATTACTGTCAATGGTTTTTGCGTTTTATTCGTAACATTGTTCGGATGTTGAATTATGTTTTCTACTCTATGGTTTCATCTAAGTGGCTATGTAAACAGCCAGAATGACAGATATATAAGAATTCAGACAACCCTCACGTTTTCCATGAAACCCCGTTACATTCACAAAAGGCTGCAATTTAGTGTGCAATTTCGCAAAAAAAGAATTGTAGCCCCAATTTTTTTCACGGAAACAATAACAGCTGAACCTAACCAGGACAATATCATGCAATTTGTAGCATTATTAGAGGCTGATGAACGATACTGCTGGCTGTAGCAGAAAGGTGCAAAAGCGCACACATGGAATAGCACAATGATATTGTTGCGCAAGTTCTTTGGGGGGAGGACATCATTTCTAGATGGACTGTGGCCACCTAGATCCCCTGATTTATCTCTCCTCGTCTCTTTTCTTTGGGGACATATGAAGGATAACGTCAGTAAGAACAACCCTTAACAATCAACCAATTGAAGCACAACATCGAAGACGAAATATCCCGCATAAGTGTAGCGACCATCCAAAAAGGAGCAGCTAACATGAAGAAACGTGTCGGGCGTGCGTTGCAGCAGATGGGGGACATTTCCAGCGTCTATTGTGAGAAAATTGTGAATATATATTATACATTAAATATTACATTAATAAAGATTATTTGAGAATATTAATTACTAGGTTGTGTAACTTTAGGCTCCCTGATATTCGAGTAATACTATCCACGATAGCTCAGTCGGTATAGTGTGTGGCTTCAAATCCAGACTCCATTGGTTCGAATCCCACTGGGAAATCAAAGTTAAGGGTCTGAAGTCACAGAGCATGATGTCAGGGTGTAACTGTGAAGTCACTAAATGGCGGCCACAATAATTGCCAACAAAAAGTGGTATCCAAAAAGGGGGGTAGGAGGTCGGGGCAAAGAGAAGGAGCAACCACGCCCACTACAACCCACCACCCTCACCCCTCCCTACCCTTCCCGCACTCCACTTTTGTCCTCAAGTGGCGGGAACTCTACTCATAGGTGTTCATGTAAATAACTTCGGTAAACATTTTAATACTCGTATACACACAGTAACTACAAATTTTAAAGTATAATTACACAAAATGATTTTTCGAAATTAGCTCTAAAAAATGAATTAATTTTTCTAAATTTCAGGTGCTAAAAAAGTATTAATCACAACCTCTCCCCTTACATCCAAATAATAATCCTGATTAAGGTAGTCTATGCACACAACTTGAATAATGCCATCATTCATGATTTAGTTCCTCAGAATAACCTAGCTATAATCGATTTTTATAACATTTTTAATATTAATATTCCAACCATTATACTGTATCTAGTTGGAATTAAAAGAATATTATGTTTTAGAAGCAAGAGGGAAAAAAAATCATTAAAATAAACTTAATGTAAGACAATGGAAATTTGGTATCACAAAGTAAAGTAAATGAAATGAACGTAGTCCAGCGTATCGTTATAATGTTGTATATATAGTAAGTTGTGCCTCTTTATCTGTCTATTGCACAATTTGTTTTAGGGTGACGAAGGTGGACCTCTGTTTTACAAAACTAAGTACAGAGTAGCAGTTCAAATAGGTAAGTACTGTACTTTACCTAAGCAAGTCCTTGGCTATACCTGTGTGTGCATATCCTTAGTTAGATTGAATTTAGTACAATATTTTATTTATTTAGATTTTTAACCACATAACATTGGATAATTGTTCAGAACATTGAATATTCGATTTATTGTTTTTAGTTAAATATATAAAGTACGGTACATTTACATGAATTACAATCTTTTATTTTACAAAACTAACATAGCATACTCCTATGTTAAATCTCTAGATCTAGAATACTGACCAAATCTTGTAAAGTCTTTAGAATTATGCTAAGTTGATCATTTTCAAGTGCCATTCCTCTTAGTTAACTGTACCTAAAATGAGAAACCGATAGATATATTTGAGTTAATAGAAAATATAAATAAATATATATATATATATATATACCAGAGTTTTGTATTACATATAGAAATAAAAAATAAATTATATTAAGAATTTTATTTATTCGTTTACATCAAGTTTATCCCCTTTGAAATAGTCCCTATTAGATATTATATACTTATGTCAGGACTTCAGCGAAACAATTCTGGAATTTATCTTTGGGATAACTTTTAGCTCTCTCAGTCATGTGACTTTACCTAACCTTTTATCCCAACCCTTTTTATAAGGTTTTAAATAAAGTCCCTTAAGTAGAGACTGTACTTTAGGGCAGAGAAAATCAGAGGGTAGTATTTTGATCATGTGACCATCTAAATCCCACCCCTAGAAAATGGCCCCTCCTCGGTGAAGTTGAACAAAAATTTGTAAAACCATGTTATCATGTGGTATATATATATCGATAATTTTCGTAATAGTAATTAAAGATATTGTTTAAATAGTGTAATTGGTAACTATATAAGTCTATGCATGTGGTTATGTATAAATAAATGCCTATATATAAATATATATAGACAAATGTTATCTCAAATATTTAATATTGAGATTAGTTTAAAATCCATTTACAAGTGAATAATTAAATAGACTATATTTACCTGAATATTAGAACAGATTGATGTAGAAAATTTAGAAAGGTGTAATATGGCAACAGACGGTATATCACAGAATGATATTATCTTCATTAACAACGGAATTTATAAGCAAAACTAAACTGAAATAACTATTGATTAGTAAAATTTTATTAATGACCTGTTTCTTTTCCAAATATTACCTGCATTCTGAAAAGTTAATAAAGTCACACATATATCCTAGAAATAAGAAATAACTAAAAACCTGTTAACTTTAATTAGTGACCCTTACATCCTGAGCAGTCATTACGTCAATTGTTTTTCCAACAATCTATGTCCAATTAATAAATCTAGAACAAAACACTCTTGTTATTTATTTTGGAAAACGTTAAAATGTAAACAATTTTAATTAAGTAGCAATAAAATATTACATTGTACGAGCAGACAATATTAACTAGAATTTAACAATGAACAAACTTCTTTCAGTTTTATAACATCTCTTAAAAATTTGCCATTAGCTATCCCTGCACTGTCCAATATATTTTTTTATTTTCCTTGTTTTTTAAAAGGCAGAAAACCTTTCGGTAATCATCGCCGTAATAATATAAAATGAAGACTCCTTGTCCTTGAATTCTCTAATATCATCCGAGTTGGAGAAGAACAAGAGTTGGTCAAGAGAGACCTGATAGGAAAGATGAAAGAGAGAGAGAGATCTACCCAAGGCTACATAATGATCCCAAGTGTGTACTAACTACTGTCCGCCCTTTAGAGTGTGTTTAAACTGAAACTTCTTACTTGAAGACTACTGAATCAACTTGAAAACTGTAATGTGTCTTGATATTGGATCAATAGCTCTCATATGAAAACCATACAATAAACAATGTGTTTTATATACATATGTAGTAATATAAAACGATTTTAACATTACAGACATTTTTATCAATGATCTAGTTATATGTGATTAATTCATGCTTTTTTTATCTTGTGGCGATAGGACTAGAACCAATGTATCTCTTCTGCCAATGAGCTGAACATTGAATTTATTCATTTTATAATTGATTTTATTTTATCAAATAATTCATGCCCAATATTTTTCATAGTTAAGAATTCTCAACATATTTCTGTAATATATGTAGCCTATGCTTTATTAATTTTGCTTATTATTAATATGTTTCTGATTTGGCATACAGGCGTCTTGTCGGTGGTGAAGAATCCGTGTGGATCATATCCTATATTACTCTGCTCAGTCACGAAATTTGTTGACTGGATACACAATACTACAAGAGATTCCACTTATTGTAGGAGATAATTACAAAACGATTAACTTTTTTCAATTTTTAAATAATCTATATCAAGGATGGGCAATATATTGATTGCAATCCATTGAAAGATATAAGTTGTTATTTAAATTTCAATATCATTTAATCTAGTTTTGTTTTTATGCTTTACTTCTTTTTTTTTTTATTATTATTATTATTTTTTTTTTTTTAATTTAACAAAAGATGCATGCATAGTTTATAACAAACATAACTGCAAATTACAACTTTAAAAATACATTTTCTTAGGTAATTAACAAATGATTAAAGATAAAACTGTGAAATGTTTTATACCAATAAAACAACAAATGTACTTTATTCATTAAATTTCTAATCTTTTGAACACATGATCAGAATTTAACCTTGCGGTTCTTCAGCAAATTATAGAAATTCGCAATAAAAACTTTATATTTTCAAGACTTTTTTTAATGACTATGTAATCATTTTCAGTTGTGTATTGTACTGTTAGGTTTATCGTGTAGTATGTTGTGTAGATTATTTTTTCTTTTAATCTATATCTTTAAAACATTGGTACATCAATAATGACATATTTAAAAATGAAAAATAATTAATAAATACGAATTCCTGAAATAAATTATAGTCAACAAGGATAAGAAAACCCCCCAGCACTGAGTTTCGAGACACAAGGGCATGGACGGTAACTGCCAAATTGGCTAAGTAAGGATGTAATCAAATTTGTTGCATCTGAACCGGTTATAGAGATCACGATGTTCTCGGTTATAGCGGTATTCAACTATAGGATTAGCTAAAAACGGAAGTGGTGGAACGGTCTAGCAGGTCATGCCCAAAGCAAAATATATATGAAGGAATTCTTAACTGTGGCATGGACGGTAACGGTGAAACTGTCAAGTTGGCTAAGTAAGGTCCGCAACAAAATGTGTTGGAACTTAAAACCGGTTTTAGAGATCTTGATGTTCCTGGTTATTCAAAAGTTGGATTAGCTAAAAACACCAGAAATGATGTAACTGTCTAGCAGGTCATACCCAAGCAATATATTTATGAAGCAGGTCTTAACTTGTGGCATGGGCGGTAACTGTGAAGCTACAAATTGGTTAAGTAAGGACCACAACAAAATGTATTGGAATTGAATTGATTTTAGGGATATTGATGTTCTCAGTTATAACGGTATGCAACAGGTGGATTAACTTAAAACAGAAGTGATGGAACTTTGTATCAATTCATACCTAAATCAAAATATTTATGAAGAAGGTCCTAACTGAACCATGGCATGGACGGTAACGGCGAAGCTGACATGTTGGCTAAGTAAGGACCACAACAAAACCTGTTGCATCTGAACCAGTTTTAGAGATCTTGATATTTTCAGTTATAACGGTATGCATCAGGTTAATTAGCTAAAAACGGAAGTGATGGATCGGTCTAGCAGGCCATACCCAAAGTAAAATATTTATGAAGGAGGTCCAAACTCTCAAATATATTCGGACCACAGTAGATCTCCAGAGGCTGGTCCCAATCCAATTGCCTAACCACAGTCACTGAAATGTCGTCTTGATTACATAAAGGGTTTATTGTGTTTTCTTAAATTTGTCGTTTTCTTCTGTCTGTTGCATAATTTTCGTGCATTGCTTGTTTTAAAACTGAAGAGATTATTATTTCTTCAATTTGATACGAAAAGTGCAAATTTCAATTTTAAACAATACTTTTATAGATATAAGGGTCTAAACTCTTAAAAGTTAGGAAAGTGGTTAATTAGGAATATGCACCTTCAACTTAATAAAACTCATCTACCGTAGGCCCTACAATATTTCTCAATACAGTATAAATACCATATTGATGACTTGGATCTATTAATTTAGTGCTTATTTTTGTTTGTTTTACTTTTAAACCAGACATAATAAAAACAGTCTTATGAGATCTATTACACTAAAATTTGGAATACTTAGTTATGTTTAAACATGACAAGTTCTGATTCAAAATTAATTTTAATGTTTCATATAAAAATAATAGTTTTAGAAGTTTAAAATTAGTATTTTAATTACGAATTACAAAAATTGAGTTTCACAGTACTGTTCTACAAGAAGTGTATTATTATATATTTATAGTATTATATCTTAATTAGTAATAACAATATATAATTATTTAACTTATATTTTAATAACTAAACAATAATTGTCTGTCTATTTTTTTTTTTTTTTTAAGAAGTATTTTTGGAGTTTCATTGTAGGAACGATAATGTTAAGCTTCCTTTGATTTATGCACTGGGTTGTCCGTATATTTTAAGTGCTTACAATTTAAAAAAAGTTATGCTTAAATCTGTTTCAATTTTGTTCTTGAATCGTTTTAACGTTTATTTTATTTTCAAATAAATCAAAATTTTCAAAAAAGTTTGTATTTATCTCCAACTTGAGAAGTTGTTTTCTGTTATAAATGAATGTTGTTGTGTTTCTATAATGCATGGCTCAATTAATGTTTTTATATGTTGATTGTATCTTTCTGTGAACAATGGAAACAAACTGACGAATAAATGAACGTTTATTGTTTTAAAGAAACTGTACTGTTTAATAGTGTTTTCCACTCGTCTACTTTTAATCATTAGAAAGGTGGGAGGGTGTTTGATTCGTAAAAACAAATAAAAAACAAATCTTTTCAATGATGAAAATTTGAAGTTACGTCCCAAAATTATACAAATGCAAAACAACAAAAATTTAAAACTTGATAATTATATAAAAAGAGACTTAACAAACTACTAGACATTGTTATAAAAAAAATATTTAGATTGTAACATTGAATAAATATTTTTGCAAAAACAAAATTACAAAAATAACATTGAACTTTTAAATCTATTTTCAAGATCGGTAAGTGAAAATGTAATATAGAGAATTATATATTTGTTTCGTAAGTGGGCGAAATTTATTTAGGCAAGATTCTAGAATATTCATGAAAGGGAAAAAATTAGAATAAATGATTTTTGATAAAAGAAATATTTGTTATGTTTCGCAATTAACATGAGATTGAAAGATTAGTTAAACATAAATTATTACCATTATCCATCACAACAATTCTGAAAATAAAGCGTCAATGAATAAAGTTATATTAATGGAAAACATTTTACACAATCGAGATATTTCAGGTAGTATTATGTGTAAAAAGAGTACACTCATTACAAAAAATAATTAAATTTGTACATTATTTTCTAGTTTAAAAAATCGATTTTTTTTATCAGCTGGAAATAGAATAAGATATAAAACATAATTAATTATCAAATTAAATTGAAGGGATTCAAAATTGTTTTCTGGTTCATTATTGGTTGTATTCAGCAGGAAAAACACAATAGAAAAGTTTCAAAGGTGCATTTTACCCCGTTTTATTACGAGCTTTTTCTGTCAGCAACTTTGAATGTTTATAACTTAAAAACAAAGGCAATTATCGAAAAAAGTTTTCACCGACGTTTTTATTGTAAAAATCTTTATGATAATTATGTATCACGGGCCCTAACTTTCTGTTTAAAAAAAAGTTTGATAAATATGGCGGACAAAAATTAGAACCTAAATAAAGTATATTTTTTAAACTATGTAGATCCCATTTGTTTTGGTCTCCAAGTATTTCTCAGTTATGCACTAAAAAAGCCGTTTCCATATTTAAAAATCACTCTGTACACATGCTTACATAACATTTAGTTTAAAAAAAATTGTGTTTAAATATGTACCATCAAAACTGTTTTATGTATAGCTATTAACTCTTTCAGTAATTATTAAAACACTGTACCTCAGTAAGTTATACCGTCAGTGTAACATTACTCTACCTTACATTTAGTGAATGCAAATTGTTTTGAAAGTATACCCATTAAATTAATGATGTAATGTAATACATAGTTAATTTATTTGCATTTTTATTTTTCCACAGTCATATTCTCAATAGAGATATGTAAATTTTTTACAATCAGATTAAGAGAAGCAGTGATTTTTCAACTGTCACAAATAATTTTGACTGGTATTTGATTGTAATTTAAATTAAACCCATCTCAAAGATCAGTATTTATTATCTTTGTATTAGGTTGTGCAGGAATAGCCTACTGTAAGTTTTTTTTTTAATTTTGCATTTTCATATTATTTTTATTTTATTTGAAAAACTATCTTAAATAAAATAAATAAAGATATCCTAAATAAAGGATTCTAAATCAATATGGTATTTTCAAAGGAAGGCCTCAGGGGAAGGTACCTTTTGGCCAGGTAATGAAAGGAGTGAAATGTATAAATAAAATTTCGTAGTCCTCGGTGGAACAAATCAATTATTACAGTATATGTAACAAATACAAAATGTTGTCCATAAAGTTACTAAACTTTACAAGTAGCATCCATATAACATGATGATTATACATGAACCCAAACAAGATGTATTGTTTGCCATCTCTCCAAAAATAACAGTGATTTAGTGGTAAAAACAAAAAATATCAGCTTTAAGGCTGTTAAAAAAATTATTGAAATGAGGAGATAATGATCCAAAGCCAAGTGAAAATTACAAGTAAAAAAATATTTTTTTGATTAACTGTTATGGAGTATGAGTGGGAAAGCTTGTGAAATGTTTTTGCACCAGTTATTATTTGACTTAACGTGCAAGTAGAACAAATATAGATAGGAGTAATTAAAACCATTGTTACAAACTAAAGCAATGTTTTTTATATTGGCATTCCATTGAAACATAAATTTAATAAAATTATCATGTTTTGACATAACTTTTTAATTATATTTTGTCACTTACAGTTCAATGACACGTGAATTTTATACAATGGTATTTAATAATTTATAGTATATTTTATTTACTTTTTAAAAAGCTGAAAGAACAATGCTGATATGAAAGTCATGCATATTTAAATACATTGACAAATGATGTTATAGCCCTGTTACCCAAGCAACGGAATATTTGACACATTCACTAAATTAAGTAAAATGAAGTTTAATAATACTTAGTGATTATAACTTGGTTAGGCTATATTTAATCATACAAATTTGTTCAGGGTTGATATTGATGCTCAAGACAAAGTTATGTTCCTTCACTTTCTTTGTAGAGAAAAACCATAAACATCTTGGTTACGATTCCAATAATTTCATTTAAATAAAATAATTTTAAATAATTAAATGTTAAATAACTATATTTTTATGAAATGTAACATATTTCAACCTAAGTACAAAGTATACATCTTGGCATTACGTACAATAACATTACGTATGAAAAACTACATATGATCTCCATGACTTGTTCTGTATGTTGTAACTTCGTTCAATGCAGTAACTATTTTATGTATTCTTAACATTTATAATACAAAAACAATTTTAAACTTTTACAAAAATGAGTTTACTGTTATCTTATTTACTAGAATGATTCATCTCTCTTGTGTGTACTCTCATATGTTTAGTAAGATAACCTCTTCGTGCAAACTTTGAATCACATATTGTGCAGTTGTGAGGTTTCTCTCCTGTGTGTACTCTCATATGACTAGTAAGATTACCTCTTTCAGCAAACTTTGAATCACATAATGTGCAGTTAAAAGGTTTCTCTCCTGTGTGTACTCTCATATGTATAGTAAGAAGACTTCTACGTGCAAACTTTGAATCACATAATGTGCAGTTGTAAGGTTTCTCTCCAGTGTGTACTCTCATATGTGTAGTAAGATGACTTCTATGTGCAAACTTTGAATCACATAATGTGCAGTTGTACGGTTTCTCTCCTGTGTGTACTCTCATATGTGTAGTAAGATTACTTCTTTGTGTAAACTGTGAATCACATAATGTGCAGTTGTGAGGTTTCTATCCTATGTGTACTCTCATATGTCTAGTAAGAGTACTTCTTTGTGTAAACTTTGAATCACACAATGTGCAGTTAAAAGGTTTCTCTCCTGTGTGTACTCTCATATGTATAGTAAGAAGACTTCTACGTGCAAACTTTGAATCACATAATGTGCAGTTGTAAGGTTTCTCTCCTGTGTGTACTCTCATATGTGTAGTAAGATGACTTCTATGTGCAAACTTTGAATCACATAATGTGCAGTTGTAAGGTTTCTCTCCTGTGTGTACTCTCATATGTGTAGTAAGATGACTTCTATGTGCAAACTTTGAATCACATAATGTGCAGTTGTGAGGTTTCTCTCCTGTGTGTACTCTCATATGTGTAGTAAGATGACTTCTATGTGCAAACTTTGAATCACACAATGTGCAGTTGTGAGGTTTATCTCCTGTGTGTACTCTCATATGTGTAGTAAGAAGACTTCTTTGTATAAACTTTGAATCACATAATGTGCAGTTGTAAGGTTTCTCTCCTGTGTGTACTGTCATATGTTTAGTAAGATGACCTCTTTGTGCAAACTTTGAATCACACAATGTGCAGTTGTAAGGTTTCTCTCCTGTGTGTACTCTCATATGTGTAGTAAGATTACTTCTTTGTGTAAACTTTGAATCACATAATGTGCAGTTGTAAGGTTTCTCTCCTGTGTGTACTGTCATATGTGTAGTAAGACGACTTCTACGTGCAAACTTTGAATCACACAATGTGCAGTTGTAAGGTTTCTCTCCTGTGTGTACTCTCATATGTGTAGTAAGATTACTTCTTTGTGTAAACTTTGAATCACATATTGTGCAGTTGTAAGGTTTCTCTCCTGTGTGTACTCTCATATGTATAGTAAAATGACTTCTACGTGTAAATTGTGAATCACATAATGTGCAGTTGTAAGGTTTCTTTCCTGTGTGTACTCTCATATGTGTAGTAAGATTACATCTTTCAGCAAACTTTGAATCACATAATGTGCAGTTGTGAGGTTTATCTCCTGTGTGTACTCTCATATGTCTAATAACATTATGCTTTGTTGTAAACTTTAAACCACACAATGTGTATTGCTGAACTTCCTCTCTTAAAACAGCTGTACTTTGTAATTTAAGAAAATTAGAACAAATTAATTTATCATAACTATAGTTAAAGTTAAATTGTTTCCAATTTATACAATTATTACTGTCAGTTTGATCTATAGATGTAAACAAGTCACTGTGTGGATTTAAATGTAGTTCAAGTTGAAACTTTGAGCTCGAACTGAAAATGCAGTAATTACAGAAGTACAAATTAAACATTTCATTCTCTGCTGACATTAGATTTGATGTTTCTTCTTCTTTGAATTGGTTAGTTGTTTTTAACGTATGGTCTGTTGTACATGGCCAAGATCCAGTGTCCTCGTCATTGACAAATTCTGTTTCTGTAAACATCAATAAATTTGATTTTTTCCATTGATATGAAATATATTTCCAAAAGGATGACAAACATAACACCAAACATAAGGAATAGTCCTGTTAAATAATAAAATCTCAAAAGAAAGTGAATAGAAAGCTCAAACTGTTAATTTGTCATGTAAATTGTAAATCAAAGTTTTTTTTCTTAAAATTTGTAAAAATGACAAAAGAATAATTGATTTATTTTAAAGTTGTTTTAGCCGGATCCACTAGTATTCTTACAAAACTTAGCAATAACCCTTACAAGGAATACTCTCTGCACTAAGAACCAATTATTCATACCATTTCAACATGGCATGAGCAATAATCAACCAATCTTCAATGATTTACTTTAATAGATTTGTTATTCGTCATTGTGATGACTCTGAATGCACAGATGCTACTGTGTTGCACATCATTTGCCACTTACAATATGGTAGTTACAGAAAGAATACGGTTCCATGCAGTTTGATGTGTTTAAATCAGTCGTTACAATAAATCATAATTTGTGACATACTGACAAGACAAGTATTCTTTAGTACAACTTTAAAAAAAGATAAAAATGTGGACATCAAGAAATTTCCAAATAGACCAAATCGGATAATCTGGAGTGTCTAAAATAGTCATAATTGTGTAGCCCTAAAAAGTCTAGTTCGAGGCAGTTCGGAACTAGGCATTCATAAAACAAATGTTCAGAACATGCTTTATAAACATTTTAGATTGTGTGCTTATAAAACCCAACTCAATTAGAAATAAAACAATTAAATTGCCCTAAATTTACTGTGACAATGAGTACAATAAATGATAACAAAAATTACCCTAAACCAATTTTTTTTTCAGTATTAAATCAATAATATATTATCCTATTATGCCTTAATAAAGCCCTTGTTATTGAAATTAATAAAACATTGCTTCAAAATACATCATGTCCATAAAGTCCGTTGGCGTTACCCTGAGGAAACATTGTAGGTTTATGGAACATCTGTTATTTAATTGTATTCATAATTGTATAACTATTGTTGTGCAATTTAATCATATGGTACAAGTTGTGTTTTATGGCTTGTATATTTCAATTCTGTAACTCTAGTGCAAACTAAGTGACAGTGTGTGTTCTATGAAGAACGCCCACATGAAATTAACATTTCTAGTACAAATAAAAATAAACTGGTTCTTTATTATGTAGCATTCACATCAAAATATAATCTACAAAAACATTATCAACCCATCATAACATCTGTTCAAATCAAATACAATCTGTAATTCACTTAACGACCCGCCCCTCTACTCCCCGCGCAGTCTTAGTTACTTGTTCCTGACAAGTGGCATAGCTCGCCGGGCTGGACTAAAAACTATCTTCCGAGATAGCTCTGTCTCTTTCTACCGAATCAAGTTCAACAAAATGTACCGTTATCTCTCCCCAGTTCAAGTCCAGTCTTACCGTTATCATACAAGTTACTTCCTTTCAACCTTCTACAAAATGAAGTTGCAAAAATCCAACTGGATCTCCTCTGCACTATGTTCTGCAATCAAGTTCATCAGCTTGTTACGATGCAATAAGTTTTCCTTGTAAAGAAAAAGATGTCAGTGTTTTAGTGTTACATTAATGTGTCAGTGAGCTCAGTTTCTTTTATAAATACGGCCTAAGCTTTCATTCGAAATTTTCTTTGCACCTCACAACTCCAGGTAATTTATTTCTCAGATTTTACTATATTATAAGATATATTATACATATATCTTATATCCACATTCATTATTGGATATAATGAATATAAGCATATAATGGATATATGCAATATAATGAAAACGTATATTGCATATGAATGTTTTAGGCTTTGTTCATTAAGATATGTGTTTGATGTTTTATTTAATATTCAAAATTTTACTGAAACTTAATAATTATAAGAACATTTCCTTTCTTAAAAACATAATTTACAGAACCTAAACGTAAACCTTAAACAGTCAGACTTTGAGTATTGAGCAGTTATGTTGAAATTTGAACAGGCTTGTATTAAACTTTGAGCAATCAGAATATTAAACTTTTAAACATGTCAAAATGCTATCTAGAGAAATGTTTTTCTGGACCAGAATCCTTGTTTTTACAGATTTTCTAAGTGTTATACAAGTTTTATTTCAAACAGAAATCAAAGTACTTATATACAATTCTTAATGACATCTAAGAAGGTTTAATTATAAACTTTATGAATTTCTGTAATACCGTTAATATTCTCTAATTTTGACGAAATAACTAGACATTTTAATAAAAGAATCTTGTTCAATAACATGTTTAAGTTTGCATAATTCTAGTCAACGTGTCTTTTGCTACAGCAAAAGCTGGTACGAGAGTCAGAGCCTGTCTAACTTTGCTGATTTTTGCACACTCTACAGCAAAACTGCAGCCTTGTCAAGGACTCTACCTATTGTCTAAGACCTGTTTAATCAAAAAAACTCTTAACATTACAAGTGCACAAAAAAATGATTTTCTTCTAAATACTGACTTTGTGAAACTGTTTATATATATATATTTGTTCATCGACTGAACTCTGTTTAACAAAATATGTCCTTTATTGTGTATATGTGATTATGTGTAATTATTTATAATTTAATATATATATAATTGGGTGGTGCTGCATGCAATCTTTCGGTCCTGACAGCCTCAAAGAGGTTATTTCAAAATTAATAAAATTAACGTCAATCTTTAAAACTTTCAATATTTAAAAAATTCCATTATTTAAAAAACTTTAATATTTAAAAAAATTTCAGTATTCAAAATTTTCACTATTTAAAAATTTTCTTATGTTATAAACAAATTTCCTTTTTTTAAAATATATATACGTTGGCCAACTTAGTACGTAAGATATTTAATAAATAAAATTATGATGTTTAATAAGTAATTTAATGATGAACTTGTTAGAATTAATATAACTTTTGAACTTAAAATATTAATCTTGATTATAGAATCTTTTTTTATTGTTAAATTCTTTGTAACAGTTTATATAAACAAGGGGGGATAAATGTCAGAGTTTAATTATTAATAATTTTTTTTCTCTTTTACTTTAAGGGCATGTAAATTTTTGAAGATACAATTGGTAATCTTTTTAATTATTAAGCTTTTGCTTATGTCAATTTAACTTATGATGATATTTTCATATTTGTAAATAGTAAAATCTGATCCGTCGAAATTTCTTTTTTTTTATTTAAACATTGTTACCAGTTGGTTCCACCTTCCGTTAATTTAAGTCGCCTGGTAACAATTACACAAAAAAGCATTCAGATAGGCCGTTAGTCAGCAATGAAAATGTTAAAAACACACAGAAAATCTTCTTTTTTTTAAGGTTGTCCAAAAATATCTCTTACAAAAAGAGCTCTAGAACTAAATGTTTAAACAACAACCAGTTCCAAGGTTTTGAAGGGAAAAAAAGAAAGGAAAAAAAAGAAAAAAAAGAGCAAGGTTTACAGGCTATAGATTTCAGTTAGAGAATGCTTTGCAGCCAGATGATATTGTTAAAAGGTTTGACTTTGCTGAATATATTTTTGATCAAATTGAAGGTGAAAAAAATTGCATGAACTGAGTTATACTTAGTGATAATACCAGTTTCCATACTGGTATTTAGTTTAAACAACATCGACAGTGCTCCAATCACTCTATTAAGAGCACCTAAATCATGGAAACACATTTATGGAGATGGTGACTGTTGGTGTAGGTCAATATCCAACAGTTAGTCGGCACAGAGTAACGATTCCATATCATATTCAAATAGATTTGAGTTTTAGTTACGGTATAGGGGCAAAAACTTACATTATTTTTGAGAGAGATATAAACCTGTAAAATCAACTCTTTTTAGAAAATGTTAACTTGGAAAAAACAAAAAGAAGTACAAATGAAAAAAGTTACATTTTCCTGTAGTCATCATAGGGTTATAACTATTCTATATTATACTCAAGCATAGTTCAGTTTCAGTTATAATATAAAAGGCAAAAAAGTGTGTTTTTTTTTCTTTTGAAAAATGTTAACTTAAGACAAACAGCAAGGGGCACAAACAAAAATGTTGAAATTTTCTATAGTTGACATATTATTATGGTTATAAATAGTTGAATACTTAAGGAATACTTAACATACTTAAGTCAATTTTTGTATTATTTATGACAGAGACAAAAACTTTAATCAACTTTTGAAAAATGTTAGCATTTGAAAAAAATAAAATATATAAAAAAAAAGTTACATTAATCAATAGTAGGTATAGGTGTCATAACTATTCCATAACACACTTAAGTTTGTTTCAGGTCTAATTTCAATATAGAAGTGACAATTTGTAAAATCTTACCAGTAGAAATAGTAGGGGGTAAAAATTCCAAGAGGGTAAATATTTCACAGTATACCACAACATATATGCTTTAAGATAAAAACAGTAAGAATTACTTGTAATGAAATTTATAGACTAAGTATAATGTGGGGTTATTTAATTACATTTGCATTAAAAAAATGTTAAGTCAAAATGTACGGACAAACTTACCACTGGTAATTTCTTCATTGATATCCTAAAACAAAAACAATTAAATTGAATCCTTAACCACGTATTTTCTTATAAACATTAGAATATATTTAGCCTATGAGACTTATTCTAAGTAACATGTTTCATTCACAGATCAATAGAATTTCGTGTTCAATACTGTCAAATAACAAAAAATACCATAGTCGAGCAATATTCAGAGAAAACTTTTTAGATTATAACATAGATAGACAGTTTATTTACAAGTGGATAATTTTAGAGATGGATCATGATGTTGAATTTTTTTTAATTGTCGTTCAATTAAAGACATGGGGTGGAGTCGTCACACTTGTTTACAAACACAAAGCCTTTTAGACTGTAAATTGTGATATAAATTTAGTAGCTGTGTAACGAGTCTAACAGATTGCTACTGATAACAAACATTTGGATTGGTTGAAGAGACATTGAAAATAAATGGTACAAGTATATTGCATAAACATTCTCATTCACCCATCCGCAAAAAAAAAAAAAAACAAACAAAATCACTTGTTACCAAAAATGTTAGTTTAGAATTTGTTTAATCAAAAACTGAAAATGAATCATGGGCAGATACTTTGAAAAAAATATTCAGATATTTAGAGCTCAGCTTCACTTCCGCCATATTAGGTTTTGAAAATGGAACTAACATTTGTAAATTAGTCTCTTTTTTTTGTAACACTGTAAATAATCTTAGCAAAAAATGGAAAACGTTAAGTATTTTATTATTTTTTTAAATAAATAATGTTTCATTGCCTAACTTACAAAATAGAGCAGATGAAATGGATTAAATGAAGTAATGTAGCCATGCATACAAGGATACCCTAACATAGCTCGAAAGATAATTTCTATACAAAATAAAGCTACTGTCCTCTTCCTCATGGCAATTAATAAATAACACTTTATAGTATTCATTGCTCATAGAAACTCCTACATCCGAGACTATGAAATGTCAACCGATAGTTCATTGCTCATAGAAACTTCTACATCCGAGACTACGAAAGTCAACCGTTCCTACTCAGAGGTATAATTTGTACAATTTTATTCAGGCAAGTCCGTTTACTCAAAAAAGTTAATTTTTTTAGAAAAGAATTCTAACTAGAAGAAAAAATCAATGCAATTAATTTTTTCCTACGCCCTCTTGATTTCCTATTCAAACAAATTATAAAATTAATGTACGGTATTGATTTAGTTAATACACAAAATGTTTAGCATGGGGGTTTTTCGCACATAGCTTGACCGCCATCTCTTATAGTGTAGTTGGAAAGGGTAAGAAAAGGGTTGGTGTAGTCTAGTGAGGATGTTTTGTTGGTGCCATATAGTGTGAGCATTTTACTCTGATAAGAGTAATAGTATAAAGATTTAACATTCTACATAAAAGACAATAGTAAATTTGTAATTACTGTTCTACAAAACGCACAATAAATGCATCTTATAAACAAAAATATTGAAGTATAAATTATACTTAGAAATGTTTTAGAAAGCAGAGATTTTATAAATCAAAATCCTAAAACAAACAATAAATAAGTTTGGTAAAATTATTGATGCATTTGTTGTTTAAGGGACCATTATTAACGTCTAGTATTTGCAAACTTTAAACGAGTGTCACAATAAACACATAGAAAATCATTTTGATGAAAATTGAAAATGTTGAAATTATGGACATTATATTGGTTTTTAAGGACAGGGTAATGCCAATAAAAAAAATAGGTTAGTAAATTTTTTAATTAGCTCCAACAACATAGATAATATGTATAATCAACCCCCCCCTCATTATAAAACCCGACTTTTATGGGTGGGTCTGCAATAGGAAGTCACACATATCTTGATGTACAGACACGTTTTGATGAGTCGGTGATGACTAGTATGCTTTGTGATAAATCAATACCATATTGAACATATAGTTGTATAAAATTGTTCAAAATAATCAGTTAATTACTATAGAAAATATTAATTATTGTGAGATCTAAGTAATATAACGGGAAAGCTTTGTATGTATTTTAATGTACTTTAAATATATTTTTCCCCTTAAGTTACAAATAATCTATATAAGTGTCATTTAACTTGATTATTTTTTAATTTAATTTTTATTTTTTATTTTTGACTATGTTTCTGTAGACAAACTTTGAAAATTATGTGACACATATTTAAGGATATTGTAAATATTAGAATTAATTATAACTTGATAAAGTGATGTTGGTAGGTTTTCCGGATGTCCTTTTGTATGTTATATAACTTGGAAATTTATGATTATGTTCACTATTTTGATTCTGTTTAGCAATCACATTGAAGTAAATTATTTATAGAATACATATTATTATTTTTAAATGAAGATAGTACTTCTATATATAAATATAATAAAGCATTTTTACGAAAAGTCTGTTTGTTTATAACGACCTGTATGAAGGAAATAAGTTTTTTAATAAAATATTAAAAAACGTACAAATTATCAATACTTTAGTAGTCCATCTGAAAACTAAGTCTGCTAGTCTAAATTGTATGAAGTGTTGAGACGGAATGAGGAAGGCATTCGTCTCATTGTAAATTTAAAGCATTTAAATTGCCGCGCTAAACACGATAAAGTGGGAATGCGATGGTGCGGTGACGTCACACAAGGCGAAGGTAGAACTTTGCTTGTACAGACATGAAAGCCAAACTATGGTAGTTCTTATTTTATTAAAAAACTAAAATATTAAGGTAAATATTTATTCAGTAGAGTCAATCGACTAATAATATCAAGAAATAAATTTAAAAGCACCTAAAATAAAAAAGTTATTCAAGAAAATAGGAGGACTCAAAAACCTAAAATTTGAAAAAAGGGGAAATTCAAAAATCAAAAATCATAGAGTCATAACCAATAGAGGAAGTAGTAATAATCAGAAATAAAAAATAAACAATAATAATAATAACCAGGGGAGAATGGACTTAGAAAGTCATTCTTAGAGAGTTTTTTAAGTTTTTAAAGGTGAAGGGGGGAAACTAAAAAATAATAATAATAACAATTGAAAAGACAACCGTAGGGAACAATAATAAGCGATCAGAATCAAAATTAAAGTTAAAATGGGGGAGTTATAATAATAACAAAAAGTAAAAAGTTAAAGCCCAAAAGTGGTAAAAATAAATGTTAAAGGGGAAATAAAAGGAAGGAATAATGTGTATTAATTATGTAAAAGTGTAAAACAACAGAGCAGAGGTGAAAATTGATAATGGGGGGGTTTTTATAATCAAATAATACGACGATCAAAAACTCAAGACTTCGAGCACCAATAACTCGAGAGCCAAGCGAGACGAAAAGCTAAGAAGATATTTCCGTCATAGGATCAGAAGAAGAACTTTTATACAAAAGAATTGTGAAAAAGGACTTAAATCGAAAGTTAAAAAGTGAAAAAATAGACATTCTGGAAAAGTGTGATAACTCGTAAACTAAACGGGCGAAAACGACCAATCTAGTTTTACAAGACCCTCAAGATCGGACAGAAGAGGAATCCGAAGAGAAATCGACAATCGGACCAGCCGTTCAGAAGTTACAGCAAGTTGTACGTAAGTGTTCAAAATCACAAATTGCAGGAATTAACAGGAAAGTCGCGCAAAGCAGCTCTACGTCACAGTTCAGATGATGGACCTTGCATGACCAACTGTCATCACAGATAACAAAAAATAATAGAACGATCCAACTATCTATTAAAAGGATTTTTAATAGGAAATAGTGAAAAAAAACTATACAATAGGTAAAAACTATACCAAGTTTAATTCTTTTAATTTACCATTCTGTTTATTTACATTGCTTTTTTTAAGATAATTCAAGAGTAAGAAATTAATTACTATAACTGTGCTCTGGTAAAATATAATAAATATAAAATTTTGAAGAAATTATTATCAAAATTCAGGAGCCGATTTCTTCCAAAAGGCACTTCCCCAGAGAAAGAGAGTGTGAAAAGGAAAGTAATAAATTCAATGACCGATAAAATAAAATTCAGGGAATTTTCGTATAATTAAAAAATTGTAAGTTAATGAGCACAGACTCATACTTGCAAAAGCCAAGGTTTGCAATAGCTTTGATTGATAAAAGGGTAAAAGTGAGAATCTTGGTCTTGTCCGCGATTGTATAGAGACAAGAACTCCTGACGAAGGACATTCCAAAGCAAGGTTCGAGTCGCGAGGAGCTAGCGGTCGCGGTAGGTGACGCAAAAATCGTAGGGGGCATTCGCGGCAGCGTGTAGGTTATGATTACACCAATATATAAAACTGAGAAATTCACCGTTCTCGAGTAATTTTAGAAAATAAACCTTGAATTCATTATTGGTAACTCAATGTCATACAAGTTTTACTGCAAAATATGAATAACCATATTTAGAGCTTATTACTGTGTTTATTTGCGTTCATAAATTTAATAATTACCATTCAATATATTGCAATAAAAATGAAAACATAATTTTCCAAAGATTAATTTATTTAAGATTAATAGCCTTGTCTGCAATAAATTATATCGGAAATGATTCTAAATATTGAAAATGGTTCAAATGTGCTACAAAAACAACGATACAAAATATCTTTTTACACTTAAAATATTTTGATTATGAAGTCACTGTTAGTAGTTTCAAAGTGGATCATTAAATAAAGTGTAAGAAGAACTAAATAATTATTAAAAAGGTCATATATGAAGACCATTAAATATTTGTACAATTACAATGTGAATATAATATACAGATAGATATACTAAACATAGTGTTGTACAAACCAACAGTTCCAAGAAAGGGCGATACCAAGTTTTTGTTTTTACCAACTACATTTAAATTGTAACATATTTTTATTTACAATATTGCACCCAGATTTGGGTCATTAATCTTCATATTTCACTAAAATTTACTTTAAGTCAAAATCTGGTGAGAGATTGCTGGGGTAGAGAAAGTTAGGTTAGACCTATTTTAAATAAGAGTCCTTGGGAAACACAGATGCTGTGAAGCAACCAATCATTTTAATTTCATCATATCCCCAACTTAGTCAGAAACAATTATAAAATACAAAATTATAGATACCAATAAAAATAAATAAACATGTATCAAAATGTTTGTACAGAGCATTTCAAAACAATTTTTACTACTTTAAAAGAATTTAGAAATATACTCAGATAACTTACATAATCAGTTGACATGTAAAAGTAACACACATCAAATTTTTCATTCAACAATAATTTTGGTTTGATGTGACTAACATGACAAACATCTCCCCTGAAGTAAATTTCTGACCAAACTTGAGCCAGTACATCATGCGTCACTTTTGCAGCTATGGCGTAAATTTAATTTCTCAGCTTAGGGAAATCAGCTGGTAAAGCTGGAACATATACTCGATCTTTAATGGAATCCCATAAAAAAAATCAAGAGGATTCAAATCTGGTGTGCGAGGCAACCACGCAAATGGCTCTGCACGACCAATTCACTAACTTGGGAATCTCTTATTAAGGAATATTCCGGAGAAATGGCATACAGGGAAAGTTCTGTCTGAATTGTTTTACAGCAACATCGCAAACCTGATGATTTGTCATATCATACAGAATGTCTCAACACGTGTATGTTATATCATATTTCAATATAATTTTGGTGTCAAGAGGTGTTGGCCTACTTGGTGTATCCTTACTATACTGAGGACAAAAATTGTGTTGAATTGTAATTGCAGAGTTAATTTTGTAAAATCAAAACATGCAGCAAGTACCAGTAAAAGTAGCCTTTTTAAACTACAACAATGGTGGCATTTCTGGTGATAGTATTTGGCACTACATAAGTCAAACTTGATGTGTTTTGCTTTAAATTGACACCTCAACTGATTTTGTAAGTTATCTGAATAAATTTCTACATGTTTTGAAAGTTGTAAAATCCTTTTTGAAGAGCCTGTATATACAGAAATCTGTATCTGAATATTCATTATTGGGAAATCGAAAGTTAATTAAAACATTGTATAGAAAATATAAAGAGACATAACAATAGTTTAACTGAAACTTATATACAAAAATATTCTGGTACCTCTATGTGGAGCTCCTCTTCTTTTTTCACTTGAAATATAGAAATCGCAGAAGGTGGAGTTATGTCTTTTTCTATTTTCATGTATGGTACTAAATCAACTGTAACTGGGAATTCCTTTAACAATCATTTACACAAGTATTAACAGCCAATCACAATAAAGATATAATAGCAGCTTACCAAACTACATTTATATACACACTACCATATTATTACTATTTTTCTTGTAGTTTAAAAGTGAAAAACCTCTAAGAATATAAGAACATAAACTAAAGACTCTTAGCCTCCATATACTCTAATAGCGGGATGGTTGTAAGAGAACAAAAGTTGGGGTCATTTGAGACCTAATAGAGGATGAAAGAGAGGAATTTAATCCTAGACTATGTAAATAACTTTTCCTACAGTTCATCCCTTTTAGAATAGCCGTTGGATAATGGTCTACGCAGTTATTGCAGGCGCTAGCCCTCGATAATTCACAGTGACAATATAACTGGGGATCATTGTAACTACTTTGATGGGAATGTACAAATTGAAATTGGTGATTCATATTCAAATTACAATAAGGGTGTTCACGGGGGGAGACAAGCAGCTGCCCTCCCTTCCATGATGGAAAAATAAAACAATTTTTAAATTAAACAACATTCTGAAAGAAATTAATTACAAAATAGAGACACTAGTACTATCTGTGAGAGGGAGGATTTAAGAACTACTGTTACTCGCTGGCATCATCTTGCTTGCAGGAACAAGAGTTTTCTAGAATAATATTGTCTCATTTAATCACACTATGGGAATATATTTAGTAGCTATATAAGAGCCCACACATTTTTGGTTAGAGTCAGTGGAGTTGTTATTTTCACAGAACTGCTTACCACCTGCCATCCACTTTACAATAACAAATGGATTTTAGAAAGTTTTTTGACAACTAGTCTACTGTGATATTTGTTACATGCTCCCAAACGATGTGGGCTAAACAGATGTTCTCAATAAATCTTACTTGCACATGTTAATTTTGAAAGTACAATTTTATATTAAAGATAGATAGCATTGACTTTATTATTATTAAAGCTTAAATCTAAATATAAAATCTTAATTCTAATATTTGTCCAAGTTTGGAAAGTCTTCTAACTGTTCATATTGCTTTTTAAGGAAAGTGTGGTAATTGTTATATTTTACTTATAACTTTCTCAGATCATTTTCATTCTCCACTACCATTATTCAAAAACATGTAGCAAGCAGTTCACTCGTCGCATTCAACAAAGAAGTTTTATATTTTTAACAAGTCTGCCTCCTCTCACTCAATTCCAGAATATTCTATGATTCTAACTAATCAGAAAATCTCCTTTTATGGAGATATCACTCCATATGCAAGACACATCTTTGTTCTAGAATGTTCCATTTGCAAAGTATGACGCAATTGTCTGTTCCTTTGTTTAATTATAACGCATTATGTAAATAATGTCATTTTCATTTATAAAAGCACATTTTATTTAAAAGTTCACTTTTGTATTTATTATTTATTTTATCACTTATGATTTATTTAAATTAACATGTTATTTACAATTACATATTATTATTACAAATTATCTACTATGATTTATTTATTGAATGGAGATGATCCATGCTTACACCGTGTAGCAAGTCCAAATTTTCAGTCAAGTCAGTTGGTAAATAATATTCATAGCCTAAAGCAATTAAAGATTGGAACTTTCAAGAATACTAGTGATAAAAACGAAAGTGATTATAATGATTAAGTAGTTGAAGATTACCTCTTTCTTAACAGCAAAGAGCTCTAAAGGATCTCTGAGGCCACGGTCTTGTTGGTTCCTGCAATTATTAAAAACGGTTCATTTAACAACACACATATCCCAGTACTGGTTTACTACTGGGTCCAGGAGAAATATTTTCTGACAGACATCATATAGGTTACAAAACATGTTATTTTATAATCTAAAAGGAAAATGTTTAACATTTGCACAAACAAGTCTCTGATATCTTGGCACTGCTGTTAGAGCGCTAGTAGAGAGGTGTGACGTTGATATGCCATCTTGTAGAGAATACCCTTCCCATTAAAGTTACCATCATTGCATAGACTGGTAAACATCATTCTTCCATTATTGACAGTTATTTTAAAAGTACTGATTCTGTTATTTTGTGCAGCAATTATTTCGTACTTAATTCAGACTAGGTCCAACAAATTTCGGTAGAGCATATGGGTGTCAAATTTTAGAGCCGCCGGATCAGTATAGAAGAAGAAACCACCTAATAGGCCTCATAGCATTCAAACACCTGAAAACATCTAAGCAATGAGACAGGTAGTTTACCCATCAAGCTGGTATTTTGGGATTGTCTGATCAGAGTACTTGTCTGAAAGAGAATTTTACATACAGACCTTAAGTTTCATCTGTACAAATTGATGGTCATACAACAGCTAAATGAACGTGATTGGGGAAACCATGTTCCTAGTTGCCAAGCAATGTTTTAGTGTACTCTATTGAGTTGTTGAGAGATGAAGCTAATTTTAATTTTATTGGGCTGTGTTAATAAACAAAATTTTCAATTAACAAGATAATTGCCGACAGCTCTATGATCATACTCTGCACTGTAAACATGTCAGCGTGCCGTTGGTGAATTTTTAGTCATAGGGCTGTACTTTTTGAGGAAGATTTGCAAACATAAATTCCGATTGTTATGTCGACATGTTATGCAATTTTCTGGAACTTTAAATTAATGAATTCTGAGACCAGGCTTTGAAAAAGATGGTGCAACAACTCACACAGCAAGAAAATTGATGGATGTCCAAAGATAAATGTTTCCCGGGCATCTAATTTCACGAGGCGACAATCAATGGTCTGTATGTTCACCCTACTATTAGAAATTAGGGCCATAATTCAGTTAGGAAAAAAGTCTAAGTTCTTTTAAAGAAGTTCAGAATGATAACAACTATTATGACAGAGCTAGAAAACTGACAGCTTGCCTTGCAAGTGAGGTGGACTTCACAAGTTGAGAAGTGTGAAGAAACGAGAGCAATCATTCAAGTTGGGAACTCAAATTGAGAAGTGTATATAAACCCTTGTGTGGGAAGAAAAGCGGTCAATCATTCAAGTTGGGAAGTGTATAAAAACCCTTGGGTGGGAAGAAACGGGTCAATCATTCAAGTTGGGAAGTGTATATAAACCTTTGGGTGGGAAGAAACGGGGTCAATCATTCAAGTTGGGAAGTGTATATAAACCCTTGTAATGTAAGAAATGAGGTCAATCATTCAAGTTGGGAAGAGTATATAAACCCTTGTAATGTAAGAAATGAGGTCAATCATTCTAGTTTGTGAAGTGTATATAAACCCTCAGGTGGGGAGAAACGAGGTTAATCATTCAAGAGGGGACCGCCGGCAGATTTAAAAGATGGCCAGATAGACTTGGCAAGAGAGAGCTTCAAGGGGATATATACCAGACAGCGGAAAAATACACGAAGACATAGTAAAGGTGAGCAAGTATAATTAAAGGAACTTGTAATCATTCAAAAATACCGTAGTCAGGATTGTCTAGAGTCATAATAGTTGGAATTATTCTGGATTTAAAATTTAATAATAATAATAATAGTAAATATTTGATTGGAATACGTACAGTAGAACCTCGGATTAACCGGCCTATACCGTCGTGTACTGGTTGGATGAGAGTTTCCGAAAATAAATTGTAATTGAAACACCAAAGCAGGGGCGAGTCAAACGACTTTATCGATAACGGTATCCCATTGTCGGCGGCATAAAACACTGCGGCATTGGCACCCGGCGGTATAGCAGACATACAACACAAAAACGTTTGATGAGCCGCTTTTTTTCCACGAATCAATTTAGTATACATTATGGAAAATATAACATTTCCTTTCAGTTCTCTTCTTGTCTGACTGGTTATCTGGTTATGATCTACGTACAGTATATACAGTAAATAAAAACGAGCGAGTTACGAAAACGGAAGTGTGTGTTGGTTTCGTTTGAGACGCGGTTAAATGTGTCAAAAGACTTGACAGAGGGGAATCTGTAAAATAGCTTTGTAGTGTTTAATTTTTTCATGTTTGATGTATAATATACATAACATAATATATACGATACATTTATGTACAATAAAATGAGTTGCAATAACATCTTAATTGCATAATTCTTAGCGCTACCAGATTAAATAAGCTTTCTTTGAACGAAAACCGATTTTTCACGGGAACCTCGGACTACCGGCCAAACGGGCAACCGGCCCGGGTGTCAGTCCCGACTAGACCGGTTAAGAGGGGTTCTACTGTAAATCTAAATGTGAAATAAATAATTGTATTAAGAGTAATAAAAGGAGATTTAGTAATTATGAACTATTTTATCGGACAAGAGTTTATTGTAACTAAAGAACCCAGGTGCGAATCAATGGCCAATTCCTACTACTACCTCTCAGCATTTGACGACTTTTTACTCTGGGAGCATCTAAAGGTTGTAGTATTAAAACATAAGTCGAGAACAATTGATGATGATGAAAAGCTGTTATCTGGTAAGAAATTGTAGCGATACCACAGGAAATGGCCATACAAGTGATGCAAAACTTCTGGGTGACGTTGCATAGCCTACTTGGATAGGTAATGGAGGTTGGAACATAGACGATACGATTTCCAAAACAACATAATTATAAAAAGTAAACATTGTTCTTTTAGATTATAACAATATTTTGTTTAACTTCTATAATGTCGGTTTTATTAACTATTCATAATAGGGAGATATTTCTGTTGGACCCTGTATAAAATTATATAGTTAGTTTCCCTTTTACGAATTACCTTAATTCTGTGGTAAAATCTTTACAATTATTGTCTTTTCTGTAATGCTACGTGATTTGCTGGACATCCTTAATAGAAGTTGCTCATGTGGCTACGTAATTTTAATGAGTCATACTCAAATTTACTTTTACAATATTATTATATGTATTTTAAATATACTCATAAGTGATTGTGAAAATATTAAAGTTTGGTGTTTTTATAAATTCAATAAATATATTTTACATGTATTAAAGCATGAAAAAGCTACCAGTGAGAAGAGAAGCAGTGCTGTAGCATTACAGAATAAGCGATGCAAAAACATTATACAAACTCATTCACCCCCAAAACTAAATAAAAATAAAGCAAAATTAATTGTCAACACCAGAAATATCAGTTTGTTAGTTATTGGTAAAAAAAAAATTAAAATCGGCCTTGAGACTTATAAAATACTTATCTTCTTAAAATTAGCTTTGCCGATATTGTTCAAAAAATACAATGTTAAGATTAATGACACAAACCTCGTTTGCAAAATTGCAAGTAAAGAAAATAATGGTTCAGGAAAAATTGCCATAAATGAACCTTGACCATGGTCATTAAAAGCTTGATTTTAATTCAATTCAACTTTATTAGTCCTTTTGAAAAATTTACGTATGTATAAGACGAGTCAAAAAATTCAAAAAATAAAGTTTAATCATAGACAACTTACGCTGTTATGTGTTTAAAGCACAAACAGACCAAGTTTAGGTTCTTGGTTCATTTTCACTTTTTGACCGTCAACTACCGAAATGACAATTTTGGTGCCGATCAGTTTTAGTTCATTTTTATTTGGTTTTGGGGAAGATTGGGTGGGAAAGTTTGAAAGCGTATTGCACCATTTATTTACAATTATGTTTAGTTTATTTTAGACCTGAATAGTACTGTTTTATAAAATGTGGATCAATATCATAATAGGACAGCGTTGTTTATTTATTTCATTTGAATTACATTTTTTGATAACCTTGTTTGAAAATGCATTAGAGTATTTGGATAATTCTCAAAACCTTGTTGGTTTATTAAAATTACTTATTATTTTCAATTTCTTTATAAATATACTTTAAATAATAAATAACATATGTATATATTGAAACAAGATAGACTACATGTTAAATGATTATTTTAATAAAAAAAAAGCTTATAATACTATTGAAAATACCTGAATAGTTATAATAGTCTACACATAATAATAAAAAATGTTTTCAATAAAAGTAAACATGCTGTGTCCCTCCTTAACCAATAAGCTAATCTAAAACCACTTTAGTCTGTAATACTTACCATGCTGGTAAATCCATTAAAGATTCATCTTGTTCTTCAAGAGGCTCTTCTTTTACACGAATAGATTCCATTCTGCATAAAACAAAAAAGTTACTTCGTTTATTCAATATATAAAATCTGAAAAGATAGTCAACCCAATGTTTTAAAGTATTTATGTGTGCACTCTAAAGAAACTAGAGAGATGGAAACGGGAACAACCAACAGAGCAGGGCAGCTATATGTTATCTCAGTTGATGCTACTACCTCCCTTGTTATCTTTAAATAAGAATTATCAACTATTACTCCTCTGTGTATCAAAATTATTTACAAAGCAACATGCTAATCAGTGGTAGTGGGTAATTACGAGGCGGAATTTACTGTAAAAACAAAGACTGATCAATTGTAAAGAACAAATGGTATTTGTTCATGCAGCATGCAGTCATTTCAACTTGTCCATTGGGCATATAGGCTAATTACTATAATATAATACCAGTCCATTGTCGTTTCCTATACATGACAGTGGGTTTATAACCTGTATGAAATTTAAAATCTCATCAGTTGTGATATCAGATCACTGATTAAATTTCTAAACGCAAGAGGCATATTGCACAACCATTATCGTGAGAGAAAAACATTCCTGACCTCAACGATACCGTTGTCAATTTTGAATGGCATGGCATTGTTTAGATAGTACAGTAGAACCCCTCTAATCCGTCACCTTCGGGACTGAGGGCATGGTCGGAATGCAAAAAAGGTCGGATTATCCGAAAAAAAGTCAATATTTATTACATATTATATAAAGAGATTTTTTTAAAAGTGAAATATAAACTTTAAAAAGTCTATATAATAAAGTCTATATATAAACTTTGCAAGTACTATAGCAAATCAATAGAAACAACACAGTACTGAAGCGGGATGACAAAGCACTGAAGCGGGAAAGCGATAACAAACAGGAAACAGTGACGCCAGATGAGCCGTGAGTCATCGACAAGTCGGCAAATCGGCACAATATCGCAAGCTTGAGCACGATCGGATTAACCGGAGTAACGGACCACCCGAGGGCGGAGTAGAGGGGTTCTACTGTAATTCACAATAGACTTGGATTGTGATGTTTGTTTAAGGCCCTATGAAATCTTTTAAAGACATTTAAATTGATTTTCTTTTATGAATAGATTTGCTTGAATTTTTTTCAGTTTGGGTGAACTAGAATGATGCTACTAAATAAATTGTTGGTATGACTCAGCATTGACATACGAAATCTATGTTTTGTGATGGTATGAGGGGAAAAATTGTCTCCCTCTCTATGAAAGTGTCACAAAAAAAGCATGTGCAGACATTAATCTTTAGTTTTTGTGAGCACTTGTCAACATTTTCAGCACCCACAATTTATGATAACCTGAAGTGTTGATCTCAATTCTGAACAATTGTAAAGTGATAATTTCATTTCACTTAGGTATTCACATGTTTAGGGAAACAGTCAGTCCAGATGGTAGGCTTACCACTTCTCTCTTCGGCTTAGAGCCACGAATTCTGCCATGAAAAATTATGAAATCATTAACAATTTACCTTATATGCAAATACAAAAGTTCAGTAGACAATAAGAAATATAAAAAAATGAAATCCAGTTCAGATTACGAATCCCTATTTTAATATTTATTTTAACATTTATCCCTAATTTAACATTTATCAAGTTAGTGAATGTGTGATCACTTGTTTTATTAGTTCTTGCAAGTTAACTATATATATGATGCATTCCTATTACAGTTGTATAATTATAGGCTTTCATAACCAGGCCTATATTTAACCTAACAACAGCTGGATTCTGTTGTTTTCAATATGTTATTTGTCAGTAAAAAAATGGATTTTGTGACTTGAAAAATGTGTTATAAAAAAAAATATCTGTTTGAATATAAGGTAAATAGTTTAGGATTTCATTATTTGTTTATTGTATAATTATTACCATTTTACATAGGATTACTGTTTTTGGATCGGAATTGAGAAAGATATATTATGTGATTTAACACTTCTATATTAGATAAATTATTGAAATGGTTCAGTAATATCTTCAAATCAGTAAATATCACATGACATTTACAACCAACACAATATTCGATTACTGGAACAAGTTAGGTTATGTACAATATATAGGCTATAGATACTATGAACTGACTGATATGTAGGCCTATATAATGTTGTTCACTGTTTTGGCAACCTGACAATTGTATCAATTAATTAATTTGTAATTTTTTAGTTAATTATTGATCAGCTGTGAACTGTTTAAAAAAAGGTGTTTGATAACAGATTGTTGTTAAAAAAGATAGTTTTTATGGGGAATAGAAGAAAACTTGGATTAAATACTAAGAAAAGAAAATCATTAATATTATAATTCTCAAGTTAATTATTTATGAATAGATATTTCAACTTAATCATACATTCTATTTCTGACTTCAAAGACCTTGAGGGACCATTTAATATTCTACAAAGAACAGATAAATACTTTACTAATGAAGAGAAGGCCTAGTGATGTGAATAATATATGAATATTTTGATTGATTGATAAGACTCAAACCAACTTACGTTCTCGTGGATCAGGAAAAGGATTAATTTACTATCTCCGGCCTTTACAATTAAGCAGAATTTTTCTGAATGTAAAAATTAAAAAATGTACTCTCTCCAGATACACAAAAGAATCAGTGAATAGGTGAAGGGGGTGAACACCAAATGAAATGACCACATCTCGTTTTAGACGCTGGTCATATGGTAAAATTTGCGTCTTGCGTCTAGATTGTAAGAAACACCGTTACTGAGGGGGAGTACCTAATCTTGATATTGTTCAATGATTTAGTTAGGGGCCTAACAATTTGTATCATTTGGTTTTAGATAATTATTATTAATTAGCTAGTTTTAAGTAAAATTAAAAACACTCGGAACAAATATAAGATGATAAAAAGGTGGTTCAATGGAATCATACATTCATATTTCTGGCTAACACATACAGTAATTTTATTTCCATTTACAATATATATGTAATATTTATCAAAATGTGCTTTTTACCACTTTGCAGAGATCTTGTAGAACGGTAATAGGTAATAAATCATTTTAGAAATAACCGAGACAGTGTAAAATAGTTTTTAATTTGTAAATCTTGGTTTTTTTTTTTTTGTTCCACTTGTCTACTAAAGATGTAGACGGGCTTGGATATATATATACCATGACGCCCCTTAACTCGCACTAGCTTGTCAAAACTTTTTTTTTTTTTTTAACTATAGGATTAAAATTATTGTTAGTGGGTGGTATATATTATTCTAGTTTCTTCACTATGATATGATTTTAAAGTGTAATATTACTATTTTATTCTGTTTTGTGTATATATTAGTCACAAACAGTAGGTTTTCTTTTTTGGAATAAATTGACAAACAGGAATTTTAAGGATTGGGCAGGTTTTCATAGGATTATCTTCTCGCCAGAGGTCCTTCTGGCATTCCTAACCCGAAAGAATTTTGGACCATGGATATAAGTCCCTCCAACCAAGGATAAACATGAATGCTTTATGTTTGCAATGCTTGTGTTCTGTTGTGTTAAATCATGTATATATAAATTTAGTAGGGAAACAGGTTCAAATTGATATTTTCGCGGTTTTAAACATTTTAATTATTTCTATGATTATTTCAAGGTTATTCTCTTTGAGAATGTCGCTTAAAAGGAAAGGAGGTTTCCAGTTTTTGGCTTCGAGCTTGTTATATAATATTTGTCTGTAACTTTCGTATGCAGGGCAATCAAAAACTATATGTTGGAGATTTTGAGTTTCATTTGCTGTGCACGATAAGCATTTTGGTGTAAAAAATTGTTTTATAAGGTACAGTTTTTCATTTGTTTTAGCATGTCCAAATCTAAGTTTACATACTTGTATAATATCTGATCGTTTTAATTTTATTGCATTAAACCATGGGGTTTTTCCTACTTTTTTGTTTATGTTTTTATACCAACTTGCTTTGTTAGTATCATTTACTGTTGTTTCAAAAAGGTTTGTATTATATTTTTTGGTTTGTTTTATGTAATCACCTATTGGAATAATAAAATCCTGGTCTACTTCTAACTTTAATGTTGCATCCTTAGCTAATTTGTCTACATGTTCGTTTTCTGATATACCTATATGACCAGGTACCCACTGAATTACATAAAATTTGTTTTTGTTCTCTATTATTTCATTTATTATATTGAAAATTAAACTGCAACCTTCTCCATATAAGGTTGTATTGTTTATGTCTAGTATTGCGCCTTGAGAGTCTGTGCATATAATGTAATTTTTATATTTTAGACTTTTTGTTATTTGAATTGCTTTATATATTGCATAAATTTCGGCGGTGTAGTTTGATGTTATGGTATTTAGTTTGTATTTTTTTTCCGTTTTATTTGATGGAATATATAAGGCCGCGCCAACTCCATTCTGGCTTTTTGAGCCATCCGTGAAAATTTTGCAATGGTTGTTGTAGGTTATGTTTATGATGTTGTAGAAAGTTTGTTTGATCATATTTATGTTTTCGTTTTTCTTGGTAGATATTGTCTGGTCTATAGTTGAATTGCAAATTAAGTTTAGGTTATTTAGGTACAGAGGTTTAGAGAAAGAGTATTGATTTTGATTCTTCAGTATGACCTCCTTTTGGAAAAGATTTAAATCACCCATACATTTGTTAAAAGAATTTATGTATATAGGAAGTTTTTTTTTTCCTCCAGTATTTGTGATTTGTTAAAATGTTTAATTCTATTATCTTTTGGTGGCTAGGGTGGTTTAAATCAGTTGCTACTTTATAGATTAGTTTATCGGTTAGAACTTGTCTTCTATATTTTAGGGGGATTAATGCTGCTTCTAACTGTAAGGCTATTACTGGGGTTGTTTTGAAAGCTCCTAACGCAATTCTTATAGCTTGCTTCTGAATTGTTTCGAGTTGATTTAGTTTGGAAGTGGCCACATGTCCAAATAAAAAACTACAATAGTCCATTTTAGCTCTAATAAGTCCTTTGTATATACTTAATATTATATTGGGGTGTACTCCTTTACACCCACAGGCCAGGGATTTTAAAATATTGATGTCTTTATAGCATTGTAGAATTAGATTATCTATATGTTTGTGAAAATTAATTTTCTTATCAAATGTTATGCCTAATATCTTGTGTGCCTCTACATTCGGTATTTCTTTATTATATAAATTTAGCTTCATATTTTCTTCCAACTTTTTTTTTCTGGTGAAAATTAATGTTTTGCTTTTATTTGGGTTGAAAGTTAGGTGAAGTTTGTTAAAGTACAATTCTAACTGTACTAGGGTATCTGTCATTATAGAAGTGATTGTTTTGCCTTGTTTGTGATTGAAATAAACTGTTATGTCGTCTGCATATTGCAGGGACCTAACCTGTTTTGGTATGAATTTGTTGATGTCTGATATATATATTGAAAATAGTATTGGTGAAAGGACATCACCTTGCGGTATTCCTCTATACGAGTGTCTGGTTATGTGCGTTTGTGTATCTGTTAAGGTTATTATTCGGTTTGAAAGCCATTTGTTGCAATATTTGACAAAGTTACCCGGGATACCTAGTGAGTGCATTTTATTTATCAGGGTTGGGATGTGTACTAGATCATAGGCTTTGGAGATGTCTAAAGTTGTGCTCATCACTGTTTCATTATAGGTTAGGGATGATTGAATATCTGTTATGTATTGTAAAAGATAGTCAGCACATCCTTTTTTCTTTTTGAAGCCATATTGAGTTTCGGGAATGATATGATGTTTTTCTACAAACCATTCGAGTCGGTTTTTTATCATGGTATTTAATATTTTTGCAAAACATGGTATAAGGGATATTGGCCTATATGAGTTTTCATCATTTTTATCTTTTTGGGGCTTAAGGATAGCTATTATTTTGCTGTGTTTCCAAATTTCAGGTATAGACTTGGTTTTTCCAGTCCATATGTTGTTGAAGATATTTAGTAAAACTTCTTGAGCATTATTAGGTAGGTTCTTTATCATGATATAGCTTATACAATCTAATCCCGGGGCTGTATTTTTCTTTTTTGATTTTATGGCTTTTGTTAATTCCTTATAGTTAAAAGGTGCTTCTAAGTGGTGGGTTTGATATTGAAATATTGGTGTTCTGACTTCGTGTTGATTTGGTACATATGCAGGACAAAAAACATCCATTATTTTATTACATAAGTATGGATTATAAAATATATTTATTTTATTGTCATGAAAGGTGTTTCCTTTGATCTTTTTTACAATATTCCAAGCTCTACTGGAAGTGCTGTTACCAATGTCCATGCACAACCTTTCCCATCCTTCTCTTCTCGCATTGTCTATTATATGTTTTGCTTTTATTTGTGCTTGTTTATATTTGTTATAATTTAAGTATGTCATATTTTTATTAAAATTTTTTAGGTTTAATCTTCTTAATGCCACAGCCTTTGAGCATTCTTCTGTCCACCATGGTTTAGGAGTAAAGGTGTTTTTTATTGTATTATTATTTGGGATTTTGAATTTTGGTATTGCAATGGTTTCGGCTTTATAAATTATGTCGTAAATATGATTAATGTCTATTTCGTTTGAGGTGTTTTTGAGTAATGTGATTTCTTTTTCTATTGTGTTTCTATATAAAGACCAATTTGCTTTCTTAAGGTTTGGTTTGTTATTATTTTTAAAATCTATATTTCTGGTATTATTGGGGTTTGTGTAGTTTGTAGTATCTATTTCTATTTGTATTGGATAATGGTTGCTTCCTATAGAATCGTTTAGTACTTGCCATTTTTTCAATGTATTGTGTATATTAGGAGTTATAAAGGTTAGGTCCAGAGGAGAGGAGGATTTATTTATTGTTGCCACAGTGGTATGAGACATGTCATTTAGTAAAATAAAATTGGATTTATTATATGCAGATATAATGGCTTTGCCCTTTGGGCATATTCTATTACTACCGAATAGGGGGTGATGGGCGTTGAAGTCCCCACATAAAATGGTATGTCCATAATCCTTGGAAAAAATATGGTTTTCCCATATTTCCACATCTACTTTTTTTTTAGTGCTATATATATTATATATTTTTAGAGGTTTTTGGAAATTGTTAATTTTTATACCTAATAACTCTAATGACTCTATGTTTGGTGTGTTTATCTCTGTCCAAGATATGGATTCGTGTACTAGAAATGCTAAACCTCCATATCCGTCTTTTCGGTCCTTACGTAGAATATTGAATTTAGGTATGCTGATATTTCTATTTGGTGATAGCCAAGTTTCTTGTATTATTGCTATATGTATTCTGTTTTTGTTTAATATATGTCCTAATTCATTTAATTTTGGTACAATGGCTTGTGCGTTCCATTGTATTATGTTTAATGTATTGGTATTATTTGACCTTATTTTTTCTTGATTTGATATGTGTTTGTTTTGGTCTTAGTTTGACTGTTTTTTTTAACTATATCGATTAGTTCTTTGAAAAAATTATCTTGAGGGTTAATATACTCTTTTTTTGCGGATATGGTTTTTGTCCAATTTTGAATTTGTTTTCTGAAATTTATGTTTTTTATTAATTCATCCAATTGTTGGTTGTTTTGGTTGGTATATTTATTTTTGTCATCTTTATTATCTGTTTCTGTGTTTGTAGGTCTTGCTTTTACCGTCTCGTATGACCTATCATAATTTGATTTATGTGTCGGATTATGTGGACCTGTTTTATAATATGTAGATGTACTGGGTTGGGTGGTTGGGGTTATGTATTTATTTGGTTTTTGATATATTTGTGCTTTTGATTTATTTGTGTATTTGCTTGGTCTGCTAATAATTGATGCAGTGCTGCCAGAAGGGCTTTGTATTTCATCTTCAAGATCGCTTAAAACTTGAAATTTGTTTGTATATGACAGACTTGGAAAAATATCTGTATCGTCTAATTCAACTGACATTCTGGTTTTATCTGCATATGAACTTTTTTGAAAACTTTGATTTCGAACTGTTTTATATGTTATTGGAAAATATTTACTGGCGGAGAGGTAGTCGAGCCTACGTTCGCTCATAAAATCTTTTATGTTTTTCTGTCTTTTATATTCTGGGCATTCCCTGCTGAAGCTTTTATGGCTACCTTGACATTGAATACATACTGGAGTTTTACTACATTCACCATGGAACTCTTCTCCGCATGTACCACATAACCTTTTATTCTTGCATGGTGTATTGGCCCTGTGACCATACGAATAGCATAAAAAGCATTGTTTTACTGGGAGTGAATATGCATTAACTGGCATGATTACATAGTCTAATTTTATTTTTTCTGGGAGTTTGTTTCCCGAAAATATTATTTTAATAAAATGTGTTTTTATTAAGTTTTTTGTGATTTTATCTTTTTTCATGATTCTATATGCATCCAAAATCTTATATCTGCTTGTGGCATAATTAATTATTTCAACAGGTTCAATTTCAGGTTCTGCGTATACAACGCCTACCGTTTCTACCCTGAAAGCAGGTACAAAGACTCGATATTCTTTTAAATGTAATGAAGTGAGTAATGAATTAGCGGCTTGAGCACTGTGACAATTCACTGCAATGCTCTTGCCTCTTCTAGAGATACTTTCTATGTTTTGATGGTTGTTTTTTAGTATTTTGCCTATATTGAAAGGATTGATTTTGGTATTATTGTTACTGCATATAATAACTTCAAAAGGACCTTCATTGTCATTTTCGTTATATTCTCTTATTCTAAAAATTTTTTTGTTAGTGTTAGAAATTGATGGATCGTTAGTTGGCGAAAAGTCCTGGGACATTTTGCGTTTTTTATCTTGATTAATATCTTTTTCTGAGTAAACTTCTGGTTGGTTAACTAAGATTGTTTCTATGGCTTTTTGGAGTTCTGACTCCTGAGACTCATTATATATCTGATTTTCATCAGATAAGTTCATGGCTGAGCCTGAAATTGTTCAGGCTCAGCCAGGTTTTTATATTTAGATTTTCCTAACAATAATAAATTTGTTCTTATAAGTAGAATTATTTATAGTTCTATGAGTTATGGGGTTATTTACTATTTACTATTTCTCTAAATGATTAATCACATTTATATTACAAGTTTAACATATAACGAGAGGAAACTTAAAAGAAAACAGAAATAAAACTACAACATTAAACAAGATTTGACAAGCTATTTGAAAAATCTTACTATCCCGCTTACGAACAGCTATGATCACGATCTGCAACGGACACTGTAGCACACGCAACTCTAAATCTTGGTTCTATTCAAACATTATCGTTTTTATTATGGAAGTGAATATCATCATTCTTTTTGTCACAGATATGTTAATAATATGTTAAAGATGAACAAATGGCAAAATTGACAACCACAGATTCAGATTTTTTAAATGTAGAAATTTGTCCTGTTGTTATTTTGTTTTGTTCTTTCAAAGGTTAATAAGACTTATAGCTTTGAGCTGTGGTGTTTATTTGAATACCTGTATTAGTATTCAATATTTATTCTACAACAAAAGGTGCGTTAATTAGCTATATTTATAAAATAAGTCTAACAATAACAGCTCCTGCTTTAGTAGAGACGGAAATCCTAACTCTAAACTGTTTATCTGCAACTATTTTATAATAAATATATACATTGTTTCTGTCCAAGCGATTTTAGTGCAAAATATCGGCAATTCGTCTTCCAAATTCCGTTTTCCTCATCATTTCGATACTCCTTTACACCGCAGGTAACTTTTTATCTTTTACAATTCATTATTTCTGTCTGAAAACAGCAATTCAAAATGACGATTTTTTGAGTTTATTTTGACAGCTATTTCATGAAATGTAAGTAAAAAAAACATAATTTCAATTTTTCTAGTTTAAGGTCCATTAAGTGAACTACATGTTAAAATAAGTTTGTAAGTGAATTGTTTTTACTTGACATGGCCAAGTAAGCTCTCCCTCCCCCTCCCCTTCTCCCCCTATCTATCCCCTCCCTCCCCCTATGCTCAATGTTGCTTGACTTTGGTGATGGGATATTGTTTTTACCTTACTAGGTCAAGTAAGATAGCTTTATATATATATATATTCACATATCTCACACTCCATGTTGTCTGTTCAATGGTATGAACAATACTAATCCAATGCACGTGTAGTAGAAAAACTATCACCCATCCAAGTAATAACCACTCTCAATGTTGCTTGACTTGGGTGATTAGTCAAAACATTGGTCATGTAAATTTAACCCACAAATATGTTATTGAAATATGTCAATTTTGAAGTGATAAACTCCTTTGTTTACCAAAAAATGTTACCATTCTTATAAAGAGAGGTAGGTAGTACAAAATAAAAAAATAAAAATGGTGCGCCACAGTAAACAATTAGCCTACCCTTTGTAATACCTAGAAAAGGTTGGTTTAATTTAAATAATGGGAAATAAGCGGGAATCGAGATAATTGAATAGAAGAGGATAGAACAAGAGTCAAAAGTGTGACATATGTCTTCTAAAATTAAAACGAAGTAACTTCAATCATAATAGATTTCCAAACATAAATAAATAATGATGTATAGCTTTTAAGGTAATTTAATTATAGAAAGTTTTATAAATTGTGTGATTTGTGAAATGATGTGTTTTTGGAAACATTAATGAACCAAGTAGTATTTGAACAGAATGTTAGATAGATGTAGGTGGGACGATTATCGCTGATGTAGAGAGATTTGGAATAACCGGTGCTAACAGGAAATAGAAAAATGCCATGTGATTTTCTCAGTCGTAGAATGGAGTCTGACAAGGATAGACCTATAATAATTTGAACAAGTGTGTTTTAACAAAAATGTAAAATGTATAAAAAACAGTTTTTTGTGAAGGACTTATAGTGGACAGACACTTTAATAAGTACTAAGAACAATATTTTTACGTATTGAAACAGTATTAGTTTAAAAACAGCGGAAAGAATTAGATTGTTCGGTATTAAGCACGTGGTGTGAAGTAAAGACAAAAGACTATCGTATTTCACATGCGTTAGACGAACAATGGTGATAAAAAAAACGCAATATAAACTTTTACGAAATCGGAAGTGCGTTTAAAGTAATCTCAACGGTAAAACTACCATGCACGACATAGGACACCTTGACTAGATTACATTGTGGACAATGACTTTCCAAAAGATTGGTAAAACGTGTTATATAACACGCCATATCTAAATTTGTATATTGTATAAAATTTATTATGTTCTTTGTTGTGTTATCGAGTCGGAATACCAAGAAGGTTACTGACATAGTTAATTTTTTTATAATACATTCTGATAAATAAAGTAACAAATAATTTTAATATTTTCAAATTCCTAAAATAAAATTGATAATTGCAATTATTTAAAAGTAAATTTAACATTTTTAAATGAAACTAGACCTTGGCAAAGGCAATTAAAATTCAGATAGGATGCTAGTAATAGTTGATTTCCATGATACAATTTTTATGATAAATGATAATGTATAAATGTTTCATGTTTAATAAATTTATTGTAAAATTTCAGTTTTAAATTCATTTAAATTCATAAGTTCAATAAAATAGTTAACTTTTCTAAATTGATGTTAATTCATCTGGCGCCCATAAATGCTGAGCAAACTTTAAATAAAAAACTTATAGTAAAATAAAATTCATTTTTTTTTAAAGATACTATTTATAAATGAACCGTAGAAGGTCGTTGTTGCGTAAATATTACGTCTTTTTATTAACCCTTTTGTTTTGATTAAAAACAAGATAAAAATAATGTATTCAATTCCAACTAACAAAACATATAAATGATATTTCTAAAAAAAAAACCTTCAATTCGCATAGCGACGATTGGTCTTCCTGTCTGTTTCGTTCAATGTAATAATATAAAACAATAACGCTCTAATTTACCTGCGAAATGTCACGTACACCATGTTACGTCATCACATCACCCCATGTATCATCCGATATTGTCCTTCAGAAATCGAATTCTGATTGGTTCTTGAAAGGCGTCATTTTCCTACCCTTGTCGAGGCCTCGGCTTCATTACAGTCAGTTTGGCCCCAGATTCCGACTCCGTTAACTCATCAGCGTCATGATGAATAATTTCACCAGCAATTGACAAGTGTTTTTTATATTGTTCCAGTTCCAATTTACCATCATATTTTCTATCATCAGTGCAGTTCTAGTTTTCTGTATGTGGATTGTGCAATGTGTGAGATTGTGGTTTTGTATATTTAAATGAACGTGAAATTTTTAAGTGTCTTACAGTGCGCCCATCTAACGAGACGTCTCAGAGCAGACTTTCAGACAATCACGTAAGTACAAACCTGCAATTGTTAATCATATATTGTAATTATTCTATATACAGAATTTATGTTTGAATTGTCACTGATTGGTCCTCCGGAAAAATTCCAGTATTTTTTCACATAGAATACTCAACAAAATCCCGTACATTATCGTACATTTTTTTGGTCCCTCCGGGCCCGATATGCTTTTGAATTGTTTAAAAAATATATATTTAAATAATTGAACTACGCTATGGTTATACATTATTTTATTTGTTTATTCATTTCTTGTGAAAAATTGGAGTTTCATAAGCGTTAAGCTTCAATAGTCGCCATTTTGAATAGGCTGCCATACTTGAACCACTGCGCAGTCCTTTTCGCGTCATTGCATTACCTTCTAGCGCTGGTAAATGTTTTCACAGAACCTATGCTTACAACATTAGGAACTGTTCATGTTTACTTCAGTTGTCAATAACAACAAAAAACTTAACCTCAAATAAGTTGATTGTTTTTCTACGTTACATTAATGAAAATTAATCACATGTTAGTTTTTATTAATAAATAATATTTTCTTTGAGAATAAGAAATATTATAGTCCAACTTTATAAAATTCTACATTTATAATTTAAACAAAAAAATTAAATTTTTTTCAAAATGAGATTTAACGCTTTTCAACGTCAAGCCAAGCTTATACTAGTTAGGCTTACTAGCCTCAACAATCGTGTACAAGACTTATCTACTAAAGTTGCAAGCAGTAGTCTAACATTAACCCACGAAAAAAAACTTCTTGAATATCTTGAGCTAATTAACAAATTATCTGCAGATTTCGAAAGTTATGTCGATCGTGCAACTTCTGTTGAAGATATCACTGATGCACAAATCGAGGAGGTTTCCACACTTCAAGATGAAGTTTCACAATTAACAATTGATTCAAAAACACAAATACGCGTTTTAATTCCTAATTTGGGAAACTCTGCTGATCTAAATGTTAGCGCACTATCGCACCATTCAGAACATGCTAATGCTGTGAAACCATTAGTCAAATTGCCTAAACTAACCTTACCTAGTTTCAGTGGTGTAATTTCCATTTGGAGTAGTTTTTACAATACATTTAATGCAACCATTCATCAAAATGAAAGTTTGTCGCAAATTGACAAATTTAACTATTTACTTAGCTGTCTACACGATGAGCCTTTAGCACTCATAAGAAATATTCCTCTAAGCCATGAAAATTATCGAATAGCCTTTGATCTATTATGTAATCGTTATCAAAATCCTAGAAGGCTCATTAGCCATCATATTTACAAAATAATTGATATGCCAAACATTGACCATCCTTCATTGAAATCATTTCGGCAATTCTTAGATGTTTTTCAAGAGAATTCTCAAGCCTTGAAAATTTTAAATTTCGATATAAGTCAAGAATTAATCTTTTATCTATTTTGTTACGGAAATTAGACGCTACTACTCGCAAACGATTCGAAGATCGTAGATCTGTCGAACATCTAATGCCTACCATTAAAGAATTGATCACATTTTTAGAACATGAGTGTGTTCATTTCGAAGACGCTCTCACATCTGAATCAGGTGTTAAAAACATTACTATTTCGAAACCTACCACTTCAAAACAAGTTGTGACTTTCAAAAAACCAGGAACCCAACCTAACCGAAATGTTTGTTTTGCTAGCCCTGTCAATGACTATCAATGCAGTTTTTGCAAAAGAAACGGCCATAGAATTTATAAGTGTCAAGATTTTCAACTTTTATCACCATTTAAAAGATTGGATTTTATAAAAACTCAACGACATTGTATTAATTGTCTGTCTACTGGACACACCGTTACTAATTGTCCAAATAAACTTAGATGTAAAACTTGCAACCAATCACATCACACACTTTTGCATTTCGACGTAATAAAAACAGATTCAAAAAACAACCAGTCAAAGCCGCAAACTCCTAGTCGACTATACACTGAAAACAAAATTAAACCTTTAATACCACAAAATGCTAGTACTTCCTGGACAGGTTATACCTCTACAAAAGGTCACCTAGTTTCACATCATAATAAAACCCTTTCAAACACTTCTATGTATTTACAAAAGTCTAATACTGTTACAGTTTTGAGTACAATTAAACTAAAACTAACTTCTAATAAAAATAAATTTCAACTTGCTACTGCTTTAATAGATTCAGGAAGCCAAACTTCAATTATAACTTCAGCTTGTGCATTTAACCTAGGCTTATATATTCAACCTTCATGTATACAATTAAATGGCATTTCTACTTTACGAACAGCTATTAAAGGATTTACAAAAGTTAACCTGTCAACTCTTGATGGTAACAATCAATGCAAATCATCCAGTTATAGTTTTAGATAACATAGCCTCCAATTTACCAAATTGGGAAGTTACGCCAGAGTTACGTTCAAAACTCAAAAATTTGAAATTAGCCGATTATGAATTTAATTATCCTAATAAAATTGATTTCTTAATAGGTGCCGATCTGTATGGTCAGATATTAACTGGTCAACACTTAATCTTAGGCCCAAATTTGCCAACTGCTATTGGGACAATTTTTGGATTTTCGTTAATTGGTCCTACTCAATCAAAAATAATAACCTATAACCCACGCTCATTGTTACTTACAAATGAGTTAAACTTAAATCAAGTTTTACAAAAATTTTGGGAAATCGAAGAACCTCCTATCATTTCTAAAACTTCCTATGATGACTTGGAATGTGAACAACATTACATAAATCACATTTCTCGCGACGACAGTGGTCGTTATGTTGCCGCACTACCTTTCAAGAGTGACCCAACCTTGCTTGGTAACTCTTATGATGTCGCTAAACGTAGGTTTTTTAGTTTGGAAAAAACTCTAAATTCTAAACCACAGTTAAAACCCGCATATATTGAATTCATGGATGACTACATTTCCAAAGGTCACATGACCTTAGTTGATGATTCAATTTTAAATCAATCAAATTATTTTTTACCCCATCATTGCATAATTAAAGAACATAATTCAAGCACAAAATTAAGAGTAGTGTTTGATGGGTCGTCAAAAACAACTAGTGGTTTTTCATTGAATGACACTCTATACTGTGGTCCTAAACTCCAATCTGAAATACCTGACATAATCTTTCAATTTCGACGCTTTAATACAGTCTTTTCTTGCGATGTCCGTCAGATGTACAGACAGATTAATATCGCCCCCGATGATCGACATTTTCAATTGATTCTTTGGAGAAGTGACTCCACTAAACCACTTGAAATTTACAAACTTAACACCGTTACTTATGGTGTCAAGACAGCACCTTATTTGGCCATCCGAACCCTACATCAGTTAGTTCAGGATGAAGGTCACAATTTTCCACTTGCTTCGCAGGTTATCAAATCTAATATTTATGTTGATGACATTGTTACAGGCTCTCATGATGTACCAAGTGCCTTAACATTACAAAAGGAATTGATTTCTTTTCTCGAAAAGGGTCATTTTCAATTGAGAAAATGGTCCTCTAACGCCCCTGAGCTTCTTTCAACAGTCCCTGAAACTCATAGGGAAAAACCACTCTATTTTAAGTCACCTGACCAACCTTTGTTTTCAATATTAGGGTTAAAATGGACACCAGGTGATGATGCTTTTTCTTACACTATCAACATAACAAACCACGTTTATACAAAGCGCTCAATATTGTCGGTCATTGCACACTTGTATGACCCATGTGGGTGGCTTTCACCTATCACTTTTCATGCCAAATGCATTATTCAACTCTTGTGGTCAATCGGAGTCGATTGGGACGACAAACTGCCCGAACATATTGTCCGCACATGGACTACGCTAATTAAGGACATGCCAGCTTTAGAAAAAATTAAAATACCTCGCAATTTTAATTTACATAACGCCCAAGACATACAGCTACATGGTTTTGTGATGCTTCTGAACAAGGCTACGCTGCGATTGTTTATTTACGTATCACTGAACACAACTCCACACCAAAAACACACATATTGATTGCTAAGTCCAAAGTAGCAGCACTAAAACGTATTTCTTTACCTCGACTAGAATTATGTGGCGCTCATCTACTTCCTAAATTAATGCACTACTGTACAAATTTAATTTCCCCATTTCATAATATAAATTTCATCCATTGTTGGACTGATTCGTCAGTCACTTTAGCTTGGATCAAGACACCGCCTTACAGACTTAAAACTTATGTTGCCAATCGAGTAAGTCAAATACAAGATTGGGTATCGTCAGAGAACTGGTTCCACGTTCCTTCACAGCACAATCCAGGTGATTGCGCGACGCGTCCGCTCTCTCCGTCTGCCTTTGTAAACCATCCTTTGTGGTGGTCGGGACCAATTTGGTTAAAATATCCGCCCAATAAATGGCCAAAATCACCGCATCAGGTGATGGACATTTTACCTGAAACTCGTAACTCCCCCCTCCACATTGGTATAGTTTCGACTACATCAGAGTGGGACCTGTTTTCTCGTTACTCTAATTGGACAACATTGAAACGTATCCTAGCATTGATGCTCAGATTTATTAATAATTGTTCTAAAAAACAAAAACGATTTGGTTCTTTAACCGTCACAGAACTTCAACATGCTGAAACTAAAATAATAAAATTAATTCAACACTATAATTTTTCGGATGAAATACAACTCCTAAATCAAAATAAACCATGTACGTCAAAATTACTACGTTTGTCACCCTTCTTAGACGACAATCAAATTCTTCGAGTAGGAGGTAGACTTACGCATTCTTCTCTTAATATCAACGCTATACATCCTGCAATCTTGCCCAAAAAACATTACATAACCACGTTAATAATAAACTTTTATCATTTAAAACATTTACACGCTGGCCCACAATTAGTTCAATCACTTATTTCACAACATTTCTGGATACTATCAGCCAGAAGTGTAATCAGGACTTGCATATTTAAATGCATAGTCTGTGTCAAAACTAGGCCTTCACTACCAATCGATAATAACATATCTTAAAATATATACAAAACAAAATCAACGTTGCTATGCAAAACTAAACCACAACTATTTAAAAAAAAACCCTTCACCTTAATTTAACGTAACTTTCACACACCCTGTATATAAAATACAAAAGTATACTATAGAATAATTATAAACCTCACTTTACAACAAAAATGAAATAAAAGGTCAGAAATATTTCACCCCAACTCAACCACTAATGAATGACCATTGTATAACTTCCTTCCGCTTTGAGCTCGGTTTCCCCTCTAAATAAACAATACTACACAACGCTTCTGACTTTTATCTCAATTTTATATTAAAATATTCCTACAATATTTTTATACAAAGCTCCTACACATCAAACTTGCATGTTGTAGCCATGTTACCTTCTAACAGGAAATTCCTCTCAACCTGTTTCCTAACCTTACGGGTACCCTCCTTTTAATCCTATCTTCGGATTAACCCTCCCATTCTATCCGTCTCTAATCTTTTTATTCCTCTCATTATTCTCTCACTCTATCATAATTCCTGTTGAACGCCTAGCGTTCAAGGCCGGGACTATGTTGCGTAAATATTACGTCTTTTTATTAACCCTTTTGTTTTGATTAAAAACAAGATAAAAATAATGTATTCAATTCCAACTAACAAAACGTATAAATGATATTTCTAAAAAAAAACCTTCAATTCACATAGCGACGATTGGTCTTCCTGTCTGTTTCGTTCAATGTAATAATATAAAACAATAACGCTCTAATTTACCTGCGAAATGTCACGTACACCATGTTACGTCATCACATCACCCCATGTATCATCCGATATTGTCCTTCAGAAATCGAATTCTGATTGGTTCTTGAAAGGCGTCATTTTCCTACCCTTGTCGAGGCCTCGGCTTCATTACAGTCAGTTTGGCCCCAGATTCCGACTCCGTTAACTCATCAGCGTCATGATGAATAATTTCACCAGCAATTGACAAGTGTTTTTTATATTGTTCCAGTTCCAATTTACCATCATATTTTCTATCATCAGTGCAGTTCTAGTTTTCTGTATGTGGATTGTGCAATGTGTGAGATTGTGGTTTTGTATATTTAAATTAACGTGAAATTTTTAAGTGTCTTACAGTGCGCCCATCTAACGAGACGTCTCAGAGCAGACTTTCAGACAATCACGTAAGTACAAACCTGCAATTGTTAATCATATATTGTAATTATTCTATATACAGAATTTATGTTTGAATTGTCACTGATTGGTCCTCCGGAAAAATTCCAGTATTTTTTCACATAGAATACTCAACAAAATCCCGTACATTATCGTACAGTCGTAATTTATAAGTATTACACCTTCAGATACCTAGTCATCATGAATCTTAAATCTTTGAAGCATAGTAATATGAACCTATAAAACTCAAGTGTGGATGTGCCCCACGAGTGATTTTAATATGTGTATTATATTGAAAATGTTAAAAATTGCTCAATTTGGATGATTTTAAAGTGAAATAAGATATTGTGAAAGATAAAAAGTGACCTGCGTTTTAAAGGAGTATCGAAATGATGTAAAAACGGTATTTGGAAGATGAATTGCCGATATTTTGCACTAAAATCGCTTGGACAGTAACAATACATATTTACCTATTTTATAAGTCAATTTAAAAATTATATGTCTTATTATTTTACTTTATACCAATATTGAAATTATAGGCTATAATAATATTTTAACACTGAATTCTTTCTCAGACTCTAACTTATAGAAGCTGCTCTACTATACTGTTTGTTGTTATATCCATCTCTCTTTCTCTCTTCAGTATGTACACATAAATACTTTAAAACATTGGGTCGACTTTCTATACAAGTTTTATAGCCTACATTAAAAAAACCAAATATCTTTTTTGTTTTATACAGAATGGAATCTATTCTGGTAAAGGAAGAGCCCCTTGAAGAACAAGAGGAATCTTTAATGGATTTACCAACATGGTAAGTGTTACAGGCTAACGGGCGTTAATTTAGCTTATTGGTTAAGGAAGGACACAGCATGTTTACTTTTATTGAAAACACTTTTTATTACAACTAGTCAACCATTGTAAATGGTACAGTATTATAAACTCTTTGCTTATTCAGTATACAAGATATAGGGTAAGTTTGGTTATTTTTTATTGAACTTTAAGTTTTATGGCCTCAAGAAAATGATAAAGGGATGTTCGACATCCCATACATCTGTCATCCCTATTGTTAAGTATGTAAGCATGATAGCGGCCACATAAATTAAGTATACATCTAATTTTAGCGGAACATCTAATTTAGTATAATGGACAATAGTGTGCTCCTATAAAAAACATTGTTTAAATTAAGAAAAATCTAATTGAAAATGTCAAAACAGTTTTTTGGGTCATATCGTGTTTTCAAGTTATAACACACTAACTTAGATAAAAATTTACAGATTTCAATTACAATTTTAATTGTACCAACCTCACCCCTCCATGATGTCAAATAGCTAAGTTATTAATAAAAATATAATTTAAAACCTTGACTTCCCAAGAAAATGGGGTTTTATATAGAGGTGAGATCCTGCGGGATTGAATCACCAACTTAAGCATAGTGATCGGAGGCTCCTTCAGATATGTACAGCTTCGAGGCCCGCCAGAGTTAAGATACTGACACGAACAAAGCGAGTGAAAACTTTTAAATGTATACACAGTCCGTCAGGGCCTAGCCAACATCAAGAAAACACTAATATGTACAATTACAAGGTTCAGAAAACCTGTGTAACAATTGATTTATCCCAGTACTTATAGTACTGGCAGAATTTTTTTTCTGTAATGATGGGAATTTTTAAACAGTTTTGTAAGAATATTTACAAAAGTTCCATAAAACATATTTGAATGCAAACCGTAAAATGTTCCATATCATTTTGTTCACAAATCTCTGAACATTATAGCTAGTATAAACCACATATAATGTCCGCTATCTGGAGAGATGCAGTTGACTGATAACACATGGTAAACCACCAGAATAATGTTTTGTAACGATATTGAACCCGTTCAGAAAATTTAAATGGTGAACATAATCATATGTTCATTACCAAAATACCATTAGGCTACTGTATATATGTTGTCACTTTTTGTCACTCAGAAATCACAATAACAGTTAACCTACTGTATAATAAAGCATATTATTTTCATGCATATATGGTTGATAAAAGTAAAATAAATTAAACTTTGGTATTGTTTCATGACTGTCTACTGTATTATCAAAGTTTTTATAGTACAACAGGCATAATGGTTTAATCTCACAAAAATACTCAATAAAACACAAATTTGTAAATTAAATAATATTCTTTATTTTTAATCATTTTTGTACTACCATACTGAATAAACAAATAGGCAAATTAGGAAAATGTAAATTTAAAAAGGGAGAAAATCAAACTGTGTAAGGAATATGATTGTAAAGAACTAAATATTAGTAAAAAAATATTTAATTTAGTATACTCTCACTAATTTAATCAATAGGTTTTTGGAAAAAAATCTTCAATTTATGTTTGCTTAATACAGTCTTTTGTGAATCCTGATGTCGGTTGATTGGTTTTCTGTACAAAGTGCATCTTGAATCAATTTATACTCTTCAAGGGATACTCCAAATTGTTGAATTAAATTATCCAACTCATTAACTTCAGTGTCACTATTGTTATCATTTTTGACCAAACCTGATTTAATGAAAACAGTTTTTATCTGTATTTGATTTGAGCTCTTTTAAAGCCAGCATATCCACAAAATTGCATCTAAAACAACAATATTTTTGCACAGTTCATCACACGATGTAATGTCCTTCATTTTCGTCAAAATATATTTGAGAATTCTTTGTCTATAATAAACTTTGAAATTGTTTATGAATTCTTGATCTAGAAGTAAGCAACAGGAAGTGGTATTCGAGGGAAGAAACACTAATTTTATGTTGAGGTGCGATGTTGTATTGTCCAGAAATAAAATAAGATTCCTATTCTGCCATCCCATTTTACGATTAAAAGCCGTTAGCTATTCAGTCATAATATTTCTTGTCATCCATACTCCTTTCTTCAAGTATCATTTTATACCCAAGCGATCCAAATCAATTCCTTTAAAACATCTAGGCTTTGCAGCTTTTCCTATAATTGATAGTTTTTCAAAATCTCCTACCATATTTGTACAAAGCATTACAGCAAGTCTTTCCTTTGAAAATTTTCCTCCTGTACATTTTTCACCTTTTAAACTCATTTTTTTACTAGGTAAAACACGAAAAAATAGTCTAATCTCATCACAATTTAAAATGTATTTTTCTTCATAACCCTCGCACACCACAGATAATTTTGATTCTAGAACTAGATTTTCCTCCACTGATCCTGCTTCCCCACACACATTTCTGAATAATATTTTGTCTAGGACGGAATTTATCAAGCCAGCCAACTGATGTTTTAAAATCAATAACTCTTAATTTTTGAGGTCATAACTCTTAAAGCTTTTTCCCGAATTAATGGGCCAGAGATTGGAATGTTATTAGATCGTGCCCTACAAAACCACTCATATATTAAGTTGTCTATGTTTATATATTTGCAGTTTCTGTTTTTGGAAACTATCGTTTTCTTTATAAATTTTTGTTTTCCGACCACGATTTGAGAATATTTTCTTTCTTTTTTAAAATTGAGACTGATATGGGTATTTCCAATGTTTAATTAATGTGTAGTGAAAAATCAGCTTAGAAACTAATATAACCAAAGTAGAAACACCGAGCATTTTGTTTGGAACTGACACAATACTAACGAATATCGTTGTCCGAGGATACTCGCAGTTCGCACATTACCTCCTCCTTGTTCCTAGTTACGAGGATTTTGTCCGAGTATTTTAATACGAAACAGAGGATTTTGATACTCGGATGCACCGAGTATTTTAATTCAAACTCACACATCACTACTGTAATCAACTAATATTGTTTCTTTTCTGCAGGAATGGATTACAACTATCACGCGAGTTATGATTTAGTTTACATTAATGGAGATTGAACTTTTTTAAGGTATGTAAAACTTGAAATATTTATATATTTTGCAAAAAGAATTATTGTAAGTAATTATGTTATTTATACGTACCTCATAAAGTTTTAAATTATAGCGTAAATACGTAAGCAGTAATGCAGAAGTTGTAATTCCTCGGAATGAGTTTAGGTAGTCAAGTAGAATCTTCATATATGGCTCTGAAATATGGAAATTCATATCTATTGTATGAGCCATATTTTTCTCTTAAACTGGTTTCTAAGAAATAAGGGTACATCTTGTAATCATTTGCACGGTATAGTTATTGTCAGAAGATAATATATTATTTTTACTTCCATACGTATATAATAGTATAAAGAAAGTTATGTGACAGGTTAAAAAATTGGGGCAAACCATTTGTGTGAAACTTGTAAGCCTATTTAAAAATTTACCTATTTACTTAACTTTCTCTAATATACATTATAAAGAAAGACATCTTGATATTTAAATTATTATTATTATCTAAATTGTTAGCAGAGTTTTAATTATATATATATATAAATATATAGGTCTCTCAAATTCGGGCTCAATAAGGCATTTTAATTAATTATCCTAATCCATATAAAATTATTATTATTGTAAAGTCAAATGATCTTAAAGTTCAAATCATTCACTTGTAATTTATATTATATTTCAAAATTTCTAATTAAATATATTTTATTGTTAAAATAAACTGTATTCTTTGACTCATTATCCTCTTTATTTCAACTGTTAGATGTGTTATTCTTGAATTATTCCTGCAAATAATTACATACATGGAATCTAAAATTGGAGTCCCTTCTAATTCTAGATATTTGATATTCCTTATATCCTCATTTCCTACCCTTCACTATGGCAACAATGGTACAATGATTTATGAATTTCCTTTATCTTAAAATGTATATAAAATTTTGAATTTCATTAATGCTTATTTTTACTGGATCATATTTATCGCTGATTCATATTATTTTGTTTAATTTATCCATTATTGATTTTAAAATTAAATATTTCCCCCATTATTCGTATACTTCAAATAATGTATTATATCAGTTCACTTCATGTAATTAGAAATCTAGTGGATCCGAGACGCTGTTGTGTTTCAACCTTCTGGTTTGACTATCCTAAATTTCAATGAACCTGAACAAATAATTCCTTCTATACAGTAATAGACCATGTGTTTTAAATATCTCCAACTCCAATTTTATTTTTGTTACCTCATTCTGTTCCTAATTTCCATAATTATTCAACAACATTTAACAATATTTGTGCAATTATTCCACCAACATTCAGCAACACATAAAAAATAGTCATTGGGCTTCTAGTTCTTTTTCTGGTCACTGTGTATGTAATTGCTGCAAAATTAATCAACTGTATCAACTTCACCTTTATTTCTATTGTAGTCTAATATAATGTCTGGTTTTTAGAATCGGGATCAACTTTTCTATCATCATACATGGTACTAAGTAAAAGAGCGCACTTATTTTTACACGGAATATACAAAACCAAAGTCTCGTCTTTTTGGGAACCAAAAAGGGATAATCCTACTTCTTTTTGTATGGAAAGTAGAAGTTCATTGGTAATTTCTTTTTTGATAGATTTTAATGTACCTACAATATTTACACCGTCGGACAAAGGTAATTTCGCCAAAGGATAAACTGGTGAACCAAGGTGTCTGTTGTCAGATTTCTACGTGAGCCTTTCCAGTTATTGATGGGACGATTGATAATCTGAATGCTTGAATTAGAAACTTCATAAGGACCTGGCGACTGAGTTTCACAGTAAATCTCAAGCTCGAGTGTATAAAATGTGTGTAAATCAACAATTACAAATATTTTCATGCCATATTTAGCAGGTTTATTAGGAATACATTGATTAAAGGAACAACTCCCACCGAATGGTTCTAATTTTTAACCTATCTATAGATTTTCTCCTGGTGACAAATCGTAGAATATGTGGTTCTACAATTCTTTACAAAAGCTAATTGCCGCTACTTTATCTGTCTCCTGTCGTGTCTTGTTATCAAATCTGATTGAATTAAGTAAATACTTAAGTCTGTTTGTCCCATCACACATTGTGTAAAATCTTTTATCTCAGTGCCATCATTACTCCAAGCTTCACTGAGATTCAGTTTAGAGGATTTTTTACATCCCAACAGGTATAATAAATATCCTGATAAACGCCATTTTCTTCTCTATTTGTATGTTTTACGTCTTTTTTAGAATTTTATTCCTTATTCTGGTATCTGCCTTCTGATCTATGCTTGTATATCACACTATTTGATTGATCATATCAATATTAACAATCTTTGAAAATGGTGAAATTTCATCACAAACACCTTGACAATTTGTGGGGAAAGGTAGAATTTTTTAAGAGTATTTTTACTAGGAGTTCATGAAAATTTACTCTGTATAGGAATTTTCTTCAATTTATGGATTTCTGATATTTCCTTTATATTTTTAGTTTTTGTTTTATAAACAAATTTATTTTTAAAAATCGTTCTCAGTAGACCCAAGAGCAACGTCATCAACTACTGTATCGTCTTCGATAACATCTATTTCAGAATCTGTATCGTGGTCACTTCCAGATATTTTTCAATATCACTAATTTGACTATTTCATTATCTATACAATCATCCTTGTCACAAAGTTCTTATAAAAGAAAATCGATACAATCATAATGAATTATAACTTTTCCTGATATAACAGCATGGGTGGTCCAGATGTCAATGAACAAAAACGTTAAAACCGCTAAATAAATAACACCCCTTACTTCACCAACTCTCACACTGTACTAACAAGACCCTAATAGTAGGGGAAAGAACCCACACCACTGTTGGAGAAGGAGAGGGAGACACCATTTTCTCATAATGGCATACCGAGTTCGCCAGCCCTAAAATCAATTTCTGATCAAACCAAACATGATAGGAAGAACACAATTTCTGTTGATAAACAAACAGAAAGAGTCAACAACTGGACCAAAGAGTCTATAAACAGCTGATCTGGTATTGCACAGAGTAAAGAGTGAGATACAACCTTGTCATTCTACATAGAGAAAAAAATATCCTGTCAGATAGAACCATGTCAAATTAGTATCTCAGATAATTCTAAATATATAACGTAATTATTTAGTTTTCCATGTAGGCCAGATTAAGGAGAGACAAATGAACCGAAAAACCCATTTTGCCAAATTTGTCAGTTACAACCTTGTCAAACCAAGGTAGCGAAATGTAGCCATTTTATATTTCTCTGAATGATTAGTATTAAGTTAATGTGTTCATTTTGGTTTAATAGTATTTTTAATTTTGTTGCAGAGAGAATGACAGCTTTATCACATCAATGGTAAAATCAAAAGAAAAAGTTATTGTGTTGAAAATATATATATATTTAATGTTTTAATTATATATTGAACAATATATTTTTTATCATTAAAAATAAAATATGTAAATGAATATTTAAATAAATAATTTTATTTATCAGCTTACATTATTTTATTAAATATCTTTTCATGATTTTCAATAAGAATGTTTTACAGTGTCCTTAAAGAAAGTTATTGGTAATTTTGTTGTAGAAGCACTACATAGAAATTTTTACTTGAGAAAGTTATTGCTTTACTTCGTTTATTATATTATATAGAGGAAAGCACTTAAGATGGAGATTGATTTTAACTGAGAAAGTTATCATTTGGTTTATTTTTTGGAAGAGTGCACCTCCTTGATGTAGAAAATGATTACACATGAGTCGGATTTTATATGGTATCTATTTCTTAGTTGTTCTCATAGAGCGCATGTTACCTTAGAATGTTATAGAATAATTCTGGTAGATCGCAGCACCTCCTTGAAGATAAAAAATTATTTCATCAGAAAGTTATAAGCTTAGTTTATTTTCCTTAAGAGTGCAGCACTTCCTTAACATGAAAATTGATTTTAGTATTGATTGAAATAGGTTCCGTTAAATATTTAACTGACTGTTAAGTTTTTCTCAGTGTAACAAGAACATTTTCCTGTCTTGCTGTGAAAACTTAAACACTGGTTAAATATTGAACGGGACATAAATTTTCTCAGTGAAACAGTACAAACTTAATCGACCGTTAAGTTTTCTCAGTGAAACAAGAAACCTGTTATCCAGTGAATAGAAGTTGTTAGGAGGTCTATTGGTATTGAAATATTTACTGCAACTCTGACAATTGAATCACAGCAGCATTTAACATTATATTCTCCTGTTACTTTTAAGGAGTATCCTGGCAATTAAGATTGTCAATTTTGAGGTTATGTTTTCTTTAAGAGAGATGTTGTCTCCTCGACTGCTAGGTGCCCACCTTCCCACCCTATTAGACACTTTCTTATATACACAAAAAGACTAGTGGACGCTCTACAGTTCACTTTGTGAACTAACTTCCCCCTCCACCTTTCATTTAGATTGGCACAGTAAGAAACTAATTTATATTAGGATCAGCTGTGCTGTGTCAATCTAAATAAATAGTGGAGGGGGAAATTAGTTCACAAAGTGAACTGTAGAGCATCTACTAGTTTAGCAGTTGAGAAGACATCAATCTTAAAGAAACATAACCTCAAAATTGACATTATGTGGAAGAAGAACTGCGAAAAACACCTACATTATTTTAATAAAAAATATTTATGTAACAAACAATTCATTCATTTCTAAAGGCATAGAAAATATTGTTTTAAAATAATATACATGAAATATTAGCACTTGCAGTATTTTTTAACAACACTTTTTAGTCTTTTAATAACTTATGAAGTGCTTTTAATGCCGCTTGACTATCCGACATAATGCTAATTTTCTGTTTGCATTGAATTTTAGTGATCAGATGATTTGCCACCAAATGGATGGCATGTACCTCTGCTTGAAAGATGGTGGCGTCAGCACTGAGGGACACATGTCTTTTGAACCTTGATCCCACCACTCCTGCCCCACACCACCTTCCATTTTGGATCCGTCTGTGAACCACTTTTGGGAGTCCGCGGGCTCACATCCGTGCCTCCCGTCCATCCAGTCTTCCCTAATAGGAAGCAAACTTTGTATTTGTGATCATAAATCATTTTTACTTTCATCTGGTCACTTGCAGCAGCCATATCCAATAAAGGAGTGGCTCTGAGAATTTACAGATGTCCTTTAAGGTTTCCTACTTTAAAATGGTATTCCTCATGTAGTTTGAGGACCTGCTTCCTCCTTAATTGCAACCGGTAGGGGATCCAAGCCTAGAAGGATCTCCATCGCGGCAGTGGGTGTTGTTTTCATGACACCTATGATGTTTAGACATACTAGTCTTTGCACTTTAGCCAACTTTGCTTGTGCGGTACTTTGGTCTACCTTCCTCCACCAAACTGCTGATGCATAGAGGATAGCTCCGGGTGGTCTAGACCATGCCACTACAAGGTCAATGCTACTGGAACACTCCTTATGTTGGTTTTAAACTAAACAATTTCATGCATCTATAATATATAACATAACCATCCCCAACCTAACTTATTTGAGTTTTTGGTAAAAAAAAAAAAAAAAAAGATCAGATTTGTTGTAGCAAGACTCACCACAAAGAGGTTAAGTTATAAATATATATAGCCTAATAAAATGTGTTTTACTATCCTCAACAACTTACTTATTCCTATTATAAAGTAACTAATAATCTGCTTTGTTGTTATAAATCTCTCAGAACTTTGATTACTCTGAAATGGAGCGAGATACGAAGCTCTAGTTTGTGCCATTTACTCTTTTTTAATAAGTTCCACCTACATTTACAAGTTTTAAAGAACCTTTACATTTAAGATTTTTAACCCTCTCCTCAATTCCCCCAAAATCACAGAGGGTCAGATATGTCAAAAAAATACATCCTGTTATGCACTACAAGATATATACAAAGCTCTGTTAATTTATTATAAACAATAAAATAATTAAATTGGGTTAATGGGATGTTTTGAACACTTTGTGTATATTATACTAAAATTCCAGTATTATTTTAATTAGTTCCAGTTTGATGTACAAAAAAGAGGGTCTTTTTGAAAGTACCATATTTTCTTCATTGTAAATTTTTTTGGAAATTATACATTTATAGATAAATAATTATATCAATAGAGTAAAAATCGAAAATTCACAACACAAAAGTGCCTAAATAATAATTAATAATTACGTTTAGATGTCGCCAAAGTTTAAGTAGTTGAATAGCAGCTGTTTGATCACCCGACATTCACGTTTGAATCCATCTATTGTTTGTATCATTTACTGTCAGCGGTACTTTGTGTATTTGAAATGAGTACAGAAGCTGAAGAACATTTAGGATCTAGAAGTTAGCAGATTACATAGGCTCAGTACTCAGTATCGTCATACGTCACTTTGAAGACATGTCAAGGTGAGATGCTAGTGGGGACAAGTGCATACTTGCTGTAATCATCAAAATGATGCTGAACACTTTACTGTATGCTTTGGTCAAAAACTTCGCTTTTCATGTAATTTTAATTACTTAAAAAATAATATTAAATGTGATGTTGTATTTAGTAATTTTAATTCATTCTTATTCTTCCAAATTAGGATACATGATTATGGTCATTTCCATCCACGGAGTTTGTTTTTTGTTCAGGTCTTTATATTCTTCCAGAGAAGATTTCCATAAAATAGGACGCTCTCTTACTTCATTTAAGAAAATCTCGGTATGAAATTCCCCATCCAGTTCACTTTACAATTTCCAACACTTCTACTACAACACATAAAAAGCCAGTGAACTCCACTCAGCCCGCCACTAACTGAAGTTTGAGTACTGTACACTGCTCCATTTGCTTTCATGTTTTGACAAGATGCCAAGCGTTAGCATCACCGCTGCATTTGTTAGAAACTGTCATCACTACTAAATTGGACATGGAAGTGACACAAACCTGACACTAATGCGTTAGTCGATCTTGTATTGCTCCATTTACTCCAATGTGTCGTATAATCACGGTATCACCTTGACACACCGTCAAAGTGACGCATGACGCTGATGTGTACCAGCCCTTAGAAGTGAATTGAATGACAGTGACCTCAAATTTTTAGATTCATCCGAAAATGAACAATCTTATTTTGAATAAATTATGACACAGATTATGACCCAATTGGACTTTCAACTTCTAATAGTTTTCCAACTTTAAGTCATTTTGAAGCAAACATTAGGTCTGGTTTAATATCCCCAAGAATGGCATTTAATCTTTGATGTTAACAAAACGTACCTAGAAATTGCAGAACATATACTTCGAAAATGTGAAGCATTAGGACGTAGAAGACAACTGATCTTCGGCTCAGATGCAATCTTTGAAGCGACAAGCAACCTAACTAGGAAAATCCTGACCCTAACCAAAGGAATAGACATGAGCTAGTTAGGAAATTTTAAGAAGTACATAAAAAGTCTTACAGTATGAAGTGCCTAGGGCGTAACGCCCACTTCTATATAATAATAATAATAAACTGCATAGCATTCTTGTTGGTTTTCAGACAAATAGACTTTATAAAAACATTGTCCAACAATACTAAAAACAATCTATTGGTTTATTTTCTCCTGGGATTTATTATCTCTTGTAAAAGGGATCCTGCCTAAGGCCTGAGGTACGGAGCTACCAAGTTGGGTTAAATATTTTATGATTAGAAAAATCATAACTGCTCATGTGAAAATGAATACATGGAGATTTTAATCAAAACTTAGTTCAATGTGTCGGCTCTATGGAAACTTTATCTAAATGTATAAATAAATTGTAAATATAACTCTGTAGGTATACACAATTTCCCGTAATTAGTGTGAGAGGTGGTTTTGGTTGTCATCTTCCTCAAAATACAGGTTCAAGAGTTAACAATTGGGAAATACAATATCCGTGAAAAGTCAGTCAGGGTGTATTTCTATTTAGACCAAATTTTCCATGAACCTTAATATTACTTTAATTACTTTACATGATGTAGCCTCTGTTTCTGTTACATTGGTAAGTTATAAATCTTCATGTTCCATCAAAATTTGTTAGACCTGTGTTAACAACTCCATTAACAATTTTTTAATTTACTTATTTATTTTTTTAAAATCGATAATGCCCATATCAATTATTTAAAGATATTGGCGACCGATACCTTTTGAAAGGGTCTTTAGTGGCTAAATTTTAGACAAAATTATCAAAATAGTCAGAAAGTTTTGAAGGGTAATGTGAATGAATTGCAATAACTTGTACAAAGCCTGGAGGACAACTATGAGTGAAAACTGTCATTTTTTGGTTTATAATTCCTACTAATTTTTTTAATAGTTTGGTTAAAGCAAATTTTGTGAATTTAGTCCGAGCTCTACTCTTGTAGAAGATGAATTTTATATTGTGAGAAATTTATCTTTTAGATTGTGGGAATAAATTGTAATTACATTTTTGGTTCCAACTGTCACCATTTCATGTATCACGACCTTGTTTAATTTGTCCATGCCAGTATGTGTGTTCATGTTCTCATATTTGTGGGGCCTTGTGTGTACATTTGCCTCCGTACTCTGGGTTCGCCACGGATTGAGGGACCATACACAAGGCCCATAGTTTTTAACTACAGAATTAAGTTATAAAATGAATAATAGACATGACTTTCAAAAATGCTTCACAACTGAGTTTTATGCACAATGGTGATTCTGGGGCCATCATGAACAAGGCTGTAATGTGCTAGACATTTCAGTTGTGGTGGAGGGTTATGGAACTACAAATAGGTTTGTATACCAATATGTCATGTACACTTTGAGGCGATGAGAAAGTTGTAAACTTGTGGTGTCCTTTTAAAAGTCATTTCCTGCTGCTACATCCGAAGTTGAAAATCAAGGAACTAGAATTATTTTATTCATCACCTATTGAATATAATTCAGATCACTATACTATGTCCCACGAATCATGCCCATTGAGTGGACAATAGCCTACAGCAAGTGTAGCACGTGGTTGTCAATTCGAACAGCTCCCACTTAAGGCTACGATGCTAATAGAGTTTCATAAATAAGTAGTTTTATTGTGTTTGCGTAGTTTTTTATGAGTTAAATGATAGATTTTTTTGGTTTCAATAATTTAAATATATGTTTAGTCTAAATGATACATTAATATTATGTCAGTGGTACTGACATTTATTTTAAAACTTTTTATTCCTTTAGTAGTAATTTTTAGTACCCCTGTAATATTAGTAATAACCCTGTACAAATATAAATATTATTTTTTATTCAAGTTTTTATTTCAATTGAAGGAGAAGGATTTATTATATTTATTTATTTAGTCGGAAAAAATAGTATTTTCATTGAGAAATTTGTGATGAACTGTTTACAAGGAAGGAAAGCAGCTATGAGTGAAGTTTGCTTTTAAATTATGCTCTTTGCAACTGTGATGAAAATTGAAATGCACTATCTATGATTTTTTTCGAGCGCCTTAAAGGATTGTAATTGCAGAAGAATCGCGTTCCCAAACGCTGTCAGAGCGGGGAAAAGAGGTGGCAACCCTGCATGGCCCCTACTGGTTTCTTCAAGGTCAGGCTGTCTACTGGTGTTCCCCTCAACAGACTTAACTCTTGAAGGTTTGGATAACTTTTATTTTAATGTCGATCCTAATTGTGTGAAGTTTTTATTCTTCAATGTTCATAATTTCTGGTACTGTAAAGAATAGTTTTTTTTAGTTATACGACTTTAAATTAAAAAAAAAAAAATTATCTATCTTATTGTCATAAAATAAGTCTCTATAACAACCGATATTATACAATTCTAACTTATATAATGAATAGAGAATATTTATGTATGGCATGAAACATCTACATCGATATATATATATATATATATATATATATATATATATATATATATATATATATATATATAAAGTATTAGTTCTGAGTTTAACTAAGCCAAACAAATATATAATATCTGTCAACTTATTTAGTTTTATTTATTCATTTAACGACCTAAAACAGTGCAACAGATTTTGATCAAATTTAGTAAGTAATATAACTGAGAGTATGTTGTTGTATTGAGTGGTCAGAATTTAATTTTCTTTATGCATTTTTCTTGTCTCACGGAGACATTTAAAATAAAGTATCACAAGTCTATACATGCTATTTTAAATTTTTGAACACCCCTCCTCCATCCCTTAGCAATTAAAATAACCTAATCCATCACTTTTTTTATGTTGCCCCTCTTACCTAAAGAGATTGCATCAAACAAAATTCCAATAATAAGAAAGGGGAAGTTTCTTATCAGCGTATAGTAAGGTAAAGTATTGACAGGTCAAATAAGTAGTTTGGGGAATGATATTTCTCTGCATTGGTAGTGCATTATGCTGTGGGTCAATTTTAATTAAATTTTGTTATATGAGCAAATTTTGTATATATCTCATATTTTGTTTACTTCTTTTTATTTGATAACGCAAAAATGCGGCTTATTTGTTAACGGAGAAAAACACGAAATTGTAATTTTGTAAAAATTGTCTCAAATGATACAGTATAACTTTTTTTAGTTTTTTTTTAGTTATTATATTAATAATATTATCCAAGTTGTGTCTTCCTCTAGCACGTTACCTTAACTTTAAAATGGTTAACTATTGAATAACAACTCAATTCTTTAAATTACTCTTTACTCTCGGGTCTTATTAAGGTTTGGGCTTTTTAAATGTGCAATTATTATACAATTCAGGCCCGATTCTATAACTGGGCTACATGGGCACTTGCCCAGGGGCGCAAGCGTACTAGGGGCGCAAGGGTTTTGGGTCATAAAAAAATTTTTTAATTGAAAAAATTTCAACCATATTAAGGCAGTATATGTCGATAAAAGTTTATAAATTTAAAAAAACTATTAAAAATTATAGAGCTGAAAAATCAAAATTTTAAGGTAGCACAACCATTCTTCAGATCTTTTTGAACAATTTGGTAACATTTCTATGCTTATCGGTTAGAAAATAGCGTCCGAAATAGAAAACTCGTTTTGCCCCCTCTTCACCCGCGCATCGCAAAAATCACCTCGTTTCGTATAAATTCATTCATAAAATCGTTCTACAATAAAAGACGAAAAGCTGAATAGCTTAATGCTGTTATGTACGCAGAATGATATTACACTGAAGCTTGACTTCAAAGATATAATTGATAGTTTTGCTACATCAAAGATCAGTAGGAAAAAAAGCAATAATGTAAATAGGATATAAGGAGAAAGTATGAGGAATATGTATAAATATATATAAAGTATAGTTATAAGAGAAAGAAAGTATAAAGGAAATAAGAGATAATATGGTTGAAGTATTAAAGTTGTTTTACAGGACTCAATTAAAAAGGGAAGATACAGTTGAAATAAAATGAGCTATGGTTATGTAGGCCTATAGAAATAAACGTTTGAAATAATTAAGAACTATTTTTTAGGGTCGGTGGGTGGTCCGTGATACTGTAAAATACAAGGTTGTTATGTTGTGACGTCAATCATAACACCTACGCCTGTAATTGCAGTGGCCTAATAATACTTGCAAGTTTTTACAGTAACCGGTTGCCAGTCCGGGACAAGGCGGGTCCATAGGTGTTGGATAATGGAAAGACTTACCGACTCACCAAATAAAAGGAGTTCGGTGGAGTTAAGGGAGAAATCCCTCCCGAACCAAAACTGGCAAAGATGAATTAATCGGGGGGGGCGCATCTCTTTAATTTGCCCAGGGGCGCTACAAGGGTTAAAAACGGGCCTGATACAATTATGGACATATATCTTAAAATTCACAAATCGGCTTATACTATCAATATTAAAAGTTCTTAAAGTTCAATTTTTTGATATTAATAAAATCTATATATTTACTTAAGTCCAAATGAATGATGTTGAAAGGTGTTTAAATATCTATTCTTGAAGATAATTAAAAAGGTTTGGTACTACCTCAGACTGCTTTCTTAATACTGTACTAGCAATAACTCTTGTAGTTTATTATTTATTCTTCTGATATGTTTGTATTATTATATTATTGAACTTTTCTATAAAATCTTTCTTTTAAATTTGCTGAATAACGAAAATAGGTCTTGCCTAAATGGAATTTTTTTTGAACTGCCATTATTTTTTTTAACAACCCGGGCTACAATGCAATATGGTATATTTTCCGCAATCGGCTTTGCATATGGCCGTGCACTCAAACATATCAAATATTTAAAAAAAAGTCCTTTAATAGTCGTTTTAAATGGTATATTTCCGTTATTTATAGTTTGTAGACACATCTGTAGTTAAAATTGTTTTAATTCATACACATTCACTTTTTATATATTTATGTTTTTTATACATCACTGCTTAGATTTCAACGATAGTTCTAACTATCGCCGCCAGTTTGCACTGTTTCACTTTATTGTAATTCGTTGTAAACACAAAAACTAACCTAATTTATCCTATTCGATCAGTTTGTTATTTAAATTAACTAATACACAATAGATATTGAATTTGAATTAAAAATAATTATCTAAACATGAAATAAATTACAAAAGAATAGTGAAATGTTCTTACTCAATCATTTTAGGTTATTAAGTAAAGTTACTGTTATTATTGTTTTTAAAATGGTAAGTTTTATTTAAATTAGCTGTAGTTATTATAATATGTGCTTTATAATAATGTATTTAAAATTTCCAAAATGTAGAAGTTTATTAAATTATTAGGCTAGAACGAATTTTGAAGTTATTACATTTAGGCTATAACATGCATCTAAGATCTCACTTTTCTTTTGACCACAAATCCCTCAACCCATCATCAATTCATACTGTTTATTTATTATAAATGTTACAACGACTAATATCAAATTTTACTGAAAAGTAGCCCTAAAGTAACCAAACAAAATGTCTTGGTTGCAACCTCTCCGAAAAAAAAAAGGACATTAGGTTATAAAATGTGTAATTTCATAATGTTCTACACATTGTTCAAATTTTGGTGAAACGTAAAGATTAATGACTCAAACCAGTGTTAAAAATTGAAAATAATAGAAGATTACTGTTAAGAAATAATTTAAAAAACACGAAAACTAACCTTTGTGACAAGTTTGTCATAAGTGAAGTTTAGACATTATTGAAATAAGCAAAACAAGGATTTCCCGGACCACAATAACAAGAAACAAAATTAAGACTGTAATAAATCCAATATGTTTATTATATTACCCTTATGTACATTTCAGTTTCTGAAGATGATGACTATGTCATTGAAATATTGGATTTATTACAGTCTTAGTTCTGTTTCTTGTTTTTGTGGTTCCGGGAAGCCTTGTTTTCCTTATGAATATCGACACATGGCTCCTTGTACATTGATTTATTTTAATATATAAATATTGTATAAAATATTTTACAAAATATAAGTTAGCATCCATGATTGGTTTTCACTTTTTTACTGTATTATTTTCACATTATTAGCAACAAGTAGTTTTGTTTGGTTAGACTGAGAATGGATGTGTGAGAGAGTTTGTGCCATGTTTTCTGCACAGTTTAGTTCTATACGAATAGACCCGAGAAAGTATAGTTTAAAAAAAGAACACAGGCAGACAGTCAGTATTCAAACCTTATAATTTCAGGTCTGTTCATCTGTCAGTTTATAAGTCGCAACTCACCTACACAACAAGATGATAGAGAGGGGAGAATGATATCTGATACTTTAAATTGGCCTAGTGCCAACATATTAATTTTTTCATCAAATAAACATTCGTAATCAGAATAATTTGTAGTTTTATTTGATACCCACGCAGTTATCACAAAACAAATTTTTTCAAGTTGATAGTTTTTTGCCCCTTAACTATCCTAAGGTAATTTTTGCTTTGTCACCGCTATATTTTTTCTATATGTGGGATAATTCAAAAAATATAAATGCAAAGTTTGACAAATATAGAATTTATTGTTTTGTCTGTGTAGATGGGTTGCGATTTACAGACAGACCAACTGACACAGAGTGCGTGAAATTTTAAAGGTCTTTAATTTTATTTATGGCCCCTAAAAAAATAATTTAAAAAGTCCTGAGATATGGCTGAAATGTGCCAATATATCAAATTTGATTAAAATCGGTTTGCATGTTGGGATTGTGGAGCACTACAGACATCATTCTAAAAACCCCTTTTTTAGACTCAAGGGGACATCTAAAAAGATTTTTCCACAAAAACTCGATTTCGACTCTTTTGATGCATCATATAACTTCATTACATATGTGTAAGAAAAAATATTTTAAAAATCATCCTTTTTCAATTATTATTTAAATAATTAAGTATTTATACTCATGTTTCTTGTTACATGGCCCATGCAAATGATTTGGGAAACATTCCTTTATTTTTGATCACTGGTTTCATCTACATATTCACTGATCCAGACGTGGTTCCTGCTTTAATGCTCTTCCGCATCTACACTTTGGCTCGTATCTTGCACACTTTTGTCTACGCCATCTACGTCATAAGGCAACCTGCTAGAACACTCTGCTTTGCTGTTGGTGCCATCGTTAATATCATAATGGTTGTGTTCATTTTTATCAATTTCCATCAATTTTAAATAATATTCTGAATGTTTAAAAACTTTTACAGCAAGCTCTCTGTCGACTAGCTATGCAAGGGTTTAAGATACAAAAAAGAATAATATTTCGCTCAGTTTAATCTGTCCTGATTTTATTGGGAAAATTACAAAAATAATATTTTCCACTCTTTGTATTTCTTACAGTAAAAGAACGCTAGTAACAGAAATGAAAGCTAAACAAAAAAATGCAATTATTTTGATTAAATAAAAACTGGTACAAATCAAACTCATCATATAGTAATTGAAATAAGACAGATGACTAAATCAATTCTTAACTATCATGTTGTACAATTTGATTTTCGATATAAACTCAATTTTTGACCTGTAATGTGATACTGTATCCCCTGATTTAATTATCATTGATTAATGCATAGCAAATTTAAAGACGTATTCACTTCAAAACATATGCTATTTCTCTTTTCACTATTTGAACTTACGCAAATTGATATAGGAAAAAGTTTACTTATCATTGTAAATATTACCAGTTCACTTTACGTGTTGGGGGGGGGGGGAGCAGTTCTATATTGTATGATTCGTAGTTGGACATATGACTTTTTATTTCAGTTCAGTTTTTATTTTTGTTTTTCAGTTAAGAGGTTTGGTTGTTTTCAGAATCTCCCATATTTAAATAAAATTATAATAAGTGTTGCAAAGTCAATTATATAATAATGCAATCAATTCTCTTCTTTTGGAAGTTAAAATGGTTCTCTGTTACATTAAAAATATTGATTTATATCTTTTAAAAATGAATTCAAATTTGTCTGTAAACGCATATATATTCCGGGGAGATGAGTATGGAGAACATTTGGTCCACTAGTGGTACCATGCCCTCCGTTTCTGTAGTAATACGTCTACTATCCACTCTGTCAACACTTCCAGTGTTGACTCGATCAAATCGGTTTATATGTAGACCTAGTAATGTATTATTTATATAAACAGGAGAATTATATATATATATATATATATATATATATATATATATATACTTTTACAATAAAGAATTAATTATTTGGTAATTATTTATTTAAAAAAAAAAAGAAAAAAACAGAGGAACTCATTCCAAAGCAAATTTTATTTTTGTAAGCTTCAGAAATTGAATTGTAACATTGTTAAATTGTGACAGTAAGGTCTAAGACTGGCTTCCCACTACAGCAATAAGATATTTATCGAACTGTCATTGTGATGTGCTACTTTTATCTTATGATCAATTTGCTAATCACCACAACAAATAGGATCTGTTGGCAGGAATTTTTCAAGTCAGTTCATCTGTTATATTAAAAATCTCTACCAGTGAATGACTTTTTCGTGTTGTGTTGATATTTGAAAAACAGGAAAAAGGAGATTTTGGGTTCATACCTATAATTCAATGCTATAACATAATTCCGCAGTAGTTGCAAGTGAACCATCTCTATACGAAAAGAAATTGAATGAATTTTATAGGATGGACCCAGAAAGTTACCATTTTATTACAACTCATGATTATATACCTTGTAAAATATGAATTTTCACTTAACGTCTGAACCTATCACATCAGTTTTATGGTAGTCTTTCAATGGTTATTTTCCAACACTATTAATTGATGAAATTAACAAACTTGAATCTTCAACATTACTTGTACCTCCAAACATCTTGTCACTTTGAATTTCCGAGCGATACTATGCAAAGATATAGGCAGAGCATGTCGTCTTATGCATTTATCTTACAGTAGATGTCATTATTTTACATGTGTACACGAGTTTAACCACTACTACACGATTTAACAAAAACTAGTGATACCTATCTTATAACATAGTTATCTTGTATCGTTTAACTTTAAGATATGTATCATATCTCTCTAGTGTGCTACTGAGCGAAATAAAATAATTCTAATTATATTTAAATAAACTATGAACAAAATATATTTAAAAACTTTATTATAAAAATACTAAATAATCTATATATTGGTTTTAAAAAATAGTCAAACTTTGTTGTTTGTGTCAAACCTATGTGTGTCACTAGAAAACTGTTACAAAAATCTGTTTAAGACCAAATCAAAATTTTGATATTTTTTCTCACATCTGATTTTTGTTCATAAGTTTCTACGTGTTTTTTTCTTATTTAACTGATCCATATACTGCCTCAATAACATCTTCCACAGTTGAGTATAGATTGGAGCTTGTTAAACAAACATGTATATTATAACAATGATCTAATGTTCAACGCCTTACATTTATTTATAAGACATAAAGCAAGTATTTTCTCATATCTTAGATTTTTTTAAGCAATATTGTGTTATGTCTTTAAATGTATGATAGAATAAGACAAAGCAATTCATGTACTGTATTAAGAAATAGTTTGTAATACATTTTCATACAAAATAACTTTTTCTATTTTTATTTACCTCTTTCTTATATTCTCCTTGTAATGACTGAAGTATACATTTCAATTGGAATAGAGGACTCGAGTTCAACTGGAATAACCAACTCATTGTTTGTTACTTACGCTTTTATGAAAAGTCCTAAGAAATCACAATTAAGAACTTCAAGATCTTTACAGAGGCTGCAAAATGGTCATGGTTTTAAGTTGTATCGCTCAGGACTTGTTCATGGTTTGTTGGAGAGTGCCTCCAGTTTTATGAAATTGTGTTAAACAAACGCAGATAACGAAATATAGTTTTGATGAAGGTATTGTGGTCTGTCAATAATTTCAAGTTAAGTGGTGCTATAAACCGTCACAATTGTGTTTATTATTCACTGTATAACAATTGAAAAGCAACTTAACCAGCTGGAAGCCATAGTTTTGGGTAGCATGAACTGCGATGGTGTTTTTGCTTAGTATTTTTTTATGACACAGTCAATTGTAATGTATACAAAAACATGTTAATGAACACTGATATCTTTCAAATTAAACAGTACTATGTCTATGATGTTAAAAAATTGTATACTTCAGAATTTGTGGTTAATGACCATATATTACACGAAATGAATATTTCCTTAAAATTTGAAAACAATTATGATTCAATTTTGCTCAATTGTAGCCTGTAAGAACCCAAACAAGATGTATTGTTTGCCATCTCTCCAAAAATAACAGTGATTTAGTGGAAAAAACAATAAATATCAGCTTTAAGGCTGTTAAAAAAATTATTGAAATGAGGAGATAATGATCCAAAGCCAAGTGAAAATTACAAGTAAAAAAATATTATTTTGATTAACTGTTATGGAGTATGAGTGGGAAAGCTTGTGAAATGTCTTTGCACTGGTTATTATTTGACTTAACGTGCAAGTAGAACAAATATAGATAGGAGTAATTAAAACCATTGTTACAAACTAAAGCAATGTTTTTTATATTGGCATTCCATTGAAACATAAATTTAATAAAATTATCATGTTTTGACCTAACTTTTTAATTATATTTTGTCACTTACAGTTCAATGACACGTGAATTTTATACAATGGTATTTAATAATTTATAGTATATTTTATTTACTTTTTAAAAAGCTGAAAGAACAATGCTGATATGAAAGTCATGCATATTTAAATACATTGACAAATGATGTTATAGCCCTGTTACCCAGGCAACGGAATATTTGACACATTCACTAAATTAAGTAAAGTGAAGTTTAATAATACTTAGTGATTATAACTTGGTTATATTTAATCATACAAATTTGTTCAGGGTTGATATTGATGCTCAAGACAAAGTTATGTCCCTTCACTTTCTTTGTAGAAAAAAACCATAAACATCTTGGTTACGATTCCAATAATTTCATTTAAATAAAATAATTTTAAATAATTAAATGTTAAATAACTATATTTTTATGAAATGTAACATATTTCAACATAAGTACAAAGTATACATCTTGGCATTATGTACTATAACATTACGTATGAAAAACTACATATGATCTCCATGACTTGTTCTGTATGTTGTAAATCCTTCAATGCAGTAAATATTTTATGTTTTCTCAACATTTATAATACAAAAATAATTTTAAACTTTTACAAAAATGAGTTTACTGTTATCTTATTTACTAGAATGATTCATCTCTCTTGTGTGTACTTTTATATGTTTAGTAAGAGTACCTCTGTCAGCAAACTTTGAATCACATAATGTGCAGTTAAAAGGTTTCTCTCCCGTGTGTACTCTCATGTGTCTAGTAAGATAACCTCTTCGTGCAAACTTTGAATCACATAATGTGCAGTTAAAAGGTTTCTCTCCTGGGTGTACTCTCATATGTGTAGTAAGAGTACTTCTTTGTGTAAACTTTGAATCACACAATGTGCAGGTAAAAGGTTTATCTCCTGTGTGTACTCTCATATGACTAATAAGATTACCTCTTTGGGCAAACCTTGAATCACATAATGTGCAGTTGTAAGGTTTCTCTCCTGTGTGTAGTAAGATTACATCTTTTAGCAAACTTTGTATCACATAATGTGCAGTTGTAAGGTTTCTCTCCTGTGTGTACTCTCATATGTTTAGTAAGATTACATCTTTCAGCAAACTTTGAATCACACAATGTGCAGTTAAAAGGTTTATCTCCTGTGTGTACTCTCATATGACTAATAAGATTACCTCTTTGGGCAAACCTTAAATCACATAATGTGCAGTTGTAAGGTTTCTCTCCTGTGTGTACTCTCATATGTGTAGTAAGATTACATCTTTCAGCAAACTTTGTATCACATAATGTGCAGTTGTAAGGTTTCTCTCCTGTGTGTACTCTCATATGTTTAGTAAGATGACTTCTATGTGCAAACTTTGAATCACATAATGTGCAGTTGTAAGGTTTCTCTCCTGTGTGTACTCTCATATGTGTAGTATGATTACATCTTTCAGCAAACTTTGAATCACATATTGTGCAGTTGTGAGGTTTCTCTCCTGTGTGTACTCTCATATGTCTAATAACATTATGCTTTGTTGTAAACTTTAAACCACACAATGTGTATTGCTGAACTTCCTCTCTTAAAATAGCTGTACTGTGTAATTTAAGAAAATTAGAACAAATTAATTTATCATAACTATAGTTAAAGTTACATTGTTTCCGATTTATGCAATTATTACTGTCAGTTTGATCTATAGATGTAGACAAGTCACTGTGTGGATTTAAATGTAGTTCAAGTTGAAACTTTGAGCTCGAACTGAAAATGCAGTAATTACAGAAGTACAAATTAAACATTTCATTCTCTGCTGACATTAGATTTGATGTTTCTTCATCTTTGAATTGGTTAGATGTTTTTAATGTAGGGTCTGTTGTGCATGGCCAAGATCCAGTGTCCTCGTCATTGACAAATTCTGTTTCTGTAAACATTAATAATTTTGATTTTTTCCATTGATATGAAATATATTTCCAAAAGGATGACAAACATAACACCAAACATAAGGAATAGTCCTGTTAAATAATAAAATCTCAAAAGAAAGTGAATAGAAAGCTCAAACTGTTAATTTTTCATGTAAATTGTAAATCAAAGTTTTTTTTCTAAAATTTGTAAAAATGACAAAAAAATAATTGATTTATTTTAAAGTTGTTATTAGCCGGATCCACTTGTATTCTTACAAAACTTAGCAATAACCCTTACAAGGAATACTCTCTGCACTAGGAACCAATTATTCATACCATTTCAACATGGCATGAGCAATAATCAACCAATCTTCAATGATTTACCTTAATAGATTTGTTATTCGTCATTGTGATGACCCTGAATGCACAGATGCTACTGTGTTGCACATCATTTGCCAATTACAATATGGTAGTTACAGAAAGAATACGGTTCCATGCAGTTTGATGTGTTTAAATCAGTCGTTACAATAAATCATAATTTGTGACATACTGACAAGACAAGTATTCTTTAGTACAACTTTAAAAAAAGTTAAAAATGTGGACATCAAGAAATTCCCAACTAGACCATGCAAATCGGATAATCTGGAGTGTCTAAAATAGTCATAATTGTGTAGCCCTAAAAAGTCTAGTTCGAGGCAGTTCGGAACTAGGCATTCATAAAACAAATGTTCAGAACATGCTTTATAAACATTTTAGATTGTGTGCTTATAAAACCCAACTCAATTAGAAATAAAACAATTAAATTGCCCTAAATTTACTGTGACAATGAATACAATAAATGATAACAAAAATTACCTCAAACCAATTTTGTTTTTAGTAATAAATCAATAATATATTATCCTATTATGCCTTAATAAAGCCCTTGTTATTGAAATTAATAAAACATTGCTTCAAAATACACCATGTCCATAAAGTCCTGTTGGCGTTTCCCTGAGGAAACATTGTAGGTTTATGGAACATCTGTTATTTAATTGTATTCATAATTATTGTATAACTATTGTTGTGCAATTTAATCATATGGTACAAGTTGTGTTTTATGGCTTGTATATTTCAATTCAGTAACTCTAGTGCAAACTAAGTGACAGTGTGTGTTATATGAAGAACGCCCACATGAAATTAACATTTCTAGTAAATATAAAAATAAACTGGTTGTTTATTACACAAAAAAGCATTCAGATAGGCCGTTAGTCAGCAATGAAACTGTTAAAAACACACAGAAAATCTTCTTTTTTTTTAAGGTGTCCAAAAAAATCTCTTACAAAAAGAGCTCAAGAACTAAATGTTTAAACAACAACCAGTTCCAAGGTTTTGAAAAAAAAAAAAAAAAAAAAAAAAAAAACGAGCCAGGTTTACAGGCTATAGATTTCAGTTAGAGAATGCTTTGCAGCCAGATGATAACTTTAGAAGGTATGACTTTGCTGAATATATTTTTGATCAAATTGAAATTGAAAAAAATTGCTGGAACTGAGTTATACTTAGTGATAATACCAGTTTCCATACTTTAGGACATATGCATTACCATGTTTGAATTTGGGTAAACGTCATGCCTCATTGGTTTACATTGAGGCAATTAGGCAGATGTTCAAAAACTTCCTAAAGTTAACACTTAAACTGCTGAAGCAAGTTCGTCATCAATGCAAGAGCATGGGGACATGCATTATCAAGAAGAAGCAAAATATTGCTCAACAACAATCCACACTGTTTAATGTGTAGTCGGTGAAGAGTTTGGCTACTGAAGGTGTGGTCTACCATCTAGGCATGTAGTCAATGAGTACGACACCCTTTCGACCCCAAAACACTGTAGTCATAACCTTCTTGGTGCTCAGAATTTGTTTGGATTTTTTAAATTTTTGTAATGATGGGGATCGAGAATGATGCCATTCCATTGTCTGGTGCTTTGCTTTTGAATTTTATGTGAAATCCAGGTCTCATCACCAGTAACAATGTGGTTCAAAAACTCCTTGCTATCCTTGTTGTACAAATCAAAAGTTCTTTACTTTCCGAATGACCCGAGTATTTAGTTTAAACTACATCGACAGTGCTCCAATCACTCTATTAAGAGCACCTAAATCATGAAAACACATTTATGGAGATGGTGACTGTTGGTGTAGGTCAATATCCAACAGTTAGTCGGCACAGAGTAACGATTCCATATCATATTCAAATAGATTTGAGTTTTAGTTACGGTATAGGGGCAAAAACTTACATTATTTTTGACAGAGATATAAACCTGTAAAATCAACTCTTTTTACAAAATGTTAACTTGGAAAAAACAAAAAGAAGAACAAAAGAAAAAAGTTACATTTTCCTGTAGTCATCATAGGGTTATAACTATTCTATATCATACTCAACCATAGTTCAGTTTCAGTTATAATATAAAAGGCAAAAAAGTGTAAAGTGTAAAAGTGTTTTTTTTTCCTTTTGAAAAATGTTAACTTAAGACAAACAGCAAGGGGTACAAACAAAAATGTTGAAATTTTCTATAGTTGACATATTATTATGGTTATAAATAGTTGAATACTTAAGGAATACTTAAGTCAATTTTTGTATTATTTATGACAGAGACAAAAACCTTAATCAACTTTTGAAAAATGTTAGCATTTGAAAAAAAATTAAATATATATAAAAAAAAAGTTACATTAATCAATAGTAGGTATAGGTGTCATAACTATTCCATAACACACTTAAGTTTGTTTCAGGTCTAATTTCAATATTGAAGTGACAATTTGTAAAATATTACTAGTAGAAATAGTAGGGGGTAAAAATTCCAGGAGGGTAAATATTTCACAGTATACCACAACATATATGCTAAGATAAAAACAGTAAGAATTACTTGTAATGAAATTTATAAAGACTAAGTATAATGTGTGGTTATTTATTTACATATGCATTAAAAAAATGTTAAGTCAAAATGTACGGACAAACTTACCACTGGTAATTTCTTCATTGATATCCTAAAACAAAAACAAATAAATTGAATCCTTAACCACGTACTTTCTTATAAACATTAGAATATATTTAGCCTATGAGACTTATTCTAAGTAACATGTTTCATTCACAGATCAATAGAATTTCGTGTTCAATACTGTCAAATAAAAAAAAATACCATTGTTGAGCAATATTCAGAGAAAACATTTTAGATTATAACATAGATAGACAGTTTATTTACAAGTGGATAATTTTAGAGATGGATCATGATGTTGAATTTTTTTTAATTGTTGTTCAATTAAAGACATGGGGTGGAGTCGTCACACTTGTTTACAAACACAAAGCCTTTTAGACTGTAAATTGTGATATAAATTTAGTAGCTGTGTAACGAGTCTAACAGATTGCTACTGATAACAAACATTTGGATTGGTTGATGAGACATTGAAAATAAATGGTACAAGTATATTGCATAAACATTCTCACTCACCCATCCGCAAAACAAATAAAAAACAAACAAAATCACTTGTTACCAAAAATGTCAGTTCAGAATTTGTTTAATCAAAAACTGAAAATGAACCATGGGCAGATACTTTGAAAAAATATTCAGATATTTAGAGCTCAGCTCCACTTCCGCCATATTAGGTTTTGAAAATGTAACTAACATTTGTAAATTAGTCTCTCTATTTTTTTGTAACACTGTAAATAATCTTAGCAAAAAAAAATGGAAAACATTAAGTATTTTATTATTTTTTAAAAATAAATAATGTTTCATTGCCTAACTTACAAAATAGAGCAGATAAAATGGATTAAATGAACTAATGTAGCCATGCATACAAGGATACCCTCACATAGCTCGAAAGATAATTTCTATACAAAATAAAGCTACTGTCCCCTTCCTCATGGCAATTAATAAATAACACTTTATAGTATTCATTGCTCATAGAAACTCCTACATCTGAGGCTATTATATGTCAACCGATAGTTCATTGCTCATAGAAACTCCTACATCTCAGACTATGAAATGTCAACCGATAGTATTCATTGCTTATAGAACATCCTACATCTGAGACTATTAAATGTCAACCGATAGTTCATTGCTCATAGAAACTCCCACATCTGAGAATATGAAATGTCAACCGATAGTATTCATTGCTTATAGAACATCCTACATCCGAGACTATGAAATGTCAACCAAGACTATGAAATGTCAACTGATAGTTCATTGCTCATAGAAACTCCTACATCCAAGACTAAATAATGTCAACCAAAAGGTCATTGCTCATAGAAACTCCTACATCCGACACTATGAAATGACAACCAATAGTTTCATACTTTACTTTACTATATCTAATGCCAGATCTTGGCATCTCTGCCATTGATCGCCTAGCCTCCCAGTAGAGACAATGCTGACCTCGCTCTTCCACGTCTTGCAGGGCTGTGCAGTTCTGAAGGTCTGGGCCATCCATCTTGTTGCACAGAGGCCAAATTACTGAGACTGCTAATCCTATTTTACATAAGTGGGCTTGCAGATAGTCATGGCCCGTAAGCATTCTGAATTTGGCAACAGCTTCCACTGTTGGTAGGCTATGTGGTATCAGCGTCAGGAATCCTCACATCTTTCCGGCACTCGTTTCTTTTTGGCTTTCCCTTGTTATTCCATTGATAAATGACTCAATCAGGCTTCTGGCTGTCAATAGGGGATATGGGATTATCAAAATGTGCTAAGGTGTTACCTTTTTTCGCTAGTTGGTCTGTGCGTTCATTTTCCTCAATGCCAACATGGCTAGGGAGCCATTGTAGCACAATGTATACCACTCTTCTTCAATCATGCCTGCCAGGGTTTTTTGTCCGTTCATTGTTTGCAAACAGTTGGTGGGGATATTTACTAGTCAGCGCTTTTATGGCGGCTTGCAAATCCACGAAAAACACAACTCGCGCTGATTTGCCGAAGACGGAACAAAGTTTTTCGGCAGCTTTTACTATCGCCGCAATCTCACCACCGAAGTTGTTGGCATTAATACCGACAGGGCTGCAGCCCTCAAAGTGGTCGCTGTAGAAGCCAGCTCCAGAGACATGTTTCATCGCTGATCCATCAGTGTATACATGGATCCAGTTGTCTTTGCTATATATTTCCAAAATTGTTTCGAAAGCAGCGGCCTTTAGGATGTGGGGATCACTAACAGCTTTCGAGTCTTTATAATTTAGAAGTGACAGTTTTCCCACAGGTAATGATGGGAAAACTGTGTGGCAGGTTGGGAATTTAGATGGTTGCCCCAGTTCCAGATTATATTTAACTCTCAGTTGTTCGGCATGAACGAGTGGTGATGTTTGTGTCTTGAGACGCGATGTCGCAGGTTTGTTTCATTGCTCGTAGAAACTCCTACATCCGAGACTATGAAATGTCAACCAATAGTATTCTTTGCTCATAGAACCTTCTACATCCGAGACTACGAAAGTCAACCGTTCCTACTCAGAGGTATAATTTGTACAATTTTATTCAGGCAAGTCCGTTTACTCAAAAAAGTTAATTTTTTTAGAAAAGAATTCTAACTAAAAGAAAAAATTAATGCAATTAATTTTTTCCTACGCCCTCTTGATTTCCTATTCAAACAAATTATAAAATTAAAGTACGGTATTGATTTAGTTAATACACAAAATGTTTAGCATGGGGGGGAGTATCAAGTTTATTATAGATGAATTTGCATTAATTTTTCGCACATAGCTTGACCGCCATCTCTTATAGTGTAGTTGGAAAGGGTAAGAAAAGGGTTGGTGTAGTCTAGTGAGGATGTTTTGTTGGTGCCATATAGTGTGAGCATTTTATTCTGATAAGAGTGATAGTATAAAGATTTAACATTCTACATAAAAGACAATAGTAAATTTGTAATTACTGTTCTACAAAACGCACAATAAATGCATCTTATAAACAAAAATATTGAAGTATAAATTATACTTAGAAATGTTTTAGAAAGCAGAGATTTTATAAATCAAGATCCTAAAACAAACAATAAGTAAGTTTGGTAAAATTATTGATGCATTTGTTGTTTAAGGGACCATTATTAACATCTAGTATTTGCAAACTTAAAACGAGTGTCACAATAAACATATAGAAAATCATTTTGATGAAAATTGAAAATGTTGAAATTATGGACATTATATTGGTTTTTAAGGACAGGGTAATGCCAATAAAAAAAATAGGTTAGTAAATTTTTAAATTAGCTCCAACAACATAGCTAATATGTATAATCAACCCCCCCCCTCATTATAAAACCCGACTTTTATGGGTGGGTCTGCAATAGGAAGTCACACATATCTTGATGTACAGACACGTTTTGATGAGTCGGTGATGACTAGTAAGCTTTGTGATAAATCAATACCATATTGAACATATAGTTTGTATAAAATTGTTCAAAATAATCAGTTAATTACTATAGAAAATATTAATTATTGTAAGATCTAAGTAATATAATGGGAAAGCTTTGTATGTATTTTAATGTACTTTAATGTCCTTTTGTATGTTATATAACTTGGAAATTTATGATTATGTTCACTATTTTCATTCTGTTTATTAGCAATCACATTGAAGTAATTTATTTATAGAATACATATTATTATTTTTAAATGAAGATAGTACTTCTATATATAAATATAATAAAGCATTTTTACGAAAAGTCTATGTTTGTTTGTAACGACCTGTTATGTTATGTCAATGGTTTCGCCTGCTAAGGCATTAACGGATTGGTCGGCTAGACTAATAAAAAGTGGATAGTACAAAATAAAAAATTGTGTTTTATTATCTTTAAACATGGAATTCCACCAAGAACCATCGGTCTCAACAGTAATGAAAAAAAAAAATAATAAAAAAAAAATTTTGATTATGAAGTCACTGTTAGTAATTTCAAAGTGGATCATTAAATAAAGTGTAAGAAGAACTAAATAATTATTAAAAAAGTCATATATGAAGACCATTTATTATTTGTACAATTACAATGTGAATATAATATACAGATAGATATACTAAACATAGTGTTGTACAAACCAGCAGTTCCAAGAAAGGGCGATACCAAGTTTTTGTTTTTACCAACTACATTTAAATTGTAACATATTTTTATTTACAATATTGCACCCAGATTTGGGTCATTAATCTTCATATTTCACTAAAATTTACTTTAAGTCAAAATCTGGTGAGAGATTGCTGGGGTAGAGAAAGTTAGGTTAGACCTGTTTTAAATAAGAGTCCTTGGGAAACACAGATGCTGTGAAGCAACCAATCATTTTAATTTCATCATATCCCCGACTTAGTCAGAAACAATTATAAAATACAAAATTATAGATACCAATAAAAAAAAATAAACAAGTATCAAAATGTTTGTACAGATTATTTCAAAACAATTTTTACTACTTTAAAAGAATGTAGAAATATACTCAGATAACTTACATAATCTGTTGACATGTAAAAGTAACACACATCAAATTTTTCATTCAACAATAATTTTGGTTTGATGTGACTACCATGACAAACATCTCACCTGAAGTCAATTTCTGACCAAACTTGAGCCAGTACATCGTGCGTTACTTTTGCAGCTATGGCGTAAATTTAATTTCTCAGCTTAGGGAAATCGGCTGGTAAAGCTAAACATATACTCGATCTTTAATGGAATCCCATAAAAAAAATCAAGAGGATTCAAATCTGGTGTGTGAGGCAACCACGCAAATGACTCTGCACGACCAATTCACTAACTTGGGAATCGCTTATTAAGGAATATTCCGGAGAAATGGCATACAGGGAAAGTTCTGTCTGAATTGTTTTACAGCAACATCGCAAACCTGATGATTTGTCATATCATACAGAATGTCTCGACACATGTATGTTATATCATATTTCAATATAATTTTGGTGTCAAGAGGTGTAGGCCTACTTGGTGTATCCTTACTATACTGAGGACAAAAATTGTGTTGAATTGTAATTGCAGAGTTAATTTTGTAAAATCAAAACATGCAGCAAGTACCAGTAAAAGTAGCCTTTTTAAACTACAACAATGGTGGCATTTCTGGTGATAGTATTTGGCACTACGTAAGTCAAACTTGATGTGTTTTGCTTTAAATTGACACCTCAACTGATTTTGTAAGTTATCTGAATAAATTTCTACATGTTTTGAAAGTTGTAAAATCCTTTATGAAGAGCCTGTATATACAGAAATCTGTATCTGATCATTCATTATTGGGAAATCGAAAGTTAATTTAAACATTGTATAGAAAATATAAAGAGACATAACAATAGTTTAACTGAAATTTATATACAAAAATAATCTGGTACCTCTATGTGGAGCTCCTCTTCTTTTTTCACTTGAAATATAGAAATCACAGAAGGTGGAGTTATGTCTTTTTCTATTTTCATGTATGGTACTAAATCAACTGTAACTGGGAATTCCTTTAACAATCATTTACACAAGTATTAACAGCCGGTCACAATAAAGATATAATAGCAGCTTACCAAACTACATTTATATACACACTACCGTATTATTATTATTTTTCTTGTAGTTTAAAAGTGAAAAACCTCTAAGAATATAAGAACATAAACTAAAGACTCTTAGCCTCCATATACTCTAATAGCGGGATGGTTGTAAGAGAACAAAAGTTGGGGTCATTTAAGACCTAATAGAGAATGAAAGAGAGGAATTTAATCCTAGACTATGTAAAGAACTTCTCCTACAGTTCATCCCTTTTAGAATAGCCGTTGGATAATGGTCTACGCAGTTATTGCAGGCGCTAGCCCTCAATAATTCACAGTGACATTATAACTGGGGATCATTGTAACTACTTTGATGGGAATGAACAAATTTAAATTGGTGATTCATATTCAAATTACAATAAGGGTGTACACGGGGGAGGGGGAGACAAGCAGCTGCCCTCCCTTCCATGATGGAAAAATAAAACAATTTTTAAATTAAACAACATTCTGAAAGAAATTAATTACAAAATAGAGACACTAGTACTATCTGTGAGAGGGAGGATTTAAGAACTACTGTTACTCGCTGGCATCATCTTGCTTGCAGGAACAAGAGTTTTCTAGAATAATATTGTCTCATTTAATGACACTATGGGAATATATTTAGTAGCTATATAAGAGCCCACACATTTTTGGTTAGAGTCAGTGGAGTTGTTATTTTCACAGAACTGCTTACCACCTGCCATCTACTTTACAATAACAAATGGATTTTAGAAAGTTTTTTTGACAACTAGTCTACTGTCATATTTATTACATGCTCCCAAACGATGTGGGCTAAACAGATGTTCTCAATAAATCTTACTTGCACATGTTAATTTTGAAAGTACAATTTTATATTAAAGATAGACAGCATTGACTTTATTATTATTAAAGCTTAAATCTAAATACAAAATCTTAATTCTAATATTTGTCCAAGTTTGGAAAGTCTTCTAACTGTTCATATTGCTTTTTAAGGAAAGTGTGGTTATTTTAATTGTTATATTTTACTTATAACTTTCTCAGATCATTTTCATTCTCCACTACCATTATTCAAAAACATGTAGCAAGCAGTTCACTCGTCGCATTCAACAAAGAAGTTTTATATTTTTAACAAGTCTGCCTCCTCTCACTCAATTCCAGAATATTCTATGATTCTAACTAATCAGAAACTCTCCTTTTATGGAGATATCACTCCATATGCAAGACACATCTTTGTTCTAGAATGTTCCATTTGCAAAGTATGACACAATTGTCTGTTCCTTTGTTTAATTATAACGCATTATGTAAATAATGTCATTTTCATTTATAAAAGCACATTTTATTTAAAAGTTCACTTTTGTATTTATTATTTATTTTATCACTTATGATTTATTTAAATTAACATGTTATTTACAATTACATATTATTATTACAAATTATTTACTATGATTTATTTATTGGAAGGAGATGATCCATGCTTACACCGTGTAGCAAGTCCAAATTTTCAGTCAAGTCAGTTGGTAAATAATATTCATAGCCTAAAGCAATTAAAGATTGGAACTTTAGAGAATACTAGTGATAAAAACGAAAGTGATTATAATGATTAAGTAGTTGAAGATTACCTCTTTCTTAACAGCGAAAAGCTCTAAAGGATCTCTGAGGCCACGGTCTTGTTGGTTCCTGCAATTATTAAAAACGGTTCATTTAACAACACACATATCCCAGTACTGGTATACTACTGGGTCCAGGAGAAATATTTTCTGACAGACATCATATAGGTTACAAAACATGTTATTTTATAATTTAAAAGGACAATGTTTAATATTTGCATAAATAACTCTCTGATATCTTGGCACTGCTGTTAGAGCGCTAGTAGAGAGGTGTGACGTTGATATGCCATCTTGTAGAGAATACCCTTCCCATTAAAGTTACCATCATAGCATAGACTGGTAAACATCATTCTTCCATTATTGACAGTTATTTTAAAAGTAATGATTCTGTTATTTTGTACAGCAATTATTTTGTACTTAATTTAGGCTAGGTCCAACAAATTTCTGGTAAAGCATATGGGTGTCAAATTTTAGAGACACAGGATCAGTATTGGAGAAGAAACCACCTAATAGGCCTTATACCATTCAAACACCTGAAAACTTCCAAGCAATGAGACAGGTAGTTTTTACCCTTCAACCTGTTATTTTGGGATTGTCTGATCAGAGTACTTGTCTGAAAGAGAATTTTACATACAGACCTTAAGTTTCATCTGTACAAATTGATGGTCATACAACAGCTAAATGAACGTGATTGGGGAAACCATGTTCCTAGTTGCCAAGCAATGTTTTAGTGTACTCTATTGAGTTGTTGAGAGATGAAGCTAATTTTAATTTTATTGGGCTGTGTTAATAAACAAAATTTTCAATTAACAAGATAATTGCCGACAGCTCTATGATCATACTCTGCACTGTAAACATGTCAGCGCGCCGTTGGTGAATTTTTAGTCATAGGGCTGTACTTTTTGAGGCAGATTTGCAAACATAAATTCCGATTGTTATGTCGACATGTTATGCAACTTTCTGGAACTTTAAATTAATGAATTCTGAGACCAGGCTTTGAAAAAGATGGTGCAACAACGTTACACAGCAAGAAAATTGATGGATGTCCAAAGATAAATGTTTCCCGAGCATCTAATTTCACGAGGCGACAATCAATGGTCTGTATGTTCACCCTACTATTAGAAATTAGGGCCATAATTCAGTTAGGAAAATAGTCTAAGTTCTTTTAAAGAAGTTCAGAATGATAACAACTATTATGACAGAGCTAGAAAACTGACAGCTTGCCTTGCAAGTGAGGTGGACTTCACAAGTTGAGAAGTGTGAAGAAACGAGAGCAATCATTCAAGTTGGGAATTCAAATTGAGAAGTGTATATAAACCCTTGTGTGGGAAGAAAAGCGGTCAATCATTCATGTTGGGAAGTGTATAGAAACCCTGGGGTGGGAAGAAACGGGTCAATCATTCAAGTTGGGAAGTGTATATAAACCTTTGGGTGGGAAGAAACGGGGTCAATCATTCAAGTTGGGAAGTGTATATAAACCCTTGTAATGTAAGAAATGAGGTCAATCATTCAAGTTGGGAAGTGTATATAAACCCTTGTAATGTAAGAAATGAGGTCAATCATTCTAGTTTGTGAAGTGTATATAAACCCTCAGGTGGGGAGAAACGAGGTTAATCATTCAAGAGGGGACCGCCGGCAGATTTAAAAGATGGCTAGATAGACTTGGCGAGAGAGAGCTTCAAGGGGATATATACCAGACAGCGGAAAAATACACGAAGACATAGTAAAGGTGAGCAAGTATAATTAAAGGAACTTGTAATCATTCAAAAATACCGTAGTCAGGATTGTCTAGAGTCATAATAGTTGGAATTATTCTGGATTTAAAATTTAATAATAATAATAATAGTAAATATTTGATTGGAATACGTACAGTAGAACCTCGGATTAACCGGCCTATACCGTAGTGTACTGGTTGGATGAGAGTTTCCGAAAATAAATTGTAATTGAAACACCAAAGCGGCGGCGAGTCAAACGACTTTATCGATAACGGTATCCCAATGTCGGCGGCATAAAACACCGCGGCATTGGCACCTGTCGGCAAACATACACCACAAAAACGTTTGATGAGCCGCTTTTTTTCCACGAATCAATTTAGTATACATTATGGAAAATATAACATTTCCTTTCAGTTTTCTTCTTGTCTGACTGGTTATGATCTACGTACAGTATATACAGTAAATAAAAATGAGCGAGTTACGAAAACGGAAGCGTTTGTTGGTTTCGTTTGAGATGCGGTTAAATGTGTCAAAAGACTTGACAGAGGGGAATCTGTAAAATAGCTTTGTAGTGTGTAATTTTTTCATGTTTGATGTATAATATACATAACATAATATATACGATACATTTATGTACAATAAAATGAGTTGCAATAACATCTTAATTGCATAATTCTTAGCGCTACCTGATTAAATAAGCTTTCTTTGAACGAAAACCGATTTTTCACGGGAACATCGGATTAACCGGCCAAAAGGGCAACCGGCCCGGGTGTCAGTCCCGACTAGACCGGTTAAGAGGGGTTCTACTGTAAATCTAAATGTGAAATAAATAATTGTATTAAGAGTAATAAAAGGAGATTTAGTAATTATGAACTATTTTATTGGACAAGAGTTATTGTAACTAAAGAACCCAGGTGGGAATCAATGGCCAATTCCTACTACTACCTCTCAGCATATGACGACTTTTTACTCTGGGAGCATCTAAAGGTTGTAGTATTAAAACATAAGGCGAGAACAATTGATGATGATGAAATCTGTTATCTGGTAAGAAATTGTAGCGATACCACAGGAAATGGCCATACAAGTGATGCAAAACTTCTGGGTGTGGTTGCATACTTGGATAGGTAATGGAGGTTGGAACATAGACGATATGATTTCCAAAACAACATAATTATAAAAAGTAAACATTGTTTTTTAGATTATAACAATATTTTGTTTAACTTCTATGATGTCTGTTTTATTAAATATTCATAATAGGAAGATATTTCTGCTGGACCCTGTATAAAATTATATAGTTAGTTTCCCTTTTACGAATTGCATACAATATAATTACCTTAATTCTGTGGTAAAATCTTTACAATTATTGTCTTTTCTGTAATGATACAACGTGATTTGCTGGACATCCTTAATAGAAGTTGCTCATGAGGCTACGTAATTTTAATGAGTCATACTCAAATTTACTTTTACAATATTATTATATGTATTTTAAATATACTCATAAGTGATTGTGAAAATATTAAAGTTTGGTGTTTTTATAAATTCAATAAATATATTTTTCATGTATTAAAGCATGAAAAAGCTACCAGTGAGAAGCGAAGCAGTGCTGCAGCATTACAGAATAAGCGATGCAAAAACATAAAACAAACTCATTCAGCCCCAAAACCAAATAAAAATAAAGCAAAATTAATTGTCACCACCAGAAATACCAGTTTGTTAGTTATTGGTAAAAAAAATTAAAAATCGGCCTTGTGACTTATAAAATACTTATCTTCTTAAAATTAGCTTTGCCGATATTGTTCAAATAGTACAATGTTAAGATTAATGACACAAACCTCGTTTGCAAAATTGCAAGTAAAGAAAATAATGGTTCAGGAAAAATTGCCATAAATGAACCTTGACCATGGTCATTAAAAGCTTGATTTTAATTCAATTCAACTTTATTAGTCCTTTTGAAAAATTTACGTATGTATAAGACAAGTCAAAAAATTCAAAAAATAAAGTTTAATCATAGACAACTTACGCTGTTATGTGTTTAAAGCACAAACAGACAAAGTTTAGGTTCTTGGTTCATTTTCACTTTTTGACCGTCAACTACCGAAATGACAATTTTGGTGCCGATCAGTTTTAGTTCATTTTTATTTGGTTTTGGGGAAGATTGGGTGGGAAAGTTTGAAAACGTATTGCACCATTTATTTACAATTATGTTTAGTTTATTTTAGACCTGAATAGTACTGTTTTATAAATTGTGGATCAATATCATAATAGGACAGCGTTGTTTATTTATTTCATTTCAATTACATTTTTTGATAACCTTGTTTGAAAATGCATTAGAGTATTTGGATAATTCTTAAAACCTTGTTGGTTTATTACAATTACTTATTATTTTCAATTTCTTTATAAATATACTTTAAATAATATATAACATATGTAGGCCTATATATTGAAACAAGATAGATTACATGTTAAATGATTATTTTAATAAAAAAAAGCTTATAATACTATTGAAAATACCCGAATAGTTATAATAGTCTACACATAATAATAAAAAATGTTTTCAATAAAAGTAAACATGCTGTGTCCCTCCTTAACCAATAAGCTAATCTAAAACCACTTTAGTCTGTAATACTTACCATGCTGGTAAATCCATTAAAGATTCATCTTGTTCTTCAAGAGGCTCTTCTTTTACACGAATAGATTCCATTCTGCATAAAACAAAAAAATTACTTAGTTTATTCAATATATAAAATCTGGATAAACAGTCAACCCAATGTTTTAAAGTATTTATGTGTGCACTCTGAAGAAACTAGGGAGATGGAAACGGGAACAACCAACACAGCAGGGCAGCTATATGTTATCTCAGTTGATGCTACTACCTCCCTTGTTATCTTTAAATAAGAATTATCAACTCTTACTCCTCTGTGTATCAAAATTATTTACAAAGCAACATGCTAATCAGTGGTAGTGGGTAATTACGAGGCGGAATTTACTGTAAAAACAAAGACTGATCAATTGTAAAGAACAAATGGTATTTGTTCATGCGGCATGCAGTCATTTCAACTTGTCCATTGGGCATATAGGCTAATTACCATATTATAATACCAGTCCATTGTCGTTTCCTATACATGACAGTGGGTTTATAACCTGTATGAAATTTAAAATCTCATCAGTTGTGATATCAGATCACTGATTAAATTTCTAAAAGCAAGAGGCATATTGCACAACCATTATCGTGAGAGAAAAACATTCCTGACCTCAACGATACCGTTGTCAATTTTGAATGGCATGGCCTTGTTTAGATAGTACAGTAGAACCCCTCTAATCTGTCACTTTCGGGACTGAGGGCATGGTCGGAATGCAAAAAAGGTCGGAATATCCGAAAAAAAAGTCAATTACATATTATATAAAGAGATTTTTTTTAAAGTGAAATAAGTGATATTTAAACTTTTAAAAGTCTATATAATAAAGTCTATATATAAACTTTGCAAGTACTATAGAAAATCAATAGAAACAACACGAGAGATAACACAGTACTGAAGCGGGATGACAAAGCACTGAAGCGGGAAAGTGATAACAAACCGGAAACAGTTGTGCCAGACGAGCCGTGAGTCATCAACAAGTCGGCAAATCGGCACAATATCGCGAGCTCGAGCACGGTCGGATTAACCAGAGTAACGGACCACCCGAGGGCGGATTAGAGGGGTTCTACTGTAATTCACAATAGACTTGGATTGTGATGGTTGTTCAAGGCCCTATGAAGTCTTTTAAAGACATTTAAATTGATTTTCTTTTATGAATAGATTTGCTTGAATTTTTTTCAGTTTGGGTGAACTAGAATGATGCTACTAAATAAATTGTTGGTACGACTCAGCATTGACATACGAAATCTATGTTTTGTGATGGTATGAGGGGGAAAATTGTCTCCCTCTCTATGAAAGTGTCACAAAAAGCATGTGCAGACATTAATCTTTAGTTTTTGTGAGCACTTGTCAACACTTTCAGCACCCACAATTTATGATAACCTGAAGTGTTGATCTCAATTCTGAACAATCGTAACTTTGAAAGTTATAGAAGTTCTAGCCTATGAAATGATCACTAATCGTAAAGTGATAATTTCATTTCACTTATGCATTCACATGCTTAGGGAAACAGTCAGTCCAGATGGTAGGCTTACCACTTCTCTCTTCGGCCTAGAGCCACGAATTCTGCCATGAAAAATTATGAAATCATTAACAATTTACCTTATATGCAAATACAAAAGTTCAGTAGAAAATAAGAAATATAAAAAAAATGAAATCCAGTTCAGATTACGAATCCCTACTTTAATATTTATGACTACATTTATCCCTAATTTAACATTTATCAAGTTAGTGAATGTGTGATCACTTGTTTTATTAGTTCTTGCAAGTTAACTATATATATGATGCATGCCTATTACAGTTGTATGATTATAGGCTTTCATAACCAGACCTATATTTAACCTAACAACAGCTGGATTCCATTGTTTTCAATATGTTATTTGATAGTGAAGAAATGCATTTTGTGACTAGAAAAGTGTCTTCCGAAGAAAAAAAATCTGATTGTTTGAATATAAGGTAAATAGTTAGGGATTTAATTATTTTTTGATTGTATAATTACCATTTTACATAGGATTACTGTTTTTGGATCGGAATTGAGAAAGTTATATGTGATTTAACACTTCTATATTAGATAAATTATTGAAATGGTTCAATAAAATCTTCAAATCAGTAAATATCACATGGCATTTACAACCAACACAATATTTGATTACTGGAACAAGTTAGGTTATGTACAATACATGTAGGTACACAATGAACTGACAGAAGTGTATATAATGTTGTTCACTGTTTGGCAACCTGACAATTGTATCATGTAATTTGAAATTTTTTTAGATAATTATTGATATCAGCTATGAACTGTTTAAAAAAAGAAGATGATGTTTGATACTGGATTGTTCTTAAAAAGATAGTTTTTTATCGGGAATAAAAGAAAACTAATTAAATATTATTAAGACAAAATCATTAATTATTTATGAATAGATATTTCAACTTAATCATACATTTTATTTCTGACTTCAAAGACCTTGAGGAACCATTTAATATCCTACAAAGAACAGAAAAATACTTTACTTGGTGTGAATAATATATGAATATTTTGATAAGACTCAAACCAACTTACGTTGTCGTGGATCAGGTAAAAGATTAATTTACTATCTCCGGTCTTTACAATAACGAAGATTTTTTCTGAATATAAAAATTTAACTGTTCAGACACATCAAATGAATCAGCGAAGAGCCAATACCAAACTCCTTCTGGTCTGATCAGTGGTCACATGGTAAAATTTGCGTCTTGCGTCTAGATTGTTAGAAACACCGTTACTGAGGGGGAGTAATCTCAGTACTGATCTAGGTATTGTTCAATGATTTAGTTAGGGGTCTAACAATAATTGTATCATTTGGTTTTAGATAATTATTAATTAGCTAGTTTTAAGCTAAAATTAAAAACACTTGGAACAAATATTAAGATGATAAAATGGTTGTTCAACGTAATCATACATTCATACTTCTGGCTAACACATACAGTAATATTATTTTCATTTACAATATATATGTAATATTTATCAAAATGTGCTTTATACCACTTTGCAGAGATCTTGTAGAACTGTAATAAATAATAAATACTTTTAGAAATAACCGCCACATATTCAGATTTTAAATGTAGAAATTTGTCCTATTGTTACTTTGTTTTGTTTTTTTAAAGGTTGATAACACTTGGAGCTTTGAGGTGAGCTATGGTCCTGTGGTGTTATTTGAATACCTGTATTAGTATTTAATATTTATTATTCTTTTGCTTCAAATGTAAGTTTTGTCTATAACAAAAAGGTGCGTTTATTAGCTATATTTATGAAATAAGTCTAACAAAAAAAGCTCGTGCTTTAGCAGTGACGGAAATCATAACTGAACTGTAATGTGCAACTATTTTATAACAAATATATATTGTTGCTGTCCAAGCGATTTTAGTGCAAAATATCGGCAATTCGTCTTCCAAATGCTGTTTTCCTAATCATTTCGATACTCCTTTACACCGCAGATTACCTTATATCTTTTACAATTCATTATTTCTGTCCGAAAACAGCTATTCAAAATGACGATTTTATGCCATTTTGAGGTTATTTTGACAACTATTTTATCAATTTTAAGTCAAAAAAACATAATTTTAAGTTCTATAGGTTAAGGTCCATTAAGTGAACTACATGTTGAAATAGGTTTGTAAGCTAATTGTTTTTACTTTACATGGTCAAGCAAGGTAGCTCGCTCTCTCTCTCTCTCTCTCTCTCTCTCTCTCTCTCTCTCTCTCTCTCTCTCTCTCTGTCTGTCTCTCTCTCTAAATAAGTAGACATCCTCTTACCTAAAGAGATTGCTTCAAACAAAATTCAAATATTTCAAATAATAAGAAAGGGGAAGTTTCTTATCAGCGTATAGTAAGGTATAGTATTGACAGGTCAAAAAAGTAGTTTGGGGGAATGATATTTCTCTGCATTGGTAGTGCATTATGCTGTGGGTCAATTTTAATTAAATTTTGTTATATGAGCAAATTTTGTCCATCTCATATTTTGTTTACTTCTTTTTATTTGATAACGCAAAAATGTGGCTTATTTGTTAACGGAGAAAAACACGAAATTGTAATTTTGTAAAAATTGTCTCAAATGATACAGTATAACTATTTTTTTTACAGTAACTGTTATTATATTAATAATATTATCCAAGTTGGGTCTTCCTCTAGCACGTTACCTTTACTTTAAAATGGTTAACTATTGAATAACAACTCAATTCTTTAAATTACTCTTTACTCTCGGGTCTTACTAAGGTTTGGGCTTTTTAAATGTGCAATTATTATACAATTAATTATTATGGACATATATCTTAAAATTCACAAATCAGCTTATACTATCAATATTAAAAGTTCTTAAAGTTCAATTTTTTGATATTAATAAAATCTATATATTTACCTAAGTCCAAATGAATGATGTTGAAAGGTGTTTAAATATCTATTCTTGAAGATAATTAAAAAGGTTTGGTACTACCTCAGACTGCTTTCTTAATACTAGCAATAACTCTTGTAGTTTATTATATATTCTTCTGATATGTTTGTATTATTATATTATTGAACTTTTCTATAAAATCTTTTTTTTAAAATTGCTGAATAACGAAAATAGGTCTTGCCTAAATGGAATTTTTTTTGAACTGCCATTATTTTTTTTAACAACCCGGGCTACAATGCAATATGGCCATCATTGGTATATTTTCAGCAATCGGCTTTGCATATGGCCGTGCACTCAAACATATCAAATATATAAAAAAAGGGTCCTTTAATAGTCGTTTTAAATGGTATATTTCCGTTATTTATAGTTTGTAGACACATCTGTAGTTAAAATTGTTTTAATTCATACACATTCACTTTTTATATATTTATGTTTTTTATACATCACTGCTTAGATTTCAACGATAGTTCTAACTATCGCCGCCAGTTTGCATGGTTTCACTTTATTGTAATTCTTTGTAAACACAAAAACTAACCTAATTCATCCTATTCGATCAGTTTGTTATTTAAATTAACTAATACACAATAGATATTGAATTTGAATTAAAACTAATTATCTAAACATGAAATAAATTACAAAAGAATAGTGAAATGTTCTTACTCAATCATTTTAGGTTATAAGTAAAGTTACTGTTATTATTGTTTTTAAAATGGTAAGTTTTATTTAAATTAGCTGTAGTTATTATAATATGTGCTTTATAATTATTTATTTAAAATTTCCAAAATCTAGAAGTTAATTAAATTATTAGGCTAGAAGGAATTTTGAAGTTATTACATTTAGGCTATAACATGCATCTAAGATCTCACTTTTCTTTTGACCACAAATCCCTCAATCCATCATCAATTCATACTGTTTATTTATTATAAATGTTACGACTATAATCAAATTTTACTGAAATGTAGCCCTAATGTAACCAAAGAAAATGTGTTGGTTGCAACCTCTCCGAAAAAAAAGGACATTAGGTTATAAAATGTGTAATTTCATAATGTTCTACACATTGTTCAAATTTTGGTGAAACATGAAGATTAATGACTCAAACCAGTGTTAAAAATTGAAAATAATAGACGATTACTGTTAAGAAATAATTTAAAAAACTAACCTTTGTGACAAGTTTGTCATAAGTGAAGTTTAGACATTATTGAAATAAGCAAAACAAGGATTTCCCGGACCACAATAACAAGAAACAAAATTAAGACTGTAATAAATCCAATATGTTTATTATATTACCCTTATGTACATTTCAGTTTCTGAAGATGATGACTATGTCATTGAAATATTGGATTTATTACAGTCTTAGTTTTGTTTCTTGTTTTTGTGGTTCCGGGAAGCCTTGTTTTCATTATGAATATCGTCACATGGCTCCTTGTACATTTAATTATTTAAATCCATGATTGGTTTTCACTTTTTTACTGTATTATTTTCACATTATTGGCAACAAGTAGTTTTGTTTTGTTAGACTGAGAATGGATGTGTGAGAGAGTTTGTGCCATGTTTTCTGCATTGTTTAGTTCTATACCAATAGACCCGAGAAAGTATAGTTTAAAAACAGAACACAGGCAGACAGTCAGTATTCAAACATTATAATTTCAGGTCTGTTCATCTGTCAGTTTATAAGTCGCAACCTGTCTACACAACAAGATGATAGAGAGGGGAGAATGATATCTGATATTTTAAATTGGCTTAGTGCCAACATATTAATTTTTTCATCAAATAAACATTCGTAATCAGAATAATTTGTAGTTTTATTTGATACCCACGCAGTTATCACAAAACAAATTTTTTTAAGTTGATAGTTTGTTGCCCCTTAACTATCCTAAGGTAATTTTTGCTTTGTCACCGCTATATTTTTTCTATATGTGGGATATTACAAACAATATAAATGCAAAGTTTGACAAATATAGAATTTATTGTTTTGTTTGGTGTAGGTGGGTTGTGATTTACAGACAGACCAACTGACACACATTGCGTGAAATTTTAAAGGTCTTTAATTTTACTTATGGACCCTAAAAAAATAATTTAAAAAGTCCTGAGATATGGCTGAAATGTGCCAATATGTCAAATTTGATTAAAATCGGTTCGCATGTTGGGATTGTAGAGCACTACAGAGACATCATTCTAAAAACCACTTTTTTAGACTCAAGGAGACATCTAAAAAGATTTTTCCACAAAAACTCGATTTCGACTCTTTTGATGCATCATATAACTTTATTACATATATGTTAAGAAAAAATATTTAAAAAATCATCCTTTTTCAATTATTATTTAAATAATTAAGTATTTATACTCATGTTTCTTGTTACAGGGCCCATGCAAATGATTTGGAAAACATTCCTTTATTTTTGATCACTGGTTTCATCTACATACTCACTGATCCAGACATGGTTCCTGCTTTAATGCTCTTCCGCATCTACACTTTGGCTCGTATCTTGCACACTTTTGTCTACGCCATCTACGTCATAAGGCAACCTGCTTAGAGCACTCTGCTTTGCTGTTGGTGCCATCGTTAATATCATAAAGGTTGTGTTCATTTTTATCAATTTCCATCAATTTTAAATAATATTCTGAATGTTTAAAAACTTTTACAGCAAGCTCTCTGTCGACTAGCTATGCGAGGGTTTAAGATACAAAAAAGAATAATATTTCGCTCAATTTAATCTGTCCTGATTTTATTGGGAAAATTACATAAATAATATTTTCCACTCTTTGTATTTCTTACAGTAAAAGAACGCTAGTAACAGAAATGAAGCTAAACAAAAAATGCAATTATTTTGATTAAATAAAACTGGTACAAATCAAACATCATATAGTAATTGAAATAAGACAGATGACTAAATCAATTCTTAACTATCATGTTGTACAATTTGATTTTCGATATAAACTCAATTTTTGACCTGTTATGTGATACTGTATCCCCTGATTTAATTATCATTGATTAATGCATAGCAAATTTAAAGACGTATTCACTTCAAAACCAATGCTATTTCTCTTTTCACTACTTGAACTTACGCAAATTGATATAGGAAAAAGTTGACTTATCATTGTAATTATTACCAGTTCACTTTACGTGTTGGGGGGGGGGGAGCAGTTCTATATTGTATGATTCGTAGTTGGACATATGACTTTTTATTTCAGTTCAGTTTTTATTTTTGTTTTTCAGTTAAGAGGTTTGGTTGTTTTCAGAATCTCCCATATTTAAATAAAATTATAATAAGTGTTGCAAAGTCAATTATATAATAATGCAATCAATTCTCTTCTCTTGGAAGTTAAAATGGTTCTCTGTTACATTACAAATATTGATTTATATCTTTTAAAAATGAATTCAAATTTGTCTGTAAACACATATATATTCTGGGGAGATGAGTATGGAGAATATTTGGTCCACTAGTGGTACCATGCCCTACGTTTCTGTAGTAATACGTCTACTATCCACTCTGTAAATCGGTTTATATGTAGACCTAGTAATGTATTATTTATATAAACAGGAGAATTATATATATATATATATATATAATATATATATAATTCTCCTGTTTATATAAATAATACATTACTACAGGAGAATTATATATATATATATATATATATATATATATATATATATATATATACTTTTACAATAAAGAATTAATTATTTGGTTTTAAGTAGGTTTTTTTTTTTTTAAAAAAAAGAAAAAAACAGAGGAACTCATTCAAAAGCAAATTTTATTTTTGTAAGCTACAGAAATTGAATTGTAACATTGTTAAATTGTGACAGTAAGGTCTAAGACTGGCTTCCCACTACAGCAATAAGATATTTATCGAACTGTCATTGTGATGTGCTACTTTTATCTTATGATCAATTTGCTAATCACCACAACAAATACGATCTGTTGGCAGGAATTTTTCAAGACAGTTCATCTGTTATATTTAAAATCTCTACCAGTGAATGACTTTTTCGTGATTTGTTGATATTTCAAAAACAGGAAAAAGGAGGTTTTGGCTTCATACCTATAATTCAATGCTATGACATAATTCCGCAGTAGTTGCAAGTGAACCATCTCTATACAAAAAGAAATTGAATGAATTTTATAGGATGGACCCAGAAAGTTACCATTTTATTACAACTTATAATTATATACCTTGTAAAATATGAATTTTCACTTAACGTCTGAACCTATCACATCAGTTTTAAGATAGTCTTTCAATGTTTATTTTCCAACACTATTAATTGATGAAATTAACAAACTTGAATCTTCAACATTACTTGTACCTCCAAACATCTTGTCACTTTGAATTTCCTAGCGATACTATGCAAAGATATAGGCAGAGCATGTCGTCTTATGCATTTATCTTACAGTAGATGTCATTATTTTACATGTGTACACGAGTTTAAACACTACTACACGATTTAACACAAACTAGCGATACCTATCTTATAACATAGTTATCTTGTATCGTTTAACTTTAAGATATGTATCATATCTCTCTAGTGTGCTACTGAGCTAAATAAAATAATTCTAATTATATTTAAATAAACTATGAACAAAATATATTTAAAAAATTTATTATAAAAATACTAAATAATCTATATATTGGTTTTAAAAACTACTCAAACTTTGTTGTTTACACCTATGTGTATCACTAGAAAACTTACAAAAATCTGTTTTAAGACCAAATCAAAATTTTGATATTTTTTCTCACATCTGATTTTTGTTCATAAGTTTCTGTGTGTTTTTTTTCTTTTTTAACTGATCCTTATACTGCCTCAATAACATCTCCCACAGTTGAGTATAGATTACAGCTTGTTAAACAAACATGTATATTTAAACAATGATCTAATGTTCAACGCCTTACATGTATTTATAAGACATATAAGGCAAGTATTTTCTCATATCTTAATTTTTTTTAAATAATATTGTGTAATGTCTTTAAATGTATGATAGAATAAGCCAAAGCAATTCATATACTGTATTAAGAAATAGTTTGTAATACATTTTCATACAAAATAGCTTTTTCTATTTTTATTTACCTCTTTCTTATATTCTCCTTGTAATGACTGAAGTATACATTTCAATTGGAATAGAGGACTCGAGTTCAACTGGAATAACCAACTCATTGTTTGTTACATAACCTTTTATGAAAAGTCCTAAGAAATCACAATTAAGAACTTTAAGATCTTTACAGAGGCTGCAAAATGGTCATGGTTTTAAGTTGTATCGCTCAGGACTTGTTCATGGTTTGTTGGAGAGTGCTTCCAGTTTTATGAAATTGTGTTAAACAAACGCAGATAAGGAAATATAGTTTTGATGAAGGTATTGTGGTCTGTCAATAATTTCAAGTTAAGTGGTGCTATAAACCGTCACAATTGTGTTTATTATTTACTGTATAACAATTGAAAAGCAACTTAACCAGCTGGAAGCCATAGTTTTGGGTAGCATGAACTGCGATGGTGTTTTTGCTTAGTATTTTTTTATGATACGGTCAATTGTAATGTGTACAAAAACATGTTAATGAACACTGATATCTTTCAAATTAAACAGTACTATGTTCATGATGTTAAAAAATTGTATACTTCAGAATTTGTGGTTAATGACCATATATTACACGAAATTAATATTTCCTTAAATTTGAAAACAATTACGATTTAATTTTGCTCAATTGTAGCCTGTAAGAACCCAAACAAGATGTATTGTTTGCCATCTCTCTAAAAATAACAGTGATTTAGTGGTAAAAACAAAAAATATCAGCTTTAAGGCTGTTAAAAAAATTATTGAAAGGATGAGATAATGATCCAAATCCAAGTGAAAATTACAAGTAAAAAAAATATTATTTTGATTAACTGTTATGGAGTATGAGTGGGAAAGCTTGTGAAATGTTTTTGCACCGGTTATTATTTGACTTAACGTGCAAGTAGAACAAATATAGATTAATATAGAGTAATTAAAACCATTGTTACAAACTAAAGCAATGTCTTTTATATTGGCATTCCATTGAAACATAAATTTAATAAAATTATCATGTTTTGACATAACTTTTTAATTACATTTTGTCACTTTCAGTTCAATGACACGTGAATTTTATACAATGTTATTTAATAATTTATAGTATATTTTATTTACTTTTTAAAAAGCTGAAAGAACAATGCTGATATGAAAGTCATGCATATTTAAATACAGTGACAAATGATGTTATAGCCCTGTTTCCCAGGCAACGGAATATTTGACACATTCACTAAATTAAGTAAAGTGAAGTTTAATAATACTTAGTGATTATAACTTGGTTATATTTAATCATACAAATTTGTTCAGGGTTGATATTGATGCTCAAGACAAAGTTATGTCCCTTCACTTTCTTTGTAGAAAAAAACCATAAACATCTTGGTTACGATTCCAATAATTTCATTTAAATAAAATAATTCATAAAATCAATAAAAATAATTTTAAATAAATAAATGTTAAATAACTATATTTTTATGAAATGTAACATATTTCAACATAAGTACAAAGTATATATCTTGGCATTACGTACAATAACATTACGTATGAAAAACTACATATGACCTCCATTACTTGTTCTGTATGTTGTAACTTCGTTCAATGCAGTAACTATTTTATGTATTCTTAACATTTATAATACAAAAATAATTTTAAACTTTAACAAAAATGAGTTTACTGTTATCTTATTTACTAGAATGATTCATCTCTCTTGTGTGTACTGTCATATGTTTAGTAAGATAACCTCTTCGTGCAAACTTTGAATCACATAATGTGCAGTTAAAAGGTTTCTCTCCTGGGTGTACTCTCATATGTGTAGTAAGAGTACTTCTTTGTATAAACTTTGAATTACACAATGTGCAGTTAAAAGGTTTATCTCCTGTGTGTACTCTCATGTGTCTAGTAAGATGACCTCTTCGTGCAAACTTTGAATCACACAATGTGCAGTTAAAAGGTTTCTCTCCTGTGTGTACTCTCATATGACTAGTAAGATGACCTCTTTGGGCAAACTTTGAATCACACAATGTGCAGTTATAAGGTCTCTCTCCTGTGTGTACACTCATATGTGTAGTAAGAGTACCTCTATGTGCAAACTTTGAATCACAAAATGTGCAGTTGTAAGGTTTCTCTCCTGTGTGTACTCTCATATGTTTAGTAAGAGTACCTCTATGTGCAAACTTTGAATCACATAATGTGCAGTTGTAAGGTTTCTCTCCTGTGTGTACACTCATATGTGTAGTAAGAGTACCTCTATGTGCAAACTTTGAATCACAAAATGTGCAGTTGTAAGGTTTCTCTCCTGTGTGTACTCTCATATGTTTAGTAAGAGTACCTCTATGTGCAAACTTTGAATCACATAATGTGCAGTTGTAAGGTTTCTCTCCTGTGTGTACTCTCATATGTGTAGTAAGATGACCTCTTTCAGCAAACTTTGAATCACATAATGTGCAGTTAAAAGGTTTCTCTCCTGTGTGTACTCTCATATGTGTAGTAAGATGACTTCTATGTGCAAACTTTGAATCACATAATGTGCAGTTGTAAGGTTTCTCTCCTGTGTGTACTCTCATATGTGTAGTAAGATTACCTCTGTCAGCAAACTTTGAATCACATAATGTGCAGTTGTAAGGTTTCTCTCCTGTGTGTACTCTCATATGTGTAGTAAGAGTACCTCTTTGTGCAAACTTTGAATCACATAATGTGCAGTTGTAAGGTTTCTCTCCTGTGTGTACTCTCATATGTGTAGTAAGATGACTTCTTTGTGCAAACTTTGAATCACATAATGTGCAGTTGTGAGGTTTCTCTCCTGTGTGTACTCTCATATGTTTAATAACATTATGCTTTGTTGTAAACTTTAAACCACACAATGTGTATTGCTGAACTTCCTCTCTTAAAATAGCTGTACTGCGTAATTTAAGAAAATTATAACAAATTAATTTATCATAACTATAGTTAAAGTTACATTGTTTCCGATTTATACAATTATTACTGTCAGTTTGATCTATAGATGTAAACAAGCCACTGTGTGGATTTAAATGTAGTTCAAGTTGAAACTTTGAGCTCGAACTGAAAATGCAGTAATTACAGAAGTACAAATTAAACATTTCATTCTCTGCTGACATTAGATTTGACGTTTCTTCTTCTTTGAATTGGTTAGTTGTTTTTAACGTATGGTCTGTTGTACATGGCCAAGATCCAGTGTCCTCGTCATTGACAAATTCTGTTTCTGTAAACATCAATAAATTTGATTTTTTCCATTGATATGAAATATATTTCCAAAAGGATGACAAACATAACACCAAACATAAGGAATAGTCTTGTTAAATAATAAAATCTCAAAAGAAAGTGAATAGAAAGCTCAAACTGTTAATTTTTCATGTAAATTGTAAATCAAAGTTTTTTTTTCTTAAAATTTGTAAAAATGACAAAAGAATAATTGATTTATTTTAAAGTTGTTATTAGCCGGATTCACTTGTATTCTTACAAAACTTAGCAATAACCCTTACAAGGAATACTCTCTGCACTAGGAACCAATTATTCATACCATTTCAACATGTCATGAGCAATAATCAACCAATCTTCAATGATTTACTTTAATAGATTTGTTATTCGTCATTGTGATGACCCTGAATGCACAGATACTACTGTGTTGCACATCATTTGCAACTTACAGAAAGAATACGGTTCCATACAGTTTGATGAGTTTAAATCAGTCGTTACAGTAAATCATAATTTTTGACATACTGACAAGACAAGTATTCTTTAGTACAACAACTTTAAAAAAAGTTTAAAATGTGGACATCAAGAAATTCCCAACTAGACCATGCAAATCGGATAATCTGGAGTGTCTAAAATAGTCATAATTGTGTAGCCCTAAAAAGTCTAGTTCGAGGCAGTTCGGAACTAGGCATTCATAAAACAAATGTTCAGAACATGCTTTATAAACATTTTAGATTGTGTGCTTATAAAACCCAACCTTACTGTGACAATGAATACAATAAATGATAACAAAAAATACCTTAAACCATTTTTTTTAGTAATACATCAATAATAGACTATATTATCCTATTATGCCTTAAAAAAGCCCTTGTTATTGAAATTAATAAAACATTGCTTCAAAATACACCATGTCCATAAAGTCCTGTTGGCGTTTCCCTGAGGAAACATTGTAGGTTTATGGAACATCTGTTATTTAATTGTATTCATAATTATTGTATAACTATTGTTGTGCAATTTAATTATATGGTACAAGTTGTGTTTTATGGCTTGTATATTTCAATTCAGTAACTCTAGTGCAAACTAAGTGACAGTGTGTGTTATATGAAGAACGCCCACATGAAATTAACATTTCTAGTAAAAATAAAAATAAACTGGTTGTTTATTACACAAAAAAGCATTCAGATAGGCCGTTAGTCAGCAATGAAACTGTTAAAAACACACAGAAAATCTTCTGTTTTTTTAAGGTGTCCAAAAAAATCTCTTACAAAGAGCTCAAGAACTAAATGTTTCACAACAACCAGTTCCAAGGTTTGAAAAAAAAAAAAAAAAAAAAAAAAAAAAAACGAGCCAGGTTTACAGGCTATAGATTTCAGTTAGAGAATGCTTTGCAGCAAGATGATAACTTTAGAAGGTATGACTTTGCTGAATATATTTTTGATCAAATTGAAACTGAAAAAAATTGCATGAACTGAGTTATACTTAGTGATATTACCAGTTTCCATACTTTAGGACATATACATTACCATGTTTGAATTTGGGTAAACGTCATGCCTCATTGGTTTACATTGAGACAATTAGGCAGATGTTCAAAAACTTCCCACTTAAACTGCTGAAGCAAGTTTGTCATCAATGCAACAGCATGGGGACATGCATTATCATGAAGAAGCACAATATTGCTCAACAACAATCCACACAGTTTAATGTGTAGTCGGTGAAGGGTTTGGCTACTGAAGGTATGGTCTACCATCTATCTAGGCATGTAGTCAATGAGTACGACACCCTTTCGACCCCAAGACACTGTAGTCATAACCTTCTTGGTGCTTAGAATTTGTTTGGATTTTTTTTTTGTAATGATGGGGATCGAGAATGATGCCATTCCATTGTCTGGTGCTTTGCTTTTGAATTTTATGTGAAATCCAGGTCTCATCACCAGTAACAATGTGGTTAAAAACTCCTTGCCATCCTTGTTGTACGTACAAATCAAAAGTACTTTACTTTCCAAATGACCCGAGTATTTAGTTTAAACAACATCGACAGTGCTCCAATCACTCTATTAAGAGCACCTAAATCATGGAAACACATTTATGGAGATGGTGACTGTTGGTGTAGGTCAATATCCAACAGTTAGTCGGCACAGAGTAACGATTCCATATCATATTCAAATAGATTTGAGTTTTAGTTACGGTATAGGGGCAAAAACTTACATTATTTTTGACAGAGATATAAACCTGTAAAATCAACTCTTTTTACAAAATGTTAACTTGGAAAAAACAAAAAGAAGTACAAAAAAAAAGTAACATTTTCCTGTAGTCATCATAGGGTAATAACTATTCTATATCATACTCAAGCATAGTTCAGTTTCAGTTATAATATAAAAGGCAAAAAAGTGTAAAAGTGTTTTTTTTTCCTTTTGAAAAATGCTTAAGACAAACAGCAAGGGGTACAAACAAAAATGTTGAAATTTTCTATAGTTGGCATATAAGTATAGTATATAAATAGTTGAATACTTAAGGAATACTTAACATACTTAAGTCAATTTTTGTATTATTTATGACAGAGACAAAAACTTTAATCAACTTTTGAAAAATGTTAGCATTTGAAAAAATAAAATATATATAAAAAAAAAAGTTACATTAATCAATAGTAGGTATAGGTGTCATAACTATTCCATAACACACTTAATTTTGTTTCAGGTCTAATTTCAATATAGAAGTGACAATTTGTAAAATCTTACCAGTAGAAATAGTGGGGGGTAAAAATTCCACAAGGGTAAATATTTCACAGTATACCACAACATATATGCTAAGATAAAAACAGTAAGAATTACTTGTAATGAAATTTATAAAGACTAAGTATAATGTGTGGTTATTTATTTACATATGCATTAAAAAAATGTTAAGTCAAAATGTACGGACAAACTTACCACTGGTAATTTCTTCATTGATATCCTAAAACAAAAACAAATAAATTGAATCCTTAACCACGTATTTTCTTATAAACATTAGAATATAATTAGCCTATGAGACTTATTCTAAGTAACATGTTTTATTCACATGTCAATAGAATTTCGTGTTAAATACTGTGAAATAACAAAAAATACCATAGTCGAGCAATATTCAGAGAAAACTTTTTAGATTATAACATAGATAGACAGTTTATTTACAAGTGGATAATTTTAGAGATGGATCATGATGTTGACTTTTTTTAAATTGTCGTTCAATTAAAGACATGGGGTGGAGTCGTCACACTTGTTTACAAACACAAAGCCTTTTAGACTGTAAATTGTGATATAAATTTAGTAGCTGTGTAACGAGTCTAACAGATTGCTACTGATAACAAACATTTGGATTGGTTGATGAGACATTGAAAATAAATGGTACAAGTATATTGCATAAACATTCTCACTCACCCATCCGCAAAACAAATAAAAAACAAACAAAATCACTTGTTAACAAAAATGTCAGTTCTGAATTTGTTTAATCTAAAAATGAACCATGGGCAGATACTTTGAAAAAATATTCAGATATTTAGAGCTCAGCTCCACTTCCGCCATATTAGGTTTTGAAAATGGAACTAACATTTGTAAATTAGTCTCTCTATTTTTTTGTAACACTGTAAATAATCTTAGCAAAAAAAAATGGAAAACATTAAGTGTTTTATTATTTTTTAAAATAAATAATGTTTCATTGCCTAACTTACAAAATAGAGCAGATAAAATGGATTAAATGAAGTAATGTAGCCATGCATACAAGGATACCCTCACATAGCTCAAAAGATAATTTCTATACAAAATAAAGCTACTGTCCCCTTCCTCATGGCAATTAATAAATAACACTTTATAGTATTCATTGCTCATAGAAACTCCTACATCTGAGACTATTAAATGTCAACCGATAGTTCATTGCTCATAGAAACTCCTACATCTGAGACTATGAAATGTCAACTGATAGTATTCATTGCTCATAGAAACTCCTACATCCGAGACTATGAAATGTCAACTGATAGTATTCATTGCTCATAGAAACTCCTACATCCGAGACTATGAAATGTCAACCGATAGTTCATTGCTTATAGAAACTCCTACACCTGAGACTATGAAATGTCAACTGATAGTTCATTGCTCATAGAAACTCCTACATCCGAGACTATGAAATGTCAACTGATAGTATTCATTGCTCATAGAAACTCCTACATCCGAGACTATGAAATGTCAACCGATAGTTCATTGCTCATAGAAACTCCAACATCCGAGACTATATAATGTCAACCGAGAGGTCATTGCTCATAGAAACTCCTACATCCGAGACTATATAATGTCAACCGAGAGGTCATTGCTCATAGAAACTCCTACATCTGAGACTATGAAATGTCAACTGATAGTATTCATTGCTCATAGAAACTCCTACATTTGAGACTATGAAATGTCAACTGATAGTATTCATTGCTCATAGAAACTCCTACATCTGAGACTATGAAATGTCAACCAATAGTTCATTGCTTATAGAAACTCCTACATCCGAGACTATGAAATGTCAACTGATAGTATTCATTGCTCATAGAAACTCCTACATCCGAGACTATGAAATGTCAACTGATAGTATTCATTGCTCATAGAAACTCCTACATCCGAGACTATGAAATGTCAACCGATAGTTCATTGCTCATAGAAACTCCTACATCCGAGACTATATAATGTCAACCGAGAGGTCATTGCTCATAGAAACTCCTACATCCGAGACTATATAATGTCAACTGAGAGGTCATTGCTCATAGAAACTCCTACATCCGAGACTATGAAATGTCAACTGATAGTATTCATTGCTCATAGAAACTCCTACATCCGAGACTATGAAATTTCAACCGATAGTTCATTGCTCATAGAAACTCCTACATCCGAGACTATATAATGTCAACCGAGAGGTCATTGCTCACAGAAACTCCTACATCCGAGACTATGAAATGTCAACTGATAGTATTCATTGCTCATAGAAACTCCTACATCCGAGACTATGAAATGTCAACTGATAGCATTCATTGCTCATAGAAACTCCTACATCCGAGACTATGAAATGTCAACCGATAGTATTCATTGCTCATAGAAACTCCTACATCTGAGACTATGAAATGTCAACTGATAGTATTCATTGCTCATAGAAACTCCTACATCCGAGACTATGAAATGTCAACTGATAGTATTCATTGCTCATAGAAACTCCTACATCCGAGACTATGAAATGTCAACTGATAGTATTCATTGCTCATAGAAACTCCTACATCCGAGACTATGAAATGTCAACTGATAGTATTCATTGCTCATAGAAACTCTTACATCCGAGACTATGAAATGTTAACTGATAGTATTCATTGCTCATAGAAACTCCTACATCCGAGACTATGAAATGTCAACTGATAGTATTCATTGCTCATAGAAACTCCTACATCCGAGACTATGAAATGTCAACTGATAGTATTCATTGCTCATAGAAACTCCTACATCCGAGACTATGAAATGTCAACTGATAGTATTCATTGCTCATAGAAACTCCTACATCCGAGACTATGAAATTTCAACCGATAGTTCATTGCTCATAGAAACTCCTACATCCGAGACTACGAAAGTGAACCGTTCCTACTCAGAGGTATAATTTGTACAATTTTATTCAGACAAGTCCGTTTACTCAAAAAAGTTAATTTTTTTAGAAAAGAATTGTAACTAAAAGAAAAAATTAATGCAATTAATTTTTTCCTACGCCCTCTTGATTTCCTATTCAAACAAATTATAAAATTAAAGTACGGTATTGATTTAGTTAATACACAAAATGTTTAGCATGGGGGGGGGGGAAGTATCAAGTTTATTATAGATGAATTTGCATTAATTTTTCGCACATAGCTTGACCACCATCTCTTATAGTGTAGTTGGAAAAGGTAAGAAAAGGGTTGGTGTAGTCTAGTGAGGATGTTTTGTTGGTGCCATATAGTGTGAGCATTTTATTCTGATAAGAGTAATAGTATAAAGATTTAACATTCTACATAAAAGACAATAGTAAATTTGTAATTACTGTTCTACAAAACGCACAATAAATGCATCTTATAAACAAAAATATTGAAGTATAAATTATACTTAGAAATGTTTTAGAAAGCAGAGATTTTATAAATCAAGATCCTAAAACAAACAATAAATAAGTTTGGTAAAATTATTGATGCATTTGTTGTTTAAGGGACCATTATTAACGTCTAGTATTTGCAAACTTTAAACGAGTGTCACAATAAACATATAGAAAATCATTTTGATGAAAATTGAAAATGTTGAAACTATGGGCATTATATTGGTTTTTAAGGACAGGGTAATGCCAATAAAAAAAATAGGTTAGTAAATTTTTAAATTAGCTCCAACAACATAGATAATATGTATAAAAAACCCCCCTCATTATAAAACCCGACTTTTATGGGTGGGTCTGCAATAGGAAGTCACACATATCTTGATGTACAGACACGTTTTGATGAGTCGGTGTTGACTAGTAAGCTTTGTGATAAATCAATACCATATTGAACATATAGTTGTATAAAATTGTTCAAAATAATCAGTTAATTACTATAGAAAATATTAATTATTGTGAGATCTAAGTAATATAACGGGAAAGCTTTGTATGTATTTTAATGTACTTTAAATATATTTTCCCCCTTAAGTTACAAATAATCTATATAATTGTCATTTAACTTGATTATTTTTTAATTTAATTTTTAATTTTTTTTTTTTAATTTTTGACCATGTTTCTGTAGACAAACTTTGAAAATTATGTGACATATATTTAAGGATATTGTAAATATTAGAATCAATTATAACTTGATAAAGTGATGTTGGTAGGTTTTCCTGGTGTCCTTTTGTATGTTATATAACTTGGAAATTTATGATTATGTTCACTATTTTCATTCTGTTTAGCAATCACATTGAAGTAAATTATTTATAGAATACATATTATTATTTTTAAATGAAGATAGTACTTCTATATATAAATATAATAAAGCATTTTTACGAAAAGTCTATGTTTGTTTATAACGACCTGTATGAAGGAAATAAGTTTTTTAATAAAATATTACAAAACGTACAAATTATCAATACTTCAGTAGTCCATCTGAAAACTAAGTCTGCTAGTCTAAATTGTATGAAGTGTTGAGACGGAATGAGAAAGGCATTCGTCTCATTGTAAATTTAAAGCATTTAAATTGCCGCGCTTAACACGATAAAGTGGGAATGCGATGGTGCGGTGACGTCACGCAAGGCGAAGGTAGAACTTTGCTTGTACAGACATGAAAGCCAAACTATGGTAGTTCTTATTTTATTAAAAAACTAAAATATTAAGGTAAATATTTATTCAGTAGAGTCAATCGACTAATAATATCAAGAAATAAATTTAAAAGCACCTAAAATAAAAAAGTTATTCAAGAAAATAGGAGGGCTCAAAAACCTAAAATTTGAAAAAAGGGGAAATTCAAAAATCAAAAATCATAGTCATAACCAATAGAGGAAGTAATAATAAACAGAAATAAAAATAAACAATAATAATAATAACCAGGGGAGAATGGACTTAGAAAGTCATTCTTGGAGAGTTTTTTAAGTTTTTAAAGGTGAAGGGGGGAAACTAAAAAATAATAATAATAACAATTGAAAAGACAACCGTAGGGAACAATAATAAGCGATCAGAATCAAAATTAAAGTTAAAATGGGGGAGTTATAATAATAACAAAAAGTAAAAAGTTAAAGCCCAAAAGTGGTAAAAATAAATGTTAAAGGGGAAATATAAGGAAGGAATAATGTGTATTAATTATGTAAAATTATGTAAAATTGTGTAAAACATTAGAGCAGAGGTGAAAATTGATAATGGGGGGGTTTTTATAATCAAATAATACGACGATCAAAAACTCAAGACTTCGAGGACCAATAACTTGAGAGCCAAGCGAGACGAAAAGCTAAGAAGATATTTCCGTCATAGGATCAGAAGAAGAACTTTTATACAATAGAATTGTGAAAAAGGACTTAAATCGAAAGTTAAAAAGTGAAAAAATAGACATTCTGGAAAAGTGTGATAACTCGTAAACTAAACGGGCGAAAACGACCAATCTAGTTTTACAAGACCCTCAAGATCGGAGAGAAGAGGAATCCGAAGAGAAATCGACGATCGAACCAGCCGTTCAGAAGTTACAGCAAGTTGTACGTAAGTGTTCAAAATCACAAATTGCAGGAATTAACAGGAAAGTCGCGCAAAGCAGCTCTACGTCACAGTTCAGATGTTGGACCTTGCATGACCAACTGTCATCACAGATAACATAAAATAATAGAACGATCCAAATATCTATTAAAAGGATTTTTAATAGGAAATAGTGAAAAAAAACTATACAATAGGTAAAAACTATACCAAGTTTAATTCTTTTAATTTACCATTCTGTTTATTAACATTGCTTTTTTTAAGATAATTCAAGAGTAAGAAATTAATTACTATAACTGTGCTCTGGTAAAATATAATAAATATAAAATTTTGAAGAAATTATTATCAGAATTCAGGAGCCGATTTCTTCCAAAAGGCACTTCCCCAGAGAAAGAGAGTGTGAAAAGGAAAGTAGTAAATTCAGTGAGCGATAAAATAAAATTCAGGGAATTTTCGTATAATTAAAAAATTGTAAGTTAATGAGCACAGACTCATACATGCAAAAGCCAAGGTTTGCAATAGCTTTGATTGATAAAAGGGTAAAAGTGAGCATCTTGGTCTTGTCTGCGATTGTATAGAGACAAGAACTCCTGACGAAGGACGTTCCAAAGCGAGGTTCGAGTCGCGAGGAGCAAGCGGTCGCGGTAGGTGACGCAAAAATCGTTGGGGGCATTCGCGGCAGTGTGTAGGTTATGATTACACCAATATATAAAACTGAGAAATTCACCGTTCTCGAGTAATTTTAGAAAATAAACCTTGAATTCATTATTGGTAACTCAATGTCATACAAGTTTTACTGCAAAATATGAATAACAATATTTAGAGCTTATTACTGTGTTTATTTGCGTTCATAAATTTAATAATTACCATTCAATATATTGCAATGAAAATGAAAACATAATTTTCCAAAGATTAATTAATTTAAGATTAATAGCCTTTTCTCAAATAAATTATAACGGAAATGATTCTAAATATTGAAAATGGTTCAAATGTGCTACAAAAACGACGATACAAAATATCTTTTTACACTTAACATATTTTGATTATGAAGTCACTGTTAGTAGTTTCAAAGTGGATCATTAAATAAAGTGTAAGAAGAACTAAATAATTATTAAAAAGGTCATATATGAAGACCATTAAATATTTGTACAATTACAATGTGAATATAATATACAGATAGATATACTAAACATAGTGTTGTACAAACCAGCAGTTCCTAGAAAGGGCGATACCAAGTTTTTGTTTTTACCAACTACATTTAAATTGTAACATATTTTTATTTACAATATTGCACCCAGATTTGGGTCATTAATCTTCATATTTCACTAAAATTTACTTTAAGTCAAAATCTGATGAGAGATTGCTGGGGTAGAGAAAGTTAGGTTAGACCTGTTTTAAATAAGAGTCCTTGGGAAACACAGATGCTGTGAAGCAACCAATCATTTTAATTTCATCATATCCCCGACTTAGTCAGAAACAATTATAAAATACAAAATTATAGATACCAATAAAAATAAATAAACATGTATCAAAATGTTTGTACAGAGCATTTCAAAACAATTTTTACAACTTTAAAAGAATTTAGAAATATACTCAGATAACTTACATAATCAGTTGACATGTAAAAGTAACACACATCAAATTTTTCATTCAACAATAATTTTGGTTTGATGTGACTACCATGACAAACATCTCACCTGAAGTCAATTTCTGACCAAACTTGAGCCAGTACATTGTGCGTCACTTTTGCAGCTATGGCATAAATATAATTTCTCAGCTTAGGGAAATCGGCTGGTAAAGCTGGAACATATACTCGATCTTTAATGGAATCCCATAAAAAAAATCAAGAGGATTCAAATCTGGTGTGCGAGGCAACCACGCAAATGGCTCTGCATGACCAATTCACTAACTTGGGAATCGCTTATTAAGGAATATTCCGGAGAAATGGCATACAGGGAAAGTTCTGTCTGAATTGTTTTACAGCAACATCGCAAACCTGATGATTTGTCATATCATACAGAATGTCTCGACACGTGTATGTTATATCATATTTCAATATAATTTTGGTGTCAAGAGGTGTAGGCCTACTTGGTGTATCCTTACTATACTAAGGACAAAAATTGTTTTGAATTGTAATTGCAGAGTTAATTTTGTAAAATCAAAACATGCAGCAAGTACCAGTAAAAGTAGCCTTTTTAACCCTCCAAATGGTAAAGGCCCAAAACCGTACCCATTCTCCGGACAAGTTGGCTATAAAACACATATTTTGCAATTCAACATTTCGCCCACTTAGAATCGTCCTACCGCAATAAAAAAAATACTGTTGGAAAGCTAATATTCCGTAGATACATAATCATGCAAACAACATACCACAAAACGTTATAAATAATATTCCAAAAATTGGTGAAGTTCGCGTATTTTTGTTGCGTAAAATTGTAATTTTCAACTCTGCGTCTTTTCGTAAAACACGAAGCCATTTTCCCGATATCATTACAACCCTATTTTTCTGTCATTTAAATCAACTAAAACACTGTTCTATAGATCACATGTTTCTCTTTCTAACCATAGATTACAAATTATTCTGCGTCTAACAGATCCAGAGATATTCCTAGTTGAGCAGAAAACAAACCTGACAACATGAAATTCAGTTTATATTCAGTGCATTTTAGGAATACACGTATTCGTTTCTCTACGGTTTTAAAATTATTTTTCTTTACACTAAGTTGTAGGGGAAATTCCATTCTATAAGTTGGTACCACTTGATCTTTACTTAGAACTCTTGAAGCCTTTGTTTTCATCTTGGAACATAGGCAAATGTGCAGCGTAAAAACTCTAACAAATGACGTAGCGCAAATTGTTTTGGGGTTAGATATTTGTTATTTTGAAGGTTTGTGTATACAAATTGTATATAAATTGTGTATAAAAGTTACAATATATGTGTTTTTATATCTAAAGCTTATGTTTTTGCGTGATAGTTTAGTTTTTGAACGTTCTTATTTGCGATAACCTAGGCCGAAATGGTAAGTTTAGGCTATATGCAAATTGTCTTATATATAGTGTTTTATATGATTATAAAAGTGAATATGTGTGTTATTCTTTGTAAAGTATATATTGTCTTAGTTAAATCTATAAGTTTTGTCTTTGATCTATCTTCAAATTGGTACTAGTGAGTCTAATTTGTGGAGGTTACAAACCTAACCTCACTTGTAAAAGTTACCTTTTTAGGGAAAATCGGTATTTTTATTTAGAAAATGTAACATATTATTATTTTTTCCCCCTAAATATATTCACAAATATATGACAAATCTCAAGAAATGGTTGAAAAAAATCCTAAAAATCTATTAGTATGTTATTCATTACCATTTCTGTGAAATTTCTGCTCCGTTACTCTTCGATTTTTTGGTATGACCAAAAAACACCAAATGTGATACATCTAACATTTTTTTCACTACACATCTACATTCTATGCACCTTTCTGAACATAATGAGATATAGAACTTTTGTATAAGATAAATATTACTATTTTTTGTGATTTTTTGAAAAAAAAATTATCATTTTACATTTTTTCGTAAACTATTTTTTGTTTTTTTGATAATATAACAAATTTTATTTTTTTCCCCCTAAATATATTCACAAATATATGACAAATCTCAAGAAATGGTTGAAAAAAATCCTAAAAATCTATTAGTATGTTATTCATTACCATTTCTGTGAAATTTCTGCTTCGTTACTCTTCGATTTTTTGGTATTTGACCAAAAAATACCAAATGTGATACATCTAACATTTTTTTTTACTACACACCTACATTCTATGCACCTTTCTGAACATAATGAGATATAGAACTTTTGGATAAGATAAATATTACTATTTTTTGTGATTTTTTGAAAAAAAAAATTATCATTTTACATTTTTTCGTAAACTATTTTTTGTTTTTTTGATAATATAACAAATTTTTTTTTTCCCCCCTAAATATATTCAAAAATATTACACAAAACTTTTGTATATCTTAGAAAAAGGTAGTAAGCTATTGATTTTGGAATATACAGGTTTTTCCTGAAAATTGGTAACTTCGTTTTTGACATGTAACATACTTACTCCAAAACCGTTACAAAAAAAAATTTTCTTTTTACATAGATGGATTCTATGCATCTTTCTGAGAAAAATGATGTCTTATAAGTTAGGTTTTGTGTAAAATTAATATTTTTTATTAATTTTTTAAGAAAATAAAACCTTTAACATCGACCATTTGTAGGGTTAAACTACAACAATTGTGGCATTTCTGGTGATAGTATTTGGCACTACGTAAGTCAAACTTGATGAGTTTTGCTTTAAATTGACACCTCAACTGATTTTGTAAGTTATCTGAATAAATTTCTACATGTTTTGAAAGTTGTAAAATCCTTTTTGAAGAGCCTGTATATACAGAAATCTGTATCTGATCATTCATTATTGGGAAATCGAAAGTTAATTTAAACATTGTATTGAAAATATAAAGAGACATAAATATAGTTTAACTGAAATTTATATACAAAAATAATCTGGTACCTCTATGTGGAGCTCTTCTTCTTTTTTCACTTGAAATATAGAAATCGCAGAAGGTGGAGTTATGTCTTTTTCTATTTTCATGTATGGTACTAAATCAAATGTAACTGGGAATTCCTTTAACAATCATTTACACACGTATTAACAGCCAATCACAATAAAGATATAATAGCAGCTTACCAATCTGAATTTATATACACACTACCGTATTATTATTATTTTTCTTGTAGTTTAAAAGTGAAAAACCTCTAAGAATATAAGAACATAAACTAAAGACTCTTAGCCTCCATATACTCTAATAGCGGGATGGTTGTAAGAGAACAAAAGTTGGGGTCATTTGAGACCTAATAGAGGATGAAAGAGAGGAATTTAATCATAGACTATGTAAAGAACTTCTCCTACAGTTCATCCCTTTTAGAATAGCCGTTGGGTAATGGTCTACACAGTTATTACAGGCACTAGCCCACGATGACATTATAACTGGGGATCATTGTAACTACTTTGATGGGAATGTACAAATTGAAATTGGTGATTCATATTCAAATTACAATAAGGGTGTACACAGGGGGGGGAGAGACAAGCAGCTGCCCTCCCTTCCAAGATGGAAAAATAAAACAATTTTTAATTTAAACAACATTCTTAAAGAAATTAATTACAAAATAGAGACACTAGTACTATCTGTGAGAGGGAGGATTTAAGAACTACTGTTACTCGCTGGCATCATCTTGCTTGCAGGAACAAGAGTTTTCTAAAATAATATTGTCTCATTTAATGACACTATGGGAATATATTTAGTAGCTATATAAGAGCCCACACATTTTTGGTTAGAGTCAGTGGAGTTGTTATTTTCACAGAACTGCTTACCACCTGCCATCCACTTTACAATAACAAATGGATTTTAGAAAGTTTTTTTGACAACTAGTCTACTGTGATATTTATTACATGCTCCCAAACGATGTGGGCTAAACAGATGTTCTCAATAAATCTTACTTGCACATGTTAATTTTGAAAGTACAATTTTATATTAAAGATAGACACAGCATTGACTTTATTATTATTAAAGCTTAAATCTAAATACAAAATTTTAATTCTAATATTTGTCCAAGTTTGGAAAGTCTTCTAACTGTTCATATTGCTTTTTAAGGAAAGTGTGGTTTTTTTAATTGTTATATTTTACTTATAACTTTCTCAGATCATTTTCATTCTCCACTACCATTATTCAAAAACATGTAGCAAGCAGTTCACTCGTCGGATTCAACAAAGAAGTTTTATATTTTTAACAAGTCTGCCTCCTCTCACTCAATTCCAGAATATTCTATGATTCTAACTAATCAGAAAATCTCCTTTTATGGAGATATCACTCCATATGCAAGACACATCTTTGTTCTAGAATGTTCCATTTGCAAAGTATGACGCAATTGTCTGTTCCTTTGTTTAATTATAACGCAGTATGTAAATAATGTCATTTTCATTTATAAAAGCACATTTTATTTAAAAGTTCACTTTTGTATTTATTATTTATTTTATCACTTATGATTTATTTAAATTAACATGTTATTTACAATTAATTACTTATTATTATTACAAATTATTTACTATGATTTATTTATTGGATGGAGATGATCCATGCTTACACCGTGTAGCAAGTCCAAATTTTCAGTCAAGTCAGTTGGTAAATAATATTCATAGCCTAAAGCAATTAAAGATTGGAACTTTCAAGGATACTAGTGATAAAAACGAAAGTGATTATAATGATTAAGTAGTTGAAGATTACCTCTTTCTTAACAGCGAAAAGCTCTAAAGGATCTCTGAGGCCACGGTCTTGTTGGTTCCTGCAATTATTAAAAACGGTTCATTTAACAACACACATATCCCAGTACTGGTTTACTACTGGGTCCAGAAGAAATATTTTCTGACAGACATCATATAGGTTACAAAAAATGTTATTTTATAATTTAAAAGGACAATGTTTAATATTTGCATAAATAACTCTCTGATATCTTAGCACTGCTGTTAGAGCGCTAGTAGAGAGGTGTGGCATTGATATGCCATCTTGTAGAGAATACCCTTTATATTCCAGTTACCATCATTGCATAGACTGGTAAACATCATTCTTCCATTATTGACAGTTATTTTAAAAGTACTGATTCTGTTATTTTGTGCAGCAATTATTTCGTACTTAATTCAGGCTAGGTCCAACAAATTTCGGTAGAGCATATGGGTGTCAAATTTTAGAGCCGCCGGATCAGTATAGAAGAAGAAACCATCTAATAGGCCTCATAGCATTCAAACACCTGAAAACATCTAAGCAATGAGACAGGTAGTTTACCCATCAAGCTGGTATTTTGGGATTGTCTGATCAGAGTACTTGTCTGAAAGAGAATTTTACATACAGACCTTAAGTTTCATCTGTACAAATTGATGGTCATACAACAGCTAAATGAACGTGATTGGGGAAACCATGTTCCTAGTTGCCAAGCAATGTTTTAGTGTACTCTATTGAGTTGTTGAGAGATGAAGCTAATTTTAATTTTATTGGGCTGTGTTAATAAACAAAATTTTCAATTAACAAGATAATTGCCGACAGCTCTATGATCATACTCTGCACTGTAAACATGTCAGCGCGCCGTTGGTGAATTTTTAGTCATAGGGCTGTACTTTTTGAGGAAGATTTGCAAACATAAATTCCGATTGTTATGTCGACATGTTATGCAACTTTCTGGAATGTTCACCCTACTATTAGAAATTAGGGCCATAATTCAGTTAGGAAAACAATCTATGTTCTTTTAAAGAAGTTCAGAATGATAACAACTATTATAACAGAGCTAGATAGCTGACAGCTTGCCTTGCAAGTGAGGTGGACTTCACAAGTTGAGAAGTGTGAAGAAACGAGAGAATCATTCAAGCTGGGAATTCAAATTGAGAAGTGTATATAAACCCTTGTGTGAGAAGAAAAGCGGTCAATCATTCAAGTTGGGAAGTGTATATAAACCCTTGGGTGGGAAGAAACGGGTCAATCATTCAAGTTGGGAAGTGTATATAAACCCTTGTAAAATGTAAGAAATGAGGTCAATCATTCAAGTTGGGAAGTGTATATAAACCCTTGTAATGTAAGAAATGAGGTCAATCATTCTAGTTTGTGAAGTGTATATAAACCCTCAGGTGGGGAGAAACGAGGTTAATCATTCAAGAGTGGACCGCCGGCAGATTTAAAAGATGGCCGGATAGACTTGGCGAGAGAGAGCTTCAAGGGGATATATACCAGACAGCGGAAAAATACACGAAGACATAGTAAAGGTAAGCAAGTATAATTAAAGGAACTTGTAATCATTCAAAAATACCGTAGTCAGGATTGTCTAGAGTCATAATAATTGGAATTATTCTGGATTTAAAATTTAATAATAATAATAAAAGTAAATATTTGATTGGAATACGTACAGTAGAACCTCGGATATATATAACAGTACGGATGTATATACAGTAAATAAAAATGAGCGAGTTACGAAAACAGAAGCGTGTGTTGGTTTCGTTAGAGACGCGGTTAAATGTGTCAAAAGACTTGACAGAGGGGAATCTGTAAAATAGCTTTGTAGTGTTTAATTTTTTCATGTTTGATGTATAATATACATAACATAATATATATAATACATTTATGTACAATAAAATGAGTTGCAATAACATCTTAATTGCATAATTCTTAGCGCTACCTGATTAAATGAGCTATCTTTGAACGAAAACCGATTTTTCACGGGAACCTCGGATTAACCGGCCAAATGGGCAACCGGCCCGGGTGTCAGTCCCGACTAGACCGGTTAAGAGGGGTTCTACTGTAAATCTAAATGTGAAATAAATAATTGTATTAAGAGTAATAAAAGGAGATTTAGTAATTATGAACTATTTTATTGGACAGGAGCTTATTGTAACTAAAGAACCCAGGTGGGAATCAATGGCCAATTCCTACTACTTCCTCTCAGCATATGACGACTTTTTACTCTGGGAGCATCTAAAGGTTGTAGTATTAAAACATAAGGCGAGAACAATTGATGATGATGAAATCTGTTATCTGGTAAGAAATTGTAGCGATACCACAGGAAATGGCCATACAAGTGATGCAAAACTTCTGGGTGAGGTTGCATACTTGGATAGGTAATGGAGGTTGGAACATAGACAATATGATTTCCAAAACAACATAATTATAAAAAGTAAACATTGTTTTTTAGATTTATAACAATATTTTGTTTAACTTCTATGATGTCTGTTTTATTAACTATTCATAATAGGGAGATATTTCTGCTGGACCCTGTATAAAATTATATAGTTAGTTTCCCTTTTACTAATTGCATACAATATAATTACCTTAATTCTGTGGTAAAATCTTTACAATTATTGTCTTTTCTGTAATGATACAACGTGATTTGCTGGACATCCTTAATAGAAGTTGCTCATGTGGCTATTTTAAATATACTCATAAGTGATTGTGAAAATATTAAAGTTTGGTGTTTTTATAAATTCAATAAATTAATATATTTTACATGTATTAAAGCATGAAAAAGCTACCAGTGAGAAGCGAAGCAGTGCTGTAGCATTACAGAATAAGCGATGCAAAAACATAAAACAAACTCATTCAGCCCCAAAACCAAATAAAAATAAAGCAAAATTAATTGTCACCACCAGAAATACCAGTTTGTTAGTTATTGGTAAAAAAAATTAAAAATCGGCCTTGAGACTTATAAAATACTTATCTTCTTAAAATTAGCTTTGCCGATATTGTTCAAATAGTACAATGTTAAGATTAATGACACAAACCTCGTTTGCAAAATTGCAAGTAAAGAAAATAATGGTTCAGGAAAAATTGCCATAAATGAACCTTGACCATGGTCATTAAAAGCTTGATTTTAATTCAATTCAACTTTATTAGTCCTTTTGAAAAATTTACGTATGTATAAGACGAGTCAAAAAATTCAAAAATAAAGTTTAATCATAGACAACTTACGCTGTTATGTGTTTAAAGCACAAACAGACCAAGTTTAGGTTCTTGGTTCATTTTCACTTTTTGACCGTCAACTACCGAAATGACAATTTTGGTGCCGATCAGTTTTAGTTCATTTTTATTTGGTTTTGGGGAAGATTGGGTGGGAAAGTTTAAAAACGTATTGCACCATTTATTTACAATTATGTTTAGTTTATTTTAGACCTGAATAGTACTGTTTTATAAATTGTGGATCAATATCATAATAGGACAGCGTTGTTTATTTATTTCATTTGAATTACATTTTTTGATAACCTTGTTTGAAAATGCATTAGAGTATTTGGATAATTCTTAAAACCGTGTTGGTTTATTACAATTACTTATTATTTTCAATTTCTTTATAAATATACTTTAAATAATATATAACATATGTAGGCCTATATATTGAAACAAGATAGATTACATGTTAAATGATTATTTTAATAAAAAAAAGCTTATAATACTATTGAAAATACCTGAATAGTTATAATAGTGTACACATAATAATAAAAAATGTTTTCAATAAAAGTAAACATGCTGTGTCCCTCCTTAACCAATAAGCTAATCTAAAACCACTTTAGTCTGTAATACTTACCATGCTGGTAAATCCATTAAAGATTCATCTTGTTCTTCAAGAGGCTCTTCTTTTACACGAATAGATTCCATTCTGCATAAAACAAAAAAATTACTTAGTTTATTCAATATATAAAATCTGGATAGACAGTCAACCCAATGTTTGAAAGTATTTATGTGTGCACTCTGAAGAAACTAGGGAGATGGAAACGGGAACAACCAACACAGCAGGGCAGCTATATGTTATCTCAGTTGATGCTACTACCTCCCTTGTTATCTTTAAATAAGAATTATCAACTCTTACACTCCTCTGTGTATCAAAATTATTTACAAAGCAACTAGCTAATCAGTGGTAGTGGGTAATTACGAGGCGGAATTTACTGTAAAAAAAAAGACTGATCAATTGTAAAGAACAAATGGTATTTGTTCATGCAGCATGCAGTCATTTCAACTTGTCCATTGGGCATATAGGCTAATTACCGTAATATAATACCAGTCCATTGTCGTTTCCTATACAAGACAGTGGGTTTATAACCTGTATGAAATTTAAAATCTCATCAGTTGTGATATCAGATCACTGATTAAATTTCTAAACGCAAGAGGCATATTGCACAACCATTATCGTGAGAGAAAAACATTCCTGACCTGAACGATACCGTTGTTAATTTTGAATGGCATGGCATTGTTTAGATAGTACAGTAGAAACCCTCTAATCTGTCACCTTCGGGGCTGAGGGCATGGTCGGAATGCAAAAAAGGTCGGATTATCCGAAAAAAAAGTCAATTACATATTATATAAAGAGATTTTTTTAAAAGTGAAATAAGTGATATATAAACTTTTAAAAGTCTATATAATAAAGTCTATATATAAACTTTGCAAGTACTATAGAAAATCAATAGAAACAACACGAGAGATAACACAGTACTGAAGCGGGATGACAAAGCACTGAAGCGGGAAAGCGATAACAAACCGGAAACAGTTGTGCCAGACGAGCCGTGAGTCATCGACAAGTCGGCAAATCGGCACAATATCGCGAGCTCGAGCACGGTCGGATTAACCAGAGTAACGGACCACCCGAGGGCGGATTAGAAGGGTTCTACTGTAATTCACAATAGACTTGGATTGTGATGGTTGTTCAAGGCCCTATGAAGTCTATTAAAGACATTTAAATTGATTTTCTTTTATGAATAGATTTGCTTGAATTTTTTTCAGTTTGGGTGAACTAGAATGATGCTACTAAATAAATTGTTGGTACGACTCAGCATTGACATACGAAATCTATGTTTTGTGATGGTATGAGGGGAAAAATTGTCTCCCTCTCTATGAAAGTGTCACAAAAAGCATGTGCAGACATTAATCTTTAGCTTTTGTGAGCACTTGTCAACACTTTCAGCACCCACAATTTATGATAACCTGAAGTGTTGATCTCAATTCTGAACAATCGTAACTTTGAAAGTTATAGAAGTTCTAGCCTATGAAAAGATCACTAATCGTAAAGTGATAATTTCATTTCACTTATGCATTCACATGCTTAGGGAAACAATCAGTCCAGATGGTAGGCTTACCACTTCTCTCTTCGGCCTAGAGCCACGAATTCTGCCATGAAAAATTATGAAATCATTAACAATTTACCTTATATGCAAATACAAAAGTTCAGTAGAAAATAAGAAATATAAAAAAAATGAAATCCAGTTCAGATTACGAATCCCTACTTTAATATTTATGACTACATTTATCCCTAATTTAACATTTATCAAGTTAGTGAATGTGTGATCACTTGTTTTATTAGTTCTTGCAAGTTAACTATATATATGATGCATGCCTATTACAGTTGTATGATTATAGGCTTTCATAACCAGACCTATATTTAACCTAACAACAGCTGGATTCCATTGTTTTCAATATGTTATTTGATAGTGAAGAAATGCATTTTGTGACTAGAAAAGTGTCTTCCGAAGAAAAAAAATCTGATTGTTTGAATATAAGGTAAATAGTTAGGGATTTAATTATTTTTTGATTGTATAATTACCATTTTACATAGGATTACTGTTTTTGGATCGGAATTGAGAAAGTTATATGTGATTTAACACTTCTATATTAGATAAATTATTGAAATGGTTCAATAAAATCTTCAAATCAGTAAATATCACATGGCATTTACAACCAACACAATATTTGATTACTGGAACAAGTTAGGTTATGTACAATACATGTAGGTACACAATGAACTGACAGAAGTGTATATAATGTTGTTCACTGTTTTGGCAACCTGACAATTGTATCATGTAATTTGAAATTTTTTTAGATAATTATTGATATCAGCTATGAACTGTTTAAAAAAAGAAGATGATGTTTGATACTGGATTGTTCTTAAAAAGATAGTTTTTTATCGGGAATAAAAGAAAACTTTAATTAAATATTATTAAGACAAAATCATTAATTATTTATGAATAGATATTTCAACTTAATCATACATTTTATTTCTGACTTCAAAGACCTTGAGGAACCATTTAATATCCTACAAAGAACAGAAAAATACTTTACTTGGTGTGAATAATATATGAATATTTTGATAAGACTCAAACCAACTTACGTTGTCGTGGATCAGGAAAAAGATTAATTTACTATCTCCAGTCTTTACAATAACGAAGATTTTTTCTGAATATAAAAATTTAACTGTTCAGACACATCAAATGAATCAGCGAAGAGCGAATACCAAATACCAAACTAACCAAACTCCTTCTGGTCTGGTCAGTGGTCACATGGTAAAATTTGCGTCTTGCGTCTAGATTGTTAGAAACACCGTTACTGAGGGGGAGTAATCTCAGTACTGATCTAGGTATTATTCAATGATTTAGTTAGGGGTCTAACAATAATTTATTGTATCATTTGGTTTTAGATAATTATTAATTAGCTAGTTTTAAGCTAAAATTAAAAACACTTGGAACAAATAAATATTAAGATGATAAAATGGTTGTTCAACGTAATCATACATTCATACTTCTGGCTAACACATACAGTAATATTATTTTCATTTACAATATATATGTAATATTTATCAAAATGTGCTTTATACCACTTTGCAGAGATCTTGTAGAACTGTAATAAATAATAAATACTTTTAGAAATAACCGCCACATATTCAGATTTTAAATGTAGAAATTTGTCCTATTGTTACTTTGTTTTGTTTTTTTAAAGGTTGATAAGACTTGGAGCTTTGAGGTGAGCTATGGTCCTGTGGTGTTATTTGAATACCTGTATTAGTATTTAATATTTATTATTCTTTTGCTTCAAATGTAAGTTTTGTCTACAACAAAAAGGTGCGTTTATTAGCTATATTTATGAAATAAGTCTAACAAAAAAAGCTCGTGCTTTAGCAGTGACGGAAATCATAACTGAACTGTAATGTGCAACTATTTTATAACAAATATATATTGTTGCTGTCCAAGCGATTTTAGTGCAAAATATCGGCAATTCGTCTTCCAAATGCTGTTTTCCTAATCATTTCGATACTCCTTTACACCGCAGATTACTTTATATCTTTTACAATTCATTATTTCTGTCCGAAAACAGCTATTCAAAATGACGATTTTATGCCATTTTGAGGTTATTTTGACAACTATTTTATCAATTTTAAGTAAAAAAAACGTAATTTTAGGTTCTATAGGTTAAGGTCCATTAAGTGAACTACATGTTGAAATAGGTTTGTAAGCTAATTGTTTTTACTTTACATGGTCAAGCAAGGTAGCTCGCTCTCTCTCTTTCTCTCTCTAAATAAGTAGACATCCTCTTACCTAAAGAGATTGCTTCAAACAAAATTCAAATAATAAGAAAGGGGAAGTTTCTTATCAGCGTATAGTAAGGTATAGTATTGACAGGTCAAAAAAGTAGTTTGGGGGAATGATATTTCTCTGCATTGGTAGTGCATTATGCTGTGGGTCAATTTTAATTAAATTTTGTTATATGAGCAAATTTTGTCCATCTCATATTTTGTTTACTTCTTTTTATTTGATAACGCAAAAATGTGGCTTATTTGTTAACGGAGAAAAACACGAAATTGTAATTTTGTAAAAATTGTCTCAAATGATACAGTATAACTATTTTTTTTTACAGTAACTGTTATTATATTAATAATATTATCCAAGTTGGGTCTTCCTCTAGCACGTTACCTTTACTTTAAAATGGTTAACTATTGAATAACAACTCAATTCTTTAAATTACTCTTTACTCTCGGGTCTTACTAAGGTTTGGGCTTTTTAAATGTGCAATTATTATACAATTACTTATGGACATATATCTTAAAATTCACAAATCAGCTTATACTATCAATATTAAAAGTTCTTAAAGTTCAATTTTTTGATATTAATAAAATCTATATATTTACTTAAGTCCAAATGAATGATGTTGAAAGGTGTTTAAATATCTATTCTTGAAGATAATTAAAAAGGTTTGGTACTACCTCAGACTGCTTTCTTAATACTAGCAATAACTCTTGTAGTTTATTATTTATTCTTCTGATATGTTTGTATTATTATATTATTGAACTTTTCTATAAAATCTTTTTTTTAAAATTGCTGAATAACGAAAATAGGTCTTGCCTAAATGGAATTTTTTTTGAACTGCCATTATTTTTTTTAACAACCCGGGCTACAATGCAATACGGCCATCATTGGTATATTTTCCGCAATCGGCTTTGCATATGGCCGTGCACTCAAACATATCAAATATATAAAAAAAAAAGTCCTTTAATAGTCGTTTTAAATGGTATATTTCCGTTATTTATAGTTTGTAGACACATCTGTAGTTAAAATTGTTTTAATTCATACACATTCACTTTTTATATATTTATGTTTTTTATACATCACTGCTTAGATTTCAACGATAGTTCTAACTATCGCCGCCAGCTTGCACTGTTTCACTTTATTGTAATTCGTTGTAAATACAAAAACTAACCTAATTTATCCTATTCTATCAGTTTGTTATTTAAATTAACTAATACACAATATATATTGAATTTGAATTAAAACTAATTATCTAAACATGAAATGAATTACAAAAGAATAGTGAAATGTTCTTACTCAATCATTTTAGGTTATTAAGTAAAGTTACTGTTATTATTGTTTTTGAAATGGTAAGTTTTATTTAAATTAGCTGTAGTTATTATAATATGTGCTTTATAATTATTTATTTAAAATTTCCAAAATCTAGAAGTTAATTAAATTATTAGGCTAGAACGAATTTTGAAGTTATTACATTTAGGCTATAACATGCATCTAAGATCTCACTTTTCTTTTGACCACAAATCCCTCAACCCATCATCAATTCATACTGTTTATTTATTAAAATGTTACAACGACTATAATCAAATTTTACTGAAATGTAGCCCTAAAGTAACCAAACTAAATGTGTTAGTTGCAACCTCTCCGAAAAAAAAAATGTATTTTAGGTTATAAAATGTGTAGGCTAATTTCATAATGTTCTACACATTGTTCAAATTTTGGTGAAACGTGAAGATTAATGACTCAAACCAGTGTTAAAAATTGAAAATAATACATGATTACTGTTAAGAAATAATTTAAAAAAACACGAAAACTAACCTTTGTGACAATTTTGTCATAAGTGAAGTTTAGACATTATTGAAATAAGCAAAACAAGGATTTCCCGGATCACAATAACAAGAAACAGAATTAAGACTGTAATAAATCCAATATGTTTATTATATTACCCTTATGTACATTTCAGTTTCTGAAGATGATGACTATGTCATTGAAATATTGGATTTATTAGTCTTAGTTTTGTTTCTTGTTTTTGTGGTTCCGGGAAGCCTTGTTTTCCTTATGAATATCGTCACATGGCTCCTTGTACATTTAATTATTTAAATCCATGATTGGTTTTCACTTTTTTACTGTATTATTTTCACATTATTAGCAACAAGTAGTTTTGTTTGGTTAGACTGAGAATGGATGTGTGAGAGAGTTTGTGCCATGTTTTCTGCACAGTTTAGTTCTATACCAATAGACCCGAGAAAGTATAGTTTAAAAAAAGAACACAGGCAGACAGTCAGTATTCCAACCTTATAATTTCAGGTCTGTTCATCTGTCAGTTTATAAGTCGCAACCCGTTTACACAACAAGATGATAGAGAGGGGAGAATGATATCTGATAATTTAAATTGGCCTAGTGCCAACATATTAATTTTTTCATCAAATAAACATTCATAATCAGAATAATTTGTAGTTTTATTTGATACCCACGCAGTTATCACAAAACAAATTTTTTTAAGTTGATAGTTTTTTGCCCCTTAACTATCCTAAGGTAATTTTTGCTTTGTCACCGCTATATTTTTTCTATATGTGGGATAATACAAACAATATAAATGCAAAGTTTGACAAATATAGAATTTGTTGTTTTGTCTGTGTAGACGGGTTGCGATTTACAGACAGACCAACTGACACACATTGCGTGAAATTTTAAAGGTCTTTAATTTTACTTATGGCCCCTAAAAAAATAATTTAAAAAGTCCTGAGATACGGCTGAAATGTGCCAATATATCAAATTTGATTAAAATCGGTTCGCATGTTGGGATTGTAGAGCACTACAGACATCATTCTAAAAACCACTTTTTTAGACTCAAGGGGACATCTAAAAAGATTTTTCCACAAAAACTCGATTTCGACTCTTTTGATGCATCATATAACTTCATTACATATGTGTAAGAAAAAATACTTAAAAAATCATCCTTTTTCAATTATTATTTAAATAATTAAGTATTTATACTCATGTTTCTTGTTACAGGGCCCATGCAAATGATTTGGGAAACATTCCTTTATTTTTGATCACTGGTTTCATCTACATACTCACTGATACAGACGTGGTTCCTGCTTTAATGCTCTTCCGCATCTACACTTTGGCTCGTATCTTGCACACTTTTGTCTACGCCATCTACGTCATAAGGCAACCTGCTAGAACACTCTGCTTTGCTGTTGGTGCCATCGTTAATATCATAATGGTTGTGTTCATTTTTATCAATTTTAAATAATATTCTGAATGTTTAAAAACTTTTACAGCAAGCTCTCTGTCGACTAGCTATGCGAGGGTTTAAGATACATTAAAGAGTAATATTTCGCTCAGTTTAATCCGTCCTGATTTTATTGGGAAAATTACAAAAATAATATTTTCCACTCTTTGTAACAGAAATAGTAACAGAAATGAAAGCTGAACAAAAAATGCAATTATTTTGATTAAATAAAAACAGGTACAAATCAAACTCATCATATAGTAATTGAAATAAGACAGATGACTAAATCAATTCTTAACTATCATGTTGTACAATTTGATTTTCGATATAAACTCAATTTTTGACCTGTAATGTGATACTGTATCCCCTGATTTAATTATCATTGATTAATGCATAGCAAATTTAAAGACGTATTCACTTCAAAACCAATGCTATTTCTCTTTTCACTACTTGAACTTACGTAAATTGATATAGGAAAAAGTTTACTTATCATTGTAATTATTACCAGTTCACTTTACATGTGGGGGGGGGGGGAGCAGTTCTATATTGTATGATTCGTAGTTGGACATATGACTTTTTATTTCAGTTCAGTTTTTATTTTTGTTTTTCAGTTAAGAGGTTTGGTTGTTTTCAGAATCTCATATTTAAATAAAATTATAATAAGTGTTGCAAAGTCAATTATATAATAATGCAATCAATTCTCTTCTCTTGGAAGTTAAAATGGTTCTCTGTTACATTAAAAATATTGATTTATATCTTTTAAAAATGAATTCAAATTTGTCTGTAAACACATATATATTCTGGGGAGATGAGTATGGAGAATATTTGGTCCACTAGTTGTACCATGCCCTCCGTTTCTGTAGTAATACGTCTACTATCCACTCTGTCAACACTTCCAGTGTTGACTCGATCAAATCGGTTTATATGTAGACCTTGTATATTGTAAGCTTGGGACATCTTCCAACCAATAAAATATATATAATAAAACAATAAATGATAGTATTAATATTAATAATATATATAGAATAATAATAGAGATAATAAACATTATATAATAATGATAAATAACTGTAAAGTACAATAACTAATGAACAATAACCAAACGAGTACAAACAACTAAATACATATAAAGTTTAAATTTTGAACTGTGCGCGCCGATAAAACATCTGACGCTGTACAAGTCTATTCGTGCAGGAAGTTGAACCCTAGAGAAATTTCCCATGAGCCTCAGCGAGCGTCTTGCCAAGCAAGAAAGGAGAACGAGGTCATCAGTCTTTTTCCGGATCCAGCATCGAGCAGTCACGTCATGGGACGACTGCGGAGACTCAAATTTAGTATACTCATGGCGGAATTCTAATATTTGGGATGTTGAACCAAATATAATCGTTTGGATAAACAGTTTGTGAGTAAAGTGGACAAGTTTGGAACTTAGTAATCATAATACAAAGTGAACTAAAAGAAATAGTAAAAAACTCTATTCTTTGAACCATATATATGTTTGAACCTTGTTTCGTAATGATAGATTTTAGTTTTTATTAATTCTCCTGTGGAGAAAGATGATTAAGTTGTTTTTTTTATTTAATAAAAGGGAGATTTCTTGTTTTTAACATGTCTGGCTAGATTAATTTGTGTTAACCATTGCCACGTTGTAGGAGTAACTGCTAGTACGATTGAGAGTGTAACCCTGTCCCTCAGGTAAATTAGAATTGTAATTTTAAAGACGAATTTATAAGAACACAGACTTATAAATATATGAATAGTTTGATTTTTTATTTAAAGTAATTGGATTAAATTCACAAATTAACTTAACCCCCTTACAAAATGGCGCCCGATTTAACTTCTCTTCCGAAAAAGCGGTTATGATTATAGCGTGGTACATGGTTATACGCAGTTTTAAAAGTAAAATTAATATAAATTCATATAAAGGAATAATTGAAGATTAGAAATAAATAATAATTGAGAGTTTATAATAGAATAAATTTAAGATGGAGATGGATAAAGATAATTTAGATGAATCCGGTTTAGGTACAAGCTTTTCAGAATCTGGAAGCATGGCGGAAACAAATACGTTAGAACAGGTTAGGTCTCCTAGTGACGAAGCTAAGTCTACATCCTTCGATGATTTGGTGAAATACTTAAATAATAAATTTGATAAGTTTGATAATAAATTTGAAAAAATTAAGATAGATAGTGATCATAAGTTTGAAAAATCCAAAAATAATTTTAAGGAAATGAATAATAAGTTTGATAATAAATTTGAAACAATGAAGGTAGATATGAATAATCAATCTGAGAAATGTGAGATTAATTTTAAACAATTAAAAGAAGAAATAAATTTGAATAAGGTAGAAATAAATGATAGATTAGAAAACTTTGATAGTAAATTTGAACAGACGAAGGAAGAGAATAAATTAGCTTTAGAAACACTTAACAATAAGTTTGACACTCAAAATGCTAAACTTGAAAAAGATAAAATAGAATTTAGAGAAGAGTTTAATGGTAAATTTGATAATTTGTTAATATAATGGTAAAAAGACCTTCATTTCTATTATTTTCTTTTGGTTCCAAAAAGTTTCTCATAGTCTCAAAAAGAGTTCAGCACTTATCGGATAGTTGATAATACTTCGATAATTTATATTAAAATCATGCAATATACCAACGGGTATTACACAACACTGTATAGGAATGGAAATTTTTCTAACCGGGACACCTCACCCTAAGAGCCTTAAAGGTTAATCTTCATATTTTACCAAAACTTGAATGAAATCGGTAGAGTCAATATTGAGAAATATGGCTATTATAACATGTCCATGGCTGATTTTTACTAATAATTCAAAAATCTGTATATTTTGAGAGATGGAGAACAATATGTTTTGTGTGAGTCTTTAGATGCTACACTTAGGAGGCAAACAATTTTTTTTTTTTAATCTGTAGAAGAATAGTAATTTTGTGTTTTTTACAACAAGAACCCTAAATTTTGTATTATGAAAAAAATGAGGGGGGGGAATTACCCAATATATGCCCACATAACAATTTTATTGAATTCAATAAAAATGATTGGAAGGGTAAACATGTGTGTAAAGCACTGCAGTTGACAGACCAATAATAACTTTTTTTGACAAATGAAAGACAAAAAAACAATTATGATAGCACATTATGTCTCTATTAAAGACAGGTATGCATTAAACTCTCTTAAAAATAAAAGTACAGAAGCATATGAAATTATAATTACCTCCTGGTCATATTAGAAATGGTTTTTAAATCGTTAATTACATGGTCACCAACGATGACATAAGATACAGTCTCCGATAGATCATTGATTATTGTAACACCTGATGAATTTAATAAATATCAGGTGCTACAATAATGAAAGAACTATCGGAGAACTTCAACGTACAACTTCTTGTGCAGTGAAGCCACTTAGGAATATCTGTAACAATAACTTCAGTTTAAAAGTACAAGTATGACAGTTACTTGCCAGACTTTGATTATACTGTCTAATGTGGTGGTAGGCTGAACCGAATAGACGGCGCATGAATCACTTCCAGTATAATCAAAACCCATGATTTGTAAAACCTAAACACTAGATTCATAGCATATTTAAACTTGTATTTATAAATTTTGAACTAAGAATTAATATTAATTTGACCTAACTATGGAAGGAAAGTTAAATAAAATGAGGTTACAAAACCTTAACATTTATTTTAAAATGTTTCAAAAATTCTACTACATAAATTGGGCAAGATTTTCAAATAACAGTGAATTACTGTACAACATAGATGAAAATTAGCACTGTTGAATAAATTTCAACCTATTTTCTTTTTCTTTTATATATATATAATTCAATTAGAATGACTAACATCACTAATCATTAATATGGTTTAATCGAACCTTTCCCATCATTTGGGTATATAAAAACATTTAACAATGCTAATTTTGCTCTATATGGAATCTCTAACATTCTTTAAATATATTTTGTTCAAATGATGGTAAATATCTGATTAAATCACATTAGAATGATACTGTTCATAATGAAAAAAAATTACATCAACAAGAATAAACACATGCAGTAACCTACGAAACTAGCGATTGAAACAGAATTTCATTATCGTCTGATTTTCTCATAGATGTTATTACTTGGGATGTACAAACTATGCAGAATATGTGTTCTAATTAATATTCTTTACATCAAGCCTGGGCAAAATATTCCCAAGTTTACTGTAATTATAGCATGAAGCATCTGACCTATTTGTGGCATAAATGTAAATATATTAATATATTGAACATTTGAGATTATAGCCTATTGGATGATTGGAGATGAGCGAATAAAGCAAAATTATATTTATGTTAGGAAGTAAATTTAGTGTCATTTTACTTTCTCATGTCCATGGTATAAAGGAAGTTTATAAATGTATACAATTAAAATTATAATATCTCTTATGAAGAATTAAAGTTGTTTTTTTTGGAATGGTGTCATTTATTTGTATTTAGCTATACAATTAATTTCAACCCAATCTATCATTCTAACCCATAATGTTTGATGAAAATCTACTGTAAGTATCAGATACAACGTACCACTCCAAATTTAGTGGAAAGACATAGGTTACAAATTACAAGTTGTCTGCAAACTATAGAAAGCACTAAATGAGCTGTTATTGAGTATAATCAAATCCAAATGGATCTTTTACGGTAGTAATATGCGAGCCCTTGAAATTTCAAGCCGAGCCTACCAAGAGAGACAGTAAAATGCATGTGAATGGAAAGATCTAAAGACCTGAAAATAAATAATACTAACACCAGTTCAAGGCCAACTGCCTCATTTCTACTAGGCTTATGTGAACAAAAGAACATATTGACTGTTGATCAAAAGACTGTTTTATGTTGTGCTAGTATATGACTAGCAAAAAGGAACAAATGTTGATAATTAAGAAAAGTAAAAGTTTGCAATGCTTTACAGGTGTAAAACATTACTTGTGGAATATCACTCAATTTCAAACGCCTGGATGAAGTTCAATTTTCAATGTTGGGCTAATTAAATGGCACAAAGGACTGGACTGGAAAATTGTACTTTTGGTAGACAATTGGACTGTGCATAAACTGGATGCGTAATTAAAAACATCAAGGTCGAATTCTTTCCACCAAATACGATGTCTATAATTCAACCTTGTAACCAAGGGATAATAAGGACTCTAAAACGCATAATACTGTTGGAAAATGCATTCTAAATTTCTAGAAAACATGAAAGACAAACAAATAATGACTACGAATGAATTGATAAAGATAACATCAATTTTGGATAATTTACACTTCATAACTATGGTTTGGAATAATTTGTCTGCTAATACAATAAAAAACAATTTTTAAAAAAAGTGGATTTTTAATGAAAACCGAAACAGTGATTTTCAAAAATTAGTGAGTGTAATAAAAACACCTTTAAAGTTTGGTATGTACAATTTTCTATTGGAAAGAGTACCTTACAATTATTATGTTATCTTTATTATGGTTTTTGTTTTTATACAGTACTATATTGTATTTTAGAACTTGATTGATCTAAACACAAAATCATATGTAAATTAAGTATATAATTTTGTTTAAAATTACTACCTACTATTATCACAACTTACCTTGCAGCCATCAACAAAACGTCCTGCTCGTTTTGCTTTTCTTAGATTAAGAGTTTTTAATATTTTTTTATACTTGCTTCCTGAAATTCAAGAACAAGAGTTTTACTATCAATACAATTTTACAAAAGCTTAATAAAAAAGTAAAGAATATCTTCATTTATCTAGTCTGTACAGGTGGAGGATATGTAACAAAGATATATCAAATAAATGATTGGTCTATTCCTACCCCCCACCCTCACATAGCAACATCCCTGAACATACCATTTTGAGCGTCCTACTCTGTTCCCAGCCAGCAAGATGATTAGACCATGTTTTAATTTCAATCTAGTGTAATTATTTCTATACCCCAGTTTTTTAGTTAGTATGTTGTGAGTACAAAATGTACCCTCAATATATTACAGTTCAGTTCATTTGACCTGATAAAGTTCATTATCTTTACAACTTGTTTCATAACAGAGCTGAAATCTTCACCAAATTTAATAGCTAAGCTTTCTTGATGCATGATACAATGGAAACTCAATAAATTATCATTGCCCAAATGTTTTTCAACAACTGAACAAACCCCACATTTCTCCCTATCATGTTGCCCTCGAACAACCGCCAACCCTGGCCGTCGGGGAGGGGGTGTCTCTGACTCATCACGACTGCGACACGGCATTGGCTCTGCTCTGACACAACGGATTTTCATTACACTTAATTAGGAAATATAATATATGTTTATAAAGTATTTTGTAATTTTTTCATAAATTATTATATTTTGTTTTAATTCCTAACAGTCCGAGGGCCGCAAAAAATCGTGAGGATGCCTGTGTTAGAAGATGGTCTCAGTCTCGGCCCCACCCCCTTCTCTCTTTCCTCCACGTTCTTTAAGGTTTGTCGTTATGAGTCATCTCGGTCTTTCACGAAGCTGCTAGCAAGTTGCAACATTTTTTCAATTTCAAATACTGTAGTCCCAAAACACAATAACGTGACTCAAAACTTCTTTTATTTTCTTGTGATAATTTCGTTCTATGGTAATTTTAAAATGTACAGATTTTTAAGGTTTGACAACGAAATTCACGGCTTCACGGTTAAGTGGGCACCCTGTTACAGTAGTTAATTAAATTAATAGCTATGCCCAGACAATTATTAAGAGCATACATAACAGATTCTCCATCACCGTTTGACTAATGATATGACATCGTCTGCACTCTACACGACACGCACGACCGAGTTACTTTATAAAATTATCAACACCAAACGTCATAGTTTGTGATGAAATACTAGTCTCCCTTTTCCCTAAAAGGATGAAAGTCAACAATTAAAAAGGCACACAGATTATGTTTTAAATATGGATAAAACTAAACCATTAACTCAAATTAAAGTTTGAATTCCATTTTGTTAGCCCACGGATTAGTCAAATTAAAGGTTCGTTTCTTATTTTGGTTTTTAAACTTATGGTTATTTTTTCTAGCCGACTCTCAGTTATCAAAATAACAATTTCATATGTTTTGACCCATATTGATTGATTGTCAACATGACGTACAACGAGTCGTTAATAAAAATATCTAAGTTTTAAAATACACTTTTTTTAACTCAGCAACAAAATAATACGTCTGGCTACATTTATTTCCTATCATAATATGTCTGTATTGTATACATAATAATAAGATTAATAACTTCTCTCAATGAACTTACCTTAGACGATCTTCATAAACTAAGAAGTCGACGAACAACTTAAAAACTTGTCACAAATTAAAGACCCACAACTTCTTCATAAACCTGCATACAACTCACCTCACTATCACAGCGCTATTTTTACTTCTAGTTCCGATTGCCGTCACACATTGGTCACACAATAGAGATGTTGACAGTCGACACCCCTCAATTCGTTGCCATGGTTACGCCACGTGCGCTGTCGACTTTCTCCTTTACTCAGAAACACGGCGCTTGCTCGCTATGAATATGAATAACGGCCAGGTTAGCGATTTGTAAGAAAATAATAAAATTTGATATTTCCCGACTTTTGGGCAATTTCTATGACAATTCCCGTTATTTCAAGACATTTATTTATTTATATACTAATTCCCGACTTTCCAGACTGCTAGACACCCTGTAGATGTCAAAAAATGATGTTAACATTTTTCAGAAAAACCTGTATCGTCCATATCAATAGCTTACCACCTTTTTCCAAGATATACAAAAGTTTTGTATAATATTTGTGAATATATTTAAGAAAAAAAAAATTAATTTGTTACATTTTCAACAAAAATTGGTTTATGAAAAAAGGGAAATTGTTAGGCTTATTTTCAAAAATTCACCAAAAATAGTAATATTTATGGAAAACACAACGTCTATATATCATTATATTCAGAAAGGTGCATAGAATTTAGCTGTGTAGTGAAAAAAAAAAATGTTAGTGGTAAACAATTTGGAGTTATTATGTGGTAAACCCTTAGAGATTTCAAAGTCATTTTTTCATGGTTTACTCTCTATTAAATTCTGCATCTATTAATGTGCATATCATTGGTATTGTTAAATGTTGAAATTTTTACAAAAAATTAGATAAAAATGAAAAAAATATTAAAAATTTTGAAATTTCAATAGCACCACTCGACTCCAAATTTAATTCTGCTTCTATTAAGCTATAAAAATAATCACAAATCAAAAACTCAATTTTTCGCCTAAAAAAACAGCAAGGGGGGTACCTTACCATTTTGCAAAGTTTGAAAATTGGCTGTTTTCTCGAATTAATTACTCAGAAACTATAAGAGATATTTTCGAATTGAAAACACCACAGTAAAAATTGAACTTTCTTCTTTCCTCATGTAACATTTCGTATCATTACGATGTATAGTTAGGGAGCTACAGGGGGGCCAGTAATTAGGGGGGGGAAATTACCCAATATATGCCCACATAACAATTTTATTGAATTCAATAAAAATGATTGGAAGGGTAAACATGTGTGTAAAGCACTGCAGTTGACAGACCAATAATAACTTTTTTTGACAAATGAAAGACAAAAAAACAATTATGATAGCACATTATGTCTCTATTAAAGACAGGTATGCATTAAACTCTCTTAAAAATAAAAGTACAGAAGCATATGAAATTATAATTACCTCCTGGTCATATTAGAAATGGTTTTTACATCGTTAATATCATGGTCACCAACGATGACATAAGATACAGTCTCCGATAGTTCATAGCTTATAGTAGCACTTTAATAAATATGAGGTGCTACTATCTGCTATGAACTATCGGAGAACTTCAACGTACAACTTCTTGTGCAGTGAAGCCACTTAGGAATATCTGTAACAATAACTTCAGTTTAAAAGTACAAGTATGACAGTTACTTGCCAGACTTTGATTATACTGTCTAATGTGGTGGTAGGCTGAACCGAATAGACGGCGCATGAATCACTTCCAGTATAATCAAAACCCATGATTTGTAAAACCTAAACACTAGATTCATAGCATATTTAAACTTGTATTTATAAATTTTGAACTAAGAATTAATATTAATTTGACCTAACTATGGAAGGAAAGTTAAATAAAATGAGGTTACAAAACCTTAACATTTATTTTAAAATGTTTCAAAAATTCTACTACATATTGGGCAAGATTTTCAAATAACAGTGAATTACTGTTGAAAAAAAAATGTTAGTGGTAAACAATTTGGAGTTATGTGGTAAACCCTTAGAGATTTCAAAGTCATTTTTTCATGGTTTCCTCTCTATTAAATTCTGCATCTATTAATGTGCATATCATTGGTATTGTTAAATGTTGAAATTTTTACAAAAAATTAGATAAAAATGAAAAAAATATTAAAAATTTTGAAATTTCAATAGCACCACTCGACTCCAAATTTAATTCTGCTTCTATTAAGCTATAAAAATAATCACAAATCAAAAACTCAATTTTTCGCCTAAAAAAACAGCAAGTTTTGCAAATTTTGCAAAGTTTGAAAATTGGCTGTTTTCTCGAATTAATTACTCAGAAACTATAAGAGATATTTTCGAATTGAAAACACCACAGTAAAAATTGAACTTTCTTCTTTCCTCATGTAACATTTCGTATCATTACGATGTATAGTTAGGGAGCTACAGGCGTTTTAAAAAGGTATTGCAAGTGGCGAAACGTGAAATGTTAAAATCAGGTATTTTTATTGACATATAAATTGCAATAACTCTTAAACCATTTGAGATGTCAAAGTGATTTTTTCAGGGTTTATTCTCCTTTCAATTCTGCATCTTTAGAGCCCAGGCTAAACATTATTTTTTGCTCTTATGATTATTGAAAAGTCCCAGTAAGTAGTTCCAATACTGTACTCGAACAGAACGCTTTAAATTAGCCACGTAAAATAGTTAAAAACCTTATCAAGTTGTTTTAGAGTTGATGTCTGTTGGATGAGTGGATTTTATAGCCATAAGAAGTGACAAGGTGTGGAAAATAAGCTGCAAACAGACTGTAGGCCTCCTACTTTGAATTACTTTTCATGATACTCGTAACATATAAAGAATTGTATTACGCCTTGGCTTAATTTCATGCAAAAGAGGGAACCAAGAATAGGTCGACCCCGAGAAACCTGGAAGAGGACCATTATTAAAGAAGCAAAAGAGGTTAATAAGACTTGGGGAGAAGTGAAGGCACTTGCTGGAGACAGGGACAGATGGAGAGCTCTTCTGGACGCCCTATGCTCCAATAGGAGATAAAAGGAAATAAGAAGAAGAAGAAGAAGAAGAAGAGGGAACCAAGAATGTCTTTGATTCAATACAAAACACAAAAAATTAACAGATATTTAGTGAGGCCCCTTTAACAATGAGAGTGAAAGTCAAGGCTGGGATCTACCTGAATGGAAAATACCTCTATAAATATGTCGCTAATCATTTCATTATTTGATTTATTTTTAAATAATATATCATTCACAAAATACCAAAAGCGATAAGAAAGAGTCTTATAAGTTAAATCTCTGTTTAGATATTTCGCAATGGTCGTGATAGGGAGTTTTAGAAAGAATATGAATTTGGTCGGTTAAAATAAAACAACCACTACACGAAAAACATAAATATAAATCAAATATTCATAATCAGTTTTGAAGTGGAGAGGGATCTAATTTGTAATGGAGGGTAGGAAGTAAATTAAATGGCGGGAATGCAAATATTACTAATGGGAAAGTCCAATTTTGAATTATAATTAAAGGTTGATTTTTGTGGACTGAAAAATTATTAAATAAAGTAAACTGCACCGTAACCGATTTAAAATAGCGTAACAGTAAATTAGTGCCGATAATAATCGTAAATTGTTTAGAACTTTTTTTAATAATTAGGGTTAGCCTAGAATATAGAAATTTCTTCTTTTTTTTTTTTTCAATAGCTGTGAAGTACTAGGCTTATGTTAATAAAAAGGTGTGTAATCAAAGTAATACAAAAAGAAGAGTCTTATTGGACCGATAGTTCCAGGGGATGTTGCTCATAGAAACGTCTTTATTGTTAATCAGCTGATTCGTTTCTATTTATAACAAATCAGCTGATATGATTTTTAGGCTAGTTTTAATAGAGAAAAAAATTAATAACTATTAAATTATTATTATTTTTTTTAAATACTAGGACTATTACAATATTAATAAACTAAATATTTAACACAATTTTGTGAATAGAAATAATTATTTTTGAAAAATTGAATTGTATCGATTATCCTCAGTTTTCGTAGATTATATTATTATATTTTTTGGGTGGTTAAAGAGTAATAATTCAATAAATACACGATTAACATTTTATTTTAATAGGATACCAAATTTTAATTAGATCTATGTTGTAAATACTCATTAGAAAAAATCAAATCAACAAATCTAGCCTAAAATAACCTTATCTATTATTTTAAATAAGAACAGCATGTGAGTAATAGATCATATTTCGACTTACCCATTTAATTGTAAAATCAAATAAAAGAAAAGATTTAGGTCTGCACAATATTAAAGAATACTTATATAATAATAGTTTTAAAAGATTTAGTTATTGGGTGAAATGGGGGGGGGGGGTCTTAATAATTGAGAAAAATGTCCTGAAATTGGGTTGAAAGCAGGAAAACAAATATTAATTTGGTCGAATTTGAGAGTTAATAGTGCTGTTCATATCTAATATGAGGTATTTTAACCCTTTCAGACCCAGTGTTTACTAACAACATGTTAGTAGTTACTAGTTTAGTCCATAGGTTGTGCCACTATGTTGATTTTAGATCACTATTAGGCTAAAAGCTATCAGCTGTTTGAGTTTACATACATGTGATCTGTGCTATTGTGTTTGATATTAGTTTGTTTCTTTTATTTCCATTTTTTATTTTATATATTTTATGAAATATGAAATATGCTTTATAAAGGTTTATTATACTTATTTTGATACAGTTTAAAGAATATAATTTATAATTTTTAGTTACACATTAGTGCAAAGTGTGTGTTGTTTACCAACAACATTGGGCCTATAAGGGTATTATTGAAATGAAAGATTGAGGTTATGTGAAGTTTGAAATTTTGGACAGTTTTGTTGGAAAAAAAAGGTTACCTTTAATTCTATTAATCAAATTAAAATGTTTTATGAAGATATAAACCCAGAAGATATATTTATATTGATATACCAGGTGATGATATTTCTGAAATTGATGATAACCTCACCGAAATCGATGAGAATGAGTTTGAAAATTTGTGTAATAAATTTATTTCCATCTGACGTAGTTCAAGAATTAGATGAAAACTCTCCATGTGAATCAATTGAACACAACACTTCAGGTAATAAAGATAATTCAATATTTTTACTGAATGATACAAAATGATCTTCCTATTACTATTAATTGACACCGATACCTCAAAAACTAAATTACCAATAAATGACGTACCAGTATCTACTAATACTTAATCTAGGCCTAATAAAAAACAAAACAAAACAGATTATAAATTTTTTTAAATTAATTTTGAGCCCCCAGAAATTACATGGAAATCAGATATTGGACTCCCTGCAGATGAATTACACTGCCCTGGTAAGCCAAAGACAGTAGGTAACTAACAAAATTATGGATTTTGAGGTTAGAGCTGATTTTAATGTTTCAGACCACGCGGAATCCAAAAAACCGTTTTTGAAATATAAACATTAAAATCATAGTAACTACACTAAAAACCCTGTTTTCCTAAACCAAAAAACAGTATCTGCGTGTTCTAAGCCAAATAACAGTATCTACAGTGAAGTTACTGTTTTTTGGCTTGGGATATATAGCTACCAATGCGTACTTACTGTTAATAGCAACTAATAACAGTTAGTTCTAAGAATGTAAGCTTTATAAAAGATTTGTTATAGTATGATTAACATGATAATAGTATTAAATGTGTTATCACTAACGCCGGTTTAAATAAAGGAAAAAAGCATTTTTGGAAACAGCTGATAGGTTTGGAGGGAATGATGACATGATTGACATGTTAGTTGTTTTCTATATTTTGTTTGCATAGGCAATGTGAATAATGTAAGCTAATATAACACTTTCAATTAAGTGTTAATCATTTAAAATCTAATATGGGTTATACATGTAGTGTATGTAACAAATCTTTTACTAGATGTGCGTATATAATACACACAACGGAAAAGAAATGCTCCGCAAACCTACAACAACGTCAAACCTCCAACCAAGTTTCATTAAACAGTTTATCCCCAGATCACAATGTGCAACCTCAATCAACATCGAAATTGGTGAAAATACAAGTAAGTAATTAATATTATTTTATTATATCTATGGAATAGGCTATTGTATTTAGTAGGCTACTTATACAAAAAGACTAGAAATAGGCCTGGTAAATATCACATTGAAAGATAGGGATATCATTTATTTCTCCTCTAAAACATCGTGAGTTATTAAAAGTATGTCTTAACTGTTATTTTAAAAACAATGGAAATCGTCATTATAAAAAATGGGTAGGTGTCGTATCTGACAATATGTTACAATAAAGGTACTCGTTAAGTCTTAAATGCAGGTTAAATTTTGCCAAATGCATAAAGCATATGTAAACGATTGTTGTAAGTCTCAAGTTTTTTAAGGATCCAATGCATTGACAATTTTTTTAAAAAATACCTATTTGTCGTAGATGGTGTTTCCGGTTACCTCTGAAGTGTGAGTTAGTAAGTTATTCTGAATAAAGATGATATAAGTTCAATTAAAAACAGGATTTTGTTCGGTCTGTGATTCGTCATTTGTCCAATTTAACATGTGTTTAGGCTATTCCGAATAAAATTACATTTTTAGATACTGTAAGTTTTTATTCAAAATTTTAATGTAAAGACAATGTTGGTGTCTTTACAAAGTCAGACTCAAATATTTGTACTTATAGACAATTTCTATTATTTCACCTTCATAAAACCAAGGATCTCCCCCCCCCCCATTGAAAAATCATAATTTTAGATTTGTCCAAATTTCTTTTTTAAGTTCCAAGTGTCACAATACCTTTCTAAATTGTTGATCATATATTTGCAATTATACCAGAGCAGGGGCCAGCAACACAATGTCATCGGCATATAACAGTACTCCGACCCTCAGCGACCTGGTTCATATAGTGTATAAGGTTAGGTTAGGTTTGGTTAGGTTAGGTTAATTAGGTTAGGTGAGGTTAGGTTAGGTTAGTTTAGTTAGGTTAGGTTAGTTAGGTTAAGTGAGGTTAGGTTAGGGTAATGTTAGGTTAGGTTATGTTAGGTTAGGTTAATGTTAGTTAGGTTAGGTTAATGTTAGGTTAGGTTAGGTTAGGTTAATGTTAGGTTAGGTTAGTTAGATTACATTAATGTTAGTTAGGTAAGTTATGTTAGGTGAGGTTAGGTTAGGTTAGGTTAAGTGAGGTTAGGTTAGGTTAGGTTGGGTTATGTTGGGTTAGGTTATGTTGGGTTAGGTTATGTTAGGTTAGGTTAATGTTAAAAACGAGGGATCCTAGGGTGGTTCTACCCCTTTCATCATGCAGTCATGGGTTAGAGCAACTTTCTATCCGACCCTGACCCTAAAAGAGGTTAGGTTAGGTTAGGTCAGGTCAGGTTAGGTTAGGTTAGGTTAATGTTAAAAACGAGGGATCCTAGGGTGGTTCTACCCATTTCATCATGCAGTCATGGGTTTGAGCAACTTTCTATCCGACCCTGACCCTAAAAGAGCATGGTTAGGTTAGGTTAGGTTAGGTTAGGTTAATGTTAGGTCAGGTTAGGTTAGGTTAATGTTAGTTAGGTTAGGTTAGGGTAATGTTAAAAACGAGGGATCCTAGGGTGGTTCTACCTCTTTCATCATGCAGTTATGGGTTAGAGCAACCTTCTATCCGATCCTGACCCTAAAAGAGCATTAGAGGGTCACGTTCTTGTATGTTCTTTTCTTTCTTTATTTTAGGGCGGTGATAACCGAGATATTTTATGCATTTAAACAATAAGACAAAATAAGATGTCGTAAATAACGTTTTACTCAAACAAATTTACCAGGATAACATTAAGTTTCGATGTTAAGAATAAAATATAATCTTCAACATTTGAAGTAAAAACAAATTCATTCAAAAAAAAATTAGAGATAGTATATTTTTGTTGGGTCTATTTGCAAAGAAACTTATTATAAATTTCATAATGTTACTGTTGAACAGTTTCGGTTGAGCCTACGTGAGGTAATAAATCTTTAATGTCTGTTTTTAATTTCAAAAGCAGAATTCCGAGAATTCATCTTGAATGGTTAACACCTTTTGTAGATCGAAATCAACGAGTGCAGTTTGTGTTAACTTGTCAACAAGATTATCAAAATCCCTGATATTGGTTTGAATGGACGAATAATAGTGTTTTTTTTTATTTATTATCTTTATTTTCTTCTTTTTCTTATAAAGGAACGATGATCGAGACTTTACGCATATAAACATCTACAACAAAAATTGTCTTAGAAACTAGAAATGCTCGTTTGTACTTTGGGAACGAGTTACAACGATACTTTTCATCATGATGCAAAAAAAAAAAAAACACAATAGGTTTTTAGATTTTTTTAGGGTTATAACCAACAGACTGGCGTTTTAGAAATGCAAGAGTTTGGGAAATTAGAAACATGTGTGATTTTTTAATTTTTAAACAACGCTTAAATCAATTCCATATAGTTTCAGGTAACTTAACAATAAAACTTCGTCTCTTGTTTTAGAAACATTTTCAACTCTGTAACATTTAGAAAACTTATTATATTCATCTTAATGTCTATCATGAGATTGTTTATAATGATGGATTGTGTATAATGATGGATTGTGTATAATGATGGATTGTGTATAATGATGGATTGTTTATAATGATGGATTGTGTATAATGATGGATTGTGTATAATGATGGATAGTTTATAATGATGGATTGTGTATAATGATGGATTGTGTATAATGATGGATTGTTTATAATGATGGATTGTGTATAATGATGGATTTTGTATAATGATGGATAGTTTATAATGATGGATTGTGTATAATGATGGATTGTGTATAATGATGGATTGTGTATAATGATGGATTGTGTATAATGATGGATTGTGTATAATGATGGATAGTTTATAATGATGGATTGTGTATAATGATGGATTGTGTATAATGATGGATTGTTTATAATGATGGATTGTGTATAATGATGGATTGTGTATAATGATGGATTGTTTATAATGATGGATTGTTTATAATGATGGATTGTGTATAATGATGGATTGTGTATAATGATGGATTGTGTATAATGATGGATTGTGTATAATGATGGATTGTGTATAATGATGGATTGTTTATAATGATGGATTGTTTATAATGATGGATTGTGTATAATGATGGATTGTGTATAATGATGGATTGTGTATAATGATGGATTGTGTATAATGATGGATTGTTTATAATGATGGATTGTGTATAATGATGGATTGTGTATAATGATGGATTGTTTATAATGATGGATTGTTTATAATGATGGATTGTGTATAATGATGGATTGTGTATAATGATGGATTGTGTATAATGATGGATTGTGTATAATGATGGATTGTGTATAATGATGGATTGTTTATAATGATGGATTGTTTATAATGATGGATTGTGTATAATGATGGATTGTGTATAATGATGGATTGTGTATAATGATGGATTGTGAATAATGATGGATTGTGTATAATGATGGATTGTGTATAATGATGGATTGTTTATAATGATGGATTGTTTATAATGATGGATTGTGTATAATGATGGATTGTGTATAATGATGGATTGTGTATAATGATGAATTGTGTATAATGATGGATTGTGTATAATGATGGATTGTTTATAATGATGGATTGTTTATAATGATGGATTGTGTATAATGATGGATTGTGTATAATGATAGATTGTGTATAATGATGGATTGTGTATAATGATGGATTGTTTATAATGATGGATTGTGTATAATGATGGATTGTTTATAATGATGGATTGTGTATAATGATGGATTGTTTATAATGATGGATTGTTTATAATGATGGATTGTGTATAATGATGGATTGTGTATAATGATGGATTGTGTATAATGATGGATTGTTTATAATGATGGATTGTGTATAATGATGGATTGTGTATAATGATGGATAGTTTATAATGATGGATTGTGTATAATGATGGATTGTGTATAATTATAGATTGTTTATAATGATGGATTGTGTATAATGATGGATTGTTTATAATGATGGATTGTGTATAATGATGGATTGTGTATAATGATGGATAGTTTATAATGATGGATTGTGTATAATGATGGATAGTTTATAATGATGGATTGTGTATAATGATGGATAGTTTATAATGATGGATAGTTTATAATGATGGATCGTTTATAATGATGGATCGTTTATAATGATGGATCGTTTATAATAGTGGATTAGTTGTGATGTATTGTTTATAACTATAAAACTATTGTCCTAACTAGAAAGGACTTTTTTTTAAATATTTGAATATTATAGCTGAAGATGGCGAAATCGTCTTAGAAACGTTTTTGAGCCAATTTCTTAGTTAAGATGAATTAATTTTTAAACATATCACAAGTGAAGCTCAGTATTTATTTATTTCGCTTTGGGTACTGTTTCTTGAGTTTTTTTTTTAAATCAAAAAAAAAGAAATTATAATTTAAAGTTGTATCTTAAAACCCAAAATAGAGGTGGTCAGTTTGTTACCAGGCGATTTAGAATTAAGAATTATTGGAACCCATTGGTAACATGTTTAAAAAAAAAAAGAAACAATTTCCAAACAGTGCTGAAATTTATTAAGCCGTAAAAAAAATTGACCATTCACAAATAAATATCAGCCAACAATTAACCAATTAACAAAATACTGATTTATAAACAAGTTTCTAAAAAATTAATTGCATGTCCTTAATAAAGTTACAATTACTTGATCTTTAAATTTATTTTAAGGTAATATAAATTTGTAAAAAAAAGAAATTAATTATTGACAATAAATTTAACTTGAAAGTGTATATTAATGGTAACAAATTTGCATTATCAAATCGCTTATAATTTATTACAATTTATACTATTAAATTTCTTAAAACTAAGTTGATCAACTAAATATATATTTTAAAAAAAGATTAGTTTATTATATAAAAGGAAAATTAAATTTTATTTTATTTTATTTCATTGACGTCAATGTTTTTTTTTTTTTTTAATTTTGAAAAATAACCCCTTTGGGGTCGTGGAGGCCGAAATTTTGCATATGCTGTCCCATCCAAGATTTAATTTAAAGTTAGTACATATTGTTCGACAGAAAATAGTCACCAAGATGAAATCACTTTATTACACCATAATTTTTATGATTAAGTTTAGTTTAAGAAGCACAACTAAAGTTCCCCCAGATAACATGAGGCATATTTCAAAAGATTTTTCTTTGTAAGTTGAGATGTTACGGACTAGGAAGTGCTGAGTGTGTTTCAGCTTGCCTTTACTGCTGACCTTGAACCAGCATTTTGCTGCGCAAAAAAAGGCGACTTGTTAAAAGAGGTTTAGACAAACTTATACAGGTTGTTTAACAAGATTTTTTTTTTTTATGTAATGAAGTTAGTTTGAAATTAATTAAAAAAAAAAAAAAAAAATATTATCACAATTACAAAATAAGTTTTTTTTATTAATAAATAAACTAATGTAGCTCAGTCTTTGTCTGAGATCAAGAACTGGTACAAATTGCGAGGAAATAGGAAAATAAAAGATTTTAATTAAAAGAAAGATTGACTAATTAATTCTTTGATTTTTATCACTATGTTAAAGATTATAATTTGATTTTGTTAATTTTTACGTTGTACGGCGTTACAAGTTTTTATCATCAGATTTCCTCAACCATTGTAGAGTCAATGGGAAAGTATTTATAACTTCTTTGCTAAGGTTATGTTTAGAAACATAACAGACTTGATCTTGGGCAACGGCGTGGACAAGTTAAATAACTAAAGAATCCTTTCTCCAATTGGCCGAGTTCCAATTGTGCCATATTTTTTGAAGGATATTTTGAAATAACAACTTGAGCAGCCCAGGTGTAAAAAATGTGGTTCATTGAGGCTGAAAAACAAAATATAATAACACGAAGGAACGGTTTACTAAAAACCAGATTTTAATTTGTTTCCTTTATTTAAGGACTTTGGTTTTTTGACTCGGGAACATGTTTTATTTTTAACATATTCCTAGTATAAAGCTTTCTGGAGTTAAATGATGGATTGTTAATGATTATGGATCGTTTATAATGATGGATTGTGTATAAAGTGGATTGTTTTTGATGAAACCAATCAAATCTACTTTGTCACTAAAACAGTCAGTTTGGTAGTCTAGTTGTCGGCCAAAGAGTGAACATAGGACGAGTCTTTAAAGTAAATAGAATTTGATTCAAATAGAGTTTTTTAATGGTTCATTATTTCCACTTTAATCTTGACATTTCAAAAAATTGTTAAGAAATCTATAATTGGGTTTTTGTTTCATTCTTCCACCAATGACTCGTATACCGGCATTTTAAAAAATTTTGTTTGAGACCTTTAGGATCAAAATCATTAGAACTAATTTTGAGAAATTTATAGGTCTATTTTGCTGTAGTTATCCGTAAAGGTAATTATATAGCAGAGTAGCCTCACTTCAAAATCAATTTTTATGGGTTTTATTCGTCAAATAAATGTTGGAAAAATATTTTATTATCGAAAATAAGTGTCGGAAAGATGATTACATAATATAATTACACAAGTTGTTTTTTCGTGAAAAAATTAACTCTGTGTTATTTTTCATACTCATGACATTCACTTCAATAAACGTACGGAAGGTTTGGCCAGGTGGTTATATATATATATATAGCAACCTAGCCAAACCTTTCGTGACATATAATAATACAGCCCTACATATTTACAGCAAAGAAAACATTATTTATTTTTATGAAGTAAGGTATGTAGTAGAGAATAAAAAAATAAAACAAGGAAAATACGGCGCCACCTTAACCTCCTAAGACCCAGAGGTGAACTAGTTTATAGGCCTAATAGCCTGATGTACTTTTAAAAGTACAAATCATAGAAACCCAGAATAATTATTTGTCTTTAGTTTTATCGGCCTGATGTCCTTTTAAAAGTACAAATCAACACAAATCATAGAAACCCAGAATAATTATTTGTCTTTAGTTTTATCGGCCTGATGTCCTTTTAAAAGTACAAGAAAACTTGTATTTTTAATCTCCTTGGAAACTCCGAGTGAAATACATTTAAATTCAATAAATTCCTCTTCTACTGAATTTGCAGCAGAATTTGACTCTGATTAAGATTTTCTTGTGTAATTATATTAATTAATCATCTTTCCGACACTTTTTTTCGATAGTAAAATATTTTTCCAACATTTATTTGACGAATAAAACCTTTAAAAATTGATTTTGAAGTGAGGCTACTCTGCTATATAATTACCTGCGTAAATTTTCAATTTATCGAGAGAGAGAGAGACAGAGAGAGAGAGAGAGAGAGAGAGAGAGAGAGAGAGAGAGAGAGAGAGAGAGAGAGAGAGAGAGAGAGAGAGAGAGAGAGAGAGAAGAAAAAAAATAGAGGGAAAACACACCGAGAAATGGAAAAATGATGTCTATAGACTAAATTTGATTAGTAGCCTACAAATGATAGATGGACATTGTTCCAAAAATCACTGTTTTAGAGTCAGGAGATATCAAAACCCATCATATGACTTAACAAAGTTTATCAATACATCAGCTGTTATTACAGCTTTGACGACCAGAATTGTTACATTCGTGTGAAAATAGAAAGCATTTGTTTAATTGCAAAATATTTCGGAAATCCTGTAGTTTTTTGATGTTAGAAAGTTAATGCCTTAACATTTATAGCCTACTGACCATAGAGTGCGTGCAAGAATAGAAAGGCATCCACACTGATGAACAATGCTAAAATATTTTGGGCAAGGAAATCCTGTTAGGAGATATTTCCTTCTAATTGTTGTGATCTAACCTCAAATTTACAACTTCACGGTTGTCTAACTAGATCTAGACTATTACCATCTTTCCCCACCAGCTTCATTGTACTCCAGTAGCTTTACTGTGCTGAGACATTTGTGAACAGTTGTTGTTTGGTTCTATACCAAAGCAAATAGTGACAATTGGTGAAAGTAGTGAGATCATGTAGGCTGTGCTTGTGTGTTGGCTTGGTTTATTGTGGGAAATATTAAAAGTAAGAAAATAAATTGTAAATTAAATTACACTTATAGTATTTCGAAATTTCTTTTTAAAAAGAAACATTTTAAATGTCGTAAAAATAGCATTAAAACTGCTTTTTTAAGAAATCGATGAGTCATGTATTCTCCGAGGAAAAGCTTTTTAAAGTGAGAGGTTAGGTTAGGTTAGGTTAGGTTAATTAGGTTAGGTTAGGTTAGGACAATTATCTTAAAGTATAATTTTACGCAAAAAAAGTTCGACAACTTTTAAATATTGTAAAACTCCTTACACTTCGGTTTTTTACTAGTTTTGATGTGATTAAAATTGACTGAGTTAGGTTAGGTTAGGTTAGGTTATGTTAGGACGATTATCTTAAAGTATAATTTTACGCTAAAAAAAAAGTTCGACAACTTTTAAATATTGTAAAACTCCTTACACTTCGGTTTTTTACTAGTTTTGATGTGATTAAAATAGACCGAGTTGCGCTGAAATTAGCCTTATTTCATACGTAAGATTTTTAGGTTTTAAAAACCTTTATTTTAATATTCACATATTCTAATTTAGAAACATTGGATGTTAGTTTAACTAATTCTATAAATATACAAAGTGCCACTTATAAATTCTAATCATTTAAATCGAACAAATTGCCATGAAAAATAAACAAATTATAATTTTAAAGACGAATTAGATTTAGGGCAATTAAGTGAGGAATAAGCAAAATAGCTTATTGTTTGTTTAAGTTAGTACTGCAACTGTAATTAAATAGGTGACTGTTTATTTAATTTAAATAAATAAAAGAGTTATTATATTGATTACACTTAATAGTTAAACGATGGCAACCATTTCATTCTGTTTACAAAAACTGCTTGAAATGGCGACCTTCAAGCATCGACCTAACCTTCAACCTAACCTAACCTAACCAACCGATTTTAAAGTTTTTAAACGCTATTTTGAAAAGATTAAAATCAAGACCTTCAAGCATCGACCTAACCTTCAACCTAACCTAACCTAACCTAACATAACATAACCTAACCTAACCAACCGATTTTAAAGTTTTTAAACGCTATTTTGAAAAGATTAAAATCAAGACCTTCAAGCATCGACCTAACCTTCAACCTAACCTAACCTAACCTAACATAACCTAACCTAACCAACCGATTTTTAAGTTTTTAAACGCTATTTTGAAAAGATTAAAATCAAGACCTTCAAGCATCGACCTAACCTTCAACCTAACCTAACCTAACCTAACATAACATAACCTAACCTAACCAACCGATTTTAAAGTTTTTAAACGCTATTTTGAAAAGATTAAAATCAAGACCTTCAAGCATCGACCGAACCTTCAACCTAACCTAACCTAACCTAACATAACATAACCTAACCTAACGAACTGATTTTAAAGTTTTTAAACGCTATTTTGAAAAGATTAAAATCAAGACCTTCAAGCATCGACCTAACCTTCAACCTAACCTAACCTAACCTAACCTAACATAACCTAACCTAACATAACCTAACCTAACCAACCGATTTTAAAGTTTTTAAACGCTATTTTGAAAAGATTAAAATCAAGACCTTCAAGCATCGACCTAACCTTCAACCTAACCTAACCTAACCAACCGATTTTAAAGTTTTTAAACGCTATTTTGAAAAGATTAAAATCAAAACTTTCATTTTCAAAACACTTCTGATAATAAAACGTAATATTAAGTTACGTAAAATATAATTCGGAAATATTTTTCTTATACAGTAGACCAAAAATTATTGTTGATGTTGTAGATTACTACCAAGAAATGATATTTTTAGTTTTTTCCCGATAATTCGGTTATCCTTCAACGTATGGAACAAATCAAAAACCAATTCATTTGTCATAAAAAAAAGGTAAACTTTTTTGTTCCTTGTAAATTGTTTGTAAAATTATCGGTTTTTGAGATATTTAACGTTAAAAACTTTAATCTGCCGCCATTTTGAAAATATACAAGAGAACGTTCTGGTTTTTTGTACTCTGGTAAAAGACTAAGTACTTAATTTGTATACCAAATTTGAACTCAAAATCTTATCTATTTCCAAAGATATAAAGATTTTATTTTCAAAAAAAATTTCATTCCAACGAACAAAAAAATTTTTTTTGCAACGTGCCACTCCTTCAGGGGGAGTTTATACGCCGATTTTGCAAAGTAGAAATCGACCAAGCCACTGGAAGTTTAGGCTTTTTATGCAATCTAGCCTGGCTTGATTGATTTCCTTCAACTCACTCAGTATCCCGAGATCGTTGGAAACCTCCTATTTATTTTAAATACTTCCAGTTATTGTATTTATAATTACGTGACTCACGTACTAGCTAAGTTATTTAAAAATTACCCTCCTCTCAGAGCCGTCAAGTTCACTGGTTATTTTTTTAATGCAATCACTACAATTTACTATCGTTAACAAGTTATCCTCAGAAATTGGTATATTTATATCAAATTTAATGTTAATAAAAATTCTGTAATTACTTAGCTTTGATCAAAATTTGGAGGTATTGCAAAAATTTACTTTCACTAATTATATGGAAAACTATTTCTGCCTTGTTATTCAGGTTCAATACCAATAAGAAATTCTGCAATGAAATTAATAAAATCAATATAATTTTTTGTTCTTTCAATCTTTAAATGAACAACGAAAACGCATAAAATGTTGACAAATTCAATTTTGGATTATCCAAATCTTGGAACTTACTTTAAACATACATATTATGAAATGAAATAAAACTTATCCTAACATACATAAAATATATTAAATTGTAAGGCAGAATAAAAAATTAAAATTTTCAGGTTATTTCTACAGTGAGTCATAAATAATAAAAATGAATTATTATGCGTTAAAATATTAGGTTTAAAAATGTTATTTAATTTTAAAATTTAATTCTTTTTTTTTATATTGATATTAAAAATACTAAAATTTTATATAAAAATGTGAAAAATATTTCCAGCTCAGATTTTAAAATAATTCCTAAAGTCTTGGCAATCGAATTATACGGGAAAAAACTCACAATTTGCGATGTTTCGAGCCTTCTTGGAGTGATGTCGATATAAGCCTGGATGCGTTGATCCCTCTATGAATCCCTTCTTGCTGCTCATTACCCTGGAGGATTAGCCTGGTCTGTTGCCTTCAGATCCCGTCCTGGTTCCCTGGTCCAGCTACTGCATTCCCTCGATCCTTCCCTCGTGGTTTGAACTTTTTTATAGTAAAAAAAAACTTTTTTTTTAATATTTACGTCAAAAGATTTTATGAAGAAGCTGCTGTTGGAGCATGTGCGCTCTCTTATCAATGCAAGGCTAGGACTGGTCGCCGTAGGTGAACTTGTGGACTTTGGTTGTCCCCAATCGTTCCAAACTTGTACAACCACTTTACATACGACTATTTAATTTTGCAGGACTTAATGTTTATTGGAACGTTTATCTTATTTTTACCGAAGGAAGAATTCTGCAAAACAGTTCTAGAACACCCTGTATATTATATGTATTGAACAATTAGGCCTATAAATGTATTTAAGGTTAGCCGAGTGACAATAATAAACTTCAATCAGCTGATTTGTTCATCCTGCGACTAAGAATCATATTTAATCAATGTTAATTTGCTTGATTAGTAATCAGCTGTTTTAGAAGCTGTTCTTAGGTCGTAAATAAACACTTTAGGCACAGTTGTAGGGGGGGGATATTTATTATGAAAAAAAAAATTTCAAAATTAAAACTGTATTTTTATTTATCAAAATACAAAAAAATAAGAAACAAACACATTGACAAACTAAAAAAAAAACTTCATCTTATTTTAAAGGTCATGATAAAGGAGGAAAAGTTACTATATGAGTGTAGCGCCCCCCCCCCCCCGACCCTATAGGAGCCTTAAAATTTCTATCCAGGTAAATTATAATGGGTCGGCGAAGAACATTCTAGTTTTTTTCCAATTTAATTGTTAAAAAACAAATTTTGACGTATTTAAATGGAGATTTTAAAGCTGACCAAATGACGACTTTTATGAAAAAATGTATTTAAATTCGAAAGATTCGTAAACCCGACCAAAAATATTGAACTTTCAACCTTATATACAGATTTAGCCATAAAAAATTGTAAACAATCCGCTATAAAAAAACGAAATTTTGAAATAGGGGACATGTATTATTTTATGTCCGAAATAAAATTAAGACAATAAAAATACCAAAAAAATAAAATAAATAAGTAAATCCACTTTTATTTTGTAGAATTTTTCAATTATAATTTATTTCACTTAAAAAGCAATTCTAACACACAATTAAAACAAAATAAAGAAATAAAATTACATTTCAATAATAAACGCAAAGATGATTTAGTAGTGTGTGAAATATATACAAAATCCCATTGGTTGAGAAGTCCCATAGAAAGTGTAAAGAATAAAAATGTAAAAAAGGACGATAATACAAATTGTGGTTGAAAAAACAAAAAAAAAAAACTTATTACAATCAAATAAAAAGTACTAACAAAATATTGAAATTGACAAAGAAAATTTGGAAAGAAGGCAAAACTAACTGCTTCATAAATTACAAAAAAGACGTACAAGACAAATGAGTTATTCATATTGTACAGTAGTAGTTACCAGGATTGAATGACTACCTTAATTTGTCTGTTTGCAAGCTTCTATTTTATTTTTTTTAAATAATTACTAGATTCGAAAAAGTATTGCCATCATCAGATCTTCACAAAATTTGTAAAAGAGAATACGCAAGTTAGAGTAATTTCCATTCAACATTCAATGGATAATTAATTTATCAAAGATCCAATGATGACAGTACTCTGTCAAAACAGAAGATTGGAGACGGACATATAAGTATAATAATTAAATTAACTCAAACAAATTACAATTCACACAGTCTTCTTATTTCCCTAACGAGATATGTTAGGTGTGAACAGGTTACCCATTACATCACTATCAGATAACTAAACAAAACTAGAATAGTGGTTTGTTTCCTCATTTTTTAGACCAGTTCCGTACAAGGGTTATTGCCACTGCCTTCTCTTTCTGTGTGTTACTTTCTGACACCCTCAGGGCTCGACTATACCGAGGAATCCTATAACTGACCCAGTATGGGTAATTACGAACTCTGTATTTTGACTGGTCTTCACATTTCATGGTTTCAAGAAACCGAAAACAATTTCGACACGATAGCTGCCACAGAAATTAAGATAAAAAATTTGATTGAAAATGTCAAAACGGTGGCCATTTTAAACAGGTTTTTGTTCAATCTCGTGTGTTTTTCAATTTTTAACAAAACACTAAATTAGGATACAAATTTGTAGATTTCAATTAGTAGAAAAATATGATATTAGTTTGGTTACGAAGACCGCATAACCGGCTGAGCGTAGAGAGTGGAGGCTCACCAGGGCCGAGACACTGTCATGAGCGTGGCGAGTGGAGGCTCACCAGGGCCGAGACACTGTCATGAGCGTGGAGAGTGGAGGCTCACCAGGGCCGAGACACTGTCATGAGCGTAGAGAGTGGAGGCTCACCAGGGCCGAGACACTGTCACGAGCGTAGCGAGTAGAGGCTCACCAGGGCCGAGACACTGTCATGAGCGTAGCGAGTAGAGGCTCACCAGGGCCGAGACACTGTCATGAGCGTGGCGAGTGGAGGCTCACCAGGGCCGAGACACTGTCACGAGCGTGGAGAGTGGAGGCTCACCAGGGCCGAGACACCGTCACGAGCGTAGCGAGTAGAGGCTCACCAGGGCCGAGACACTGTCATGAGCGTAGCGAGTAGAGGCTCACCAGGGCCGAGACACTGTCATGAGCGTGGCGAGTGGAGGCTCACCAGGGCCGAGACACTGTCATGAGCGTGGAGAGTGGAGGCTCACCAGGGCCGAGACACTGTCATGAGCGTAGCGAGTAGAGGCTCACCAGGGCCGAGACACTGTCATGAGCGTGGCGAGTAGAGGCTCACCAGGGCCGAGACACTGCCACGAGCGTGGCGAGTGGAGGCTCACCAGGGCCGAGACACTGCCACGAGCGTAGCGAGTAGAGGCTCACCAGGGCCGAGACACTGTCATGAGCGTAGCGAGTAGAGGCTCACCAGGGCCGAGACACTGTCATGAGCGTAGCGAGTAGAGGCTCACCAGGGCCGAGACACTGTCATGAGCGTAGCGAGTAGAGGCTCACCAGGGCCGAGACACTGCCACGAGCGTAGCGAGTAGAGGCTCACCAGGGCCGAGACACTGTCACGAGCGAAGCGAGGAGGGACTTTCTAACAACTACAACACTCATTAAGTAGTGATATACACAATTACAAGGTCCAGAAGTGTAACAGCTGTTTCAAACAAACACACTACTGGATAAGACTCCTTGATCTACCAATACAATTTAACATTTCCTACAAGTGTTAGAATGCTTGTACCCATGATGGTGTCCTTGGGTCTTTGTTGACCAACTCTTGTTCTCTTTCGACCCTGATGATATTAGAGTATTTAGGGTTATTTATGTTTTCTCTCATTTTTTTATAAGACTATGATGACCAAGAGGTTTATGTCACAGGGAAGAAATCTACTTTCTGTTTACAAAGTTATCTATTGGGTTTGAAAATCGTGTTTTGGGGATATATTTTCTTTGATGTTCCCCGAGTTCAAAAGAGGTTTTTAGAACGAAGTCCATCCTGTCGTATTGTGCAGTTCTTGGCGGCCCAAACACAAAAAGTGGGGTGTGTTTTGTCTATGTCTCTGGAATTTTTGAAGTGAAAACTTCTATTGGCGCGTTGGGTACTTTTTGGGATGGACTTTTTCAATAGAAATCGCGTCACGCACCTACCGTACCGTAATGCAACTTTAATATATATACAGTGTGAGTCAAAAGTATGGATACACCCAGTGAAATTTTAAATGGATAAAGATAGAAAAATGAAAGTCAGGACACCTTTCTAGGAAATAAAAGTGAACTTAGTCACTATTGCAACTTTGCCCATTTCCCCAAAATGGGATTTTTGGGGGGCAGCTTAAAATTTTTAAATGTAAAGACCCATTAAGTGACACCTCATTTTAAAGTCCTTGATTAAAGAAGGAGAACAATGGAAACCAGAGCTTTCTATCTCAACCTAGTACAAAATGGCAGCTCATTGAAATTAAGTAAAACTTCATTGAGGCAAAATATGAACATCCACATTCAGGTGGTAAATAACCCCAATAGACAACCAACGAGCTGCCATTTTGTACTGGGTTGAGATAGAAAGCTTTGGTTTCCACTGTTCTTCTTCTTTAATCAAGGACTTTAAAATGAGGTGTCACTTAATGGGTCTTTATATTTAAAAATTTTGAGCTGCCCCCCAAAAACTCCATTTTGCGGAAATGGGCAAAGTTGTAATAGTGACTAAAAAGTTCACTTTTATATCGTAGAAAGGTGTTCTGAGTTTTATTTTTCTATCTTTATCCATTTAAAATTTAACAGGGTGTATCCATACTTTTGACTCACACTGTAAACAACGGATACGCGCGCACAGCGTATATATAAACTCATATATCTACGAAAAATATTGCACTAACTTTCTCACATACCCATATATATTAAAACAAAAATCTACGAAAAATATTGCACTAACTTTCTCAAACTCATATACATAGTCAACTAAAATCAATGCAAAACATATTGCACAAACTTAAGTTTTCACTTCTATTTTTTTTCTTTTCATTTTTTTAAATAATTCTAATATTGGAGGCTTATTTAATAATAATAATTTTCTAGTGGAAATAGACTACATTTATTTCCACAAAATACTATCTGGAAATTATATCATCCACTGGAAGGGTGAATTAAGTACGGTAATGAGAGAGACCTTGTTTTTGAAAGATAATTTTATAATAATTGGTCTCCTCCCTCGTTAGGGCCTAACAAACCGTGTGTAACCATTGTTTAACAAACACCCTCCTGTTGTGACGTCACACCCACCACTCCAACGAGTTGCCTACTGTTTGTTATTACATCACATTATTAACTTAGAAATATAAATTACAGTTTTATCTTTCTGATAATCTATCATTGTAATTATAATTTGCTATTTATCTGTGATTACGTTGTTGTTTTAACCATAAACTGTAAGTACATACCTAATTAATAACAATACGCTACCGTCTTGTTTAATTTTTGTGCAGCTAGAACTATAATATTTAAAGATTTCATCCTGGTTCCAGCGTAACACCTGGAAATGTTTTAATTATTCTGAAAATTGTTCCGTGTAATATTTTTTGAACGATTCAATAAATCTATTTATAATTTTTTCATATGTTCAAACCACTTTTTTGTAGCTGTCATAAGTATTCCTCTGGCATATTGTTTTCTTCACTTTCAACCAGTTAAACAATCGGTAAATTTCTTCTTGTAACTTGATCTCAGGTGAACGCAAGAAATCTGTCGCAGAATTTCCATTTAGGTTGCATTCTGTACAGGTTAGGTTAGGTTAGGTTAGGTTAGGTTAGGTTAGGTTAGGTTAGGTTAGGTTAGATTAGGTTAGGTTAGGTTAGGTTAGGTTAGGTTAGGTTAGGTTAGGTTAGGTTAGGTTAATAGCACTGGGGCGTTACTGTTGGATGGTCATACAGTCCTCGAATCTACTCAAGTCCTGGTTAGGTTAGGTTAGGTTAAGTTAGGTTAGGTTAGGTTAGGTTATGTTAGGTTAGGTTAGGTTAGGTTAGGTTAGGTGAGGTTAGGTTAATAGCACTGGGGCGTTACTGTTGGATGGTCATACAGTCCTCGAATCTACTCAAGTCCTGGTTAGGTTAGGTTAGGTTAGGTTAGGTTAGGTTAGGTTAATAGCACTGGGGCGTTACTGTTGGATGGTCATACAGTCCTCGAATCTACTCAAGTCCTGGTTAGGTTAGGTTAGGTTAGGTTAATAGCACTGGGGCGTTACTGTTGGATGGTCATACAGTCGTCGAATCTACTCAAGTCCTGGTTAGGTTAGGTTAGGTTAGGTTAGGTTAATAGCACTGGGGCGTTACTATTTTAGAAATATATTCAGATCACGCGTCCAAATTGTTCATACGACTACTTTTTCTCAATGTACCAAAAACCGGGACAATATTTTGTATATTTTCGAAATGGCAACTGTTTAAAATTTGTAATGTGGAATATATCAAAAACCATCAACCAAAAGTAAAGACAAACAAAATGAGTTTTGTAAATGTTTCAGTAGGTTAAAGGGTAACGAGTTATTGTGAAAAAACTGAAAACGTAATTCCTTGGTAGGCTAATTGTCTACAACCATCAAAATTATCAAAAACCAAATTATTTTTTGAATTTTGGTGTTATTTAAATACTAATAATAAAAACCAATCTTACATAATACATCAAATGTACACTTAATTTGGATTCGATATCTAATTCCAAAAATATGTTTTTAGTAAAAAACACGAAATAGAGGACAGACTGAAAAATAAATATTTTAGGATATATGTGCATAGGAATTTGTTTAAACTGTTAGAATGTAGTTGGAAACACTCTATATGTTAATGCCTTTATTTTAAGGGTGATGTTAGGGCCATTAAAAAGCCACAACAGTAAATAGGCCTAAATACAATATTATAACTAAAACCACCATTAATAAAAAATCAAGTTTAACATAACATATATTTTAATTAACACAATTGCACACCAATAGATAACATCACATAGAGACGTTAATGAACGGATAGGAAAGTAGTTTTATTCTAATTTGTTTTTGACGAAATCATGAATAAGTTACGTAAGTTTTATAAATAAATCAACAAAATTTAATGTGAAGGGTTTTGTTTAGAGTGGGATCAGAACCCGTTTACAACGATGCTCTAGATACTAGAGGACGCCAGTAAGAAGTAAGCCAGTACTGTGCGTGTTATGGTGCAGTGATAGTGGCAGACCTGAATCATGGCTCAACAATCTTATGTGTGGCCTTCCAATTATAACTGGCATGAAGCTCCACCCTCGTCTTATGGACTGCCGTCGGAGGAGTTGCTCAACAATGATGTCCATCAGCAGAATGGTAAGAGACTTCTATGAACGGATAAGAGAGTAGTTTTGTCCAGTATTTTATTATATTAGGAAAATCTTATCACCTAGCGTTTTTAGTTTGAAATCTACATTAAAATTTTTGAAAATAAACTTTGGTAATTATATAGCAGAGCTGCCTCACTTCAAAATCAATTTTTATGGGTTTTATTCGTCAAATGAATGTTGGAAAAATATTTTATTATCGAAAAAAAGTGTCGGAAAGATGATTACATAATACAATAATACAATTACACAAGTAGTTTTTTCGTGAAAAAATTAACTCTGTGTTATCTTTCATACTCATGACATTCACTTCAATAAACGTACGGAAGGTTTGGCCAGGTTGCTATATATATAACCATATATGTGCTTCAGTGTACGCATATGTAGGGCTGTATTATTCGTGACATATAATAATACAGCCCTACATATGCGTACACTGAAGCACATACGCAGACAATTGAACGTCAATGGAGGGAGGTGCGAGGAAATGTGCCGCGATATGGAAATTCAAAACAACATTTCCATGGCCATATAGCCGAATTTATGTTTAAGAGAAAGTACAATGAGTATAATACTCGTTTTCATCATTTATGGCGAATTACGAGTGAAATAGGCCCTACATTTAAATTCAATAAATTCCTCTTCTACTGAATTTGCAGCAGACTGCAGAATTTGACTCTGATTAAGATTTTCTTGTGAAATTATGTTATATAATCATCTTTCCGACACTTTTTTTCGATAGTAAAATATTTTTCCAACATTTATTTGACGAATAAAACCTTTAAAAATTGATTTTGAAGTGAGGCAGCTCTGCTATATAATTACCTAAACTTTTGAAAATAATCGTTTGCTTTACAAAAACTTATCAATTTATGTTTCAGCACTGTTCTAGTTTGAAGTCGATTTTGAAATTTTCGAAAAAGAAAAAAAAATATAAATATAGCTTTGTTTAAGTTTCAGACAATTATACCCTTTTTATATACAGTATTTGGAAAGTTTTTCTAATTGAAAAAGAACATTTAAATTTTAGAAAGAAAAAAATTACAGATTCCGAGTCAAGTTTGAGACATAATATAATTTATTTATTTTTTTAACTTTGGCTTTAGAGCAATAAACCTCATAACAACTGCCCACAGGATCAGAGAATTGTTGGAGGGTAAAAGTGGTACACATCATAAACACGATATTATTGCCTGGATCTAGTCGATTAATTTTATGGTAACGAATGTTGAAATGCTTTGGAAGTTCCTATAGACTGTGTTTGTGTTTGACAGACAGACTGTCAAGTTTTAACCTTGATGACAGGTCAATTAGTTTCTGTCGACGAAGCACAATGTTATAAATTATTATAGAGATTTGAGAGTATTTTCCCTTGTAACATACAGGGTGTGTCTTCCCTTATTTTTGTGTACTCGTTAATTAATACTGTGTAAATAAACTTTAAAATAAAGGGCACCAAAATGGTGGCGACTTAAATAAAAAATTTAAAAAATAATTTTATTTGTCGTTAAAAGAGACATTTTAAAAGCGTTAATTTACTACATTACTGTATATAAAAACCAATTAAACCTAAAAATTCGTTTTTCCTTGATCTCATTTGTTTCATGGTGTTGATAACAACTAACTGGTAGTTCCTCTGAAAATGAGCCCTATTGTCCATAATGAATAACATTAGTAGTAAAGGCACCAAAGAGAATTGAAAAAAAATACAACCTTTTGAAATCGTTGGAGATAGAGTCAAGGTTTAAATGCAGAAAATGTTTCTTTTTTAAAGATAATTTTAATTACGTTCAACACACGTACTTGCTTTTTGAGTTTTTTCACTTTCAACCTCTTACATTTTCCAAAATTTTATGTATGTTTTAAAAATGTGTAAATTTTGGGGTATTGAGATATTTGATGATATTTTTGGAATGGGCGTCATTTCATTATTATTTGGTAAAAATTGTGTTCCTCTACATTATTGTAGTTGTTGGCAATAAATGTAAAAACCTGAATTTTAAACGTTATGAACTACCCTCTGGACACGAGTATCAAAATAAGTGAAAATCTTGTTTTTATTAAAATGATCAGTGAACAAATACCTTTAAAATGAGGTATCACTTAACCTACCGTTACATTTGAAAAATTTCCAAAAACTACCCCTTTTGGCGCGTTTGGAAGATTTCAAAATAATTTATCCAAATTCTTTGTGGTAGAATAGGAGGGGGGGGTTTCCGTTGTTACGAAGGAGTTACCTCATTTAGTTTACCCACTATACATTGTGTACAGGTGGTCTGCCTCAGGGGCTCACTTTGGTAAATACAAACATAGTACACTACTCCTAATCTAACCTAACCTAACCTAACCTATACATTGTGTACAGGTGGTCTGCCTCAGGGGCTCACTTAGGTGAATACAAGCTATCCCTCTTGTTTTCTTCCGACTGCAGAATCCTGAATTTTATATGAATAATTGTCCCTTAAATTATTCGGTCGCTTGTCGGGTATATCTTTAAGAGAGTTTGAGTTAGAGAGGGGGGAGGAGATTCAACCTGACCACGTACCTCGACTACTCAAATACTCAAACCTAACCTAACCTAACCCAGCCTAACCTAACCTAACCCAGCCTAACCTAACCTAACCTAACCTAACCTAACCTAACCCAATCTAACCTAACCTAACCTAACCTAACCTAACCTATCCTAACCCAGCCTAACCTAACCTAACCCAGCCTAACCTAACCTAATCTAACCTAACCTAACCTAAGCTAACCTAACCTAACCAAACCTAACCTAACCAGCCAGCTTCATGAGCGATTAAAACTATGTTATAGTTCTATGAATAATGGTATAGGAAAGTTTATTTAGCCAAATGGTCGTTCACTACCTTAACACATATTTAATTATATGCGAAATTTGGAGACTCACCAACGAAAACCCTGGTGTAGGGAATAGAAATGGAGTAGTGGGAGAATTTATGTGTGTGTGTGTTAAAAATATGGGAAAGATAGTTTAGTGTTAATAATTTTGAAATGTTGAAGCGCAACTTAAGGAAATAAGAGGGGGCAATAATGACCGAGGAGCAAGAGAAAAGGGAAATTTGATTTGCATTTATAGAGTAGTATGAAAATAATATAGTGGCGGGGAAAACGACCAAAAAGTATGTAGCAGGTGATTCTGAAAGCTAATATTGGCACAGAAACCTGCTGACTATACTCTGACTAAAATCAAATAAAGATTGAAAATAGAAAATTAGAGTTACTCAGGATAGGGTATGAAATTTCTTCTTTTTGTATTTTGGAAATATATAACGAATTATAAAAACAATACGAGTAGCCTACGCGGCGTTAGTCTCCCCAGCATCGAACTGAAGGGCGTTACATCCAGGGAGGACATAGCTCCGCGCGTAGTTTGGATATGGGGGAGAGTGGGAGTTCTGGACTAATATGCTTACAACTAAATAGATAGGATTTATGTTGGACAGACCAAGAGGGGTAAGATTGTCTAGAAGAAAAATATTAAATAAATGAGGATGACGTGATGAATGCTTGACCACTGACAAACATTGTAAATGTCACTCATAGAACCAAAAATTATTAGTAGGTCAACAAGAGACTTAAGGAGTTGAAGGGGGAAAGGGGGAGGTAGAACTAGGTAAAATCGCAGCAATGAGGTTCCCTGGCTTCGTCGGCATCGTGCTGAGGGGCGTTACAGCCGACCAAAAGCCAGAGGTCATACATATGCCGGTAATACTTGGATTGAAGTTACTTAGCGAATATTTTTTTAAAAAATTGTGCACATATAGTATGGAGGGGGGAAACATTACAAAATTGAATTTAAAATGATTGGTTAATGCCAACACCATTAATACATTAATATAACCCACACAAATAAGTATACAATTTAATTACTTAAACTAAAAAGACCGAGATTGGTGATAGAAAAAAATGGAGGTAAGTGTAGTGTGTCAAGGGCTGGAATGTTTCTAAGGAAGGAAGGGTTTATATGGATAATAATAAGGTGGAGGGGTATAAATGAGTGATGAATGAGGTTTGAGAGAGGAAGCTCGGACTAGCTAGCTTTAGTCGTTACGCAGTGCTTGGCGGATCGGTCGGGCGACCCAAGCGAGGGGAAGGCATATATATATATATATATATATATGGGGAATAGGAAAACAAAAAAGGCTTAAAAAAAATCCAAATCCCCAAAAGTAAAAAAAAAGTGTAATACCATTCCATCCACAAGGGAAAGCCGACAAACCCGAGGCTCTGCATTGAGCTTGCCCTCTCGGTGGGGTGTATAAAAAAAGGCGGACAACCCCTAAATGGTCCCATCCACCAAGGCGCCGTTTCGTAGAGGTACGCCCTTAGCAAGGACGCACCTTAGCCTACTGGGCCCGCATGGTAGACGAAACCAGAATAGGGGGGCTTTATGGAGTGAGTGTTTAGTTTTGGTGGAAGAAGAAGGAAGAATTGAAAAAGAATTAAACTAATATCACCTAAGCCGGCTGAGACTGGCCCAGGTGTCGAGAAAAAAGTGTAAGGCGGTTCACTAGGGTGTAACCCTATTTATTAATATTTGGGGTGGAAAAATCTCTTTAAGTGGGATATATGGGCTGTGTGAATCTGTCTACCAGAGGTGGGGTCGATTTAAATACCGGTGAGGCCGTCCAATGAAGTCCGCGAGGCGGTTCGAGAGTCTTGGAATTATAAAATAGATTTTAAAATGTCGAAAATAAGGTAACTACCTAAGGGTGAAAAATGGATGCCATCGTTCAAAAAACACGAGTCTGGTAAATTCCGGTCGGCGGTCTCATCATGTACTGTCACATCACTGGCTGTTAAAGTTGCTAGGAAAATATTAAATGTCTGAATTATTGAAATTTGGTGAATTTGGGTAAGAATTATAGGGAAAAACGGGAGTTTAAAAATGGAAATTGAACCGGCTGGGTTCACCCGACGAATAAGGCGCAGGAGTGACACAAAATTGGAATGTAAATGTTCATGCCCTCGTCTCAAAACGTCGTTCGTACCGATAATAAGCACGACATGTGCAACCAGAAACCAGGAGTGACGGTTATGTTTAATATGGGCTTTGAGCCCTGGGACTGTGAGGCCAGAATACCCACGGAAACGGATTGAACTATTCTGAAATTTAGCTAATCTACGGACATGACTATCCCCCAGGACGGTAATTGAATGAGAGTCCCCATCCGGGGTAGTATGAGACCGTACGATCATTAATATATTGAATTTATTATTATCTTTGATTCATTGTAGGAAAATAAATTTTTTGAATATTTATGAATATATCGAAAAACTGAAGGGGCTTTCGGAAATCTGTATGGTGAAAAAATATGGCACATAAAGGGTTGGGTGGCCTGGGCAATAAAAAGGCGCATAGGTAAATAAATATAGGGATTATAGGGGGGGGGTTCACTAAATCTCGTTAAAATCGGGAGCAAAAGAGAGTAAAGGCAATAGCGGAGGGGCGGGGAGTAGGCTTAATTTCGATAATCAGTTTTTAAGCAAAACAGTCGAGACAACAAAAAAATTTATAAAGTTAAATAATTAATTTAGAAAACAAGGTTTTCATAAATAAAGGAATGGAATGAGTGGCTTCTGTGACCGTCAGTGCGGGAATAAAAATTTGGGGAAAATTTCATCAACATCCTATCCTCGATGTATGAGCCACTACGTTTGGTTAAATCGCAGCAACTAATTGGGATTGTTTCCTAATATTACCTAACTGATAGGCTAAAAGTTCGCTAAAAGAGCGATGTAAAATGTAGTGTCCATTAATTGGATAAGTTATGAACAATACTCGTTTGTTTTAAATTTAATAAGACCTACATCTAACATTAACATAGTTTTGTATTTTGTAGTACAGTAGTAGGTATTGAATAAAGATTTCTGGCTACGATGCGTTATCTGTTCTATGAGATAGCCAACCGAGTTTAATAGCTGAAGACTGGTTTGACCGGTATAACTATGTTATGTCGACCAAATACAAGTCGTAACATAATTTATACATATATCTAAACCTATATACACATATAATTAATTACCAAAATACACAATTATAAATAGATCGGTGAATAAGTGAATGAAAACAAATGATCTAAATGAATTTACATTTAACATATGCTGTTATGCAGCGAAAGAGAAAAAAAAACTTGATTTATTGTTTTGAACACTGCGATGCGGTAATTCATTCAATATATATATATATATATATATATATATATATATATATATATATATATATATATATATATATATATATAACTTTTCTTCTCATTGCTTGGCTTGAATTTTATTGTGCAATCCTTAACTGCATCGACATCAACTAAAATAAAACTCCAAGTTAGAGTCGGAAGAGAACAAGAGTTGGTCAAGAGAAATTAAACGAATTTGGAATTTTGACTAGGGGTTCTTCCTATGGAGCTTGTATAACTTTGTCCAGCTGTGATAATCAGAAACATATGTTTGTTTTGAGCATTAACTTGTTTTGTTGGCTTAAATTTAAAAATAAACTTTCTAACATGTGTGTAAACATATTATATAAGTATTCGGCGTGATATAATAGAAGGGGAATTAGTGTCATTTCTATACTTCAACATGTTTGTCGATTTCGACCTTGGTACAGTCATGAGAAGTGGAAGTCTTTTTATCTCTCACAATATACGTCAGTGATGGGTCAAAAAATCAACGGCGACTTTTTTAAGGGTACTTCCGTTTGAGGTCCCTTCAGTCCAAAACTTGTTTTTTGAATAATGGCTGTCTGTCTCTTTGCAGTGCTCTACACCCTTAAAACAGATTTTGTATGTGGGCGTAATTTGGCCATTACGTTGGGACGGTTTTAAACAATTTTGAAGATGATTAAAAATTAGTTTAGGTTAGGTTAGGTTGGGTTAGATTGGATTAGGTTAGGTTAGGTTAAGTTGGATTAGGTTAGGTTAGGTTAAGTTGGTTTAGGTTAGGTTAGATTAGATTAGGTTAGGTTATGTTAGGTTGGGTTATGTTGGATTAGGTTAGGTTAGGTTAGGTTGGATTAGGTTAGGTTAGGTTAATTTGGATTAGGTTAGGTTAGGTTGGGTAAGGTGGGATTAGGTTAGGTTAAGTTAGGTTAAGTTGGATTAGGTTAGGTTAGGTGAAGTTGGATTAGGTTAGGTTAGTTTGGGTTGGATTAGGTTAGGTTAGGTTGGGTTAAATTGGATTAGGTTAGGTTAGGTTAGGATAAGTTAGGTTAAGTTGGATTACGTTAGGTTCGGTTAAGTTGGATTAGTTTAGGTTAGGTTAGGTTGGGTTAGATTGGATTAGGTTAGGTTAGGTTGGGTTGGATTAGGTTAGGTTATGTTAGGTTAGGATAGGTCACAGGAAAATTGGAAAACACAAATCAGCCTTGGGGCTGTCATAAAAAACGTCATTTCTCATAATCAGCTTTACCAATTTCGTTCAAAGTTTAGTGAAATGTGATAATTAATTATCCAAACCCGTGTTAACAAATATTACAATTCGGGAATAATTAGGTAAAAAAAACAACTAACCTTGACTAAAAGCTTGGTTAGGTTAGGTTCGGTTAGGTAAGGTAAGGTTAGGTTAGGTTAGGTTACGTTAAGTTGGATTAGTTTAGGTTAGGTTAGGTTGGGTTGGATTAGGTTAGGTTAGGTTAGGATAGGTCACAGGAAAATTGGAAAACACAAATCAGCCTTGGGGCTGTCATAAAAAAACGTCATTTCTCATAATCAGCTTTACCAATTTCGTTCAAAGTTTAGTGAAATGTGATAATTAATTATTCAAACCCGTGTTAACAAATATTACAATTCGGGAATAATTAGGGAGAAAAAAAATTAACCTTGACTAAAAGCTTGGTTAGGTTAGGTTAAGTTGAATTAGGTTAGGTTAGGTTAGGTTAAGTTGGATTAGGTTAGGTTAGGTTGGGTTGGATTAGGTTAGGTTAGGTTGGGTTGGATTAGGTTAGGTTAGGTTGGGTTGGATTAGGTTAGGTTAGGTTAAGTTGGATTAGTTTAGGTTATGTTAGGTTAGGATAGGTCACAGGAAAATTGGAAAACACAAATCAGCCTTGAGGCTGTCATAAAAAACGTCATTTCTCATAATCAGCTTTACCAATTTCGTTCAAAGTTTAGTGAAATGTGATAATTAATTATCCAAACCCGTGTTAACAAATATTACAATTCGGGAATAATTAGGGAAAAAAAAATTAACCTTGACTAAAAGCTGGGTTAGGTTAGGTTAGGTAAGGTAAGGTAAGGTAAGGTTAGGTTAGGTCTGGTTAGGTTAGATTGGGTTGGATTAGGTTATGTTAGGTTAGGTTAGGTTAAGTTGGATTAGGTTAGGTTAGGTTGGGTTGGATTAGGTTAGGTTAGGTTAGGTTAGGTTAGGTTAGGTTAGGTTAGGTACTTTTTCAACTTTTTGAACAACAACTATCGAACACACACTTTTGATAACTAAAAATTTTGTTTAGTTTTTACTTGATTTTGGAGAGGAGAAAGTTTGTGCAATATTTTTTTTCATAGTTTATTGATTACACTATTCGTCTATCATACATTGACCTTGTATAAAACACAATTTCGAGATCCCTAGCTGGATTCATCTCGCCTTCGGTTGGATCCTTCTCTTTCCTATGGGTTAGGTTAGGTTAGGTTAGGTTAGGTTAGGTTAGGTTAGGTTAGGTTAGGTTAGGTTAGGTTAGGTTAGGTTAGGTTAGGTTAGGTTAGGTTAGTTTAGGTTAGGTTAGGTTAGGTTAGGTTAGGTTAGGTTAGGTAAGGTTAGGTTAGGTTAGGTTAGGTTAGGTTAGGTTAGGTTAGGTTAGGTTAGGCTAGTTTAGGTTAGGTTAGGTTAGGTTAGGTTAGGTTAGGTTAGGTTAGGTTAGGTTAGGTTAGGTTAGGTTAGTTTAGGTTAGGTTAGGTTAGGTTAGGTTAGGTTAGGTTAGGTTAGGTTAGGTTAGGTTAGGTTAGGCTAGTTTAGGTTAGGTTAGGTTAGGTTAGGTTAGGTTAGGTTAGGTTAGGTTAGGTTAGTTTAGGTTAGGTTAGGTTAGGTTAGGTTAGGTTAGGTTAGGTAAGGTTAGGTTAGGTTAGGTTAGGTTAGGTTAGGTTAGGTTAGGTTAGGTTAGGTTAGGTTAGGTTAGGTTAGGTTAGGTTAGGTTAGGTTAGGTTAGGTTAGGTTAGGTTAGATCCTTCTCTTTCCTATCAGATCAACTCTGGTTGAGTCTATTCGATAACTAAGGGGTCTTCCATTTTGTACAAGGCGAGGATAACCAAGAGGAGTTTCTTTAAAAACAGCTGATGATGAATAGTGAGGAACTCTACCCGGTGTTTAATCTAACACGGCCAAATTGCCGATATCTTTAATGAATCACGTGACGTAAAGCTAGTTTAAAAATTAAAAAGTGCAAAATTTAAAGGTAATGGGTTGTGGGAAAAGTGGTAACTCGAAAATTTCAAAGGGGACTTAGGTTCGTGTGATACATAGTTTACAAAATCTCAAAGAGATAAGAAGAAAATATTTTAGTCAGCTGTAAATAAAATGGAGGGCGTTAATGTAACTGTGTGAAGGTTAGGTTAGGTTAGGTTAGGTTAGGTTATGTTAGGTTAGGTTAGGTTATTTAATGACTCTTTAATGTTATTTTGGTATCTCCTACTGTTGCGTGTTTTATGTTATAAACAAAGGTCTATTAGTTACCGAGGGACCAGAGTTTTATAGTGAACTCAAACTTTATAAGTTCCAACGAGTGGTTGAATGACGGTACAGAGTTTATGTTAATTAGACTTTCATACAATCTGTGTAAATAATAATTGAGTAACAATAAAGTTCATTACCTTGAATTGATGCAGTGTCCAATTGTCCAACAGGGTAATTCAGGAAGCGATGTGGTGTTCTTTACAACAACTGACTTTCTACCCTTCAATCACGTGATATAGTCCGATCATTCTGGACCTATGGGAGGCTATGATGATGAAATTTAGCCTTGAACATTTCTGCAATTGTGGGTAAAAACACCCCTCGTGTCACTGACATGGACTCTTCTGGATCGTATGATCGACTAATTATTGTGGTCTGATATTGTTAGACGGAGACAGAAAATCGTAAATGTAGAGAAACCAGTTTATTCGACATAAGGGCATATAAAAATACTGAACACCTACCTTTATAAAACCTTAATGTGATCAAAAGCGTTAGACTGGACAATAGATCATAGTTTTGTATTTTTTCTTGTAATTAGGCAGTTTCCTTTTAATTTTGAGTTTTTGAAAAATGAAAATATATTCCGAGTTATGACCAAAATGGCCGATAACTCCCAAACCGTCGGACCGAAGGCCAATGCCTTGTTGAGCGAATAATGGCTGTCTGTCTCTTTGCAGTGCTCTACACCCTTAAAACAGATTTTGTATGTGGGCGTAATTTGGCCATTACGTTGGGACGGTTTTAAACAATTTTGAAGATGATTAAAAATTAGTTTAGGTTAGGTTAGGTTGGGTTAGATTGGATTAGGTTAGGTTAGGTTAAGTTGGATTAGGTTAGGTTAGGTTAAGTTGGTTTAGGTTAGGTTAGATTAGATTAGGTTAGGTTATGTTAGGTTGGGTTATGTTGGATTAGGTTAGGTTAGGTTAGGTTGGATTAGGTTAGGTTAGGTTAATTTGGATTAGGTTAGGTTAGGTTGGGTAAGGTGGGATTAGGTTAGGTTAAGTTAGGTTAAGTTGGATTAGGTTAGGTTAGGTGAAGTTGGATTAGGTTAGGTTAGTTTGGGTTGGATTAGGTTAGGTTAGGTTGGGTTAAATTGGATTAGGTTAGGTTAGGTTAGGATAAGTTAGGTTAAGTTGGATTACGTTAGGTTCGGTTAAGTTGGATTAGTTTAGGTTAGGTTAGGTTGGGTTAGATTGGATTAGGTTAGGTTAGGTTGGGTTGGATTAGGTTAGGTTATGTTAGGTTAGGATAGGTCACAGGAAAATTGGAAAACACAAATCAGCCTTGGGGCTGTCATAAAAAACGTCATTTCTCATAATCAGCTTTACCAATTTCGTTCAAAGTTTAGTGAAATGTGATAATTAATTATCCAAACCCGTGTTAACAAATATTACAATTCGGGAATAATTAGGTAAAAAAAACAACTAACCTTGACTAAAAGCTTGGTTAGGTTAGGTTCGGTTAGGTAAGGTAAGGTTAGGTTAGGTTAGGTTACGTTAAGTTGGATTAGTTTAGGTTAGGTTAGGTTGGGTTGGATTAGGTTAGGTTAGGTTAGGATAGGTCACAGGAAAATTGGAAAACACAAATCAGCCTTGGGGCTGTCATAAAAAAACGTCATTTCTCATAATCAGCTTTACCAATTTCGTTCAAAGTTTAGTGAAATGTGATAATTAATTATTCAAACCCGTGTTAACAAATATTACAATTCGGGAATAATTAGGGAGAAAAAAAATTAACCTTGACTAAAAGCTTGGTTAGGTTAGGTTAAGTTGAATTAGGTTAGGTTAGGTTAGGTTAAGTTGGATTAGGTTAGGTTAGGTTGGGTTGGATTAGGTTAGGTTAGGTTGGGTTGGATTAGGTTAGGTTAGGTTGGGTTGGATTAGGTTAGGTTAGGTTAAGTTGGATTAGTTTAGGTTATGTTAGGTTAGGATAGGTCACAGGAAAATTGGAAAACACAAATCAGCCTTGAGGCTGTCATAAAAAACGTCATTTCTCATAATCAGCTTTACCAATTTCGTTCAAAGTTTAGTGAAATGTGATAATTAATTATCCAAACCCGTGTTAACAAATATTACAATTCGGGAATAATTAGGGAAAAAAAAATTAACCTTGACTAAAAGCTGGGTTAGGTTAGGTTAGGTAAGGTAAGGTAAGGTAAGGTTAGGTTAGGTCTGGTTAGGTTAGATTGGGTTGGATTAGGTTATGTTAGGTTAGGTTAGGTTAAGTTGGATTAGGTTAGGTTAGGTTGGGTTGGATTAGGTTAGGTTAGGTTAGGTTAGGTTAGGTTAGGTTAGGTACTTTTTCAACTTTTTGAACAACAACTATCGAACACACACTTTTGATAACTAAAAATTTTGTTTAGTTTTTACTTGATTTTGGAGAGGAGAAAGTTTGTGCAATATTTTTTTTCATAGTTTATTGATTACACTATTCGTCTATCATACATTGACCTTGTATAAAACACAATTTCGAGATCCCTAGCTGGATTCATCTCGCCTTCGGTTGGATCCTTCTCTTTCCTATGGGTTAGGTTAGGTTAGGTTAGGTTAGGTTAGGTTAGGTTAGGTTAGGTTAGGTTAGGTTAGGTTAGGTTAGGTTAGGTTAGGTTAGGTTAGGTTAGTTTAGGTTAGGTTAGGTTAGGTTAGGTTAGGTTAGGTTAGGTAAGGTTAGGTTAGGTTAGGTTAGGTTAGGTTAGGTTAGGTTAGGTTAGGTTAGGCTAGTTTAGGTTAGGTTAGGTTAGGTTAGGTTAGGTTAGGTTAGGTTAGGTTAGGTTAGGTTAGGTTAGGTTAGTTTAGGTTAGGTTAGGTTAGGTTAGGTTAGGTTAGGTTAGGTTAGGTTAGGTTAGGTTAGGCTAGTTTAGGTTAGGTTAGGTTAGGTTAGGTTAGGTTAGGTTAGGTTAGGTTAGGTTAGTTTAGGTTAGGTTAGGTTAGGTTAGGTTAGGTTAGGTTAGGTAAGGTTAGGTTAGGTTAGGTTAGGTTAGGTTAGGTTAGGTTAGGTTAGGTTAGGTTAGGTTAGGTTAGGTTAGGTTAGGTTAGGTTAGGTTAGGTTAGGTTAGGTTAGGTTAGGTTAGGTTAGGTTAGGTTAGATCCTTCTCTTTCCTATCAGATCAACTCTGGTTGAGTCTATTCGATAACTAAGGGGTCTTCCATTTTGTACAAGGCGAGGATAACCAAGAGGAGTTTCTTTAAAAACAGCTGATGATGAATAGTGAGGAACTCTACCCGGTGTTTAATCTAACACGGCCAAATTGCCGATATCTTTAATGAATCACGTGACGTAAAGCTAGTTTAAAAATTAAAAAGTGCAAAATTTAAAGGTAATGGGTTGTGGGAAAAGTGGTAACTCGAAAATTTCAAAGGGGACTTAGGTTCGTGTGATACATAGTTTACAAAATCTCAAAGAGATAAGAAGAAAATATTTTAGTCAGCTGTAAATAAAATGGAGGGCGTTAATGTAACTGTGTGAAGGTTAGGTTAGGTTAGGTTAGGTTAGGTTAGGTTATGTTAGGTTAGGTTAGGTTATTTAATGACTCTTTAATGTTATTTTGGTATCTCCTACTGTTGCGTGTTTTATGTTATAAACAAAGGTCTATTAGTTACCGAGGGACCAGAGTTTTATAGTGAACTCAAACTTTATAAGTTCCAACGAGTGGTTGAATGACGGTACAGAGTTTATGTTAATTAGACTTTCATACAATCTGTGTAAATAATAATTGAGTAACAATAAAGTTCATTACCTTGAATTGATGCAGTGTCCAATTGTCCAACAGGGTAATTCAGGAAGCGATGTGGTGTTCTTTACAACAACTGACTTTCTACCCTTCAATCACGTGATATAGTCCGATCATTCTGGACCTATGGGAGGCTATGATGATGAAATTTAGCCTTGAACATTTCTGCAATTGTGGGTAAAAACACCCCTCGTGTCACTGACATGGACTCTTCTGGATCGTATGATCGACTAATTATTGTGGTCTGATATTGTTAGACGGAGACAGAAAATCGTAAATGTAGAGAAACCAGTTTATTCGACATAAGGGCATATAAAAATACTGAACACCTACCTTTATAAAACCTTAATGTGATCAAAAGCGTTAGACTGGACAATAGATCATAGTTTTGTATTTTTTCTTGTAATTAGGCAGTTTCCTTTTAATTTTGAGTTTTTGAAAAATGAAAATATATTCCGAGTTATGACCAAAATGGCCGATAACTCCCAAACCGTCGGACCGAAGGCCAATGCCTTGTTGAGCGGAAGCCTATCGACAGGCAGAAGTCGAGAAGATTAGATTAGTGGTTGTAAGAATCACCACAAATAGGTTAGGTTGGGTTAGGTCTCAATATTTTTTGGAGAGATACGTTTTCATCGGGTTCTTAGAGTGTTACTTGAACAAAATTTGATTAAAATCGTTAGAGAATACTTTGTGAAATGTGTATTTGTGTATGTTTATTATGGCAGATAACCTTCTTCTTTTTTTATCAAATCATTTTTTTTTAAATCTTACAATAATTTATAGTAAAATCGGAAAATACTGGAGTTTCCATAAGGAAATTTTAAAGTTTAAATATTGGAAAACAACGGGGCCATTTGGAAAGTTTGCAAAATATAAATTTTTTTATTTCCACAAATATTTTAGGAGATATTATCATCATGTATATCTCTAGAGTTTGTACGATGGCGGCTTATCAGTTATGTTTAAGTTGGGTCTGTGCCCACTTTCACCATTCAGAACGTTGACGTTATTAACGATATTTGTACAAACATTGTTAACTTAAGCAGCAGACTGTATCACGCTCAACCTGAAACGACCCTAATTCATGGGCGTCATCGCCGGTGGGACGGGGGGGACGCGTCCCTCCCCCCAATATTTGAGATGTAAAAATATTTTTGCTAAAAACGAATGATTTACTTAAAACCTTAAAAGGTAAACATCGGGCTTTGTCTTTACTAGGGTTTTTAACATTACATTTCTGTTACAAACGCATAAATAAATGCATAAAAACAATGTTTTGAGAAGTTTAATTTTTAAAAAATTCCATACCCCCAGACCCCCGGCATATGTCCCCCCCCCCCAATAATGAACTTGTGATGACGCCCATGCCCTATTTAATAACAACCCCTTAGTAAGATTGAACTTCGAGTTGGTAGTACGAGTATAAGATATTCTGACATACGAGGGAAAATTAATGTGTGGAAATATCCTTCAAATAGAAAGGAATTACGACTATAGGTTAGAATACCATAACGTTTTATTTGTGTAATAGCGGAGCGAGGGCCCACTGTGAAGAAACAGTGGTTGGCTTAAGTGGAAGTTGACGGAATTGGTTAGAATTCGCTTGTACAAAAAGCGTCCATTTTACTTTTTTTCTTTTTTTTTTGTAGTGGTATCAACGCTTTTTTAAGTATATATTATTGGTTTTCCACAACAATAAATTGAGCATCAATAAATCCCCAGAGAGGAGGTGGGGATTACTTTACTTACCTGTTTAAATTCATAGCGCAGGTTTACAAATGATCAATAAATGTGGAATTTTGTAGAATTATACGTGTTGGTATTGTTTTTAACTCCCTTGTAATCAAGGTAAAGTCAACTAATTATGAAACATATCAATTTTACACTTTATTAATTAAAATGTTTCATTTGGAGTATACCCCGCTTCCCAATATTGTACAGTAATATTTCAATTTGCATCGGGTTCATGATAAGACTGAGTTTTGGACTATACTTCAAAATCATTGTATTTATATCGTGTTTGGTCTTGTTTTACTCAACATTTTATGTAGATCACAAAACAATTAAAACGAAAAGAACAAAATTTGAATTTAAAAAGTTGTCAAATTGTAGTAGGCTCTCGAGTGGGGGAGTCATTGACTTGTGGCGAGGGGTAGGTAGGGTCTGTTTCGCTCCTGCCGGCGAGTGTGCGTGCGTTGGTGGAGGGCAAGTTAATCTCTTGGAGTCCTTCGCTCGCCTCACAAACTATCTACACACCCGCGGACACCAGCCTGCAATGTCTTCTTTATATTGATATTGTGGTTAATTATTCTAATGACTTGTTTTTCAAGTTACTTACTTTGTGTTTACGGTTGTCATTACATTGCCTACAAACAACTCTATCGCCAGTTGCTTACCTTCGCTGTTTAACATTTTCATGGGCGTCATCACCAGTTCATTATTGGGGGGGGGGGCATATGCCGGGGGTATGGAAATTTTTTTAAATTAAACTTCTCAAAACATTGTTTTTATGCATTTATTTATGCGTTTGTAACAGAAATGTAATGTTAAAAACCCTAGTAAAGACAAAGCCCGATGTTTACCTTTTAAGGTTTTAAGTAAATCATTCGTTTTTAGGAAAAATATTTTTACATCTCAAATATTGGGGGGGGGGACGCGTCCCCCCGGCGATGACGCCCATGACATTTTCATTCCAAAGTTGGTCACCTTACAACACACAGCACATTTTTTTTTTATTTCAACACCTCATTCTCTTGACTCCATCCGGACCAGTGGAAAAGCATATCCTCTGCAGTATCAATGTTGTTTCTCAGTTTTAACCTATATCTGCAGAAGCAGTCATGCACCGTCATCCCTTGTGTGAACCGGTCAGGAACTTGTCTGGTCTTCCTTTTCCTCTGTATTATTCAGTATTTCATGGTTATGGCTTCACCCTACACACATCCTCTCTCTCTCTAGAGGTAGATCAACAAGAGATGTTCCAACCAACTGCAGCAATCTTCTTCCTCAACAAAACTAAAGTTTAATGGTAATAAAAATATGCCTACTTATGAAATTTAATTGACAATTACTCCTCCTTCTTACACATCGTTTCAAAAATTACTATTTTGGATTCAAAAAACTTCAAAACAAATATTTCTGCCGATCCATGGGCGTACCCACCGAGGGGCAGGGGGGCAGATGCCCCCCTGGAAGCAAAAAAATTAATCTTTATTATACATTTTGTTGCTGGAATTTAATACAATTCTTGAAATCACTATTTTAATAATCAATTGTATATTGAATGACCATGGCTTGCCCCCTCCCCTAGTTTTGATCCTGGGTACGCCCTTGCGCCGATCTCTAGTCCCATCGCATAACTTTCTCTAGGCCTATACCACGTGGACCAATCAAGTTTTATAATCCTGGACAGTCATCCTATGAATTAACAACAGACATTTCTTGTTCCGGTGATAGCGGAAGTCTTCGATATTCTAATAAATTTATAACCGGAAGTGATGGCTAATTACATTCACTTCTTTCCTTTTATTTATACATTGATTGTTATGTAATTTCTAAAGTAAACTATCGATTCTGTGGCGTTTGGTGTCTACACATCAAGCTGTCTTATACAGTTGTCTTTCTTGAGGTCGTCGGCTAGACAGAACTTTATTATGTTCTGACGTTTCCTGCAATACTTGCCCCCCCATCCCAAACAAATAAAGTTATAATTTTATTTTATTAAAAAAATTCAAATTTAATATTTTTCTGAATTAAAGTTTTCAACAAATTAGCTCCTTTCAAAACTATCTACACTACGTGTGTGTTTATTGTCATTGCAGGCAATCCGTTGACCTCCATTTTGTGTATAAAGTTTTCTTAAGAACAAATTCTAAAACAGCTGATTACTACTCAGAGTGCAAGCAAATTAAAATTGAACAAATCAGCTGATTCGAGTTTATTATTGTCACGTCGCGCTCACTCAAACACTCCACGGGTTATAATTGCTTTAGCTAAAGAAGTAGGTTTAGACTGGTTGCCTAGATATATAGGATGTTCCAAAATTCAGGAGTTTGGAACATCCCACAACAAAACTAAGAAAAAGTTCCAATAATCTTACGTCTGGAATTGACTAGTTTCACAGATATCCACCATTTTGTTTTTTTCACAAATTCCATATACAAAACAGTTTGACGAATTGAGACTTGGCATGGTGCCTATTCATTTAAATATACCGACATAATGCAATAACCCGCTTAGAACGAAGGGTTGAAGTAAAACTGCGCTGAAGGACACAAAATAATCTATAACAGTTCTACTGTAATCCTTGGTCCGATTGTTAAAACTAACTTTCACAAACAGTTACAACAAATGAATAAAATCAGATACCTCAGAATTGGAAAGGTAGTTTAGGTTAGGTTAAGCTTTCAAAGATTAATTTTGTTGCAAATGAACAGTGTACCACACAAATATTTTCGGCATATTGTTTACATTTAAAACTATTGTATTTATGTATTGTACAATACATAGGTAGAAAGAAGTAAAACCAATCAATAATATATATATATTTATTTTCCTTCCGTACAATTGTAAAGACTTTCGGGGGAACGTTGACAAGTTTGATTCATTGGATGTGCAAAGTTTTATGATTACAACATTCTGTTTAACTGCACCTCTCCGAAGTGACCCAGTGAAAGTGATACAGAACCACATCTGGAAACATATTTCTTTAAATTAAAAACCGGTTTTATCTTTCGGCTTATTAGGTAACCCAGTTGTTAAATGGCCTTGGTATGTGGCAGTTTGGGAACAATTAGGGTTGGGAATAGCGAAGTTTAACACACTGGATGGAAGTATGCTTTCGTAAGACAAAAAGTAAAAATTACGATCCCAGGTAAAATAATATTACGGTTAATGAATCTTATAAAAGGTGAGGAGGCGTTGATTCTATGTTTCATTTTGGAAATAACAAGCTTGAAAAATACAGAGTAGTTGAAAAGAAACTACCAACCCCTTATTTTGTTTAACGTTTGATATATTTGAATTCTGTTTGAAGCAATCTTTGGGTGGGAGGAGCAACTTAAAAAATACAAATTTTGAGGTTATTTTAATTGTGGGGTTTCTTAAAGTAATTTTAAGACAAGAAAATTTAATTCTAACCGCCCAAAAAAAAAATGTTGGTCAGAAAAGTAACTTTACTTATGAACCTAGAATGATATTGAAGATCAAAACTTGGAAGGCAAGAATGTCGATTTTTCTAAATGTCAGCCCCGCAGGGGGGGGGGCAGACTATCTGCACCTATTGACAGGGGTTTAGCGTCCCTCGCGGAATCCGAGCTATACAGGGTGGTACAATAAAACATCTTCTCCGAATATACACACACACATAATATATATATAAGTTATAGTTTTTCTTGTGAAAAACGTGTTTTTAAAAAATGTTTTATTTATTTAAAACAATAACAGATTACAATAATAATGTTATTATTGGAGAGAACTTGTAGCAATGATGTTCACTCACTGGTTACCAGACAGACTCTGATCTTACATTGTTTCTTAGCTTTAAAAGTAAACTATGGTCTAAGCCTATTCCTAAGAACTGCAACTGCAGTTTTGTTGATTAGTAATCATAATTCTAACAGCTACATATATGACAAAGGTTTTGTCATGTGTTACTCATGTAATATTTAGTTAATTTAATTATATAACTTATATATATTACAATTCATAGAGGCTGTTATACTACATGATTGTATATACGCATGGGCGTACCCAGCCAGGGGCAGGGGGGCAGCTGCCCCCCTGGAAGCAAAAAAAGAAATCTTTATTATACATTTTGTTGCTGGAATTTAATACAATTCTTGAAATAACTATTTTAATAATCAATTGTATATTGAATGACCATGGCTTCCCCCTCCCCCTGGTTTTTATCCTGGGTACGCCCTTGATTCATGGGGATACATAAACACTCTACATTCATATATAGGGATTAGTTTTTTGACTGCAGAGCTGTAGCTCGTCTGGGAGTGTTTACCACACCAAGGCGTGACAATCTTTGAATGTGGTAAGCCGATATGAGCTTGCTCAACCGATGACGTATGCACGGTTTCTGTTCAGTAGCCAGCCACTTCGGTCCTTTGTCAGGAAGTGTTCGCGATGGAGGAGGTGTCGGATCCTCCCTCTCCAGTTGCGGGTCTGGACTGATGCCCATCCAGTCTGGTTAAAGAGGATACTCTGGACCCCAAGGATGTACCCGTTCCCCGCCCAACACGATGCGCTGATTGACTCTACATCTATAACAGTCAACCCGGGTTGTCAAAAACGACAATTATCGGCATCGTCTGAAGAATCTGTGTTTGTGGAAACCAAAAAAAGCGAATTTTTTTGTAAGGATTCAGGGACCTGTTCCCAGATTCTTTATTGTTCGATACAAGGTAATGGCATTTTATTGCAAAAAATAACTGAAATAGTTTTTCGCCTTAAAACAACAAAAACAAAACAAAAATGTAAATATCGGTTCTCCTTGTTTTGTGGGGGATCTCTTAGATAATGCAGAAGATGTACAAAACAAAGACCATGGGAACGTATGATACCAATAAAATAACTCTTGTGGGCTTCATTTTGTTTTGGATGCTCAAAATTTATTTTTCTTGTCTCACAGAGCCTACACGGGTTATTTGAAACTTTTGAGTAACCCCTCCCCCCCACCTCAGTCCGCACAAACATAATTCAAATATATCGTACATTGAAAATATAATAGTACCTAATGAGACTAATTTTGAAATCAGTTTCCTAATAACCTAAGCTGACACCAAGACCGACGCTGCTGTGTGATATCGACTTCCCGTCGTTAATTTGTCCAATTTAAAACATTAGATGACACGCTCACTTAGCACAAACCTAACTGCACACAGATAATCCCCCCCCTTTAGTCGGGATATAATGATGGCATGTAACAGTTTTAATACAATGGCAATTGGGGGGGGGGGGGGAGAATTATTTCGCAAATTACATCAAGAATAAATATCTAAAAGCGTTCCAATATAGGCAAATAATAATGTACGGAGAGCGGAACACTCACAAACAGGTCTGTATTTGTGTGTAGTGACACAATATCACAGTGTTCACAGGTATATTAAGCGTCTAAAGTCAAAGTGTTCCTCTGTCTGTGGAAGTGAACCGATTCTAATGAAATTTGTTATGCAGTTGGTTGTATCACGGGACTCAAACTTAGAAGATAGCTCTGACATCGTAACACAAAATTACGATTTTCTGAAAATCAGATATGACTATTACTATCAAATTTTGCTCAAGTGTAGCCGCTAAGGTCCCAAACAAAACGTATTGGTGGCGATCTCTCCAAAAATGCCGGTTTTTGAGTTATCGGTAAAAAATAATAAAAAATCGGGCAAGATTCCGTTATAAAGTTGGCGACGTAATTTCTCAAAATCACTTCAGCTGATTTCATTCAATTTTTTATTGAAATGTGACGATTAAATGAGCCAAAATCGTGTACAAAGTAAACCAATATTACTGTTATGGAATAATTTGTAAAAAACCATCTTCACTTCTATCAGATGTGGAATGAGAGCGAAGACATATTTAACAATTTATCCAAAGTTCATTTACAATTTTTAACTGATAGGTTAGGTTAGGTTAGGTTAGGTTAGGTTAGGTTAGGTTGGGTTGGGTTAGGTTAGGTTAGGTTAGGTTAGGTTAGGTTAGGCTAGGTTAGGTTAGGTTAGGTTAGGTTAGGTTAGGTTATGTTATGTTAGGTTAGGTTAGGTTATGTTAGGTTAGGTTAGGTTAGGTTAGATTAGGTTAGGTTATGTTATGTTAGGTTAGGTTAGGTTAGGTTAGGTTAAACCGAACTGGGTTTTTTTATCTGTTTTGTGAGTGAAATAGTCTGTGCAATGTTTTTCTGTAACTTATTTAAGGTTATGACATGTTTATATCTGGGACCGCTCTACGCGAGTCTAGTGTTCCAAACCCAGCTAGGGGACCGTAATTACGCGGTCTGGTTAACCCCGTATTTGAAGATTTGTCGGGCGTGGTTAGGTTAGGTTAGGTTAGGTTAGGTTAGGTTATGTTAGGTTAGGTTAGGTTAGGTTTGGTTAGGTTAGGTTAGGTTAGGTTAGGTTAAACCGAACTGGGTTTTTTTATCTGTATTGTGAGTAAAATACTCTGTGCAATATTTTTCTGTAACTTATTTAAGGCTATGACATGTTTATATCTGGGACCGCTCTACGCGAGTCTAGTGTTCCAAACCCAGCTAGGGGACCGCAATTACGCGGTCTGGTTAACCCCGTATTTGAAGATTTGCCGGGCGTGGTTAGGTTAGGTTAGGTTTGGTTAGGTTAGGTTAGGTTAGGTTAGGTTAAACCGAACTGGGTTTTTTTATCTGTATTGTGAGTGAAATACTCTGTGCAATATTTTTCTGTAACTTATTTAAGGCTATGACATGTTTATATCTGGGACCGCTCTACGCGAGTCTAGTGTTCCAAACCCAGTCAGGGGACCGTAATTACGCGGTCTGGTTAACCCCGTATTTGAAGATTTGCCGGGCGTTACGCAAAGGGGGAAAAAAATCAAAATATGTAACAGTTTTAGGATAATGAAGAAATCATAAAAATTAGCGTTTTTTTTTACGGTAAAACTGGACGTTTCGGATTATTGAATTTTAAATTTCCATTAGGTAATATATAAATACGGCTGTTGGTTATTGAACGTTTGTTTTTTTCCATTTCCAAATATCTAACCAATAGTCGTAGTTATATAATAATAAAGGTAATTTTTGTAACTGCATTGTTAGGCATGCTGTCATTCTATCCGTCTGTTGTTCTGAAATAGGTTATGTAACACAGTCGGAATGATTTAGTGTTCTGACAAGTATCGATTAGTAATAGTAGAATCGATTTAGGTGTCCGAGTAACGCCAATTTATTGTCCTCTGTAATGGGATGTCCAACACCTTAAGTAGACCAAACTTGTCACTTTCCGTCATTCAATGTTTGAATTTAGGAATATATTACTACGTTGATGGATAATTAAATATCTAACACAACTTTATTTGTCAACAAAAGTAGTTTATTTTTGGTCGCTACAGCTGTTTCGCCTTCACTAGAGACATCATCAGGCGCAACACGCATGCAATACAGTGTGTGTACAAAATATGGAAAGAACTGATTTAGATTTAAAAATTGTTTTACTTCTCATTTTAAAGCTCTTAACTAGTGCTATCTACAGGGTGGTACAAAAAGTGAATAACCAAGTTGTTTGATATTGCGGTTGGTTTAACGACTGTGGTAAAAGTGGATGGTTTAGTAATTTAATTTAGATTGGGAAGTAGATAAAAATGAAAAAGACATGAAATGGTTAATTGACATTTTTGAAATTATTACCATTAAATGGTTTTGATTAATTTTGCTGTCATGTTTAGCTAAGAATTATTAATGTCACAGTACCTTGTAGAGGCGGCGTTCCTTCTGGTAATGTTCTGTCGTCCAGAATGCCCGTGTGCACACTCGAGAACAGTTGCTCTAAACGCACAAACTAAATACAATTGTAAATCGTAAAATACATAACAAAACACTTGACTTCTTAATACTAAACATGACAATTGTTTATGAGTCACAATTAATTAAGTTGTTGGCCGAAATGCGTATGTAATAAAAAGGAAAAAAAAAGGATTTGTATCTGCGGATTTAGGAAGAAACACAGTTACCTGTTTGAGGTAAAAATTGGACTGATTGATAAGAGACAAAGGATACCCCAAAACAGCTGGAGTTCTCAGAATTCCGGTTGAAACAGTTTCATAAAAATAATATTGGAGCGGGAATTTAAAAACTGTAGATATACTGAACAAAGGTCAGACAAAGGTCTGAATATCAAATATGAACAATTCAGTAACTTGAGGTTCTTGAAACGAAATTGCCGTTTTAAAGCAGGTCAGTTACTGCAACAAATAGGCAATTCTACATTCACTATTTTAAATTGTATAAGTTAGTGAATTACAAACAAGAGAAGCTGACTAGATACTTGTCCTAGAAAAGCCACGCCTTGGTATGTGACTGCACAGCTGGGCGTGTAATATTTCAAGGATGGGTTTTTATAAATAAATTTGTTATACATACTTTCTATACAACCTTTTACAAGTATACCAAAACTTACCCCTGGCATCGCGACCATCCCCCAGTTGTTCAACTATGATTCTTAATTTAGTTTAGCAGACCGTTTTCGTTTAAATTTAATAATTCGGTTTTTTTTTAATGACAGAAATGGATGAATTATTAAAATCTTTTCCGGTTTCATAGATTTGCTAAAATATCAAATTATTATTTACAATACAGTTACACTAAACGTTGATATAAATTTGTTTTGTAACTTATAAATAATAGTCGGATCAACGGTTTGAGTCACCAACCATCGAGACCCACCAGTGGTGGAGGTAAGAGATTTGTTTTCCACACATTCCAGGGAAAGGTAGTCTATAAGTAATTTTGACTACCAAAGTGATTATAATGTAAGGAAAAAACCATAAAACATTTTACATCCTTAACTTATATCCTTTAATCCTGTGAAGAATTTAGGCTGCAACAAATGACTTCTCTAATCTTGGCCATCATTTGCTTCATTTACCTCCAGTTCTTGCCTTTCTCTTTAGTATCTCTCTCGACCGATATCGCAAGTTATTTTCAGTCTTCCTCGGGGTTCAGCTTCTAGAGTTTGCCAACTAGGTATTCTCAGGCTTAACCAAGCTTTACTTCTTCTTAATTATTTCTTCAATTAGACTTGGATTGGATCGTTTGAGATCCACTCTGGCCCATGGATCTACCCCATAATTCTTCGCTTGAGATCCACTCTGGCCAATGGATCTACCCCATAATTCTTCGCTTGAGATCCACTCTGGCCAATGAATCTACACCATAATTATTCGCTTGAGATCCACTCTGGCAATGGATAATACACCATAATTCTTCGCTTGAGATCCACTCTGGCCAATGGATCTACACCATAATTCTTCGCTTGTGATCATCCACTCTGGTAATGGATCTACACCATAATTATTCGCTTGTGATCCACTCTGGCAATGGATAATACACCATAATTCTTCGCTTGAGATCCACTCTGGCCAATGGATCTACACCATAATTATTCGCTTGTGATCCACTCTGGCCAATGGATCTACATCATAATTCTTCGCTTGAGATCCACTCTGGTAATGGATCTACACCATAATTATTCTCTTGTGATCCACTCTGGCCAATGGATCTACACTATAATTCTTCACTTCTGATCCACTCTGGTCAATGGATCTACCCCATAATTCTTCGCTTGAGATCCACTCTGGCCAATGGATCTACACCATAATTATTCGCTTGAGATCCACTCTGGTCAATGGATCTACCCCATAATTATTCGCTTGTGATCCACTCTGGCCAACGGATCTACACTATAATTCTTCACTTCTGATCCACTCTGGTCAATGGATCTACCCCATAATTATTCGCTTGAGATCCACTCTGGTAATGGATCTACACCATAATTATTCGCTTGTGATCCACTCTGGCCAATGGATCTACACTATAATTCTTCACTTCTGATCCACTCTGGTCAATGGATCTACCCCATAATTCTTCGCTTGAGATCCACTCTGGCCAATGGATCTACACCATAATTATTCGCTTGAGATCCACTCTGGCCAATGGATCTACACCATAATTATTCGCTTGAGATCCACTCTGGTCAATGGATCTACCCCATAATTATTCGCTTGTGATCCACTCTGGCCAACGGATCTACACTATAATTCTTCACTTCTGATCCACTCTGGTCAATGGATCTACCCCATAATTATTCGCTTGAGATCCACTCTGGTAATGGATCTACACCATAATTATTCGCTTGTGATCCACTCTGGCCAATGGATCTACACTATAATTCTTCACTTCTGATCCACTCTGGTCAATGGATCTACCCCATAATTCTTCGCTTGAGATCCACTCTGGCCAATGGATCTACACCATAATTATTCGCTTGAGATCCACTCTGGCCAATGGATCTACACCATAATTCTTCGCTTGAGATCCACTCTGGTAATGGATCTACACCATAATTATTCGCTTGTGATCCACTCTGGCCAATGGATAATACCCATTTTCTCGATACAGTTATTTATAAAGACCTCTAACTTGTTAGAAATAGACTTTGTGACTTTCTATGTTTTAGCAGCCATATAAAAACACTTATTTTACATTAAAATCCAAAGTTTAGTTGTTCTTCTTAGCTATTGTGGTCATCAAATTGACACAAGTTCTGCAAATACCCTTTTGGGCTTCTTTATCCTTTGCGAGACATCTTCGTCCTTTCATTGATCCTAAACATTAGAAGTGCTTCATTTCCTTCCTTTTTGTTTTATTTCAGGATTTCTTCATAATATCTCTTATTTTATGAGATACTCGTCAATATAATCTGTCTTGAAGCATATCCAAAGTCATCACTCACTGCAAGCATTTAAATTTAACTTTTTATCTAAATAGCGATGTCTATTGTTCACTATTACCAATTTTTGCAACAATGCAAATCAATTAACAGCTGATTTGTGTTCATTGCTGTTACAACCACAAATGCCTAGATAAAAACGCTCTCATTACTGAGTTACAAATCCAAAGAGATTACTGGTTACTTAACCTACTTTGTTTATAATAATTACAGGAGGCTCATTTCAGCAATTTAAACTGTTTTTAAACCATGACTTCGATCAAATCATTTACCAATAAAAAAATATTTAATGTCTTTCTGCAGTACCTACGTAATCTCTGGTAAATTGAAATTTTATCCTCGTTTAATGTAACAAACAAATAAATGAGTCTTCCTCCAGATTTGCCTTCTAAAATAACCGCATTCAATCCACTTTTTGGAACCAGCGCTTCAATCGAAAAATTCAATTTCAACATCTATTTTTTTATTTATGCAAATTAATTGAAAGTTTTCCATCATTTGTGTATATACACGACGTTTCAAGAATATGAATCAACTGCCGTTATCAACCTAACCTAGAACATGGACAGAGTGCAAATACAGTTTAGTAGGCTGTCAAAACTAATAGTCTAAATCCTGAAAAAGCAAAAATATATACAAAAAGGCTAGAAACCCCTTAATATTTATTTGATTAATAAACGCAGAGCAATGAAACTCTAGGATTACGTCATCATTGTAATTACCGACTTTTTTCTCATTTTAACTGTCTTTTTTCACTTTGGGGGGACGTCCTGTGGAGGAAGTCTAAAAAAATCTTAAATGTAAGCATAGGTTGAATTATACCTCATTTTAAAGGTCTTTGTTAGAGGAACACATTGCCGCAATCCCGACTGAAAAGGGACCATTCGTTTGGAAATAGCAGCCTTTTACAATTTGTTAACTTTACGTTGCGAAGATTAAGAGGCAGAAGTGAATACTCAACCGTGTTTGTTATGTTAGTGTTTTAGCTATGAGAATTTCACAGCTAGAGTGTGGAGGGATAGGAAATATCAATAATGGTTGATTTAATTGTTTAAAAACGTTAGGAGTGCGCAGATGTAATTGGGGACAATTATCATTATTAATAAAATTGAACAGACAGTATGTCAGTTGTTTATGTTTAAATTACTTACTTTGGAAGACAATAATTATTAAAAAAATAAACAAACCTTGGAAGGTATTACAGAAGGTGCTCAAAGTAGTGTCCTTGTGTAGCTGATTGGTCGCATTGGTTGCTGATTTTGGCCGTCCGGATCTTGACCGATCTGTTACAGAACCGCGCTGCACGGTCTTCAACACTGTTGATTTTTGAATAGGTGGTCAATTGGGGCAAGTTTCATTGAACAAGCGGCTTACCTCCTCATATGAACGAGTTCTATCCCCATAACCCCTCATCATCAGAATGGTTATTTGCTCTGTCTCACTAAGTGACATTGTAATCTAAACTAAAGCTTACTAAAAATTTGCCATTGAATTACCAATAAAATCAAACAAACTTTAAGAGGCTGCCATTTCCAAACTAATGGTCCTTTTTTAGTCGGGATTGCGGCAATGTGTTCCTCTAACAAAGACCTTTAAAATGAGGTATAATTCGACCTATGCTTACATTTAAGATTTTTTAGACTTCCTCCACAGGACGTCCCCCCAAAGCGAAAAAAGACAGTAAAAATGAGCAAAAAGTCGGTAACTACAGTGAGGACGTAATCCTAGAGTTTCATTGTTCTGCGTTTATTAATAAAATTAATATTAAGGGGTTTCCAGACTTTTTGAACACCCGGTATATGTTCCCATTTGATCAGGAAACTTTTAAGCTTGGATTTTTTCGGTCTAATTTCAGTTTCCAAAATAGGCTTAGACACAATTGATTGCAAATGTCCGATTAAACCATATGAACAATCCAACATTATCAATTAACTTTACTCCGGTAAGTCTACGCGTGATTGAATATTTTATCTTTCGAAATACTTTCTCTACACTAAAACCAGACTAGGAAGTAAAACCAGTTTCATAATGTTAAACGATTAACCTATTCAAACGGTTTGTTTAACTCTAATGGAGGATAAATACATTTGTTAATGATGATGATAAGGCTGAGTTGTAGCTATTGATGAAGAACAATGCAGTTGGGAGATGAATGTTCCATGGAAGCTGACAAGAAACAGATGATTCAAAACCGCTGTTCCTTGAAAAGGATTAAATGAAAGATTTCAAATAACCGGATGTGGTGGAAGACTTACGTCATGAAATGGTGTAGGTTCCATTTATACATTAGGCAGTATAACTTAACTCATGAATATAGGATTCATCCAGTGTTGCCAAGTTTACGATAGTCCCATCAATCCATGGGCGTCATCACCAGTTCATTATTGGGGGGGGGGGGCATATGCCGGGGGTATGGAAATTTTTTTAAATTAAACTTCTCAAAACATCGTTTTTATGTATTTATTGTAATATTTTGTCAGCAAATGAAGTACACTAAAACAATAAATCTAATTATTATAACTTTTTTAAGCCGAGCGGAGAAACAAACCTTCTGCGCAATGAGTCAGATCAGATTCAAGACGAGACGACGATACTCCACTACTACCAACATACTGGGCTTTATTGCATACAACTATTCAAAATTAATTCTATTTGCGTTTGTAACAGAAATGTAATGTTAAAAACCCTAGTAAAGACAAAGCCCGATGTTTACCTTTTAAGGTTTTAAGTAAATCATTCGTTTTTAGCAAAAATATTTTTACATCTCAAATATTGGGGGGGCGTCCCCCCCCCCGGCGATGACGCCCATGTATAATTTCACGTTTGTTTGAAGTTGCCTAGAAAGATGTCTGGGAGTCTGTGTAGATGGATATCTTATTTGCTGAAAGTTCTGTGCAGTGTTGAAGGGTTGCTAGCATAGCTAGGAGAGTTCTGCTAGGGGGAGGCTGAGATCCAGACTTCAGATCCTGATTTGTTGGATTGAGCGACACGTGTGTGTAGATGATCTCCGATGCAGCTTGCTACAGATGTCCCTTCCTGTTTTGTATAAGAAAGTTTATAGAAAATATCCAAGTATGGGACTTTACAGTATTAACCCATCATTATACAATAACTTTAAAAATATTACTTTAAATGTTTCATTAGTTATATTATTCCTTATATTATATCAATTCTTTTTAAGATTCAAAAAAATAGAAAACTCATCTTGTGGAGTTGATATCACAATTTTGTGTTTTCAAACCTCTTTAATTATTGAATTTATTTATACTTCTACCATTAACTAATTACGACGCCAGCGATCCTGGTAATTAATTTTAAAACTATTGATTCAAAGGTAACGTCATTTAATTTGTATTTAAAACAACTGCTTCATTATTGAATTCATTAGGGATTTTAAAGATCTTACAATTTTAAGAGGACTTTAATTGTTTTCTTCGCTCCAATCCTCCTATTGCTATGTAATATATATTCCTAATCATATATTTTTAATTTATTCACATATCATGGTGTATATTATAACAAATTTACTTGGACACATTTATAGAATTTAACTTTCTTTAATTAATTATTTATAAAATAAAGTTTTAAAATCATTTACATTAAAAACCAATTATTGTCCAATCTGATGCACTTTTTACTTATATACTAACGTCTTAACCTACTACTTATTCTAAGTACATAGTTAAATAAAATTACTAATTCTACAATGACATACCTAAAATGAAGAAATAAGGGTGTATCATAATTTTACTTTTAAATATTTTACTTTTACTTTTAATTTATTATTATAAAATGCTCCGGCTAACTGAAATGTACTATTATTTTAATTTAATTTAATTTCTCTTTATGGGTTCGTGAGGTTCTTTGGTGACTATAATTTACATATAAAATAGAATTTGGTGGTAGTTTATTAAATTCAGATTGTCCATTAATTTTTACTTATCGATTGGAAGTTTTATTGCTGCTCCGCTGTTCCTGGTTCCCGTGTAGACTGCCAGTAGATGGATCGATTTGCTTTGATCTTTTCGACGAACTTCTTTTCTTCTTTCACTTATTCTCACTCACTTTAGTGACGACGATTATCTTTCAAACTTATAACGACGATTATCCTTTAAACTATTCTTCAGAGATTACTATTAATACTTATACAAAAAAAACGACGCAGATACTATTTTATTTTTACTTTTGATCTCGGCTAAATCTTTCACAATCGATCTTCTAAAGAAACACTTGCTCCGGAACTCACTCCTTCAAACAGTAACAACCAAAAGAATGAACGAAAGAACCCTGTGTGCTTCCTTTCCAACCCTAAATATAGATTCTAATTTCAAACGCTTTCTTCCGATCCTCTTCCTTCATTGGCTTATTTTAAAATGTGTACGTTACTTCGAGAGTGATGCACTTTATAATATCATTGGTCCATTTCAAACATTTTCGGTTGAAGGCATTGACTTTTGGAATGGTTTATTTGACTTCTTGAGATGTGTGACTAATGTTAGAATAGTTTTTCAAGCTGTCAACCCTTTCAACTCTTTACAATTTATGGCCTGCCGAGCACTGACCTTTTGGGAGACCTCTATTTCGTTATAATATATTATACTCTCAGGTTCTTCATACAGTGATTAAGGTCATGGCAATCCAGAAGCTACCTTGCTGGATCTATATCAGGTCTCACTTGATCAACTCTTGTTCTCTTTCGATCCTAACTCTGTTAGAGTATTACAGACTTGGGTTCTTTATTTTATCTTCTTCTCTTCTTTATTCTTAATAAGCCAATGATGACCGACAGGTTTTTCGCCCTTAAGCAACTTGTAATTGTTATAATTGCCTGTCATAAACACAGATCAGCTGATTGCCTTTGTTTAGAAAAGTCCAGTATCCTCAAAAACTAATGAACAGAAAAAATTGAGGCCAAAGTTTTTTTAGTTAGCTTTGCCAATCTAATAATAATTTTATGTTTTGTTTACTCATTTCAGCATGAAATTAACCTCTAGAATCCAATTATAAAAAACCAACATGAAATTTACTGCACAGGTAAATTTTAAATAGTCTATATTACATCACTTTTGTTAGTATTTGAAGATGGTTAGGTTAGGTTAGGTTAGGTTAGGTTCCAAAATGCTCTTCTGTTGTCAGACATTACTGAGGATGAACTTTTCAGAAAACAGTCCTCTCGGAAAACGTTTGGGATGTTCATGTTGCTTAGGAAAGGGTATTTTAGCTTAGGTTAGGTTAGGTTAGGTTAGGTTAGGTTAGATTAGGTTGGGTTAAGTTAGGTTAGGTTCCAAAATGCTCTTCTGTTGTCAGACATTACTGAGGATGAACTTTTCAGAAGACAGTCCTCTCGGAAAACGTTTGGGATGTTCATGTTGCTTAGGAAAGGGTATTTTAGCTTAGGTTAGGTTAGGTTAGGTTCCAAAATGCTCTTCTGTTGTCAGACATTACTGAGGATGAACTTTTCAGAAGACAGTCCTCTAGGAAAAAGTTTGGGATGTTCATGTTGCTTAGGAAAGGGTATTTTAGCTTAGGTTAGGTTAGGTTAGGTTCCAAAATGCTCTTCTGTTGTCAGACATTACTGAGGATGAACTTTTCAGAAGACAGTCCTCTAGGAAAAAGTTTGGGATGTTCATGTTGCTTAGGAAAGGGTATTTTAGCTTAGGTTAGGTTAGGTTAGGTTCCAAAATGCTCTTCTGTTGTCAGACATTACTGAGGATGAACTTTTCAGAAGACAGTCCTCTCGAAAAACGTTTGGGATGTTCATGTTGCTTAGGAAAGGGTATTTTAGCTTAGGTTAGGTTAGGTTAGGTTCCAAAATGCTCTTCTGTTGTCAGACATTACTGAGGATGAACTTTTCAGAAGACAGTCCTCTAGGAAAACGTTTGGGATGTTCATGTTGCTTAGGAAAGGGTATTTTAGCTTAGGTTAGGTTAGGTTAGGTTAGGTTAGATTAGGTTAGGTTAGGTTAGGTTAGGTTACATTAGGTTAGTTTGGGTTAGGTTAGGTTAGGTTAGGTTCCAAAATGCTCTTCTGTTGTCAGACATTACTGAGGATGAACTTTTCAGAAGACAGTCCTCTCGAAAAACGTTTGGGATGTTCATGTTGCTTAGGAAAGGGTATTTTAGCAATGTTTTTCTTCTTTAAAAAAGTCCAGAGTTTGGAAATGTCAGATTCGTATTACAGTTTAAAATCACCCCGATTTAACTTTTGAACTGTGTCTGTAGTAAGGTTTAGATGAGCCATTCTAACTACGCTTCCAGAGCTTAGTACTAGAAACTTGAGAAACAAAATCATCAAAGTCTTATGATGCTCAAAGCAATATTAAAACTACATTCACCTAACTCTGAAGATTTTACAGCTTAAATTATAAATTAAACCAACGGCAGTAGGCCTATAATATGACACTATCAGTATTTAGAAATGCATAAAATATAGTGGCATCTAAACCCCTCTCGTAATCATCGCCTTATTAAAAAAATAAAGAAAAGATTATAAAATAACATAAGTATTTGAAGACGATAAGGTTAATTGAGAGACTTGATAGAAAATAAGGAAAAGACCAAGACTATAGATCTAGCTGGGTACCTTGGGTTTGCCAGGCCCTTAGGAGTGATGGCTAGAACACGCACTAAACTTTTGAAAGTAATTGTTTGCCATTCCTTAAGTAAATCGTGTAGTTTTTCTATCATATTTGTATTTAATTTAAGGTATTTTGACTAGTTTTTACAAATCATGGCAAGCGTCAAATTAAACCGTGCCAATAAATTGGTCATTTCCAATGAATTACAATCTTTACGATAAAAACATTAAATAAAAACTATATAAACACACTAACTGAATGGTTTTATAACAACATAATTGGAATATAAATATCCTTTAAGTCGGCGCATGCGCAGATGTTTATCTGCTTCAAAGTTAACAAGCCCATCATTAATGTTAAACACTTTCTTTTGGTCGCGTTCTAGTGAACTGTGACTGCCTGGAGAGATGACGTAACAGTTCTCCACTCACTTCCACTTGGAGCGCTGTTTCTTTAGACTTAAACCAAGTTCAAGGCAGTGTGTATTACTAGGGAATTGTAGGCCATAGTAAAGAACTACTGGTGTTTGCTTCGCTCTGTCTTAGAGTGTATGAAGATATACAAAAAAAAACATCTATTAACCACATTTTTTGCTTTCCTCCGCTCATTATGTTCCCTTCCCAAATCAGAAAATCCCGTTTCCTTCCCTTCCCAAAATAATGAAGATTTCGGCAAAAAAAATCTACACCTCCGATATTTTTATAGTCAATTGAAGCATAAAATCGGTTCAGCAGTTTCTAAGAAGTCGGCGTTATAAGAATCCAACTGTGTGTAGATTGGAATCCAGTTTTAAATAGCAATGATCATTTTATTTTACCTGTGACTTTGCAAACTGGTTTGGGTCATTAATCTTTACATTTCATTAAAATATCAATGAAATCGGTAGAACTGTTTACCTTGATAACGGCAGTTGATTTTTACTTTCGAAACGTCGGATGTTAGTCTTTTTCTACGAGTAACAACTTAGAACGATGATGACACAAGGGCGTACCCAGGATCAAAACTAGGGGGGGGGGGCAAGGGGGGCAAGCCATGGTCATTCAATATACAATTGATTATTAAAATAGTTATTTCAAGAATTGTATTAAATTCCAGCAACAAAATGTATAATAAAGATTTATTTTTTTGCTTCCAGGGGGGCAGCTGCCCCCCCCTGCCCCTCGCTGGGTACGCCCATGTGATGACATACTATTGATGCGTTGTCTTGCTGCTATTAAGATGTTTTCCTTCATTTGATAATCGAAATTTAAGTTTTTATTTATTTAAATGTCCCTCAAAACCGCTACTACGATACTACGAAATAATGTCCAGGAAATAGTATTAATGTCATAACTGGTCAGCACATCGAGCTCCCATCACAGTACGGAACCAGGATTCGCCACTGAAAATCTCAATTTTTTTCCCCCAATTTTCTTCAACATCTAAATACATCCCAAAAGTTTAGAAACCGTCAGTACAGGATAATCCAGGAAAACTTTTACCATTTCAATTTTAAAACAAAATATATTTGATTAATCACACAAATTACTTAAAACTGTGTCAGATTTAAAGTAAAACTCTGGGAAATTAAAGACCCTCTGACAATAGATGCCATTGTTGCTGTTGCTATGTTGATATGTGTTTAAAACATTTTCTGCTCAAAATGTAAATAAAAATTAAATAACACTACACTACTACAGTATATAAAAACGTTGGAAGTGTCTTCCCTCTACATTCAAACATAACGTCACAGGTCGTTTTATGTGTTCAGATGTTTTGAGAAGCGTGTTGACACAATAATGATAATATTTGGAAAATTTTGGGGTAGGGGGAACCCAGAGTATCACTTTAGAATTGTCTTCAAAGGGTTTGGATGAGTTTTTAAACTTTTTAACAAAAAAAAAAAAAAAAAAAAAAAAAAAAAAAAAAAAAGTGGGGGAATTTTCGGGTCAAAGTTTGGGATAAACCAGAGAATCAACTACCAAAGGTACCCTAGTTGGATCTACAAATATTAAGGGTTAACATATTGGGGGAGTTGTGAGTCATCTCCATGTTCAATGGCTCTTAGCGGATGACTGTGTAATCCCGAAGTTACTCTACGTCTTTTAACAATCCCGAGGGGCCCTAGCTAGGTCTACACCTTTTTAAAGGTTAACATATTGGGGGAGTTGTGGCTCATCCCCACGTTCAATGGCTCTTAGCGGATGACTGTGTTATCCCGAAGTTACTCTACGTCTTTTAACAAACCCGAGGGGCCCTAGCTAGGTCTACACTTTTTTAAAGGTTAACATATTGGGGGAGTTGTGAGTCATCCCCATGTTCAATGGCTCTTAGCGGATGACTGTGTTATTCCGAGGGGCCCTAGCTTGGTCTACACCTTTTTAAAGGTTAACATTTTGGAGGAGGGATTCAGTGGCGTCTAGAGGACAACTGCAATCCCGAGGATAGCTAGCTGGATCTACATTATTTTTGGGAATTTCGAGGGTCCTTACGGAATCTACAGAGCAATCCCTACAGTCACGGGTGGATCTTCACTTTGGAATGGTGAAAAGGGTGTGGTTGTTTGGTGGTTGGGTAAAGAAGGGGGTGGCGAAAAGGGCAATACTTCCTGTGGTGAAATCTCGTAAAACCCACTACTTCCCCTAATAATATAAAGTGAATCCACTCTTTAAACGTTTTTACTGGTGTTCCTGTAAACAATATTTTGTTAACCACTAATAAAAAAGGGACTTGAGAATTCAATTCTTTAACAAGAAGGAACACAGGCTCTCGGTGTAATAAAATTCTTGAACTGGGAATTTGATTGGTTGGACTTTACGTCCGACTCGTTAAAGTTATGAAGCTAAATCTTAACTACTCAGGTTCATTAATCTACTTACAACTCATCTTGTTTAAAACGACTTTATGTTTGTTTATCTATGGATGACACCAAGTAGGCTCACCGTAGTGAGGTAGGTCATGACTATGTTATGACCTACCTTCACGAAATATAGGTTGGTATCATATTATTGTATACAGAACGTTTGACCACTCAAAATTGTCTTTATAATAAACCTCAATCAGCTGATTTATACAAAATCACATTTAATCAATGTTAATTAGCGTGTGATAATTTTTCGTTTTCAATCAGCTGTTCTAGAACCTGTTCTTAGGTCGTAAATGAAAATTTTAGACTCAATTAATTGTAGAAAATATATTTTTTAAAGTAAGTTTTTCCAAGTTTAGAAAGTATTTACCCTTCCCAGGTCCAGTTAGCGGAACTAACTAGAAAGTTATAAGCAGGTTTATAGATAATCAAGTAACCCATCTTGTAGCGGAAGTCTAAAAGCTATTTGTGTTATAACAAGTCTTCATCGTGAAAGCGCATGCGTTAGGCCTAGTTTATGTTCCTGTTTTCGCAACAATTACCCGCTGCATTTATAACGTGCATTCATAATGAGACTTTTATACAATGAATGTCTATTCTTAAAGCGAACATAGTGCTTCCTCCTACATTGTCTGTTTACTTTACAATTACCGAGTAATATTGGAATGCAGGTGCAATCGATTTAAATTATGATTTAAAACAAATCTTCTTGTTCCCGTATTCTATTGAACAATTAAGCCTATTAATGTATTTAAGGTTAGCCGAGAGACAATAATAAACTTGAATCAGATGATTTGTTCATCCTGCGACTAAGAATCATATTTAATCAATGTTAATTTGCTTGATTGGTAATCAGCTGTTTTAGAATCTGTTCTTAAGAACACTTTAGACAAGTTGTAGGAAAAAACATAATTCAATTTTTAATTAATCCTTCACCCGTTTTTAATCCATTTTTTTAAATTTTGTATTTTGTGTGTGTATATATTTTTATATTTATAAAAAATTTTGAAACTAAAATATTTTCGTAATAAAATATTTTAATTTCCTGCAGTTTCTCAAATCCCAAAGACTCTTAATTAATTTGAGAAAACGGACAATTTTTAATTTTTAAACTAGAAAATTAAATTTTGAATTTTTACGACTTTTCATCTTAAGAGAGGCGTAACTAAGTTAAAGGTTTCAATATTGATAAATATTTGTTTCGGTTATCTCAAATTTTTGTCAAACTGAAGAAGAAATGATTCCATGGTTTACAAGAAATAAGACGATACTTCTTAACGGCAATGATAGTTAGGTTAGGTTAGGTTAGGTTAGGTTAGGTTAGGTTAGGTTAGGTTAGGTTAGGTTATGCTAGGTTAGGTTAGGTTAGGTTGGGTTAGGTTAGGTTAGGTTAGGTTGGGTTAGGTTAGATTAGGTTAGGTTAGGTAAGGTTGGGTTAGGTTAGGTAAGGTTAGGTTAGGTTAGGTTAGGTTAGGTTAGGTTAGGTAAGGTTAGGTTAGGTTAGGTTAGGTTAGGTTAGGTTAGGTTAGGTTAGGTTAGGTTAGGTAAGGTTAGGTTAGGTTAGGTTAGGTTAATGGATATCCAATAAGGAAATAAATACATATGGTAGTAAACAAAGTTTCCCTTATCCACGGGTATGCACGGTTAAATAAGTCCCGGAACGGCTTAACCATTACAGATAGAGTTATAAACCTTTGTACATTGTTAATGGATGCCTTTCCAGGGGGGACGCTCCATAAGGAGTAAGTAGGAAATCTTAAATGAGAGCGTAGGTCCAGTTAAAGGCTTTTACGAGTAGAACACAATGCCGCAAACCCGACCTCAAAATGTTCACTCTAGCTAAACAGAGTTACCTACTGTGTTTCACATGATCAAACTTTCATTTATTTAATTCGATATTTCAAAATAAAATCTCTAATATATTTTTATTACACTTCTTTACAAGAAAAATGAGACTAAAAAATGTAAATTTACTTTAATGGAGTCCAAAATCAATGATATTTGCCACAAAATGAGTGATAGTGTGAATAAACAACACTATTGTATATCTTTATCGAAAAATATTTATTAGTAGGGAATTTTTTTGCCGTTTTTTTACACTGTATTAGTGTTTCGATAGAATAAATCGACCACAAGGAAGATGGGGTTTTGTGTGATAATTATTTATCGTAAAGTTATTGAAATGTCATTTTGTTTTTCCCCAATGTATGAATTGAGTGCCCATTCCTCAGTTCAGACACAGTACTCGATCTTATTGCCTTACACCCTAACCCTCAAGATAAAGGGTGAGGGTCACATTTGAATCTACACTTATTTTGTGCAGTCTTGAGATAGATATCTCTCTCTCTCTCTCTACCTCTCCCTCTCCCTCTCATTTCCCCCCACCTTTCTCTCTCTCTCTGTGTCTCTCTGTCTCTCTGTCATCTGTCTCTCTGTCTGTCTGTCTCTTTGTCTCTCTGTCCTCTGTCTCTCTCTTGTCTCTCTGTCCTCTGTCTCTCTGTCCTCTGTCTCTCTCTGTCTCTCTGTCCTCTGTCTCTCTCTTACTCTCTCTCTCTCTCTCTCTCTCTCTCTCTCTCTCTCTCTCTCTCTCTCTCTCTCTCTCTCCTCTCTCCCTCTCCCTCTCTCCCTCTCTCTCTCCCTCCCCCCCCCCCCTCTCTCTCTCTCTCTCTCTCTCTCTCTCTCTCTCTCTCTCTCTCTTCTCTCTCTCTCTCTCTCTCTCTCTCTCTCTCTCTCTCTCTCTCTCTCTCTCTCTCTCTCTCTCTCTCTCTCTCTCTCTCTCTCTCTCTCTCTCTCTCTCTCTCTATCAGTTTCTCCCTGGACCAACTTTGACGCTACAGGGGATTATTTTATGTTCTTTCTTCTTTTTTTAGTAGACAATGATTCCCGTATTTATTACCTCTAAAAAAAAACAGGAGAAAAGAATTATCACTCACTATACAACCTGCATTTGTTCAGCATTAATCAGTTTAGAGTTTTCTTCCTTACAAGTTTTTTTTACATTCCTGTCACATTTCTTTTTCGACATCATTAAAGTTTCTTAGGTATCGGCTTACAATAGAGTGTGAAGTGATGTTATCTTTAAATACACATGACGTAACACTTCAAACAGCTGATTGCAACCTAACCTCACCGGTTTACTCGGGAACTGATCCTATGTGACAGTGTAATCAAATAATCGATTATTCCTTCGTCTACGCATGAAGTAATCTACTTTCTAGTTTCTTTTATTACTGTCGGAATTGCTTTCCCACTGGTAACGAGATTCAACAAAACATCGATTTATAAATAAATATTGAGCTGAAATCAAAATAAACGCAAATAATACGCTTATTAAATCAAATTCTATCAAAGATATGGTTGGTTATTGCCCCTCATGCACCACTGAAGATGACGACAAAGTTGTCGAAACGATTTTGATATGGAAACGCCCCTTCCTGATAGACCTAGCGTGGGGTGTGTCACCACGGCCGTTTGGTTACCGATATTAAAGCAGTTTAAATGAAACCCCCTAGCCCTCGAATACTCAAGTATAAAGTTGTATTTATTCAGCTGTTAGTTTCTGTTACACTGAATCACTATGGCAACGCTTATGGTTACAATTTCTCTGAATGAAATGCAGCTAACTTAAAACGAAGAATGAAAGTAGGTTCAACAATTTTGAAACAATTATAACGATTGAGCGATTAAATAAATAAAACAGTTGGATTTAAAAAATCAGCTGATTATGAAACTGTTTATAAAGAGCAAAAAGTATCGTGGTTTCTAGTTCAGCAATGACAAATGTCCAGCGACATGGTTTTAACAAGTAGTCTACCATAACCTATAAAGAGTTTAATAGTTGAGAGACAACAGTAGCATACCTGTGTTTATTTGACAGTAATTGTATTTCCAATTGTCTCTGTTGTGTTTTGCAGTTGAAACGAGTGAATCGTTTTTGATGAAATTAAGCAGTCGGCATATTTAGGCTAAATCTCAAAACCACTTAAAATATTTGTGTTTGTATTTTGAAAACACAAATTTTAATTGAAATTTGAACAAAATTCAGGTCTCAAAATCGGCCCAACCTATTTCGATTAAATTTAGTAAAATGTGAAGATTTATGTGCGTTGATATACACATATAGGAATAGTAAGTATTTTAAGCGGCCTAACGTCAACAAATTCCTAATCAGAATATCTAGTAAATTTATTTGATATCCCACACATAAGCAAAAATAAATATTTTCAACTCTAGTATTTCCCTCTTAACTACTAGGTCATTTTTGTTACCGCTATTTTTTCCCTATATGTGATGATACAAAATTATATGTTTAATATTATATATTTAATATATGATTAAAATTGGAACTTAGATAGAGTATAATGTAATAAAAACTATTAGAAATTTGAAGATCAACAAGATAGATTTTGTTACTCACATGGCAGGTCTAATAAGTGATGATATTTAGTAAACAATTAATTTTCCTCGTTAAAGATTACTAGTAATTTGTAGTTTAAAATTTTTTTATAATATTTCACTTAAACGTTTTAAAATGGTGGCTTTATAAAACTTACTAGCTTTAGTTCCCTTAATGATATGCAGAATGATATATTTACCTCTATTGTACATCAAAGGGTAACAAAAATATTGGTAAAAAAACTTGGGTAATTATATAGCAGAGCTGCCTCACTTCAAAATTAATTTTTATGGGTTTTATTCGTCAAATAAATGTTGGAAAAATATTTTACTATCGAAAAAAAGTGTCGGAAAGATGATTACATAATACAATAATACAATTACACAAGTAGTTTTTTCGTGAAAAAATTAACTCTGTGTTATCTTTCATACTCATGACATTCACTTCAATAAACGTACGGAAGGTTTGGCCAGGTGGTTATATATATATATATATATAGCAACCTGGCCAAACCTTTCGTGACATATAATAATACAGCCCTACATATGCGTACACTGAAGCACATACGCAGACAATTGAACGTCAATGGAGGGAGGTGCGAGGAAATGTGCCGCGATATGGAAATTCAAAACAACATTTCCATGGCCATATAGCCGAATTTATGTTTAAGAGAAAGTACAATGAGTATAATACTCGTTTTCATCATTTATGGCGAATTACGAGTGAAATACATTTAAATTCAATAAATTCCTCTTCTACTGAATTTGCAGCAGAATTTGACTCTGATTAAGATTTTCTTGTGTAATTATATTATGTAATCATCTTTCCGACACTTTTTTTTCGATAATAAATATTTTTCCAACATTTATTTGACGAATAAAACCTTTAAAAATTGATTTTGAAGTGAGGCAGCTCTGCTATATAATTACCAAAACTTGAAATAATTCTTGGTAATTTACTAGAACACATAAATAACTGCCAAGTTTGAATTGCGTAGACTTTATCGTCTTGTCTGTGTAGACTGGTTGCGACTTACAGACACGCGCGTGAAATTACAAGGATCTTTGATTTCACCCACGTACCCTAAAACCTCAACATCGATTTTTTTTATCACAAAATGTTACCTCTAGGCTGTGTGGGGAAACAAAAACGGCAACCTAAATTTAGATCCATAAAATCAGCTGTTTTCTACTATTCATACGAGACCCGCGATGTCAGCTGTTCTGTATATCTACGACAGCTGGTTGATTTGTAGGTTAGGTTAGAACAACACTCTCTTACATCCTTATAAGGTACATTAGATCGAGTACAAGCGTGTGTAGTTTTTTTTTATATGATTTTATAATCGTAGCTGTGACAATTATTGGACTTTCTCCACTGCCGTTATTATTTATAAGGGGGGAAGTACGCGCCTAATGTACACGATATGTCTTGAAATAACGGTAATTACACAAAGTCTTATAGGAATCAAGGAAAAGAATGTTAACAAACGTTGTAAAAACATTGTCGTACACAATCATCTGCAAAACCTTTGCTTTGCTTATCTCCAGACAAATGTCTTTACTTTTAGGTTAGGTCAAAATTTAAGTTTCTTTATTATTCTTCCCTCCCTAGTGTTTATTATTGGTGTAGAAAATTCCCTCCTTTTTAGTTTTTTGACGTAATGCAGAGACGTCATGGAAAGTAATGTGACGGGTCAAAAAATTTATCCATTTTGAAGTCTTCTAATTTGAAAGAGTAGTTTGCTGGCTTGATGTTCGTCTGTGGTCTGTGCAGACAGATTATAATCAAATTGTCAACAAGTTTAGTCTGTAATGACCTAAACAAGAGTATTTATAGCCCACCTTCTCACAATGATCTGGTCCAGTTTGCCCTGGAGTGACATACGAGGCTCAGGCATGGATATATCAGCGACCACAATACTTCCTCTGTAGACGTGAGGAAGTAAAACTGTATTCTCGTGCAAACCTTTATCAAATCAGAAAGATTACAGGGGTGAAAGCTTGCACAGTTTATAATGTATTATCTGTGATCTGGTCCAGTTTGCCAAAGTCGTGTCTATCGATTATACTTTCACACGACAGCCAGATAAAAGCTCTTTTGCCTTGGCGTTTTGTTTGAAAGGAGAGGATGTGCTGCCTCTTACTTCCGGACACGTCACTTCCTGTCGAAATATTGAATTTAAAAATCCTAATATCCATCTATACAACAGATCCTTTATCAATCTGATACTAATTCATAATCTCTTATGAATTGTTTGTAGAGTTTATGGTTTTCAAATTAGATATTGTAAACTCCAGCCAATTAAATAATATACAAATTAAAGTCTTCATTTTCGGTACGCTAATTTTTGTAAAAAAACAAATGGGAAATATCTGGTAAACTGCATCGTTTTTTTCTTTATCCTGACTTCACAGAAATATTTCCTAAAGTTTGTCACCATACTTACGGGACACCCTGTATATGTACCGACATAGTATTCTTGGAATTACTAAATCTCTACTTGAGAAACCAGTTCGACTTATTTCCTAAAGTTTGTCACCATACTTACGTGACATCCTGTATATGTACCGACATAGTATTCTTGGAATTACTAAATCTCTACTTGAGAAACCAGTTCGACTTATTTCCTAAAGTTTGTCACCATACTTACGTGACATCCTGTATATGTACCGACATAGTATTCTTGGAATTACTAAATCTCTACTTGAGAAACCAGTTCGACTTATTTCCTAAAGTTTGTCACCATACTTACGGGACACCCTGTATATGTACCGACATAGTATTCTTGGAATTACTAAATCTCTACTTGAGAAACCAGTTCGACTTATTTCCTAAAGTTTGTCACCATACTTACGTGACTTCCTGTATATGTACCGACATAGTATTCTTGGAATTACTAAATCTCTACTTGAGAAACCAGTTCGACTTATTTCCTAAAGTTTGTCACCATACTTACGGGACACCCTGTATATGTACCGACATAGTATTCTTGGAATTACTAAATCTCTACTTGAGAAACCAGTTCGACTTATTTCCTAAAGTTTGTCACCATACTTACGGGACACCCTGTATATGTACCGACATAGTATTCTTGGAATTACTAAATCTCTACTTGAGAAACCAGTTCGACTTATTTCCTAAAGTTTGTCACCATACTTACGTGACATCCTGTATATGTACCGACATAGTATTCTTGAAATTACTAAATCTCTACTTGAGAAACCAGTTCGACTTATTTCCTAAAGTTTGTCACCATACTTACGTGACATCCTGTATATGTACCGACATAGTATTCTTGGAATTACTAAATCTCTACTTGAGAAACCAGTTCGACTTATTTCCTAAAGTTTGTCACCATACTTACGTGACACCCTGTATATGTATTGACATAGTATTCTTGGAATTACTAAATCTCTACTTGAGAAACCAGTTCGACTTATTTCCTAAAGTTTGTCACCATACTTACGTGACACCCTGTATATGTATTGACATAGTATTCTTGAAATTACTAAATCTCTACTTGAGAAACCAGTTCGACTTATTTCCTAAAGTTTGTCACCATACTTACGTGACACCCTGTATATGTATTGACATAGTATTCTTGGAATTACTAAATCTCTACTTGAGAAACCAGTTCGACTTATTTCCTAAAGTTTGTCACCATACTTACGTGACACCCTGTATATGTATTGACATAGTATTCTTGAAATTACTAAATCTCTACTTGAGAAACCAGTTCGACTAGCGAAGCAAATGTACTCAACGGTGCATGAATTAACGCGACCTTGAAATCAGCTGTGGAGAAACTAACTCATTGACAGCAGTTTAATGAAACGGAAATACGCCTATCAGACGTTTTTGTCTCCCACGTCAGCTGTTCTGCTTAGACTAATCAAATCGCCAACTGTATCCAACTTCCGTTTTGCAACTGTAACGGATTTGTCGGCAATTTTTAATACGATTTGTTCTTTACGCACGGTCCAATGGCTTAATATTTCGTTGTACTGCCAAAACCAAAAAAGTAGCAGGCTCGTCTGGTGCAATGGTCCAGTATAGAACATACTACAACTCGAAGTTAAATTGTGTTGTTCCTTATAGACAGTCAGTTTAGGAGATAACTTTGTAAATCTATAGGAGATAATGAAAGAAAAATCAAGCATATAACGCCTACTCAAAACCTGGGGGGAAATCGACCCTCGAATGTGTATAATTGTTATAACCATAAAATTAAATATCACGGCACTCTAGATAATTTGCCAAAGAAACAAATTTTTACTCTTTCTGTTTCCCTCTCAGGTTTCTCTAGCGTTATTCTTGTTATCTTATGACACTGAATCTATTATAGTATTCAAGGGCTAGGGATCTTTAATTTACGTTCTTGTTTTCTTTTTTTTAAAGTGACTATGACCGAGAGTCCACCTTTACAACAAGGAAATAACACAGAAGTGCAACTCGGTGTGACATTGTTTAAACTAGCGCTCTTCAGTAACAGCGCGGCCATCACAGGAACTAGCGTGCGTAATCCAAACTTTCAAAGATGAATTTGACGAGGTCTTTTTTAGTGAATTAAAAACAAAATTGACACAGCCTTGTTATTTTTTACCAGTTTAACAAAAATATGGCATAAAATAAAGACCCGTGACCTTCGATACCCTTAATAGGTCAAGCGAGATTTTGTCTAATCAATGGGCGTCATCGCCGGAGGGGACGGGGGACGCCCCCCCCCAATATTTGAGATGTAAAAATAATTTTTGCTATAAACGAATGATTTACTTAAAACCTTAAAAGGTAAACATCGGGCTTTGTCTTTACTAGGGTTTTTAACATTACATTTCCGTTACAAACGCAAATAGAATTAATTTTGAATAGTTGTATGCAATAAAGCCCAGTATGTTGGTAGTGGAGTATCGTCGTCTCGTCTTGAATCTGATCTGACTCATTGCGCAGGTTTGTTTCTCCGCTCAGTTTAAAAAAGTTATAATAATTAGATTTATTGTTTTAGTGTACTTCATTTGCTGACAAAATATTACAATAAATACATGAAAACGATGTTTGAGAAGATTAATTTTAAAAAATATCCATACCACTAGACCCCCTGGCATATTCCCCCCCCCCCAATAATGAACTAGTGATGACGCCCATGGTCTAATCCTAGACTAGATAATGTCACTCAAACAATCAATACAATTTAGGTGAAGAAGATATTGGTATAATTCTATATTTCTAAGGATTCTTGAATATTTTAGAATGAGTGGTAGGGGGGGGGGGTCGGATAATGCGTAATACAGTAACTTTAGTAGGAAGTTAAAGTTACAGCTGCTCTATAGTCTTACAAAATTATTATTTGTTTGTGTTAACTTGTTGAGAGTTAAGCTTATAATGTTGTGGCAGGACCATGGGCGTACCCAGCGAGGGGCAGGGGTGGCAGCTGCCCCCCTGGAAGCAAAAAAATAAATCTTTATTATACATTTTGTTGCTGGAATTTAATACAATTCTTCAAAGAACTATTTTAATAATCAATTGTATATTGAATGACCATGGCTTGCCCCCCCCAGTTTTTATCCTCGGTACGCCCTTTGGCAGGACTAAGTCTAAGGGTCATAGACCGATGCTCATTTCATGATACCGTTTTGTATTGAAAGCGGCTGCAAACATAATATTTTTGAAGGACCTTATCGTCATGCATATTTGTATAACCTTTTATTGATTAAATCAACTATGAAATCAACTTTACCGTTATGCATGTGTGTTACCGTTATGCATGTGTGCATGACGGTATTACCCAATGACAGGGTGTATGTAATGTTATTATTTAATACAATTAAATTAGGAACGCAGAATTTGTAAAGTTGCTAAGAAATCATTTTGATTTGTTTTGTGTACGATGGAACAAAACGTGACAATGTTACGGCAGTTATAATTATTTATTTCCCAGTTTAGGGTAAATTTAGTAATTGTCGATAATTTGACAGATCTTCACGTCAGGAAATAGAAAAATAATTTCTGAACTAATGTCCCTCCATCGTCGTCTGTAGGTAACAAATATTGTTTAATGTGTCTATATAGGAAATTATTGATATTGACAAATATCTAATTTAAAATGTCAAATTGTTGCAAGTGACCGACAAGAACTTAGTCAGTGGAGGCTCCTACTGACAGTAACAAAGCGAATGCAGACTTTTGACACATCTATTTTGGCCTATTAGTGTCTAACCAACGCCAAAAAGTAGTCAAATAGACAATTAAGGGTTCAGAAAACCTGTAAAACCAACTTTAGGGCGTTACATTTAGAAGATCTGCTTGTATTACATTGTATACTGGGCTGGGTACGTACTATAAGGTCACCTGTGAAGTGCCATGTATAAAAGGTCTCAAGGGCGTACCCAGGATCAAAACTAGGGGGGGGGGGGCAAGCCATGGTCATTCAATATACAATTGATTATTAAAATATTTTTTTCAAGAATTGTATTAAATTCCAGCAACAAAATGTATAATAAAGATTTTTTTTTTGCTTCCAGGGGGGGCAGCTGCCCCCCCTGCCCCTCGCTGGGTACGCCCATGGTGTGTCGGCTGAATTTAATCAAATTTTGGTTATATCGGGCTTTTTTAAATTTTTTTGTAAAATTCAAAATTTGAAGGCATCTGCCATAAAAGACACAACATTTTTATTTTCTCAAAATCAGCTTTAAGATCAAATTTTGCTCAAGTGTAGCCTTTAAACACAAAAAAATATTGACTGTCATCTCATCTCGTTAGTTATAAGTAGAAAAACAAAAACAAACAAAATCGTGTCGTTATTGAAAACGTAATTTCTTAAAAATCAGCTCTTCTGATTTGTTCCAATTTTAATGAAATATGAATGTTGTTCATTCTAACCTGTGTGCAGAAGTAAAATAGTATGACCCCCCCCCCCGTCATTAAATCGAAATATACGTTGTGGCCGCAAGGGGTAACAAGTTTGTGGACTGTGGGGTTACGCCAAGACTTACAAAGGAAAGACCTACGAGCGAAATGAATGATTCCCACAAACACACAAATGATTGCAAGTCAGGAAAGAATACATTCACCAGTGTAACGGATCGCATTTCGCTTGTTTCCATATTTGCGAACAATTTGCAATTTAGAACGGATCCAGCGGCGGTATTATAGTCTGAGACTAATCCTACATATAGGGATTAGAATCTGGGTCGCTAGCCTATGATGTAACCAGGCCTCCTTCATGATCTATTACCAAACTTAGAGATACCGTAATGGAAGTCTGAAATCCATGTTCTTGATTACTTCAGAAAATTGCTAGTGTAAAGGACTGTTATTAACGATTTGTCTATCGCAGAGCAAGTCGGGAGGGTATCTTGTTACACACCCAGTCCAGTAATGTACAGCTGTGTTGACTCTGCGCATTTCCGTCATTTCTCAATGAAATTTAAACAAACTCATTAAAGACTATTTTAAGATATTAGTCTTTCATAATAATTGTTCTATGAATTTTTTTATTTTTTACTAATAACTCCGGTAATTATATAGCAGAGTAGTCTCACTTGAAAATCAATTTTTATGGGTTTTATTCGTCAAATAAGTGTTGGAAAAATATTTTATTATCGAAAAAAAAAAGGGTACTTACGTGTTAACGCCACCGCAGCAGAAGTTGCGCTAATGCGCATGCGCCAATAAAGAGCAAACTGGTTTAAGGGAAGCAGAATTCCATTTTTTTTTCAGCTTTGAGATTCATATACTTTCATTTTATGATTTGTCGCAAAAATTTTAAGCGTAGATTGGCGGCACTTCACTTTTAAAGCTCATGTTTATCCATGATCTAATTTCAAATTATTAACTTCAATAAACTTACGAAAGGTTTGGCCAGGTGATTATATATATATATATATTATAGCTACCTGGCCTAACCTGTCGTGATATATAATTATATCGCAAAGTAAGCAAATATTGGCGCATGCGCTTTGGCAACTTCTGCTGCGGTGGCGTTAATACGTAAATACCAAAAAAAAGTGTCGGAAAGATGATTACATAATATAATTACACAAGTTGTTTTTTCGTGAAAAAATTAACTCTGTGTTATCTTTCATACTCATGACATTCACTTCAATAACCGTACGGAAGGTTTGGCCAGGTGGTTTTATATATATATATATATATATATATATATATATATATATATATATATATCCCTTTTAGACCCAACTTATTTTTTTTGTTAAAAATCTTACTTTTCCTATATAACCTTGCTGTTTTACTTCTACTGGATAAGAAAAACACTCAATTACAATTTTTAAATTTTTATATATACCAAATAAATTATGTTCCCATTTGGGAACAACGGGATCAAATGGGGGGGGGGGTGGTTTAAAAATTTTTTTTGTACAATAACACAATTTATGTATGTTTACAACTCACAAAGCATATACATAAATGTTGTTTGCCAATATTAAACTTGTACATAAAATATATTAACTTAAAAGTACATGGAAATTTTAAAAAATACTGTAATTCATCTTCAATTTATGTATTTATGGTTTTTTGTGAAATAGTTCAAAGCAATGAGTATGTAGAGCAATGTTACACTTTTTACACTTCATTCTAGCATTCTTTTTACACTGTCCACATCTCGTTTGTTTTTCATTGCTCACAATGATATGCTGTAGTCCATCAAAACGCACTTGCTCTGTTACCCGCTTGTCAACTGCACCAACTAGATGGCGGGGTCTGCCAATAACTGGGCGTTGTGAATACTTCTGCAAGTAAGCTAAGCTAATTGTTCTAGTAAAATTTAAAAGATCAAGCTGTTGTGGCTTAGCTTTTTCTACCCATCGATAGAGCTGCCAAGCATTGTTGACGGACACATTGAGTAAAAATGATAACAGTTGCCAATACCATTTTTTCCCTCTTATGTTTACTCTCATTTTTGCCACGTTCTCATCCATCCTGTCAACCCCACCCATATATAAATTATAAAGAACAACAGATGCAGGTTGATCTACATACACAAACTTTTTTAATGCTTGGCTGAAACGTTTTACTTTTGATATAGGCACAATCCCCCCCTTTGTTGAAGCCATAGTTACAACGTTATTGTCCATATAACGGACAAGTGTCACTCCTGAATCTTCATCTGTTACTGACTCACATGATCCCCTTACTTTTTTTGTCATAGCTTTAACTTCTGTAAGAGGTGCTCGTTCAGTGCGATTAGCCCTCAAAGTTCCAGTTGCATGAAATCCCTTTTTCTTGAGAGTTTCTAGTAATGTTACACTTGTGAAAAAGTTATCAAAGTATATACTATAATCTTTTCCAGGTACTTTATCAATAAGCTCCAATACAACTGACCCACCAAGTCCTAAATTAACATCATTAATACCTGTGTTACACCCTTCGTATAGCTTTGACTGTACTACATACCCTAGTCGTGTACAAAGACACCATGCCTTATAACCAAAACGAATAGGCTTGTTGTGCATATGTTGCTTACCCCCATGCCGTCCATAATAGGGTATCATGGATTCATCCACAGACAAGTTTACTTCATTGGGAAAATATTTTAGCCATTTCTCATTCAGCAGCTGCCAAAGGGGCATTACTTTTGCAAAACGGCTGTTGGATAAGTTATTATTGTCACACACATGAAGGTATTTCATAATTTGGGTGAAACGGTTGCGTGACATTGCATCTGATATTGCTTTATTGTTTGTATCAGGCCTTTCATCCCAATACATTCGTAATCTATGTACTTGGCTATATGATACTGATAAGTAATATGGATAAAAATACTCGCATCTCCTCTTTTTCAATCTTGAAAATTTCTTGTCCACTTTGGAGAGCATATAAGTTTGTAAACTTACAAATTAACTCAAGCACTTCGTCATCATAAAACAATTCAAAAAAATTAACAGGATCAATATTTTCAAATTTATCAAGCCATTCAGGAAGTTGAAATTCTTTTTCAGGTTCTAAATTAACATCTTTAGTCTTCCAATTACGCTCTTTAATAATTTTTTTCTTTTGTTTTTTCTTTAGGCCTACATTACTAGCCAGACGTTTCAAATTGCTGGACTGGGAACTAGTAGATGCATTATTGTTTAGGTTATCTGTGTGATAATTATCGTCTGTGGTAGAACTGCTTTTATCATTAGGTATAGTGTTAATATGTGCAGGTATTACCTCTTTAATGACTTCTCCATCTACAAAGTGTTTTACTGTAGCTTCAGCTTCGGAAAGGAGTATATTACCAGGAAGGCGATCCACATTATTATCATCTTCTTCTCCACTGTCCTCGTCAGATTGGTTTCCAGATGGAATAATAGTTATGTATCCAGATACAACATCATCATTTTCAAACAAAGCACTTGCAATTTCATCCAAAGTCAATCTAAAACAAAAACATAACCTTGTAAAAACCAATATAAAACCATAAAAAACCCCTACCCATTTGAACCCACTGTTCCCAAATGGGAACATTCATGTTTCAAACACAAATAATAATGTATTACAGTCAAAACATGAGTTATTTCATAGTGAATTTTGTAGATCAGCTTATTTAGTTATATGGTATTGCTATTCAATTAATATTACTAACACTTTTACTGTAAAAAACACTTACCTTTCTTGTGCAGTCATGGTAATGCAAACATAACCTCTTCAAATGCAATTCACCAACTGCTACAGCTGAATCTAGAGGGAATGCTATATCAGATGTTGTCAGGCTTGCCAACTGCTTACTGTCCAGCAAAGAATTTTACCACACTTCTGTCTCAGATATTTTTAATATATTTTCAAAGTTTTGTTCCCATTTGGGATCAGCGGGTCTAAAAGGGTTAAATAGCAGCCTGGCCAAACCTTTCGTGACATATAATAATACAGCCCTACATATTTACAGCAAAGAAAACATTATTTATTCTTATGAAGTAAGGTATGTAGTAGAGGATAAAAAAATAAAACAAGGAAAATACGGCGCCACCTTAACCTCCTAAGACCCAGAGGTGAACTAGTTTATAGGCCTAATAGCCTGATGTACTTTTTCCAACACTTTTTTTCGATAATAAAATATTTTTCCAACATTTATTTGACGAATAAAACCCATAAAAATTGATTTTGAAGTGAGGCTACTCAGCTATATAATTACCATAACTCCTAAACCGGCATATTTAAGAAGACGCCAACCTTTTGTTTAGGGTTAGGTTAGGTTAGGTTACAGCCGTTACAGGTCGTTACAGCCGATTTTGAGAAAATTATAATTTTAGGACAGAGACAGTTATCTCTAAATAGGATGAAAGTATAGACTCTTACTAATAAATCTATTCACTCATTTGGGCTGTAGATGATAGACGGACAACATTTCTAAAACCATTTATATCCGTCAATTGTTTCATCCGTGTCGTTTCCGAATGTAAGTCAGCTACGCCAATGCCTTCTAAATTTAATATCCTCAGAGATCAGATGATCTAAGTCACAGTAATTAAGAAGGTGATCTACCGGAAGTTGGTGCGGGAAGTTTCACTTTTTAGAAGTGGAGGGGGGGGGATTAAGTCAATGTCATCAGGTCTGCTTTATAAGGTCATTGTATTGAATAAACCCGTAGATCTAGGTTAGTATTGGACCATTTGTAAAGTGAATATAGAAATGGTTGGACTTTTACATTTCTCAGGTAGGTTTAGAAATAGTATAAATTGTTTTAACTTTTTTATTTTTCTTATATATTGAGAACTTTAAGTGGATGTGTGTACACAAAATAAAGGGAAAAACTGTTGGTGAACACAGCCTACGTTCGGAACAGTCTGTCTTCTTTTTATTTAACTTCGAAACTATATTTTCCAAATTGTGTTATTTGACAAAACCTGTAAAACTATAAATTTTACACAAAATACAAAAGAGAGTAAATATTTTGTTTTTTGAAGGGAAACACAAATCCCCCCCTCCAACGCCTAGTATAGAGTAAATCATGCGGTATGTAAAGAAACCTGTGTACAGTTTTTGAGATCACCTGAGTTAAAAAAAATTTTAGAGCTAAACAGCGTTCTACAGCCCAAAAAGGGTGGACTGATTTCTTATGGGTGCGTATTTAGGTTATACTTCTTTTTTAAATATTATCGGGTAGCTGTGTCGTAAGAAAGAAAAAATAGGATTTTTTGTTGAAAACGGCTTTAACTATTTTGATAAAACTTTGCTCAAATGTAACTTTTAAATACAAAAACGTAGTCATTGCCTTCTCTCTAAAAGTAGTAGGTCATGAGCCAAACTCAAGTGATGTGCGAGTTCGAATTAAAATACTCGGTGATTCCGAGTATCAAAATCCTCGGAAGAGTCCGAATATTAAAATCCTCGGTTTCGTATTAAAATACTCGGATAAAATCCTCGTAACTAGGAACAAGGAGGAGGTAATGTGCGAGACTGCGAGTATCCTCGGACAACAATATTCGTTAGTGTTGTGTCAATTCCAAACAAAATACTCGGTGTTTCTACTTTGGTTACATTAGTTTCTAAGCTGATTTTTCACTACACATTAATTAAACATTACGATTTTGAGTTAAAATGATTTAGATTCGGTAACAAGTTCAATTTAAAATAACAACAATATTCATTTATTTCCACATTAACAAAAAATAAATTTAATTATTATTTAATTGTTATTACTTATATTTAAATAAATATTTATAGGTTACCATCTTTGTAAAAAATATAGTAAATTAACTTACTTTAAAAACAACTAAATTATTAATGTTGGTAATAATTGTACTAACGTTTAATTACTGAATTTGTGTCGAGGCAGGATAACATTTACGTATTACAAGTGTCAATCACGTATTGTTTAAAATAAATAAATACTTGGTGGATCAGTCTAACTGTCTAACAGATAGAAATATAACACACACACACATAATGCGCATAATCATTCTGCGCAGATACTCGATGTCGAACTAATAATACGAGTATTGAAATCATTCGAAGCCGAGTATTGCGAGTATCTATTTCACCCGAGTATCAACATCGCTAAGTCTGCCAAAGTGCTGTTTATAAAACGTAATTTCTTAAAATCATCTCTTCGGATTTCATTAAAATACTGTGAGCAAAATTACCGCTAATGATATAACAAACCTTGACAGCTTTAATTTAAACTAGATTTTATCTTATTATATTTATGCTTAAAGGTTTATGTTACATTGGTGCTTATTTAAATATTGATGAAAATAATCTACAAAATATAAAGCGGCGTCAAAAACTGACATTTCGAATTTTTGGCTAGGAATAATTTAATTTGATTAGTGATGTAAATGTGTGTGAAAGTTTGTTCACTTCTATTATATAAACTTCCGAAAAGAAATTTGTAAGATTGTAGAAGTCTACATTGATACATTTTCTACCTTAGCATTTCGTTCTATGAATTAATAAATACATTTTGATTTGAACAACAAAGCGTACAGCCGAGCGTAGAACATATGTTTAACAGTTTTTATATTTTCCATTTGACTTTCATTTAGAAACAGCTGTGTGGCTTGTGGGCATTCATTATTACCACACAGCTGATTTTCTACCCGACAGAAATTAAATAGTGAATGTTGGATATAATGCGGTGTTCCACAATTGTATGTTTTGGAGCCAACGCTTTTCCTAGAGTTATTGAAGTTTAGGAAACATTCACTTTCGTTGGTTAGGTTAGGTTAGGTTAGGTTAGGTTAGGTTAGGTTTGGTTAGGTTAGGTTAGGTTAGGAAAGGTTAGGTTATGTTTTGGTTAGGTTAGGTTAGGTTAAGCTAGATCATCTCGAATATGGTCCCACCTTATATATTATTTCTTCAAACATTCACTTTCGTTGGTCTCAGCTGTTGTCGCAAACAGATATTTTCGTTGCAGTGTGTTTATCAGTAAAGTCTTTAAAGCATGGAATCACTTGACCCATACTAGCTTTAGAAAAATTGAGAAACAGACCACTACCCCCCCCCCCTCTGCTAAATATGCCCTTTTGAGGTGCTGAATATGATTTTTTTAATGATTGATGATTTCAAATATTGCGAGGTTAAAATATATTTCGTTTTTTCATCTACAGTTAACCCGCAATCCGCAATACATCTGAGACAAGTAGTCTGTTGTAATGCACAAGTTGCTCTTTGTTGCTATTTGTCTCTCTATTATAGTTAATTATTATTGATTTTGTACGTTTATTGTATACGGGCCTATATATTTAACATTTTTCATTTTCAAAACACTTCTGGTATTAAAATTTATTATCAATTAATTACGTTAATTAAAATTCAAAAATATTTTGGTTATAAACCATGTGTTGACGTTGTAGACACAACTAGCAAGAAATTACATTTTTACCTTTTTGCCAATAATTCGGTTATCCTTTAACGCGTAGAAAAAATACAAAAAACCAGTTTAATTTTTGTTAAAAAAGATAAACTTTTTAGTTCCTTCTAAATGTTTTGTAAAGTTAACGGTTTTTGAGATATTTAACGTTAGAAACTTCAAAAGGCCGCCATTTTGTAAATATACAAAATAAAGTTTTGTAAATATACAAAATAAAGTTTTGCTTTTTGTGCTCTGATAAAAGACTGTGTAACAAATTTGAACTCAATGTCTTATATACTCGTACTTCCAAAGATATAAAGATTTAAAATGGGAAACAAAACGTTTTGGGATCTATGTTTATTGGAACTTTTATCTTATTTTTAACTGAGAAAGTTCCGGGACATCCTGTATCAGTGTAAGTATGTAAATATGTATGAAGACTGGGATGGACTGCAGAGTTGTGCCGCCTTTACTTCTTGAATACCGTAGATGACTAGATTTTCCGAAATGGACGGTTATTTGTAATACATTGTACATTAAAGGTGGAATAAATTATTATTATTATATCGCAAGTAAAGTTATATGATGGTTTAGGAATAATTTGAATAAATACACTGGCAATATTTTATTTAAATTTATTTTTCACTGTCTGCTTTAATTTCTATTTTTGGTTTTAGGTTAAATGAGAAAGTTTGTGCGATGATTTTGCAACGTTTATTAGATAATATAATTTACCGATCATTATTATACGTGTAATCCGATCAGACTTAAACATGACGGTTAGGTTAGGTTAGGTTAGGTTAGATCCAGTAGTTATGAAACACCCTCTATAGAGACAGGAAAGAGTACAATAGATTAAATTTTATAAACCAACTCTAGATATAGTATAAACTTGACGGCTAGGTTAGGTCCAGTAGTTATGAAACACCCTCTATTCAGACAGGAAAGAGTACAATATATTAAATTCTATAAACCAACTCTAGATATAGTATAAACATGACGGTTAAGTTAGGTTAGGTTAGGTCCAGTTGTTATGAAACACCCTCTATAGACAGGAAAGAGTACAATAGATTAAATTCAATTAACTAATTCTAGATATAGTATAAACATGACGGTTAGGATAGGTCCAGTAGTTATGAAACACCCTCTATACAGACAGGAAAGAGTACAATAGATTAAATTTTATTAACCAACTCTAGATATAGTAGTATAAACATGACGGTTAGGTTAGATTAGGTTAGGTTAGGTCCAGTAGTTATGAAACACCCTCTATACTGACAGGAAAGAATACAATAGATTAAATTCAATAAACCAACTCCAGATATAGTATAAACATGACGGCTAGGTTAGGTTAGGTTAGGTCCAGTAGTTATGAAACACCCTCTATACAGACAGGAAAGAGTACAATAGATTAAATTTCTATTAACCAACTCTAGATATAGTATAAACATGACGGTTAGGTTAGGTCCAGTAGTTATGAAACACCCTCTATACAGACAGGAAAGAGTACAATAGATTAAATTTTATTAACCAACTCTAGATATAGTAGTATAAACATGACGGTTAGGTTAGATTAGGTTAGGTCCAGTAGTTATGAAACACCATCTATACAGACAGGAAAGAGTACAATAGATTAAATTTAATAAACCAACTCTATACTCCGCGCCAAAGCTGGTGGCGGCTGAGGGATTAGGATGGCCGGGTCGGTGAGCCTACCCCCAATTAGACCGCGCTCGACTGCTTCGGGCCTTGGTCATTAGTCACCTACTGGGTTAAAAGTGCAATCGGTACAGCTTTTTTAATTAGTCAAATATTATAAAAGTAACTACATATTTGTAGTCTACATAGAATTACAAGAAAATTAAGTCTAAACACGATGTAACTGCGATATTGTAAAGTATTTGGTTTAAACTGGATTTAAAAGGTTTCCTGAAGAAGGTAAAAAAATTTCTGTAATAGATTTTAATTACATAATACATTATAAGTTTTGTAGTGTATATCAGATAACACATTTTAAAGTTTTCAAACTTGTAAAAAAAAAACCTTGTAGACTTTGTACTCGGTTATTATTGTGTTCCGATAATTTACACTATTAGGGCGGTTTGAGTTTCGGTTCGCTTTTATAAACAAATATATTTATTTCGGATTTGCATATGCTTTAGCCAGCGCACTTCTTGTATTTTTATAAGACACACTTCTACCCTATATAGACGACAGAAGGGGCCTGAACTCAGATGACTCACTGGGTGGAATGACTCACATTCCACTGTTGTTGGTTTCGCATCCCCGGTCCAAAGGTTAGAGTCCTGTATGACTTATTTTCCGTCAGTCGCTAAACAGTTAATGTCCCGATCGGTTCGTTTTCATAGTTCGGTGCTTCGTGGTCTAAACTGTGAAACAAGTAAACTGTGATGTGGGAGTTTTAGGTTTTTATTTGTTTTTGTCGTATAAGTGTTAATAATGTGTTCAGAGGTACTCCATACGCAGGCACGTTCAATTGTTGGAGCTGTTATTGAATATTTTTATGAAGAAAGAAATAATTTGGGGCCACTAAAAGATGTTAAAAAAGTTTTAGAACGAGTGGCTGATGCGACTAAAGTGTCAAAACGGACCGTAGAAAGAATAAATGCTCAACTCCGTGAGATCAAGAGTAGTGAAGCTGAACCAGACATCGTTCACAAAATATGAATAACATATTTATTTGTTTGTTTATTTTTATCAATATTTTGATTTAGGAACGGTTTTCTTAAAAAGTTCTTTTTTTTCAGGGATATGAGTTATCGCCTTCAGCATTGTAGGAGCACATTTCGTAAAAGAAGATTTTACAAATATCGGTTGTTAAAAGCTCTTACTGTAAATATTTTTGTAAATACATGTAATTTTTAGATAACTTTTAAAATATATGTATACATCATTTTTAAACTTGACTGTTATTTATTTTTATTTCCTTCTATAAACCAAATACTGTACTTTACAATATCGCAGTTACATCGTGTTTAGACTTAATTTTCTTGTAATTCTATGTACACTACAAATATGCAGTTACTTTTATAATATTTGACTAATTAAAAAAGCTGTACCGATTGCACTTTTAACCCAGTAGGTGACTAATGACCAAGGCCCGAAGCAGTCGAGCGCGGTCTAATTGGGGGTAGGCTCACCGACCCGGCCATCCTAATCCCTCAGCCGCCACCAGCTTTGGCGCGGAGTATAGATATAGTATAAACATGACGGTTAGGTTAGGTTAGGTTAGGTCCAGTAGTTATGAAACACCCTCTATACAGACAGGATAGAGTACAATAGATTAAATTTAATAAACCAATTCTAGATATAGTATAAACATGACGGTTAGGTTAGGTTAGGTTAGGTCCAGTAGTTATGAAACACCCTCTATACAGACAGGAAAGAGTACAATAGATTAAATTTAATAAACCAATTCTAGATATAGTATAAACATGACGGTTAGGTTAGGTTAGGTTAGGTCCAGTAGTTATGAAACACCCTCTATACAGACAGGATAGAGTACAATAGATTAAATTTAATAAACCAACTCTAGATATAGTATAAACATGACGGCTAGGTTAGGTCCAGTAGTTAATGAAACACCCTCTATACAGACAGGAAAGAGTACAATAGATTAAATTTTATTAACCAACTCTAGATATAGTAGTATAAACATGACGGTTAGGTTAGGTTAGGTTAGGTCCAGTTGTTATGAAACACCCTCTATAGACAGGAAAGAGTACAATAGATTAAATGTCTATTAACCAACTCTAGATATAGTATAAACATGACGGTTAGGTTAGGTTAGGTTAGGTCCAGTAGTTATGAAACACCCTCTATACAGACAGGATAGAGTACAATAGATTAAATTTAATAAACCAACTCTAGATATAGTATAAACATGACGGCTAGGTTAGGTCCAGTAGTTATGAAACACCCTCTATACAGACAGGAAAGAGTACAATAGATTAAATTTTATTAACCAACTCTAGATATAGTAGTATAAACATGACGGTTAGGTTAGATTAGGTTAGGTTAGGTCCAGTAGTTATGAAACACCCTCTATACTGACAGGAAAGAATACAATAGATTAAATTCAATAAACCAACTCCAGATATAGTATAAACATGACGGCTAGGTTAGGTTAGGTTAGGTCCAGTAGTTATGAAACACCCTCTATACAGACAGGAAAGAGTACAATAGATTAAATTTCTATAAACCAACTCTAGATATAGTATAAACATGACGGTTAGGTTAGGTTAGGTTAGGTCCAGTAGTTATGAAACACCCTCTATACAGACAGGATAGAGTACAATAGATTAAATTTAATAAACCAACTCTAGATATAGTATAAACATGACGGCTAGGTTAGGTCCAGTAGTTATGAAACACCCTCTATACAGACAGGAAAGAATACAATTAATTAAATTTAATAAACCAACTCTAGATATAGTATAAACACATGATTGCTATACCAAGCGTCTTACATAAGTCATAGATTAGCTGTTTCGCCGAAAGAGATCGCCTTTCACTTCTGCCTAAGCGCAACAAACAATCTCGCAAAGCAATTAAAACTTGTAAATTTTTCCTCACGCGGAACTATTTCATGAACGTGGAAACCGCGGAATAAATTGCGTCTCAAAGATTATTTTATAAAAGTAACAGATGGTCTGAGTAATATAAGGATTTGTTCTATTGAGGTGAGTTTTGCTTGATGCAATCATTGTTCAACGATTTTTTTCTAAAATATATTTATTCATCTGAATACAAACTTTCACCTCAACTATTAGTTGTGAAAAATAATGGAAATTCTGAACTTGTGACATTTTGAGACGTTATATATTTTTATAGAAGCTCCGAACCCTACATTTTGGTCTTTATCGATACACAAGAACTAACATTTTTTTGGGAAATGGTGACAAATTCGTTGTTTGGGGCTCCATTTTATCGCGTTAGAACTGATTTTCAAAAAAATTGTAATTTCGTGTTTTTGTCTTATTTGAGGTACCGAGATATGACTTAAATAAAATCGGTCCATTCCTTGTGTTGTACAGCAATGCACAGACAGTAGACGGTCCATTCCTTGTGTTGTACAGCAATGCACAGACAGTAGACGGTCATATAACAACATGCAATCAGTGTCCGACTTATATAAAATTGTTAGAATCAAAAATCAAAACCCATACTTTTAACCTTGTTTATTTGAGTAAAAACAAAGACAAACGATCCCATACACTATATTTGAATTTCTACGTGTAAACTATTTACAGATTGGACTAAAAGCCACTTTGTAATATGTATACTTTGCAGGATATGTGGGCAGAATTTCCATTCATACTTCTACATAAGGAATAAATCAAGTTTCAGAAGAAAGATGATTGTTGATAACAAAACAACTTAAAGATCGTGCGCGGCCTCTTGGTCTAGGGGTATGATTCCTGCTTTGGGTGCAGGAGGTCCCGGGTTCAAATCCCGGAGGGGCCCTAATTTTTTTTTTCCTAAAAGAATTAAATATTTATGTCTGTGTACATTCGAATATATTTCCATTTATTGACAAAAGACATTTATGATTACATTTTCATATCTAGAATTTTTTAAAAAGTATAGCTAGGTTTATTGTATTTTTAAACTTGCCAAACAAAAAAATTATTGTACATATTAATGTATGTACCAGACATTGACACTAGCGTAGGGAGTGAAGACTTCTTTACAGTATTTATGGTCCTTTCAACTGCGAATAATATTGTTTGTATTTCTGATGACGTCACACACAGTAAATGAACGTCTATTGGTACAACTGATACGCAACAATGGATTGACGCAACAATGAAAGGAATAATAACAATACAGTAATAACTTATATAAACTGGTTTCAACGATTCATTGTTATTGTTTGTTTTGTGTAATCCATTTTTTATGTCAAATTTTCATTTAGAATGTGAACGATTCTATATACAGGGTGGAATAAAACTTACTGTTCTATGTAATATAGTTTTGCGAATAAATATAGAAACAATTTAATGGGGTCATCAAGTTACTTACCCAGCCTTACAATCTATTCATTTTGATAGGGATAGATCTTGCACTAACTTTCTCGCGTATACAAAACCTAAATTCCACCTGTAGACTCTGCCTGTAATCCATGGGATTACTTATTCTGACCCCAGCTGTATCTACACCTTCCTTTATGTAGTCTTGGGTTAGATCTTGCTTTATCGTCTTTTGTATCAGGTCTCGTTACTTTACGGATCCCACTTTTTTGTAAGTTTAAAACTCGAAATAGCCTTCTGAGAATATTTTTATGTTCTGTCTATTGTCATAACAATGACAACTGCTACAGGAATTTATAGCCTTACCTTAATATTGTGCAATACGAGTTCCAACAGGATGGCACTACCTTCCACACCTCACACGATACGATGCCTTGTTGAGGAATAAATTTTCTACTCGAGTCCTTTCATGCGAAAGCAATCCAAAAACTGATCAGCAAGGTCATGTGACCTAACACCCTGTGACTTCTTCCTTTGGGAGTATTTAAACAAAATAATCCCCGAACTCGAGGAAAACACCTGTCTGAAGGTTATAACAAATGTCATTGACATGCAGAGCAAGTCATGGAGGACATATGCCAGATCTAATGGCAACATCCTTTGTATTGATGTTGAAATATGTTACATTTCTTATACGAATAGTACTAAAAATGTTTTCGTTATGAGTAGTAGAGAAGCCAACCATAGGACAACTCAACGAACCATTAACAGTTAATAGTTTGATCAAACAAAAGAACAGGTGATTAAACAACAACTATTTATTTCAAATTAAACTATTGCCTAATGTCCACGGAATTCTGAATTAACTTTCTCACAAACAGTACATTTCATAGATGCTATGAAAATGGTCGAAAGATAGAATTTTAAATGAATTTAGAATGTTATGACATGAAGTTGATGGGAGTCTAAATTACTCTGAGTGCCCAATACCAATGGGTGACCGATCCTTACAACAAATCTTAACAAAAAGTAAAAGAAAATGTGATGTAATATGCGAGAATTTGTTTATAAATATCAAAACAATCGTACCCGAAATAGAAAAAAAAACTGTTTAAAATGACCGCCATTTTGACATTTTAAATTAGATTTGTCTGAATTTCAATAAGGTTCTATTTGAAAACACTATAGTCCTCTTAAATTTACCAACCCATAGATACCACTACCAACCGATACCATTTTGGGTTGGTAAATCGGTTGCTAAAAGTATATTTTGGTTGGTAAATCGGTTCCTAACAAACGTCATGTTAACTTCATTGGTTCGAATCCCACTGGGAAATAAAAAGTTAAGGGTATGATGTCACTGAGCATAAAGTCAACGACTAACGTGTGAATGTGACGTCACTAGCAGACAACAACAAAAATGGCAGCGGGGAGGGAGGGAAGAGCAAATGGGAGGAGCATGCCCAACCCAAAACCAAGGTGGATAAGTCATAACAGTACTCCACCGAATTTGGTCAGATGGGATCCTACCTAATCATTATAGCCATGGGCGTACCCAGCGAGGGGCAGGGGGCAGCTGCCCCCCCCTGGAAGCAAAAAATAAATCTTTATTATACATTTTGTTGCTGGAATTTAATACAATTCTTGAAATAACTATTTTAATAATCAATTGTATATTGAATGACCATGGCTTGCCCCCCTTGCCCCCCCTAGTTTTGAACCTAGGTACGCCCTTGATTATAGCACTTACCAAATCCAAAAAGTGTACATTAAGCTATGCTTCTTGAGATTGCTAAGTACTTACCCTACCCTTTATCCAGGTGGATCTGCCATCACGGTACTCGCCCAACTTGATCAGAAGGGATTCAAAATGACCATTATAGTACTTACCCAATCCAAAAAAGATACATCCATCTATCTCAGAATTGCTGAAAGGTGGTCATAGTACACACCCAACTCACTGGCTATGGATACAACCCAACAAAAAGTGTACATCCAAATATGTATCTCAGGATTGCTGTAAGGTCCTGGTACTTACTCAGTAAGGGTCATTCCAGGATGGAACCCAACAAAAAGTGTACACACACAGGCTCAGGGTGCATCTAAAAAGTACTTACCCACCTAAACACCAAACACATCACTAATATACCGTAAAAAAATAATAATTGTAAATACGAAATGTATATTACAAATATATGTAATACAAACTGTACTCAAGATAATCTAAGCATTAATGAAACATGTCTTTACTTTGCTGACCTGAGAGAGAGAGAGAGAGGGAGGGGAAGGGGGGTTTGTGTGTGTATGAGTAAGCTATAAGGTAATGCTGTTAAGAAACTTAAAGAGACTGGTTTTAGTGTCTAGTATTATGACAAAGAAGCACTTATCAGTAGATTAGTAAAGTCTTTTTCTAGTAAAGATTGTAGCTATAAGAGTATCAATAGTATTAGTGGTGGTAGTTGGAATTGTTGTCTATGGTAGTATCAGCGGCTGCAGCAATTAGAGTAACAATAGAATTACAGTGGCAGTAACAGATACCATTGGTAGAGGCAACGAGAGTGGCAATCTTTGTTGTAGTAGCAATGGTAGTAACTGTAATAATAAAAGTAGCAATAGCGTTAAAGTGGGAGTGGTAATATCTGAGGCAGTAGCAGTCACTGTAACAATAAACGTGGCATGGCAGTACCAGATGGTAGTGGCCGTGGCCATGGCCGTGGTAGTTGAATTGATTGAGGTTGCAGTATACTGTCAGTGGTAGTGGTTGTAGCTATAAGAGAAGCAATAGTATTACAGAATTACAGAAAGGTGTGGCAGTGATATTAGCATTAGAAGTGGATGTAACAATAAGTTTGGCAATAGTATTACAGTGGCAGTGGCAATAACAGGTGGGAGTGTTAGTGGTATCTCTGTAGTGGTAGGGGCTATAGCAATTAGAGTATACAGTGTTAGAAGCAGTAACAGATGCCAGTGGCAGTCATATTGGCAATTTTTATGGTAGTAATAGTGGTAGTGGTTGTAAGAATAAGAGTAGAAATAGCGTGGGATTTGTAATATCTGTGGTAGTACGAGTTGTAGTCGCTGTAGCAGTTGTAGTATTACAGTGACAATGGCAGTACCAGATGGCCTTATTTTAACAACACTAATTTAGCCAATATAACTTCATAACATTAATTGAGTACTGTTAATTAACTTAGTAAACTTAATAAACTCAGCCCAAGGGGCTGTGGTATTAGCAGTAGAAGTGATTGTAACAATAAGTTTAGCAATAGTATTACAGTGGCAATAAGAGATGTGAGTGGCAGTGGTATGTCTATAGTAGTTGTAGCATTGGTAGAGGCTGTAGCAATAAGAGTATTACAGTGACAGTGGTATCACAGATGTCAGTGGCAATGACATTACCAGACGGGAGTGGGAGTTGCAGTGGAATTGACTGAGTTTGTGGTATACTGTCTAGTGGTAGTGGCTGTAGTTATAAAAGTAGCAATAGTATTACAGAATTAGTGACAGTAACAATTAGCAGTGACAGAGGAATTGATTGTGGTAATGTCTGTGGTAGTAACAGTGGTAGTGGCTGTTGCGAGTAACAATAAGTAATGTAGAGAGAGACGAGAGAGTGGTAGTTACAGATGGCAGTTGCAGTGGTATTGTTTATGGTATTAACATATAAGTGGTTATAACAATGTATTTAGCAATAGTATTACACTACCCCTGGTGGTATCAGTGGTAGAGGTAATGTCTGTGGTAGTAGCAGTGTTAGTGCTGTATGATCTGGTGTAGCAATAGTACTACAGTGGCAGTGGTACTAAGAATTTTCAGTGACAGTGACAGTATTAGTGTTAATGTCTGTGGTAGTAGCAGTTTTAGTGCTGTACGTTGACCAAAGATGTAACCTATGAAGAAGCCCTAATATAACCTGAGATCCTAACCAAAAAATGTATGACCGTAACCTAATCCATGTCCAAGGTTGTGATTTAAGAAGTTTTTCTATGTATCATGTTTCACATAGTACCTAAAATTTGTGATCGTAACTTAACCCACGTTGACTGAAGATATGACGTACGATGAGGCCCAAAACCATACCTGAGATCCTAACCAAAAAATTTATGACTGTAACCTACCCCATAACTGAAGATGCAACTAGGTATTTTTTATGAATCATATTACACGTCACACCTAAAATTTGTGTCCGTAACCTAGCCCACGTTTACTGAAGATATGACCTACGATGAAGCCCAAACCTAACCTGGGTTCCTAACCAAAAAAATTTATGACTGTAACCTACCCCATAACTGAAGATGCGACTAGATATTTTTTATATATAATATTACATGTCACACGTAAAATTTGTGTCCGTTACCTAGCCCACGTTTACTGAAGATGTGACGTAAGATGAGGTTCTAACCTAGGATTCTATCAAAAAAAAAAAAATGTATGACTGTAACCTAACCCATGACCGAAGTTGTTACTTAAGATGAGATCTTAATCTAACCTAACCTGAGTCTATATTTAAGTATATCTCTTTTGAGTGTGTAAATGTTTGAGCGTGTGTATATGTCTTTGTGTGTTAGTTTTCCACCAATACTGACACAGTGGTAGAACCTTATAGAGAATGTTTTTTCCATCTGTTGGCAGATTCCGATTCTGTCGTACTACCCGATATTCTTTTCCTTGTGTGCGTTCCACAAAAACTGTCTTTTGTACCACTTAAAGAAAGAACAAACTTTAGTTTGAAAACCCCTCATACAGCGTCAACAGGTTGGAGGTAAATATTTGAAAAAAAATATGTATCTGATTGTTTTTGTAATATTTTTTAGTAGTTGTACATTTCTTTAATCTAAGCAGTTGATCTGTTAGTAATAATTGGTTACTTATTTGGTACAACACTGTATGCTATCAAATACGTGGTACTGCTATTTCCATAACCACTGCCACTGCCACTGGTATTCTAATATTATTGCTTTGCTATTGGTTCAAACACTACCACTGCTATATTCACAACCACTCCTAGTGGCACTGTTATTCTAATACTATTAAACTTCTCTATTTGTACAAGCACTACCAATGTCACTGACATTGTAATACTATTGCTTCTCTATTGGTACAAACACGACCACTGCTATTTCCACTATATTGTCACTCCCGCTGACATTGTAATACTATTGTTTCTCTATTGGTACAAACACGACCACTGCTATTTCCACTATATTGTCACTCCCGCTGACATTGTAATACTATTGTTTCTCTATTGGTACAAACACGACCACTGCTATTTCCACTATATTGTCACTCCCGCTGACATTGTAATACTATTGCTTCTCTATTGGTACAAACACGACCACTGCTATTTCCACTATATTGTCACTCCCGCTGACATTGTAATACTATTGCTTCTCTAATTGTTCAAACACTACCATTGCTATTTCCACTATATTGTCACTCCCGCTGACATTGTAATACTATTGTTTCTCTATTGGTACAAACACGACCACTGCTATTTCCACTATATTGTCACTCCCGCTGACATTGTAATACTATTGTTTCTCTATTGGTACAAACACGACCACTGCTATTTCCACTATATTGTCACTCCCGCTGACATTGTAATACTATTGCTTCTCTATTGGTACAAACACGACCACTGCTATTTCCACTATATTGTCACTCCCGCTGACATTGTAATACTATTGCTTCTCTAATTGTTCAAACACTACCATTGCTATTTCCACTATATTGTCACTCCCGCTGACATTGTAATACTATTGCTTCTCTATTGGTACAAACACGACCACTGCTATTTCCACTATATTGTCACTCCCGCTGACATTGTAATACTATTGCTTCTCTAATTGTTCAAACACTACCATTGCTATTTCCACTATATTGTCACTCCCGCTGACATTGTAATACTATTGCTTCTCTATTGGTACAAACACGACCACTGCTATTTCCACTATATTGTCACTCCCGCTGACATTGTAATACTATTGCTTCTCTATTGGTACAAACACGACCACTGCTATTTCCACTATATTGTCACTCCCGCTGACATTGTAATACTATTGCTTCTCTAATTGTTCAAACACTACCATTGCTATTTCCACTATATTGTCACTCCCGCTGACATTGTAATACTATTGCTTCTCTATTGGTACAAACACGACCACTGCTATTTCCACTATATTGTCACTCCCGCTGACATTGTAATACTATTGCTTCTCTATTGGTACAAACACGACCACTGCTATTTCCACTATATTGTCACTCCCGCTGACATTGTAATACTATTGCTTCTCTATTGGTACAAACACGACCACTGCTATTTCCACTATATTGTCACTCCCGCTGACATTGTAATACTATTGCTTCTCTAATTGTTCAAACACTACCATTGCTATTTCCACTATATTGTCACTCCCGCTGACATTGTAATACTATTGCTTCTCTATTGGTACAAACACGACCACTGCTATTTCCACTATATTGTCACTCCCGCTGACATTGTAATACTATTGCTTCTCTATTGGTACAAACACGACCACTGCTATTTCCACTATATTGTCACTCCCGCTGACATTGTAATACTATTGCTTCTCTATTGGTACAAACACGACCACTGCTATTTCCACTATATTGTCACTCCCGCTGACATTGTAATACTATTGCTTCTCTAATTGTTCAAACACTACCATTGCTATTTCCACTATATTGTCACTCCCACTGACATTGTAATACTATTGCTTCTCTATTGGTACAAACACGACCACTGCTATTTCCACTATATTGTCACTCCCGCTGACATTGTAATACTATTGCTTCTCTATTGGTACAAACACGACCACTGCTATTTCCACTATATTGTCACTCCCGCTGACATTGTAATACTATTGCTTCTCTATTGGTACAAACACGACCACTGCTATTTCCACTATATTGTCACTCCCGCTGACATTGTAATACTATTGCTTCTCTAATTGTTCAAACACTACCATTGCTATTTCCACTATATTGTCACTCCCGCTGACATTGTAATACTATTGCTTCTCTATTGGTACAAACACGACCACTGCTATTTCCACTATATTGTCACTCCCGCTGACATTGTAATACTATTGCTTCTCTAATTGTTCAAACACGACCACTGCTATTTCCACTATATTGTCACTCCCGCTGACATTGTAATACTATTGCTTCTCTATTGGTACAAACACGACCACTGCTATTTCCACTATATTGTCACTCCCGCTGACATTGTAATACTATTGCTTCTCTAATTGTTCAAACACTACCATTGCTATTTCCACTATATTGTCACTCCCACTGACATTGTAATACTATTGCTTCTCTATTGGTACAAACACGACCACTGCTATTTCCACTATATTGTCACTCCCGCTGACATTGTAATACTATTGCTTCTCTATTGGTACAAACACGACCACTGCTATTTCCACTATATTGTCACTCCCGCTGACATTGTAATACTATTGCTTCTCTATTGGTACAAACACGACCACTGCTATTTCCACTATATTGTCACTCCCGCTGACATTGTAATACTATTGCTTCTCTAATTGTTCAAACACTACCATTGCTATTTCCACTATATTGTCACTCCCGCTGACATTGTAATACTATTGCTTCTCTATTGGTACAAACACGACCACTGCTATTTCCACTATATTGTCACTCCCGCTGACATTGTAATACTATTGCTTCTCTAATTGTTCAAACACTACCATTGCTATTTCCACTATATTGTCACTCCCGCTGACATTGTAATACTATTGCTTCTCTATTGGTACAAACACGACCACTGCTATTTCCACTATATTGTCACTCCCGCTGACATTGTAATACTATTGCTTCTCTAATTGTTCAAACACTACCATTGCTATTTCCACTATATTGTCACTCCCGCTGACATTGTAATACTATTGCTTCTCTATTGGTACAAACACGACCACTGCTATTTCCACTATATTGTCACTCCCGCTGACATTGTAATACTATTGCTTCTCTAATTGTTCAAACACTACCATTGCTATTTCCACTATATTGTCACTCCCGCTGACATTGTAATACTATTGCTTCTCTATTGGTACAAACACGACCACTGCTATTTCCACTATATTGTCACTCCCGCTGACATTGTAATACTATTGCTTCTCTATTGGTACAAACACGACCACTGCTATTTCCACTATATTGTCACTCCCGCTGACATTGTAATACTATTGCTTCTCTAATTGTTCAAACACTACCATTGCTATTTCCACTATATTGTCACTCCCGCTGACATTGTAATACTATTGCTTCTCTAATTGTTCAAACACTACCATTGCTATTTCCACTATATTGTCACTCCCGCTGACATTGTAATACTATTGCTTCTCTAATGGTTCAAACACTACCATTGCACTGTCATTCTAATACTATTGCTTCTCTATTTGTACAAGTACTAATTTTATAAAATTCTTATTATTTATAAAATTTCGGGTCTTCCATATTTTCTAGCTTCATACTATTTAAACCCACCTAAATGCTCTTTGCGTTTTATATCAAAATGCTATAAAATCATGTACAATCATGTTAAAACTCGTCTTTTATGTAATACAAGGAGAAAACTAATCTTCTTGCAGGTGCTCTTTACCTAGGCTCCAGGTTGCGCAGTTCAACAACAGTCTGTTCTAATGTTCCACCTCAAGGTTTGTAGAATATGAAGCCGCTTGTATATTAACAGAATTATTTGACATAAATTACAAATAAAATCTGAAAATATTCAAAGCGGCCGTTAGGTTAGGTTAGGTTAATCAACTGTAAAACTGCACTGGGATGAGATGGCACTACATCAGCTCATTTAGCACAACTTGCACTTATCTCCCCGTTCCACAATTTGTCACAAGTTATGCGTCTTCAGTTGTCTAATGAACATAAGGTAAAGACATAAAGAATGAAGGATAATCTACAGACAAACGCAACAAAAACATCACACTCGAACTGAGCCTCAGATTAGATATAAATTTAATAACTTTAGTTTAACCGACTGATCATTTGCTTTACTTTATCCTTCAAATGTTAGTTTTTACGTTTCCATACCTTCGCTACAGTAATGTAACCATGTTTTAAATTTTTCATTTCTTTTGTAATATTTACATCTATTTCTGTTTCCAGGGATGGTCTTCCCATGGCTGTTCTCAATGTGGCTCGTCAGCAATCTCCAATCTTCAAGAGCAAACGGTCCGAAATTCCATCAACAAAGGAAATTCCAAGACGTTTTCTACTGGAATCAAATCGATTACGCCTTCGATTCTGATGAAGATCGTCAAATAGCCATCGAGAAAGGGAACTACATTCCTCAAAACAATCTTCCACTTGGACTGGAACGATGGAAAGAACGTGTCTTCGTATCGATACCAAGATGGAAACTCGGTATTCCTGCGACATTAGCGGTCGTGTCTATGGATGATCAGAATCCTTCACCTTTACTCCGACCGTATCCGAACTGGTCTTGGCATGAGAGCGGTAACTGTAACGGTCTTACATCGGTTTTCCGAATGGCGGTCGATTCTTGCGGACGTTTGTGGGTGTTAGATTCAGGTATACTTGACGCTTTGAACGAAGTCAAAGTAATCTGTCCACCGCAAGTTTTTGTTTTCGATTTAGCAACGGATAGAATGTTGTGGAAGTACGAAATACCAAAGTCTCAAGCACCGGACGGCGCGTTATTCACAAATATTGTAATCGATATCAGAGACGGGATGTGCGATGATGCCTTTGCTTACATCACAGATGTATTCCGTTACGGTTTAGTCGTCTACAGTTGGAGAGAAGATAAATCCTGGAGGATCTCTCATCCTTATTTTTATCCTGACCCGTTGGTTTGTAGATACGACCTGGATAGTATCGTCTTCAGATGGACTGACGGTGTGTTCGGTTTGGCTTTATCACCGATCGATCCAAGAACCAATGAAAGAACATTGTTCTTCCATCCTATGTCGAGTTTTAGAGAGTTTTACGTCAGCACTGAACATTTACGTGTCGAGAACGCTTCATTAATTGTCCAAGATGAGTTCATGGTGTGTAAGGAACCTCGCGGTAGAGAGAACAGTCATTCCAGTGCTTCAGCGATGGACCGTAATGGAGTTCTCTTTTACAATCTCGTCACGAATAACGCTGTCGGCTGTTGGAACTCCCGGAACGAATATTTGGAAACGTCTCAAGGTATGGTGGAGCAGAGTAACGTCACCTTGAACTTCCCTAACGATCTTAAGATCGATCACGAAGAGAAGCAAAGTCTGTGGGTGCTGAGTAACCGTCTGCATAGATATCTTTATAGATCTTTGGATCCCAATGAGATCAACTTTAGGATAATGAGAGTGAGCACGGATGATGCTGTGAAAGGAACTGTTTGTCAAGCAGGAGGTGGTGGTGCCATACCGAGAATCATACCTAAACGGCGACGCGTGAGATACTAAACACAGCTACGCAACCCATTGCAGTGAAACTTTATTTATTATTTAAAATAAACAAACTTCATTAAACGTACATTTACATTCAACTTATACATCGTCCAATCGATTTTTGAATCACCCTGTACGTTACAATATTAAGATGGTGCGGACATTTTGTATATCTATTTTGTTTTATTAAAGTCTGTCAGGAACACTTCATGTTAACACGTTAAAGGTAAACTTCCCCGTAGATTTATTAACACAATGAAGTAGGTTTTCCTCATATTTTAGAAATTAATTTCACTTTAAAAGTAACTAAACTCCGAGTATGATGTTTTCTAAAACATTCATTTGAAAATGTCTTCAATATTTAACGTCAACTATTGCCAAAATAATGATTGTTTTAAAGGATAAAATAAAGCAAAAGCTTTAAAGTTTCAAATATTTAATAGTATAAATGAGCTACAATTGTTTCGCCTTGCGGCATCGTTACAGTTGTTGTTGTTACATTGTTACAGTTGCCCGACGATGCCGCAAGGCGAAACAATTGTAGCTCATTTATACTATTAAATGTTTGAAACTTTAAAGCTTTTGCTTTATTTTATCCTTGAATATGGAGTTTCAACAAGAAATATCTGATATTACATTAAAGTTGATTGTTTTAAAATTACTAACTTTGAACATGTCGCGTTTAATCTTTCGAGTAATTTGTTAACAACTTTCATAGTGTATTTGTATTCACTGAATGAAAGATGACAGGTTTGTAGAGTCACGATAGGATGTTGTGTGTGGTGATTTAAATCAGAGAATAAAAATTAGCAAACATTTTTATTGATATAAAAAAGCTCTTAAAATGCTTTAATTTTGTTGTCATTCAATTTTATTCATTTCCTTAAAAATTTTCGGAAGGAATTTACCTTCTCTAAGGTTTTTGGATTGTATAAAGTTTTATCCCACTTTTATTTTCTTAATTTGTTGGACTTTTTAAACTTTTTTTCAAGCACGTTCTAACTTTGGCCGTGATTGCTTTCAATATTTAAACATCAAAATCTTTCTGTCCTTTTAAAGAATCCAATTTAAAAAAAAATTCAAAATCAAACCACAGATCCCCTTCAAAATTGGAAGTATTACAAGGATTTGTAACCCCCCCCCCACCTCAAATAAGTTGAGTCTCAAACACAGACAAATCTACTTCAGAAATATATTTTTAAATGGTGAAGAATTATGATGTTTTATGGGAATTATGTTTTTGTACATTTAACATTATGGAAATGAATTTCGAGGTAAATATGTGTATTTGTAAGATAATATGATTGAAACAGAGAGGCTGGGAATACCGTGTGCGAGAGAGAAAGAGTGATTAACAGTAAATAAATTGTAATTTTAAACCTAACAAAAGTTATTTTTTTAGTTTAGAATTTTAAATTTAACGTAAATAAATAGAATAACATAATGCGTCCTATTAACAGCATGTATTAAAAATGAAAAGAATGTTATAAAAATAGACATCATAATATAGTCTATATTCTTTTTTTTCAATTATGAATTACAAAGGGTAAAATAAACTTAAATATATTATAAGACTTACCGTCACAATAGTCTAGTTTGTCTGTAGTTATCTCACTACGGCCGTTTCGGCTATTCAGCCATTTTCAAGTGTTATGCGGGTATTACCGTTGTCTTAGTTTAAAATAGAAATTACGAACACACGACACATAACAAGAGCACATACCAACAGCTTCACAACTGACTAATCGAGCAAAAGTCGAGTCAAAGTTTACAGAACATATAATCCAAACGGATCATAAATACTCAGTCATCGAGGAAACAATGAAAATACTTCACCATTGTGAGAAAGGGAACTTATGAACGCATTGGAGGAGTATGAAATATATAAACGAACAAAGGACAACAGTAGTTCCCTATTAAATGAAAAATTAAAATTTGACTCGCATCTAATTTATGACACAATCATAAAGCAATTAGATAAGAACTAAACCACCCCACCCCATGCCTACCACCGTGCGCAGGAAACCAACATTGACAGTAGCGATGTTGATACTCGGGTGAAATGGATACTCGCATTACTCGGTTTCAAATGATTTCAATACTCGTATTATTATTTCGAAATCGAGTATCTGCGCAGAATGATTTTGCGCATCGGATTCGAACTCAGCTTTACCAATCAGATCGTTTTAGATAAACCTACAATTTTGCGTTCTATCTGTTAGACTGATCCACCAAGTGTTTATTTTTTAAACAATATGTGATTGACACTTGTAATACGTAATATTATCCTGCCTCGACACAAATTCAGTAATTTAACGTTAGTACAATTATTACCAACATTAATAATTTAGTTGTTATTTAAAATAAGTTAATTTACTATCTTTTTTATAAAGATGGTAACCTAATAATAGCCTATTTATTTAAATATAAATAATAACAATTAAATAATAATTTAATTTACTTTTTGTTAATGTGGAAATAAATGAATATTATTGTTATTTTAAATTGAATTTGTTACCGAATCTAAATCATTATAACTCAAAATCGTAATGTTTAATTAATGTGTAGTGAAAAATCAGCTTAGAAACTAATATAACCAAAGTAGAAACACCGAGTATTTTGTTTGGAATTGACACAACACTAACGAATATCGTTGTCCGAGGATACTCGCTATGACTCGCACATTACCTCCTCCTTGTTCCTAGTTACGAGGATTTCGTCCGAATATTTTAATACGAAACCGAGGATTTTAATACTCGGAATGCTCCGTGGATTTTGATACTCGGATTCACCGAGTACTTTAATTCGAACTCACACATCACTAATTGACAGTACGCGTTGTGACAGTGGGCCTACTACATCATGTTTTAAATGTTTAAAGAACTTGTGTGTTTGTTATGTGTCGTGTGTTCGTAATTTCTATTTTAAACTAAGACAACGGTAATACCCGCATAACACTTGAAAATGGCTGAATAGCCGAAACGGCCGTAGTGATATAACTACAGACAAACATAGACTATTGTGACGGTAAGTCTTATAATATATTTAATTATTAATCAGTAGTCGGAATGGCGAAAACAAATAGGTAAAATAAACAGTTGGGATTTGACGTGATGTAGGTAAAGTAAATTTGGCAACACTGATTCAATGTCCATGACTTAAGTCAATCGTAAAGAGATATTTTCATTACAACACTAAAAGTAATAACAATTTCTCAAAATCATTGACAGTGAAATTTTTCAAATAACCACAATGCAGGTTATATTAAATAACCCTTATTAATCCATTGATCATAACCTCTCTGTTATTTTCAGCTGAATTCCAGTGTCAAAATAAATAAAATTATAAGTTACTATAAATGTCAGTATAATAGTGATAACAGGGTAGAATGTAAGATGGGTCTTTCTTTTATAAGATTTTATTTAATCAAATTTTTAGGAATTATATTTTGGTTATAACTATGGATTTGAGACTATAAAATAGATATTTATGTTATTTTATAAATAGTTAGTAATTTATTATATCTTGTATTCATATTTTTGTATATATTGTATAGTATTTTGTACCAACAATATTCTGTAACAAAATAAAAATGTATATATAAATTATTTAGAATTTCTACTCACAAAACAACCCAGTGTTCTCAGAGTGGTCAGATTCGATTTGAGTTTCAATTAGAGAACTAGAACTAGAGAGCTAGAACTAGGAGGGAGGCGTTCCTGATCCATGCGGCTTTACCGCCATCCCCCACTCAATAGAAAGAGTAACTGGGTGTAATCCACCACCAGCACCCCACCGCCACCACAAAACCATTCCTCAGCGCACGCTCCCAGTAGCCGAAGCTTCCAGACAGGCCGAGCATGCTCCAATGGTACTCATGTCGGCAAGACTTCTCAAGCCACGTTTGATGAGTCACCGTCGGGTCAAAACAGACAACAAACTTTAAATGAGGAACTTTCCAGACTTTTGTTTGATTCTAAATTATTTATCCATATTTTGAAAAGTCGCCGTCATGTTTCAATATGGCAGCTGACGATATTGTTTAAATGGAAAAAACCTTGTTTTTAAGATAATGTGATTTTAACACTTTTTTATTCTTGGATATTTTTTTCATAAACCCAATTGTTTGGAATCTAGACCTCGTGAAAGATTGAAAATTTATCATTTATTAAATTTTTAGAGGGTTTTTAATTATTTTTATCTTCAATTCTGGGGTAAAAATATTATTCCCTACAGAATATAAGGATGGCAGACTGTTTAAATGTGTGAAAGTGTAGAGCCCAAGAAGTGAAATAGTTCCACACAACCAAAACAGCCTGTCTGTCTTATAATGCCCTTGCTGGGCAACTGACAGCCTTGTCTTGTTTACCGTGGCGATCATTTCACTACTTCCTTCAGGTGTTAATATTTCTTGCACTGATGTGCGTCAATGTGTGTAACAAACACTACTACAAGTTGAAGATAAAGAAGAGAGAGATTTTTTTGGAAAAAAAATCATGAAGAACAAGTAGAAGAAAAAGAGAGAGAAATATTTGGGGGAAAAATGGGAAAATCATGAAGAAGTAGAATAGAAGAAGAAGATGGGAGAGAGAAATTTTAAAAAATGGAAAAAAATAATGAAGAAGGAAAATAAGAAGAAGAAGAAGAAGAAGAGAGAGGGAAATTTTTTTTGAAAATGACGAAAAAGAAAAAGAAGAAGAGAGAGAGAAATTTAAAAAATCACGAAAACGAAGAAGAAGAAAAGAAAGAAATGGAAAAATAATGAAGAAGAAGAAAAAGAAGACGAGAGAAATGTTTTTTGAAAAAATGGAAACATCATAAAGACGAAGAAAAAGAAGACGAAGGAGAGAGAGAGAGAGAGAGAGAGAGAGAGATTTTATGTAGAACATACTATTGTTACGGAGCATTTCATTCTAGCAATTTGTCTTGCCATTGTCAATGGTTTTTATGTTATCTTCCTATGACTCTACTTTTTCCTCTGTAATAAAAGGGTGTATTTTAGTTTGACCACCACTTTCTAATAGGGTTGTCAACTTTCTTATGTTTAATTTGGATTGTAACCGATATTTTAAGCTATTTTTTGGGGTATATTTTTACATTCTTACTTGTGCACGAGATATAAGCCCCGAATGTTCGCCAAAGTTCTATTTAAAATACATGAGAATAAGAACTAATTTCTCAATTTACTTCAAGACCAACGGTTGTACAGAGGCCGTGCATCGTTTAGAGTAGTGAGTTGTGTTTCATTCTGTGAACGTTTGTGTTTGGGAATTCGGCTTAACTAGTGGTTTTGGGCCTCACACTCCGAAATTATTAAATTAATATGTAGTAGTGACCGATTAGCCTTATGGTCTAACCACTTGTGTAATTCCAATTCGACTTTCTCTATTCCGCGTAAGACTAAATTTATTAACATTAAATTAAGTTATTTAGGATTCGTCAAAAATGACTGGTCAAGTGAGATAACCCGCGATATAGAAGCGGGATACGACATGACAAGCTGGGAGGTTGAATAATGGGAATATTGTCAACCACGGACCACCCAAACAACATAAAGTCCTTAAGCAGCTAATCCCAATGAAAACTGCACGATAACAAACAAAAACATAGTCATATTTCCCGTAACTTGTTAGGATACGGTAAAACTATCTAAGTGGTTTAATTTCTCAAATTGATTCTCTCTCAGTGTTAGCCAGATCGCAATTAACAAGGAATCTCATTTTTGTTTTTAAATTGTAACGTTTTGTAATTATTAATTAAATCTTTAAATCATTCTTAATATTTTTACTCGTATGTTGTTCGTTTTATTAATTTATGTTTTACATGTAATCTTCTGTTTTTTTTAAATTTTTCATTTGCATTTTTTCAAAAAGCGTTTCAACTGATTTCGTCAAAGCTGCCGTTTGCGCCGATTCATCTTTTGTCGTTGTATCGTTACTTTCCGTTTGCTTTACTTTAATATCCTTTTCGTTTGTTACTTTCTTTTCGTTGTTAGCTTTTCTCATCTCTTCTCTAATTAAACCGTTTTCAATTGCGTTTAACCTAATTTCATTTTCTTCTTGCTCTCTTTTTTCCATTTCTCTTTTCTCGTCTTCTTGTTCTTTAAACACAGGACAGTTTTATATCGCAGCTCTGCACATCATCTTCCACATCGTCACCGCTTTCGCACAAACGTTCGTTTTATTTTCAAAATTAATATCCAAATACGGATATCGACATAATGGATCCTTAGACCTTTTGGTTTCAGTATCAGTAGAACCTTCCGTCTTTCTGTCCGTCTGAAGGAAATCTAAACATCTTTTTAATTTCGCGTGTTTTACTAACTCTTCAACGTGAGGACAAATTTTATTCCTCTGTTCTAATATTTCCTTTGCTGTTAAATTTAAAAATTCTTCCGCTCTATCGGCCAATCCTCTCTCGTATTCTTCATCGTCTACGTCATCAAACCCGAACGCTTCATTGAGGAACCACTCCAAAGTGGCATCGGCTAAGAGACTCTCAACGGCACTTCGTCTTCCGTGCACACCTTCCTGTAATAATGATATGTCACTGGAAAGGATCGATAGATTATCAGTGTATTGGGCTTCTTTATCTTCTTGTTTGGTGGAGGTCAGTCGTGACAGAAGGATGGTCTTCCTGTCTGGCCAGTGGACATTGGGTCTACACAGGTCGTAGTAGAAGTTGTGTACAGACAGAAAGAAGTACATAGACCAACCTGTAACAAATAAAACAAGTTTTAATAAAAAACAAATTCGTTTTTTGGGCAATTTTTATTTGAGTAAATGACAATAAGTTATTGCTTGTTGTGATTTTTCATTATTTTACATACCGTAATCAAGATGCAGATGATATTAAAAATTAACCATTTCAGGCCACCATTTTCGAAATGATTCAAAACATTAAAAACAAATCTCTACGACAAATAATTGTTTTTCAGCTTTAAAATGATATATTTGCGTTTAAAAAAAAAATTTAGAAACCGACTTCAAATAATTTTAAAAAGTTCTGTATATTGTTGATATGAAAATCACTAAGGCGAATAGATTAAGGTAAGGTGCTCTGACATACTCGTAACTCTACCCACAATAGACTTAAAACTGATGCTCTGAAACACTCCGACATTATTTGTACGTGTAAACGCTGTAGATGTCTTATTTTGTTAAAACTTGTAATATGGGTTTAGTTTTACATATCATTATGAAGTTCGGTGACAGAAAAATCGGTCTCTAAATTATTTTTTAATGCAAAACATTTGAAAATTGTAAAATTAGTTTTTTTTATGATATTTTTCCACCTGAATATTGTAATCGAAGGGGAGAGAGAGAGAGAGAGAGAGAGAGAGAGAGAGAGAGGAGAGAGAGAGAGAGAGAGAGAGAGAGAGAGAGAGAGAGAATTGAATTGAATTGATTTGCCTTTATTTAGGGGCGAGGTTAGGACTGTATAGTCCTCTCTACCACCTAACCCCATACAACAAAACAACATATTATATAAAAATATAAAATATAACTTGATAATAACAAAAATTTAAATCAATTAAAAATAACTAAGATAATATAAAAAATTAACAAACTTAAAATTAGCTACAAAATGAAATTAATAATTTAAAATAAAATAAAAAGTAACAATCTTAAATTTAAAGTGACAAAATGAAAGTTATAACTTAAAATAAAATTAAAATTAACAAATTTAAATTTAAACAACGTAATAAAATTTGAATTAGAAACAAAAATAAAATAAAATGAAATACTGTAGCTTACATGTGTTGATACAGATAAATACAATCACACATACACACAAGCACATTCATACATAATAACATTTAAAAAAGACACCACATAATTAAAAATCACTATTATTACTACATAAAAGCTAAAGAAAGTAACAAATACTTATTTCAATCATTCACACTTATTACAACAAAAAAAATAATAATAAAAAATAAAATAAGAGAGAGAGAGAGAGAGAGAGAGAGAGAGAGAGAGAGAGAGAGAGAGAGAGAGAGAGAGAGAGAGAGAGAGAGAGAGAGAGAGAGAGAGAGAGAGAGAGAGAGAGAGAGAGAGAGAGAGAGAGAGAGAGAGAGAGAGAGAGAGAGAGAGAGAGAAGGGGGGAGAGAGGGGATGGGGAGAGTCGGGGGGGGAGAGAGAGAAAGAGAGAGAGAGAGAGGAGGGAGGGAGAGAGAGGGGGGAGGGAGAGAGAGGGGGGGGAGGGAGAGAGAGGGGGAGAGGGAGAGAGAGAGAGCAGTTTACCCATTCCAGCAGCTTTGACGACGGAGAATGCAACGCACGGATAGATGATAGAGTCATCCCATGTGACACAGATTATGATTCCCAACAGGAAGGCTACAAAGTTTAGCAGGATGGATCTTAGAGCTGTCAGGATCAACCACGGAGCAAGAAGAAAACGTCGATGTTCCTGTAACAGAGACAACGCTAATGTTAGTCAACGAGTTGTCGTTAAAACAAATAATCAACTGTTTGGACACTGCAGACTAATGTAACCCACCCAGACTGGGAAGCGTGAACTATGAAATTCTACGTCAAATTTTGGCAGTGTATAAGGAATGAGTTGTTTGTATGTTCATGTAGAATCACAATACAAACATGAGATTTTGAGAAACAAAGTTGTTAAGAATATTAAAAAAAACAGTCTCTTAGATAGTGATGAATTGCGTGAAGTTTATATAGAATAATCGACGCGCAAAAATTTCGACATTTGTTTTTTTTTTAACGATTTTCACATTTCATAATCTTAGTAAACCGTAAAATGTAATCGTCGACATAGAGTCCGTCCGTCAGGTGACGTCACTACGAAAATACGATATTAACATAAAATTTGTCATAATGTGAATTTGAAATTCAAAAAATCGAACGGAAAATGTCAAAATGGCGCCCATTTTAAATAGTTTTTTTGTTCATGTATCGTATCTTTTTTCAACTCTTATAAACTACAAAATTAAATAAACAGTTTTAGATTTAAATTACAAATATAATGGTATCAATACGGCATCTCGGACTACTATGACAAATAACAAAGTTGTTGTTAAAAAATGGCAAAGCCGAGACACTGCCACGAGCGAAGCGAGTGGGAGATTTTTTAATATAGACACATCTACGAGTTTATGAGATTAGGGATTTACCCAATTATTGTGAGGTTAAGAAAACCTGTTTAACAACTGTTTTAAACAAACTTACCCCCTTGACCTACTAATTGTGATCGGGCTGGGTAAGTACCGTGATTGGCTCAACTTGTTTCAAAGTGTGAGTTGCACGTGTCAAACTTTACATACCTAACCTAACCTAACCTCACCTAACCTGACCTAACCAATACAGGAAAACATTGTGATCGGGCTGGGTAAGTACCGTGATTGGCTCAACTTGTTTCAAAGTGTGAGTTGCACGTGTCAAACTTTACATACCTAACCTAACCTAACCTAAACTAACCTCACCTAACCTAACCTAACCAATACAAGAAAACATTGTGATCGGGCTGGGTAAGTACCGTGATTGGCTCAACTTGTTTCAAAGTGTGGGTTGCACGTGTCAAACTTTACATACCTAACCTAACCTAACCTAAACTAACCTCACCTAACCTAACCTAACCAATACAAGAAAACATTGTGATCGGGCTGGGTAAGCACCGTGATTGGCTCAACTTGTTTCAAAGTGTGAGTTGCACGTGTCAAACTTTACATACCTAACCTAACCTAACCTAAACTAACCTCACCTAACCTAACCTAACCAATACAAGAAAACATTGTGATCGGGCTGGGTAAGCACCGTGATTGGCTCAACATGTTTCAAAGTGTGGGTTGCACGTGTCAAACTTTACATACCTAACCTAACCTAACCTAACCAAACCTGACCTAACCTAACCTAACCTAACCTGACCTAACCTAACCTAATCTAACCTAACATAACCAATACAGGAAAACATTGTGATCGGGCTGGGTAAGCACCGTGATTGGCTCAACATGTTTCAAAGTGTGGGTTGCACGTGTCAAACTTTACATACCTAACCTAACCTAACCTAACCTAACCTGACCTAACCTAACCTAATCTAACCTAACATAACCAATACAGGAAAACATTGTGATCGGGCTGGGTAAGCACCGTGATTGGCTCAACTTGTTTCAAAGTGTGAGTTGCGCGTGTCAAACTTTACATACCTAACCTAACCTAACCTAACCAAACCTGACCTAACCTAACCTAACCAATACAAGAAAACATTGTGATCGGGCTGGGTAAGTACCGTGATTGGCTCAACTTGTTTCAAAGTGTGGGTTGCACGTATCAAACTTTACATACCTAACCTAACCTAACCTAACCTAACCTAACCTAACCTTGATCTACTAATTGTGATCGGGCTGGGTAAGTACCGTGTTTGGCTCAACTTGTTTCAAAGTGTGGGTTGCACGTATCAAACTTTACATACCTAACCTAACCTAACCTAACCTTGATCTACTAATTGTGATCGGGCTGGGTAAGTACCGTGTTTGGCTCAACTTGTTTCAAAGTGTGGGTTGCACGTATCAAACTTTACATACCTAACCTAACCTAACCTAACCTAACCTAACCTAACCTAACCTAACCTTGATCTACTAATTGTGATCGGGCTGGGTAAGTACCGTGTTTGGCTCAACTTGTTTCAAAGTGTGGGTTGCACGTATCAAACTTTACATACCTAACCTAACCTAACCTAACCTTGATCTACTAATTGTGATCGGGCTGGGTAAGTACCGTGTTTGGCTCAACTTGTTTCAAAGTGTGGGTTGCACGTATCAAACTTTACATACCTAACCTAACCTAACCTAACCTAACCTAACCTAACCTAACCTAACCTTGATTTACTAATTGTGATCGGGCTGGGTAAGTACCGTGATTGGCTCAACTTGTTTTAAAGTGTGGGTTGCACGTATCAAACTTTACATACCTAACCTAACCTAACCTAACCTAGGTAATTCTGCGCAATTACTTGGTCAACCCCAAATTTTTTCATATTTTACTACGGTAATAAGGATGTTCTCAGAAAGCAAGAAACATAAAATTTAAGGCCCGCAAGGCCATCTGCCGAGCGATAAGAAGGTTCAAAGTCCACGCGATAACAGTGGCTTGCGGGAGACGCGCGGAAGGCCAGTTGTGACAGTACCGTTATATAATTATATATAATGACAGGTTTGGCCAGGTAGCTATATATATAGGCCTATATATATAGCTACCTGGCCAAACCTGTCATTATAGGCCTTCCGCGCGTCTCCCCCATCATACAGAGCGATAAGAAGGTTCAAAGTCTACGCGATAACAGTGGCTTACGGGAGACGCGCGGAAGGCCAGTTGTGACAGTACCGTTATATAATTATATATAATGACAGGTATGGCCAGGTAGCTATATATATAGGCCTATATATATAGCTACCTGGCCAAACCTGTCATTATAGGCCTTCCTTGCGTCTCCCACAAGCCACTGTTATCGCGTGGACTTTGAACCTTCTTATCGCTCGGCAACCTGTACGATGGCCTTGCGGGCCTTAAATTTTATGTTTCTTGCTTTCTGAGAACATCCTTATGACCGCAGTAAAATATGAAAAAATTTGGGGTTGACCAAGTAATTGCGCAGAATTACCCTAACCTAATCTAACCTAACCTAACCTAACCTAACCTAACCTAACCTAACCTAACCTAACCTAATCTAACCTAACCTAACCTAACCCAACCTAACCTAACCTAACCTAACCTAACCTAACCAAACCTAACCTAGAATAGGTGGAACTTACACTAGGCAATGAAATATACTATTATTACTTACCGTCAGTACTGGGTAAAATATAAGTAGATAACTGGCTATGTAAATATGCACTGTGAACGTTCTGACAAGTTCCACTCCATATATAACTGTACAAACATATAACACAATTATATATATTATATAACAAAAAATGAAATTGAAGAAACATTTCAGATACAAAAGTACATTTTTTACTGTCCAGAATACGAATAAAAACATTGCTTTACGAATGGATACCGTCTCGCTGTAATATAAGTGGCCATGAAAAACAAATCAGGTTAAATTGTACAAACCTTCAACAATCCAGTAATCTAACCAGGTCATTCAGTATAAATATGGAATCACATAAAATTAATGCTTTAAATTAATTATAGTCACAATTTTTTGACGACAGAACTCCAAATCACCAGAGGACAGCAGTGGCAGAATTCAGAATAGTTACCGACCATGAGAGAGAGAGAGAGAGAAGAGAGAGAGAGAGAGAGAGAGAGAGAGAGAGAGAGAGAGAGAGAGAGAGAGAGAGAGAGAGAGAGAGAGAGAGAGTAAAAAACTTGGTTGCCCTAGGACAAGTTATTTGGTCTTCCCGAACGTAGCCTGAGTAATAATTTAGAACACACACTACTAAATAAATTGAGAGAATCCATTCTGGAATGAGTACGGTCTTGGAACCTAGCTGGATCTTGAGTTAAATCTATCTCTCATCTCTCCTATCAAGTTTCTCTTGATCACCTCTTGTTCTCTTCCGAGCCTGACGCTATTAGAGTATTCGAGGGATATGGAGGTTGATGACGGAGAGGTTATAATTTTTTATTTCGTAGTCTAGGGCCGCTAGGGGACTAGTTGGTGTTCCAATAATCCACACCTACAGAACTAATAACTCACCAGACTTGATAATGTATTGTCCTTCTTCCAGATACGGAGGCAGTTGGTAGTCCCAGATAAACTCTCCAGGATCATCGACATCCTTTTTGGTGATTTCATATAAAGTTGTTGCCTGCAAATAACGATACAGTTTTAGACTACATTCAATAATTCGATACGCCAGGGCCGATTTTAATGACTGAGGTGACAAATTAAAACAGTGTTCCTTGTAGAAGTGTCGATTAATTTTCCTAGAAAACACATATTTTGTAATAAATTTACCGTTTAAAATGACATGTTTCACGACAAAAATAATTGAAACAGCTGTTACAAATTCTCAAATATTTGTCTTGTTGTTTTTGTTTGCAATATTATAACAGCTGTTTTAATTTAATTTTAGCTTAACTTGTACAAAGCTTACTTCTTGTAGGGATTCACGTGCTGTTGAGATTGTTTATATTTTGCAAAACTACACAGTTTAAACGGCTAATTGTTAATGTGTGTTAATTGGGTCGGTATTTTTTATCTCATAAATTAACGACACACAACTGTATAGAGCTTTATATTTATTGTTTACACCTCACAAAAGTTAACAGTTTACCGATATGCAGAACGCGATATGTTCTTGACGATTTCTGTCTTTCTTTCCGCTTCAATTTACGTCATTTTATGTTTTTAATATAGGCGAGATGTCTAAGCATTTTTATAGTTTTATTTCCTAGGTTAGGCCTATAACGTGAGTTTCATACTCTCGATAAATGTAAATACCTGAACAAACTAAATCAATAAATACAGAGTTCAAACCACATGTTCATTGGTCACATGATCAAATAAAACTTTGTCAACATTTACCAGGTTAGTTTTAAGAGCAACAAATCTATTTTTATTATTGAAGTTTTGTACTTACCAAACCGAGAAGGCTCAACATTAATATTTCTGTATTTGTAGAGATAAGCCCCCAGTTGCTCATGTCGATGTTAAATATATCAAATTACACTAAAAATTTTCATTTCGTAGGCCTAAACTCACACTTGTCAACTGACCAAACAACAATGCCTTTGTGATTAGGTAGTAAAAACTGAATAGTTAACCAGCTGTTACAAAATCATTGCACAAACTTTGTCACACATTTATCTTTTAAATAAATATTGTATACACATCTATATTAAAATATACATAAACACTTTGGCCAAAATCAAGTAAATAACACTTTGAAAATGTTTCAGGTTGGTGTAGGCTACGCCTAATCTAGCTTTGTGTTGAATTATTAAAGATGATCAACCTAATCAGCTATTTCAGGGATGTATAATTTAAATTGGTTGCTATGGTAACTATATATTTGTATGTAAAAATGAAATTAAGTATAAAAAATTTTCCAAAAAGTTTTACACTGGTTTAGACTAAGACCTATTTGGGTTTAATTACTGTCAAAACTCAACTTTAAAACCTTCAGAGTGGCTATGACGTTACCATAACTCATTAAAATCGTTTAAATAGCTTTTTAGATTTGATAGGACAAACTCCCTACACATTTTTAATCAAATAATTATTTGATTAATAACTATGCAATTTTATTTTTAAATATAATAATTCACTTAGAACTAAATTAAAAGCCAATAAGGATATTCATTGAATTTAACTGCTTACTTATTTTGTTACAAAAAAAACGCAATTAATGAAAATTTGAAATAAAATACCAACAATTATGGGGACAATTTTTATAAAATTGTATTCCAAGTTGGTTTAACTCTGGAACACCACACCCTAAAAGGCTTTTTGTGTACTTCCTATTTCTAAACTAATTCAAATATCTTGAAAGATCCAGACTGTATCCAACCAGATCATTAATTAATTTTGGAGGTCCTGACTGGCCATAGATCCTTAGTCTCCTTTGTCATCACGTCACACTTCAAAAGTAAATGCTTTGTAAAAGTTTCATGTTGTCCATGTCCTGCTTAGAGTACGTAACAAATATGAATTTAAGGTTAGCAATTTAATTTTGATTTACGATAAATAACAGATAATGGAGTAGTGATTTGATCTTAAACTTGACTATAACCAAATGTAGGAGTGAATAGAAACAACGCCTCTAATAAAACAATACAATTTAAGGTTAACAATTGAATTGTGTTTCGCCCACGTAGACCTTACCCAGTGTTTGTGGCTTCCTTTGCCATTTCTTTAATATCTCAATACAAAGCAAGATATTGTTTTTTCATAGAAATGAAATAAACTGTTCAAACCTTTATCAAACATGAAAGCAAATATCGAAGAGCTCAAAATAAGAGGTACAACAAACCAAAATGATTTCTTTGCTTCTAACGATTTTGATACAAATTTTCTCAGAGATAACCTCAAATGTTCTATACAGGCGATTGAAAACCTTATCATACAAGCAGATGATTTAAATGTAACACCCAAAAGTTGACGTCTTAGGCCTTGTATTGGTAGATGAGGTCTTATCAATAGTAGTTACACAGGTTTACCAACGTCGTAATTGTGTGTCACCTTTTTTTAAAATCTGTTCGGGCTTAACAGGGTCTCGTAAATACAGGATGTCTCTTTTCCTGGTCTACCATTGGGATCTTTGAAAGTATAATATTTACAGGAAACTTCAAGTTGGGGATCTTACCAACTTTTTCCTCTGTAATAAAAGAGTGTATTTTAATTTTTTAATTATTCCACCATATTTCAATTTGGCGGTCAACTTAAATTTTTATTTTAGGAACCCCAATTTTTTAAGTTTGATTTGATTTGTGAACGAGATTTTAAGGCTTTTCTATTCTGTGTTTACGAGATATAAGCCCCGAAAGGGAATAAGAACATTAAGAACCAATTGCTTAATACTCTTGTTTTAATTTCTGTTATACATGTATTGTTTTATAAATACTTTTGTATTTAAGGTTATACAGTAAGGAGACTTGACAGGAGCTAAATATTTAGGATTCCTAGAACACCCTTTGAAGCCTTCCACTTAATATCAGGATGTGATTAATGTATCAGCAAAATGGAACTCCAGCTAATAATAGTGACGTAGGTGAGAAGTTATTTAACATTACTTTTCCTGAAAAATAGCGACAAAGCCCCTGACTTATGGCCAGCAAGGTACCCAGACTTAAAGCCGTTTGATTTATTGTTTTGGGGTACAGTACCTAAAAAATAACTCTTTAAGAACGTTATGCTTCGGTTGAGGATATGAAATAAAAAATGAGATATTATATTCAACTACCCCCTCCCCACCCCCCACACATACTACATTTACTTCAAACATTTTGACATTTGTTAAGTATTTCAAAACATGTTCTTGATTTCATTTTCACACCTTACTCAGAGGTACAATGAGTTGCTTGTCGTTGGGTGTAAGGCGCTCCACCGACGGATAAGACAAGATCTCCCCCCCCCCTCCAGCCTTAGAAACAAGGCTAACTGCTGTATAGAACGCAAAGTGCGTCATCGATCAGACTGGGACTTGTGTTTCTTCCTGTGAGGATTTTTTATGGGAATTTGGCAAAAAATCCACCTTAATTAGTGGGTAGTTGTTTTTTGGAAGGGTCGGACAACCCTTTGGGGTTTTGTACCTTGCACTCCGTAGTTATCAAATTAATATGTAGGTGTGATACCAAAATTACCGAATAGTCTTATGGACCACTTGTGCCATCCCAATTCGATTTCCCATTTGGATGTAAGACTAAATTATTAACATTAAATTTTGTTAATTTATGATTAGTCAAAAATGGCTGATCAGGGGAGACAAACCTGCAATATAGGAGCGGGATGCGACATGACAAGCTGGGAGGTTGAGTAGGGGGGGATATTGTCAACCACGGACCATCCAAACAACATAAAGTCAAATTAATTACAGTACCGAAACCTTGGCTTTTGTTTACAGACCGCTAATCCTCGAATACCTTCAATGTCGGAAGTGAACAAGGACAGATCAAAGAGAGGTAGGGCCTATCTAACTCAAGACCTCTTGGGTACCTACTTGTCTATTTGTTTTATTAAATAATAGCAACCTCCACACTTCATAAAATTTTGAACGAAATTGGTTAAATTCAATTGTTAAACATGAATCCTTTTATAACAGCTTCATGAACAATTTTTATTTTTTGTCGATAACTCGCGACACATCAATTTTACGGTTTGATTGAATCCTTAGAGGCTACTTTAACAAAATTTGGTACTTACGTATTAACGCCACCGCAGCAGAAGTTGCGCTGATGCGCATGCGCCAATAACTTACGAAAGGTTTGGCCAGGTGATTATATATATATATATATATATAAGGTTTGGCCTTATATAAACACCTGGCCAAACCTGTCGTGATATATAATTATATCGCAAAGTAAGCAAATATTGACGCATACGCATTAGCAACTTCTGCTGCGGTGGCGTTAATACGTAAGTACCCAAAATTTCATTAAAATGTATTAGAATCGTTTTTGAAAAAATCGTAATTTTGTGTTTTTTCTTACAACAGCCACATCTATCCCAAGTTATGATCCACATACTAATTTGATTAGGATCTGCCCACGCATTTAGGTTGTACAGGCGACAGACGGATATCAGGGGACCTAGAAACGGATAAATCCACAAAAACTTGTCAGATTTTTAACATTCACATTCTCAAATACTACATATAAGAGGGTTTTTCAATTCTGAAAGTTTCAAAATAATTTTTTAAATGGTAGGCCCCTAAAGATCCAAACAAAATGTATTGTTCGCCAAAAATGCTCTTTCTAAATTTATTGGTTATGTAAAAATGAAAAATTCTTTGGTAGCCTTTAAAAAATGTCGAGTGGAAAAACTCAACGTTTCGATCCAGAATAACATTTCTGCGCCCATAACCTCTCAAAAGCAAAGCACATAAAGTGCTCCAAACAAGACACGCCTAATAAAACTCATAATATTTCTAGTTCCGTAAAACGATTTGCGAGGATGACGTCATGCCCGCCTCTGCTCACCTGATTTCGTCACTGGCAATACTACACATTATACGGTAAGCAGTGGTAGGAGGCGGTCAGTATTCATTCTATGCTACGACGTGTAATCGTTAAGTGCAAATTATAAGGATATTTTAAACTTTTCCAAAGGTAAGTCGAACAAATAACAAAGTTATTGTTGACAGTGACCTACTTTAGAGACAGTTAAGGTCATTGTAAACAACTTCTTGTGTATGGAGTTTTTCTAGGTTAAAGTCTAGAATATGAAATATTAGATGTTTTGTATTTATTTATAGGTTATAATGGGTTTTTTTAAAACAATAAATTGTATTCCTATTTCTTACATATACTCTTATACTAAACATGAATATACAATTTTAAACAACATTGCATACTTTATTTTTTTTACTTTAGGCCTACAGATATCTAAATTTAAAATATATTACATGGTAATTTATTTTAAACAACAATTATTTTTCTATTATAAAAACTAAGTTGACCTCCATATTGGAGAACCGAGGTGTTTTAGAACGTTTAGATAGCATATTTTCAAATCTCATAAAAAGTAAGGAATGTGCCCTATTTAAAGTTTTATATCTCTTATAGTTTGAAATATCCTATGGTGGCATTTTCATTTCACCACCCTATATATTGTCGCTATTGTGTCACACAGTGTTTCGTATTGTAGGTGTTAAAACTAGAGAAAAGTAAATATAAGGTCATTATTATCCTCTCTAGTCATGACGACAAGTTCAGTGAGAAAGTTTGTGCAATATTTTTCGCAAAGTTATCTAGGTTTTGGCACTGGACGTCGGGACCAATCATAAATCTATTTCAGTCTTTACTAAAATATTCCCAACAGATTGTCTTACAGGGTGTTTATAATACGCGCCCAAACAGCTGACCTGATCACGTGACTTAAATATTTGATAATAATGGATTGTTTTAGATTCGTAATGTTTTAATTACAATACAGAGTGTTCCGGAACTCTCTAAAACCGTTCCTCAGGTAAAAATAAGATAAAAGATCCAATAAACACAGGACTGAAAACGTTTCTTTTCCCATTTATCCGATATTTTGTTTTTTATATAAAATTTTTAGAGTTTTTTGAGTTCAACAAATTTGTTACGTAGTCTTTTACTGGGTACAAAAAATAGAAAGTTTTCTTGTATGTTTTCAAAATGGCGGCAGTTTAAATTTATTAACGTCAAAATCTCTAAAACCGTTAATTTTACAAGGAACGAAAAAGTTTACATTTTTAGTTGTTTTTGTATTTTTTCTATGCGTTAAAGGATAACAATTAGACTATAGCAAAAAGAAAAAAAAATTAAACGAGTTGTTTGTTGTATACAATACAAATAATTGTTCTATAACCAAAATATTTCCGAATTATATTTTACGTAATTAATATTACGTTTTATTATCAGAAGTGTTTTGAAAATGAAAGTTTTGATTTTAATCTTTGGAAAAAGCGTTTAAAATATTCAAAATCGGTTGGTGCGACGGTCGATGCTCGTAGGTCGTCATTTCAAGCAGTTTTTGTAAACAGAATGAAATGGTTGACATCGTTTAACTATTAAATGTAATAATATAATAACTGTCCCCTCGCAGTCTTATTTGCTTACCAACTTAAAAAAATAAAATAAAATAAATTGTATTGTCCTATATTATAGCGGTAACAAAAAATGACCTTGGAGTAGTTAAGGGGCAAAAACTATAGAGTTGAAAAATGGTATTGAGGTATCAAACTAGAAGTTATGATTAGGAATATGTTTGTTTATTTGAGGAAGAATATGTTGGCGCTACGACTTATACAAAAAACTGTCCCTATATGCTTGACCTTACAGGATGGGTCACATACGGATCCAGAGATATTGCCAAATATTCCCTCCCATATACCTAATTTAGTAATCATCGTATTATACCAAAATTTCAATGAAATCGGTTGAGCCGAATTTGAGAAATAACGTTTTTTTGTAACACCTACGATTTTTGTTTTTCTAAAGATAATTCAAGAAAGTGAATTTCTGAAAGATGTCGGCCAATACTCGAGTACTTAGGAGCTACACCTGAGCAGACTTTAACTAAAATCATAAAGACTTATAACAAATCAAATATCTCGACCTATCACATTGACATCTAAGAATGTTAAACAGCGAAAGAAGTTGACGCTTTATCAGCTGATGATTTTTAAAATTGTCTTTGTGTTCAAGTAGAGAACAAATTTCAAGAGTTGTACATGTTGAGATAAAATAAACTGTGATTGTAAAGTCATGCAGATTGGGTTAACTACAATCTCAATGCCCTCTGTTGGACATGGCTGGATTTTACATTTATTTCGTGTAGTTTTGTAGTCCTTCCTTTAACACTTCCATCCCTGACGTTATTCGAAGGCTATGGGGGTAGGATTTTACGTCATTTTCCTCCCCCAATTTTTTTTTTTTAATTAAGACGATATTGATCGAGAGGTTTTTTCGCGTTCAAACAAGGAAGAATATAATATAAACTCTGAAATTTGTCATGTAAAATTTGTAGGTTGAGGGAAAGCGGTTGCCATGGTAACGAGATAAATAATAAATCGAAGCTTTTTTCTTCTTCTTCTTTTGTCATTTAAGCCTAGCCTAAGGTCTAAATTTTTTAATGCGATGCTCCTTTTTTTATGGTTTAAAACACTCACCCCAGGTCCGTTCATACACCAGAGGGTACCCCAGCTTTAAAGATATTAATTTAATTAATATACAATACCAAATTAGATCTAATTACTTATTAAAGACTCACACAATACTAATTAAGAATAGAACTGACCTTAAGTGAATCCCATTTTCAAACTTGTCCCGTTTTAAATATTAAATTAAAGCATCCTATTTGGGGGATTATGTCTCTGGGAAAACTCCGAACTAGTCTCTGCACTTTGACAACACAACTGGTTAGCTAGTTGGTCGATATACTTTCCCCAGTTTGACTAGCATTGTCTGCTCAATATAGCTACATCTGGTCAGTTGTTCACAGATGGAACGCTACTCAAGTAGGTCCCAAATTAACTACAGGTCCAGAATTCAATATCATCACACATCATTGTCTTTAAAAAATTGATAAGAAACTCTAGTCCTCGAATACTAAGGGTCTGAAGAGAACAAGAGTAGGTTGAAACTCAGGACTTCATGAAACAAAGTGTAGATCCAGCTAGGGTAGCTCGGTGTCAACAAAGATGATGACTTGTGCAGTGAGTTTTCAATTTGCTTTTCTTTCTTTCTTCTTCGGTATCATGTTTATATCTTGAAATTTTTACACAATTCTTATTGCCTTCTGATCCCCTGTTGGACGACTAGGGATCTCGATTTCATCTTCTTTTCTTTCTGTTCAGGCGATGATGGATCAAGAGGTTTAATCAGTATTGGAATAGATTGATAAAGAAATACCGAGTAGGAAAGACAATATAGTTGGTTTTGTGTATCTGTATTTCATAAAGTTCGTGCAACTATTATTATTATTACTGTACTGTAAGACAAGTCCGTTTGTGAGAAAGTTAATGCACTATTTATTAAAACGATGACTGTACAACGAAGAGCTAAATATCAACTACGTATGTTTTACGTGACATAACCTCAAAAAGCGTTCGTTGTTTCAAAACAGCTGTTCCTTTGTTTGCTGAAAACAGATGCTAATTCTATTTGTGGAACACTGACGGTAATAATTTGGAATTAGTTTCATCAACATTTAGTTTTTAGGGCTTAGCTTAAATCTTGAAGCAATGAAACTATTCTCTCAAATTTGTCTTTGAGGCCATGGACGTCATCGCCGGGGGGGGGGACGCGTCCCCCCAATATTTGAGATGTAAAAATATTTTTGCTAAAAACGAGTGATTTACTTAAAACCTTAAAAGGTAAACATCGGGCTTTGTCTTTACTAGGGTTTTTAACATTACATTTCTGTTACAAACGCATTAATAAATACATAAAAACGATGTTTTGAAAAGTTTAATTTTAAAAAATTTCCATACCCCCAGACCCCCGGCATATGCCCCCCCCCCCAATAATGAACTGGTGATGACGCCCGTGTTTGAGGCTCATCAGATCTCAAACCTAATATTTGTCAAACGCAAAATCGTCAATTTTCCAACAAATCGCATATTTTCTCCGCTACGATTGTGAATTTGAAATTGTTTAACAACATTAATAAACCGTCGATAATCCTGTCGTAGCTTATATATTTTATGGTAATAGTCAAGAAAACCCAGCGAGTGACGTCATCAAAGACTACGTTCAAGGTTCATACAATTGGGTCAGCGGCAACGAGCCAACCAATGTAGTGTGGTAAACACAAGTAATCAAATTTGTTTTCTAGAGATAAATATCGACCTTGACTTGTTGTTTTTTGAAATTAAAATTAAACACGTTTCCACAAGAATATCGTCATCTTCAGTGATACAATAATCAAACTGGTCGTTTCCAATTAGGAATTTTTAACAGTTTTGAATAACAATAAGCCATATAAACCGTATAATCAGTTGAATCGAGGTAAAACTTTCAGACACACGTTAACAATAAGCCCATATAAATTGTTTTGAGAGAATCACAACATAACGAGCATCTGAAACACCAAAATCGTCAGTTCAGTGATTGTGAAAAAAGTGGACATTAACTTTACTATCAACACCATATTGTAAAGAAAGTTTCTATATTTAAATAAGTTCCCACATTAAAGAGAAGGAGAGAATTTGTTCCCCCCCTCTCTCTCTCTCTCTCTCTCTCTGTCTCTCTCTCTCTCTCTCTCTCTCTCTCTCTCTCTCTCTCTCTCTCTCTCTCTCTCTCTCTCTCTCTCTCTCTCTCTCTCTCTCTCTCTCTCTCTCTCTCTCTCTCTCTCTCTCTCTCTCTCTCTCTCTCTCTCTCTCTCTCTCTCTCAAAATTTTACACTTGATGACGAGAGTTGATTTAAACTCTGAAACGTCGTGTATTAGTTTATATACACACAAATTATGGCAAATCTCCGAAAAAGCAACTTTAATAATTAATTATATAAGCAATCCATTATTATCAAATAACTTAAAATTCAGAATATTTCAAACAAACACACCCCTACTGGATAAGACCCCTTGATCTAACCCAAATACAATTTACATCCAACTTTTGGGCATTACATTTAGAGGATCTGCTTGTATTACATTGTATGATGGGGCTGGGTACGTACCATGGTGTACCTATTTATTTTGTGTGAATCTTTTTAATAGAATTTTGTAAAATCTATACACAAATATTGCAAGTAGTTGGACAATTTTACTGTCCTGGTCTTTGTCTTAAAGTCTGTAATTGCTTATTTCCTGTAGACTAAACAATAATTGTAAAGCAAGGGCAGTGTGAAGGCAAACCAGTTCCATTCAAGAAGATAAAGTTAGGTTATGTAACCATTTATAGTCATGCATACTGGCATGGCTTATCTAGAAGTCTCTAGTGATTCATTTAGAGTTTAACAAAGTGACCAAACATTTCGTTAATGATTGTGTTAGGCCCAAGACACACGATACAAACCATTGTTAGGACGTCATCATAGAAGCAGAGCTAGAGGAAGTTAGTTTCTTGTGTATTGTAATCAAGGGCGTACGCAGGATCAAAACTAGGGGGGGTAAGGGGGGCAAGCCATGGTCATTCAATATACAATTGATTATTAAAATAGTTATTTCAAGAATTGTATTAAATTCCAGCAACAAAATGTATAATAAAGATTTATTTTTTTGCTTCCAGGGGGGGCAGCTGGGTACGCCCATGTATGTAATGTTAAATTGATAGATCAAGGAGTCTTTACCCTGTAGGGTTAACTTTGTTTAAAACAGTTGTTACACAGGTTTTCTGAAAGTTACTTTCTTGTCATCGCCTAGGGTCTCGTAGAAGTCCACTCGCTTCGCTTGAGTCAGTAGCCTATCTCGGAAGGAACCTGCGCTACAAAACGTTTGAAATGGCAACCATTTGACATTTTCTATTCGTTTTATATAAATTTCAATAGGGTTCTATATAACTAACCTATGGTCCGGTACGACGAAAACCCGTTAAGTAGCCTTAAGTTTTGTTTCGCTACACTTGAGCAAATTTAATCAAAATCGTTTGAGTAAATTTTGAGAAAATGGTAATTTTTTTAATTTTTTTTTTTAAAGGGAGCTACTTTAAATTTTGAGTTATCGAAAAATCTGACAAATAGACCCGAGATGTGACCAAAATAAATACCTATATACCAACTGTCCCGCATTTTAAATAAATACCTATATACCAACTGTCCCACATTTAAAATAAATACCTATATACCAACTGTCCCACATTTAAAATAAATACCTATATACCAACTGTCCCACATTAAAAATAAATACCTATATACCAACTGTCCCGCATTTAAAATATATACAGAGAGATTTTTGGAAATGTACCCTGCACATTCGACAGACGGATATTCCACAAAGCACTTAACAAATTGGACGGATGGTCTTTTAATATCAGCTTTATTAGATATTCAGTAATAACAAACTATGTGCATAATTTATCTGACAGCAAACTGTTACACTGGCTGAGACCTTGGATCTGTCACACGGTTTCTTTATTTACGATAAGCAGTAAATCATGATTATGATTCGATACACTGAACTGATAAGCAGTTTTTTTGTAACACATTATGATTAAGACCTGGAATTAATTCCACACAATCAAACAGCCTGTTTGTTTTTTATTCTGTAGGGAATTATATGTTTACAATTTATATTTTTCTGAAGTTAAAACAAATAATTAAAACCACCAAATCGGTTGGTACCAAATTAAAGACAATGGAATTCCCTACAAAAGTTTTGATTATCATTTGTCGTATATTTCAAACTACAAGCACTTTGCGCACACCGGCCCAAAGGTCAAAAACTTAACATAGTCATTATACGGTCTATTTGGAAGCTAAAAGAACAGTAACACTTTAAAAAATGTAATAACGAATTACAAATCAAAAAAATAGAAAGATTTTTGTATTATGTAAGCTACCTAATACTATTAGTTGTGTTCAATTTTAAAAAAATAACCTTATTGATAGTCTCTTAGCCCCCCCCCCCCTTTACAAATACTACACATTTAATGTTTTAATTTTGTGAGACCCATGTCACTGCAATGCAGTTGTATTTTCACCTCCACATGTTTAAAACAATCTACCAACCTATATCATTTGAACCTGAATATTTCATGGACAAAAAATAGGGTATATTTCCCCCCCCCCAGTGTTGTAGGGAGTCCAATGTCGAATGTTTATTTCTGTTAAAAACAAAATTTAACAAACTGAAAAATATATTGTTATCATAAAAACACATTTCCCTAACAAGTAATTCCCCAAAATGGTACATGGTAATTCAGCCTTCTTTTTAGACCCTACAGATCAGTGCACGTTTCATAGCCTTACGTATGCGTTATCCCGTGAGGAAGTCCACTCAACAAACTTTATTTGTTGAATCGTCAAAGTTTAAAAATATCCCCGTTCTGTTAGTCAGCTGTTTAAAGTTTTCAGTTTGGCACTGTTGCCAAACGTAACATATTCTCAGAACTGTAGGGAAACTACTCTGGTTACAGCTGACTTTTGTATATTCCCTTTTAAACGACTCTAATCTTTTTCAATCTCATTTTATAAATCGCCAATCATCACAGAATGAGCTAGTACAGCCAAAGGAACTACCAAATTATTTCACCGTGTGCCTCGCCCACCCCAATAAGGTCGGCATTTTAATGATTGTTCTCTAGCTGAGTTTGTAATCAAACTCCTTTCAAGGTTAAATAAAACAAGTTATATTACTTACTTAGCCTCATTATAATATTAAATACCAGCAGATCTAACAAAGATGTTTTTTCGAGCCTTATTAAAATTGTATTGGTAGATCAAGGGGTAAATTTGTTTAAAACAGTTACACATGTTTTCTGAACAGTTGTAATTTCCTTGACCAGGTAAGTGTTCCCTCGCTTCGCTCATGTATTTGTTTCGAGTCTAGCCTCGAGGGACATGCCGGATCTTGTATCTATACAATCAACACATTTTCTCGAAAGGTCAGAAATCAAAGTAACATTTTTGACAATAACTTTCATATTTTTCGTCGATGAGAGGTCGGATTGGTACCATTGCATGTAGATTTTAATTATTGTATACTTGTATCTATACCCTATTCCACCGGCCATGGCACCTAACGGATTAGGTTAGGTTAGGTTACTCATACACTGGGGCATCCAGTAAGCAACTGCTGATTTGATCAAACACAAATTTTAATAAATTTAAATGGCATATTTGAAATCTTCGTTAAATTTAAAAGAAAATGACACCAAAGACGACATGATTATGATAATATATGCATAGTAATGAGTCCAAAAAACATGCCGTATTGTTACAATAACAATTAAAGGACTAAGAGGTTTCTTTTAGAAAAAAAACGCAAAGTTCTGTGATTTAAAACAAGTTTATTATTAGAACAAATATTAAATTGTATATGTACATTATTTACATGACGAACTTAACACTCAGTGAACATTTAGACGTTTTAAAATATAGACAATAAACGAACCAGAAATATTTTTTACTCTCTTTATTTGTTAATTTACGGCATAAACTATTTACAAACAATTTCAGTGAGTGACAAATACAATAATTATAATAGAACATAGATGCCATAGATAATTTTTTTTAAACATGCTACAACAATAATCAGATAATAGTGATAAAGATATTTAAAAAAAAAAAACAGAGACATTAACTTTAAAACATTCAAAAACAGTAACATTATATTATAATAGTGATATTGATAAGAAACAGATGCAATAGTCATAAACGCTAATGTGACAATCAAAAAACAATGCAATAATTATTATTTATAAAAAACTTTAATATTTTATTTATCTTGTAAATATTTCATATTTATAACAGTTTTCACGAAATTTTGCCTCAGATGCCATCTTGAAACGGCTCAATTTTTAGTTCCGAAGTTGTCTACACTCTTTACAAATATTATATACAAATGTTATTTACATATGATTTAGAATATTATAAGATGATTAATACAAGAAAAAAGAAAAAAAAACTATTTTATATGGCTGCGATTTTGATTTATCAATTAATAAATAGGGGTTCTATATGAGACAACTATAAAATGCGATAAGGAAGGTTTGTTTTTCAAAAACTTTTATTTATTTATTTTTTTTTAAGGTTTTCGGTGTTCATCGTCTACAAAAAAAAATAGAATAGAATAGCGTAAAACTCTCTGTTAGCGTCAGTTCGAAAGGGAACAAAAGTTGGCCAAGGGACTAAAATTTGGGAGTGGCTGAAATAAGACAAAACTATATTTATAATATTCTCAAAATCGTCTCTAATAATTTTAATGAAATTATATTTTGATTAATGACCCAAACCATTATAAAAAATGACAAATAAGAAAAAAAAATCATTTGGAAAAATCACGTGGCAATGCCAAGGGATCCTGGCTGAATCTACACCTTTTATCGTGTACTATTAGGTTTTTTTTTTTTTTTTTTTTTTTTTTTTTTTTTTTTTTTTTTTTAAACTGGGCTGTGATAACCTCCATCAGAGGCATCACCGGCGTCGACCTAATGGTCTTTTGCCGCCCCAATTTCCTTCCTACACCCAATCAGTAATACCCGTCATCCTTATGAAGGAACAGATACTACCGATAGGGTTGTCTAGGATGGTTTCCATCTCTTTCCCCGGAGGGCCTAGAGAGTACAGCCTGGCTCGTCCTAGCGCCTCACACTCCAAAAGAATGTGTTCTGCGGACTCTTCAGCCAAACCACATTTCCTGCAAGTATTGTCTGCAGCAATCCCTATCATGTGTTGATGTTTTCTGAGGTGACAGTGGCTCGTTAAGAGCCCAACCACCCACCTCATGTTATCCCTTCTGAGAGAGATGAGTTGTTCAGCATGTTTCTTGCTTGGTCTAAATAACCTTTTTGCAAGTCTACTAGTGGTTGAATTCGTCCAGACCCTGTTCATCCCCTCCCGCATCCACGTATCAACCGCTGCCCTGGCATGTCCATAAGAGATTCCGAGCACCGGTTCCGGGCCAACGAAAGGGGATTCAGAGCCTGACCTGGCTAGTTCATCTGCTCTCTCATTACCATCAATACCTGAGTGGCCAGGAACCCAGCCAACAGTGACCGTGTTCATCTGACCAAGCTTTATCAATGATGAGATGCAGTCCCATACCTGTTTCGACTTTACCTTTGTCGTGTTAAGAGCCTTAATGGCAGCTTGACTATCTGTGAAAATCAGAATGTTCTTACCCATGTATTTCATTCTTTGATTCTCCTTGATGCATTCAGAGATAGCACCTACTTCTGCTTGGAAAACAGTAGCATGCTTACCTAGGCTCAGTACGATGGACCTCTCTGGGTTAAACCCATTCATGCCACCGCCTGTACCCATCTCTGTTTTCGAGCCATCTGTGAACCAGACTATATCTTGCTCGTTGTAAAACTTCCTTCCAGACTCCCATTCTTCCCTAGAGAAGATCTTCGTCTTAAAAGGCTTGTCTAATGAAACCTTAGGTATCATGTACTTTTAGGTTATATGCTACTCATGTTTCTCTTGACCAACTCTTGTTTAAACAACAGGAAAAGAAAATGTAGTAGATGCAAGGCCCTATATAAATATATCACTTTTTTTTTTATTATGATGGCGTTATGACTGACTCATCTGATATTTTATTTTACAAATGCGTAAATGAGAAAGTTAATGCAATGCTTATTATAAATTAGTTGTTTCTTTATTTCTTCAATATTGCCTATTTGAGCAGAGTCCGTTTTGCCATACAGAAGTGAACAGCTGACTGGAACTTGGTCTGTAACTATACTGAGTAGAGTATGTTTAGTCAAATTGAGAGAAGTCTCCTGGCGTGTTTGTAGAGCAATTTTGTTTTAATTTTTGTTTTTATAATTTAATTCCAATTTAACCATGACGGGTTAATTAATTGAAGTTATGGCTGTTGGGGTTTTTCAGAGGTTTGAGGCTCATGACACGGATGTGACAAAATAAAATAGATTAATGTATTTCATTAAACTAAATAGTAGTATCCCTTGTGATATGTCAATCAAGGCCCCTTTAAAATAAACAGTAGTTTAATAGATAAACATCACCTCGGTTTTAATATGAACCGAACTTCTTGGACATCCTGTACGTAATATATTTTCCACTCTTGTTTGTTTTACAGTCACCTGTACAAACAAGTTTGGTAAAAACCAGATCTTGTCTGAAGTAAGGTTATATAAAAACTGAGATTCTTAATTTAAAAAAAAAACACCTTTGAATATCATATGACACCCACATCCTGTATCTTTGACCATTACCTGCGTTCCAGAAATAGAAAAACAAGTTAATCATGTTTAATACAAGCAGAACCTCTAAATGTAATGTCCAATAGTTGGGTTTTAGCACCTTGCAGGAAATGTTGTATTGTATTGGTAATAGATTATGTCTTACATAAAAGCGGCCCCATTCCTTTACGACAAATCATCGTTATATGCGGGCCGCTTTTAATTGGAACAGGAACACTGTATGTGTAATGTGTTCTACTGGGGGGGGGGGGTCTATTTTTAAATTTCCGTGTACAAATTTTTGTTGATACCGTTGAACAAATTTTTGGAAAATCGATTTATCTGTTTCGATAATTGATTAAAATATTGACCAAGTTCAAACAGGATTTCATTTCGCTCTTTTAGTAATTAAACCAGGCTGATAAACTTAACAAACAAAATATAATAAATGTTAAGAATACCTTTACTACCAACTTTATAGATTAAAAGGTTGGTACTAAAATATTTTCAACTCTGGAAGATTATACTTCGCTCGGTTAAATTAACCAGTCTGACAAACTACACACAAAAATTACATTAAACGTTAGGAAAACAATATCTTTAAACCACCAAGTTTATAGGTTAAAAGGTTGGTACTAAAATCAATCGAATGAAATCGTTATGGGTCACACCCATTCCGTGATTAATGTTTTGTTTAAGGCGATGAAGTTATGAAACATTGGTCGTTGCCACGCTAACATTTAATTAGGCCTAATAACAGCTGACATCATAAAGGCTGTCTTTATATTACAGCTGATTGGTTCAAGGTTACTTGAGTAGGTAGGGTTAAAGTCGAGGTGGTTATTTCCCCAGATAAAATTTTGTTTTATACTTTTAAAACGAGAAAGTTATTCTTGAGTCTAAAAAGTAATTTTCGAGTGTGTTTGTCGTCCGATTTTATTCAAATTTTGCACGTTAGGCTTCTTCTCGGTACATTTTTAACATTTCAATGTAATTTGAAATTTTAGGGTAGCTGGGATAAGAAAAAAATACAAATTACGTTTTATCTCTAAATCGGCTTTTTGATCCAATTTTGTTCTAAAGACAAAAAAGTATTGGCCGACATTTTCTAAAAAAAAAATGCTGGCTGGTTAGATCTAGGTAAAAAACAAAAAGGTCAGGAGGCTGTTATAACAGACGTAATTTTCAATTAAGGCTCCACCGATTTCGTTCAATTTTTTTTTTTAATTTGAAGTTTGAAGAATCAAATCCGTATGTGGAATAATGGGGGGGGGGGGGTTAAAGTTTTTTTTTTTAAATTTTCGTTTTCTTGCTGATAAGAACTGAAACAATATTTTTTACTATGAAGAGTTTTGTTCCGTTAGTATTTAGATTGTGTGAGAATGTTTGTGCAATGTTTTAACACCGTTTAGATTCCTTTTGTTTTTTTTTTAATTCAGATATTTTTGGGTTTTAACTTTGTCTCCCAAACAAGGTTGGGGGAGATGTTACGTTTTGTTTGAAGCAATCAAATGTAGTGTCAGAAAATAATTATTTTGAGTTGTACTCTTATGAAGTTATAACCAAATCCAAATTTGATTTAAAATCGGTTCTCTGGTGAATGACACAGACAGAGAGACATCATACCGAAGAAAGACCAACTTTTGGGGGGGGGGCTCAGATACACCCACACTTGCAGGGTTTCCGCTTGTTTTGAGTAGGAACTACGCCAGATTCTAAATGAAGCCAAATCCACTATAAAATTAAGAATACCTACGACGCCATCTATGAATAGAACGGCCAATGCGTCAGAACAGAGGTTAAATTGGAACACCTCCCCTTCCCCTCTAAACCAAAACAATGTGTTGGCAATAAATTTTTCATTTCACGTCTAAGCCGACATGTTTGTTTTTGTGTTATTGCAAAACAAGCAACGTCTAATAAATAGGTCAACAAATACTGCAGGAGAATTTGCTAAGAAATAACCCGATCTGGAATGGTTACTTACGGTTCGATTTCCCTGCCGACGTGGGGAAAGGGATTTCCGTAAATAATTTTAAACCAATGAGTTTAATTGACAAATACCAATAATAGCTCTTTATAAAACAACCTTTACTCGAAGGATTTTTTAATCGCTTTGGATTTTCATTAAGAAGTGGCAACTAGAAATGGTGTTGGGTTAGAGGGAATTAAGGGGAATAATATCTCTTAGATTGTGGGGAAGTTAACCCTAACCCCACGTATTAAATTTATACTAATTGCCCCCACCAAGTCTTTTCTCACCACAAATCCAAAATGGCCGATGATTAAATATACGAAACATCCAATTAAAAAAAACACCAACATAGCTTAGGATCATATGGAAACTAAAACTAAATCTACAATCTAAGAAAAGAATTCAAGCTTAAAAGTAGAGTTGCTTGCTGACCTTTGTGTAGTGTAGGCCTGTGTGTGGTGATTGTATTTAGAATGAACAGGCCTAGTTTTAGGTTTGAGTTATTTTCTTAGATTATAGATTAACTTTTACATTTTCCAACAAGGCTAGGCTACTAGGTTGTGTTGATGTTTTTTTTTTTTATCTTCTAGTTTTACACTTGATAAAGAAAGTTGATTTATACTTTAGAAACGCCGTGTATTAGTTTCCATACATAAATGATGGCAAATGTCTGATTAAAAAATATTAATAAAATGAACAATTCATCATTATCAAATAACTTTGAAAATATATTCATTACAAAATAAAAGTGTATGAGAGCACTGTCGTGTTGAATAAACAAAGAAACTTGTCTTCATCGCTTTGAAGTTGTAACGGTTACCGAGATAAAAGACTGAAATTTACAACCTCAGTCTCACACAATGATCTTATCAGTAGCCTACAGACAGAGGTAGACAGACAATGTACAGGCCTGTGCAGTTCATCTCTGATCCAGATAGGAGAGATAAGGTGAGATCAGCTGTTTAAATAATTGACGAGGTTAAATCTCTTGTGTTAATATTATATTTGAAATGGACAATTTGATTATGGATCCTTGTTGGGTAAACTTGAGATAAATTTTATCAAAATTGTTGGAGTAGTTGATTGGGTGGTGCTCCTTAGGCGCTCACTAGCTGGATGTACACAATCCTCTTAGGTCTCTCTTGACCAACATTTGTTCTCTTCTAAAGATTTATATTACGCTCAATTCATCACCAAATTAGACTTCTCTATACTCTAACAAAATAATGGAACATCATTTTCCACAAAAAAAAAAAAAACACTTTATTTGATAGTAATTCGGCAGTCCATTGTCAGTAGGGTTGTAGCAGTTGAGGATGGTGACTTGATCATTGAAACGTCTTACAAATAAAGTGATTTTTTGTGGAAAGTTGTGTTTTGATCGTTTTGTTTATTGAAGTTTTCACAAGTGTGTAACTTCATTGTAACTATATTTGAGAAAGTAAAAAAAAAAAAAAAATTTAAATGTGAAAAAATTACTGTTTTTATGTTAATTTATTTTAACGAAAATACCATTTCTATTTTAAAATCAGGACTTGAAAATACTTTGACCTTTGTTTCACAGTTTCAAAACAAACAAAAAACGCTTAGCAAATTAAATTCTCTTCGTTAAAACACTTCTGTGGCCTTTACCATCCTGCTGTGACATTTGGCGGAATCTAAATATCAAACCTTGACCCAGATCTTAACGAGTCGTGTTATATGCCAATAATTAGTTGGAAGTTGTTTAGTTAAGGTCAGGTTTTGTCTTCCTTGTGTTAGACTTTGGTATTGACTAGTTGGTCACAATGAGCGGGACCCTAACCTAACCTAACCCAACTGGTTTACCGCTTGCCCGAGCGATTCAACAATTTAGCCTAACGTAATAATTTATATACAATTGCAAGCCTTTCATATTCATGTAACCAAAAGTCTAGAAAACTTTATAAATAATATTTAAATTATTGGTAAAATTTGTCTATTTCCTAATGAGACAACTTTCATAGCAGTGAAACACTAAATAACGTCATTCTTTGTCTAATTTAGTCAAGTCAACTTATCTACAGTAACATATTCATCTTTTGATCTGTGCTTTACTACTGTTATAGCTTAGGGCACGGGCGTCACCGCCATAGGGTATGTCCCCCCATAAATTGTATAAAAAAAATTTAATATAAATCGTAATATTTTTGAATGAGTTTTCAATTGTATGTTTATAGTTTGTTTCTTGAACGATTGGACTTGGAATCAAGCGTGTGGTATAGGGCGTTCCATTGTTGTCAAGTCTAATGGTTCAAAAAAACGAACTATAGACAAGTTTTCAGGTTAAATAGAAATTGTTTCAATGAAAAACTGCTTGTACAAATGTAAGATTTTGGGTTTAAATTAGTGTTCAAACGTCATTTCAAGGTCACAATTTTTCTACAGTTTTCTTGTCCCGGGGGTGCCCCAGACCCCCCATTTGCCCCCCCCCCAAGTGTTGATGCTGACGACGCCAATGGCTTAGGGTCTGTAAGAATTATACAAAATTAAGAATTTGTAACAACTTTTTATACCAACTAACCAACTTTATTGTTCCGGATGCCAATATAAATTGACGTCCTTCCAGATGTTTTTAAACAGATCTGCATTCTTATTTTGACATTTTAAATACAATTTGTCTAATTTTCAATACAGTAGTTCACTGGAGCAAGTTTGATGTTTTCGTCTTTACGTCTGTCGCCGCTACAACATTGACAAGCGAACATTTCCTAAAGCCTACACGAATGTCAAGAACCTAACCTAACCTAACCTAATGTTATCTAACCTAACTTAACCTAACCTAATCTTATATTATCTAACCTAACCTAACCTAACCTAACCTAACCAACCTAACCTAACCTAACCTAACCTAACCTAACCTAACCAACCTAACCTAACCTAACCTAACCTAACCTAACCAACCTAACCTAACCTAACCCAACCTAACCTAACCTAGTCCACTGGAGCAAGTTTGATGTTTTCGTCTTTACGTCTGTGGCCGCTACAACATTGACAAGCGAACATTTCCTGAAGCCTGAAACGTGAAATATCAGATAGGAGGTTTACCAAACGCACCCTGTAGGGCCTACTTCGCAGACTGGTAACTAAAATCTGGAACACTCTGTATAGCATTTCAAACTATTTGGGAATTTTTCGTAGAGGGTTCGCAGGTCGGAGATGTGGAATGCCTACGTCACTGATTAAACAAGACAAACCCTTGCGTACATTAGAGGTTATGACTAAGGCATTGTTTAGATGTAGAAGGCAGTAGCGATGTGTGGGCGTGACTTAGTCATTGTTGCAGTGAGCAAGTCATTTCTAATATTTAACGATTTTATCTTTCGACATTGAGACTATGGAATGTGCACTGATCCTACCCACAGAAATAACTTATCCAATATACGAACTATAAAATGGCGTCGTCGTTGTCGTCTGTACGTAAGCACGATAGCGGCCACAAGAATTAAAATACGAACACGAAATTTTGTTATAGTGTACTCTCGTTATTGAAATTTAGAAAAATCTAAATACAAATGTCGGCCATTTTGAACAGTTTGTTGTTCATATCTCAACTTATAACACGCTAAATTATCAACGCCCCCCCCCCCACGTCTCTACGATGGTTTTTGTGCATTTACGATATCACGTAGGGAGCGTAGCGAATGGTGGACCACTAGGGCCGACACGAATGTCAAGAACCTAACCTAACCTAATCTTATCTAACCTAACCTAACCTAACCTAACCTATCTCAACTTATAACACGCTAAATTATCAACCCCCCCCCCACGTCTCTACGATGGTTTTTGTGCATTTACGATATCACGTAGGGAGCGTAGCGAATGGTGGACCACTAGGGCCGACACGAATGTCAAGAACCTAACCTAACCTAATCTTATCTAACCTAACCTAACCTATCTCAACTTATAACACGCTAAATTATCAACCCCCCCCCCACGTCTCTACGATAGTTTTTGTGTATTTACAATATCACGTAGGGAGCGTAGCGAATGGTGGACCACTAGGGCCGACACGAATGTCAAGAACCTAACCTAACCTAATCTTATCTAACCTAACCTAACCCAACCCAACCTAACCTAACCTAACCTAACCTAACCTAGTGACAACAACTGTGTACACAAATACCATATTTAACATTTCTTAACTAAGGACTACATTTTATAGGTCTGTTTGTATTACATTGTATGACGAGGCTGGGTAAGTACCATGATGTGAATAACATTGAAACGTTTACAGTTTGTTTGGTGTTGTTTTTAAATTGAGCAGATGTTTAATTTTAGTTGTCAACTTCTGTATTGTACTCAATGTCAATATTTTGGTTCAGAGAGTTTTAGCACGAAATATAATTTGGCAAATATTTTCTCTCTTACTACGACAGTTTCCAGCTTTGCTTTGTGACAACTCATTTCTAAATATAAAACAGGTAAGAAAATACACCGAGAGCACGATATCTTATGACCTTGAACTGTACATTGCAATGCAGTTGGAGCATGTTTACTGCGCAGCTTGTAATGTAAACAATGCAAAATCAGCTGTTCTAGTATGAGGCTCCTTTAGGTTGTATAGGCTACACAGTGTTTCTGTATGCGGAGATAATCCAAGAGGTGGGTTATAAGGGTCAAAATAAGTAAAAAATTCCTATGAACATATGTTCAGAAAAGCTTCTTTTACCAACTATCCACCATTTTATATTTCTTACTAAATAATTTATATCTCTTGAACGGTTTAACCGATTGAGTTGAAATTTTACACGGAACTCGTTAATATAAAAAGTAAGTTTAAAGAAAATAATCGGCTTGATCCAATAATCCTGTTCAAAATGGCGACCATTTAAATTGAAACAACTTTTAATTGTCGCCATTTTGGAACAGACCACAGAAACAAGTTGATTGTTTTTCGTTTTAAAGTAAGCCTTTCCATTGATGAGTACCGTTAATAGGTTAAACTCTATAGATATATAATTATTTAGTAAAAAATAAAATGGTGTATAGCTGGCGTTGTCTTTAATTTGATCTATATAAAAACCTGCTGAATTATATCCACGCATAACATAACCACCATGTACAGTATATAAGTCTCTTTATTAAATCCCTCCTTACATGGTCTCTCTTGACCAACTCTTGCTCTCTCCCGACCCTGACGCTATTAGAATATTCGAAGGCCTTTATTTTATTTCTTCTTTTTTCTATAAGGGGATAGGCCTATTGCCACAAAATGTTTCGACTTAACAACTTTACTCGCCCAAAACTGTTCGTCACCCAAAATTACAGTTCAGTAGTTGTCAGTCAAATGAATCATGAACCCCGTCTTTTAGCAGTACCCACCAGAACCAATTCATAGCTCTAGGGAATAATCCTCGATAATTAAAGTGTTTGAACTGATGCCTACTGAGTTTTAAATGACACCAATGTATCAACATATTGTAACTAAGACATTTATTTCAGTGAAATGTGAAGAATAACTCTAATCTGTGCCCATATTACGGTTGAGGAATAATTATGAAAAAGGAAAAAAAAACTTTGGACCAGCGACATTGAAAATCCGATACGATTACGCTGAAGCACTTGTTTAGGTCCTATTAAATATATTATTATATGTATTATTAAATGTACTATTATATGTATTATTAAATGTATTATTAAATGTATTATAAAATATATTATTATATGTATTATTAAATGTATTAATAAATATATTATTATATGTATTATTAAATATATTATTATATGTATTATTAAATGTATTATTAAATATATTATTATATGTATTATTAAATGTATTATTAAATATATTATTATATGTATTATTATATGTATTATTATATGTATTATTAAATGTATTATTATATGTATTATTAAATATATGTATTATTAAATGTATTTTTATATATATTATTTTTTCAAATGTCCAATGTTCAAATTAACTTTTTCATTAACAATTACCAAACTGATTCTTTTGGTGATTTTTTTGTTGTTATTTTCAATAACTTTAGGGTTGGAAAGATAAACGAAATCTATTTCAGTTTTTTTGTGTCTATTACTTATTTGTTTTGGTTGTGTTGCAGATGCCGGTGTTAAATTCTTGTTGTGGTTTTTGGACGCTTAAAATAGGCACCATCATCAGCGGAGCTCTGGGCGTTGTAAGTATACTTAAGTGTCTTTGTTACCCACAGGCTTGAGTGGTGTCCAAAATGTTTAAATAAATATTGTTGAGTTTTATTTTACCGTTGACGGCAATTTGAATAGATCAGGTAGGACTGACCCGCTCGCGACATCATTCTGTTATTCTATTGTTTGTTATTCCATTTTGGTAACGCGAACTTTAAACTCTAGCGAGAAAATATGTAAAAGATGATCCTCAATTGTGAAAGTATAGAAATGTAACCAAAAGCTCAGTTCCGGAGGCGACTTGTAGAACTATCTGATGACATTCTGTTTGGGCAAAATATTTAACTAAAGAAACGGACATTTTGGAAATTATTGCGGAGGAGCAGTTGAAAGTTGTATTTTGGCGAAGAATGAAATATTTAAATAACTAAAGTTAATACAAAAAGATTACATAAGAGGAACGTTGTAAAAGATAATAAATTATTTGAACTTTTATTTGTAAATAGTTGCAAAGTAAATTTGATCGATTTTGGTAATAAATTTGTTATGGAAAATAAAACGTGATTCAAAGTGACGTTGGACTTCCTTCTGATATCAGGAATTTCATTAAAATGACTTCACTCAGACATACAAATTTTAAATTGTTAATATAGATTGTGTGCAGTCAGTATTAAGTGTAGTAGGCTACTAAATGTTTTTTCATAAAAACTGTATAATATATATTTTTAAACTGCTGTAGTGGACAAATTTTTATGGATTTAATTTTAATACTTCACTTTTAAACTACATGTGTTTCAAAATGCACGCAGTTCAACTGGGAGCGACGGCTGAACGGGTAACCTGGGGTCGTCAAAGTCGTGCCAACATAGGGTAGATAGTAAGTTGGCAAACCTGTATATATGAGCCTTGTCTACACACACCTGAGGTAATGCTCAATACACATTTTGTTTTATTATAAAGTTTTGATAAATTAATATTTTAAAAAGTGGGAGTCCACTGCGACCTGTAGAGATCTATTCCTCCCCCCCCATCAAGGGTAAGTATCTCTACATCAAACTGGTTGGTATCCTCCCAGAATTCCAAACACTCTCGTGGATTACTGCGCACAGCACTTGATGTTGTGGGGTCTCCTACAGAAGCTACAGGGAGCCTTCTAAGGTGTTCTCTGAATCTACAACACCCTGATAGAAACTCTGTCAGCGTTTACAGTTTACTCTACTTTAATATGATGACCTTATCCTGTTATAATTCCCCAACAGTTTGTTGGCTTGTCTTGGGTTGTAGGTTGATATATTGGCTCTTACGGTATCTCTCTCCATGTTCTTCCCACGAGCAGCTCAGGTAATGATAGTCCACCCGGCCAGAACCCCGCTTGGTCGGGTAAGACTAACTATTGTGAGAGGTCATGAAATATACCACAGGCTCTGTATGCGCTGCATTCACCCCCATCAGCAAGGGTAGCTTTATAATAAAGGGTTGGCCTGAAAACAGAAGAAAAGGGAGGAATAAAGACATAGTAGAGTGGAGTTTAGATGAAAAACATCTGACAAAAAATATTAATAAATATCCACCTCCAAGTGATAGATAGATATTAAATGGTGAGCCTACTGGGAGGATTTTTCCATACTCGGTACATGTCGAAGACTTTGATTCTTCCACCAAAACAAACAGAGAGGTGCTCGAGACCAATGAAGGCAGTCATATCAACATTGACCGCTTAAAAATTCCTTTTCAATCGAGTAAGTTTTCAAAAATTTCCCACAATATCAAGGTCCCCAATGAGTGAATAGAATAAAAACATTATTGTCTTAATACACGAGAATGTATTTGTAGGTTTTAGTTATATTCTGTGTTATTTGCAGATAATCGGAGCTGTCACGTTGGTGTTTATCCTGGTCACAGATGTTAAGATGAAGACAATAGTAATAGATACACTTCCTTCAAACTGGGGTAAGAGGAGATAATACTTTATTGTTTTATTAGTAGTTGTGTTGGGGCTACTTGGAGTTAGTATTTGTATCATGTCTTTATAAAAAAAAGAAAGAAAAGAACTAAAATAAAGACCCTATGGCCAGTTTTTTTGAACTTTACTTAGGACTTTCTTAAGAGACCCTAAGGAAACACTTAACCAACCTAACCTAACCTTTCTTAACCGACTTCACATTTTAAGAACACTCCTTAACATTTCCACTTCTTTAATAAGTTCTCCTTTATAAAGAAGCTATTAATTGAACCCTAAACGAACTACAACGAATTATCAATTACTCTCGAAAGTAAATATTTAGAATAGTCAATTAGAATTTAAATATTAGTATATATTGGTACTTTTTCATCACTAGGACCAAAAGTGAAGCTTTTTGATACAAGCTCAAGTTTAACGGTCGAAGCGGAGCCAAAGCCGGAAAATGAGCGATGATCGAAAAGCTTCTTTTGGTCCAAGTAATGAACTATATTTTTCGTTATACTGCAAACAATATATGAAAACAATTTCACAAAAACTAAAATGTTACAACCTATTTACCTTCAAATCGATGGTAACAGATGTTTTAACGGTTATTTACAATCGAGAGAATCGGTTGTTTTTATAGATGCTTTACAATCGTTAATTAATTCGTATAAAGGAAGTAACAGCTGATGACCTCGACCTCAGCTGATGTTTTTAGAACCTAGGACTAAAAAGAACAACTTTATTGTCTCAATGCATGTATTGAAAACAGATGTTTTTGAAGCGGTATGACGAAAAAATGTTTTCTATATTCATAACTACAAATTTTACTTCAGAATAGAAAAAATAATAATTTAGAGCGATTTTCACATTTTCATCGTAAAAATTAAAAATGGAAAGCGATAAAGTGACACATCATAGGTTACGTATTCTAGTACAAGATACAAAGTTGTATTTTAAAAAAAAGTAAATACTCATTTCCGCGGTTTTTAAATGATTTAGTCACTAAGACTTTAAATAAAAAATGTTAGTATGTATGGTTTTTTTAATAAGTCAATTTTTGTCAATCATTTAAAGTGTCTAATTTATTCAAATACATTGGTGTGAGTTGATGTGTTTCTTTCAATACTTTTTTAAAATTTTGTTTTGCATGTTTAAGGTACAAAGAAGGATTACATCTCGTAATTTTATGTTTTCTTGTTTTACAGTTAAAATTATCCTGGCTATTAACTTAATCATGACAATGTTCATTTCCATACTTCTCATCATAGGAGCCATCAAGGTATTTATATCTACTGAAATATAATTAATAAATGACGTATTTAGAGTTACAAAAAAAGCTCAAATATTACTTTTTATAAAATGTAACAGTGCTCCTTGTATTGTGTGCAAAAGACTGAGAGTCTAATTCCACTAATTTTCATACAATAAATGCAATAAGAACACTCGTTTCTAAATTGTAAACACCAAAAGGGCACACTTAAAGTAATACTGTTTCTAAGAAGTGTATAATACCACAAAGCACAAACACTCTGACGTAATGACGACTCAAAGTGACAGATAATTGAGAATTCATCCGATTTTAAATTAACTTTATTATCGAAAAAATAAATTACTGTAGAGTGGATCACCGTAATCAGTTCCTTTATTGATACCTCCCTTGGGTAGGTTTTCAAGATTTTCCTCTTATTTTCCGTAATAAAATTTAAACGAAAACCTTAAATTTGGGGAAAAATGGAATAAAATAAATTTTGTCAAATCTATTTTCTCGTACCCTTATTCTTCCAGCTTATAGCTTTGCTTCGCAATTTTGTTGGGATAATAATGCTTAATAAATTAAATACATAGTTAAATTTAAGTATAATATTTGTTTATGTAAGAAAGTTTGTGCTCTGATTTCAGCGCAACAGGTTTATGATGCTACCTTGGGTGATACTAGCCATCATGCTTGCTATAGGTATCGCTATTTCTGTCATTTACACAGCTGTTGTATTCTTCCTGGCAAAACAGGTACTTGGAGGTGTCCTTTGGCTCATCTTTGGACTAATATCAGTCGGTAAGTTTTCTATTTACAGTTCATTCCCTTGGAGTTACGTTAAATCAAGTTATTACTGTTTCTTATCAGATTTGGTTTGAGTGCATTTGGATAAATCTGAAAACGTTAGAAAAAAGTTTAAGTCAAAATATGAGGTACCTTATTATAAGGCTAAAACTTCTTAAAATAAAGTTTCTCTTAAATGTAGCCCAAAAACTGTTCCTTGGCTGTCGTCCTTAGTTGGCGTGATCCTTGGTTTATCGCACCAGAACTCCTTTGAATCATCTTTCTCTGGCATCACATTCCACATCGTCCCCCCCAAAATGTTACAGAGTCTTCTTCTTCTTCTTCTCTTTGATCTCCACCACGCTTTTAAGAGCTCTTTCTTTCTTCACTCTCGCGATATATCCAGCTTATCACAACCTGCTAGTTTTAATGAAGTTAACAAATTTTTTTAAAATAGCTTGTAATTTTTATTGCCCTTAACTCTGCACTGTCCATTGATAAAAACGCCGTATATTATTCTCGTTACCATCAGCTGCAGGTCTTATACAGTTTAATAACAAACAGCTGCGATCTGAATGATTTCATATTGACTCATACGTTCTAGTATTAATATCTTTTGTATTTCTGGGGAAATTGTATTCTCCTGACTGAACAATGAAACAAAATAAGTCAATTTCACAATTCTTTCATAATTGAAGTCATACTTTTTAAGGGACTCTTCAAGATATGGGTCTCGTCCTAAGTGTTTGATATTTCAAATTCATCTTAAGAGGCTTCGATCAAAGTTTTTTTTTTAAATATGAAGATATAAAACACAAATCAATACCAAACAGCAAGGAATTTCTGTTTCAGTATTTGTAAATAATTTGAAGAAGGAATAAAACCAAGGAGTTTTGGTCTGCCCCCTAAATCTACAAGAAAATACGTCTAGCGATATATACCAAATTTGGTCCAACACAGACCATTACCCTACACCATAGTTTTGTCTCAAGATACCACAAAACCATCACATAATATTCTTCGTTTACACAGACTTGTAACTATTGACTCCATGACAAATTTTAAAAGGGGAACGTTCCCTGATATTTTATGGGATTTAAAAATGTTTTTAAAATTTGAAAACGTCGGCGTAATTTTCCAATATGGGAACTAACTTGAAAATGTCTCTACTAGTTGCAATCCACTGCAGTATTCTGTCCGAATGCTTAATTCTGACTTATGCTTATTATTTGATAGGAGAAAACCACTCAATTATCATCGCCTTTTATGTACCTCAATTTAAGGGGGAAAAAGTACATAAAATAAAGACCTCTAGTTTCCAAATATTCCAACAGCGTTAGGGTCGGAAAATAACACGAGTTGGTCAAAAGTGACTTTATGGTAAAGATATGAAAGAGCCATCTAACTGAAGGGTATATGAAAAAAGTGTAGATCCAGCTAGATTCTCTCGCGATTGCAAAGCCTGTAATTATGAGCCCCAAAGGGTGCCTTATAATTACAATAGGTTTTTGCCAATCTGTTCCACTAGATAGTTATATCTTTCCTAGTTCAATTTTTAACTTTATACAACAATAGAAGTACGGAAATCGCTTCCAAAATGCACTAAAGTTGAATCTTTGAAGTTTCAACCTCCTTTAACTTCTAAACAAGTTCAAAAATACGCAAGAAAAGTTTTAAAATGTAGTGTAAAATCCACATAGACCATAAAGAATGTAGAAGTTTCCATAAGGAATTTTAAAGTTAGAAATCCACATTGGAAATCTGCGGAGATGTGAACATGTGAAGAGTAAACACAGAACAAGAAATTCAATACCATCATATGAGATAGTATTAACACAACCTAACCTAACCTAACTGTGTCTTGTTCTGTTCCAGCTATCTACGTCTATTTATGGTTCGTCGTATTCAGCTATTTCCAGCTATTACAGGAAGAGAAAGGAAAAGGTCCATATTCCAGACCACGAGGTTACCAACAGCGTTAAGTACAAGTATTACAACATAATCTAACTTTTTGTAAACAATATCTCCGATGAAATTACAGTTTCCTTTATCTCAGTTTCGGCATATTTCAAACTTTATAGAAATCGGTTCAGTCTGTTTTGAGATTAATTTGTAATTACCATTGTAGAATTTGGGAGTACAAAATTAAAATTTCTCAGAATTGGTATTAATGACTTTGATCAGATTCTGCTGACAAAGTACCCAAACACAAGGTACCATCTTCCCAAATTGTCGATTTGTCAGTTTTACCTACAGGAAAACATTTTGTAAACGTATAAAACAGAAAATATTTGATCTCTTGTAAATTTGTTTTTAAATTACTTTTTTTATATATGTGTTTAAACATTTTAAATAGTCGCCATTTTGAATATTGTTCTGTGTTTTGAACACTTATCTGGAGTTATAATGCTTTTGTTTAAGAATGAGGAAGAATTCCACTATATGTTATTTCACACATATATATATATAATACGAAAATAAATAATTCGCCTTTTTCGGGACGCCTTGTATAAGTATTTTTTTTAAATAATCCAAACAATCCCTAAAATCGAGTTTCCCTGTTTTACTGACAAATGCCACATTAATATTAATAATTTAGTTTGATCAGCATAAAATGGGTGTGGGAGAAAGTTTGTGCAATATTTATTAATTTCACTTTTTCAACTATGCTTAATGTCCGGGCCTTGTTGATGGGTATCGAGATAACTTCATTTTCAATTTAAGTTTGAACCGATTAAATGTCTATTCAAATTGTATTTCTATATTGTTACACTATTCTAATGTAAGAGAACGTAAAGCTTAGTTTTCTTATAATTTATATGTAAATTTAAACCTAGGTTCAAATTGTTAATTGTACACAATAAGCAATATAGAAACAGATAAAGTCAATCTGTAATTGTTATCCTTTAAATGTTTAAATATTTATTGTACTAAAATGTTTTATGTTTATAATGTAACCTGTTATTGTATATTGTTAGTTTATTAATTTTTTCGTTGTTAATCTTGAATATTTGTTTAATTTATTCTCACTGGATGGATGACTTCAGAATTCTGTATTTTTGCGCTCTATATAATTTAAAAATGAAAAGTTTCACATCCAGTAATGTTTAAACACTCGTATGATAGGCCTACAATATCATTAGAAGTGCCTATTTTACAACAGCGTCTTCACATAAAGTAAATTCAGACTGAATGTTTGTAGTTAATTCGTTTTGTCAATATATTTTCCTTTCTTATCACCGTGTTTAGATTTAATCTATTTTTTTACATATTTGTTGTAATTTTTCTTGCCAAACTTACTAATAAGGTACTGTTACTGGTAGAAGGTACGGCACTTGTGTGTCCAGCCATCCGAATGGTCTTGGTAGGTCACGTGACCACTTCGACCAATCGGGTGGCTGGAAATAAGTGCCATATCTTAATTGTTATTAATGTGTTATTATAGTTTAATTATAAAACAATTTTAATTTTCTATTTAATCGTTTTATTATACTCCTAAATAATTATCAAGTTATTTTGATACTAGGTGGACGTGACAAGATTCATGCCAGCGACTACAAAATGATTTGACTATAATTGTGAAGAATTCAAATTCCATAATATTGTTATATTTCATTTATTACAGACAACACTAATTACAATCATACTAAAGGTATATAAACAGTACAATAAATAAATAACACACAAAATCTACGATTGAGTTACAAGTACAAAATAAAAGCTCCGTTTTTTGTATACGCCTACTGGTACATACAAAATTTGGGTTTTGGATTCGAGGCGTTGATGACTGGAAAGTTTTTCTCTTGAAAGAAATAATTCGGTTGGCTCCTTGCTTAGTCAGAGATCCTGTAAATTTACTAAGCCTACATACATGTATAGCCTAAATATTAAATTTACTATTCGCTTCACTTGGTCCTGGTGAGTAAAGAAGCCTCCACTTGCTAAGCTCAGCCCTGATGTATCTGATAACTATACGAATATCAATATCAGAATAATGAATATATCGTAAAGAAGTGTGTATTTATTGAAGGTGTTCATTATCGCCGAGGCAAGAGATAATTTATTATACAAAACGTATTCATATATTTAATAGAACACTATCAAGTAATTATCTTTTACATTTAGCTCACAGAAACAAGATACTAAGTGACACAGTTGAGCTTAAGTTATTCCTGATCTATCGACCACAATCTTATTTCTAAAAAGAATCTGTTACTCCCCCAGTTTAGAATATTTGTCCAATCAAAACAAAACTCAAAGAGAAATGGCCTCCTCACCTTTCTTCTTCTCTAGAGTTGGCCGACTCTAGACTGCCTGACCTCTCAAATTCCAATTGACCCATGTTCTTTACTGTGCTTGGCCCTTCCACAATTGTCCTCTTCGTCGCTGCACCAAAATCTCTCCACGTGAGAGAGCTTCCCACTTGGCTGATCCCTCCTCTTTGTCCTACCTAGTTATTTAGACCTTTCCATTTCCTTTCCTCAACTGTGTCATTTTCACATTAAATATTCACTAAACCAGCAGGCCTCACTTTGTGCTACCATTGCACATAACTAAACCTCCTGGCCTACTTACATTCTTAAACTATAAATCTATCTCTAACCTAATCACTATTCTAACAATCATACACCTTACAATATTTAATATTACATCTAACTTATTCTTAACAGTGCCATTATATGATAAATTGAAATCTGCAAATTGTTACCTAATTTAGTGTGTTAAGTTGAATACAACACAACTGTTTAAATGTAGTTTTTTGGCATTTTCAATTCTATATTTCTTTGTTTTAATATAAACTATGAGCTCATTAGTGTATATCATGTTATCTTGGCCGTTACCGTGGTTACATAGAGACGACGAACGGACAGCATCTCAGTTGTTTCGGTTTCCTGAAGATCTGTAGAAAACTGAGATGCCAACATAAAAACTTCAAAACACAAATAAATATGAGAAATATTTGTTTTGTATTAAGTCTTATGTAACCTTTTGACGAGGGGAATTTTAGTAAATAAAACAACATTTTAACAACTCAAAGCAAAACAATTTTATGAAAACTCTTTAGTCGGTTAAAATCAACATACAGTACATCTATAATCAGGTTTCATGTCACTTTCATCAGAACATTTAAAATCTTCTTTCGAAATGATATATTGATTCGATAAGCGGAGATACTTTGTTCCTCGTGAAGTACTTCAGCACGAAGTTTGTCCTCATTTTCAGGGACTCATTTTGGGCCTATTTTTAGGGGCTCATTTTGGGCCCTTTTTGAGAAGAAGCAATATAAAAAATTATTTAAACGTTTTATTAAAACAAGGTACTAAAAAGCATCTTTAGTGCTCCTTGGTACCTACGTAATGATGATCTTCACAGGGATTTGCTAAGAACCATGAAGATATATAGGCACTACAACTTCTCAACAATTCAATTTAAGTGCGGCGGTTGAAGAGAGTAAAACCGTTTCACTTGGTCTAAGTCAAGAATAGTACACTGTGACGCCCGGCACTCCACTGCTGGCTCCGACTTAGAATTCCAGCGACTTAATGTAATACTCAGGTATTGTCCTTTTTGCGTCGTCTGAAAATTAAAAGCAATTTTTCAATTTGATTATTGCAGAACCTCCTTACAGCTGTGTAATATTTTGTTGTATAATTAAATTATTTTTTGTGTTAAAATTTGATCTCTCATTACTCGTTGGAGGGCCTTTTTACAGCCCTGTAATATTTGTTTTAATTGTAGTTAATTGTAATTGTTAAGTTGTAGGGCCTTGTAATATATTATGTTGTTTGTTTGGTTATCTAGTTTTTGTATTGTTATTGTTTTTAATATTTTATTTCTAAGATTTTAAAGCAAAGCATCTTCTTGCCAAATTTTTTGAAGGTGATGGAAATGGTTTTTCGCCTTAAAACTCAAAAAAACCTACACTATGAGTGTACTTCTCTACAGTGTATTTAGTCAGTAACAAAGTGATTTAAGTTGGTAAAATATTAAAGAATAATGGTTTGTAAGTATGGCCGTAGCAATCCCGAGGTCCAGCTGGATTTACACCTTTCTTCCTGTGACCTTGGGTTAGATCCCTTATTTATCTCTCCTATCGTGTTACCATTGTTCTTTTTCAACTCTGATACACATATTATAGTATTCTGGTATTCTAGGACTAGCAGTCTTTATGTTATTTCTTTTTTTTATAAAGCTATTTTTCCCTCTACACAACAAGAAAAATCTTCAAACCTGTAGTTTTTTTTTTTTGTTTGTTTGTTTTATCTCTGGCAAACACTATTTTATATAATGATATTTTTGTTGATCTTCTGAAGATTGATAGATCAGTGTAACATTACTTTGTACTTACATATTTTATGTTATTTACGAATCCCAAATCCTTGGAACTAATTTATTTCACCAAAATGTTATTGATCAATATTCAGTGATCCTATTCTATTTCAGTGAAAGGGTGTTCAGTGTACCTCTTTTGTTTGTGAACATTGGACATGGTTCAACTACAAAATAAGATAATAATTATATTATAATCAACATTTTTATTATAAAAGCATAACTTAGTTTGACTATCATCGAACAATACTCTTAAAAAATAGTGTATGCTGTGTTCCATGATGATTCTGATATGATTATTCAACAATACAATTCCTATTGAAAACAAAACAATTTATGCTACATAATTGGAATTGCATATTTTAATTTTTTACAGCATGTCAACATACAAATTAATTTACTTAATATTTTTTAAATGAGTCTTCATGTGTTTTTTTAAATATGAAGAAAGGCTAGTTTTAAATTCACATAAATTACAATAAAATGATATCTGAGCTGAATGTATTAATACATGTTTTTTTAGATTACTAGACAACGAACACTTGAAATCGCATTTAGTGCATTGAAAAGGTTTCTCTCCAGTATGTCTCCTAATATGCTCATTAAGATGACTTTGAGTTGAACATTTATATTGACACATACTGCAATGAAAAGGTTTATCATCACTATGCGATATCAAATGATATTTTAATTGAACTAATGTGCGACATTTGTACTCACATAATTTACAACTGTACGGCTTTTCACCTGTATGAGTTTGCATGTGGTATTTTAGTGTAGAAGATGAACTGGATTTATAGTTACACACAGAACAGTTGTACGGTTTTTCCCCCGTATGGGTTCGCACATGGTACTTTAAAGTAGCATGTTGTGCACACACAAAATCGCATCTATTGCATCTTAACGGTTTTTCACCTGTATGTTTCATGTTGTGATTTTTTAAACTACTGGAACTAATACATTTATAATCACAAAAACTGCAACTAAATTTCTTTTCGCCTGAATGAATCAAAATATGCCGTTTGAGATGTTGAGGTCTGGTGAATTTACAGTCGCACTGATTACATTCATACGGTTTCTCACCGGAATGAAACATTGTGTGTCTTCTTAAATCATGCCTTCTCTTAAACTTAATATTACAAAACGTACAACTAAATGGTTTCTCTTCAGAATGAATTTTCATATGTTTCGTTAGATAACTATGAATTGCACATTTATATTCACATAGTTTACATTGAAATGATTTTCCCCCGCTATGTATTTTAATGTGTTTAGTTAATTCACAAGGATTAAAAGTCTTATATTTACATACAGTACAACAAAGTGACTTCCTAGTATTATTTTTTGGTTTTAAACTACGACTTTTAGGTACACTAGAATAACTTTTAACGTTAATTATATTATGTTCATTTTTTGAGTTGTCTCTGCACCTGATACAATGTATCTTCAGGCTGTATTTTGTATTTGTACAAAATCTGCAATTGTCACAATAGTACAAACAATTATCAAAGTCGTCAGGTTGCGTCAACTTCTCTTGACTTTCAGTGGGTATCATTTTATCTTCTTGCCAAGAATAGTTTTCATGATTGGACTCTTCAGATGGAATATCTTCTTTAAACCATTTGGTGTGAAAATATTGTTCTCCTAAACAAACAAAAACCATTAAAGAAACTATAAAATCAATACCAATGTTTGATTTTAGAATTATTATGACAAATATAATTCAAATACATATTTACACAATCTAAGGAAGAGATTAAGGATGTGTAATCAAGTCTTTAAACAACTGAAATCTTGATCATTAATTGCTCTGCTGATTTCATTATGTTAATAACTTATTTACCGTAGTTTTTTATACTTGCATTGATTTAATATGATTTACTTAATGTGGTGTATATGTGTTTTATTTATCATAAACAATCGACATGCATTAAATCAATGAAAGTATAAAAAAAATAACAATATATCAGATTTGATAAAGCCTTAATAAGAGGCGAAACAGAGTAATTGAAGGAATGAACAAGAAGTGAACAAACGACTGTGAGCAGAAAAAAAGAAAGTTATTAACTGAAATCTGTTAGGGAGGTGTGAAGTAGTGTGGGCTTGGAAATTCCTTCCCATTTCTACTCTTCTCACATTTGAAGAGTTCCATCAAACTGCTAACAATTTACTTTACCAATGTCTGTTACTAAGTTTAGAAATGTAAATAACACATTCAATCATTGTCATCTTGGTTCTACAATTAATGAAGACCTGCATGAATAATGGAAGTAAGGAGAAGAATTTTGGCTAAAACAGAGCCTATTTTGATTTGCTCAATTTAAGAAAAAAATATATTGTTTCAGTCATCAACATCTTTTAAAGGAAGGAAGGATCATTTTGAATAGCCTTCTAATAACGTCAGAGTCGGAAAATAATGAGAGTTTGTCAAGAGAAACCTGATGACAAAGAAAGATCTAACTCAGGTAGATCCAGCTAGGTTTACAATGGTAACATGTAACTACAGATTTATTTGTTTATAATAATGCAAACCATGTAGACTTTAAGGCAACAACTTATTGAAAGTCCATTTTTGTGAGATATGGTATTCCTAAAATGCTTACTAGAGATAATGTTTCACAGTGTAATTCTACTGAATTTCTTGAATGGAACATCAAATCTAATAAAATTAGTATTATTCAAAATTGAATGGTCTTTCTTTTTGAAAGATCAGTTCAAACTATTAAGAATTTATTTAAAAAATATGATCATCATGAAGAAGATCCACACATAGCTTTGTTAAATTTAAGAAACTTCCTAAGAGATGATTTACCATTTCCACCAAAAATGTTCCTGGTGACACTGGTAGAACGTTTTTGATTGATCTGTTTGTGGCCGCAATTAGGGGTGTAAGGAACATTGCCGTTGCTACCTTGGGATGAGTTTTAAAGAACACCTTTTCAGCTAAATATGTTGCACAATTTTGAGACAGAGAAGTACAGAAATGAAGGAAGGAACCTAGTAAGTAAAAATTAATAATACTAAATTAAAAAAAAAAAAAATTTATTTGTAACGCTTCACGTTTCAAGCTTCTTTGTTAACCCTGACTACAGAAATATTGTATGCAACTCTTTAAATGTCTGGATCTGTAAATCCTGTCTGTACATGAAAAATTCACTTTGAAAATTTTTCTAAACTATTTTTTCTTACATTAACTAAGTCAAAATCCAATCCATTGCAGGACATCACTCGATTCGTTCACATGAGCTGTAAAGCAGAACAGATGATAGAAGGTGATCCATTCATACGAGCTTTAAAACATTGAACAGAAGATGGACAGACAGACATCAATTGATCCATTCATATGAGCTGTAATGCATGGTATCAACAATAGACATACATAAATCGATTCATTCATATAAGCTATTTAATGCACGGTAGAGACAATAGATGGACATAAATTAATCAATTCATATAACCTGTAATGAACGGTACAATCAATAGACGGATATAAATCGTTTATAAATATGAGTTTTAAAGCAAGGCACAGTAGATAGATGTATATCATTTTAGCAATCATTCAGAACTCAAAACTCAGTATAGATTTGATCCATCATAATATACATTTCTCTATATTATGTACAATATTAATAATTAAGTTAAACTTACCGCTGTGTTTGTCCTGTTCTGCGACATCCTGAAATATGATAAATACAATTACTACATATTGCAACACTATGCTGTAAAACATAAGTTATAGATACGATATGATAGAAAATGAAATGGATATCATGCATTCCTTGGTGGTGTTCTAGTTTCATCAATTAATAGAAAACCTTTGATTCAATTAAAAAGGTAGAAGTACAGAGAGCGATGCAAAATTTTGGAATTCGAAATAACATAATAAACATTGTAAACATTATGAATAATACTGTGAATGTTGCGTGTTAGATCAGGAAAAAGCAGGGGACTCATTTCTCCATTGATAATGGAAGAGATATCTGCTTTGACCAACACTTTTCTAGATTGTACTTCGACCATGTGATGTACAAAGTTTAAATAAAACCAGAGGCATCGATTGAGTCAAGTGGGAAAATTGGTAAACATTTTTTGGACCTAAACAAAACTTTGTGATGATCAATGCACATAATGGCACCCAAACCCATGTATAAAACCGGAAGTAAAAACATACTACAATTCCGAGATAATTGGTAAAAACAAAAATGACTGCCATCATTGAAAGCTTGATTTTAAACAAATACAAATTATGCTATTTGCTTACACTTAAATAAGTTTAGCCATTACATAAATTATTCAATGGACGGTATCCATTGTTCATTTTCACTTTTTTACAGACAACTACTGAACTGATATTTTTGGAATGAATAGTTAGTTTGGTTATTTCGATTGTGAATGAGTGTGTAAGAAAGTTTGAACAATGTGTTTCCTGATGATGACCACAAAGTCTTTAAACCACAAAAACAGATTTCAAGAGAAGAAATATATAGTGTTAATTTCCCAAGTGGGGGGGGGAGGAGGGGACTGGGATAGGTTAATGAATTTCTTTACAATATTTAACTGTAATAATCTGATGTAAGATGATTGGAATGAAGAAAATGTTAGGGTTTCAGAGATTGATCTTTTCCAAATCTAAAGTTTATAAATTTTAGAATTTTAAGGTACAGTATAAAGAGTTATCGAAAAAAGAATACACGATTAAACCTAGTAGCTAAATCAAAAATAGAAAAACATATTTGGTCCAAAAAACTCATGAATTTAAATGGGGAAAAGGCAAAGATAATACTCCAGGTAAAAACGTAAATTAAAAAAAAAAACAATTCAAGCCTCAAATATAAAATAAAGCTATCGAACAATCCTATCACCAAACCCTTGTAGAAATAAGACCATTACGGCTTTCCGTTGTTAAAAACTACATCAAAAATTTAAATAAAAGTGGAAATAATGAAAAAATTATTTAATTGCACAAAAGAGCTTTATTGAGCAACATATGTTTCGCTGTTATGTATCCATTGAGTACCGACTGTTGTCACGTTTTAAATTATGAAAATTAAAATGTTTCTACTTTAAATCGAGCTGAAATTTCTTTGCTTAAATCTCCAGTGAGAATGATGACTAGATAAGACACTAAACTTTTGAAAGAGGGGACAAAAAGATGGTTACCGTCCGGTTACCTCCTCCGCTGACACACAACAGTTGACAACTCTTTGCCGTCCCTTGTGGTTTTTGTCTCTACTTAGTCTCAGTTATTTTGACTGCTCTGGCCTAGCTTAAGAACTGGGTCCCTTACTTATATTATCAGTTTTAGTTTCCAACGTTCTAGGCTATGTTGCCTTTTTTTACTTGTTTTCTTGTTCTAGGTTTATCACTTGATAACGGGAGTTGATTTATATTCTCGGAATGCTGTGTTTTAGTTTTTATATACACAAATGAAGATAAGCATTTCAATAATATGAATAATCCATTAACATCAAATAATTTTGAATCCTAGACAAAAATAACTTCACATTCTCTCGTTTCACACTATCAGCTGCAGGCCAAGTATTGATTTTACTACTGAATACAAATTATTCTTGTAAATTACCAAACAATAGATTATTTCATACCTCAATATGAAATTCTTCTTCAGATTTGATTACACAGTCATAGACAGTAGATGGGGGATCTGTTTCTTGGACCAAAGATACATTTTGATTTTCTTCCAACATCTGTAATAATTTCAAAACTAAATTAATAAATACATTTTTATTTATGAAAATCTAACATAGGGATGCCAGTGATTAACCAATTTTACCCAAAACAATAATATGTTTGCTCCCTCCCTCTCTCCCCCTCCTTCCCTCTCTCTCCCTCCTTCCCTCCCTCCCTCCCCCCCCTCTCTCTCTCTCTCTCTCTCTCTCTCTCTCTCTCTCTCTCTCTCTCTCTCTCTCTCTCTCTCTCTCTCTCTCTCTCCCTCCCTCCCTCTCCCTCCCTCCCTCTCCCTCCCTCCCTCCCTCCTTCCTTAATATTGTAAAAAATAAGGAATTTTTTTCCAGTCTGACAGATCAGTATTAACTCAAATTTGTATTAAAATTCATTGTTCGGGTTAACAACATTTTCTTATATCATATTGTTTTACATATTAAGAAAACAATAAGTGTATGACACACTTACCTCTCGTTTAACACTGACGACATTTTGAAGAGGATCAACTTGATCAGAACTGTCCATTATCCTAAACATAGAGAAATATGAAATCATTATAACACGCAATCTAGGCCAGACACTCAATTATTATGATATTCTATATTTCTGTTAAAATCTGCATAATTATTCATTAATTAATTTCAACACATTCTTATGTCAATCAGGGCACTGTCTTGTTTTGGATTAACTACACTTACCAAATCTATTTATGTACTGCTTCTTTCCTAAAAGAAATCCTCAAAACAAGTTTGATTCTTGTATATAATTTTACATGTAATGCAACTAGTGCAATGTAGAAATGTTTATATTTTGTATATTTCAATCCCTGGTAGTGGATTGTACACAAAAAACGAGTTGGTCTTTTATTCATTTAACAGCACAGAAACTTTTTTTTTTCTTTTAAAGGAAAAACAAAATATTGGTCAACACTGGATTATAAAAAAGAAATATAAAATAAAGACCCTCTAGCACTCGAATACTCTAATACCAAGAGGGTCAGAAGAAAACAAGAGTTGGCCAAGAGAGACGTCATGAACGCATATCAATATTTACTTCAAATGTTACGTCGTCACTTTTCATTTAGGTTGGAGGTGGTTGGAGTACATCATAGATTTAGATTTAGATTTAGAATGGGGTGGAATTCTAATTTGAGAAGGATTCCCTGCACGTCAACCATTGGCTTATTGTGCCCCCTGTGAGCCGTTCCTGGAAGGTTAGAACCCTGTTCCTCGAACGAGGTTCAGGATTTTTTCCACCAGGTACGTATCCTCTTCATCTCCAGGTTGCTGGATACCAAAGAGCTCCCTCCTTCTGCGCTCCAGCATCCCGCAATCGAATATGACATGTCTTGCAGACTCCACGGCCTGCCCGCAGAGCCGACAGCTTTGGTCGCCTTCGAAGACTCCCACTGTTGCAAGATGTTTCCTGAACTGGCCATGTCCAGTGATGAGTCCTACAGCTCTTTTAAGCTGTAGCCTGTCTAGCTTGATTAATGACTTCGTAAGGTTAATACTGGGTCCTTTAATCAGCTGTTTGCTTTGTGTGAGCCCGGGAGTTCTGCGCCATCTCTGGCGTTGCTCTTCCTTGGCCCAGTTGTTAACTGCGCTTTTAGCCATACTGCGGCTGATACAGCACATAGGTTCTGGCCCCATGAAGGGTGTAGATGCTCCTTTCTTTGCGAGAGTATCTGCCATCTCATTACCTTGGATGCCACGATGACCTGGCACCCATCTCAATTCCACCATGTTCCTTGTGGAGAGTTTCTTTAGTGTTAAGAGGCAGTCCTTCACCAGTTTTGAAGTGATTAGTACTGAGTCTAGCGCTTTAAGTGCTGCTTGACTGTCAGAGAGAATAAGGATTTGTCTATCTCGAAAGCTTTTTGACAATCCCAGATGGGCACAGGCAGAGATAGCTAGTATCTCTGCTTGAAATACTGTACAGTGCTTGCCAAGACTTACACTAATGTTTGTCCTTGGTGATGAACTGTAAACACCATAACCTGAGTTTCCTTCCATAAGAGACCCATCGGTGTACCAGACAAGAGTCCCTCTGGAGGATCCTGGTTTACTGTTTCCTTCCCAGTCTTCTCGGTTACCAAGGGTTACCGTGAAGGGTCTGTTGAAGACATACTCGGTGTGCATTGCGTCTGGCACCATGTCTAACACCGAGTTTTTAAGTACGGTGTCAACTATGTCAGTGTGTCCTGCTCCAGGCAAGCCCTTCCGCCACTCGTTAACACACGTCAGTCTGTAGGCGGATTTCCTTGCCTCCGACATTATGTAGATATCAAGAGGCAGGAGCCCGAGGAGAACCTCCATTGCAGCTGTTGGGCTACTTCTAAAAGCTCCGGTTATGCACAAGCATGCAAGTCTTTGCAGGCTTGTTAGTTTGCTTCCTGCAGTGGTCGGCATGATTTCTTCCACCATACCACCGCTCCGTATGTAATCTGGGGTCTGATCACTGCCTCATATAGCCAAAGGGCTATGTGAGGCTTGAGTCCCCAAGTGGTACCAATAAAGCGTCTGGCTGTCATTAGCGCCCATTTCGCTTTATGAATTAAGTTGTCCAGATGTACGTTCCATGTTAGCTTTTGATCAAGGGTTACTCCAAGATACTTTGCCGACATGGACATGTTTATCCGTGTGTTATCCATGGATATCCTATCCAGGGCTGTCAAGTTCCTCTTCTTAGTGAAGGGAACTATAGTGGTTTTGTTGGGATTGACGTTGAGGCCTTCCTTTGCACACCACAATTTCACTCGCCTCAGGTTACTGTTCATGATATCTGAGACAGTGTAGTCGCTTTTCCCAATAACCAAGATTGCTATGTCATCCGCATAGCCTTGGATGTATGTTCCTGACCGGCTGATTTCCGTAAGGAGATCATCTACCACCATGCTCCACAGTAGAGGTGAAAGAACACCTCCCTGTGGACACCCTCTTGTGGTTGTGACCTCCAGCGAATCACCAAGCAGGGAGCTTTGGATGCGTCTGCTTCTTAGCATAGAATGAACCCATCTTGTTACAGCCGGGTTCACCTCTCGCTCTTGCAGTCTGCGCTCTATAGATCTAAAGGAAGTGTTATCAAATGCGCCTTCTATGTCCAAGAAGGCGCACAGGGCTATTTCCTTCCTTTCCAGTGCGTCCTCGATCCTGCCCACAAGATTATGTAGAGCAGATTCACAGGATTTACCAGGTTGGTAGGCATGTTGATTTCGGTGAAGAGGTGTCCCAGAGAGCACCCCCTCCCTAATGTATCTCTCAACCAACTTCTCTAGTGTTTTCAATAGAAACGAGGATAGGCTGATTGGTCGATAAGCTTTGGCATCACAATAACTTGCTTTGCCACGCTTGGGAATAAACGTAACTCTGCTGACCCTCCATGCCTGCGGAATGTAGCCGTATGCTACGCTGGCTCTGGAAAGCTTGCAGATCAGTTGGATCAAGGCGTCAGGTCCTTCCTGCAATAGTGCAGGATAGATTCCGTCTCCGCCTAGTGATTTAAACGGGCTAAATTTGTTTATTGCCCATTTTAATTTAGAAATAGTGACAATTTTTCTGGCTATCTTCCAGTCTGCCCGGGATGCCCTTGGCCAAGAGATGTCCCCAGCTAGACTTAGACCGCCGTCTGTATTGTCACTACTTATGTTACCAGGGAAGTGAGTTTCAAGCAGTAACTTGAGCGTCTCTTCCGCTGTTTTAGTATACTCTCCTGTTGGTTTCCGCAAGGTGCCTACAGGATTGTAAGGTTTAGAAGCCATAACTTGTTGCAGTCTGGCTGCCTCCTTTAGACTGTTCACTTTGTGAGTGAATGCCTTCCAGGAATCAAGTTTGGCTTTTTTTATAGCTTTGCTGTATGTTGTGAGAGCTAAATGGTACTCCCTCCAATCACCGCTCCGCTTAGATACATTAAAAAGCCTTCTTAATTGATTTCTCTTACGGCCGAGATCCTGTGACCACCATCTTGTGTTAGGTCTGCCTGATCTCGTACGCAGAGGACAGTTATCCTGATAGCAGTCCATGATGGCATCGCGAAGCGAGGTCGCCACCCTGTCTACATCTGGAAATGTTACAATGTCACCTTGCATGGACCCAAGAACCGTCGATAGTTGGTCCGAGTAGGACCCCCAATCCGTCGCTCTCGGGTCCCGAAAGTGGGATTAACTACACTTACCAAATCTATTTATGTACTGCTTCTTTCCTAAAAGAAATCCTCAAAACAAGTTTGATTCTTGTATATAATTTTACATGTAATGCAACTAGTGCAATGTAGAAATGTTTATATTTTGTATATTTCAATCCCTGGTAGTGGATTGTACACAAAAAACGAGTTGGTCTTTTATTCATTTAACAGCACAGAAACTTTTTTTTTTCTTTTAAAGGAAAAACAAAATATTGGTCAACACTGGATTATAAAAAAGAAATATAAAATAAAGACCCTCTAGCACTCGAATACTCTAATACCAAGAGGGTCAGAAGAAAACAAGAGTTGGCCAAGAGAGACGTCATGAACGCATATCAATATTTACTTCAAATGTTACGTCGTCACTTTTCATTTAGGTTGGAGGTGGTTGGAGTACATCATAATAACTTTCAATACAATAAAAATTAAATATAGCAAAAACATTGCACAAATTTTCTCACTCACAAATTCCCCAAACGAAATAAAAACCAACCAATACTTTATGTCTCCAAATAGTAACAAAAAAGATGTTGGTTAGAAAATAGGTAGTAGTTAATCAAAAAGTGAAAATGAATCGTAGACAGTCTCATTGAAAATATATATATTTTTTAAATAGGGCGTAAACTTGCTTCGTTTGTGTTATAAACATATCCTCAGTGTAAATCTAACTTGACTAAATATTTTTGTTTACCTGAACCATTATATTTTTACTAGAGATATTGCACACAGGTCTGAATAATTAGCCTTTTACATTTCACTGATTTTTACATATAAATCTCACAAACCGGCATTTGTGGAGCAATGGTGATTAATTTGTTTTGTTTGAATTTTAGAGGTGTCATTTGAGCCAAATTGTGAGCTTTTTGCGGGCCCGATGATGCCGCAAGGCGATACAATTGTAGCTCATTTATAATTATTTAAATATTTTGAAACTTTAAGCTTTATTGCTTTATTTTATCCTTTAAGAACTTTTTATTTTGCATATTTTCACATTGTATTGTTTTTCAGTTGCTTCTGAGTGTTTTTTGTTTGTTTTTAATTTATTGTTCTGATGTGTTATATTGCATTTTATCTGCATTGTTTAAGATATTGACAAGATCTATATATACAGGATCAATCTATTCAAATGACTTAAGGTTGAAGATGGAGGCCGGGATACGACAAATTACAGTGTTCAATTATGCACCTTTATTTAGACTTTTAGGATTATTTCTACCAATTATTTTTCTGAAATTTTACCTTTAAACATAGTCGATTAAAAAAAACCGATATTTCAACAAAATTTGATACCAAATTTCGTTTCACTATTAACTTACAGAGATGCCAAAGATCATATCCCAAATACAAATTTGTTTATTATTACAAAGCTTCCTTTTTCATTAAGAATGAGAAGCCAACTTTTACTAAATATTTATTTAACTTCAAGTAAGCTGCCACTCACCATTCTGGAATTGGTATTTCTTCTTCTTCTATTATTTCCTCCTTAATTTTTAGAAATGGGTCATGGAACTCCATTCTCTGCAAACCCATAACAATATTAGACGTTTTAATATAACCCTAAAATATAATATTTTTGAAAGATAATTCTAAGATTAGACTTGATAGGCTTACGGATTATTATATATTTAAACACAGAACTTTTTAAATAACTATTATTTATAAAATAAAATAGGATAATGTAACATCTATGTAAATTTGTATTAAATCAATAGTTAAAAGATGTTGTTTATAAATGTATTTATCCTTGGTGTTGACATATTTTGTCAAAATTCATTTTTTCCACTATACATAAACATTGAAATGTTTCGATAGTTGACTCTAGACAAAATGTCTGTTTCAGTAAATTAGCAAGTTATAGAAACTCACAATGGCTTAAAAAAGAAGTCAGTAACTATTGGAGATACCAGCAGGGCAGCCCGAGAATTTGCTCGTCAATATGAACAAAGATTGTCTCTGGATAACCATGACCAAAGACATATAGATGATATCTTCACTAACTGATGGTGTATTCTTTTATAAATTCATTTGATTTGATAATTCATAATAATATTCAGCTTTGCTTTGTCTTGGGGATTTAATAATAGAGCAGTGATCATCACATAATTCTTGTGTATGTTGTGAATTGACTGTATTATTTAGAAATCAATTGCCAAAGTAGAGGTGTATACATATATTGTCTCTCATTGCTTAATAAATATAAAATAAAAGTAGTGATCAAGTAAAGGGGAAATAATAATGTAAATGTAATACTATATTTAATAGTTTTTCTTAAATATGGAACCACCAATTACTGTTTATATTTAACTACTGAAACCTAAATAAATAGTGAGATTGCGAACCCCGTAAATAATAAGAAGTAATGCTCCATGGAATAATAAAATGGCAAACTGGCCATACTAAAAACCATAATATGTATGGTTCACCTTTTCTAAGTTGAGGTACAGTAAGTGAATTACGCATTAAAATAAGTTTGTACACGAATTTTTACCATACAAGGTCAAGTAAGGTACATTCCCAAGCAGTCACCAATCCAAGTTCTAACTGAGCTCAATGTTGCTTGACTTCGGTAATCTATAAATCCATTAATTTTCGTAGTTTTGAAATTGTGATATTTCGGGGGGAAAAATTAGCTCCGTGTTAAAGACTTACTTTATTATTAATAAATAAGCTATGTAGAACATGATAAAAAAAATCGCCAAAAAAACAGTTGCAGTTACAGTATACAGTTGAGTAATTGTTTACTTACAGAAGGTGCCTTATTTTCCGATTTTTTTGTTGTTTATCGTCTACTACATACCTTACTTCTTAAGAATAAATAATGTTTTACTTGCACAGATCACTATTTTTCACTGAAAAATTACAATCTAAAAACTATGAACTCTGACATATTTATAGGTTAGACATAATGGCAAATGTTCACATTTACGTCTGATATGTTACTAAAGATATTTCAATCTATAATATTCGTGATCACCACAGATCACATGATATGCTGTGAAGCCTCCATATTAATAACCTAATTTCAAATTATTAACTTCAATACACTTACTGGTTTGTTTTGGTCACATGTTTATATATATAGCTACCTGGCCAAACCTGTTGTTGATATTATAATTATATCGCAATGTAATCAAATTATTAACTTCAATAAATGTACGAAGGGCAACTTGGACAAACCTTGTGTGATATGAAATAGCAATTTAGTGTAGTCATTGTATAATGTGCATGCGTCAAACCATACACTATTAACATTCCCATTATGTTTTAACCTATAAATACATCGGATTTGGTGGTTTTTAGATTATAATTTTTCAGTGAAAAATAGTGATCTGTGCTAGGAAAACATTATTTATTCTTAAGAAGTTAGGGAAAAAAAAATCCAGAAGAGAAGGCACCACCTTTAAGTAAACAATTACCAACAATTGAGCTCACATATTTCCTATTTATGAACACGCCTATACTTTATTTTTGTTTTCTTATTCGGTGGATTGTGTTCTTTAAACTATTAGGAACAATTTTGTCACACTTACAATAATAGTCTCATTGTATTTTATATATATTACAATATTTTAATTACTAATAGCTAAATTATAACCTAAAATATGCTGGTAGGCTAACCTAAGCGTAATTAATTGGAGTTAAAACTGAGCTACCTATTCCTTAATATATGAGACTAGTGTTTTCACAACATTATCACATACACATCAATTCAGTTTGGGTACGGTTTAGTTCTTTTACCTTCCTAAACCAATTTCGACGATTTCTATAACGAATACACTTTGTAAATATAACCAAACCAACTTTGACATATGACTCAAGTTAGTTCCAAAAATTATTACTCATTTGACGTATTATATCACCACCACAAAGAAAACATCATTCAAGTTAGTTCCAATGAATACATTCGATTCAGTCTTCTTTTTTTTAGTATATCAGCAAGTAACTTGAATGATGTACTAAAAATATATTAGACTAACATGAAACTATTCTTTTGTCTGTTCGTTCATAGTCTAAAAGCAAGAGATATAAAGATCAACTATAAAACAACCAAATATATCTTTTACCCTCTTGTCTTATCATACATTTTATCCCAACATAATTGGTAGGAAATTACTAGAATTCTTACAGTGTTAGTGTGTTTTAAAAATCTTAATTTATAAATTATTCAGAAAATTATTTTAATTCATATTTGCAGCTTTCGTGAAAGGGAAAAAGTCATAAGAAAGATTTTTATTATTTTGGTTGGATTACGTTTTAATTTGTGAGTTTTGTGTTGTTTTACTTCAAGTTCATTCCTGTACTGTATTTTAACTAATTGACAAGGTTAAATACTTGTTACTCAACCCAACCCTATGACCAGCGTCTTGCCCCTTACTTTACACAAAGGTACAATGAGTTGCCTATCGTTAGGTGTAAGGCGCTCCCCCCCCCTGCCTCAGAAACAAGGCTAACTGCTGTGTAGAACGCAAAGTGCTTCCATCGATCAGACTGTGACTTGTGTTTCATCCTCTGAGGATTTTTTAATAGGAATTTGGCAAAACTTCCACTCAAATGAGTGACCAGTTGTTTTTGGGAAGGCTCTTTAGGACAGAATGGAAGCATTGCCATTTTAAATTTAACCTCACATTTTATATCATTTTATTTTGAACTTGGTTGAACGTAAATAAAAGGTAATCAATTTAAATCGACTAAATGTATTTGCAAGATATTACAAATACTGGTAAAGTTAGAATGGATCAGACGAGAATAATATAATTTGTGAAATTGTTCTTATAGCTCCGTCATGAAATAAAAAATTAAGTTGTGAAAGATTTATGGAAATTAAAAAGAAATCAAAGTTTAAAAAAATCTTGTGTTATATTTTCAAATTAAATACAGTCATTTTTTTTCAAATTATTATTATTTAGGCCTACAGAAATACAAAGCTAATATAATTTAACCTCAAAAATAGTAATTACAGTAAATGTACAAAATAGTGATGACAAACAGTCAGTGATAAGGGCAGCCATCTTGTGAAAAAGTAGTTCTATTGAAATCGTATTAATTAATTTCTTTATTTGTACGTTACACCATTCATTTCTAGTCTTTAGTAACTGAATGTTTATTACAATTAATTATTGTAATTAATATCAATTACGATTAAAATAATTCATGGAATTCATGGAAAGAAAAAGGAAGAATTTTTTGCAACTGTAATGATTAGGATTGAACTATTTTAATATTCTATTTTTTTTTGTTTTGTTTATTTGATTTTTTTTTTAATGATTAACTTTTAAAGTATAAGACATATGCGTGCTAAGCTTTTTAACTGTCGCCGGTTTTTTTTTGGTTTTATTTTTCGATAAAAGGGAACAATAAAAAATACTTTAAAAATAAAAATCGGGCTTTATCTATCAGTACAATTATTTAACGTTTTCTATAAAGGCATTACATTTATAGGATCTGCTGTACATTATATGATGGGGCTGGGTAAGTACCATGACAAGCCCATCAACTTATTCGGCAGCCTAAACTCTCATATTCTTTATTTTTGTTTAAGTAAAATGATGGCAGTCCTAAACTGGCAATGCCTATCAGACTCTGCGTATAATTGGAGTTTTTCTTATAAATCTAAGTTTTTCTTCATAAATTTTGATATATTTGTAGTTATTTTATGTAATTGCGATATATTTTTAGTTTTAGTTGTATTTTTCTCTAACATACGATCATTAAATTTAATAAAATATGTTGTTTTTTTTTAATTAAAAAGAGTTTGTCAACAAAATTACAATTATTTCTAGGTTATATATGTAGTAAAGGAACATTTTTGGGGAGGGGATAACCAACGATATAGTTTGTTAATTGTTAGTACGAGTATTTGCTTTTGTTAGTAAAATAATCTGTGTAAATATATTTACATCTTTAGGCCTATACTACGAACACAAGGAAAGGTAAATGAATATAACCTTAATATGACAATCTGGTAAATGTTGTACACTCGATTTTGACAATCCAAAAATACTTCAGGCCCCGTGCCAGGGTATATTTGTGTTTCAGCTCGTGAAACGACCTTAACCTCAAAACAGTTTCACCACTGTTGCCGATACAATCACTGCAAGCATTGTTGTTAAAGCTTATCAAAGTGTTTGTAGGCTAAGTGAAAGTTAGCCTAACCTGTGTGTTTACAGTTTGTAATTTATTGTGTAATAATGTAGGTAAGTGAAATATTTATATTATTAATAAACAAGATAGCTTTATGTTATTTCGCTGTTCTACACTATTACCAGAATATCTATTTATAGATTAGGTGAATATTTTGCGTTGTCTGAATTGACAAAAGTGCGACTCTTTTCAAAATTAATAATAAGGAGTTTTTTTTTGTAACTAAAATATAATCAACCGTATAGGCCAAGCTGTTTAGATAAAATTGTAGAGTTTTGTGTTTTAACAGCACTATTTTTGCTTGAAATGTATTCACGTATTGGTTCACACAGTTTTACGATCAACATTACTATATTTTTTAAAAAATCGATCAATACTTTGAACAGTTATGAGTACTTTAATCCATCAATACTTTGGGCAGTTATTTGTACTTTAATCTATCAATATTTTAGACAGTTATGAGTACTTTAATCTATCAATACTTTGGGCAGTTATTTGTACTTTAATCTATCAATACTTTAGGCAGTTATTTGTACTTTAATCTATCAATACTTTGGACAGATATGTGTACTTTAATCTATCATTACTGTAGACAGTTATGAGCACTTTAATCTATCAATACTTTGGACAGTTATGTGTACTCTAATCTATCAATACTTTGGACAGTTACGTGTACTTTAATCTATCAATACTTTGGGGCAGTTATGTGTACTTTAATCTATCAATACTTTGGGGCTGTTCTGTGTACTGTAATCTATCAGTACTTTGGACAGTTATGAGTACCTTAATCTATCAATACTTTGGGGCAGTTATTTGAACTTTAATCTATTAATATTTCAGAAAGTTATGTGTACTCTAATCTATCAATACTTTGGACAGTTATGAGTACTTTAATATATCAATACTTTGGGCAGTTATGTGTACTTAGTTCTATCAATACTTTGGGCAGTTATTTGTACTTTAATCTATCAATATTTTAGACAGTTATGAGTACTTTAATCTATCAATACTTTAGACAGTTATGAGTACTTTAATTTTATCAATACTTTGGACAGTTATGTGTACTTTAATCTATCAATACTTTGCACAGTTATTTGTACTTTTAACTTGACCTCAACATAATAATGTTCATTCAATGAAATTATTAAAACCTTATCAGACAAATTCTTTTAATAGTAACTGCAATTCCTCGTTGTTAGCAAGGAAACCCTGATTGTTTTGGTGCATAAACCATCCCTGTCCATGCATATCAGATAATTTATCCTTAAACTTATCAATTTGTTTTATTTTCAATTTAAACCAACCTTTTATGAGTTAGTTCTAAAAAAGAGTCCTTTTCACTAGAATTTCGATTTATCTCTTACATGAATTTTGACCATATCTCAACTGGGCTTCATCTTCATACCACCCCACTGTCACAATATCGCCAGCATTCACCCTTTGACTTTCCAGTATTATATTATGTATTATTATAGAAACTTCATTTTTTCCAAAGTGGTTCATATGCATTCCATGTTTGGTAAAATAGACACAACTTAACCCATCACAAGTTTCTTAATTTTTCAGTTTGTATTTTCCACCTCACTGTTGTATGTACACTTACACATAAATGTCTTCTGTTATTTTATCTAAAACAGTTGAACAATGTTTATGTTTTAGATGACAGCAATGTTTGGTAATCCTCACAGATATCAAGTTTCGCTTCAACGCTTCGAGTCGAGACACGCCAATGCAGGTAAGGTTATAAGTAAATATGACTGCTTTGATTCTTGTTTAAAGACAAAAAGCCACTTGGTCATCAATGCTTTATAAAAAAGGAAGAATATAACATTTTTAAAAACTACCTAGCCCTCGAATACTCTAAATAGAGTCAGATTTGAAAAAGATCATAGGTTGGTGGAAAGAAATAGAGAGACCTAACCCAAGACTACATGTTTCAGGTTGTCTGTTGGCCTTGCTGTTCCTTGTGCCATTCCTAGCAAGGATCTACAACATGGCTCTGGTTACCTTTGCTTCTCTACTCTACGTCTTATTGGTTGTGCCTGTCGCTACAGGATATATCAAAGCAACAACTGTTACTTCATTTCTCAAGAGGTCTGTCATTTTTGGCCGCAGTCTCGTCTTTTAACTTTAACAAACGGTACAAAGATAATCATTATGGCAATTTTAATGTGTTATAGTTTATTTATTCGAGTGTTGCTCTTTTAATCTAACACTTGATTTTTGTGTAATTTATCTTCAAAACTTGTGAGTAGCTTACAATAATTATGGAAAGTGAAGAATGTATAAATCTAATTGTGAAATTAATTTTGTAATATTTATGGAGAAAATTTATAATATTTTTTCTAATTTTAATTTACTCTGACTTTTTAAATAAAAATATCTTTTCGGATATGTCTTTTGAATTTGATCACATAAATGTTATAAGATATTTCTTTAATAAATCTAGTCCATAACATATACACACAAATTTAACTGATTTTTCTCTTCAAATTTTGATGACATTTTTTAAACCAATTTTTTATAATTTAGATATAAATGATGTATTGTGCTACTTCCCCACCAAGTAAATACAGAGTAGAAAATTAAATGTTTCAAATTTAGTCTTCATTCTGAATTATGTAATTTTTTTTTTTTTTTTTTTTTTCATAATCCAAAATTTGGATGTAGAAATTTTTCTCTAGCGTAGCCTCTAAGGATCAAAACAAAACATATTTGTTCCCATTTTTCCAAAAATCCCAATTTTTGAAACATCTCTAAACAATTTTTAAAAATAAAAAAAACAGCCATTGGGCTGTTATAAAGGCGTTATTTCTCCAAAACGGTACAACTTGTTTCGTTCAAATTTTAGTGAAATGTAAAGAATTCATTCAAGTAAAGAAATGTACCCAAACTCATTTACAAAATTGCAAAAAAATAATTTAAAATTCAGGAATAATGGAGAAAAACAAAATGGATCCTCACCTTGGTCATTATAAGATTGATTTTCATCAAATATGATTTACACTGACAACTTGTACGAAGCAAGTTTAGGCACTGTACACATTTAAAGACATGGTGATAGAGTATGTCTTTAATGAGCTGATTAATAGTCCAATATTTATATTGAACATAATTTAACTTGAAAGTGTATATTGTGTGCACACTGCTCAGGACAACGTGATTGGTCCGTTTTATTTTGCAGAACACACAGTAAAATCCAACAACTTTATTGTTTAAAGGGGGAAATCTTTCAGTCACTTTAAAATGGCATGTTAGAGCTGAAATCACCCCAAATCAAAAATGATAATGTGATTTTCCAACAAAATGGTGCTCCTGCACATTATGCTAAAGTTGAAGCGGACTTCCTGGATGAGGGATTTCTACAGCTCTGTATCGAAAGAGGTAGATGGTAACCATTTCATTCTGCTAATGTACCATCTATAGGTTTTTACTTCTGTGGTGAAGCATTGTATGTAGGCCTTCAGGGAACCAATTCAATTTAATTAATGTTGTAGTGATTTCGTGGTTTAAAAAAAAAATTAAGTTATGAAAAGTAGCAGTATTTTATTTTAATATGTACTTCTTGTTCTTAGAATAATAATAAGAAGTGTGATGAGTGAAGCAAGCCTTATTCGATGTACTTCACAACAAATAGCGGCATTTATCCAGTGTTCTCATTACATATACCTCCACTTGGACAACATACACACCACTGCTAATCAGGTATTTAATATTGTTCATTTATTTCAGTGAAGTTATCATGTAGCCATCACAGAGTAGCCTAACCTAACCTAACCTAAACCTCCACTTGGACAACATACATACCACTGTTAATCGGACAATGTAATCGTATTCAATAGTAAAATGTGGGGTTCAAATCCACAAACGTTATAATAATAATAATATATTTTGGTTTTTCCTTAAATAAAAAAAAGTTAGATATATTTTGTAAAGTGTTTCATTTGAACTGTTTCTTAGGTAATATTTTTATTTCGCAGGTACTCTTCAACCTAACTGCAGAGAAAGTGATGTGCCCGGAAGAGAAGTTCGCTTGCCTTTATGTACTTCTCTTCTACGCAGTACTTGCATACTTACAGCAGTCTCTTCAGGTATTTAGCAAGTTGTATATCTCTGTTAAAGGTAAATTTTGAATTAACAGCTGTTGGTAACATTGTTTAAACTTCTGTAAATTTTGTATGATCCCATTCAACAATGGAATTTGTCAACACAAATACGAGAGATAATTCGCATCCAGCATTTGTGCCGAAGACCACTGCAAAGACAACAAGCGAGGCAGACGGGCATCATTCCAAAAAACACTTTGGACATCAGCGAAAAACTCAACATCGTTTTTTTTTTTACCCATGACATAACTTTCTCTATAGTACGATTAGGCGAGAAAGTACGTATGAGTGCATGGCAGTTCCAATAAAGTGACATAATGTAACAGTACACCATCACCACATTGTTTTTGGATAATGAAACTAAACACAAAATATTCAAATGCACACATAATTTGGTTTTTGGTATAAACATGATTGTAGTAGAAAAAACAATTCATTTATAAGTATCAATCTTAGATCCTCATACGCTCATTCTCAGACAGTTATGAGAATATAGACAGAGACAGTGAGTGTGAAACGATGTCTTTACGTAGGATAGTAGGCAGTAGGACGGCGAAATAAATTGCAGCGCGTTCTGCCAACACGGCTGCCTGTTACTCTATTGGCTTCGATGTTAGTAATGGTGTACGATGATCCAACTTTTCTGTTGGATGTTTGGTTTTCATAATAATGCAATTTCTTGTCACACAGGGTTTGATACTTGTGAATTTCAGTGGCTCACTTATAGTGTATACAGGTTTGGCAGTCTCGATGGAATCTAGCTATATCTGTTTTCATGTAGTCTTGGGTTAGATCCCTCTCTTGATCAAATTTGTTCTCTTCTGACTCTGACGTTATTAAAGTATTCGAGGGCTATGGGTTACTAATTTATGCTTAAAAATTAATTTATTAATTTCAAAATAGGCGATGATGATTGACAGGGTTTTTGCCTTTAAACAACAAGGAAAAAAATCTTGTGAATTACGAGATCTAAAGGAAACTTCCATATTTTTCTCATGATGTTACATTCCCTGATTCCAATATTTGGATAATTATATTTGGTATGAAGTTATTTTTTAGCCAGAACCAACCTTTAAACATTACGGTTAAAGGATAGTGATTTATATATAAGGGATGGAGCGTTAATTCTTTAGGGAGATGTTTTTGTCAGCGTTACAAGTAGGTTACTACATAAAAACAAAAAGAAGCATATCCAAAACCTATTGTCTCTTATAAAATGTCTATGTCTAATTAACCTTTGTTCCAGTACAGTTGTTATAGCTCATACTGTATATCCAAGTACAATTTATTTGACATGTTACAGAAACGACACTGGAGTCAAATGCTTCACGAATCATCAACAGCTGACTTTGTGCGCTTAACTACGTCTTTCATAATTGTTAAACTCGGTAAAACCATAGTACTGACCTTGGTTCTGCTCACGTTCACACTTCAGTTCAACAACCTCGAACCTCCTGTCACTTATGTTTTTATCACAGCTGTTTACTTCTTCTTGACACAATATCCAGGTAATTTAATAGTTTCACTTTCTCATGCCATATAAATGTTAGTCAATGTGAAAACTGTAGTAATGGCATCTACTGTAACTTGAATCATGAAAATAATCCCATAGTTAGTCATCCAGTGTTGCCAAGCCTACTGCTCGTCAATCACAATAGTTTACTAACTCTATCTTTACCTTAAACTGAAGATGTTGGCATAGTTACTAAAATTGTTATTGTACGAAGTGACAATAACTACTAAAATAATATTTACTAAAATTAGTTAACTAATTATGATTTGAAAACACAATACACACTATATTGATGTCTATAAGACTGCCATTGCATCGCGAATAAAGAAAAATCTATAACAATTGCTTACATGTTACTCAGTTCTTATTGAGCTGATAAATTAGGTTGTATACATCTTACAAATCTATAATATATGATTTGGCACTGTAATTTTAATACAAAACTCAAATAAGTAAACGTTACTAGATAGCTGGTACAAACTTTCTCACATATTTAGTTTTCAGATTTTTTAAAATAAATTGTATTTATCAAGGAGATCAGATAATGTACACCAACTATATGACAATGTGGCAACATTACAAGGCGGGAGGGGTGAGGAAGGCAGCCACTAGCTACTGACAATGTGGCAACATTACAAGGCGGGGGTGAGGAAGGCAGCCACTAGCTGCACGGGACTATTTTCATGACTAATAATAATGATGGCGTATACATTCCTAATATACAACAAATATATAGAAACTGTTTTATAACTTTGGTTATTATTTATAGATGAAATACCAAAACAGACGATTCTGTGCTATAAAATAGCATCTTTGACACTATAATTTGGTGTGGCACTACATTACTGGACACAAAATAGTATATTATATTGAATTTTTAACGATTACAGCACAATTTTTACATTCACTTCTACTATTGAATCAATACTTTTGAATTTCAGCATTTTTGAACACTGTATTAATTATTGTCAAGGCAAATGTTTATCAAAAGATATTAAAATAAACTGCAATCTCATTTTATAAATGAAAGTTCCATGGGGAAAAAATGGGGGTTAGATCTGTTTTTTTATAATTTTACAGGAGGGCAATTTAAATCTTATAATAATAAATTAATAATATAAAGAGGTAAGCGTAAGCCAATTGCCTTAGGTTTCATCATTTCACACATAAACGAAAATACTGGATGTTTGATATCTTTACTTTTTTTGTTGACGTATTAACTTTTGTAACCAAATTTCTATTTTTAAAAATTTGAAAGTTTTTTTCCTCTTTTAAAATTTGTTTAGGAAAAAACACATTCAACAAACTGAAGTATGTTTCCCCTCAGCGACCCAATACACTAACTTATCACGGAAAATTTGAAGAAAATGGCCAAAACAATTTTTCAATGCCAAAAATTATTATAATCTGGTAACTAATCCAATTAGCCTTCAAATTATGTATCAACGATGTCCTTAATAAAATAAATCTTGTTGTTTTAAAGGAAATAATTAAAATTATCAAAACTTTGTAAAACCTGTGCAGACAAATATTGTTAATTTAAGAACTATTGAATCAATTTGATTAAAACAAAGATTAAATCCTGACCCGATATCGTACCTACATAGGAAAGAAAACCACATGAAAACCGACTAACCTTAGAGACAGACAGAATGTACAAATAAATTAATCATGTTACTTTGTAAAATGAAATTAAAACTTGATTACTGTACACTACATAAGAGTTATATTTTGTTTAAGGAGTGGCAGGAGAAGAAACTAAAGTAGTTGATCTAGTCAGGAAGTGTGACCTTTACGAGTTGGAAGGCCTGGAAGAATGGTGGGTCCCTGTTCTATCAAGACTGGTTACGATATTTTGTTCTACTGTGTTGGCAGTACTGGCTTTGTTTAACTGGAATTATATATTAGCAGCAATAATAAGGTAATTGATTATTGAAACATTATTTATTTGTTGCTAAAATACTTGTTGTGTAGATGTCATCCGTTAAGAGTAAAACAGAAAATCCTGACATTTTAATTTAGCATTAAACATTTATTAAGCACACAAATTACTTAAAACTGCACCAAATCTGTAGAAAAAATGTGAGAGATTTAAAACAGCTGTCATTGTTGTGGTTGCTATGGTAATAGATGTTATTTGATTACTTCTGTACTGATGGTTAGTTGACAAGCATGCAGTATACTTTTGATATCTCTATTTATTGTGAAAATCTACTGCAGTACGAAGTCGTTGATTGCTACTCAGTCATTCGGATTGAGTTTTTTGCTCGGAACGTTACAAGCAAGCCATCTGGATTGCAAGGAAACATCTGGTTCTCTACTCAGTAAAAGTGGAAAAATGACATCTTCCAAAAGAGTGTTGATGATTCGAAATTGCATTCTCCATAGAAATCACAACGCTGATTAAGTTTAAAGAGTTGAAAATCTTATGGGACTTGCAAATAAACATGAGGTTGGACAACAGAGCCTATTCCATGGTCATTTAAAGTGAGACCGGATATTCTTTTACATGGTTTATGGACAAGGTGCATTGTCACTTGTTTATATATGTGAATTCACAAAACTGTACTAAATCTGGGTGGCCTAAAATCTAAGTGTAAATAATGAACTCCGAAAAAATTGATGTTGTGTAGGTTCTCATACACTGTTTAGAAGTGTATATATTAAACAGTCTCCACTCGCAATGCTCGTGTCAGTAATTCGGCATTGCTGGATCTTGTAACTATACGAATATCACCTTTTCTTTGCAGGTATAATACCCACGATTTGTCATCGTAGATGTGTGAAGTTGTTACCATTAAATCCAGAATAAAAATCCGCCATTTTACAGCCATATTGCATGTTTAAAATGGCCGTCATTTCTGAATTTTAATAGGATTCTATATGAGCACACTATACCAACTTGTCTCTATTTTTATGGCCGCTATCGTGCTTACACACAGACAGCAATGAATGGACGGCGAAAATCACTTTTTCCGTTTCATGAGGTTGTCATGAAACTTGAATTTCCGTCATAAAATGGAAGTCGACATTTTTAATGTTTACCAAAAAAAGTATCCTTTCTATAATGAGAAAATAATACATCAATGTGTCTTTATAATGAACAGTAGAGCCTCGCTGGTTACTTGTGGTATGGAAATGAATTGTGCCCCCCTCCACTACTTCTACTCAACTGGGGAATTCCCGTCTATAAAATCCCTTTCCAGCCTCTACTAATTTAAAAAGTGCAAAAAAAGAATGGGTATCTCCTCTACTTCTAGCCTTGTTGTGCATCACTCAACTACATAGGTGGAGTAAAGTCTCTTCTCCCTGCAGATCCGATCATTAAATTTATTTAATGTCTCTTTGTGAATGGTGTTTTGTTCGAGTGTACAGTACCTGTTTTATGATTTACTGTAGTTCATGGACTATGCATATTATTGTTACGTGATGTTACAGAAGCTACGTTGTGTTAACAATCGGTTGTAACTTTTAGTCGAGCCGAGGTATAGAGTCTCTGTGGGGGTCTATTAGTGATTCAGTTAATTGGCTAAGCTTTAACTAAATATATCGTTGTTAAACATTTTAAAAGAAAAAATAAGGTAGTTTGTCTAAATTTAAGAAAACATCTAAAGAATGTCGATGAGACCATCTTAGTACTTACCCAGCCCCATCATACAATTTAATTCAAGCAGATTTTCTAAATGTACTGCCTAAAAGTTAGTTTCTTGTGCCTTTCAGGAAATCTTAAATTGTATTGGAAGATTAGAGGTCTTATACAGTAGGCTGTGTATATACTCCTTGACGTAAGTTGGGCCTCGTAAATGTACATATTAAAAAGTCATCTTTCGCTTCACATTTGTCTGTGTCTCGACCCTACTCGACCTCAAAGCTGTGCGTATTTATATTTTGACTATAACTTGGCTATTTGTAAAAAAGTAGAGTTGGTAGCATTATATGATGACGGACTGACACCACTTTTTCGGTTTCCTAAAGCCATAAGACATGAAGATAAGTCGAAATTTTTTGCGATTATCAGACTTGTCCTTTACTTCCTCTAATGGGTAGGTAAAATTATTATTATAAAAAAGGAAACAATCGAAAATAAAACTTCAGAAGTCCTAAAAGGAAGAGGAGTCTTATGGACAAGACTTATTTGAATATGAATCTGACCTGAACATACAAAATAATGCAAATCATGTTGTTCATGTGGGTGGAATCAGGGTTGTTAGTTAAGGATATGCACACAAAGCCCGATTTCCAGTAGTTATAGCTAGTATTAATACTTTGAAATCAGTAATTTGTTGTTCATCTGTGGTTTCAGTTACACAAACATATACGTCGCATCAATACAGTTCTCAGAACACTGTTGGGAGCCGCTGAAGTTGCACAGATTGGATACATCCATCTTTCCGTTCCCAACACAAAGACAACTGAGAGAGAGAGGTGATCAGATCTGTGCAGTATGTCTTGATGAAATGCGACCTCTCACCGCTAGAGTCACTCCGTGCAGGCACATATTCCACGCTTACTGTCTTAGGAAATGTATTCAACAGTTTCGCCAATGTCCACTTTGTAAACAAAATTTATAATAATAAAATTTGTCTTTTGTGTTTTTTAATAATTTGAGCACTGATAAGAATTTGCATGATGCGTTTATATTTATTTGTATCTGGAAATTCTATGAGGAACTGGACCTCCATTACCATAGTAAGTGATGAAACTTACCATAGTAACAACTGATGTAAGTTACCATATTAAGTGATGAAACTTACCATAATAAGTGATGAACGTTACAATAGTAACTGATGAAACTTAACACATTTTCAAAATTAATGATTGGTCCTCCAGGCCAGATTATACCATTATCACTGGTAGTACAGTCAAAATAGATTTTTAAAAGGAAAAAATTTAAGATATCCTGGAAAGTTATTTTAATACTTCATTTTCAAGAAATCAATGAGAGAAGGGGTAAATTATTACAAATAGGTTTTTTATTATTTTTTTTTATGAATGAATTTTACAACAAAAAAAGTGTCAGACAATTTTACAAATCATAAAATCACCTATATTCTGGTGTTTTACTCTGTTCAAAACTTGTAGAGTCAGGGCAATAAGGGCAGTCTATTCAGATCCAGAGTGACTCTATAGGGATTTACTTACTTGATAGCTGATTTTGTTTGTTAGAATGTCTAGATCAAAGTTGAAAACTGTTTATTGAGGGGCAACTTAAGAATTTGTTTATTAATGACTTATAAACCATTAGAACCCTTGACGATTGAACATAACATGAAACGAATGAATATCTCTATAAATTGACGTCATTTCTGGACTAATATGTCATCTTTTATGTTTTCTAGGTCTCTGATTCCAATTCTGATGACAAAAATATGGCCAAAAAATCCAATGCAGGTCAAAATATAGTTGACCATATGATGATGGCGAAAGAAGAACAATAAAGGAAAACTAATTAGCAGGTTCAGACCTGCAAAAACTCGCTTGGAGAGGCACCGTGCATACTGCATGTACGACGTGACATACATATTTTATGTAACAGCAACAACGGTTGCAGAGTCTCAGCTGCAGAAGGTGTTCAGTAGCACCCCACTAAGTATTTGTAATCTTTTCGTGTTGATTTTCCAATTGATTCACGAGCTCTTCAGGTAACATCTCTCTGACCCGCAAACCCGAGGGAGCCTAGCTGAATCCTACACCTTTTTCATGTAGTCTTGGGTTAGATCCCTCTCTTTTATCTATCCTATCAGCTCCCTCTTGTTCTCCTCAGTCCCTTAGAGTATTCTAGGGCTAGTGGTATTTATTTTATCTTACAAGGCTATGATGACTGAGGAGAAAATCTACAAGAAGGAAAATAAATCTCTGAGTTTACAAACATTTATCTATTTGTATCACTTCAGTATTATTAAGAATTAAAATTTATTTGTCAATATGGCCTTAATAAAGATGGTCAAAGCTGCAGTAGAAACCCCTGATAAATGAAGACTGCAGTTTTCAAAATAGTTCTGTTTTCTGAAAAATAAAAATTATAAGTTAACTTTCACAAAAACTTTAATCTAATGATAATCATTATTGGACCTGCCCGTCATCATTAGAACGCCATTAACCAAAACTTAGCCCTACATAATAATTTACAATCAATCCGTGAATTAAATAAACTGAATAATAGGGGATTCGACACAAGTCCAGCTACATAGCACAGACTGATGAGGAAGCCTGACCGCTACGTTATAGACTCTGCTGCCAACTGAGAAAGAACACTCTACACGTTACGTTGTTAATCACAATTAGGCAGGAAGTCTGTCTAAGGATAGAATAAAACTCGAACACAATATCTCACAAAAATAACGTTTACTTATTCAAACACGTTTCAACAACAAAGTCGCCATCCTCAGTGATACATGAGCTACAATATATAGTTTAGATTCTATATAGTTCGAGTTTTATTCTATTTAATATTATCTCACAAGTCAAGCTCAATATTTATTTATAACCTGTAAGGATGCAAATAAAATGTGATGGTCGCCATTTCTCCAAAAATGTCGGTTCGTGAGTTATACCTAGTTTAAAAAACAAAAAAATCAGCCGTGAGGCAGTTATAAAAGATTGAACATCGGCTGTACCGTTTTCATTCAAATTTTAGTGATATGTCAAAATTAACTAACCAAACCAATGTGCAAAAGAAAAATAGATAACGGTTCAGGAACTGTGGCAATAAAACAAAAATAAACAAGAAAATATTAGAGGCGATAATTTTGCCTAACCTGATACAAACTAGAAATATCAGAGAAATTAAATCGTCTAAAAATTACCTTGAAAGTTCCTTCACAGCGAAACAACCACAATCTTTCTGCAAAGCCAAAGTCACACTGAGAGTGAACGGGGTTAGGAAGTTTCCAATGCCTTCTATACCGCACACAACCACTGAAACATTCCAAACATTGCATTGTCCAATCCCACAACCTCAAAGTTAAATGAAATCAGCTGTTAAGTAAAATCATATGTTGTGTTATTTGACACAGCTGATCTCAAAATCATATAGGAACACTTCTGCTAAAATGCTAAAACCCATAAAAAGACCTACACTTTGAATATAGAACTCTTGTCATTGAACCTGAAATAGTTTTATTTCATGATTGTGTTAAGAAAGGTGATGAGTTCATTTATAACCTCACTTTACATGGAGTCTATTTTATAGGATATAATTGAAGTAAGCTATAGTTTTATTATGTTCACCTGTCTCTTCTGGTTATCATTGAAATAAAAGTGACTTTAAATTACAATAGCAAACAGATTAAGTGTTAAATTTAAACATTGTTGCTAAATTAGTTTCTTATTTAATTGTAATTATGAAAGTATACATATCGGCGTAAACAATGTTAAGAGTTGAACAAAAAAAGTATTGTTTTCGAATTTTTCTCCGAGTGTAGACAATTCTGTGAGTTACAATCTCAAAGTATGGACAGTTTTTTATCAAATTTCAATCTTAATTTTATCTCCGGCGTTTTAAAATTATTATTTTTATATTCCTTATATTATATTATAACTGAGGGGGGGGGGATTTTGTCTCCTTACAAAACTTTCACTTTACTCTACAATGTATTTATGTGCTAAATTCCAATATTGTAGAAGAAACAACCCCTTTTGGGGATAGCGTCTGTATTGTCACATTGCAGTAATTTAAAGCTTTAAATGCATTTATATTCCATGGTAAAGTCTTGTTGTGTAATGAAATCATAAAAAACTCATCCCCCCACCCCCTAACCGTGAACCCTAACCGTGATCCACAGATGTAACTATGGGGCAGGTTAAGTTTATACACTGAACTTTACCTTCACAAGTTAGTGCATAATTAATTAATATACTTCCTCAACCAATCAATGGTTTACAAAACGTTTAAATACAGGCTCAGACAACTACTGTTGTTTGTAGCATCGGCTTAGAAAATGTTTAAACTGGATGTGACGTCATCTCCTTGATGTTTTATTGTGTTCAGTTTAGGTTATAATTGTAGTGTCAATTAATTTATTAGAGTTTTATATTCTTAATTGTTTTACATCATTTTAACTGTACTTGATAAATTTGTCTATGTTGTGTACGTTAATAACTATTTAGTTATGGTCAATAACTATTTAGTTATGGTCAATAACGGTTTTAGTTTCTATTTAATTATATTGTTTAATATGTATAGATAAACTATTGAATAACATTTAATAATATATATTGATTAACTATTGAATAACATTTAATAATATGTATTGATTAACTATTGAATAACATTTAATAATATGTATTGATTAACTATTGAATAACATTATAAATATGTATTGATCAACTATTGAATAACATTTAATAATATGTATTGATTAACTATTGAATAACATTTTGAAATGTGTATTGATTAACTATTGAATAACATTTAATAATATGTGTTGTTTAACTATTGAATAACATTTAATAATATGTATTGATTAACTATTGAATAACATTTTAAAATGTGTATTGATTAACTATTGAATAACATTTTAAAATGTGTATTGTTTAACTATTGAATAACGTTTAAATAACGTTTAATAATATGTACTGATTAACTATTGAATAATATTTAATAATATGTGTTGTTTAACTATTGAATAACGTTTAATAATATGTACTGATTAACTATTGAATAACGTTGTATAATATGTGTTGTTTAACTATTGAATAACATTTAATAATATGTATTGATTAACTATTGAATAACATTTAATAATATGTGTTGTTTAACTATTGAATAACATGTAATAATATGTATTGATTAACTATTGAATAACATTTTAAAATGTGTATTGATTAACTATTGAATAACATTTAATAATATGTGTTGTTTAACTATTGAATAACGTTTAATAATATGTACTGATTAACTATTGAATAACATTTAATAATATATATTGATTTACTATTGAATAATATTTAATAATATGTATTGTTTGTATAACATTTAGAAATACATATAATTGTATTTTATTCAAGGTAAAATATAAATGAAATGAAATATGAATGGATGCTAAATTTGATGATAATTGGTAGGCCTAGACTTGTCTGGTTACAGACAGACATCGTTCAGCGCACCTTAAGACAGATATTTAAGCGAAAAGCTCGACACAAACTTTTTGACACAACACACTTCGTCTACATTACGTAGAAATGAGAAAATAAAAATCACGACTGATGTTTTTAGGCTCGGTAGTACACCTCTGTACTACTAAACAAATCAAGGTAGATCACATTGTAACTTACCTTGCTCCAGGAATAAGTCTTGCAGATAAGTCGGCAGACTGAGACCCACAATCTTGGTAGTTTCCAGATAAATCCGTTGACATTTCTCTTTGATAATTGCCGAATGATTCACTTTGTATTTATTACATCCCATCTAAACAGTAAGACAAACAGTTTATGTAGCGTTGAGGAATATAGAGCCTCCTACTAAAGGAGGATCCCCCACCCCTATAGCAGCACCCACTCTACTAGCCGTCCCTACAACATTGACCCGCCGACTACTATGTCCTATCGCATGATTAGTGTACAAAAATAAAATAATTGAAGAATTTGACATTTGGAATTTTGAGGTTTTATGAGTGTAAAGTAGAAGTACTCGGTTTTACGACTCATTATCCCCCCCCATCTATTTATTGAAGTGAAACAGTTGGAATTTTAGTTCAATATCTTCTTACATGGGTTATTTTCGCCTTTCATTTGGTGAAATCAAATGTTTTAAAATTAAAATAGTTGGTAAAATTGACATTTTTTTTAATGAACTACAAAAAAGGAACTTTTATCGGTAAAACGGTTGATTGTTTTGATTAGTTTGATTCGTAGATACGCTTGAACAATCGTAAACATTACAACCTTTCCCGTTGACTGAGAGTGTGTGGTTTGGAGTAAAAATAATTAAAATTTGGAGAACACAGTTTGAAATTAGGTTTGAGACATGGCAAAAAAATATCTTTATACAATCCAAATTATATTAAAATCGGTCCATTTGTTTAGGATGTAAAGAACTCGCAGACTACAAAGAAATATCTTTTTTTAAAATAAAATATGAAATTTGGAAAATCAGGAGCTCTCAAAACGGATATAACCCTCCGGGGCTCACTCATAGTGAGTGCGGGTGTGATGGACACCTTTCTTCATGTAGTTTTGGAATAGATCACTTTCTTTCATATTTCCTATCAGGTCTGTCTTGACCAACTCTTGTTCTTTTCCGACTCTGACGCTATTACAGTATTTGAGGGCAAAGGTTTTTATTTTATGCTCTTTTCTTCTTTTTTTTATACGATGATGACCGAAAGGTTTTTCGCCTGTTAATAACAAGAAAAAAGAACTTTTATATTGGCAATAAACTCTCACTTACTCCTCTTGCTATCTGGAGGTATAATGCCTGATGTGTCAATGCATATCCCGAAGAATTATTACTGGTCTCAATGTTCATACATTCTGTTGACATTGTACAGTTGGCAACAAGTAGACCAATGCAGTTGTTTGATTCTTCTGGAGTTGGATGTCCTTCATCTTCAAGTAACAATGTTTTCATCTTTCCAATGTTGGCAAGAGCAACCACCACATCTTGGTTTATGTATTGAGGAAGGAAGTCTAAAGCCCATAACTCTGGAGATACTGATTTTGCCACTGTAACATATGGAAATATTTAATGTATTAAGTAGATATTGCTAGCCTTACCAGTTCAATTTGTTGTTATACTTTTAGGTTGTTGTTTCAATAACATTGTTTGCAGTTTTAATTAATTACTTCAAAAACATTTTCATTCAACGCTAGAGTTCAGTACCAGTCACAGTCTCCTGTCAGCAGGGTTATAGAACGTCGTTTTGTATTTATGTTGCACAAATAAAGTGATTTTATGTGGAACATTGAGTTTTAATTCAGTTTTCATTACAGTTAACCATTGTAAAGCATTGAAATCAAAGGAAAATGCCATTAGTCAAGACAATACGATTTTTATAAACGTATACCCTGTATATAAACGTATCAGTTTTATTTCAATATTTGTAAACATATTTGTGATCGTAAAGAGTTCTAGTGATGCCCAATGCACACCCTGTATATAAACGTATCAGATTTATTTCAATATTTGTGAACGTAAAGAGTTCTAGTGATGCCCAATGCACACCCTGTATATAAAAGTATCGGTTTTATTTCAATATTTGTGAATGTAAACTGTTCTTGTGATGCCCAAGTGCACACCCTGTATATAAACAAATCAGATTTATTTCAATATTTGTGAACGTAAACTGTTCTTGTGATGCCCAAGTGCACACCCTGTATATAAAAGTATCAGTTTTATTTCAATATTTGTGAATGTAAACTGTTCTTGTGATGCCCAAGTGCACACCCTGTATATAAACGTATCAGTTTTATTTCAATATTTGTGAATGTAAACTGTTCTTGTGATGCCCAACTGCACATCCTGTATATAAAAGTATCAGTTTTATTTCAATATTTGTGAATGTAAACTGTTCTTGTGATGCCCAAGTGCACACCCTGTATATAAACGTATCAGTTTTATTTCAATATTTGTGAATGTAAACTGTTCTTGTGATGCCCAACTGCACACCCTGTATATAAAAGTATCAGTTTTATTTCAATATTTGTGAATGTAAACTGTTCTTGTGATGCCCAACTGCACATCCTGTATATAAACGTATCAGTTTTATTTCAATATTTGTGAACGTAAACTGTTCTTGTGATGCCCAAGTGCACACCCTGTATATAAACAAATCAGATTTATTTCAATATTTGTGAACGTTAAGTGTTCTTGAGATGCCCAACTGCACACCCTGTATATGAACGTATCAGTTTTATTTCAATATTTGTGAACGTAAACTGTTCTTGTGATGCCCAAGTGCACACCCTGTATATAAACAAATCAGATTTATTTCAATATTTGTGAACGTTAAGTGTTCTTGAGATGCCCAAGTGCACACTCTGTATATAAACATATCAGTTTTATTTCAATATTTGTGAACGTAAGGTGTTCTTGAGATGCCCAACTGCACATCCTGTATATAAACATATCTGTTTTATTTCAATATTTGTGAACGTTAAGTGTTCTTGTGATGCCCAACTGCACATCCTGTATATAAACGTATCAGTTTTATTTCAATATTTGTGACCAAACTGTTCTTGTGATGCACAAATGCACACCCTGTATATAAACGTATCCCTTATATTTCAATATTTGTGAACGTAAAGTGTTCTTGTGATGCTCAACTGCACACCCTATATATAAACGTATCCGTTTTATTTCAATATTTGTAAACATATTGGTGAAAGTAAACTGTTCTTGTGATGCCCAACTGCACACCCTGTATATAAACGTATCAGTTTCATTTCAATATTTGTAAACGTATTTTTGAACGTAAAGTGTTCTTGTGATGCCCAACTGCACACCCTGTATATAAACGTATCAGTTTTATTTCAATATTTGTGAACGTAAAGTGTTCTTGTGATGCCCAACTACACACCCTGTATATAAACGTATCAGTTTTATTTCAATATTTGTGACGAAACTGTTCTTGTGATGCCCAAATGCACACCCTGTATATAAACGTATCCCTTATATTTCAATATTTGTGAACGTAAAGTGTTCTTGTGATGCCCAACTGCACACCCTGTATATAAACGTATCAGTTTCATTTCAATATTTGTAAACATATTTTTGAACGTAAAGTGTTCTTGTGATGCCCAACTGCACACCCTATATATAAACGTATCAGTTTTATTTCAATTTTTGTAAACGTATTTTTGAACGTAAAGTGTTCTTGTGATGCCCAACTGCACACCCTATATATAAACGAATCAGTTTTATTTCAATATTTGTAAACGTATTTGTGAACATAAACTGTTCTTCTGATGCTCAACTGCACACCCTGTATATAAACGTATCCGTTTTATTTCAATATTTGTAAACATATTGGTGAAAGTAAACTGTTCTTGTGATGCCCAACTGCACACCCTGTATATAAACGTATCAGTTTCATTTCAATTTTTGTAAACGTATTTTTGAACGTAAAGTGTTCTTGTGATGCCCAACTGCACACCCTATATATAAACGTATCAGTTTTATTTCAATATTTGTAAACATATTTGTGAAAGTAAAGTGTTCTTGTGATGCCCAACTGCACACCCTGGATATAAACGCCCGAAGGAAGAGATGAAACGATCGCCACGTAAAAGTAAAACAAGACAAGACTGAGTTGTGGAATTACGGTTATTTAATTAATTTCATGTTGTTAAATTAGATCATTTTCCACGCTTTGCGTTTGAAAAACTATTTTCTCAGCCCTCCTGGAAAATAAGAACAATCTTCAAACATTATTTTATAAGCCTGAAATAAAAATAAACAAAATTACACCTTTGTATATCATTATGCGCCTCATATTGATATATTTTTTAAAGTTTGTTATATTTGCTATCAGCAATATAAAATACAACTATAACTTAAATAACTATTCCTCTTAAACTACTTCTTGTAAAACATTTTTATAACTGAACCAAACAATTATTTTAAAAAGGTAAACAAATTTAAACAAAGAAAAGGAACTCTCCTTTAGTGTTTTAAATAACGTAGGCCTAATTATGTGATTTTTAAATTTTAAAATATTGAATTAACAGTTATAGAATATGTTCCACTCCACAAAGTAAGTTCATAATGCATTCCTAAGCAAAATAAATTACGAGGGACGTTTAAATGTAAAGAGGAGTTTATGAGTTCAACTTTATTAAATGTAAGTTTTATTATTATTGTTTATTGACCTTGCACACTATTTTTCAATCTAGTTCTGCCACAGCAATACACTTTTGTCAGCGCTCAGGAAGTGTAGGAAATTTGTAGAACACCACGATGTACATTAGATTATCGAGCTAAATAATAAAATTGCCTGCGTATCCCAGAAAGAAGTGGCCTTTATAACGCTACAGACGTTGTGTAACTTGTAGTGTACGGTAACGCCTTCAATTACGATGGTAGGCACCTATACATACACGTACGTAGAGCGAGCAGTAGAACTCTAAATATAAATTTATATTTTCTATTCATGTGAGTAAATACTTCTTTGTTTCCAAATTTATAGATTAACCGGCCTGCAAATAAGTCGTCCTAACCTAAAAAAGAAGGTTTACTTATTTGCCATCTCAAATGGATAAAATATCTTTATTTTTTAGGTACTACAAGGTATTAATTTTTGTGAATATTTTAAACTGTTCCATATTAATATATCTGACATTAGGATGTTAAATTGATAAAAATTAATTAACTATAAATTAGCCTCGCTTCATTACCGGTATAAGTTTAGTAAGGTACTATACATAGAATTCAACCTTTGTTATTCCTTCTGTTATAAACAAACTTTAACTTGGCTGACACCCAACTCACGGCAAACTGATAACCAATTCCTAAAGATTTCTAATAGAATGTCATTGCCTTTATTAACTTTGGGTTAGGTTAGGTTCATAATTTAGTTTAAATTTACAAATGTTTTTAAAATTCTATGTAATTGTTGAAGAAAACTTTATTTCTTTTCTTCTCCAAAGCTAAAAATGGCACCATTAACGTGCTCAACAAGCGAGAGTAGGAGGATATTTTTTCTCAACTTCGATAACAACGATTTCGACGAAACTCTATATTCAAATTTTTTATTATATTTGGAACCGGATTTTCGTTTTTCTTTTTTTTTTTTAAAGTAGATCATTTTTTAAATTTTATTTTATTACTATAAAGGGGTCATTTTACTTTTTTTATATTATCCACCCACCTTGAAACATTGCTGGAAAGATCACCTGTACAGAACTAGAGTTTCCATTTCTCCTACCTTTAGACACACCTTTACCTAATATAAATCTTTCACACCCAATTAATTTTTAAGCTTTTCACCCCCCCCGCAATTAGCTATATCATTCATCTCATTGGTCTCTACAAATGAGCTGTTAGCAATTAAGAGTTAGGGCACCGTTTCTTCGAGTCTAAGAAACCCATATTTTAATAACAATCTATAAAAATCGTTAGAGGCAGTTTTGAGAATTCTAATGACAGTTTTCTTTCTAAATTGTGGACCTGATTGGTATTTGATAATGGTATACGTGTATGAGAAAGTTTGTGCAATATTTATGCTCAGTTTATTTCATTTTTTCTACATATTTAAGTGCATCTAACTAATGACAGCAACCTATACTTACGTGGATTGTCCTCAGCAGAGAAGTTCTGTAACAATGTATCAGCCAGCAACTCCAAACGTTCCACAGTTTCTTTTTCCTTTGACTTTACATCCAGATATTTCTTAGCCATGCTCAGCTGACCTAAATTATCACACACACTTGAGAATATGACATGAAGAAATGTGGGTTATACAGATGGGAAAGTAAAAAGAATAAAGGGAAATATTTATTCCCTCTTAATCACATATTAGAGACAACAATGAAACATAACCTCACATAATCTGTTTGTTAGTTGTCTTTAAATTGAATGCTCTGTTATCCGAGCGCAGTGATACTACAGTAGAACGTCGATAATTCGGAGGTCAAAAATCCGGACCGTCAATAATCCGGATTCGTCTCTAGCAAGAAATAAAATTGCGTACCTTTTTTATAACTCAAATATGTAGTGTCTGATGTTTTTACTGTACGTTGTACACATGTTGCTGTAAACAAAATACGATACAGTGCTTGAAAAACATGTTTTTAATTTATAGACCTTATACTCTACCTACCAATAATAGAAAATAATAGTTTGATAGTAATCCGGATGGGGCCCGGTCCCAATTAATCCGGATTATCGACGTTCTACTGTATTCTGAACAGAATGTAGCAGCAGCGGAGGGAGTAGTTTTGGTTTTTATGTGGTTTAAAGGCGACAAACCTCGCCAAAATCGCCTTAAAAAGAGCATAAAATAAGTGGCGGGAAACACCTGATAATGTCAGTATCGGAAGATAACAAGTGTTGCTCAAGAAATGTAGATCCAGTTTGGTTAGGTTAGGTTAGGTTAGGTTAGGTTAGGTTCGGTTAGGTTAGGTTAGGTTAGGTTAGGTTGGGTTAGGTTAGGTTAGGTTAGGTTAGGTTAGGTTCGGTTATGTTAGGTTAGGTTAGGTTAGGTTAGGTTAGGTTATGTTAGGTTAGGTTAGGTTCGGTTATGTTATGTTAGGTTAGGTTAGGTTAGGTTAGGTTATGTTAGGTTAGGTTAGGTTAGGTTATGTTAGGTTAGGTTAGGTTAGGTTATGTTAGGTTAGGTTAGGTTAGGTTAGGTTAGGTTAGGTTAGGTTAGGTTATGTTAGGTTAGGTTAGGTTAGGTTAGGTTATGTTAGGTTAGGTTAGGTTAGGTTAGGTTAGGTTAGGTTAGATCCAGTTTGGTTAGGTTAGGTTAGGTTAGGTTAGGTTAGGTTAGGTTAGGTTAGGTTAGGTTGGGTTAGGTTAGGTTAGGTTAGGTTAGGTTTGGTTTGGTTTGGTTAGGTTAGGTTAGGTTAGGTTAGGTTAGGTTAGGTTAGATCCAGTTTGAATAATGGAGTTACAGCGAGTGATACAGGGTGTCCGAACATTGTAATTGTGTAAATCGTTGACATCAGCTATACTCGTATGTCTCGTGTTTTTCTGAATTTCAATAGGGCTCTATATAAGCACACTACAGTCCTCTACACCAAATTTCATGTTTCTATCTTAACTTCTGTGGCCGCTATCGTGCTTACGTACAGACGACAACGACGACGGACGGACGGTTTGTCGAAAAATATTTTAAAAATATTTCCTGAGTTTATGAAAAGTAAAAATCAGTAAAAAAAATCCAAGGTCATAATTGTTAACTATTGCTAAACTTACGCCGTACTCCGTATTCTGGGTAACTTAAAGGTGTAGATCCAGCTAGGAGACTCAGGATTGCCACAGCCTTGCTCACTATATTAAAACCCTGAAAGTTATATATTTAATAACGGCCTAAACTTGATTTACTTGTGCTGTAATAAGTGGACCATGTTATGCATAAAGGATCCAACTAGCAAAATATGAAACTGAGAAAATTGACCCCAAAGTTAAGTCTTTTAAATTAATTCTCATAAAATATTTAAGTTATAAATTTACTACAACCTTATAAAATGGTATATTTTGAACTAAATCCAAGTAAAATTTTAGTTATATTTTGATTCATTAAAAAAATATAGCTAAAAAAAGGCACTTGGAACCTTTATGCATTATTCAAAATGGACCTTAGAACTTGGCAAAATAACAATATGGTCTTTGGATCCTTTATGCAATTTGTTGAATAATTAAACTCATTATAAAATAGTTCATCAAAAATGTGATTTTCCACATACTTTTATTATTCCATTAAAATAATATACATATATTTTTTAATATTAACTTCACAAAAATATGGAAATAGGAACAAAAACAGTCTAAAATAATGTTCACTCTTCCCTAACATAAAACTAACTGTTTAATGGTATGTTACTCATCACAATGTTCTACATTAAAGTCAAGTACACCATTATAACCATCAATGTCATCAATTACATCACTAGAACAAAATAACGTTTTATAATATTGTTTTGCATCGGAAGGAATGAGTGGCAATAATGATTTTATATCTTCCAATTTTAAAACTGAAATAGGTTTACCTTCCGGCCACAAAAGAGGTAAATCTTGAGAAAATGGAGAAAGTGGTATTCTTCCAGAAGTTCTTTTCCTAATATTTATTTCCAAATAGTCTTCATAATCAAAACTATTGCTGACACAGTTTGAAGGGTTCATCCCTTCTTAACTGGATGTCACGGATATGAAACCAATTTATTTTAATGTTGTTTTCCTGTTGGAAATAGACTTAGTAATATTTGACTTTTCTATAAATGAGAGTCGAGTACGTCTTTTATATCAATTATTCTAAAATCGTAGTATGTTTTAAACGCTATTTTGCACACAGATTTGAGGCAACAATCCTTGAATTTTATTAAAAAATTATCGAAATCGGTAGAGCAGATTTTGAGATATTACATATTTTTTTAAATGTCGACCATAGTCTACTTTTTGCTTGTGTACTTATAGTCTACACATGAGCAAAATCGTAATGTGTTTATTCCTTATGGCAGTTAGTTATCCAATATATTGAGTAATTAAGAAAGTGGTAAATAGTTTCGAGATATGACCGTAACCAATTGTTTAAACACTTTAATATAGCCTACAGTCTATTTTAAAATAACAAACACATTAAGTAATATCCAATATTTAATAGACCTAATTACGTACCTTTTGAAATGGCAACGCCGAAAAGAAAATTCATATCATTGATTTTGTTGTTCAAAGCAAACTCTAACACACGACTTAATGAATGAAAAAGCTTGGGTAATAGTCCACTATGTGCGAACACCTGGACACAGAATGAGAGAGACAAGGTAGACACCCACCGCAAGTTCATTACGTATGGAAGGACTGTAGTCAAGTGACTTATTGCAGGATAGCCTGGAGGTGAGGATAATCTGTGTTTATTGCTTCAACATTTCTAATGAAAATTAAGCTTTACGGAAGAAATTAAATGTCTGGGAATGAAATTCAAGACTTACGGATGGAGTTACAGTTTAAATGATAAATTTATAAAGTTAGCGCAAAATATTAGCGTGGTTAATACAATATATTTAATTTCCACAGCTTTATTTTTTCTTTTTAAAATTGTAAATTACCGATTGAACGAACATGCGATCTTTTTTGTACTTATTTTAAACACCCGCTTATATATACAACGTAGAATAGAAAAATGTGTAAATCCTTTCAAAAAAAGTCTAATTTTTAAATAGGTGTCGTTAATAAAAACTCTGTACACATAATGATTAGAGTATTGATCGTGTAATAGTTATTTGTGCAACTAGTGAGCAAAGTGGCACTTTTTTAAACGAGAGAAAAATGTTGACGCACGAGGCTTGCCTCGTGCGTCAATTTTATCGAGTTTAAAGACACTTTGCTCACGAATTGCACATTATACTTTGTCTACAGTTGTTATTTTGTGACATATAAAAAACATACTTCAGCAGTAACACAATTTAATAAAACATTAATTTAATACAATAGTGTTCAAACAAACAATCAATTACAATTCGATCTTTAATAACAGCATTTTTCTTATTTTTCAGATTATTTTAAAATCTGAACTGTCCATATTTTAAAACTAACTGCACAAAATAATAATATAGCAGTAGTGCTAAACAACACATCAACACTGAGTATAAGTTCTCACGTTAAAACTGAGGTTATTTATGAATATTACAAATAACTTAGGTGTATTGTTGAGGAAACGGGATTGCCAACTTTAAAACTTAGCAACTCTCCGTGTACATACACTGTCAATCATCTTCATGAATAATTACTTCCTTTTTCAACTTTAAAACGTTGTTTTGTTGTTTATTTATGTTATTTTACTTGTAAGAATTAATCTAACATACATACGGGACATTTCCTGTATATTATAAATCAATTCAAATAAAGTTAACCTAAATTTCGTTCTGTTCGGTTGCCATTCGGAGTGTGCAAAGTGAAACTGTTGAGAAATCAGCTGTTTTGCAAAGTAATTTAAATGAACAAAATGCCACTTTGTCAACAACAACTGTAGACAAATTCAATTTGTCTAATATTAGTTCAAATAAATAATAACATATGGCGTTATTATTCTCTAGCCCTAACAGTCTGTTGCCAAGTAACCATATTGAGGTAAGAAAGACATGTGTTTATAACGTTATCTGTTATTTCAAGTGGAATACACAACTGATGTTCATCAATGGATACCAGAGAATTTCCGAAGACCAAGGTAGTGATGTGTGAGTTTGAATTAAAATACTCGGTGATTCCGAGTATTAAAATCCTCGGTTTCGTATTAAAATACTCAGACAAAATCCTCGTAACTAGGAACAAGGAGGAGGTAAGATGTGAGACTGCGAGTATCCTCGGTGTGCGAGTATCCTCGGACAATGATATTCGTTAGTGTTGTGTCAATTCCAAACAAAATACTCGGTGTTTCTACTTTGGTTACTTTAGTTTCTAAGCTGATTTTTCACTACACATTAATTAAACATTACGATTTTGAGTTATAATGATTTAGATTGAGTAACAAGTTCAATTTAAAATAATAATATTCATTTATTTCCACATTAACAAAAAGTAAATTAAATTATTATTTAATTGTTATTACTTAGGCCTATATTTAAATAAATATTTATAGGTTACCATCTTTATAAAAAATATAGTAAATTAACTTATTTTAAATAACAACTAAATTATTAATGTTGGTAATAATTGTACTTACGTTTAATTGCTGAATTTGTGTCGAGGCAGGATAACATTTAATTACGTATTACAAGTGTCAATCACATATTGTTTAAAAAAATAAATACTTGGTGGATCAGTCTAACAGATAGAAATATAACACACACACACATAATGCGCATAATCATTCTGTGCAGATACTCGATGTCGAACTAATAATACGAGTATTGAAATCATTCGAAGCCGAGTATTGCGAGTATCTATTTAACCCGAGTATCAACATCGCTAGACCAAGGTGCCATATTGTAATGCGGTGCGGCAGTAGATTCAGACACTTTGAGAAACCGGTTCTTACTAGATCTGGAAGGCAATTAATACTGACGAAGCTGTAACATAATTTCAATTTTGTTTTACGACTTTCTAATTGGCAAACTATAATGTTTCTACTTACTTGCAGTCTACTTAATATTATCACGACAGCTGTTTCTGTACTAATACCATCATCAGATTATCATTAACACACACTAAACACTAATACACGATACTGCAGTAGACGTCAAAGTATAAATTGTACTGAGTGGCCTTACATAAACAAACATGTGTAAGACGCCCAAAATAATTTTCAATATTATCTTAAAACTTAATTAAAAATAAAATAATCAAACTTATGAATATCTTAAAGTTTATTATTATCAGATTTACTGAAGCAAACTGCCTGAAATCAGTTTTTGCTGATAAGCACCTTTCCGGCTAGAGTTATTCCAGTGATACAACAAGCGGCCATAAATAAACCATTTCTTTTGAGCGTAAAATATAGTTTTGATTAAAAATTTTAAAAAACAATTCTTTCGTACGACTTGCAGTTCGCAAAGATTGGCCTCAAGCCTAAATAAAAAAATAAAAATGGATCAAGAAACACGATCTTTAAAATTTCAGTCTGCCATCCAGGTAATGAATATCATATTTATTACTAATTGATTTTAATATTCAAAGAAAAAATAAAACTAATTAAATGATTTCTCAAAACTGGGTTTTTTGTAAAATAATGCCTAACTATAAAAATCTTACTATGTTTTAGCTTCAAATATTGAATTAACTATTAAATAGTTTTGGGATCATCACTTAAATTACTTTTTTATTTGAGTTTTATTTATCAATAGCAGCTTCGCACGCGAATATTTCAGATTTAAAAGTCTTAGCACAACCCCAAAGGTAGTGCTATGGAAATACAGCAACACACCAATTTTGATCAAAATCGACCCACAAATTACAAAGATATGATACTTGTTTTAGGGGTAAAAAACACAGTTGGAGTGGAACATTTTCAAAACCCTTTCTTTGTAAGCGTCTACAGACCTACTCCAAACCATGTTAAATAATTAATAGCTCTAGGCTACTTGGATCCAGAGATATGGTTTAGGGGTAAAAAAGATAGTTGGAGTGGAACATTTTCAAAACACTTTCTTAGTATACGCGTCTACAGATCTACCCCAAACCATGTAAAAAATTCATCACTCTAGGTTTCTTGGATCCAGAGATATGCTTAAGGGTAAAAAAACACCCTTGGAGTGGAACATTTTCAAAACCCTTTCTTTGAAAACGTCTACAGATCTACTCCAAACCATGTTAAGAAATTCTTGGCTCTAGGCTACTTGGATCCAGAGATATGCTTAGGGGTAAAAAACACCCTTGGAGTGGAACATTTTCAAAACCCTTTCTTTGTAAGCGTCCACAGACCTACTCCAAACCATGTTAAATAATTAATAGCTCTAGGCTACTTGGATCCAGGGATATGCTTTAGGGGTAAAAAACACAGTTGGTGTGGAACATTTTCAAAACACCTTCTTAGTACGCGTCTACAGACCTACCCCAAACCATATAAAATAATTAATAGTTCTAGGCTACTTGGATCCAGAGATATGCTTTAGGGGTAAAAAACACAGTTGGAGTGGAACATTTTCAAAACCCTTTCTTTGTAAGCGTCTACAGACCTACTCCAAACCATGTTAAGAAATTCATAGCTCTAGGCTTCTTTTTTATTTTGTTACTTCTTATAAAGAGTCTAGATCAATTCTTAGCCATTCTAACAATAATCTAGTAGGCTAAGCCTAAAATGTGATCTTAAAATAAACAAATCTAGATGTATTAATTGAACACAACACAAACAGTGTAGTAACAACACTTGTTTCGACAGAACAGTAAAGTTCCCGGATAAAGTAATTTTCTGTGGTTGAATCGTTACACGGCATGGTGAAGACTTCAATTTTTTAAAATCCACCCCGTAGCTTTCTCTATACTATGTACAGCGTATGTGAAATAGTAAAAAGATATTGGTATTGGTAGCACAATGTTACTTTGTAACACTAAGCAGCTGATATTCCGCTGTATGTATTGTTGAGAAGCGTTCTTTCCAGCACTGTTTGAATTATAACCTAGAAGTTTTGCAAAGCAAAGGTAAAATTGGATAAAAAAACTATAAGTTTATAAGATTATCAATGCTTTAGACGATAATGACTACTTCAAAAAGTAAATACTTCAATTAAGCATGATTTAAGAAGGCCAGCAATTTTTTTCAATTATCTCTACTACGTTCCAATTTATGGTTATTTATCAGTTAGAGGTGAGAGATGTATGGTTGAGTGTTATTTTCCGCTGTAAAACATATGCCGGCAAATTTGGCAGTTGTGGACTAAATGGGCCCATTTTACGTACTTCCTGCAGACGTGAGTTAGTTTGAATGTTGGCCTTGTTATCACCGCGGAGTGCGGAGCGGTAGTGTATAAATTTTGCTATTTGAAATGAAATGCCACGTATTCATTTCTGAATAAACATCAGACGAATTTCGAGAATGTCCAATAGAACTGTTGCAATTGTAGTAAGTTTAATTCTAAGCATATATCATAATACTGATGATGTACAGAATCATTTTTGTCATTGCTATTAATGTTATTATAATCTATTTTTCAGGTTACTGCCACAATATTTGTTAACGTCGATGACAAAACAAGAACCGTTAATACAAAACTAGAGGCGTGTGCATATCTGTAATGTGTTTCCCACAATACTCCTAAAATAGGTAGCCTAGACCAATTTATAGCATTTATTTGTCTTTATCCTAGAGAGAATGTAATAAGTAATTATTATTATTTTAAAATCATTTTTCAAATTGAACACCAATGTTAACCCACTTGTCATCCTGAACAGGTTAGGGTACTTATTTTGAAAACGTGTCTCATTTAATTACATAGCCTACATGAAATCAGGACAAGAATTGGGATCATATATGTCAGGGCATTTTATACATAGTATTTTTAAGAATTTGACTAACACAGCAAATCGTGATCTAGGACTATAAAAAGGTTGCTTATTAAATAATTTCAATAAAACTTACCAAATTGATTTTTGAACAGAAGTTGTGTAACTATTTTGTTATTCGGTAACATGAATTTGGTGGAAGAGTTTTTTGAGCTATTGTTTTAGTTTGAACATTACTTACTCAAAATTTATCAATTTATGTGCATTGTTGGAACAAAAATTGGGCTATAAAACTGATCAATTATTATAGTAATAACCAGAATAACACCATTGAGTGAACACAAATGACTTACAAAATTTTCATGAGTTGTTAAACTGAATTGCAATTTGTAACATTTTAAATGGGAAATAAGACTTGCCAGACCTAGACTTTGTGTGATGGTAACATTACCAGCTCTTTGACTTTGGAGTTTGCCTGGGTTGTTAATCATGATACTCTTAAATAAACTCTTTTGATGTTTGAACACTGTTCCTTTTATATTACATGAAATCCCCATCCTCATAATAATTTCCCTAATTGCTTATGATTTTACTACTTAACAATTTATTATCTGCTGTTTTTGCACTTTAGATTAACACGTATACCGAAACATGTTTTTTCTAACACTAACCGAAACATAAGGTCATTTCGACCGTTTTGGTTTGTTCGTCTGGTTTTATTGTGTTTTCTCTTTGTTTAAGCTTTAACATCGTATAATTAAGCATATAGGGGTAATATAATAAAGTTTACGATTTTGAAAGACAAATAAATTTTTATTTGACACACAAAAAAAAAACTATACTGCTATTGAAAAAATGGAAACTGCATTATTTTTTATATGTAAACATCTATACCCTATGACTAAAAGAAGATATTTGAAATGTACAAAATATACTGTAATAGAGACATATAAGTATATACATGTATATGTTGTTGACACAAAAACAAACTATACTACTAATGAAAAAATGGAAGCTGCATTATTTTTATATGAAAACATCTATACCCTACGACTAAAAGAAGATATTTGAAATGTAGAAAATATACTGTAGTAGAGACACATAAGTATATACATTTATATGTTGTTGTACAAGTTTACCATACACAGTTCAGACTTCCTCATTGGCAGTTGCACAGTTGAAGCATGATCTTATTTGGCATCGACCGCAAATCGGAATGCTGCACTTGAAGCACTTGTGCTGGATCTTCCGATCATTTCCCGGAGGGCATTTTCCACAGGTTTTCCTTTTTGCAAATGATCACTAAGGGCATCTGCAGCTGCTGGAGGATCTGGAGGGCTTCCTAGGATCGTCTTGATATCCATTTTCAGATCTCTTGGAAGATTAGCTACATCTTCAAGCCTTCTCTGCAGGTGTGGAACGATCAAGTCATGAGCTAAGAGCTTGATGAACTCAAAACGGGTCATCATTATTGTACCAGAATAGCTCATAGACTACGAAACTATTGACAGATGCAATGTTGATCAGCCGATAAAACATGGCTAGCGGCCACAGTCTTGTTTTCCTGCTTGATGAAAAAACAGCACACTTCATATCCAAAATATCTACTCCAATTTTTGTGTCGTTGTAGAAACTGATCATTTCAAGTTTTTTTCTTTTCTTGATTTGTTTGAATTCTGTTGTGAAATGTTGAAATGAGGCAAACTGACCTGTTCTTCTTTGGCACATAAGACATAAGTGTCATTTCACCTCTAAATCCATACAATGTAGAGATAACAGGTCGACGCGTGTTTGCTTGGAACGCTTCAGGGATTGCTCGTTTGTCTTTCCTGATCATGCCCACATAGGTCAACTTCATCTTTCTTAGTTGCTCTACACCGTCCAATGAAGTAAACCAATTGTCTGCAGTTACATTACGGTTACCACCTTCGATCACTTTACACAATCTTGTAAGAGACTGAACAGGGACTGGCAACTCTTTTTCCTTTTCAGACAATCCCACACCATCACTATTTTTACCAGTGTAAATGTATGCATTTACAAGGTAAGATGTTTTTGAGTCTGTAAGGCACATCACTTTAATTCCATATTTTTTTGGCTTCTTTGGCATGTACATTCGAAATGCACAACGCCCTCTAAAGGGAACAAGCATCTCGTCAACCGTTACAAACTCAGATGCAATATAAGCTTCCTGACTGTTGGAAATAATTCTGTAAAACATATCAGAAATAGCAGCAGCTTTATCATTCTGCTTTCTCTGAGCGCGGGTCTGTGTTTCGTTGAACCGTAAAGTTGCAATCAGGATTTCATAGCACTTTACAGACATTGTTGCACGAAATATGGGGCGGCTGTATTCATCTTTTGTGAACACGGATACCATTTGTTCATCATTTGACCTTAGAATTGACGAAAGTAACAACAAGCCAATCAGGGCATGTACTTCTTCTACATTGGTGTCCCGGTAATTGCTTTTGTTTGTGTTTGCAGAGAGATTCATCCACCATAGCCAACTTTTGGTTAGTGTATGTAACAATTCTTGAAATTATATCCTGATCAAAGAATAACCCCCAAACTTCACGCTTATCAGGGCTGTTGCCTAAAGCTCTTGCTGGTAGTCTAGTCATAATTAAATTTCTTGCTGAAGTTCTTACATTTATAGGGGGCGGGTTGCTTTTCCATGCGTTTGGAGGTCCGGTTTCATTCTTTTTCATCCGCTCCAAGAAATATTCAGGAAGATCAATGCCTTCAGCGACTGTATTTATTATATTTTCTACACCATTCACTTGATTGAGAAGGTTGATATCATCTTCATCTTCTGATGAACTGGTTTCTGGAATAACTTGGTCTTCTTGGTCAGATATTACAAAGTCAGGATCAGCATCCGAATTGTCAACTTCACTAAATTCACTATCATCATCACTGTCCCTATCAGCCATCAACCTACGTATTTGATCACAAAAATCCGGATCACTAGGCCTCATACCTTGACTAGAACTAGGACTAGCCATTTTATAACTAGAAAAATTCAAGTTTATGACTAAAATAGTAATCTACCAACACAGACCACTATAGGCCGTAAACCGAAACATACGGTATGGTGACCGACAGCCACAAGCTTGTAACCGAAACACACGGTAAAATTGACCGACCGATTTTGAACACAGAGCTATTCAGGGCGATGCCGACAGGCAAACTGAAGAGTGACGAGCTAATAAGCTATAAGTGGACTCGAGAAGAAGGTATGGGGAGGGGCAGCCGTCAAGGCCACGCAGTTTAGACACCATTAGAGCACAAAATTCCCAATCGGTCAAATTGACCGATGTTTCGGTATACGTGTTAATTCCAATTGTACAAATTATTTTACAATTGAAGGTGCAATATATACAGTGATCAACTCAAGATGGCCACCATTGGGATCTCGGAAACTATCAGTTTCTCGAAAAACTTTAAATTGGGAACTTTCCCTGGATTTATATGTACATTAAAATTACGGTGTTTTTATCGTATTAGCGTATTTTTAATCTTCGCCATTTTTCCGAAATTGGCCGCCATCTTTAATTTTTGAAATACAAACACTGTATTTTATTGCATTTTTTGGTAGAACATATTATTTTATGACACATTTGTTCTTTGGTATTTTTCTCTAAACACATCCGTTATGGAGCTATGGAGAACCTGAGTTTCTGAGCGATGTATGGTTTTCAGATGAATGTTATCTGCAACTTAATGGTTTCATAAACAAGCAGACATGGGTTTGAAGGTCCTGACAGTGTTGTAGAGAGGCCACTGTATGGTGTGCTGTGTCAGGGAGAGGCATAACTTGTCCCTACTTTGTTGAAGACAATAATGGAATCCTCTTACTGTAAATCAGGACCGATATAGGGTCATTCTAGATCGTTTTATGAAGACCTCAGGGGATTTTGTCATGCCTGAAACATGTCTTTTCGTTCACAATGGTTCCAGCAAGATAGCCCAACCAGCCACAATGACTTTACCAACATTGCTTTCCTTCAAGAAACTTTTGGCAACCACCTTATCTCCCTTAGAACAAGCTTTCCTTACCCAGTCCACTCCCTCGATCTTACACCACCTGACGCCAACGTCTGGAGAATGTTGAAGGAGAAGATTTTCCGTGAAGACCCACCAGCTACCATCGTCCAACTCCAGGAAACAATAACCATGTTTATAAGGAGCATGAAACAACCCCTCTTCACCAAAATGATGCAAAACCTTCAAAAACAGTACGAGTGTTGTCTAAAACTGAACGGAGGTCATATAGAACATGTTATTACCCGAGTCTTTTACTTGTATATGTTGTATATCTCTATAATCAAGGTAAGATGGAGATTGAAAGATTCAAGTTAGGCCAACCTCTGTTCCTGAATGATTGCTCCAAGCTTACATTTAAATGAGACATAGTTTCCAGGTAATTAGGTCTAGTCTAATTTCAATACCAACCTTGAGTTTTTGTATCAAATTTAAGAAATCCTTGTTCTAATTATAATGAAGAGTTAAATATGTTTAGTGTGTGTCTATAAAGTCAAGGAGGCGTTTTGAATAAATATATTTACAAAACTATAAATTAAAAATATGAAAGAAGAGATCAACACTTTTTTTTCTAGTTTAGTCCTAGTGGATAGTTCTACACATGTCCAAGCGATATTTCAGCTCTTCACCATTAGAGCATGGCACCATTTGTTAGAGTTGATTCCTCTAAACTGCCTGGGTTTTTTGTTTTCAATATAATTAAATCAGTGGTTTAGTTATCTAATTAATGGTTCTTTATTATTTAATAAAACTTGACGATTTCTCTTAGTTCTCTTATATACCAATTACAAATATTTTAATCTTCAGTACTAAGAATCTAGAATCACTCTAATTGTTGTAACTCACAGATCTGATTCTACATTATAGTTTAATTATCTGACTTTGACACCCAGCTTGCATTATTGTGATGCTCGTCCAAAGTCTCAATTCTCCCAGGAAGCTCTTATTCACCAAGTCCATCTGGCTATCTTCAAGAATTCCTGCAGCATCTTGCCTTGATCAATCTTGGCCCACTGACTAAGTTTTCTCCCACCCAAGGGTTTATATATCATTGTAGCATCAATGACGTCTGCCTTGCTTGCAAGGTAAGCAATTTAATCATTTTTTCAGGTCTGTCACGATAATTGTTTTTATTCTGACTTCTTAAAAAGAACTTAGTCTATATTCCTGACTAAAACCATCATAACTCCTAACACCACACTCGACCACATCTGGAGTTATTGATGGCACTGCTTCTTGAATTCATTCTATCAAATGTTCAACATTGCGAATCCTATTGTTGTAGATATTTTATATAACATATCTTCATAAACTAAAGTCCATTGGTATAAAGTCCGATGAGTGTGATGGCCGAGTCTTTCATCCATATTTTCCAAACAAATTTCCTCATCAAGGAAATTACGAACAACTACATAAAGATCATCCAACAGAAAAAAACAAGATTTCGATTTGGGAAAGAGCAAGGTAAACAATTCCACTTATAGTGCTTTAAGCAAAGTAAAAGGGTCTGCCAATAATTTAATCGCGAGTAAGAGTGCACCAAATATTGATAATCATTGTTTAGCCTTCGAACTACTTATATATTGAAGTACATACCTTGTGATAATCAATAGTAGTTATGTTTTGTAGATTAGGTGGCTACACAGGCAGTATCATCAGGCCAGCAATACACTTATGTATATACATCACTAACATATGTATATTATTAAAACACAAACTTCACATGAAAACCACACTTGTCAATTTATTATAAATATCTAAAACGTTTTTATGCTAGTAGGCTATTGTGGCCTGGATAAAGTATACAAGTAGACTGCTGTTTCAGATATGTCAGCCTCTACATAACTAATTATATCCTCTTAAATAACATTGATTTAATAACAAAAACAAAACATGTAGAAATATAACATAGCCACACATTGGTATCCTTTGATATTATAAACCTATTTATACCAATATATTGTTGATGAAATCATAGCATACTTGGAAAGGAACCTAAAAGATAATACCAAACTTAACAAAGAGGAAATTTCCAAATTAATTAAAGTGTTAAAAATATGCCTAGAACAAAATTACTTTTCATTTAAAAACAATGTCTACATGCAGAACATTGCTTTAGTTATGGGTTCACCCTTATCTGGGATCATACCTGACACAGGCAACCAAAATCACACAAAATGGCTGAGTATAATAGCATGGTATATCAAGCATTAACTATCCCTAAGGAACTGGATGATCTCACTGTTGAAAGATCAAACACAGCACAATGTAACCGTTATGATTCCTCAACAATCAACAAGTGTATACATAAAACTAAAAGAAAAAAAGTTGAAACAAAGTAATACTTCTTGAAAAAGTAACACTAAAATCAAGAAGAATAAATACATCACAATTGTACATCAATATTGGATCAACAAACTGGTAGCATAATTTTAAAAAAACATGGCTATATTATTTCACACAGAACAAACTATAGTCTGCAAAAATACTGAAACACAACCATGATATTTAGGTGTTGGCATATATAAACTTAATTGCAGAGATTGTGACAAATTTTATATCGGTCAAACTGGTAGTTCTTAACAAGATTTAATGAGCATTTACCAAGAAGCAAAAACATGAACACAACCAACTCCTCATATGCTGAACATTTAATAGACAATATACACAAATACAGCAAGTCTACAAGACCTCCTCATTATACATAACATGAGGAAAGGACATAAAATGAACATCATGGAAGAATTTGAGATATAAACACCATAAGAGTGAACCCAACAACACTCGTATTAAATTTCACCTCCAACTGCATTTATGATTTAATATTTGAAAAGCAGAAACAAACTGTACAACAACAATAAAGTCAAAGTACAAACCAGATAGACGTAGAATATTAATAAAGGTTAAACATAGAGTCAATATGAGGCCACAATAGTGCTATAAAATCATCATTTTATATATTTATATTAACTTGAAAAGTGTTGTTTTTGTGTGAAATTTTTGTTTTAATAATATATGTTAAGGGTCTGTATACATAAGTGTATAGCTGTCTGTGGTAGCAAAACATGTAGTCATCTCATCTAAAAGAAGAACTACTATTGACTTATAAATATAGAAAGTGGCCTCATCACTAAACATAACTCAGTTCAGAAAATTCTCATCAAATTCAATTTCATAAAAAATATCTATAGTGAAGTCATACTTTTTAAGGTTACGGCTGTGAAACATAAAATAACTAAAATTTATTAACTTTAATGTAATAGCAGATATTTCTTGTTGAAACTCCATATTCAAGGATAAAATAAAGCAAAGCTCATTTTACTATTAAATATTTGAAACTTTAAGCTTTTGCTTTATTTTATCCTTAAAATTTATTAGCTTGTAAACCTGAGCTTTTTTCAAAAGTTTGTTTTTAGAACAGCTAGTTCTTGAACACATTTTATACAGATTTTTTTGAACTTTATAAAAAGTTTTTTATTTTCAACAGTTTCATTGCTGACTTTATCTGAACATTTGTATACAAAAGATTCCAGATTGTTCAACTGTTTCTCCCATCTACACATGTTATTTTCTCGTGGAAGTTCTTCATAACACACATGCTGATACGATACATTAGAGTTACAGAATTTAATTTTGCAAGCTTCAAAACACACTGAACTTTACTTTGCACAGAGTTGTGTTTATTTTTTAGATTAAATGGCACGACAATGGTTATCCAATTATGAATAACAGCTGTTTTTTGCTCGTAAAATGTTTCCATAAAAATTTGAAACCACAGCATGGCTTTATGGACACACTGTACTTAACAGTTGCTAAATAATGAATTTGTTTAACAGGATTCTGATGAAGAGGACTGCATAGACTTTAACCTTATACCTATTAAAGATCTTCCATACAATTTTACTACACCTGAAATTATGCTTAAACCTACTGATATTGACGATAATTTACTTAAGGTATTATAACAAATTTATTTTATCAGCTTGCATGTCAGTTATTATTATTATTTATTCATTTAGTTAGATTCCTTTGCCTTGATTATTATTTTTTATGAAAAAAATCATTTTGATGCAAACTCGCAACACCTTAATCTGTGGCTTCAGTTTTGTTTCTTCTTTTTTTTTTATGGAGGAGAATTATTACTGAAGATTTATTGGACTCTAGCACATCAGCTGGAGCACCTTATTGTGCTCTCCTATGTTCACCGTAAACCGACCCCAATGCCTCTGAGAAGCTCTAGGATCTTGTGTTTGGTTGCTGAGGTTCAAAGATTCTCCTTCTGGACTCCATGGCACCACAATCCATGAGTACTTGTGATGGGGAGAAGAGAGGTAATACCCATGTTCCATCGTGAACATCCAAACTTCCTGACGTCCTTACTTCCTCAACAGACATCTTCAAAAACAGAAGTTTATTATTGGCTTTATTGTTCATTTGTTAGGGAGATGTAATCAAAGATGATATTAACCAATTTGTCACATAGCAACACAAAATTAAAAGAGATTTTTTAAAAATTTAGTTTTAGATTTGTGACAGGCAGTAAATTGGCGGGAAAAAAAACTCTAAATATAGTGAATATATGAAGAAGATGAAAATGTGATTAGGCCTAGTAGATTAATAAAATGGTCGAACATATATGGTCACAAAATAAATTCAATTGGAAATAGTCAAATACACCAGGAAAAAACTTATACAAACAAAAAATAATTAATACCTTATGTATAAAACTAACAGAGAATCCTATCAGAAGGTCATGACTTCTGATTTAACGTTGGAACATTAATAAAAATGAAATTAAAAATTTGTCCATTTTAAATATGGCTGAAATTGTTTCAGTAATACATCCACAAAGAGTGATCACTAGAACACAGACACCCTGATAAAACTATGACGTACACACATTATTGGCATAAAACCTCTTGTGTAGATTCTCAGTTTAACATGAAGTTTGTCATTCCTTTGTGTTATGCATTCCTGTGACCTATATTATTTCCTGTTTGTATATAATAATAAATGTTGACTTACCGTCTTACAATATTCTATTTTTCATTGCCGTATTTACGATGGTTGTTTCGGCCATTCAGCCATTTTCAAGCTTTGTAGCAGAATAATCTTTTGTCAATTGTTAACAAAAACACTTAATCTCAGTACATTAACGCAACCACAATAATAATTTTTTAAATATTAAAAACTGTAACAATTTTTGTTAACAATTGACAAAGGATTAACCAGCTACAAAGCTTGAAAATGACTGAATAGCCAAAATGGCCATCATAATACGGCAATGAAAATAGAATATTGTAAGACGGTAAGTCTCAACATTTATTATTATTAAATCAATATTCGGAATGGCGACAAACGTTTTGATGTATATAGATTTAGTTATATTACCACTCAGGTCTAGCTTTAATTCTTGGACTACCTACTAAACTATGTTGGCTCGTTTAATATTTCTCATGTTCTAGATTTATCACTTGATAATGCGGTTTGATTCATATTCTTGAAACATTTTAAATTAATTTTTATATGACCGCACACAAATGATTTTAAAATGTTTGAATACACTTACAGTGGTCCATTCAGTTATGATGAGGTTAAATTGATATACAGTGAACAAAACATTTGTTATAATTGTTGTGCCATTTAGTCTGAAACATAAACATAACAACAGTAGAGGTAAGTGTAGTGGGTTTTGTGATTTGAAAAATTCAATTCTGTAATTTCAATCCAACATGAAGAACCTCCTCATGAAAATAAGATTTGTAGACGGGACAAACAATTTAAAGAAACTGGTAGCATTCAGTCAGTAATAAAACTAACTATTGTAAACATACAACAAAGTATTTTCAAAATTTAAAAAAAAAATCTATTCAAGATCAAGGTGTTCCATAAAAAACAGTACTACTCAGGTTTATAGGCTATAAACTTCAGTTATTGACTGCTTCGAGGACAGGTTATAACCTTAAAAAGTATGTCTTCGTTGTAGATATTCTTTATGAAATTGAAGCTGATGAGAATTTTCTGACCTGAGTTATGTTTAGTGATGAGGCCACTTTCCATACTTCAGTACATGTAGATTGCTACAATGTTTGAATTTGGGCAAAATGAAGTCTGTTGAATACGAGTGACAGCCCAAGAGTCAGGTGTTTGGTGAACATTATTGGATGTCCCTTTTACTTTGCTGGAACTATAATCACTTTCCAAAATCAAGGACAAAATTTTGATTTTTCAGCAAGAAAGGGCACTGTTTCATTATGTCAATGTTTTTTGTTAATTCCTTGATGAGAAATTTCCTCAACATTGAATTAGAAAAGCCTTGCCAAAATGTTCATGCGACCTTACACTTTTGGACTTTTATTTATGGAGGTATATTAAACAAAATGTGAAAGGATTCAGAAAATCGTTCATTTAATATAAAGGATTCGAGAAGCAGAGGTATTAATAACTCCAGATGTTCTAGGTTAAGTGTGGGAAGAGTTGGAAAATCGGTTGGATATTTGCAGAGCTACTATGGAGTCTAAATAGAACTCAGATAAACAATAAAAAACTTGTTGATCTGTTCTCACATTATATTCATGTTTTCTAAATTAATGTATACTTTTGTAAATAGATTTATTCAAAACCCCCATCATGAATGACTTAACAAACATACAATTTTCCAAAGAAGTTAAGTTTAGATAATGTACAATTTTCGTTGATACAAATTTCATTGTATGAATATATTTTTCCAGGAAGCTGATAAAGATTATTTCAAGGGATTTGCTCTTTATCATTTCTCGTATCAAAACCACCAACCTTATAATATTTCTATTCCCGAAGCAAAAGTTCTAAAAAGAAGAAGAAACAGCTATAAATCTAAGGTAAATTTAATATTAAACTATAAAACCTCTCCATCACATTTAACAGCTTATAAAATTGTTCAATATTGTTGCTTACAAATAAACGCTAGATAGAGTTGGATAATATAAATGACTGTTGTATATTAACACAATTATGATTCCAAAGATAATTAGTTCACAGGTTTAAAATTCATATTACTGTAACACATTTAGTTTTACTTGGGTATATATATATATATATATATATATATATATATATATATATATGGCTAAAATGTTGAAGTGATAATAAGAAAATAATTAATTTCTTCAAATAAATCATTTAAAGAACAAATCTTAATAATAAAATTATTTGATAATACTTATGTCTATATGGGTGAGATAGGTTTTGGGATGATTTTACAATAATCTGAATACAGTAATAGAAGGAATTATTTATGGATTAAGAGTCAGTTGATCGGTATGCCCTTTTATTTATTTTTATGGTACATAGTTTATGCACACAAGGCGGCTTTGTTTAAAATACCATCATTTTTTAGAGATAGAAAATGTTGATTATTTTTTCAATACTATTAATTAGAAATGTTAGTATTATGTTGTATAGTAAGTAAAGTGAATGAAGTGTAATTCAGAAGAGTTAATCATTTGTTTTAGTGCTTTGTTATTTTGTTTTGTGTGTTTATTATATTATTTTTTTGGCTGGTTCGCTGCCTTCCAATACTCATTGAAACTATAGTGATCCTTAAGAATATTAAATCCACCTTCACAGGTAAATAACCTAGGTGGTTATTATTTCTATCCTATGCATATGTAAAATGTGGTATTGTATTTTGTATTTTATAATGGAAGAAATAATAAAGATTTTTCATTTAAAAAAAAAAAAAAAATAGCTATTTTTTATGAATGTTTGGCTGACACTTACCAGATTGCTTAATTTAATTTGACAGAGGCAACTCTGGTGTATCTCGTAACTATACATTTTCTTGAGTGATCAGGGTTCGAAATAGCATTTTTGACAATAATTTCACTATCAATCATCGTATAGAGGTGGTGTTGGTGCCATTACATTCAGAATTGAAATCTATAAATTTGTATCTAATTTAATATGTAATAAGTTGAATAACACGCAATATATGAACAATAAATTGTTTAAAATCACTGCTATTTTGACATTTTCAATTTGATTTTTCTGAATTTTAATAGGGCTCTATGTGAGCACACTAGATACCAGATTTCATGTTCCTATCTTAAATTGTGTGACCTCTATTGTGCTTTCATAATAGAAGAAAATAACGGATGGAGAATATATAAAAAATTACCATTTCAGTTTTGCGAGGCCATGAAACATAAAATCAGTTAAAAAACTAGAAATTTCGCATTCACCAAACTTACCCTTATACTTCGTATACCTGAATGTCACTTTATTTACTAAGTTTTGTTGTTTTAACAGAGAACATCGAAGAACACGTGTCCAGGTTTCAGTATATGCAAGTTTCAAGGGAATGGCTGCAAAGAAGTTATGCTAATAAAAGAGATTGAACATCATGAACTGAATTGTGTTTATCAGGGTCTACCATGTCAGTTCACAGTTCCCTGCAAACATATATTAAGACTCATAGATCTTTATGATCATATGATTAAGGTAATAGAAATTACTTTATTCTGGATAGAATCGCAATACATTTCACTTTTTTAGGTTAAGTGACAGGTCAAAAAACTGGTGTAAATATCCTCTTTGAAGTCATCTAGGTTGAAAAAGTGGTTTTGGAAGTGTTGTCTGTCAGTCGTATGTACAATACTCTACAGCCTAAATGACTAAAGAGATTTTGATCAAATTTGGTATGTAGGCATATTTTAATCATATCTTGGGTCTTTTGTGTTCATTTTTCAATAACTCAAAATTTGAAGTTACTTGCTATAAGAAAAAACTCAATACCCCCCCCCCCCCATATATACAGGGTCATAGAAAAATGTGTCCATGATTCCAACTCTAAATAGGACGAGTAATAATCAACCACTCACATTGATTTCAATAACATTTTTATAAACATTGGGAGTTTTGTTATTTGTCACTGCAGTGACCCTTAAATGGAACATACATCCTTCGTCCTTCATAGCCCAGCTGTAGTCATTTTAGTAATAACAACTGTGTAACAAAAAGCTCAATATATTTTATGGTTTGCTGAATTTAATACAGTGAAACATCATTTTCAGCGACTTACAGCGAAGAACATTATTTATTATTATAATTAGTTTAAAGAAACTATTAATGTTGATATCAACAAATTCTCTGGCTGACTACACATACCAGGCTATAAAGGAGTGATTGACAATCTTATTTATGTAGCCCTAAAAATTCTAATACTCAATGTATAATTGGAAACTTGGCATTCCTAAAACGGTTTAAAACCTGCTTTATAAGTGTTTCTGATTGCATGCTTACAAAATCCAGCTTAAACATGAAATTAAGCAACCAAATCACCCTAAATGAATTGAATTTGCTGTGGAAGTGTTGAAAGCAATAAGTATGATGAAAGTTACTTTAACTGAACTTAATTCAGTGATGAAACAACTTTAGAATAAATGGTTGTGTTACTTGCATAACTGTAGAATCTGGAGTTCATTAATCAAATGAAATTTTTCAGTATGTTCATGATTCTCCAAACATAAACACGTGATCAAGTTATAGGTGCATTTATGTTTGTTGAGAGACCGTTTTAACTGTGTCACTTACTGAAGGACAAGGTCGAACTTTGTTTTCCCTCAAAGAGAGAAAAGGAAAAAGTGCAATTTTACAGAAAGATGGAGAGTACAGTCTCACTCTACAAGAAGCTCTCAATAACAAGTTTCCTGTCTGGTGGATTGGAAGGAATGGTCCAGTATTGTGGCCATCAAGAAGCCCTATTAACCTGTCTTCTGGGGTTACATTAAGAACATTCTCTATGCGAGAAAATCAGAAATCTACAACATTTAAGAGAGATAATCACTGCTGCTATAGTGGCTGTTACTCCTGGTAAGATCAAGTGTATCTAAACAGAGATTGACAATTGCCTAGATCTTCACTGAGCAATGAAAGGTGATCATACTGAATCTTTACTAATAAAAACTTGATTATTTCTGTTAGTGATGTGTGAGTTCGAATTAAAATACTAGGTGATTCCGAGTATCAAAATCCTCGGAAGAGTCTGAATATTAAAATCCTCGGTTTCGTATTAAAATACTCGGACAAAATCCTCGTAACTAGGAACAAGGAGGAGGTAATGTGTGAGTACTGCGAGTATCCTCGGACAACGATATTCGTTAGTGTTGTGTCAATTCCAAACAAAATACTCGGTGTTTCTACTTTGGTTACATTAGTTTTCTAAGCTGATTTTTCATTACACATTAATTAAACATTATGATTTTGAGTTATAATGATTTAGATTCGATAACAAGTTCAATTTAAAATAACAATAGTATTCATTTATTTCCACATTAACAAAAAGTAAATTAAATTATTATTTATATTGTTAAATTGTTATTACTTATATTTAAATAAATATTTATAGGTTACCATCTTTATAAAAAATATACTAAATTAACTTATTTTAAATAACAACTAAATTATTAATGTTGGTAATAATTGTACTTACGTTTAATTGCTGAATTTGTGTCGAGGCAGGATAACATTTAATTACGTATTACAAGTGTCAATCACATATTGTTTAAAAAAATAAATACTTGGTGGATCAGTCTAACAGATAGAAATATAACACACACACACATAATGCGCATAATCATTCTGCGCAGATACTCGATGTCGAACTAATAATACGAGTATTGAAATCATTCGAAGCCAAGTATTGCGAGTATCTATTTCACCCGAGTATCAACATCGCCAATTTCTGTATCTTTTCATATCTGTAAAAATAAATAATTTACTTGAACTTAGTTATTTTACTTGAGATCACTTTCTTAGATGTTTTGCTACATTTTGTCAACAGGATCACTCGTGTGAAATGCTGCCCGTATTGCCTGGCAATGATTTGAAAGTGTTAGTGACCATACCGTATCAGGAAATGTCTAACAACACGTTTAAAAAACAATTTTTTTTCATTTCAAACGATATCATCTATGTATTGAAAGCATTTCAGTGCTATGGACTTTGGCTACATGTTGAGGTAGGCTTTACAAATAATATCTATTTATATTTACAAATATATGTGTATAATAAATTCATGTTTTAAAATTTTTGAAAGCTAGAATACTATAATCAATTTAGCTTGGTACAACTTAAATAGTATACATTAGTACTATACAAGTAAAGGGTGTGGCTATAATAACCAGAGTGATATAATAACAGCAATCAGAGGGATGGGACATTGACCTGTGCTCTTCTCTTAGACTTGCTACTAACAGTTCAGCAGTAGTCTTTGTTCAAAGTGACCATATGATTTTAGCTCTGTCAGAATATTGTTTAGTGTTAACATGGAGCATTGTGTCAATGTGAAATTCTTCATTAAACTTAGAAAATCCGCTAAATTTAAAGGAATTTATGGTGATAAGTAATAAGTGATCACTTATTCAGGTTTTTTCAAATTTAAAGGAGCTAAAAAAGTTATTGGACACCCTGGGATCAGCACCTTAATCATTATTACATATCAAAAATATACTCTCAACATTTAAAAAGTTGGTAAAATTGTTTGAAAATATCTTTGCCTGAGCATTCGAGCAGTTGCTGAATTGGTTAACATTGATACAAAAATTGTTCGACAGATTTCATAAAAAAATTTTGAACATGAAAAGGTGTACTCCATAAAGGAGATGCTGAGACTCCTTTCTCCTGAACAAAATAAAATGCTAGGGTTGCTGATTTAAAAAAAGATAAAATCAAATATATGAAATGTAGTAGAAAAATAAAAACTTTAAAACGTCACATAGGCCGTTTGGACTACCGTGGGTTCAAATTTATGAGACCTCACTGTACCTATATTTTTCAGAACCGCCTTAGAGGAATGTAGAAGTCCAGACCGTACTGTATTTACTGACCAAGAGATCAAAAGGCGATCTCACCAAAGTTGTCAAACCATGGTGAATCAGAATACGAATTACCAAGACTAATTAAAATCGGTTGATCTTAATGGACAAAACTCAAGAGCAGGTTATTTCATCCTTCTGAAGACGGAGGAGAGTGTCTATGTTTCAGCATTCATCATCAAGGCGAACCTAATTTGATGTCTTTTTTTTTTAAGAGCATCAATGAAAACACTTATGAGGTTTGATTCTGGCGACTTTTCCTTGAGCTAAGGTCCCTGCTGTCTCATTTCGGAGAAAAGGGAAAGTGAATCGTGTTCCAGTGAACACCAGCATACTCCAGGGTGGTTTTTGCTAATCAAATGAAAATTTACTGTCAATATGGTTCCAGTACAAACAGCTCAATTCTCACTTGCGTGTTGACTGCACAAAACTAGTTTTAGGCTTGAGTTTTTTTTTCTTAGGTAATATATTTGGTTTTAATTTCCGACAGTCTTTACGTTGGTGTTTTTTACTTTTAAACTTTAGTTTTTAACACAATAGTTGATATATATACATATACTCTTTTAATGTATACAAATATGACGGCAAATGTCCACTTAAACAATATTAATAATTGTACGTTTTAATTACTCCACAAATTTAATCCCCAATTGTATGTTTCAGTACATGGCCCCACCAAACACAGTACTCGCAGCGTCATGTTTTACTGACGTAGAGTTCAATGGAGAAGCTCCAGTGGGTAAGATGATAAACATAATAAAATATCACAGCAGATATCCTGACGAGGATAACTGTTTGATGTTATCAGTTCCCAAGATGGAAGAAGGACTATCTAGGAATTTTACAGTTAACATTTATATACATAATCCCACTAAATTTATTCACATTCCAAAAGCTGAAAAATTACCTTAAATATTTTTTTAATTTGTTTACCATTTACTATTTTTATTGTCTCGACTTGCTAATAAGCAAGAAACTTGTCTGCTATAATTGTTTTATAATAATAAGTAACCAACTAACTTCTTACGACTGAAAAAGTTTTGTATAGAAATTCATATTTAAGTTAAATATGTGAAGTTAGTGTCATATTTCTGTAGATTGCAATATTATTGGTTTCAGTAGTTTAATCTATATATAGGGGTTGTTTTATTTAAATACTGAACTTGTTAAAAAGTGAATTTAAACATTCCAGATAGAACAGTTTTGTAATTAAACAGAAATTTACATGCATTTTCATTTATAGAACAAATTAATTTAGTTTAAATTTAATTTGTGGAAGTTTATCTTTCAATGTGTATAAATATATATATATTTTTTAAATTGATTTTTTATGGTTGTTCTTAATTAATTCACATTTTAAACACTTTCTTTTATTTTGTACTTTGAACAATAAAAATGACAAGAGAAATTTGAAATAATATTGAAACAGTACAATAGTGTTTAAATACTAATTTAGAAATCACAATTAGTATTTGTGTTTTTATTCAATGAAATTTAGCAACACTGTTAAATTTGAGTAATATTTACTTTTCCATTAAAAAAAATTCCAGAGAAAGATTTTGAATTTTGTTTCTGTCTACCATTGAAAATGTACCACAGTTACTATCTAGTCATGGTATTAAACTACATTTAGTTTGTTGTTAAAGTTACCTCAATAGTTCCTCACATACTAGAAATCTATCTCTCAATTTATTATTATGGTGGTACTCTAGGTTTATAAATGTTTAATTTTTAATTTTAAATAATGTTTGTATTTTGAAATAGGTATACCTTTTTTTTTATATATACAACCCAAAAAGGGTACAAATGTAAACCTATAAATTTTATTGTATTATTTAAAAAATACATTTTAATCATTTTACTCCTGGTACTTTTTCAATATACAGGATGTTTCCAAACTATGTAAAACAGTTCCTATGAACATGAGTCTCGCTTAGTTTTCCACCTGTAGTCTACACTACTTTCTGTTTTTAACAAAAAATATTATATTTTTGTAAATAAATTACAAATTTTTAATGTGGAATATATAAAAAACCATTAACTTTACAAAAAATTTACAACGGAAAAAAAAAAGTTTTATGAATTTTGTAATTATTCAGTAGCTTAAATGATAACAGAGTTAGTGTCGAAAACATATTGTCGTTTAATTTCGTCCTCATACAAACTCCCTCACCTCTCTAAAAAAAAAAATTAAAAAAATTGTCTGACGCAACAGCGTGTAAAAAGCACAGGCCTTCTAGATGACTTTCCAGTTAGGTAATGTGTAGTTACAACACATTGAATTTCACGCCACTGTTGATCCAGTCTTCTCAACCAGAGTTCCACTACTGATTGTAGCTTCCCAATTTTTCTCATGAAGCTGTTTCTCAACTTTATACAGTTTGAGTCTCTACGAAAATTGAAACGGTAACCTATAACTCATGAAGTTTATTCTACATTGGACAAACAGGAAGAGGGTTCCATCAAAGATTTAAAGAACATTTACCAAGGAATAACATTGATGGAAATAAGTCAAATTATACACCTCACCTGATAGATAAAAATCATAGCTATACAGATTTTGAAACCATTGCATATACGCAAAATTATGAATGCTATCGAGGAGAATGAAATATCCTAATTTTTTAAAAACAATAAAAAGCAACTTTTGAATGTACAGCTTCTTTTCTCCTTGAACATGCTCTATCAATATGCAAGACAATACGATTTCACATAAGCATCGTCATAGGTTTACACAACCATGAGACGGTATGGGGCACTACCAACGTTAAATATTTCATGTTATAAATATCTGTGTTTATGTGTGTCTTAAATTTTTTAATGATCTCAGAAGAATGATAATTATCTGAAGATGAAGTAAACCTCCGAAACATGTCAAATAAATAAAAAGAAAGAAAGTCACGTGATGGACAAAATAAAAGTAAGTAAAATTCTATCCTGTGACTTGGATACTAAAGTAAATTAAATATGAATCAAAAATAACTATTAGAAGCATTCTAACTTGTTGCAGTTATGTACGCCTACAAAATCAGTCTAAACAACATTTAGAAACTTTCTAACTTGTTGCAGTTATGTACGCCTACAAAATCAGTCTAAACAACATTTAGAAACTTTCTAACTTGTTCCAGTTATGTACGCCTACAAAATCAGTCTAAATAGAAGGTAAAAAGTGTTTTAGGTATATGAAAATACATTATTTATTTATTTATTATATTGTAAAACACTACAGTATAAATACATAAATACAACTTATTTCTCTATTTATACACAAAATATTAATATGTATATAGTATATTATATATAAATCTCACACCTTTGGAGTAATAATTTGATCGTAGATTAATTTATAAATGCATATCTTAATCTAATAATAAAATATTGCTTGAGGAACATTTCAGATGTCATGACAAGAAACAAGCATTTGTTCACAATTACTGATAAATGTAAATATCTCCAAATAGTTATTTTTAAATTTATGTTTAGTGCCGCTTACAATACCCCAAATATTCTTTGTTTGTCGTGATGATTTAGTAATGTTATCTCTGGAATTCATGTATGAATGTGCTTCGTATATTATTACAAAACATATTCTAATGCGAACCTTGTCTTATAATAATTTAAATATCCAGTCAGATTGAACAGAATTGTATTTTTTTAAATTAAAAAGTGTGAAAACAACCCCTGGTCCAATGATGACACAAGACTACCAAATAAATGCTTGAACACCTCTAAGAAAGAAACCCAGACCTCAGCAGTGAAAAAAACAGACTAAATGTGATCAGAAATAACCACAATACACAAGGAATGGCGACAACTGACCGACCACGGATACTTAAAATAAGGGTGAAATAAAATCACCAGTAAGAGTGATGGCCAGATCACATACAAAACTTTAGAAAGAGGGGACGAACGTTGTTCACTTGATAAATTGTTACAGTTATTTGCTCACAGAGTTGTAACAGCAATCTTTACCTGCTGGCATCTAATGGGAAAACTAAAAACATTATTTACCAAGATGTCTTAGGATAAAAGGATTATTCTGTTATGTCTTTCCATCTTCTCTCCTTTGCTGTACCTATTATAATATGTGATGTATATACAACAAAACAAATACTGAATCATGTAGTCCTGGCAAGTGGAGTCGGTGGATGTGTGCAATAAACCAGACTTCCATCCGGGTGATGCCGTGGGCAAAATTAGTTAATAAATAAAAACTATTTGTATTTTCAAACTATCAATAGATATGGACAACTTGTTCCTTCAGATGTAGTTAAACATATTGTAAGGATAATCCAAACCACAATTTCAAAGTCATTTGAACAAATTTTTATTAGATGAATTTTAATAAGATATTATTTGTAATTTAGCAAAGGAAGCAATTCAAGCAAACGGTAGTTTGCATATAGATTTGCAGTAAACTTATTATTGTGGACAGGAATATGAAATATATCAACAAATAATGTACTTAACAATTAAATACTTTGGGGGACAAAGTTGATCGCGTCCGCAGCAAACCTTAAGCTGTACGTGTCCCCTGGGTGGTGTTAAATGATCAACAGCGATGGCTAGAGCTTCTCAGAATAAGCCAAGAAAGAAGGAGATGAAACAGAAAGGGAGAACTGTCTTTCTTAAGACAAAATTAGACAAGGTCCAAAAACAGACCACAAATATTTTAAAGAAGGAAAATAACTATAAAATATTAGATTTTAGTACTCTTCAGTGGAATGCCGGAAGCCTGAAACAGGCGAAGAAGAGCAATATACAGCTGCAGCTAAGAAAATACAATATAGATGTGTTTTTTATCACTGAATCTTGGACAGCAGCCAAGAATAAAAACAAAAGAGTTTTTGATGTACTACAGAGAGATATGAACACAGCCATGACTGATCTTACAGAATGGAGCAATGATAATAACATGAAGATAAATACACAAAAAACGAACTACCAACTTTTCACATTAAAAATAAAAACCCAAGATATACATCTCCAAATAGAAAACTCAGAAATGCGTAGGAACCGCAGCACAAAATATCTAGGTGTCGCACTCGATGATAAAGTTAACATGAAGGAGCATTCATAATGCATAACCACAAGAATCTCCTCTAAAAATAACATTCTAAAAAAGATTTTGGCTGGCGTGAAGTGGGGAGGAACCCTAGATGTACTGAACAAAACATACAAAAAATACATCAAACCAAATCTCCTGTATGGGGGAGAAATACTTGCATCAGCTTGCGGTGACGCGTTAAGGAAGTTTGAAATATGCCAAAATAACTGTCTAAGAATTGTGACGGGTGCAGTGAAGTCAACTCCAACATCAGCATTGCATGCATTCACGGATAACAAATACCTAAGCAATGAATATAAATATCAGGCTCTGGCAATATATGAAAAGATATTGCAGAGAGTGTACAACAACCCATGGATTATGAAACCATTGGTAGAACAAACATTGAAGACACAAACTAGTTTTAAACATCTGATATCAAGGTGGAGAAGTGAGGATGTTGAGATTGAACAACCTACACAACTGACAAGTCCCCTGGACTTTACCGAATTCAGAGTGAACACTCAACTCACGCAAGCCTTTAATAAGAAGAATGATCTGCCAACCAGGGTTACACAAATATCATTGGAAACTATTAACAGCTTGTACCCATCGAATTGCTGGTTGAGGGTGTATACAGACAGATCCCGAGTGGATGTAGCGACTGGAGCGGGCATCTTTTCGGAGCACTTCTCTCAGATCTGTTTTGCACTGAACTCAGATGCTACTGTGTTTAAGGCGGAACTTTTTGGGATTGATGAAGCACTTAAGCAAGTAATTATGAGACCTAGGTTAAATACTAATGTGGTGATACTAGTCGACTCAAAATCAGCATTCCAAGCAATTAGCTTATAATAACACACAAAAATGCTTAGTTTAGTCTATCCAAAGCAAATATAGTTTGGAAAAAAACATCATGAACTCAGTGGTGATGCAGTGGATACCATCGCACAGGGGTTTGGGGGGGTGGGCAATGAGACAGCTGATGAGTTTTCTAAGAAGGTCACACACTTGTTGCAGAAACCGAGAAGACTATTAACACTGTATGGTAAAATCAGTAAGCTGAGGAAACCATCACATCTGGAATTCACCAACAGAATACAAGAAGAAATAAAGGACAAACCATATAACAACATTCATGACCTGTTCAGCGAAATTAAAGATTCGCAAAGAAAAACATCTGTTGCAATTTTTCGCTTGTCAGTGGGACATGACTGTCTGGCTGAACACTTGAAGAGGATTAACATTATCAATTCTGACAAATGCACTCTGTGCGGAAGTGTTGAAATTATGACCAAGGACCACCTTCTGTTCTGCAGTGGGCTGGATGTGCAAAGACAGAAAAGGATGGACCTGCCTGGGCTATACTGGGAAGCAAGACTGAAGATGGCGTGAGCCAAATCAGGCCATTAGAAAACAACAACAACAACATTTAAATTACACTAGAAGAGATATTATTTAGTGATATGTAAATCAAACAAAAGAAAAATCGTTCTTTAATATATTTTTTTTCAATTAAAAAAAAAAAAATATATATATATAGAATTGTCACGTTTTATTATTGTGCTAATGGTAGAAAATATAATGAATTATAATATTTTATATTTTTTGTGTACATATAAAATAAAAGTTTTAATCAAACACTTACTTTAATATAAGCGCCATGTATAGTATAAAAACAATTTGTTTTAATAGAAACATAATGAAAGAACTGAAATTGTTACTTAGTGCTGAATTTTTAGAAGGAGGGATTGTGATTTTTCCAAGTCGTTGCTTCTATTAGAGACAACTAATTGTTGTGTTCTTTCTACAATTACCACAGCACTTTGGTAATTCATTGAAAAATTAGATCATTTTAATATGATTTATTATCTAGGATACAATTACAAAACAACAAGGTGAATTTTTACAATGACCAGTAATTTTGAACATTTACCATATTTTCCACTCTTGCCGTAACATTTCCGTTATTTAGATCTGTAATATTATACACTACACAGGTGGCTTTGACAATTTTAAACTACAAATGTTTTATTTATTTTATCATATTGAGAAAAAGGAAATAATTAACTTATTTTTTTTTAATTGTTAGGAAACTGCTTTGCATGGTTTTAAGAGGAAATAATGTTTAATTAAACCTAACTTTTAAGAAAAACTACGATTCCCTGAAACCACAAAAAAAGGAATTCTCTGTTTTCCTTATTGTGAATATCGCTACAGAGCTCTTTAGACATTTGAAACCTAACTTTGCTCAAGGCCTTTGTCACTCAAGGTTAATTGTGTCATGCAACTTGAGTTGCACTACACGGTAGTTTCAAAATATAAATAGTTCTGATCACATGGATTGAGGCACCATTCTTCAAGTATAGTGACTTCATAATGGAGTGTGCAGAATAGATAGAACTAGATGTAGAAAAATTGATTTATGAAATAGAAAAGCAACCAGCATTATGGGACGTGAGTAGAGATATGGAAATCAGGAAATGAGTTAGGGTTTCTTGTAATGTGAACAATAGTTCATTAAATGATGTAAGAGACATTCGGCAACAATTAAAATATTTGATTCCATTTCATTTTCCCTCATGTGTGGGTACATGGTGTAAAAGAGATTAATTAAAGTTTTCTCTTACAGATTAGGATATACCAAAAATTTCCTTATTCTTTTAAACGAGATAAATATGAAACTGCTGCCATTTTTCCGACATCTATTTTTTAAATGGAATAATCTCCATCAGAACTTGTTTGTGGTTACTAGAAGTCACTACGAAATGGAGCAGTGTGACTCAAGAGTCCATGTGTCACACTGACAAAGACCTCACTTAGGATTGCCAACTATTTAGCATCATTAACACGTTCGCTACCACAATGTTTAAAAAAAAATCGTAACCACAGACTGCCGCCGCAATTTTGCGGCGGGCGTGTCCTACTCCTAGCCCAACGCCGCAGATCTGCGGCAGCTGGGCTCATTAAAATAGACTGCCGCCGCAGATCTGCGGCATTGGTTTCTTCATAGTAAATAAGAAATTTCTTCGCAACAGTCTATTTTAAAGGTTAGATCGCTTAGGCACGGTCTACAGGATAGTCCGCCACATATATGCTGCGCTTGGTCTGTAGCTAGGACTATCGCTGACGTCACTGGACAGTTGGCAACACTGACATACAGCATTACCTCAGTCTGTGGCGAAGGTCACAACCATTAGGACCAGTCTACAGGGAAGTTCATGAATTTTTTCGTGGGCTGTGGGAGTGGTGACCCGGCCGCCGCATATATGCGTCAGCTGGTAGCGAACGTGTTAACGGTATATATTACTGTTAATCTCCCACATTACTGCTTTTAAATCAGATAATTTGACATAAATTGACACAGAAAATACATAGAATATTTGAGTACAATTATTAAAATTGGAGTATTATGAATAAAACAATTGCATTTTGAATTCAACATTGTATGTCCAATGTAAAACCTAAAAAGAACCCTTTATAGAAAAAAAATCTGTAAAAATGAATTAAAATTACGCATTCAATTTTGTTAAAAAAATACAAGATATATGTATTAAATAACAAGACTGGGTTTCTACTTCTTAGATAAAGCCGTGGTAACTAATTGTGAGTTCTTTGGTAGAGACTTTGGAAGTGTTTGAACCTGCATGACAAACATAAACACTCTTCACTGTTTAGTACAATTGTGTAGCAGAACAATGATAGGTTTAAAAGTTAAGTATAAACTTGAACAAACCACCAATGGAATGTTTTCGAATGCTAACAAGGCTCACAGGAAAGACTGCATATCTCGTACATAAGCGGCGCAAAGATTCAGTGAAGGATGTCATAATGTGGAAAATGATGGACATCTAGTATGATCTTAGATTTTTAAAACCGAAAAAAAATGTAGAAAATTGTCGAAGAAGACTCAGCATCCAAATGATAAAGCCATGAACAATGACAAAGATACTGCGTTGAAAAACGTGCGTGTGGAAAATTGGTGCTAAGTTGTATTAGGACCCTCACACCAGAGTAAAAAGACTCCACGCTGACATACTCCAAGAACTTGATGCAACCACAACCTTTAAAAAATAAAAATGACTTGATGAAATCTGGATATTCCAGCATGATTTTGAGACGAAAAGCTCGTCTTAGTAAGTCGAAATTCATCGTGTGATTTTTATGTCAAGGACGTAATTTTATAACAATTACGTGCCAGAAGGTACAACAGTATGCCAGCATTATTGTAAGGATGTTTAGACAAATCTGAGAGAAAGACAAAAAAACTACCACAACTGTGGAGAAATGGTTTCACTCTTCATCAGAACAATGGACTTGCTCACATAGTATCTCATAAGATAGCTGATCTGGGGGAGTGGGGGATTACTTCATTTTAATCTTAGTTACTCAGGATTTATTTAGTTTAAGTTTAGGAGTATCTATCATCTGATGATGATAACTTTGTGATTGAAATGTACATCAGGAAATTAAAGGAATAAACAAATAATTATCCATTTGTGTTTGGTGTTTAGTTATTTGCGTTTTTTCCCCCTAAGTTTGTGGTTAAGGGAATTTTCAACTAAATTATTGTGAAATTCACCACAGTGCTTACAGAAGATTTATCTTAAATCTGTATTTAAAATATGTTTTGAGGTCAGTTTATGCAGTAAAGAAGATAACGGTGGGTGATGTGTTTTGAAACTGATCTGCTCTATGCGTTCGACCAGAAGTAAACAAGACTGCAAGTGTATGAATGGAGACAATATTGAAAGAGACAAGCATTAGAATTATGATACATATAAAGTGAGTTGTTTTATCGGTCTTGTTATTTAATAAAAACATCTTGTATATTATACCAGACATGTTGACACAAATTTTCATGTAAATTAGCGATGTGACGTATAAAGAAATATATCAGTTAAACGACACATTATCTTGTCAGACACTGGTTAACACGATTCTCTCTATTAAATCTTACATTCTAAATATATATGATTTACTATTTATTATGATTAATGGAATAGGCCATCAGTTTATAGCTAATAATTTAATACTATTGCACAGGATACGACGTACCAAATTAAGGCAATGTCACATTAAATCAGCATCTTGAAATTTGTACTTCGATGGTCCAATAAAGTGTTTGTACTCTTAAAATTTCAGTGACACATTTTGTAGTTTGATTTTTCCACTCTATACAGAGTGTTCATTTTAACTTGGCCACTATCTCTGAAGTTATAAGAGTTATATATAAGTTATATGAAGAAAAACTATAAATTGGGAAGCATTTGATAATAAAATTATAACACTGATCCTTCGGTTTCAATTTTCCAATATGAAGGACCATTTTACTTCTTCCCTATTTTGGGTAGAACAAATAAATATTAAATATTTTTATCTTATCTATTTCCCCCTAAACCCAACCATTTAGGAGCTACAAAGTTGATCAAAATCATTATTTAAGGAAGATATCTTCATTTGTTTGTTACTTTAAATCAGGATGAAATTACAATTCACCACAGATTTTAAGTACTGGGAAAAAACATATGTTTTACAACCATATGTGTATAAGTGCTATACACATGAAACGGTTGGACTGATTTTGATGAAATTTTGCTCAAATGCAATCAATAAAAACTCAAACAAAATGTATTGGTTGTTCTCCTGAATGGAGAATGTATTGGTGAGTGAAAATGGACCATAAAAGTTCGAATATCTTCAAATTTTCACCATTCTGTAATACAGTCAAAAATGGTGAACCGTATGTGTAAAAGACAATTTCAATTTGTGAGTAAATTGGAACGTGCCTAATGAACCGTCAGGTTTAGTACATTATTCATATTTCACCAAAATTTAATTTAAATAGTTAGTACCAAAAACACTTGACCAATCAATACAATGTTTAGGCAACCAATACTATTTGGTTTTGTACATTGGTAAGTGAATAAATTTGCGTCCCCAGAGTTAGATTCTTCTCCACACCATTACTAACATGTATTATCCTCCTTTGAATATAAAACTATGTCACATGGTAAAATTCTTGTCTGGTAGGGATTTCAGTACTGTAGGATGAATCAGTTTCCAGATATCTGCCAACTGTAATCAAATCAGAACATCAGGTAACAATTCAAAATGTATTGATAACGTCATAAATATTATAACAATAAATTACTTTAAACAAATTATCGATACATTAATATAAAAAATACATATAAAAATAGTAGAATTATAAAAAAAGTATGTTATCATTAGTATAGTGAGAATATCATTATAGCACAAGTTGCTTAGATATATATAAGTCCATTAATTATGCAATACTACACGTCTGTCATACAATATTTTACCTAACCCCATTCTAAAAACACAATTTATAAGTTTAAATATAAAATTAAAAGCCTATGATCCATACCCTAACCCTAATAGGTTAAGTTTGACAGAAAACAAACATGTTGCTAAGATACCAATAAATAAAATCATTATCTATAAAAAATAGCTGATATTAATCATTGGGTGGGGTGGTAAATTTTACGGTTTTAATAGGCCGGTTTAACATGTGGGGTTAGGTAAAATAAATGAAATTCCGATCTTCCAATACGCCATTCTATTAGTCAAACTACCTGATCAGCAGCAAACTCCTCCAAGGAATAATATGCGACAGACACTAAATAGTGTTTCCAAGCTTTTTTTTTTATAAAAGTTAATGTCATTTATATTTTACATGTTACTAGAAAGCTGATTTAGAAGTCTAAAGGCAGACTGAGTAGAGACAATCAAATGGTGTAAATTTAAATTTTAATAAGTGTTATACGAATGAATATTCCCTTTATTATAAATTTATAGCAAAATAAATAGTTTCTTGAACGTAAATTTAAGAGAGTGTAAGAACACCTAACCTTCTGAAAGGACAACTTTCATTCCTTCGCAATCTACATATAAGCCTAACTGCTTCTTTTTTTTTTAGAATGAAAAGTCTCCTGAAGTGAACATTGGTACAACTTCCTGTAACGATTCCAAAGTTATAAGATCATACATGCATAACAAAAAATCACCCGATTAAACATATTCATTATCACCAACCAAACATATTTCATCAAAACTCATACCACATTACATATAAATATCATTCAATATAATTTATACAACATGAACAGTAATAGAATTCACATGTCAACTTTTTTAAAAAAAGGAAAAAAATATAAATAAAGAACTAACACGTGGGAGAAAAAGGAGTCTCTATATTGAAGAAAAGTGGGTTTTAGGACATTTAAATTTAAAACATCCAAAGAGGCAGCGTCATTGTTATAGATCCAGGAAGATTAAGTGTTTTAAATAATAATTTCTGTGATAAAAAAACTAAGTAGCTAAAATATAATAGAGTAGAACCTCTGTTAACCGGCCTCGGATCAACCGGTCCTCGGATTAACCGGCCTATTTCGTAGTGTACTGGTTCGATGAGAGTTTCTGAAAATAAATTGTAATTGAAACACCAAAGCGGCGGCGAGTCAAACGACTTTGTCGATAACGGTATCCCATTGTCGGCGGCGTAAAAACACCGCGGCATTGGACCCGTCGTCAGTATAGCAGATATACACTGTGGGCCGATTTTTTTCCACGAAACAGTTTAGTATACATTATGGAAAATATAACATTTCTTTTCAGTTTTCTTCTTGTCTTTGACTGGTTATGATCTACGTACAGTATATACAGTAAATAAAAATGAGCGAGTTACGAAAACGGAAGCGTGTGTTGGTTTCGTTTGAGACGCGGTTAAATGTGTTTTAAAAGACTTGACAGAGGGGAATCTGTAAAAAAAAGCTTTGTGGTGAGTTTAACGGGAACCTCGGATTAACCGGCCAAATGGGCAACCGGCCCGGGTGTCAGTCCCGACTAGACCGGTTAAGAGAGGTTCTACTGTATTCAAGCTTAAAAACATTAGTGGGTGGAATACATAACTTTGGTTATCCCTCCATGAAATTGATTAAATTAAAGGAACACAACTTTAAAAGACTACAAGACCTGCAGTAAACTTCTTGTATATCTTGACCACATGATCCTTCCAAGTCAAAGCACTGTTAATGACTACACTGAAAAACAGTAAAATCCACAACTTTCAGTCTTTCTTCTCCACGGAATACCTTTGGCTCAACTCTGCTGGCCACAGGACATAACGAGAAATTAATACAACTGGATTTATTTGTAATAAGAAAAACAAGAAAAAAATTAAGACTGTAATAAATCCAATTATGTTTATTACAATACCATTATGTATACTTTGATGACATAGTCATCATCCTTAGAAGTTTACAGACTAAACATAACCTAAAGCTAACTGCTCCCCTCCCACTCTTAACCGACCAATTACAAAGAGCCACATCTTGCCTCAGTTAACTGACTTGGATGTGGAAGGGACAATGTTCTCGGTAACCTTATGAATTACAGTATCCTCAAGGTAGGAACGTGTCTGGGGTGGAGAGGAAAAGAGGGGCCCCCATACTTTGTTTGTTGCGTTTACTTTTAACGGTACAACCCCAATAAAAAATTATAGACCTCAAATGCTTCAGTGTAAATGTGTAACCTACTTTGGTTTCTTTTATCGGTGTAATAAGAATAAAACGTTTACAAAAGTCTGTCACGAAGTTGTAACTTTAGGAATTAAATGTAGCTAAGCAGTAATTTTTGTAGCTAGTTTTCTTGGTATGGGTTGTACCGTCAAGTCAGGCTAGGGAAACAAGCAGAAGAGAGGACACGCCCCTTACACCTGACACAATCCTAGTCTGAGGCTACTGTACCTGTACAATCATTACAAATATATACTAATAATTTTATGGACTTAAATTATGGAACAAACAAATAAATATTCCCACATAATATCAGACTAATTCCCTAAACTGATACGAAAGTTTTGTACAGATAGTCCTTAAGGTTGGGAAGAGCATTGACTCTTTCACATCCAGGTTAGTTACCTGAAGCAAGACATGCCTCTTTGTGATTGGCCGGTTGAGAGTGGGAGAATGCTCCATGCGCTAATTGATACTTAGCTTTATGTTCCTGTTTAGTCTCTATTAGTTTAGCTGTAAACCTTTAAGGATGATGACTCTGTCATTGTGAATATCGCCACAGTGGTCCTTGCATATGTATATTTATTATTGTGTTAATTTCTGATAAATACTGGGCAATCTACTGAGATATTTGGATCTTAAATTGTTTGACAGTCTTTCTTTTAAAACCGAAAGTGGTATAATCACTATACAAGACGTATAAAACTGACAAATGGATCCAAGTCATTTATATATAAAATAAACACTAGAGGCTCCAGAACACATCCCATATTTTAACAGAATTTTATTCTTTCTTATTGCAGAGAGTTTGTCTGCAACTTGTACACACTAAGATCTGTCGGATCGAAATGAATGGATCCATCTAAAAAGCACACCATGTATACCATACCTTTCCAAAAATCATTCTAATAATAATGTATCCATTTCCATAAAAAAACATTGTTACTCCGAGAGAGAGAGAGAGAGAGAGAGAGAGAGAGAGAGAGAGAGAGAGAGAGAGAGAGAGAGAGAGAGTGTGTGTGAGTTATAAAACCATTATAAAACTTAAAAGATTAAGGCTCAAGGCTAGCTTTAGAGCTGGGTTCCTTTCTTACACTACTGATTTTAGTTTTCGGTTGGCATCTCTTCGAAGCTGCTGGTAGGTTAGTTTTCGGTGATAAACCATACAATTTAGCAAAATGTGACCTATTTAACAAATCGTGAATTTAAAAAATATTGCAGTTCAACAATAGTTTACAAAACAAAACAAAAATGAACTTTGACGGCTGTCATTAAAAAAGCTCATCTCAATCAAACATGATGTACACTGAGGACTCATTTATGGTACAAGCAAAACAAGTTTAGTAATGTAAGACACCATCCATGGTTAATTTATCGCTGTTTAACCAACAATTACTAATAATAATTCGAATTTGCCCCTAACCACAATCACTAGAAACTTAATAAAACACAATTATCTGGTTAATTGTTATTTATTAATTATTTCCACTTAATGGCCTGATGTACATTTCAATAACATGGTTATCATCATCGGAGGGTCTTGCTTATAAACTAAATCTAACCTTACATACCTACTTATGAAATAAAATTGTTTATAAGCAAGACCCTCCGATGATGATAACCATGTTATCGAAATGTACATCAGGGCATTAAGTGGAAATAATTAATAAAGAACAATTAACCAGATAATTGTGTTTTATTAAGTTTCTAGTGATTGTGGTTAGGGGCAAATTCGAATTATTATTGTGAATTTCACCACAGTGCTCAACAAGATTGTATAACAATTACTAAGTTTACATTTTTGGCGATTAATAGTTTTGGAATGGGTGGGGACAATGCAACTTACAGAACTTACCTCTGAATGCCCTCTCATCTGTACAGCAACTAACGTGTGTAAGACTGAAGCCAATACTTCCAGGTATGTGTGAACCAATTGTGTCTCAAGATGAATACAGTGAAGTGAGAAGGCCGCTCTGAGTTCCACAGATGCTATCACTGACTCCTGTGTCAGCATCCTTTGTTCCAATGTTTCTACAGACTCTGCCTGCACAAAATATATTACTTTAATTAAAATAGAAACACTGGCATCCAAAACTGAAATATGTTCATCAATAGAAGTAATAAAAATTGTGTACTCAATAAAGTCAAAGTGGGATTTTTAATAAAATATTAGCAAAAGTATACATGTAAAAAAAAATATGAAACAGGAATCAAAACGAAAGAACAGATAAAAAAAGTGTTTTCTCGTTTATCCGACTTTTATGTGCAAACGTTCAAAAGATAGTCCAGCTCTCTCCACACATGACCATCAGGAGTTATTGATGCCGTTGTTTCATCAATTCATTCTTTCAAATGTTCGATGTTCCTTTCATTGTAGACATTTTGTTCAACATATCCTCATAAATAAAACTCCATAAGTTATAAGGTCAAGTGAGCTTGGTGGCCAAGCCTTCCATCTACCTCTTCTATTCTATTATTACATTGGGATTATTTATTATCAAAGGAATCACAAACATGGGATAGTGGAGGAGTGCTCCATCGTGTTGAAAAATTAATTTTTAGATTTGGAAAAGAGCTCCAAACAATGCCAAGGTAGACAATTCCACTCACAGTGTTTTCAAAAAAGAAAAATAGGCCAGTAATGCGATCCCAAGCAAGAGCGCATCAAACATTAACTATTAAGCTGTCATATTCACATTTAAACAGAGGTTTTCATTTGCCCAAATTGGCACATTGTGGCAATGCACATGTCCTGAATAATGAAAAGTGACATCATCACTAAACAATAACTCGGTTCAAAAAAATATGCATCAGCTTCAATTTCATCAAGAATGTCTACAGCAAAAGATATACCTTTTAAGGTTATATCCTGGTCACAAACCATGCAAATTCTGAAACCTGTAAATCTTTGATTTTTTTAAAACCCTGTGAAGTATTGTTTTTCGAACACCTACTGCCACAAAACACACTGATCTCTATTTGTCACAGTTGTTATGTTTATTTTATAGACGAAATGGACTATATAATTAAATGGCACTACTATAGTTACCCAATTAATTATGAATAAAACTAAATAACAGCTGTTTCATCCACCTATGTTTTTTAGGGATCCATAACAATTTGAAACTGAACCATCACTTTATTAACACACTGTATAATGTGTTACTTAAATATGCAAAGATTGTGGTTTATTCTGATTTTGTTATAATTTGATATGTAGTTTCGGTTTTATGAATTACTGGTATATCTGTAAAAAAAAAAAGATCAAAACCATAGAACCAAAGTGAACATATCGTTTTACTCAAAATATAAGCTTAAGTAACCATTTTTAAAGGTTTTTTTTTTTTTACAGTAACTTCCATTTGATGATGGTTGAAAAATATTTAACTTTCTCCGATATATAGCAAAGAGAGAGTTATGTAATTTCTGAAATTGTTTATCACAAAAGAGAATTTTAAATAATCAGGTAGATGATTAAACAAAAAAGGAAAACGATGATTCTGTAAACATTTCTAATTTAGGTTGTGAAATTTAAATAAACTTTGATTTCTAAAGTTTCAAAAAATTTATTTAATTTTGGTTCTTGCATAATCTATAATTCTTTGATTAAATGTATGTATTGTGAAGGAAAAATTTTCATTTTCTAAATATAGGGAGGGATGAACCACAATTCGACCATTTAAAAATTAATTTTACTACCTTTTTTTTATAATTTTGTAACAGATTTCAATATAGTATTTCCCCCCACTCAACACCATACTAAAGTTTTGATTATATTAAACCAAAGTAAACACAAGTCAAAACAAATTCTGGACAATAATTTTGCAAAACATTAACCCTTCAACGCAGTAAGCCATTCCGAGCGCTAGACCCTCTGGTGCGGTAGTGAAAATCGTCGACTAACATTTCCTCCTCTTGTGGATTGTCTGGCGGGACATTATACGTATTTACATTTACTGTAACTTCCTCATTATCTAAGATTATTGCGTTATCATTAGCCACATTACATATATTTACAACTTCATCACCACTATCATGATTACCTTCAATATTTGGATCACAATGGAACTCCATTCTGCCGCCAACAACTCGCGAATATTATCACTTTGCGGTTCCCACATTATCACTAAAACACAATATACACTAGAACTAATCAAACGATCTACTGTCGAACTGTTAAAAATATTACACTTATAAATAAATGAGGTTATAATAACCTATAACACACGAGAGCCCTCCACGAACCCGCTACACAGACTGAGTAAATCAGCTGTTTGTATATAGCCACGTGTTGTTTAATTTTCTGAAGGTCACGGTGGTCTAGAAATAAAAATCAATAACTTAACAGATGGCATTTCTCTTGGCAATGTTCTGGGTATACGCTCAGTTCTAAAAGTTATTTATTTAGACGCTAGAATGTAGCACGTACTGCAGCAACATTTAGCGTCTTTAGACGGGCGGCCGCGCCAGAAGGTGAAAGTTTGGTCGCATCTATAGACGGTTCACCGCGTTGAAGGATTAAATATTTTTACCAATATAAACAGTTTTTTTACACTTTAATTATGTTCTTTAAATAAAAAAATTGGGCAAATGTAACTCATAAATATTATTACTTCACACCTTGTTAATTTTGACACAATTTTACAAACGATTAGTGGGGAAACATAGGCAATCACTACAATCAGCTTTATCATAATTAATTAAAAAAATATTTTTTTTGTTTTAATACTTAATAATAAAGTACTATTTTGGAACCAAAAAGTTGAATTTAAAATGATTATTAATTACTTCTATAGGCTAGTCATTCAATTGAGGAATAAATTGCCACCATTTTTAAAGTTAACCAACTTAATTAAATCATTAAACTTTGTGACTTTTCCTAGACTCACATCACTCCCTCTTAGAACTCCTTGGATTTGTCTCTTCTTTAATGCCAACATCCTCGACAACGCCTTCTGATGATCATGTGCCACACCTCGTTCAATTCTTTCACACAACTCTTTGTGTCCATTCAACAAATCCAGTAAACAGTTGAGCCTTTCACACACTTCTTCTTCTTCTCTTGTTGCAAGCTGTGATGCTTTGTTTGATAGCATTGTAAAATCTCTGCAATAGAAGATATATTCATTTTATTAAGTTATTATTTACTAAAATTATTACATTAACTATAAATTTGTTAACCTTTTGAATCCCAGGTATAGCAGAGCCAGGCTTTCCCCCCAGCCCGGGTTTTTTTGCTAATTTGCAGACTACATTTTAAAAGTTTGTACAAAATCTAAAAATGAAGTAAAAATAATAATATATGTATGTGTTTTGTTCAGAAAGAACAGGAGAAGCTGAAAATAGTATAAAAAATAACATATACAATTTTTTTTCTAAAAAAATCTAAAAAACCAAAAAAAAATTCAAATTTTTACCAGAAATTTCAAAAGCAAAGTTACAGTAAAATTAAACAATTTTTAAAAAATCATATATATATATTGTAGGAAATTCAATTACCTACATATAAATGTTTATAAAATAAAAAAATCTTATCACCAAAATGAATTATGTCTAAAAATGCAGTACGCTGTAAAAGTAAAAAAATTCAGATTTTAGTGCCGTTCTGTAACATTGCTGAAATAAATCATTTCATTTTACTGAAAATACATCTTTATTTTCATTGAGTAAAAAACACAGGCTAAATAGTCAAAATAAAAAATAAAAACTTGATGTCTAAATATTCAGTTGTCATTGTCACAAAAGGTTCGAGACGGACCCGCATGACTCACCATAGTAAACAAACATCCAATACTACGCAACAGATGATCTATAAATAATACTACGCAAAACGATGATCTAAGCTAACGCAAAACGAAATATACCAATCGGAAGGACAGATTGTCCCGAACAGAACGGCAACAAACACGGCATATTTCTTCTTCTTACTTCGATTTAGAAAGTACCACGGACGCGGCGCCGCGTTGCTTAGCTGGTAGCGGGACTAGAGCACGGACGCGCGGCGCCGCGTCGCTGGGATTCAACAGGTTAAGTGTCAGACTCAGTAGAAGTAAATTGTGGCGAGATATCTTTGTAACAGTTATGAGTAAATCTGTGTTACCTACTGAAAGTTATTTGATAAATAATGGATTGTTTGTATTATTGATATGGTTTAATCAGACATTTCGAGAGTATAAATCAACTCTAGTTATCAAGTGTGAAACTAGAACATAAAAGAGAAAAATATACCAACATAGCCTAGTAACCAAAGCATGGGCGTACCCAGCGAGGGGCAGGGGGGGCAGCTGCCCCCCTCTGGAAGCAAAAAAATAAATCTTTATTATACATTTTGTTGCTGGAATTTAATACAATTCTTGAAATAACTATTTTAATAATCAATTGTATATTGAATGGCTTGCCCCCGCCTAGTTTTGATCCTGGGTACGCCCTTGAACCAAAGGACATGTTGGAAATGAAAACTAAATCTATAATCTAAGAAAAGTACTCAAGCAATGCTTCTGAGATTGGTTGCAAGGGTATATCCAGAGGGGGGCAGTTACCCTCCCTTCCAAAATAGAAAAAAATAAGAAAAAATAAAACAAAAAATATACAAATAATACATTTTGTAGAAATTTAAAATTAAACCTTTTGAAAGAAATTAATTACAAAATAGAGACACTCATCTGTGAGAAGATTTAAAAACTACTGTTACACGCCAGCGACATCTTGCTTGTGACAACAAGAGTTTTTTTAGAACAGACTTGTCAGTCTCGTCTCATTTCACGACTCTACAGGAATATTTCAAAAGCTACTTACAAATAAATAAGATTGCATATATTTTAAAAAGAAACAAGCAATATTGCAATCCATTTGAATCTTGATGTAACCGTCACTCGTGTTGCTGGCTGATAGAAACATAGAAGCAATCATCCAGCCGTATATCCATCCGAATTTTGGAGATCTCTAATAATTCATTACTTGGATTTAATCATATCATCTTTAGAAGTCAGATATTCTGCTGACAAACCATCTACATTTTCATTGATAAGTTGCCATCCGAGTAACATAAGAGGTATTTCATTGGAGCAATGGAGTGAAAATACTTCATCTTGTGCAACTTTCCACAATTAAGAAGGTATGAAAGGAGAAAGAGATTTGACGGGTTAAATGTGGAATGAGATAAAGCTACAGGAAGCGTCAGACAAAATTGAAGTTTCAAAAAAGAGCAAATTGTTTTTCCTGACTATTAGAAAGGCTCTGGTGATATTACTTTCATATCCCTGCACAACAAGTACTATCGAGCATTCATTTAGGATACAAATTTTCTGTATTATAAAAAATGTATAAATGTAATTTGAAATTTAAACAACAGTGTTGAAATTAGGGGGACAAAGTTGATCGCGTCCGCAGCAAACCTTAAACTGTACGTGTCCCCTGGGTGGTGCTAAATGATCAACAGCGATGGCTAGAGCTTCTCAAAATAAGCCAAGAAAGAAGGAGATGAAACAGATGGCTGATCAGCTTGCTAAGAAGGGCACTCACTTGTTGCAGAAACCGAGAAGACTATTAACACTGAATGGAAAAATCAGTACGCTGAGGGAAAAATCACATCTGGAATTCGCCAACAGAATACAGGAAGAAATGAAGGACAAACCATATAACAACATTCAGTGAAATTAAAGATTCGCAATGAAAAACATCTGTTGCAATTTTTCGCTTGTCAGTGGGACATGACTGTCTGGCTGAACACTTGAAGAGGATTAACATTATCAATTCTGACAAATGCACTCTGTGCGGAAGTGTTGAAATTATGACCAAGGACCACCTTCTGGTCTGCAGTGGGCTGGACGTGCAAAGACAGAAGAGGATGGACTTGCCTGGGCTATACTGGGAAGCAAGACTGAAGATGGTGTGAGCCAATCAGGCCATTAGAAAACAACAACAACAACAGTGTTGAAATTAAATATATTAATACTGCCTTGTATTTACATTTTAAATGTTTTATTAAATGCAATCCGAGCGGTGTCACTCAGCAGCAATGTGGGTACTACATGATACTCGACGTGGTGTGCACTACTCTGGCTTGAGATCATACAGAGTATGTTTTTTAACTGGGAACTCTGACACTATCGGATTTACAGAAAACTTCAAGTAAGGATCTTATCTACCTTTCCTCTGTAATAAAACGGTGTATTTGATTTTTTTTTTTTTTTAGAAATTTTCCATCATTTTGCTATATGGCGGCCAACTTTAACATTTCTTATGAAAACCCCATTTTTTTATGCTGAATTTGGATTTTACACAAGATTGAATTTGCAAGCTCATACAAAACAATTATTGATAGGTTTTTTAATGATGTTATGAAGAATTTGAAAATAAGATCTTTGTCATTTTCCCCCCATATTATTCACTGAAGTATATTTTTTTTTTTTTATAGAGTTCATTTTTTAGATACTGTACTCCCATAAAAAATCAAGGAATGTTAGGTCTGGGGACTTTGCTGACCCATACGTACCTAGCCATTTTTCAGGAAAAGTAGTGTTCAAAAACTGCACAACTATGTCACTATTATGAGCTGGTGCTCCGACTTGCTAGTACAGTAATTTCATCTTGATATTAAGTGAAAGGTCTGCAATGGAGTTAATCAAAAGTTTTTCTAGGAAACCTAAATACCTAGCTCCTGTCAAGTTTAATAAAATTGGTTAGGTTATTTTATACCTCATCAAGCATTTTATTCGGTTTAGTTGAAACTGTACAAATATTTTGTATAATGTGTATGTATTATTTATTAGTTTGTATATATTTATATTGTCTACTATACCGGATGTTCAAAAAGTCTGGAAACCCCTTAATAGTAATTTTATTAATAAACGCAGAACAATGAAACTCTAGGATTACGTCCTCATTGTAGTTACTGACTTTTTGGTCATTTTAGCTGTCTTTTTTCGCTTTGGGGGGACGTCCTGTGGAGGAAGTTTAAAAAATCTTAAATGTAAGCATAGGTCTAATTATACATCATTTTAAAGGTCTTTGTTAGAGGAACACATTGCCGCAATTCGGAATGAAAAAGGACCATTCGTTTGGAAATGACAGCCTCTTAAAGTTTGTTAACTTTACGTTGCGGAGATTAAGAGGCAGAAGTGAATACTCAACCGTGTTGGTTATGTTAGTGTTTTAGCTTTGAGAATTTCACAGATGGAGAATTTCCTATCCCTCCACACTCCAGCTGTGAAATTCTCAAAGCTAAAACACTAACATAACCAACACGGTTGAGTATTCACTTCTGCCTCTTAATCTCCGCAACGTAAAGTTAACAAACTTTAAGAGGCTGTCATTTCCAAACGAATGGTCCTTTTTCATTCGGGATTGCGGCAATGTGTTCCTCTAACAAAGACCTTTAAAATGATGTATAATTTGATCTATGCTTACATTTAAGATTTTTTAAACTTCCTCCACAGGACGTCCCCCCAAAGCGAAAAAAGATAGCTAAAATTACCAAAAAGTCAGTAACTACAATGAGGACGTAATCCTAGAGTTTCATTGTTCTGCGTTTATTAATAAAATTACTATTAAGGGGTTTCCAGACTTTTTGAACACCCGGTATATAAGGTGAACTATATTTAACTACATTGTGATAATCCAAATGTGAACTGCAGCCTAGCTGGATATACAATGTGTGATCCAAAAATCCAAAATAAAAAATAGAATTATAAAAAAACAGAAAACCATGTCAGTCATTGTATAAAATAAACTTTGCACAAACATTGAACAAACTTTTTCACTTCCCCATCTCGAAAACAAAATAAAAATTATCATCACTAAAAATGACAGTACGGTGGATATCCATTAAATAACCTTAGATACTGTCTTTGAAAATATACTTAAGAGCCTAAACTTGCTTCCCTTGTGTCCTAGACTCATCCACACCCTAAATTGTATTTGATCAAGCAGTTGATGGCAGTGGTTCATTTTTGTTTTTGTCAATTATTCTTGAACTCTAATATTTTTTTTACTTGCAATTTTCCACATGTGATTGAGTCATTAATGTTCACATTTCACTACAATCTAATTGTCATCAATAGAGTTGATTTTGGGAAATATCTTTTATAGCAGTTCCCATAGATGATTTTTTTTTTTAACCAATAACAAGTATTTTTGGAGAGATGGTGACCAATTTGTTTTGTTCGGGTTTTAAAGGCTATACCTTAATAATTTTGTTAAAATCATTATAGCCGAGTTTTGTTTTATTCTCATGGCAGCTACCCCAACATTTTGAGTTATAAAAAAAGATACTCAAGATAGCCTAAATATGCCCTTATACCAAATTTGATTTAAATCAATCCACACCTTTGGATTGTAGGCACAAACAGCAGACATTCCAAAAACTACTATTTTGGACTAAAGTATCTTCAAAAAGTATAAATTCATTAAAAATATCCACAGCAACTTTTGACCCATACATATGTGAGAAAGTAAACAAATTAAAATGGTTAGCATTTATAAATTTGCAAACTTTTATTTCTTCCGTGTTACCGTACTTACTTTGATATTAGAGAAAACCCTTTCTTCATATCAGACCAAGCAGTATTGCCTCCTGTTGCCCATGTAGAATTCTCTCCAGGTTCCGCAGCAAGATATGTTAATTGAGCCCCCAAATCTGCCATATCTGCCGCATACCTGTATTAAATATATTTATTTTAACTACTAATACATACAAAGTAAATAGTGTACAAATATTGTACAAGCAGAAACCTTTAGGGTAACAGAAAATTGAAATTTTATTTTGAAATATATGAAGACCAGGTAAGAATGCGGTGTATCCAGAAACTTGGTTCTGATTCCAAACATTGCTGCAGCAGCGTTCCAGTCAACATGTTGTGCTTGCGTGTACTGAATTAATTGGTTTGTTGAAAAGGCATTGATACATTTTCATGTTGATAGCATTTAGTCAAAATTAAAAAGTGTGCGTTTTATGTTTTAAATTATTTTGATTTACACTTTGATGTCCATTTATTTTGTTTGTGGGTAAACTTACGAGTTATAATATGTGTTCATTAATTCTTATTTAGAGGTCTTTTCGTCTCACCAACATATTTGCTATCACTTTTATATATAATATTGTAAATATATTTTAAGTGTCCTGTGTGCCATCTTTAGGTTTCGTTTTGACAAAATGTTACCTAACAGTGTTTTTCCTTGAAAGTGGTATGTATTTTATATTTCCTAGCAATGCTGTTCGATTCACAAGGGTCCTTGAAATGCCCAGGACATTATATTATCTTATGTACTTCTGCGCTTGGCAGTTACCATATTATTATTTGAAGGGATGTCTGACTCTGATTTCAATAAAGAACTAAGTTGCATTAAACAAATAGCTATTACTAATGAATATAATATAAATATTATTAATAAAATGCTAAAGAAAAAACTTAAGACGAGTGCAAGGCAGCTTATTTTTCCAACTTAAGATAAAAATAGTGCTATAAATGGTGGAAAATTAACTATCTAGGAAAGGTTAGCCAATAACTTGGAAATATTTTACATAAGGAAACAGAGTGCAAACCGGCATTTTATTGCAGTAATAGTTCAGGTAAGATTTTTAATAATTCTAAAGATAAAATTAAACAAAATGTTGAGAAGTGGTGTATATAAGATAACTTGCAAAATCTGTAATTCATGTTATGTAGGTCAAACAGGACATAATTTTAACTCTACATTAATTGAACATGAAAGAAGTTGGCGGTTAGGATATGTAGATTCCAGTTTTTCAAATCATTTAAGAATACATCAAGTGTTTGATTTTAATTCGAGTTTAGATTTTAAAATATTACATTTTGATAATAAAGGTAGAAAATTGAATGCTTTGGAGAGCTTACAAGTTAAAAGAATAAGATACTATAATCCTAATTTAGTTTTAAATGATCAATTAGATTTGAATAATTCTCCCTTAGTAAAACCTTTAAAAGTTGTCTGTACCTAGAACAATTAACTGGTTTTCCCATTTTGTATTGTTCCAATGGTCATTGCCCAGGCCGGGTATTTCCCCACCCTTACATTCATTGTATCTAATTCCCACCATCTAGTTTTTAAGGTTTTCATTTTCTTCAGTCTGTAATACAGCCTCGTCAATGCCTTAGCAGGCGAAACCATTGGTTGGCTAGACTAATAAAAAGTGGAAGTTACAAAATAAAAAATGGTGTTTTATTATTTTTTTCTTTCTTTGTGTTAGTGTATATCAAAGCTGACTAGTAGTGTTAATTAGGTTGATGTTGTGACAATACTTGAGTGACCATTTGACCTCTGGTTGATGTAACATGTTTAACCTATTATTATGAGCACACTTCTATGCTCGTTGTCCCTTTACGATTACCCCATAAGTCAAAACATTCTTATCAGATGGTAGCAGAACATGGTTACGACCAATGAATCTTTGAGTTATGAGCCTAACAAGCTTCTACGTTCGTTAAGTCCCCAGTAAATTATTTCCTCTTATAATAGTTCCCCTTACGATTACCCCAAAAGTTAAAACTGTTTTTTTCAACAATAACATCACATAAACAACATATATTTCAAAAACTGAACATTTGCAAAGCAGAAGACAAACGACAGTAAGCAAAACAATCGAATACTATACAAATATTATTTAACCTGGAATATACTAAATATCATTTCAACTTTTCTCTATAGAATAGTACTGAACGTACAACGTTTATTCGAGATAATAATGAAAATAGATGTGTAGTTAAGAACAATGTTTCATTAATTGACAATTGAGCAACCAATTATGAATTCTAGTTATGAAATTATTTTATAATGATGGGTTTATCATATTATTAATATGGTTTAATCGGACATTCTCCATCATTTCTGTATATAGAAATTAATACACGATGTTTAGATTATTTGACATCTCTTGAAAATCAAACCTAAAAAAGACACTCTCAAGACACTAAAAATTGTACTTAGCGTATTAAATATAAATGTAACATAACAGGCAATACTTTGGCAGGATTAAAACCTTCTAAATATAAAAATTTGTGAACGAAATTGGCGATTAGGTCTAATAGACAAATCAAAAAAATGTTGAACATATTAAGTATGAAAATCATAAAATCAATTGGGAAGAGACCAACCAGGAAAAACTTATATAAACAAAAATAATTGAAGTCTCATATACAAAGTAAGACAATCATATCAGCTAAACCAGTGTAGGAATAAACCATTATGGTTTACTGTTAATAAAAACTAGATTAAAAATTGAAAATTCCTTTACTTTTAAATATGGGTGATGTTTTGTCGCTTAAATCTCAAATAAAGGTGATGGCTAGATCACACACTAACTAAGAGTGGACAGGTTGTTTTCCCCAATGAACTGTTAGGTCAACGATCCATTGGCATGCAAACCCTATTTAGTTGACCAGTTGTTCTATAACTTGAGGTTTCCCTGAACGCATTTGTATTTTAGTCTTAGTTATTTCGACAACTTAGGTCTAGCTTTAATACTGGGTTCCTATCTTTGAACATTATTATAATTTTGAGCAAATATGTTATGTTGCCATTTTAAACTTTTTTTTTATGTTCTAAATTTATCACTCAACAACGGGAGTTGATTTATATTCTCAAGAGATCATGTATTATTTTCTATACAAACAAATGATGGCAAACGTCCGTTTAAACCATATCACTCATGAGTGATAAATTTCGTTGTTTGACAATTGTAGGGTTAATCTCTTTTTACATAATTACTGCAATACAAGATGTACCACTTACCCGTGTGAACGCAATGCAAATACATCAGCAATCTGTTTAATTCTTGACACGCCATTTAAAATTACTCGAATCTGTTCCCTGCTTGTTGCAAACTCACTATGAGTATCTGATGGCACAAGATCCTGTGACATGAAAAAATAAAATAAATGTCAGAACTGGGAGACAGATAAGGTTAATAGTGACTAAGGTTACAAGCTGACGAGAAGTGTAGTGGGGGGACGAAAGGTAGTTCATGGTGGACACACTAAAAATATCCCCGATAATGAATGAAGCTGCTCCCGCTTGTCTACTCTTTAGTTAATGTTAGTCCAGTGCTGTACATTGAATAGTGAAATTTGACTAAACAGTGAGAGGTACACATTGTGTTGGTTTTATTGCAATCGGGGTTCTTGTTTTTATTTCTGATTGCACCAGACAATCTGGTTGCAATGTAAAGGCAGCATTAACCATTAAAAACAAGTGTCACAATGGTTAAAGATCAAAGTATATGACATGGACTTTCATACAATCCAAATATATTAATAAGGCAATTGAACACAAAACAAGAATAACTCTAATTACCAAGGTTTAACATAAAGTCGAGGACCGACTTTTGCTGTGATGGGGAGGGGGGATGTGACAGACTTACAACCATAGAAAAAAAAAACGCTTGGAAATCAGAACAGCAGTTATTGATTTATATGATTACAAACAGATAAATAGAAAGAAATTGTATGTTTATATATGTACACATAATCGCAAATCCATGGCACCCCAACAATTATTCTTAACAGATACAATCTATATCCCAACTAAAAGTCCGTATTTATGAACGTTCCTTAGAATTTCTATAAGAGACCCAAAGGAACACTTAACTGTTGCTTTTCACTAATATGTTGCTTAATCAAAATCATATTTATGATTATTCCTTAACAGTTCCTCTCCTTTAACAAGTTATTATTTATAAAGGAACGATTTAAATAACCTTAAAAGAACTATGTTATAAATACAAATTACATCATCAATAAGAAACAATGAGAGTTCAGTAATCATTACAGCTGATAAACAACTGTCACCTGCCCTTCATTACTGATGTGTCATGTGCTAATACTATGGTAGTATATTTTAATTTATTTTTATTCCTTTGACGATGAATTTACAATCACTAGGAGAAAGATTGGCAAAGAGGAAAAAGATACCAGTATTTTCTAATCTGGTAAAATATTTCGTTCACAAATATTAAAATATGAATTGAGAATAAAAGAACAATGTTGAAGAGGGAAAAAAAAATTATGTGTGGTCAAATCCCAATTAAGTATTTTCCTCCAATTGTATACCATACACCAAATATATTCTAATTGCAATAATTTCGGTTTTCCCCATGGAATATTATTTAATATTGTCTACAACAGCTTGCTACAGTTATATCATGAAACTTTGAACAACCCGTTAATTTTATTCCTGACATTTTATCAAAATTACCAGGATTAAAAATATGAGTAAAAATAACGGAAAAATATGATATCACAAAGTTGATTAGTTAACCTTTAATATTTTATACAGTTGATCTTCATTATAAAAATAAATTGTCTTTTTGGCATTCTTCAGTTATCTTATTGTTACTTGTGGTGGCACATCATTTACACACACAAGGAATGCTAGAAATTCTTCCATCGTTTTCACAATATTTTAATATTAATAACAAACTAGGCCTAGTGTTCAACAGATGTGGTTAAGCAAGGTTCAAGTTAGCTTTTGACCAACGTTAATGATGAGGGAGGAGAGTAGGTAAAATCTTTGGTACTTACGTATTAACGCCACCGCAGCAGAAGTTGCTAATGCGCATGCGCCAATATTTGCTTACTTTGCGATATAATTATATATCACGACAGGTTTGGCCATATATATGGTATATATATAACTACCTGGCCAAACCTTTCGTAAAATTCTGCTTCCCTTAAACCAGTTTGCTCTTTATTGGCGCATGCGCATTAGCGCAACTTCTGCTGCGGTGGCGTTAATACGTAAGTACCAAATCTTTAAACAATTCTTTAGCAATATCACTTCAATAATAAAGAAAATAATTTATATTATTTAGTTTTTAGACCACTAAACAGAAAAATATGGTTAATCCTATTTAGATAAACATGTGATCTGTTGGCTATTTTTTATTCTAATTACTACAACTAATTACAGAGGAGATATACTATATACACTGGTTAAGTACTATTTATTTAATGAATTACTAATTATAGTGTCAACAAAAGTAGAATATTAAAATTGATTGTACTCACTTTAGCTCTTGCTGCAAGCTCGGATGTCATGAACTCATCCGGTATTCTCCTAAACACTTCTCGAATCTTATACTGAAGATCCTCGACGGGTTGTGTCAAAAAGTAATGAAGCATTGAATCATCACTAAGTACAGGGTGTCTTGCCACTAGTGTTAACCAACGGCGGAGAGCTTTACGTCTGTCTTCAATGAACTGGGAATCAGCTTAACAAAAAAAATATAATATTATATTTGTGTGATTAACGACTGATCATAGCAAAAATCTATGGGCAAACATTTCCTTTTTCGGATATAAAAAAATATAGATGACCATAGTATGTTTAATACTGAAATTATTATGATCGGAATGAAACATATTTCAGTTTTATCACAAGATCATTAAATACAAACTGAATTTAAAACGACAGTGTTGAGGTTAATTACACTGTATATATGATTAACTAATGATGGAATTTTGAAGGTTTTAAGAGGTAATTCTTTTATTTTTAATAACAAGTTGTTATAGTAGTTCAATGATGTTATATTAATTTTCTATTTCAAAAGAAACCTCAAATTGGAGTACCAAATTTATAATTTTGTGTTAATTTTATTATTTACTTTTGATATAATAGATTTAATATATATATTTTTTGTTTAATTTTACTCGGATTAGATAAACATTCTACCTCATGTAGTAACAAAATATCTTAGTTTAATATTAATTTATATATGAAAAACCAGTCGTCTTATCTTGACAATAGTATTCTTCCAATTTATTATATCTTTATACCAAAAACAATAACAATTCATAAAATTTATATTCCCTTAGTACTAGCTCTTTTTTATCTTATGCAAATTTTTCTGAAACATCTCTTTCTCTCTGGGATACCAGTTCTAATCAATTAAATATACATTCAAAGCCGTAATCAATTTCATATTCTAATATATATTTTACATAGTCACTATTACCTAATTTATAAATTGTAAACAAAGTTCAAAATTTTAATTATTAATGATCAGTTTAGTTCCAAATAAGTTTTATAAATTCTTATACAGTAGAGTCTCGCAAACTCGGCACTCGATAACCCGGCAGTCCGGATTACTCGGCGACCCTGACGGGAAAAAAAATATATTTCTAAAAACAGCGATATTCATAAAAGTTCGGCAGATCCCAAAGCGGGCATTAACTTCAATCGCTCGAATCGTTGATGGTACTTTTCCCACGTTAAACTAGCTTTTTTACAGATTCCCCTCTGTCAAGTCTTTTTAACACATTTAACCGCGTCTCAAACGAAACCAACACACGCTTCCGTTTTCGTAACTCGCTCATTTTTATTTACTGTATATATATGTGCGTGCCTGTCAAAGAAAACTGAAAAGAAATGTTATATTTTCCATAATGTATACTAAATTGATTCGTGGAAAAAAAGCGGCCCATCAAACGTTTTTGCAGGTGTATGTCTGCTATATCGACGGGTGCCAATGCAGTGGTGTTATTATGCCGCCGACAATGGGATACCGCTATCGACAGTCGTTTGATATCGCCGCCGCTTTGGTGCCGCGGTGTTTTTACGTCGCCGACAATGGGATACCGCTATCGACAAAGTCGTTTGATATCGTCGCCGCTTTGGTGCCGCGGTGTTTTTACACTGCCGACAATGGGATACCACTACCGACAAAGTCGTTTAATATCGCCGTCGCTTTGGTGTTTCAATTACAATTTATTTTTGCCGTTATTCCGGATAACCCAGCATTTCACAAACTCGGCACACTTCCGGTCCACATTACGCTGAGTTTGCGGGACTCTACTGTATCAGTGTTACAAATTAATAAAGTTTATAAATAATTTCAAATTAGTATCATATTCAATTATTTCTTGCTATAACTTAACTTTTATTTACTTATTTTTATTAAAAAACATTTTTTACTTCGCGGGTTCACAAATAGTTTATAAATCTCTAGGCTACATCATCATATTTAATAGTATAAATGAGCTACAATTGTTTCGCCTTGCGGCATCGACGGGCTACTGTAGCCGTCGATGCCGAAAGGCGAAACAATTGTAGCTCATTTATACTATTAAATATTTGAAACTTTAAGCTTTTGCTTTATTTTATCCTTGAATATGGAGTTTCAACAAGAAATACCTGCTATTACATTAAAAAAAAAAAAAAAAAAATTACATCATCATAGACAGCTGTTTTTTTATATGACCTAGTTTCGTTCTGTGAAACGTGTAAAATAACAAAATAGAATCTAACCTCCACATCACACAACCTAAACTTGACTTCTTTTTATAATTATAATATTTTCTTTTCCAAACACCTCAGATCTAGATCAGGAGATCAATAAAAATTCCCCAATCTAAGGTGTAAAGTGTCCTTAGGGTTAATCCGTGCCGATGGATGAATTGTACAATGGCAATTGGGCATTTAACGGAGCCTATGGAGAATTATGCGACCCTACATAATAATTAGCCACTTTACAAATATTATTACTTGTGGGAACACATGAATTCACCACAATAAAAAAATGTTTAAAACAAACAAACAAATGCTGTAGCAGGCTCAGACATTGCTACTGATAATGAAGCAGAAACAACTCTGCTTCTGGGTCAAATGACAAGGTGGAGAAAAGGCCTATGAAATATACCAATACTGAAATCTCATCTGAAAAAGAAAGAGGACATGATGCTGGAAACAGACGATTCCTCTCAAGACACCATCACAACTGAAACAATTGACAAATTAAAACAGATGAAAGTGAAGGTAAAATATACCAGATCAGAAAAGAAAGACTCGTAGAACAGGGCATTGAATAGAATCCTAAAATGTTGGGAAGAGGCAAAAGAAAGCTAACGAACCCTCTACAGACGCAACAAAATATACTGGCAAAAAACTGTGACCGTCTCCACTTCTTTTGACCAGCTGGAAGCTCCGGCTGGCTGGAGACCGCGTACACTTTAGCCGAATCTTGTCAGGATGGGCCAAGGAGTCGGGTTAGGACGCTAATGAACGCACGCAATGCAAGTGAAATTAAATGTTCTCTTTTATTATAGTGCCGAATTAAAGATTACAGAATTATTTATAACTTATTAAAAAGACATAACGGCAAGATAAAGCCTTAATAGTGGCCGAAAAACATACCGTTTAATTTAGCTAGCACGTGGCCGAAAATGGACTGACCTGACCTCGTCCCGTAGCGGTCTTCCTTCTCGCGGCTCTCGGAACAGACTCTCGGTCGGCTCGCTAGTTCAAGCCTTCCACTCCTCGTCTCTCCCCCCTTCTTCTACGTCATATTGCACTGCTCATCAAAATTGCAAGTGCCAATTCATATTTTATTATTTAAAAATCTCCCTTTACATTACATCCTAATTTATAATTATTATGATTTTGGTTTGGTGGGCTCCTTATCTGGGCCACAAAACAAATTCTAGGCTTTATCGGTCTATAATTTAGAATTTCAAAACATTAAATTTAGTATTACACAAGTTGTTCAATGGTTTATTATATTTAATAGTAGTCTTAAATTTATTTATTTGATTCAAAATATTTATATCAACATTTCCAAACATTTAACATAATCTAGGCTATGAAATATTACAACATGGTTAATCTACAACAGGGAACATTGATAAGCTGATTATTTATAATATTATAACTACGCTGTTAGGACCTATAACATATGTCTGATAAATCTATCTTAATAACAATCAGTAAAACAAATTTATTATCATCATAATTTTTAATTTAATGAAACTAGAGTAACAATTATTCGTATAGCTAGCATTATCTAATAACTTAACAACATTTTAAAATACCAATCCTGCCACTGTTAACCCCCATAAGAAAAAATAATCAATTAATCAGTAGTTTTCAGTTTCCTAAGCATTATTTTTGTTTTAAAAATTCCAAAACAACTATTAAACTTAGAAGCAAGTCAAGAAACTTTTTTTATATGTTGATCGAAAAATATACATACATAAACAGGATCATTGAAAAAGGTGCCAATGATTTCAATTGTAAATGGCATTGAACAACCAATCATTTTTATTTTAATGTCAAACTGTTTATAAATATTTGAAGTTTTGTTACTCGTCGTTGAGATGACATTCAATGTGCTATTGCACTGCATGTCATTCGTCACTCATTGCCCGTCAGTAGTTACTTTAATAATAGCGACTGTGTAATAACAGAAACCTGAATAAGTTTAGTGCAACGTAATTTTCACCTTCAGACTAAACCATAAGTCATTGTTATAATCAGTGCCTTGGTGTAAATAGTTTTTGACTAAACAAGTTATTAACCCCATTGTGGATCCATTTAACTTTATGTACCTGCCAGTATGAATTATTTTAGCCAAAATGTGCCATTCGCACACTTTATGCTGTACTGTACTTATTCTTATTATGATCATATAGCCTGTTAATTTGTTTTTAAATTCTAAGCTTTGTAATAGTAAGGAAACTATATTATACTTTTATATTATTTTGTAGAGTAAAATTTCAACTTACATTTATTTGGTGCAGATCGAAGTTAGTAATAACAACACATGATACTTGATTTTATTACTATATTAGTTTTTATCACTCAATTTATTTAAAAAAACTTAAATTAAACCAAGCTATATATTTACACGTATTTACATCCCCCCCCTTTATGCACGTAGTAATTTAGTTTGATGTGATGGGTTGTGAAGCACACTTTGTCCATGGGCAGGGGTACTTCTTGGTCATGTTCGCAAGCCACCTGGTCGCAGATAGGATCTCTTTTGTCCTAGCACATGGTTGGAGAGAGGGAGGGAGGGAGGGAGGGAGAGAGGGAGAGAGGGAGAGAGGGAGAGAGAGAGAGAGAGAGAGAGAGAGAGAGAGAGAGAGAGAGAGAGAGAGAGAGAGAGAGAGAGAGAGAGAGAGAGAGAGAGAGAGAGAGAGAGAGAGAGAGAGAGAGAGAGAGAGAGAGAGAGAGAGAGAGAGAGGGAGGGAGGGAGAGGGAGGGAGAGAGAGAGAGAGAGAGAGAGTTAAATTTAAATGGGTCAACTAATTGCTGTTAAGTTTTTTGTGGTTATGTCTGTTTTGAGATCCAGTCAGATCTCAAATGCATACTTTTTTATATGTAAGAAAGTAAAAAAGTATGTGTTTTAAAAATGTGTTTGTCACATATCTTGCTTTATTCAGTTCACCATGATCAAAATAACCTTTAGAGTTTAGTTAAACAACAGTAATAAATCAGGAAACACTATCTGTATTAACTTACCTCCAACCATCCTTTTAGGTGGCAATTTAGGTATAAGTCTATAGGGAAACCTGTTGAGCAGAAGTTCATGAAGAGCAACAAAGTCATTGTATCTTCTGGAGACTGTTGAGTCAAACCTCTGTAAGGAATAAACCATATCAATAGTTTCTAAGTAAACTAACAGATAAGATATTTTAAAGTTCAAAATCACATATAATACTAGCTTTGCCCATATCGGGCTTTGTATGCATACCTATAATTTGCCTTTGATTTCATCCACTTAGACTACACAATTTATATTACTTAAGGAGTGAAGCCATGAACAACGTATTATAGAGTCGACGTATAATTTTAAGTTTTATAGCTAGATTGATAAAGGAACAGGACATTTTTTAGTGAATTAAATCTTCTAACATTTATTAAATTAAAATTTTTGTTTACTTTTACATGTTACAATAGGAAGAGCAGAGAAGAGAAGATGAGAAAACGTAATAGAAAAGTATTTTTATCAAAGAACCTCTTTATATTTTTAGTGTTACCATTAGAATCCGCAGAGAGAAATTGCTGCTAGAACTCAAACGTGAATGTGAGAAGTATAGGTTCCGCAGAACAATTAGTTTGAAGTGAGACTCATCCGTCGAATAAAAATATGGCGACTTTCAAAAGACCAACTATAACTTCAAAACCTCGAACAATTTTATTAATTTTAATATTTTATTTAAAATTTGTTAATATTTTAATTTTAGAGACACGTTAGAGTAAGAAGAGGTCAAAGAACAGAGTTTAAATCAATCAATAGAAGAAAACGTCACTTTCAAAATTTCAATAAACTTTGAATCCCACCAATGAAAAATAGCGTTGTGGTGTGACTGTTGAAAATGAGGAAATTATAAATATACGTCCGAGAGAAAGAAACGGGGAGTTTTTCAAGATATTTTCTACAAGGTTGTTCTGCGAAGTTTTTTGGGTACAGGGTTGTTCTAATAGATAATTGTTCTTCATAAAACTTTTATAATAAATTGTAAAATCTTCTGGGAAATTGGTAAACATTTGAATGTAATCGCGAAGAATATTAAACTAAAGAAATACATCGAAATTGAAGTGTTGAATTAAAAGAAATTACATCGAGAAATGAGTTAGTTAAAGTAAAAGAAATATGTCGAACAGTTTAATAAAAATTAAAAGAAATACGTCAAACAGTTTAATAAAAAGTAAAAGAAATAGGCCTACGTCCAACAGTGAATTAGTTAACGTTAAAGAATACGTCGTAAAGTTAATATAGTCAGCTGAAAATTAATAGATGAAATATCAGTGTCGAGAATAAGAAGAGGGATTCTGCGAGAAATCAACATGAGTTACGCCAAGTGATTGCCAGATTAGATTACTGCTTTGCGAGAATAAAGGAGATTATTGGACACCAAATCAATATCAGGCTTATCCGCTGGAACAACCACACTTCGGATAGTGAAAGGACTTCAGATTTGATAAGTAGACTGTAAAAATTAGTATAAATAATTAACCACCAACAACATTTTGATTCAGTAACTAAAATTAAAATTATAGTCACCAAAGAACCACACGAACGAAAGAGATATTTTATTTTAAATCAATCTTTAAATAAAACAAGCTAGCCAGGACAGTAAATTAATTAAATTAGGCACATAATTACTAAAATAAATTAAATTAAAGAAATTACAGTAAAATTAAATTTGTTATAAATAAATCAGACTAATAACAATTATTTTTGATACACTCTTTGTTTCTTTTCTAATTGTTAAGGAAGCATTGTATAATCTTATTAGATTGTATTTAATTGTCATTGTGATTTATTTCAGGTATTTTCATTTGTTAGATTAAGGAATTAGACTATTACTGTATTTAGATAAGTGCATCTCTAGCAAATCAAAATTAAAATTACAATTAATTGCGAAAAAATATTATAATAATAAAAAAGAAATTGATTGTAACAATAAAATTCATTTGTATTTAAAAAGCAGAAGTGTGGGTTTGTTAAAAAAAAAATACATAAACTTTGTCTTACCTTGCTTGTAACTTGGTATTCAACATGCTTTAAGAAAAGCCCTTTTTTTTCAGGTACAATGTCCACTGATATCGTATCAATACTAACCAAATCAGAATAACGCAGGCTCAATCGTGCAGAATTATCAGGACAAAACTCCGACAGGTTTCCTAAATCTACAGTTGGCAGACCTGAAATCATATTGATTTTTAAAGTGTTTATTATCTTTAAACATGGATTCCACCAAGAACTATCGGTCTCAACAGTAATGAAAATATTGATTTTTTATAAACTAAAGTTTTAAACATATTCAATGGCTAAATAATAACAATACCTATGCTTTTAAGTGGAAAGATATGCAATCCTAAAACACTGGTCCCTAGGTTTTCAAATAAATTCAATCCATGTCCGTTTTTTTGAGAAAATACAGAGCAATATTAACCAATCTTATTGTATAAAGTATTAAATTGTAAGTAATTTATTATATATTGATGAAGGACATAGCTTGTGTAGCTAAAACAATATTTTTATAATTGCATATAACTGCAAGTTATTGACAAAAGCAAATAATCTTGCTGATCGTGAAGTTTACATAGGATTACCTCTCATTTAAGCTATCTGAGTATTTTGGACTGTGGACTGGAGTATTTACTTTGTGCAAACAAATTGACTTATCTGAACTTTATTGAAGAGTTATACACAAGCACATTATCTGTTCTCATTGTTGACTAAGTGTATTTAATCTTATCTGTGTTCATCATTGTTAAGACCGCTTAAACTTTAAAATGGTTAATAATAATGAAATATGTCCTGATTGTTTTAGGACAGTGAGAACTTCAGGCATTGTATGCTGTAATTGTTTAAACTGGTACCATATTAAATGCCAAAAATTAAAAATTTCTGATTTTATAAAGAGCTGCAACATCTATCTTTGTATAAATTGTTTTCAGTCAATGAGCATTCAGGTGCAAGGAAATGAAAAGGATTTTCTACCGGACGATTATAACAGTGACTTTGAGGTACAACGGAATGAGCTAATGCGTTCTGAGATAGATAGTTTGAACAAAATAATTCATGACCAAGGTGCAGAACTAAATGAGTTACGATGCCAAAATACCAATTTGGCTTTAAAAGTGTTGGAAAAAGAAGAAATAATATTAAAAATGGAAGGGAGATTAGAAGATCAGTCCAATCAGTTTTTTACAGCACATTGTAGCCGCAGAAAAACGTTGCCTCCTCAAAAAAATTACCCTGGCGTCACTACATATAATAGATTTCAGCCCCTGGGTGTGGAAGAAGATTTGTTACCCACATCAGACTTTGGAGAGTCGCAGAATTTTGCCTTTCCCTCTTTTTGTAAGCAACAGAACAAAAAGAGAAAGGACATATTAAATAATGGAAATCGTCTGGAGGATCACGGAATTAATAAAAATAGACCCAACTTTAGAAACATTAGTAATAATAAAAAAGTGAAAAAAGAAAGGAAAATCATAGTTGTAGGTGATAGCCATGCAAGAAAGATAGCAAATAAGTTAGAAAATATTGGCATAAATGGTTATAAAGTTTTGGGATATGTATATCCAAGTGCTCCTATGTCTTACATTGCAAGAAAAGCGAAAAAAATAGCAAATAATCTTAACTCTGAAGACTTTTTGATTTTCTTCGGAGGAGCAAATGATATTATACCAGGGAAAGAATATGGACAGACTATTAAAGAGTCATTGGATGAGATTCTACCTGTTACTTTTCGTACTAACTTAATAATAAACACAATTCCGAATTATTATCCAGGCAGTCTACTTAAAAAACACATGATAAACAGTGCAAATAATATTATACATAACCACATTAATTCCAGTTGTAATAGAGATATTAAAAAGATTTGTATAAATTTTGTAAATAGCAGAGTCTCACCATTTCATTATTCACGAAATGGTCATTTGAACGAGAGAGGGAAATCAGTGATCAGTAACAGACTGTATGATCTGATAAGTAGTAAGATTGTTAAATGCGAAAAAAAAACATTTCTTGAAAAGTGGCTGGAGTCTGCAAAGAGTGATAAGGAGATTAACCTTCAACATTGTGTACCAAAGATGACTCCATTGGAAAGATGGCTACGGACTGGCAGGTCCACTTCGGTGAATCAAGGCTCCTATGAATCTGTACGCATTCCCTTAACTGAAGCTAGTAAAAAGGGTACTTTTTTAGAAAAATGGCTTCTCAGAACCCCAAAAATATAAATAAACTTACTACGTTGTTTTGGAACATTCAGGGTATCACAAGCAAGCTAGAGGACATTGTTTTTTTGGCTGATGAAGCCAGTAGTGACATTGTGTGTATCTCGGAGCACTGGCTAACTAGTGCTGAACTTTCATCTTTATACCTACCTGGGTTTAAAACTGCTGCACATTTTTGCAGATCAAATAGGACTAGAGGTGGCACAGTAATATTTGTGAAAGAAAGTGTAGAATTTGTGGTTCTAGATAAATTGCCTGACATATGTAAGGAATTTCACTTTGAGCTAGCAGCTGTCTTGATTCCTAAAACTAAAACAGTAATTATCTCCTTTTACCGTTCACCTACCGGCAACCTGGTGCTTTTCATGGATAAACTGCATGAAGTCTTGTTGAGCGTGCATGACATGCCAAACTGTGACATTATTCTGGGTGGTGATTGGAATATTGACTTTTTAACTCCCTCTAACGCATCTTTGGATCTAATTGGTCTCACAGTGAGCTTTGGTTTGGGTGTTTGTATCAATGAAGTAACACGTCCTAATGTACATAACGACAACGGGGGATCATGCATAGATAATGTTTTTACCTCAGTGCACTCTGACAGATGGGCTGTGTCTGTTTCTCACACACCTGTTTCAGACCATAATTGTATTATTTTTACATGTGACATGGAGAAATCCTTGCAAAACACATTACACAGCCAGAAAATCTTGTTTAGGCCTATGAGTTCTGCTAGTTCTCAGTTTTTTAAATATTATTTAAGTACAGTAAATTGGTCTGATGTATATAGTCCTAACCTAGATGTAAATGGTAAATTTAGTCTTTTTCATGATCTGTTCTGTTGGGCACTAGATTGCTCAGCTCCTTTGAGAGAAAAGATAGGGTCAAGTAAAATCAGTAAGCCTAACAACAGATGGTATAATGATAATCTAACCAGTATGAAGGTAGAATTAGATAACTTGTATTACCTTATGAAGAATACCTCTTCTGACTATGTTAAATATAAATATTCAGCTGCTAAAAAAAGGTATAGGTTTGAAATAAGGAAGGCCAAACTTGACTATAATAATAGCTTTATTGAAAACTCTAGAAACAAAACCAAGGCTGTTTGGAGTCTTATTAATCAGAAAAGGAGTAGTAAATCTCTGCCAGTTCCTAACTGTTTAAATGGCAATGACTTTAATAACTATTTTGTTGTTTGTGTAGATGAAATAAGCAGCAGTGTCCCTTCTAGCATTAATGATCATGTTTTTTATCTTAATGAACATAGGCTGAGAGATTATATTGTTAATAAGGTTAGTCGTAGACAGAAATTTGCTTTGAGTGAATTTAAAGTGGAAGGAGTATTCATGGCAATTAATGGTCTCAGTAATAGCAAATGTCTTGATGTGTTTGGCATAAATGCTTCCATGCTGAAGTTGGCTTCGGTATATATTTGTGATGTTTTAACCTTTCTCTTTAATGAATGTATAAAACATGGAATTTTTCCTGACAAACTAAAATTAAGTAAAGTAATACCTGTACATAAAAAGGGCAAGAAGACCATATGTTCTAACTACCGACCTATCTCAATTGTGCCCACGGTGTCGAAGGTATTGGAACGGCTAGTTCATACTCAAATTGTTAAATATCTTGAAACCTGTAATTTACTGTCCAACAGTCAGTTTGGTTTTAGGCCAAACCATAGTACGATTGAAGCAGTTTTGGCTCTGTTGTCTGGTATTTTTGAGGGATTGGAAACTAATAATAGTGTCTTCTTTAGGTCTTTTGACATGTCCAAGGCCTTTGACACTGTGTCTCATGGAATATTAGTAGATAAGTTATTATTTTATATGTTTGATGATGCTTTGGTTGATTTTCTGAATTCCTACCTAAGTAACAGATGGCAGACTGTTTTCTTGAATGGCTCATTCTCTAAAAAGCGGATGGTAAAATATGGAGTGCCGCAAGGCTCCATCTTGGGGCCGACTCTTTTTATATTGTATATCAACGATTTGCCTTTTAACTTGGATGATATGAATACCCAATGTTTTTTATTTGCTGACGATTTGGGTCTATGTATCCAAAAGGAAGACATTAGTTTAACTAAAAACCTTGTTGATGTCAAATCTAGCCTAATACAAGATTGGTGTAATGCCAACAAATTAAAGTTAAATTATGACAAGGTACAAGACTTGTCTGTATGTCTTAGCAATGTACAGCACAATGTGAGTTCCTTGAGGTTCCTGGGAATTATGTTGCAATCCAAACTAAAATGGCAAGATCATATTGAACTTGTTGCTTCACGTATATCAAGGGGCCTTTTTTTGCTTAGATCTATGAAAGGTTATGTGAGTCCCAATGTTTTGTTGGTTATTTACCATGCTCATGTGCATAGTCATATGGCCTATGGTACATTGCTATGGGCTAACTCAAACAATGCCAATAAAATATTTACTTTACAGAAAAGAGCAATCAGAATAATTAGTGGTGTCCCATGTAGAACTCCATGTAAACCACTGTTTATTAAGCTGGGTGTCTTGTCTCTACCCTCTTTGTATGTCCTCCAAGTGTTGTTATACATTAAGCATAGCCTACCTACCTTATTGCGAAACAATACTATACACAACTATTCTACTAGAACAAGTAACAACCTAGTCATAAATAGATGCAAATATAGTTGTACACAAAATAGTGCTATGCAACAGGGTATTAGACTTTTCAATGCTTTACCCTGCCTAATTCGTGAGGAACCTTTAGCTAAATTTAAAAAAATTCTAAAACATTTTCTAATAAAAGAATGTTTGTATAAGGTGGATGAATTCTTTGTGTGCGCATGCAGGCTGGGTTGAGTATTGTGTGAATATTTTGATGTTGTCATGCATGTTGTACATAAAAATGGTACTAGGTAGGTTTTTGCATTTGTTTTTGATGGTATGTGAAATTGAATGTTGAATTGTATGTATTAGTTATTAATGTTAAATGTTGCATTGAATGAAGTTATTAGTTAAAAATGTTGAACATTTTCTTGGTAATAGTGTTCTGTTGACTTGTCTGGGTGCAATGTGGAATTGTCAAAAAGACTAATAAAATTGTAATATAATGTAAAATTGACAAAAAGACTAGTTTTGTTGTTATTTACAATGATATATTTTAATTATTTTGTTGTGTACTGTTTACAGTCATATTTTAAAAGTTTTAATATTGATGGTGCTTTTTAATTGTTTATAGGTTTAATCTTACTTTGATAGTTTGTTGTGTATGCTTTTGAAATGTTTATAATGGTATTTTTGAAGAATATACTGTTAATTTGTTGGTAATAGTTTTCTGCTGATGCATCTCACATAAATTGTGCTCGACATACGTAAACAAATTGGAATTTAAATAAAATAAAATAAAATTATTTGTAGATAATAAATTGTATGTGTATATTTTACTATAATATTTGCTATTTTATAAATTTTGTTATATTGCTAGTGTTATCAATAATAATTGTACTTTATCGTATTGCATACCTGCTTGTAGGTTATCATTGTGTTATGACTTGTCTTATACAGATGTAATATTTGTCAAGAAAGGACTAATAAAATTGAAAATATAATGTGTTGCCTTGGACTGTTTAATATATAATATAGTTAATTACCTCAGAGGTTGTCCTCAGTCCATATAATAGTTTGGCTACAGCGCTGTTTCACCGAACACTGTCGGCTTCATCAGGCCCGCATAGTGTTAGTGTTGTGTTACGTGTTTATGTGTTAGTGCGGGCCTGATGAAGCTGACAGTGTTCGGCGAAACAGCGCTATAGCCAAACTATTATACGGACTGAGGACAACCTCTAAGGTAATTAACTATATTACAATTTTATTGATTTCAATGACAAACTGTTTATAAACTTAGGACTTTAAAAATATTACAGTTAGGATGACCTTGAATCCGAACCATGGATGTTCAACTGTTTATAAAGCATCCATGGTTAGCTTTTTAATTAACAACTACTGAATTGACATTTACGACGATAAATAGTTTTAATTTATATTTCGTTTTGTGAATGAGGGAATAAGAAAGATTGTATTGTTTATTTGTAAAACTTATGCCATAATGAACCACGTCTAGTCTTATTATGCAAAAAGGTTGATTAGCTTATTTCTTATGTTAATGCACTATTGTTTTGGTTGTTAGTGATTTAACTTATTCAGATACATACGTCATTGTCCTTACTTTGAGATTCCTGAACTCACTCTTCGTAGAATGCCGCCAATCTAATTTCAAAACAATATGTATTTCTCTTTTTTGTAAAACAGCCATTCTTTTGTTACGGACGTGACAGTTACATGCATTACAACTTGGAAAAAAAGAAAAGTCAATTTTATTTTGTAAATTGTTAAAGCTCAACTGGTAGGTAATTTTTTTATACTATTTTTGCACTAAATTTGAAAATGATCATATTATTGGTTTTGATGTATAGTTCAACTAAGTTGGAGTTACGGACGTGACTTGAAAAGCACCTGTCTTCTGACATACTGTTACCATTGTTAAAAAGTCTGTTAATTTCTTGGGAAATTTATGAATTAAATTTTTGTCAGCTTATCTTAAGATAAATACCTTCTTAGAAACATTAGTGTTCAATCTTAAAATCCTGTAATATTTCAATTAAAAAATTGATAAAACGATACGGACGTGACACGGGTTTGTTACGGACGTGACAATTAACTCAAAAGTCTGTTAAAAGTACTTTATTTTACATTAAAAAGTTTTCAGTGCTCTTCTTACATTCTTTTTAGTTAAAGTAAAAGTTATTTGATCTATAAAAGAACATAAACAAACTTAATTACATCTTAAATATGTGTTTGAATCAGGAGGAATTATTGTGAAATTTTAGGAAAATGTATTCATTATTAATGAAACAGTTATCATGTTTGTAAGCCACAATAACTTGTTCATAAAGTTCACTAATATTCTTGGTAATTTACTGACAATTAGTCACTGATAAATATAAAGTGACTAGATGTATACCAACTTCAAAGATGAAAATATCCACAAAATAAAGAATTCTGCTACAAGATATTGTTGGTAATATTAGGTTAAGGTATTTTAAGACTTTAATAAATTTTTTACTGAGAAATTCAGAAAATAATTTGTTTAGTGTTAGGTGTATGTTTGTAAAGAATGGCTGTCAAGCAATATCCTGTCCAAATTCTTTTTAGGGGTGGCACCTTACACACTGATCCCAAAAGCTATATGGTAATGAATATGTGGCAAATAAACCATTTCCAGAATATCCAGGCTACAAAATTTAATAAATCAGAGGAAAAAGGCCAGAGGAAATCCTATTTGCTATATGTTCAATATGAAGATCCCATCTCAACATTTTGTCCATAATTAAAGCCAGAAGGTCACAGATTAATTTCAACCTTTCCACCGGCCATAAAAATTATAAACAATTTTAACTTTTGAATCTACGATATTTTGATTGCAATGATTTATAATCACAGTTAAATTGTATTTTTACCATCACATTTATATTTCAATATTTTATTGCTCAACTAATTACTTGGTTCACTCTAAAAACTCAGCGATGCTTATAAAATAAAAAAGCAAATTTTAAAACAGAAAACAAATTTAAAAGAACTATAACTTAAACAATATTAACCCGTAAATTATGTTTTTGACTGTAGTTTAAAAACAATACGGTCTTTGAAAAATACATTATTCTCATTCTTTATATAATCTGCATACATCTAGACCCAAATCTCGGACGCAAGGCTGATTTATAAGGGTGTCACCAAACGTGTTTGTAAACAAAAACCAAGATATGATATCTTGTAAACATAACATGACTGCAATCGGGCATTGAAGGAAGTGTTTCTTGTGTGCAACGTATTGTGTTAAATAAGTTAATTAATTAATTTTTAACGTATAGTTGAAGTGTATATAGTTACTGAGTCCAATAATAATGGAACGACTAATTGGAAACGCTTCTAAGGCAGTTACTAAAACAATACAGAAAGTAGAAGACAACATGTGGGAGATGGACAGTTTACAAGATGACGTTGAACCCTTCATATTTCAGTTGACAGGATCCTCATCAGACACATCCAGTAATACGGGAGAACGTACTATAGGGTCACAAAGCAGCAGAGATCTGTGGTGGTCGTGTTACAGAGGTATGTAAAATATATAATTTGAACTAAAAATAGATTTCTTACTTCAAGTAGCCTACTGTATATAAGCAGCCTAATTATCACTGATATTGGATTTGATAATACACTTACAGTATTTATTTATTTATTATTAAGTCTATATATTATTTTAGTATTAACATTTTCTTTCGGTATGCCTTAAATTGTTATTATAAACACAAAAAATAACAGTTTTATCAAAACATCACATAAAAATATATTTAAAAAATATTTTCAAATTGAAAAGCATAATGAAATAAATAGTCAATAATAAATAGGCAAATAACTCAATTAAAAATAAATAATCAATAATAAACTACAGTGCAATGAAAAAAAAGAACTAGCACAACCAATAACAAGTTCAAACATGCATGTGTTTGTCAAGTTTATATTTGAACATCCCTCGTGTGTATATAGCGTGATACAAACTCTCCCCCCATCTATTGTGGATAAACAGTCTGAGCTAGAAACTTGGTATAAAGCCAAATGAAGAATTTAGAGAAATTATTTGTTTTCAAATTTGGTGGCCACAAAGGGAAGTCTATTTCTAGAGATTTTCAAATGTAAACAGATCACATTATAACTTATTTCAAAAAGATCTTTGAAAACAAAATATTTTGGCAGATATGTTATTTATTCCTTTTTATCTCTCACCATTTCAAATATGTTTTCAAATGTATTTTTAGCAACCAATAGGCAATATACATTGTCTAACCATTATTAATTAACATATACATAAATAGCATAACATATAAAACATACATGTATAAATTAATTGAAAATGAGAAAAAAAGAGAAAAAAACAATATCTTTCAACATGGCATAAAATTTTTGAAAATATAACTTTAACTCTACTGATGGATAAATTTCTGAAATGTTGCCTTTTATCATTCGTCTGCATCTTTACTATGCTTTTTTATACAAAAAAAAAAAAAAAAAAAAAAAAAAAAAAAAAAAAAAAAAAAAAAAATTAAAAATCTAATCTAATCTAATTTCATCCTTACAAATATTCAAATGGCAAGTTAGGTCAATTTGAATATCAAAAGTCATGTGAAACTAAACATTTTTTGAATTCACAGATATATAATAACACTTGTTGTTTCTAAATGGTGGCTAAAAAGTCCTGTTTTCCTGTCATCTTTAGACTTCTTCATATATCAATATGTATCACTTCAAACCATACATCATCAAAGTACTAAAATGAATGAAATCGTTTCTGCACCAAAGTTTGTGAATATCTTGGATTCAATCTACATAACAACAATGTTAAACGTGTGAATGCATTACTGGAATAATAATTATTAAAAATATACACTGAGTCTTGATTTTAAGTCTGTCTAAGAAAAGCCACCTGAAAAGATCAATAGCCTCATAAGGGGCTAATGCCATGAAAGGGACCATTAGCTTGGAAAGGGTGATGTCGAGCATCCCAAAAAGGACAATTACCGCAGAAGGAGCTAATGTCCTGACAGGGGCTTATGCCCCAGGAGCTCCGAAAGGGATCATCACCCCAGAAGGGGCACACAAGCCGAAAGGGACCATCTAAAATCCCATCAAAGTGTAACTATTTGTTGTCTGTAATTTATATAGAGTTTGTATTGTTATTCCCTCTCACTGTTTCTTATCAAGTTTTACACTATAATACGTCATATAAAGGGTGTTGCAAAAATGTGTTTCTAAACTTCAGGAGGAGGTTTCCCTCATCAAAACTAAGAAAAAGTTACTATAAACTTGTGTATGGAATTGCCTAGTTTCTCAGATATCCACCATTTTTGTTTTTTTTTTTTCAAAAAATATTTCCTATCTCCAGAATGTGGTTATAGGCTTTACAACTAACCTCCAACAAAACTGGTGAGAAGAGCAGAGGTTGGCTGCTTCCCATGTTGAGCCCAACCTGTCAGAGCGAGGGCAGAATAGACATGGTGAGGAGTCGCTTCTTCTTGAGATAAATTTAGAAGCCCCCAGATCTACAATAAAACACCAAAAATATCAGTTCGGTAGTTGTCAATCAAAGGGTTAAAATGAACCATGGATCCAGTTTTTACAAATTTCAGTTAGGTTAGGTTGGCAATTTTCTTGTTTCAAATATTCTAGGTTTATATCATGATTACACACGTTGATCAACATTCTCGACATGTTTTTATACTCATTTTATAAACACAAAAAATGATATCAAATGAGTATAAATTATACTTATAAAAATTATTCGTCACCATCTTCTGAAAAATGTCAATTCTGAAATTATCAGTGAAAAAGGTAAAATTAACTATGAATACAATCTTTATAACATACCTACATAATACAACCATATTTGTTTTATAAACATAAAAGATTTATAATTCTGATTCTAAATTTTTTAGTATAAAATATAATCTTGTTTTTATTGATTAATTATTTTATGAGTGTTGTTTAACTTGTCATGTTTCCTTGCAGTGTTTTGGTTACCTTAAATTTAATTTTGTTTTGATCTTTTATTACGTAGGTTTACTGCCAAATTTTCATTATTTATTTACTCCGAAATCCATATCAACAGTCACTAAAGTCACTTTAAAATAATTCACTAATCACTACATCCTTTCATCCCTTTATCTAGTTTTAGAATATCTGTTGTATAACGCCTAAGTATTAACCTTTTTTATAATTAGTATAAGAATTTGTGTTAGTTATTCAATTGAATCCACAACTAAAACTGTGATAGTTAGCCGCAGCATCTCAAACAATAGATTACCACGAGACCAAGAATATTTTAAAATCAAATTATAAAAGTAATCTTAAATAAAATATTTTAAAATATATTCCTGGATTCATTTCCATATAGTTTAATTATAAATGGTACACCAATGCGTGGGGTCAAATTAGAGCACCACTACAAATCATTCTTAAAAATTTTCAGATTAAGCGTTAGGACACTGAAATAAGAATTAAACATGGCCGAAAGACATTATAATTTAAGAAAAAAATCCACAACCCAGTTCAATACACGTCGAAGTAACTATAGAAACGGACCAATGAATCCATCTTATAAACTACAAAGATATTAAGCCGAGAACATATGAAGAATTTTATCAAACGACTATTTATGATTTCTATTTTCCTTAATTTATGTTTGCATATACATTCATTCAGTAATTTCATAGTTTTGTTGTTAAAAATCTATTTTGTTTGATTAATTCTTTTCTTGGAAATAAAGTTGAATTTTGTTAATTTTAACCACCATTTCTATTATTTTATAAATAACCATATTTGAATACTATATAAACTCCACATAATTTGTGTAGGTAAATCGCTTAATATGTATAAATATCTTTTAACATTGTGGTGTTGCCTATTAATCATTGGGGGGTATATTCTTTCCTAATATCTGTTTGTGAGTGCAAGACAGACACTCTGTATGCAACAAAACATGGCACATACAATGACAATAAACATCAAAACTGCAAAATTGGCACCTCTAAATACTCCGAGTGTAGTAAACCTTTTCAATAAAAAATTGTCCAATTCAATCACTTAAAATACCGTAAGGTATACTTCTAACTTTTTTGGAGTAGCTTGTTAAAGATTTTTACTCCACTATAATATGGACCCTGTTCAAAAAGTTTTAGTCTGTGAATCGGATACTGAAATTGGGCATTATTTCTGGTAATATACTTCTGACCTTCAGATCCATCCAAATTAGGGTGAACATGTTTCAATAGCATCAACATTACTAAAATAAGCTACATGTTAAATTAACAGAAGAAACAAAACGTTTATAGCTACAAGAAAGTTTTGTTGAAAATAGAATATTATTTTGCCTGTGATTATTGTTGACTTTGCTTAACTGGTGACCCAAAGTTATTGTTTGTAGTACGGTACTCAGTAAGAGAGGTACAGCCTACAAGCATCATTGCGCAACGGTCAAACTTTAAATACAAATGTGCTTCATGACTAATGTTACTATGTGGAGCTTTTCAGTTTTTAATCTGTTTTTTTCTCCAAAATTGCATGTATTTTTAAAATTTGAACATTTTTGAGTAAGGGGCAACTTAAGCACATTTTTAGAAAGGGTTCTTTTTCATGAATCTAGGATAAAAATTTGGTTTATATAGGCTATATTATGTGGTAACAATAAAACTAACTGCAAAACACTACTTTTTTGATGTCTTGGAACACCCTGTACATACGCAATAAGATAAGTTGAAACTTTTTATTCCAAAATGGTCAGTGACCAGAGACCTTTAAAATGAGGTATCACTCGACCTACCTTTATATTTGATATTTTTTCAAAAATGACGCCCACCCCTAAAAAGCACTTTTGGGAGATTTTTGATATTTGAAAACATTTTTACTGAATTCTCTAAGGTCGAAAAAAGTTAAAATGGAGGCTGTAGCTCATTTGGTTCAGTCGCTATGCATTATGTACTGGTGGTCTGATTCACCCTATACATATAAAAAATGATGAACATAACTATACAGATACACTTTCAAAAGTCCCTTACCACACTTGGAAATAAACAAAATAACAAAAAACAAACTTTTTGTCAAAAGTAAAATGTTTATTCCTATTAGACCCTTATAGCTATTACAACAAAGTTGTCATCTTCAGAGGGAATCTTAACAAAGACTAAATTAAAACTATTTACAACTAAAGTGACCAGTTTCCCTACCCCACTCCTCTGGTGCATTGACCTATCAACAATAGGGTTGACAGTTCAAACACCTCTACTGTTACCTGAAGCGGGGAAGGCCCAATCCTCTAACATACAAAGATGTTTTAAAGTTATTTTGTTTATTCCCAAGTGTGGTAAGGGACTTTTGAAAGTGTACATGTATATATTGTCACCGCAGTGCTCTGATCTTTGTTTATAACTATTATAGTAAGAAAGTAGAAAAACAATATCTGAATGGCTGCAGAAATGTAAAATATAATGCTACATGAAAGCTATACAAACAGTGGATTAATTGCTACCTTAAGGGGGTAATAACTACACAACAAATATAATAATAGTTTTACCATGATAATGTTGAAAAGTAATTAATTGTGTTGTTTCAGCTATAAAGAAAGAAATTTCTTACATCATGAAGTACAGTGTTAGGCAGTTTAGACTGTGAGAGAAGCTGTTTCAGCAAATCCTTCTTGCTGAATGTGTCACTCACTAAGGAATTTAATAGGGTATTGACCTCTCTGTAGTAGGGGGGAACAGAATCTGCAACACAGCATTATTTAATAATATAAAATTATTGAAAAGACGTCATTATGTTTAAATAGAATCTAATTCTTTTAGGCCTATACAAATAATTAAAATCAACCATTACTTCTATCATATACATTCTATAAAGTTACTGATATAAAGTTTTGCAAATATATTCGTTTTGAAGTCTACTGAGTCAAATTTTTTTAAATTATATTTGTCTGTCGTATGTTCATGTACCCAAACATATGGTCTTTTTTACAACTTAAAATTTGGAAATAGTTAACATTATACAAAACACAAATTTATAATGTTCTTAAAAATAAAACTTAAATCAACATCTTAAAAATTGAAATAAATTAATTTTTTTTTAATTTTTTTATGAACGTTAATTCTATTTTTTACTTAGAATAAGATTCTGTAACAGGTTTCAATTAAAAAAAACAAAGTTGACCTTAAAATGATCTTCAAAATGTCCATCAAATAATATAATAGTGGCATTTTAATCCCCCCCCCCTGAAACCAAGCTCCTTTTATTAAAAGTATTTTTTTCCTCTGGGGTATGGTTTTCAAGATATTCTTGGTGGAAGTTTTCAAATGGATATTCGGTATAATAAAATAAGATTTTATTTCAAAAGAATTTTGAAAGAATATTTTCCTAGCTACTCTTAGTCTAGATTCTTGCGGGATATAATAAGCTATAAATAACTTAAATTACACTTACCTAGAAAATTAACAGTACATATCGTATTATATATAAAAATAAAATAAAATAATAATTTATGTTAAATAAATGGATAATAAAATGTGAATACATAGGGAAGGATCATAATTATATATTTTTGGAAAGGAAAGTGTTATTCTGTAAAAGGCATTACTTTTAAATAGTCCCAGTGTTTTAAAATGAAATAGTGTACGTTAATTGAATTGCTTTCACACCAAGAAGATAAAACTATGAACGTAAGTTAGAAGTGTAAAAGAAACAGCTATCAATTATGTCAGCAAGCAAACAGACGATGACATTAAATCCTGAATTTATACAGTTATATGACAGAGTGAAATTGAAATGTTTTAAAATAAAAACTTAATAGAAATTTTAAAGAAAGTTATATCCATAAATAAGACATATATCTGTTTAATCTATGCTAAATTGACAGCTACCTTAAAAATACAAACTTAGTATGCGTATTAGGGATTAGGTACTAAAATTGATATAAATTAAGTAAATCTCTATCTCTGTTTTTAACTCATCATCATGTTTCATGACTTCAGAAAATCGAAAAAGTGATTTTCAACAAAAGTGTCTATCCATTGTCGTCTGTATGTAACCAAGATTGTGGCCACAAAAAACAAGACAGGAACATGAAATTTAGTATAGGGGACTATATTGTGCTCATATATAACACCATTGAAATTCAAAAATCCAACTGAAAATATCAAAACCATTTTAAACAGTTTTTTTTGTCTATATAACGTGTTTTGTAAATTATCTTATATCAACAGAACTAGTTATAAAATCATTAACCTTATTTCTACTAAATGTAATCGTAAAGTTGCCTTTTATTGTAATAAAAATCTAGGGAAAATGTTGGTCAATAATAAAGATAAAAAAGAAATGTTAGAAAATAGTGGAGTTTATAAAATATCTTGTCAAGATTGTGACTCTGAGTACATAGGTCAATCAGGTAGATCTATAAAAATTAGAATTAAAGAACATGTAAATAGCTGGAAACATGGCTATAGAAACTCTAACTTTGCTAACCACCTTTTGGACTCGGGTCATAGTTTTGATCCGAAATCGAATGTTAAACTCTTACATATAGAAAATAAAAGCAATAGATTAAATAAAATTTAGAATGTTTAGAAATAAATAGATCTATTTCACTTAGGCCTATTCTCAACTTAAATGACCAAATTGTATTAAATTCGTCGCCTCTTCTAAAACCCATCCGTAACATAGTTCATTAACCTTTACCTACCTGCTAGGTCATCCCCCTACCTTTCCCGATTTCTCTATTGTATTTCAGTTTCCTGTTACTTATGTTTAAATAGTTGTCTGTAAATTATTAGTTGCCTGATGATGCCGCAAGGCGAAACAATTGTAGCTCATTTATACTATTAAAATATTTGAAACTTTAAGCTTTTACTTTATTTTATCCTTGTATATAACGTGTGTTATTCAACTTATAACTTATTAATTAGATTAAAATCTGCATATAATTATACCAACCCCACCTCTCTATGTTGACAAATAGCGAAGTTATTTGCAAAATTTAAAAAAAAAAAAAAAAAAAAAGTAAAAAGAGTAATTAGCAACATCTTGACAAAAGAGTAATTTCAAATTAGGACATCCAAAATAAATGTAATATTCGTGTAGTTATGAGATCTTGTAGGCCCACGTCACCGCCATGAGTGTAGCGAGAGGAGACCCCCTTAACATATATACAGCTTTAAGGTCCGCAAGGGTCAAGGCAAGTGGAGACTTTTAAATATAGCCACATCTAAGAGGTTCCTTATTAATTAGGAGGTTCATAACAACTGTATAAGACCTCTTGATCTACCAGATACAATTTAACATTCCTTTAAAGATCAAGATACTACTAACTTTTGAGAATTACATTTGAATCTGCTTGTACGATGAGACTGGGTAAGTGTTGTTGGGAATGATGTTTGTTTGCCAAATGTACATCTGTCGTATGTGCATTGTACCACAGCTCAAACGTATAGACTGATTTCAATCAAATTTGGTTAATGGGCATATTTTTGTCATGTCGCAGGGCTTTTTTCATCTTTTTCTTGACAGCTAAATTTGGAGATAGCAGACGCTAAAAAATATATATTCTCAATATCGGCTCTATTTTTTTCATGAAGACAAACTTTTTCTTTTTAGAAGAATTTAACATCTAAGTCTAATGAAAAAGTACAAATGGTCTGGAATATATTCCTTCAAATGTAAAAAAAAAAAAAAAGTAATTTAATTGTTCATCAATTTGTAAACAATTCTTGTAATGACTGCAATAACAAAACGTAAAACAACAGATTGCTTTACTGATAAGCTAATTGCTGATAACATACTAAGCTAATGATTCACAGCTGATAACTACCAGTTAGATATTAATAAAAAAGGTGGTGAAATAACTCTGTACAACTTCTTTGACTCATTGATTATGTGTAACCATAAAGCAATAATTGTTCTAATGGTTAAACAAAAATAAATGGTGTAAAAATAATTGCTCTAAATTTCACACACACACCAATCTACAAATCATCACAATTTACCATAAAATGTTTGCTTGTATATGTACTACTATTAGGTGAGAAAAAAAATGTAAATTTCTATACTATTGAAGGTTATATCTATAAATTTCTTATGAGAGATAAGGTAAGGAAATGTTTTTTCCTTGTCCTTTAAAGATTATCCTTGTATTAAAAGGAAAATTAGAAAACACTATAAATAGAAACTCCTAGCCCTCAAATACTCTTAGCATTAGGGTCGAAAGAGACAAGTGAGATCTAATACAAAAGATGAAAGAAAGGAATCTAATCCAAAACTATATGAAGAAAAATGTAGATCCAGCTAGGCTATCGAGCCCCTGATGGGAAGGTATAAGAGTCCCTCCTTATAAACTGTTTGTGTTTATGTATACATGCATGTAATATTTAAATAAAAGCCTAAGCTTGTTTCACTTGTGTTACATACTCGTCCAGACCATTAATTCAATTTTTTCCTAACTTTTTTTTTTATTTTTTATTTATTATTTTTTTTTTTTGTGTTGTAAGTTTTTTAACTTACGATTTGACATAATTGTCTAGACCACTAATCTTTACATTCCATTATGCTATATTATTTGAAAGTTCGATTCTATAGTATAATCAAAAATAATCTAACTGGTAAAAAACTTAAACAAATACCTACATGGTAGTTGGCATTTCAAGTGTTAAATATAAAACAAAATTTGTGCAAAATTAGTAAGCAATACTTAATGAAACACACTAATTTTTACCGGAAGCAATCACACCAACTAGACGATGTTTTAGTGACCAACTCATAATCTTCAGTTGTGACTCATGAACAAAACTTGAGTGGCAGAATTTAATATGGTAATTGTTGATGTCATGCATTTGATGAAGAAATAACATCAGCCCACAAGCTTATCTAGTAGAGGCCACAAATTTCAAAATGAAGTAATACTGAAGATGTGACAAGTTTTCGAGAAGTTTTTCCATGTTTTTAAAAATGATTAATGGCATTTTGTCTGTAATAGTCTACAATTTGAATACAAATTGGTTTTCTGTTATTTGAGGCAAAATGATATAGACCAGTCATGTCAAAGATACGGCCTGCGATCGCAATGTGTCACAGAGAGAAGAATCATGTTTTTTAGAGCTTTTAGACTTCACTCGATTCCTCTATGGAAGTTTTGTAACATCCTAATTCCATAACCAAATCTGCAAATAAATCTCATTCACTCGTCTTCCATAAATTCAACTTCCGTCCCTTGACAGATGCTGGCACCTGGCGACCTTCTCCAAAACTAAGCATCGCATGACATGCAAGCGCAAAGTCCATCCGCTGGTCAGGCTATCGGATCTAAAACTCTAGTCTAGTCTACCTGTAATTATTCGCCATGTGAACGTCTTTTCATAGCTCCGTGAGACACATTCCTTCTTGTCTCAAAACTTACAACCTTCTCGTCTCAAAATTTACTACATCCTCGTCTCAATATGTTAGTCTACAGTTTTGTGCGCTCAAGTGTTCTAAAATGTTAAATAAAATTTTATTTTCACGGCACAAGATCACGTGCTCCGCGACAGGATTTTCCAGGTATTTCAAATTTACAGATTTTGTCATATCATAAATTTTATTAATGTTTTAAAATAATTTGTTAATTATCATGTATTCTTTAAAATATGTATTTCATGTTTTATTTAATATTCTATGTTCTTTTTGAAACTGAATGATTATAAAAATTTTCATTTCTTAAAACATACTTTACAAAACCTTGCAAAGGCACATTTTAAGTTTTGAACAATTATGTGAAATTGGTGCAAACTAATGTTGAACATTAAACAATCAGAATATCTTATTGAACATGTCAAATATAAAATAACTAGAGAAATCTCTTCTAAAACAGAAAATTTCGTTTTACAAACTTTTGCAGATTTTGCAAGTCTTATACAAGTTTTGTTTTAAACTAAACGATATATATATATAAATAGCTTTATAGTCATCTAAGGAGCTTTTAATTATAATCTTAACGAAGTTCTGTGATGCAATCAATTTACTTTAATTTTGACAAATAACCAGATATTTTCTTCAATAAAGAACATTAATGCTACAACATGTCTGATTTTGCACAGACGCTAAAAAACGTGTTTTTTTTGCCTTAGCTAATACGCTGGTTGGAGAAACCTAGCAATTCTTGCCTCACATTGCATAGACCAGCGAAAGATCTTAACATGTTTCTACCTGTTTGCAAAACACGTTATGTTTAATATATCTACAGAGTTTCAAGTGCACAAAAGTGATGTTTTTTTTTTTTTTTTTTTTAAAAAAACTGACTTTGCAGAACCTTGACTAAACTTACATTGTACATGTGTCTAAATTGCTTCAGCGAATATGTTTTTCTTAAAGCTATCTTTTAGATGTAGACTTGTGTAGTTATTTATAAATTATATAACAAATCATTGGGTGGTGCCTGCATGCAAACTTTCGGTCCTAACAACCTCCAAGAGGTTATTTTCTAAATTAACATAATTGACGTCAATTTAAAAAATTTCAATATTCAAATTTATATTTTTTTTTATAAACTTCTCATTTTATAATAAATTCTTGTATTTAAAATATATAAATTTATTGGCCAATATAGCATTTAAGAAATTTATCAAACCAGTAATATTATGTAACTTTAGTCTAGTGATGAACCTGTTTACAATAGATATGAATTTTTCGTATTTAAAACATCAAACTCATTTATAAATCTTTACATTGTTAAATTCTGTAACTGTTTTGAAAAACTATCATCTCATAAAGTAAAAATGGGGGGGGGGGGAATAAATATCAGTATCTTTTCATCTTTTTTTTATTCTAATTTTACATTAAGGGCGTATAATCTTTTTTTTTTTGGATTAATTATAATCCTGTTAATTATTAAGCTGTGCTCATTGTCTTTTTTTTTATTGTTAAATTTTGTAACTATATATATATAAACTAAAAAGGGGGGATAAATTTTTAGAATCTATTGATTAATTTTTTTTATTTAAATTATTATATGTTACATTAAGGGCGTATAACTTTTACTAATTATGATCTTGTTAATCATAAGTTTTTTTTTTTACTGATGATTTGTGTCAGGATGTCTTTCTAAGTTGTAAATGACAAAATCTGAACCATCGAAAATTCTTTCTGTTTAAATAAACTTGAGCCTTGTTAATTACTAAATTTGTCTTTGTCTTTTTTTATTTTTCTTTTTCAAACATTGTTACCATTTGGTTCCGCCTTTTCTTAAATTTAAGTCCCCTGGTAACAAGTTTCTGGTAGCAGAGCGTGGTTTTATCTAAATTATAGAGTGGTTAATTTTAAATTCTGGAACCGTAGTTAATTTTCAAAATTTTGGATTGGAACCATCTAAATTTAAATTCAAAAAAAATTCTTTTGTTAAACAAGGCTCAATTTTATGTTTTGCAGCTTTTCTCAAATACTGCACAACTATTGCTGATGAAATTTTTTTTATTTTAAATATTTAAATCTATATAAATCTATAGTCTCTTTTTTTATTATTTATTTTACATATAAACACTTACACAAAAACTTCTAAACCAATTTCGATAAAAATTTTTTTTTATTATTTTGTCTGCTTAAATATATTTTTTTTATATATATATATATTTACATACATTGCACTCTAGTCATTCACTGAATTTGATCCAGACAGCGGGCTCATTCGGGAATTCCAAAAAAATAAAAAAAAATTAAAAAAATAATAAAACCCAAAAATAGTTAGAAACAAAAAAAAACAAAAAAAATATTCAAAATTTCCTTCAAAAATTTTCTCGAGTTTTCTTTCGCTTGTCTGTATTAATTCATACTTACACACACACATATACACAACAACTACACTACATATAATTCTTGAGTCATTCTCTGGTCCTTTCACTTCATTTTTGCATCATCTTAAAAGAAATTTTTTTTTTAAATCACTTGGTTTATTTTTTTTTATTATCAGCAATAGTTAAAATGGCAGTGGATTTGCTGAGATTGGTCGACTCACTAAAGAACACTGAGCTCTCTTTCATTTTTTTTTTTTTTTGTTTTGTCATCTTGAAAGAAAATTATTTTTATTTATTTTTTTTTATCATCATGAATAATGCGCAAGCTGGCGGTGGACTGGTTGATGCAGATGGTGCTACTTGCTTGTTAATTAAAATGTTGAACACTGATTGAATAATATAACTTGTGTAGTAAAAATTTTTTTTCTTCTTCCAAATTATAGGGGCCCAGTTGTATGTAGGACAACATGGTTGGCCTGTTTGTTTTTTCTTAAATTATTTGTTTGTCTTTTTATTAGCAGGTCAACATGTTTGTTCCTTAATTAGTTTTTCCTAGGGTTGAGAAAACCGGAGTTTGTTTTTTTTTTGTCATGGGTCACCTTTTTATATACATATTTACTCTTTTGCTACACCTTTTTTTTACACTACTTTCTTTTGCATATCTTTTTTAACACTTAAAAATTTTGATGAAATTTTTTTTTTACACTTTTTTTGATTAATTTAAATTCCTTTTTTTTGGGGGGGCACATGATTACACTTACAATTAAGACCTTAAGTCAACTACAAGCCCTGCCTTGCGCAGCAGAAAATTTTTTTTTGACTCCCCAACGTTTCATACTGCTTCTTTGTTTATTTTTAAAATGGATTATTTGTTTAGACCTTTCAAAATTTTTTTTTCTCACGGAAATTGTCAAGAGCCGTGAATAGTTTAAATTTTTCTTCGTATGGGAGAAGAGGAATTTAAAAAATAACGACGCTGAGCATGATCTGACCTAATTGGCTTCAGGAATTTTTTGTTTTATTTTTATTTATTTTTCATATATATATTGTTAAGGTCGGCTCAGAGGATACTCCCCCCCGTCTGAGTCCGACCTTTCCTGAAGTCCAAGGTGCAATGCACTTTCCCTCCCCAGTCCCCGGAGTGGTCACCTCCTCTTGGTGTCCCGAGGTGCCACTCCACCCCTTTTCCCCACGTACCTTAGTGTACAAAGTCAGTTCATGCACAGCAATGTCGACCTTTGCGTCATCCTTCAGCTCTTTCTGTCCTGGGCCTATCCCAATTATAGGTGGGAAGAGCTGAGACGCTGTAGAAATTTCAAAATTTAATAAGTAAATGCCGAAGGAGGCTACACCCTAGAGTGGTGAATAAAAGCATTATGAAGCGTTGTTTCTATCAGGTGCCCCGTTGCTAAATTTTGTAGGAGGCCCTTCTGGCCCCTTTCTTCAGAAGTTTGTAGGAGGCCCTTCTGGCCCCTTTCTTCAATCTTTTCTTGGAGGCCCTTCTGGCCACTTCTTTAGAATTTTCTTGGAGGCCCTTCTGGCCCCTCTTCTTTTCCACTCTAACTCCGTCTTTCGGGGGGGGAGAGCTGTAACATCCTAATTCCATAACCAAATCTGCAAATAAATCTCATTCACTCGTCTTCCATAAATTCAACTTCCGTCCCTTGACAGATGCTGGCACCTGGCAACCTTCTCCAAAACTAAGCATCGCATGACATGCAAGCGCAAAGTCCATCCGCTGGTCAGGCTATCGGATCTAAAACTCTAGTCTAGTCTACCTGTAATTATTCGCCATGTGAACGTCTTTTCATAGCTCCGTGAGACACATTCCTTCTTGTCTCAAAACTTACAACCTTCTCGTCTCAAAATTTACTACATCCTCGTCTCAATATGTTAGTCTACAGTTTTGTGCGCTCAAGTGTTCTAAAATGTTAAATAAAATTTTATTTTCACGGCACAAGATCACGTGCTCCGCGACAGGATTTTCCAGGTATTTCAAATTTACAGATTTTGTCATATCATAAATTTTATTAATGTTTTAAAATAATTTGTTAATTATCATGTATTCTTTAAAATATGTATTTCATGTTTTATTTAATATTCTATGTTCTTTTTGAAACTGAATGATTATAAAAATTTTCATTTCTTAAAACATACTTTACAAAACCTTGCAAAGGCACATTTTAAGTTTTGAACAATTATGTGAAATTGGTGCAAACTAATGTTGAACATTAAACAATCAGAATATCTTATTGAACATGTCAAATATAAAATAACTAGAGAAATCTCTTCTAAAACAGAAAATTTCGTTTTACAAACTTTTGCAGATTTTGCAAGTCTTATACAAGTTTTGTTTTAAACTAAACGATATATATATATAAATAGCTTTATAGTCATCTAAGGAGCTTTTAATTATAATCTTAACGAAGTTCTGTGATGCAATCAATTTACTTTAATTTTGACAAATAACCAGATATTTTCTTCAATAAAGAACATTAATGCTACAACATGTCTGATTTTGCACAGACGCTAAAAAACGTGTTTTTTTTGCCTTAGCTAATACGCTGGTTGGAGAAACCTAGCAATTCTTGCCTCACATTGCATAGACCAGCGAAAGATCTTAACATGTTTCTACCTGTTTGCAAAACACGTTATGTTTAATATATCTACAGAGTTTCAAGTGCACAAAAGTGATGTTTTTTTTTTTTTTTTTTTTAAAAAAACTGACTTTGCAGAACCTTGACTAAACTTACATTGTACATGTGTCTAAATTGCTTCAGCGAATATGTTTTTCTTAAAGCTATCTTTTAGATGTAGACTTGTGTAGTTATTTATAAATTATATAACAAATCATTGGGTGGTGCCTGCATGCAAACTTTCGGTCCTAACAACCTCCAAGAGGTTATTTTCTAAATTAACATAATTGACGTCAATTTAAAAAATTTCAATATTCAAATTTATATTTTTTTTTATAAACTTCTCATTTTATAATAAATTCTTGTATTTAAAATATATAAATTTATTGGCCAATATAGCATTTAAGAAATTTATCAAACCAGTAATATTATGTAACTTTAGTCTAGTGATGAACCTGTTTACAATAGATATGAATTTTTCGTATTTAAAACATCAAACTCATTTATAAATCTTTACATTGTTAAATTCTGTAACTGTTTTGAAAAACTATCATCTCATAAAGTAAAAAGGGGGGGGGGAATAAATATCAGTATCTTTTCATCTTTTTTTTATTCTAATTTTACATTAAGGGCGTATAATCTTTTTTTTTTTGGATTAATTATAATCCTGTTAATTATTAAGCTGTGCTCATTGTCTTTTTTTTTATTGTTAAATTTTGTAACTATATATATATAAACTAAAAAGGGGGGATAAATTTTTAGAATCTATTGATTAATTTTTTTTATTTAAATTATTATATGTTACATTAAGGGCGTATAACTTTTACTAATTATGATCTTGTTAATCATAAGTTTTTTTTTTTACTGATGATTTGTGTCAGGATGTCTTTCTAAGTTGTAAATGACAAAATCTGAACCATCGAAAATTCTTTCTGTTTAAATAAACTTGAGCCTTGTTAATTACTAAATTTGTCTTTGTCTTTTTTTATTTTTCTTTTTCAAACATTGTTACCATTTGGTTCCGCCTTTTCTTAAATTTAAGTCCCCTGGTAACAGTTTTAAAATGCGCACACTACATTTATAAGTAATTTCAAGGGCAGCGCGTTTAACTTGAAGAGACACTATAATACGAATAATATATCAAAATTCGATTGTTACAATGAAAAAATAAGAATGGACACATTGTCATCATTAAAATCTAAACTTCAAGGTCAACAATCGATGTTTACTAAAGCTAATACTGAGAACAAAGATGCCCTGAAATCAAGTTTTATTATTGCATTAGAAATCGCGAAGAGATCAAAACCTTTCACTGATGGTGATTTTATTAAAGACTGTATGTTGAAAGTTGCCGATGTTTCATATCCATTTCAAAAGTCAATAATTCAAAACATTTCGCTGTCAAGAAACACTGTTGCTTCAAGAATAAATGATTTATCTCAAAATTTGGTTCTTCAACTGAAGGAGAACATTAAGGAATTTACAAACTTTTTACTGGCTCAACTTGCTGTTTTTATACGAAGTATTAACAGTAACTTTGAAATAACTGAAGAACTATTAAAGTGCGTTCCATTGACCGGTACTACAACAGCAAATGATATTTATTCTGCAAGTGAGCATTTGATAGCAGAATATGAACTTGACTGGAATATACTTAGCAGAACAACTACGGTTGGCGCTCTTACCATGGTTGGCAAACATTCGGGCGTTGTAACTAAATTAAAACAGAAAACATCAGGGAATTTTGTGGGATTTCACTGTGTATACAGTAATTCATCAGGAATCATTGGCATCCAAACATTTAAAAATGGACCATGTCATGCAACCTATAATTAAAATAGTAAATTTTATAAGGAGCAGTGGACTAAATCACCGACAGTTCAGGCAGTTTTTACAAGATTTGAACGAAAACTTTTCTGATGTCCCTTATTTCACCGAAGTTCATTGGCTCAGTCGAGGAGTGGTTTTAGAAAGAATTTTTGCATTATGTGATCCTATTCAAGCTTTCATGTTAGAAAAAGGCAACCCAATTGATTATGACAATGACTGGTGGGTTGATTGTGCCTTTTTGGTAGATATGAATAAACACTTGACTGATCTGAATGTAAAGTTACAGGGTAAAAATCTGATTGTCACTCAAATGTATTCATTAAAGCCTTTGAAACAAAGTTGAGGCTGTGGGAAAATCAGGTAAAAAATCAAACTTTGAGTCATTTAAAATCATTTGGCACAGTGAACCAAAAAAATTGGATCAATATTCTCAACTTCTGCAAAATCTGATCACGAAATTCAACAATCGTTTTGAAGACTTCCACAAAATGAATGAAATGGAATTTCCAATTTTCAACAATCCATTCGATTTTGAAGCTTCACAGGCACCAGTTCATTTGCAAATGGAGTTGATAGATCTTCAATCGGACAGTATTTTGAAAGAAAAATTTAAAGAGATTAACGCTCTTACATTTTATACACAATATTTCAAGAGTTTGGAAAACTACCCGGAATTAAAAAAGCATGCAGCACGCATTTTGTGCATGTTTGTTAGCACCTATTTATGTAAGCAGATGTTTTCCGTCATGAAAATAAATAAGAACAAACATCGCACAAGACTTACGAATGAACATCTCCAATCAATTCTTAAAATAATTACAATGAATATGATACCTGACATCAATGAGCTTGTCAAAAACAAGAGAAGTCAGGTATCTGGATCCTCGAGCTCAAAATAATTACCCTCTTTTATAACTTTGATATGATTTTTAACAACCGTATATTATACTATAAAATTAAATAAATAAAATGTTATAATGATTCAGTACATTTTTTAATTTGAATCTGGCCCGACACATTCTAAATTTAATATATGGCCCTTTGCAAAATTGAGTTTGACACTTCTGATATAGACTAATGTAAGATTTTTTTCAATCTGAATATTGTTTTTATTATATATATTGGAATTTCAGTAAAATATTGTACAACAGAAATTTTATGATGCTTCCGATAAATTACTCAAAAACAAGATTTTTGATGAAAACTTTTTTAACTGAGGAGTACAAAGTTTTGCAGCCATCTCGCATAATTATACCATTACCAAAGAGAAACCTATAGTCTAGTAGGCCTACAAAGAAAATAGATTTGTACATTAGATTAATTATGGAAATGTGGAATTTGAGTAATATGGGTCTTGCTGAATCATACTGTCAAAACACATATATAAACATATTATAAACATATATATATATATATATATATGTGTGTGTGTGTGTGTGTGTGTGTGTATGGTTGCCTAACCAGATCTAGTTAAAGAACTACAGGTCAAGGAAGGTCATTATATATACCTTACTTGACCGAAAGTTGTTTGACTAGGTCTGTGTTTCAGAGACCTAGCCATCCGGAATCTTATATCAGAGAAGAGTAATATCAAAGTGTAAAAGTAAATGAAGTGTGCATCCACCCCACGAGTGGCTACCAGATTTAATATGTTAAAATTTGTCAATTTCATGGATTGTTAATTAAATAATTAACTGTGAGAGATAAAAAACCTCCAGCTTTGTTCATTAAATTCTAATTATTGAAAAAGAAAAGAAAGAAAAAAGCTATTTGAAAAGGAATTAGCCTACTGAGATTTCGCACTTAAATCGATCAGACAACTTCTCTCCATATTTACCAAATATATGGACTGATTGTTTGAATACAAGGTGTAGTTAATGATTTCATAATTTTTAATAACAAAATCTGATAATCATGTACAATGAATATTTACAGTTATTTTTAATTCCAATTTAAAACTTTTTTTTTATGAACATTGTTTTAAAATTACATTATGAACTAATTTTAATAAACTGTGTAATTTTGTCATTATTAATTCAAAATTAAAATGTCTTCACCAGTAATTCTTCAATTTCACCCTCTTCTTACTTTTTTTTTTTTTTTTTACACAGGCTAGCCTAGCCGTGAACTACATTTATATTATACCAACATAAATGAATTAGTATGGAAAATATTTTATCAACTTATTTGTAGAAGTATACAGTAAAACAACATTAAGGGAATTTAAACATTAATAAGCAATACAATTCCGTTAGTAATCCAATGTAAAACATCCTACTTAAAATTTCAAAATATGTGAGGGAAACATAAATAAAAACAGTAATGTTACTAATTAAATTAGGATAGCAGAGGCATATCTATTCTTGATCAGAAATTAGATTCTTACAAACATCTACGAAATGTATATTACTAACTAGGGTTGTATATTATAAGTTATAATCTGTAACAACGCCCTATCATATTAATATGATTATAACTATTGTAACAATTTAATTAATACCACCCACCAAAAGATAAATTTGTCGCCATGATCTTGACAGCTGACTTGACACCTGTTGTAATGATAACAACAAACTGAACTGCATAGAGTTTTGATAGATACGTCAAACAACAATATACGAAAACAACAGAACTATGTGATCAGAATTGACGTTACTAAAGTTTTAATGGATACTTTAATACATAAAGTAAAGATCATTTTTTAGTGTAATACTATATAAAACTTGAAGAATACCATTATTCAGTGTTTAAAAAAATATTATAAAATAGAAATATGCTATAAACGGATTACATAGTAGTTGTATCTATCAGTTACAATTTAAAAGTAATGAAGATAGCAATCTGGATATGAATTTTGATCATGAACATAATCTTGAAACCGTTTAACACGTACACACTTCTCAACACTCTCAATAGATGAATCAGATGATTATGATTACTCATGGACTCATGACACTAATGTCTCATTTTGTTCATTTTCAGCTGAGCTAAAACTGAAGTTTAGTTATAAAATTTTGGTTTACATTTATTACAGATTTAACCTTGTGCAATTAGTATTTGTGGGTTAATATTATAAAGACAATTAAATAAATAAACCTGGATTATATTGATATAAGTAAATTAGGCCTACCAATGTTTAGATCTTCAAATTTTGATAAGCTTCTTGGTAAGTCCGATTTTAACCTTACTTTTGCACTTCAGTTTGAACAATGTTAGAGTAAATTGTTAAAGGTGTTTCTTTTTCTTATTAGTGCTGTGTCTGTTTTTCCTACTGTAAAGTAAGTGCTAGTAACTGACTCATATTATATTTTCCTTTAGTGTAATAGGTAAATCTACTAGTGAATGACAGTTTGACAAGTTTAAACTTTGAAAATTTGTCTTGCTGAAACCAGATGATGGAAGATGCAAGTTGTATAGTTTGGTTAAAAATTTTATTGTGATTATTAATAATATAGTAACAACACATTATTTTTCTATTAAATTTATTTTTTCATTGAATTTAACACAACATGTATATTTATAAGTTAATGACATTATTATTTTAGTCAATGACACTGAGAAATCTAGTGTATGATAACAGTGTCAAAAATTAACCCTGAATGAGGTAGGAATAGCAAAATTAAAATAGGTACACCAATTATAAATGTAGGTAGGGCCTAACTGTTTTATTTGACAATGGTTACATATGGTAACTATTTTAAAGTAGGCCTGTAGGCTAACTAAATTTTGTGTAGACTATTTGGTGTAGGCCTATTATTAACTTAGCAAAATCTCAAAGCAAAATTAAAATCTATTAAAATTAAAGGCAAAATCAGACTTCTTGCTCTATCTTTGGCAAAATTAAACTAATATGTAGGTTTAGGCCTATATTATACTAAATTGCCATTTTATTCAATATAGTTTTTAGTCCTCTTCACTTTCTTCTAGGTCACTGAGAAGTAGGGGGTCGTCTTCACTATCAGAAACACACTGGTGGCACATGAAAGCCATTTCTTCATCGTCGTCATCTCCTTCCTCAATTCCATATGTATTACGATGTTTTTTCGGTATGCATTTGTTATGAAATGCTCCGTTACATGAATCACTCTCGATCCATTTTTTTTCCAGCGTTTGTGATCAGTTCAGCCGAATATCGCTTGTGGCAAACTTTGCAAATCCAATCTTCCTCTTCGTCATTGATTAATTTTTTTCTAACTTCTTTTCCTTTTTTACGTTTAGTGACTGAAGAATCTTTGCTTTTTTTTCTTCTGTTCCCTCACCCTTTTTCTCGCTGCTTTAGCTTCTTCTTCCTTCTTTTTCTCTCCTCTTTTTTTTTCATCATACAGCTGCCACTCTTTGCTGCTAACAACAGCATGCAACTTTATTGATTTTCTTGTTTTTCTCTTAGTTTTAGGGGGGGGGGGTTGCTGGCCATAACAGGTTGTTTTTGAATGGGGGTGGAACCCCCGACCCATTTGTTTCAGGTGATAAAATTTGAGCCAACTTTTCTTTTACTTGGGAGTGTTGACTCCTTTGCTTGTGCTAGTTACACTTTTGGTTGGAGTTTTCAATACCAAATGAATTTCATCCACAATGGTGGTATCGTTTTCATCAGTTTTATTACTCTCCATCTCAATACCACTCTTATTAGTTTCTGATTGCAAACTGTTTGTATCTGAGTCCTGTTTCTGTGCAACAAAATATTAAAATTTTTTCCATACAACATATAGGTCGTGAGCAGCATTATCACCGTTCCATATAGGAGTGAACTTGTCATAGGTCTCCTGAAATTCATTCAGAGTTTCAGGGGAAATGAAAGATTCCATTAAGAATAATCCTTCATTTTGTGTTTGTTGATTTGGTGTGCAGACAGTTTTGTCGATGGTGTTTGACAGGTGAGAAGATTCAGAAGTCTTTGAACCTCCTGGTAGGTTTACTTCATTTCTGGACACATCAATCTTGTTGTAGTCAAGCGCTTCGCTGTTAAAGGGGTACAGGCCGCACCTTTCAAAACCATTCTTTATAGTTTCCTCCTTCAATGTTTTATGAAAGACCCCGTCCAGCATCTTGGTGAAATTGTACTTGGTCAATTTGTCACCACTATTGCCCATCCGCCATGTGTGATCCGCTTCAGTCCAGCCCTTTTTCACAGGCCTAAAAACTGCCACATCAAGTGGCTGCATGACATGAGTGCAATTTCCCGGAAGTGCAATCAAAATAATTTTCTTCTCTGAGCAAAACTTACTCAGGTTGTACGTCAGGTGGGATTTGTGACCATCAATAAAGACTGCAACGGGGAATTGAAGTCGCTCTTTCAACATCCATCTGTAGACGTAGTTGACGAAATATTCATAAAAAACTTCGCCATTATCCATCCAGAATCAGATCTCGAAATACACCATTCGTCCGGAACGTTTAATTTTATAGCTTGTTGCAACCTTTTCCCAGGATAAACAATCAACGGTGGGGCAATATTGCCTCCTGCATTCACATTACGAAGAACTGTTATGTTCTCTTTATCACTTGAGGAATTGATTTATACCAAGAACTTTGTCGCTCTTGGGGCACAAAAAATGCCGTCTCATCCATATTAAATATATTTGAAGGTTTCAGCAAAACATCTTCTACTTTCTCTTCCTTTAGGTACGACTTTACTTCATGAAACCATGATTTTATGTTTTCCTCCGTTACAGTAGCTCGCATTTTACTTAGTTGTTCAACAGTTCTTTCTCTGGCTTCCGTGTTTCGTTTTAGGAACAGTTTCAACCAGGTAGACCCAGGCACACCTCTGGGAAAATATCTTCTGATTTCATTTCATGCAGGATTTGCTTCACCGAAGTCAAAAGATCTCCTTTGGTCACAGGAAATCCCGTACTGCAGATGCCATAATCCATTTTTTCATGATTTCTTCTGCTTGAAATCCCATACGGGGTGCTTGTCCAAATCTTCTAGCTTCATTCAATGGTAATTTGCCTGAAGCTTTAAGGATCAAAGTAGATCTCGGGATTCTGTATTTTTTGGTAACTCTAAAAGGCTTCTCCCCTTATTTTATTTCTCTTAATGCCTGCACCAACTGATCATGAGAGTATAAGAGCTTCGGCTTCTTAACTGGCGCCATCTGGAATAACACAACTCGATGTTGAGATAATATAGCCACATTGTGAACTTTATTTTATATTATTTTCTACTTGTCTGCAGTACCAAACATTTTATGTTTATTTATTTTTGTGAAATGTGTATCAGTGTGTTGTGTAAAGGTGTTGTTTAATCTGATGATGGTATATGTTATACCGGAACAGCTGTTATGAAATATTAACTCATTATCATATCCTGATAAGGTAATTTGGCACCTTCCTTCTGTCAGGCTCCTCAACTATTCATTCCCACTATTCAGGAGGCACTGTGGGTGCCATTTTGGACATTAGTATCTAAAATTATGGTAGGCCTAATTATATAGCAGAGTAGCCTCACTTCAAAATCAATTTTTATGGGTTTTATTCGTCAAATAAATGTTGGGAAAATATTTTATTATCGAAAAAAAAGTGTCGGAAACATGATTACATAATATAATATACGACGGTGGCGCCGTATTTTCCTTGTTTTATTTTTTTATTCTCTACTACATACCTTACTTCATAAGAATAAAGAATGTTTTCTTTGCTGTAAATATGTAGGGCTGTATTATTATATGTCACGAAAGGTTTGGCCAGGTTGCTATATATATATATATATATTTATAATATATATATATATTAAATATTATATATATATATTATATGTTTATATATATATATATAAAACCACCTGGCCAAACCTTCCGTACGTTTATTGAAGTGAATGTCATGAGTATGAAAGATAACACAGAGTTAATTTTTTCACGAAAAAACAACTTGTGTAATTATATTATGTAATCATCTTTCCGACACTTTTTTCGATAATAAAATATTTTTCCAACATTTATTTGACGAATAAAACCCATAAAAATTGATTTTGAAGTGAGGCTACTCTGCTATATAATTACCAAAATTAATATTCTATAGAAATATTTATTTATTTTTATTTTTAAATATGAAATTCAAAATTGTGACAACTCTACGTTAGTTGTACAAGGTTAATTTTTGTCCTAACGCTTCTAAAATAGTTTGGAAGGGTTTTTTACCTAGTTAACAATAACTTCGCTAGTTGTTGTCGCATTGGTAACATTTTAAATCTGAGTGTATTGAATAACAGAAGAGATATCACTGTTTATTAAGGCCACCATTATATTTTGAATTTGTGCAATATGAGCACACTCAAGTTCACTCTTTAACGTATATCGTGGTTACGTACCAAACAACACGATGACGGGTTGGATGTAGGTTAGGTTAGGTTATTAAATCACTTCTGAGATTCTTTGTGTTATATATAATCTGTCCAGAGAGAAGTAGTATATGCTTATTTAAATTCTTATTAAGGTGTATTGTTAAAGAAACTAGTTGTGAAAATTTTTAATTTGCATCGATAGGTACAGTTTGGATATAATCAGAATGATTTCATTAAAATTTTCAATTTATTAATTGGAAATACCTTTCTTGCCTAAATTTTCCCGTTAAGCTTGATTAATTTAGTCTTAGGCCTACTACATATTTCATTTTTTAAACGGTTACAAAATATTAAACCTAGTTGTTATTGTTAAAGTATTTCCTAATATACATTTTGGTAATAATTAATATGTAGATTATAAGTACCGGTACATGATTATGACCAAGTTTTATTTTGCAGACAAAGCTACGAGTAATTTAAAGTTGGAACCTGATTGGCCGGCAATACTTCAGATCACAGATCTCATACGTCAAGGAGATGTCCAGTAAGTCAAAATTAAATATTTTATAATGCCTAATCATAACTATTAGGTACAAAAATAAAGATGCGAAAACAATGTACAAACTTTTTCACTCACTGATCCTCATATACAAATAAAAACTAATCGTCATCAAAAATGTCAGTTCAGTAGTTAGTTGTCTATCAAAAAGTGTAAATGAATCATAGGAAAAAAAAAATTTATAAAGGATCTGAACTTGCATTGCTTGTACGATGAACATAACCTCAGTATACATTGTATTTTTTTAAATCAAAGTTTTATGACAGTGGGTAAGTTCATTTTTGTTTTTTGCTAATTATATTTGAATATATTGTATTTTTTTTTTTTTTTTTTTTTTTTTTTTTTTTCCATAAAAATTTTGTTCAGTCATATAGTTTTTGAAATATAGGATTTGTTATGTTTCAATTTTAACCAGCTGCAAGGATAGCAGATCTCCAATAAGTACTCTTATAGTCCATAGTGGATGATAAAATCAGGATCTTATTGAAGTTATGAGATTGTTCACATTATTGATGTAGATTATTTGTACATTTGCCATCCTTTGTTTATAAAAGTAATGTGAGGTGTTTCGAGATTATGGATCAACGGTTATTATTGAGATAAATCTTCTGCGAGTACTGTGGTGAAATTCACAGTAATTTAGTTGAAAATTCCCTTATAAACTAATAATTATCCATTTGTGTTTGGTGTTTAGTTATTTGCATTTTTTCCTAAGTTTGTGGTTATTGGGTGTAAAAAGAAATAAACACAGCACATGCAACCTTCCCCATAAGCCTCAGTAAGCATTTGATAATATTCCGTTGGTGTTTTGTTCGATTTTACTAAAAATTTCAAATTAACCTTTTGAAGCCCGACTTATGATAAGTATAATATAAGCTCCAGCCCGGGTATTTTTCGCAAATTTGCAGACATTATTATGAAAATTCATATAAAATCTAAATATGAAGCAAACCTATCAATATATATATATATATATATATATATATATATATATATCAATATATATATATATATATATATATATACTGTATATATATATATATATTGATAGGTTTGCTTCATATTTATATATTTTGTTCAGAAAAAACAGGGGAATATGAAAATGATATTAAAAATTACATTATCTAGGCCAAATTTTTTTTTTAACTTTATTTTTATTTAAAAAAATTTTATATTGAAATTTCAAAAGTAAAGTTATAGTAAAACTATAAATTTTTTTTTATTGTAAAATCGTTACATACATTTTGTAGGAAATTTAATTCCCTACACAAAAATGTATATATATATATATATAAATATATAGACATATATCATAAAAAATATTATAACTTATATGCAAAAATGTAAACAAACGAAAAAGTAAAAAATGCAGATTTTCACACTGTTTATTGTAGCTTTTACATTAAATTAAAAAATAACAAATATACAAGCTTGTTTTTGGTACATAATTTTCAGTTCTCTTATATTTATTACAATTATATATTTCACTATTTACAACACCTGGGCCGGGAATTGGATTGTAATACAGTAGAACCTCTGTTAACCAGCCTCGGATTAACCGGTCCTCGGATTAACCGGCCTATATCTAGTGTACTGGTTGGATGAGAGTTTCCGAAAATAAATTGTAATTGAAACACCAAAGCGGCGGCGATATCAAAGGACTTTGTGGATAGCGGTATCCCATTGTCGGCGGCGTAAAAACACCGCGGCACCAAAGCGGCGGCGATATCAAACGACTTTGTCGATAGCGGTATCCAATTGTCGGCGGCGTAAAAACACCGCGGCATTGGCACCCTCTTTGATTGGCTGCTTTTTTTCCACGAATCATTTTAGTAAACATTATGAAAAATATAACATTTCTTTTCAGTTTCTTCTTGTCTTTGACTGGTATATACAGTAAATAAAAATGTGTGAGTTACGAAAACGGAAGTGTATGTTGGTTTTGTTTGAGATGCGGTTAAATGTGTCAAAAGACTTGACAGAGGGGAATCTGTAAACGAGCTTTGTAGTGTTTAATTTTTTCATGTTTGATGTATAATATACATAACATAATATATAAGATACATTTATGTACAATAAAATGAGTTGCAATAACATCTTAATTGCATAATTCTTAGCGCTACCTGATTAAATAAGCTTTCTTTCAACGAAAAACGATTTTCAGGGGAACCTCTGATTAACCGGCCCGGATGTCAGTCCCGACTAGACCGGTTAAGAGGGGTTCTACTGTATAGGTTATAATGCATCGCCTGAAGATCCAGGAACATTTTCCACTACACAACTTGAACACGTCACTACACTACGTATTATCTCGTCATTATCACTATCACTGTCTAAAAAATCACTAAAATCATCACGAGATAAATACTCCGATATTTCACATTCATGAAAATTAGACATTATAAACGGTTTATTTACCAAGGCACAACAAAGGAAGCTACCACAGCTATACAGTGACAGCTGGTGAAATAACGAAAGTAAAACGAAAATTGCAGTGATGCAGACTAAGAAGCACTAAAACAAAAATTACCTCTCATTTCCCTGCATTCTGGTGAACAGTTCAATACCAAATACGTCGTAGCAGTATAACCGCTAACACATAAAAAAAATTAGAAATAAAACAGCTGACGCCAGCTCGCATATACACGGGCATGGGCTGCTGGCAGGGCAGTCGTCTGCTCGCATATATGCGGGCATGGGCATCAAGAGGTTAACAAGTTCAAATTTAAACTTTGCATTGTTCTGGTACACAACAGAAAACACAACTGCACTAAACGAGATGACTCAATCAAATGAGCAGCCGAAAAATTTCATGATTATCATACACATCCAATATCCCTGCCAAAGATCTCGATGTTTTCTCAAGAAAGAGTTAGAAACACATTCTTGTTATTTAATAAAAACAGTGTACACTGCGTACCATTGTATTTGTATTATGCATTCGCTTTAGTATAGATTGTATGATATAGGAGAAAATAATCATTAAAAGTCTGAATTATAACTGTGTGACCCAGAAAATATACAAAAATAAATAATAAACACTCGAGTCATTCCAAATAATTAATTTTAATTAACTGTTATTTAGTATGCCAGTGAAAAGTTTAATGATATTGTTATGTTTATAATAATTTTATATTATTTGAACGTTCTTATTTGTAGGCCGAAATATGCTCTCGCAGGTATTAAGAAAAAGCTGTATTCACCCAACCCTCATGTGGCCATGTTTGGATTACTGGTAAGTATGATTGTATAATATAAAATCATCTTTTTTGCTCCCTGATTTGACCATAATTAAAATTGTTCATCATCTACGTTAAAAAATTAAATAAATAATGCTTATACTCTTAAATAAATTTGTATAAAATAATAATAATACTGTGTTTATGTACATAAGAATATATTATAAATAAACAAAAATCATTAAATATAAATATTATTGTTGTTTATTTTTATCATATTACAGTAGAAGTCCGATAATCCGGCACGTTCGGGATCGGCTCGGTGCCAGACTACCGAAAATTCCTGTCTATCGGGCGGTGCCCCTTCTTTTTAGTGTAGGCTTTGCCGTAAAACAAATGTACTTTGTTTTTTAACTACAGATCATACATACATAAATCGTAATTATAAGAACAATTAGGTTAATAATTAAACTACAAATACAGTATGCAAATACAACTAAGTTTATTTTACATTTCATATAATGTACATGTACCCGTACTGTAAAACATATTTCACTTAGATTTAAAAAAGTCTGATTGAGAGTCAGTGTTACTTGTTTTCGTTTCTCTCCTTTTGAACTCGAAGGCTTAGGTTTTGAAAACATGGTCACTGTACAGTTAGAACAAAACTCTCTTTGTTTATAAACAGTTTCAAAAGTTACGTACGTCACTACAGATGTACTGTATTACAGTAGAGAGTACTGAGACACAGTTTACTGCGATGTGAAAGGACACAAAACAACAACGCACAAAAAAATGGTGAAGACGCTTCGTGATTGATTAACTGTGCTGCACTGCACCTGTATTTGTTGTGACAGCTGAGACTAGCCGGCTGCTAATTTTTTCCGAACAATACCCGAGCGCTTCCGGATGATCCCGAACTACCCCGAAAACTTCCGAATAGCTCTCGAGCGTTTTTATTTGCTTTAAAGACACACTTTTGGAGAAAACCAAAATTTTTACAATTTTCCGGAGCGATGCCGGACTATCGGGCATTCCGGACTGTTGTATGCCGGACTAATGGACTTCTACTGTATTATCATATTGTTCTATTATTTTAGGATACAAATATTACAACATTATTTGGGGCCTCGGTTATTGTCTCTTAATTTGCCGTGGCTAGCTCTGTGAGTAGGAGCTTTTACAGTTGATTACAATACAAAGTTTTGTGTTTTTATAGTCCTAGTGATTCTGTACAGATAACAACACAACTGACAAAACCTTACACTAATTTCTTGAATCTAAACAGTTGATACTTAATTTTAAAAGGGTGTCTAGCTGGTGAATTTATAAAGTGATTATGGTGTGAAATACAAGTTGGATGATGGGCAATTATTTGATTATTTGATTGATGTATGTATTAAAAGTTTATGAAATGTTCACTGTTATTTGATTTGAGAGTTTTGTAATTTATAATTTTTGTCAAAATAGCTATTATGATCCTAATTTGTGAATTCATTTAAGCTGATACTTATAGATTTTTGTGATGTAAAAAGTTATTATGTTCTTCACTCACCAAGATGTTATGAAATTATGTGACACAGATAATAATACCTGATTTAAAAAGTGTTCCTTCCTCCTTCTTGGTCTAACCAAATATATATATATATATATATATATATATTGGTATCCGGAGGTGATAGTTTATTTATAGCCTGAATTAGTGTGTCATTATAAAATGATAATTTGTTTTCTTTCTTTAGAAATACATTGTTTGTTTTACTGCCTTTATCTTGGTACAAAATTGTTCGTTGTTTTGATTGTAATTATTTATAACTTATAAATTATTGTGAAGATTTTAAATGTGTTTATTTAAAATGTATAATTGTTAAGTATCTATGTATGAATTATGACTTGTCTTTTGCAATTTTATTGTTTCCCGCAATGAAAAATAAATGAAATGAGACATAAATATAGGGAAAGTTATATAGCCTAATGGGTCTAAAAATTAATGTCAAAGTTATATAGGTTACCTCTTTCGGAATTATTTCTGTCGTGTTTTTTATAACAAAACAAATATTACTGGTCTGGAATAATTGGGGGGGGGGGGGAACAATAATGAACCTTGACCATCATCATTAAAAGCTTGATATTAATTAAATACAATTTATGCTGAGAACAAATTTATAGCACAAGCTAAGTAATTTCAGAGCCTATTTTAATATACATTTTTTTTTTTCCCAAAGTTGGCAATCAAGGTTTATTTTCACTTCTTGGTTAACAACTACCATATTCACATTTTTGGTAACAAGTTGTTTTGATCGGTATTTATTTAGTTTTGGTGATCGGTAATGGGCTATAACTAATACCGAAGTATCATGTGTTATATCAGGTAAACAAATTTATATCCGATTCCATCTAATTCTGACACAACAAATGAAATTGAGGTTAGGTTTTCCACAATTAATCGCGATTTTGCAGCATGTATTGTTGTATTTAATTACAGTAATAAATATTGATCAAATAAATAATCTTGTTACAGGTGTTGGAATCCTGTGTAAAGAACTGCGGTGGCTTAATACACGACGAAATCGGTACTAAAGCTTATATGGAACAACTCAGAGATTTAGTAAAGACTACACCTCATGACAATGTCCAAGCTAAAGTTCTGGAATTGATTCAAGCTTGGGCGTTTGCTTTCCGCAACAGTCCTAAATACAGAGCAGTGCAGGTATCTAACCTTATTTAGTTTTTATAAGATTTCATGTTTATTACGTACCGTGAGAGGTTAGGTTAGTAGGTTAGTCACAGTCCATTGAACAATTTACTTGGACTAACATTTCCGACTAAACTGTGTTTCTTCCGATTTTTTTTTTTTTTTTGTATTTGACCCTTTCTTGATAAATAAATGTTTGCATCAAGTAAGTCACAAGAAATAAATGGAATTAACATTGATTAACTTAACAGTAAATAATTTAATAACTTAATAAATCTATGGTCGTAACAAATATATGAACTAAATCAATTTAACAATACAAATCAGAGAACAGAACAAAGATAAAATAATCAAAAGAACAAGAAAGATATAAATAACAAAGAAAAACAGTTCAAGACTTCACATAGATAAGAAAATAAACAACCAGCATCATTTATGCGTCAACTTTAAAAAAATGATTAAAATGGTTTACTCTCACCTATCCTTAACGAAGTAAAGGCCAGTATAAGCGAAGGAACGTATGGGTCAGTGAAACTCCTTAGCCCATAACGTATCTGTAAATGATTCGGAAATCAATTGTTATGAAGAAAAAAATTGTCTATTTTAAAAAATTCACCAAAAATAATTATTTTATACAAATCCTAAGTTGTAATACATTGTTTGTTACAGACAGATGAGTAGAATTTATGTATGTAATTAAAAAATAGACATACGAACTTTGGAGTTAGTATATCAAGAATCAAAAAAAAATCTTGTAGTAACAGGCCAAAACGCCACAAAAAAGTTTATGTTTAACATAGACAAAATTTTCTAATTTTCTAAAAGTGTGTAAAAAAAATATATCAATTTAGAAATATTTCATTTAAAAATAAATTTTTATGAAATAAGTACAAACAAAGATAAAGGCTTATTTTGATAAAAATATTTATTTTATTCAAAACCTAACTTTTTTTACACTATTGTATAGAGAAGTATATGCACGTAGAACAGAGCTGTGAATTTATAAATTTTCTATGATGGTATATTTTAGAGTCAGGTAAGCATGAGTATTTTAAAATTTCTCTTTACGTCACATAAATTTGATAAAAAAAAAAATCACCAACAAACTTGTATAAAAAGTAGCAGACACATTTTTCAAACTATTCAAACACAATAGTTTTAGAATATAATTGTGAAGATAAATCTGTCCAACCCATATCAACAAAACATAATAAATAATTCACAATAAATTACAAAGTAATAAACTCTCAAAACAATAATTTCCAATGCATTAAACTGCATAATACTACCTATGCAGCTACCGTTCAGCGGTAGCTTGTCAAATGAAGCCGTGACTGAATGATAGAATTATACACTTAAAATGGTTCGAACACAAATTACGTCAACTGTCTCCCTTGGTACTCCAGTTCCAATTCCTTTCCCTCTTTTTTCATTGTTATAGACCTGCTTGAGTCCTTGTTATTATTTCTTATTCTTCCCATTTTGTAATTCACTTTACTTCACTGCAATGAACAGATTATTTTCTTACACTAAATGATTGAAATGTGCTATTTGATGGATTTCTTTGCTCGTGACTGTTTTGGGTGAGGTCAGGATTTTGAAATTTATGGTATGAGCCCTGAGGTGACTTTCATATGTTTATATATATAAAGCTGAATTTTAATATCGTTACATAGCGTCAGGGTTGGAAAAGATCAAGTGAGATGAAGGAAAGAGGTCTAACCTAAGAATAAAGATGTAGATTCAGTTATAGAGTCCATTGGTATTGTACTCACTACAAGTGAAGGGTTTGCCAATTACAACAGAAGATTTAGGAAACAATATACCAGACACAAGAGTCCCGTTATTTAGTTAGTTAGAGACACAAGTTAGTTTGTTAGAGGAAAGGGAGGATTCAAGGTGAAGGTTTGAAGGAATGACCAATTCCTTAATTGTAATTGTTCGTTTAATGCATACTTGAGTAGCCCAGTTACAAACCCGGCCAAGTCCATTTTGCAAAATTTTCCAGGAGAGGCAAAAAACTGTTTCGCCATTAAGTAGTCTTACAGGAAATGTGATTTTTTCCCCTCTGGTTCAATGTACACTTCATATATTATTTTAAGTTTAACTTTACCTAAATTGTTATTATTTTTTGAGTTATTTAAGTTTAAAATATGGACTTGGCCAGGTTTGTAACTAAGATATGGAGTTGGCCGTCTTTGTAACAAACTCAGTTGGAGTTGGCCGTTTTTATAACAAACTGAGATGATTTGTGATTTACAAAGTTTATTAAGAGTTAAGTTTGGTAGGTCTATTCTAATATCCGGTTTTAATAAAACTCAATTTGTTAATTTATAAAAAAATTGAACATTCAGTTCCATTTTTCTTCATAAATTAAATTTGAAATAATATTGTAATCACAGGACTGATAACTACCACACAACATACACAAACAATAAAAGCTGTCCCGGGTGATCATGGGTACTGGTCACGTGACTCATTCGTGTCTTCTGATTGGCTGAAACGGAGCTGACCGTGTTTGTAAGTAAGCACTTGTGGAGATGGTCGAATTTTGTAAGGAAGTCACACTTTTAAATGCATTTTTAGCATTGTTGTGGCCGTTTTTGTAAGAAATAGGCTCCATATTTGAATTCAGCGCGAAAAATACTATTAGAATCAATCATAATATCAATTTCGAAAATTTTGGACTTGGCCGTGTTTGAAACTGGGCTACTCACTTGTAGTTTTTATAAACTAATCTCTTATTTTGTAATATTTTCCAGTGACCTTGACATTGACGTGGAAAATCATGAAATTAAATTATGAATTTTAATGACACTGTACAATAGTGTTTTTTTTTTTTAAATGGAATTCCACATTGTACTAACATTAACATAAATATCTATAAATGAATGCTACTGATTGAATCCAGTTGCATAACAAGGAAGAACTAAATCAATAGTCTTAAGGTGTTGACTAATTGAGTTAGGTCTGCACTGTCACATACAGACTAGTGTTCCATAGTTACAGTTGGCAACTCTATTTATATCTTAGGGTTACTAAAAGTGTAAAGTTAATAAATTAAAAGAAAAAAATATTTCACAAAAGTAACTTTACTTCAATTTTATTTTGATTCATTTCAAATACTCGGCATGCAGCGGATATGATGTGAATTTCTTTTGTTGTTTTGTGTGTGTTTGTATTCTGTCGTCTCCTTACCTCGATGTTGCTATGTGGATCACAAAGCTAGACAAAATGAGCTAAAGACTGGTGTAAGTCTAAGAAATTGTTTCAGAAATTTTATAAGTACTATTTAATTTTTTTCTAAATAAGTATTGAGCTTGACTTGTGAGATAATATTAGATAGAATAAAACTCGAACTCAAGATCTCACAAAAATTACTTTTACTTAATCAAACGTGTTTCAATGATAAAGTCGTCATCCTCAGTGATACAATAACTAAACTATAACTCTATTATAACAGTTATTGTTTAGTTATTGTAACTTGTGTATCAGTTTTTACAGTTATTGTTTAGTTATTGTAACTCGTGTATCAGTTTTTACAGTTATTGTAACTCGTGTATCAGTTTTTACAGTTATTGTAACTTGTGTATCAGTTTTTACAGTTATTGTTTAGTTTTTGTTACTCGTGTATCAGTTTTTACAGTTATTGTTTAGTTATTGTAACTCGTGTATCTGTTTTTACAGTTATTGTTTTGTGAGTTTATTTTGGAATTTATTGTGATTTATGTATTATGTTTTGTTTGTACAACTATATTCTACAACTATTGTATATATGTGCATAGTCAAACAAATTTGTTCTGCTAATTTATACAAGTTTGTTTGTTTTTTCTTCATATGTTTTGACGTAAATACTATTTCTCTCATTCTTGATTACCTGACTCTAAAATATATGATTATAGAAAAATTATCAATTTACAGTTCAATTCATCATGCACCTTTCTCTAAATAATGTTATATTACAGGTTGGGGTTTTTGAATAATATAAACTATGTTTGACGATTTTTTCCATATAGGCCTACTTTTTAGCTATTGTATACAATTACATGTATATCTTGAAAAAAATAATTAACAAATATTTGTTGTATGGTATAGTACATATTTTTGTGATGTTTTTACTTTGATAATTGCACTTTTTTTTTGATTTCTGAGATATTAATTAAAAAAAATTTACATTTGGATAATATTACTATATTTTTTGGTGGTAATTAAATTTATATTCACTCCAGCAATCCTGTTATTTCAGTCTTTTTATTATTTATAACGCATGTTTTGGACTTAATATTCGTACATCGTCAAAATATTAAATGCGAAATATGTATCGTAAATAATATAAAGGCTGAAATAACAGGATTGCTTATTGAAGTGAATATAAATTTTACTATCACTCAAAATAATAAAACATTTTGACTAAATTTGAGGAGGTTAACCCCAAAAAGTTGATCATTGGTCTTTTCGTAAACTTCAGTATATTGAAAACTCACCGGTTTTGGATCTTGGAAACCAAATAATTTAAACCTAGATTCTAATTAAAGAAATTCCAATTCTATATCTGATTGTCTGAATAAGAATGTTTAGGCATTTAGAAAACCATCTGTTTTTTCATTTATTATTTTAATTAGTTGAAAACTTTTTTTAATCTGTGTGATTTGGTAAGTTTTGTTTTGATTAATAACCTCAAAACAAAGGTTTAATAAAGTTTTATTAAAATCTCTGCAGGGTTAATTGAGACGACAGAATGATCTATTTTCCGTTTTCCTTTCAAACTTATAATATATGACTGGTAATTCATTCATTCTGTTGTTTGATTATTTACTTGTCTGTTTAGGATACTATGAATATTATGAAAGCCGAAGACTACAAGTTCCCTGTACTAAAAGAGAGTGATGCCATGTTTTCTGCGGATACTGCTCCTGAATGGGCCGATGGGGATTGCTGCCACAGATGTAGAGTGCAGTTTGGTATGGTACAGAGGAAGGTAAGCATGAAATAAAGTCTCCAAGTTTATAAAAGTATTTATAGTCTTTTCTGGTTTTAAAGTTAATATAACAATGGATATTATTAATATAGTTTAAGCAGACATTTTCTATCATTTGTGTATATTAAAATTAACACTTGACGTTTCAAAAGTATAAATCAGCTCTCATTATCAACTGATGAACTAGAACATGAGGAAAAGTTAAAAAACCCAGGGCCCATGTTGGAAACTGATAATGCAACTAATAATCTAAGAATGGAATCCAGTGCATTTTCTAAATGTGCTTATAACTTTATTTGGGACTGGCATCTCGCTTATGCGACGGCAGTAAAATGTCCACACAGACTACAGTCGCATAATCTCGTTTTAAAACTTTAATGTTTAAGTACCATCTTCATGTCAGCATGACTAATATAATTCTTTAACTGACAATTGGTTTGTTCTATTCTTGTTACCGGCTGTCAAAAACTAGGTTATGTTGGACTGTTAGTAAGCATGTCTGGTTTGTCCCAGTCATTGTCCGGGATTTATTTCTTCTCGTTATGTGGACATATCCCAAATTTATCTGAACCGAATGAAATTTTGATAAATGAAAACTCAGGTAATGAATGTGAAAGCGAATATTCTAGTAATATTTAAGATGATCGTAATGAGCTGTCCACTTGAGGTTAGTTTTAGTGTTTGTTTGTTTTTTTATGTAGTGAAACTGCAGCAACTTCTATTAATCAACAACAAACGTAAATTTAATCTGAAACATCAATTACAGTTCGGGTAATGATAGTGAAATGAAAATACCAAATAAACGACAGAAGATAACATGAGTAACTCAAGTTAACCTTATACATAATAGTGTAAAATAATCTAGACTGAGCATGAATTCGGTTTCACAATATGTTATTTCCGAAGTTGTGTATGCGAAAAAGTTTAAGATCGTATTTATAGTAATTCTGTTTGTCCACTGTTGAGGGTTTTTGTGTGTTAAATCTCGACAAGGAGTGATCACAAGGTCATGTGGTAATATTTTGAAAGAAGAGACAAAATGTTGTTCACCCCGATAAATTGTTAGGTTACCGGTACTACTGTGGGATGTACAACCCCCATTTAGTTAGTTGACCAGTCCAGACTCTAGTATCAACTTGGTGTTTGCAATTCCTGTGACTTGTGGTTTTTCTGGTCATGTTTGTATTTAGTCTTAGTTATTTTGACTTCTTAGGTTTAACTTTAGGCCTTAATTAGTTTAGTTTACAACATGATAACAAGAGTTTGATTTATACTCTCAAAATCTTATGTATTTATTTTATTGATAAATGATGGCAATTGACCCAATTAACTATATCAATTATTATGGTGTAATCAGCTCTCCATTCTATCTCACGTTAAGGACATACTTGATTTTTGTTGCTTATAATTCATTATATTATTATTCTTTAAAAAAAAAAAAAGTTTCACTTAGAAATTCCTTGCTAAACAAATCTTTTTAAATATAATACTTTATAACTATAATGATATTGAATTTCAGCTATGTAAACAGGCTTATGAAATATTCTCAGGGCTCATATTCAAACCCTGATATAACCCTAAATATAGTCGTAACCAAAATAAAAGCATTACATAACCCATTTCACAAAGCATCTGCCATTTTGATCATTTTGTAAATAAATAACTAAAAGTGAAGAGAGAAGAAGTTAAAATTAAAAGAAGAATGGGAGTAAGAGGACTTAAACGGGCAGAGGAGACAACAATAAGAATGATCACTTGGACTCAGGACACACATTTGGATAAAATTTGTGTTCAAACCAATTCAAGATTATTATATTAAATAAGCCAAAAATCCGAAGATTAAGAGACAGAAAAAAACCTCGTTAATGATTATTTTTAAATAGAAGAAACTATATTGTGAGCTAGTTAATCACAAATTTATCATCAGAAAACTTTGGGAAGCTTAAGACATTTTCTAAATTAGAACTCATAAACTTTCAATGAATTCATAAGATTGTATATTATAGTAAAGAGAAAGAACTAACTAAACAGTAATCAATCATTCCATATTTTCTCAAAATAATCAGTAAGTCTAACTATTTAGTTTTTGTTTAATTGTATCTTTATTAAGGGTTTATTTAATTTAATTTATTTAATTAAGGACTATTTTTATTAACTGAATACATACATTGTGAATTTGAAAGAACTGATTACTAAACAAATAATAATTCCAAATTTGTACTCATATGCATTGCCTATTTCATATTGTCTAAAGTACAAATGCTAACAGATTTTTGTACAATGTAACAATTTATTAACTGAAATATAGCTTTTTGTGCAGTTTTTATGGTGATACAAATATTCTAAAATCTGTGTTGAACTTTGATTTTATTTCTTTAAAATGTTGTTTATACTGTATTCTTTTTTAAAACAAAATTTTTAATTGATTCTTAATTGTGGGGGACAGATATTATTTTCAAATTTTATATTTAAAAAAAACCTTACTGTATCTTTTACTACAATACTGTAGTTTCCTTATATCCATTTGTTTTGAAACTAAAAGTATATATTTTCAAAAGATAGCTAATTTTTGATTTGTTAATTTTTATTATTGTAAAGGGTTTTTTAACTGTACCAATGATGCATATATTTATGATCAATTTTTTTAAATTTAAAAACATGAAGTAGTAAACAAATATTATTTTAAATATTTACAGCACCACTGTAGAGCTTGTGGTCAAGTCTTCTGTGGACAGTGCTCATCCCGCACCTGCACGCTGCCCAAGTTTGGTATTGAGAAAGAAGTACGAGTATGCGAGGCTTGCTACAATAAGTTGAGCAAGTAAGCTGATCAATTAAAAACATCTGTTAGAGTGTTTAAGTAAACAATCAGTCCATGTGTAGAATTCGATCAACTAAAAACATGTGTTAGAGCCTTTAAGTAAACAATCAGTCCATGTATAGCATTCGATCAACTAAAAACTTGTGTTAGAGCCTTTAAGTAAACAATCAGTCCATGTGTAGCATTCGATCAACTATAAACTTGTGTTAGAGCCTTTAAGTAAACAATCAGTCCATGTGTAGCATTCGATCAACTAAAAACTTGTGTTAGAGCCTTTAAATAAACAATCAGTCCATGTATAGCATTCGATCAACTAAAAACTTCCGTTGCAATCTTTAAGTGTAAAATTAGTCCGTGTATAGTTGCAATCAACTAAAATCATCCCTTAGAATCTCTAAGTGTACAATCAGTCCACGTATAGTTGAAAGAGGAGGATCTAACCCAGAACTGCTTGAGAAAAGGTGTAGAACCAGCTAGAGTCCTTTGAGATTGCCAAGCCTGTACTCACTACAGTGATCCCATGTGGACGGAAATCTAGTAATAAAATAGGAGCAAAGTTTGAATCCCCAAAGATTAAGTGACCTCTCCCTCCCCGACACTTTAGAGGAAATAACAAATATATTAATAAAATATGAGTTTATGGGTCTGTTCGAGAAGAGGATCACCACTCAAACATGGAACCCAGAAGGATCCTAACCTAACCTACTTTATACATACTATATGAATACTCACTTTATTGTTCTGGAATCCAATATAAATTGATGTCCTTCCAGATGGCGTCAAACAGATTTCAATATAGCATGACGCAAATTCACATAAGTAGGAATCTAACAAATCTTTACTTGTTCCACATTCTGTCTGTTCCTGCTCAGGTTCTGTCTGTTCTTTTTATGTCAATAGAAAATTGTTTACAAATCGCGGTCCTCTTCTTGAACAGATCCATGTTTATTTCACAGAAGGCCTTATATAAAATAAATCAAATCCCCTATACAAATGAATGTAAAGACAAAACAAAGAACATCTTACAAATAATTCATTAATAATAAAAATAAAAATTGCTTTAAAATTATAAACTTTCATTTGTAAAGAAAACTTCATCATTGACATTGTTTGACGAATGATTTCTATGAAATTAGGTTCTAAGGTTCTAAGGTTAGGTTAGGTTAGGTTCTCGCAATTGGAGTAGTCCCGAAAGGACCAAGCCAAATTCTCAAATCTGTTGATTGATTGAGTCATACCTTGTTTAAATGTGTAGTAGTGGCGGAATCCCAAACTTCACTGAAATATGTTCTATTTGATTGGATGAAAGACATGTAGAATGATCTCAATGTGATGATGTTATGTTATAGAAAAATATACATAATTATAATACTAGTTATGGAAGCTACCTACAGACTTATCAATTCTACATACACACCCTCATAAGCAGGAGTTTTGATGATTAATAAACGATCGCTACTTCTAGAAAATATTCAAGACCAGAATGCCCTTAAAAAAGTCTTGACAACTCTTGGTGTCGGAATCATTATACTCGGTGGAAGAGGTCCTCAACCATGTGAGGTCAATGTGTTTTCTTAAAACGGTTGTAGCTACAATAGTGGGATGCTCTCGTTTTATTCATTGCCTTCATTTTTATTGTTACATAATCCATTTTTTTTTTATTAATTATTTTAGTAGGGGAAATAATTTGTTATATATATTTTTTATAAATATGAATTGTAAATTTGTCACTTGTTATACAATTGAAAGTACTTTTAGTTGTAACTTTAGTAAAGACTAAAATTAATAAATAGATATGTTGTGGAATTGTAATGATACAGATTTTTATTTGCAGACCTGCGGCTACACCAAAAACAACAACTGAAGATTTGCCTGTTGAGTATCTGACTAGTTCGCTTGCTCAGCAGAATCAGGTGAGTGTACAACATGTCTAGCTAAATATTAAACTTATTAACGAATTTTCTACTGCAGCCACCTTCATGGCAAAGTTTATATCCAGAACAGACGACATGTTGAAAATCACTTCTGTTTCCTGAGGCCGTGTAATGGAAGATCAGTTTTTTTGATGATTACCAGGGACGTATATAGGGGTTGGCGAAAGAGGCACCCACCAAGGGCGCAGATGTCCGATGGGCTTGGGGAAAAAATTTAGATTTTTCAGGCTTTGAATGTTTTTAGAACATCGGTGCAGTTTGTCAATCAAAGAACAATTGAGATGATATATATAATATATAGACTATCATCCATCACAAGATGCACTTATTGTGTTGGAAACACTACCGCTGTTTCAGATGCTTCAAGCATCCATCATCTGCTGTGAGTGATGTGGTGTTTCTAACACAATAAGTGGATCATGTGACAGACTTTTACAGGTAATTTTATAACTTTAAATAGAATAACTGATCCGGGGACCTTTCCACAATGAAATATTATTGTCATTCAAAAGCTTAACTTGATTCAGATAATTTGAAAAATAAAATTGATTAAAGTTTTTAAATATTCTACTTTTCTTTTTTCAAGAAATTTGTCATTTATTTGCCTCACATACTCTTCATAATGTTTGTCTTTAGTCCTACGCTTACCTTAATTAAGTAGAAGTTTTGTTAACAATATTCAATTGAATATTTAGTTTAGATTTTGTATGGAAAGAAGATACAGGGTTATCTTGAAAACTGGTCCTTGTTATTACATAGACATACTCAAATAGAAAACACTAAAATCCTGAATATTTAAGTGTTTTATTGTGTGTTTTATATATGTGTACTACAAGGTAAAATCAAGGACCCTTTGCCAATGTAAGCCTGTGTCTCTCCTTTCCATACAAAATCTAAACATAATAGGCTATGTGCCCTATTTAACACAAATCTAAAACCAATTAAATATTCATTAATGTTTTAGAAAAACACTTAGTTGTTTAATTTGTTATTTCACTAATATAAAGCTAAACTATATAAGTATCATCGAAGAGTAATTTATTGTGATTTTTCCCCAGGGAAGGGGGGAGGGAAACAGGGCATTTTGTTAAGGGTACAGTATAGGTTAGATACGTCCCTAATGATTACCAAATCTATTTTGTATAATGAGTAACTAAAAATATGTTTGAATTTAAAGACCATATCAATTATTGCAATCATTATTTCTAATCCTACTAACGGGTGTTTCAAAAAGGACACAATCCGAAGTTTAAGAAGGTATAAGGTATGCATAGGTAAATTTTTTTCTCCCCAAAATATCAGTTGGCAAAACTGTTCATTGTTGACTTGTCATGTGTTATTGTAATGCACTATTCCAGTATGCATTTGTCTTTGTAAGTGTGTGTATGTTTTCAACTATATCTTTTTCCAAGGATGAATGTAAATTTATTATTGAGACTTATTGCGTGTATAAATCTTACAAACAAGTAAAAGATGAGTTCCAGTTACAATTTCCCAATTCTTCAGTTCCTAATAAATCAACAATATCGCGTCTAATTAATTAATGTCGTGAGACTGGCAGTGTATATGATCGGAAAAGCACATGTCGACCATCACTGTTAACAGTGGAAGTTCTGGACAATGTGAAAGAATGTTTGAATTGCTCACCCAGCACGTAAAATTGGTGTTTGATGTGCGATCTCCTGGCATCATGTTATAAGGGCCTTTATTTTTTGACAAATCAGTAGATGGTGTGGTTTATCGCAATTTAATTGAACAATTTATAGCCTTGTTAGATTTACACGAACGATATTGCTGGTTCCAGCAGGATAACGCAACGTGTCATACTTCTATTGAAACACTGGATATGTTACGGGAATTTTTTGGCCAATCATGTGATATCTAATGGATTGTGTCTTCCAAGATCCCCAGATCTTACTCAAGCAAACTTTTTTCTTTGGGGCATTTAAAAAGTAAGGTTTTTCAAAACAAATCCTCATATACTTGACGAATTGAAGGATAACATTGAAAGTGAGATTTTAAACATTACTGAGCAAACACTACGAAAAGTGGATGCAAATGTTAGGAAATGTGTCCAAACCTGCATTGCAAACTGAGGAAATGATTTTGAACATAAAAGATTAAATGTAATTTGATTATTGTATAGTTATATAATGTTATATTTATTTTTTTTAAGTAATAAATTCATCTCATCAAAAATAGGGCTGCATCCTTTTTGAAACACCCTGTAGAATCTTAAACATGTTCAAAATATTTAATAAAAATTAGCAAATGTAAACTCTAGCCTCTAGATAGTCATAGTTCTGTTCTAGTTTACCGATACAAGCACACCATCATATTTGTTTTAACAGGTCCGCTTATTATAGAGAACAATAAATGTTTCACAGTGTATCATTTCTATTGAATATTAACAAACACATAAAACAGATGTTAAAAAAAAACATATGTTACTTATTTCAATTTCTGCATAGTAACATATGATGTGAAGATTACTTTCAAACAGAATGGACAGCAATTATAAAAATAATGGCTAAGGTAAAATATATTATTATAAATAATATAATTTATTTGTATTTAAGTTGAATTATTTTTAAATTATATTATTTATAAAGTAAAAAGTTAAAATAAAATTTAAGTTTCGACATATCTTTTCTGACTTGCACAAATATAACTTTGATACTGATGAAACAGAAACATTTGAATGTAGAAAATGCCAAATGATCTTTATTTCACGCTAACAAAAAAACTCATGACATTCAGGCCTAAAGTGGTGTTAAGTCAGGCTGGATATCAAATATGTCTGATAAGTTGGATATTGAGAGTGAATCACTTCCTAATCAATAGCATTGTTAAACTTGTGTTAATAGGCATTGATCAAAAATTTAATGTTGATTTGACTTTATTATGAAAGGAAATTTAAATAAAATGACATAAATTTACATAAATTTACATAGACTTATATTTCTATGTAAAGAATATAAGAAAGATTGCATGTGTCAGGCAACATATTTCTTCAGGTTGTCCAGCGACTGGGTTTTCCTGGAAAAGCTGGTGAACATGAAAAAAAGCAGTAATGATAGGAATTTTTCAGCTCTCCTTGAAAAAGAAACTGTTTATTTAATTCCACTTTTCATTTTGTCAGATTTTTTAAACAACCCTAATTTACCTCTCTTGCTTAGTGTAAGTCATGTTAGTTCAGTGAAAGAACTGGATCATTTCCGATCTTAATACAAAATCCTATTTTTAACATTTTCTTCGCTTACATACGATCAAGAGACAGGGTCACTTTAGTTATTGCTCTTTTTTTTTTTTAATTTTCCATTTATTAATATGAGTTCTTCTAAAGATGTATTTTAAATCAAATTAATTTATTAGTTCATGCTTTTTGTGTAGGAGAAGCAGGGTATGTTTAATTCTTGAATTTTAAATATATTTTTTAAAGTTATTTTTTGTATCATAACTGACTTATATTGTCTTATCTTTGAGGCACCACCACCGCGTAAAACAGATGAGGAACTACAAGAAGAAGAAGAACTACAACTGGCGTTGGCTTTGTCCCAATCAGAAGCTGAACACAAACAGGTAAAATTATATATTATACAGTTATTTTTAAATATTCATTCTTGCAAACCAAATCCTGGATTACGCTTGATAGGAGAAGCTTATCAACAGTAGTCTTTGTCAAAAGTGGATGTGACTTTTTCGAGTGATTCTTTTAGATCAGTTGTTCCCAATTACCAATTAAATCAGGGACCTCCAAAGAGGCTTTTTGACATCAATGACTCCCCTGTTTTCCCTAATGTATTAAAAATAGCACCTCCCCTCTCATATTATTAATAATTCATGTTTGAACAACTACAAAACTAGGAATTTCGTACAGTTAATCCGAGTCAAATGTGTTTTTATATAGTATTATTTTTACATAAACTCCATTTGTAATAATAATACTTAACACAAAAAAGGTTTGAAAGTATGAAACCTCTTCTTTTTTCCCCCAATCACTTCTTTAAGATTATTGAAGGCTCTATTTTGACTCAAACATCCGATTACATGTAAAGTTTTTTTCAATACTTATTTTTTTAAGAATTAAAAAAGCTTGTTCACACACCTCAAAATATTTTAATGCTTTTTCCGATAGTTGATTTTTCATCCTAATAAACTTAAACCAGAATCCAATGATTTTTTTTTCACTGTATAAACCGATTTAAAAACACCATTGTTCGCTAAATCAACTAGATGGTCCTCCTCTTTTTCACTAAGGTTAAACATGTTCATTTTTACAATCAAATGGGTTTCTTATCCAGTCAGTATTGTTGAAATTGTTGGTTTGAACAGGAATTTAGTCTCTTAATGTTGTTGCTACGATCTTCAGATTCTTGAATATATATTGTTTCACTTGTCCACGATTCACTGAGAAAACTCCAAAAGTTTTTTAGAATCACAAAGTTTGTAAAAGAGTCTTTCTCCATATGTTTTAACCACATTTGAAACTTTTTTATAATGGCATTGATCTTCCCCTCAACACGAAAAATGTCCACATAATTTTCTTGTAAACTTAAATTAAGATCATTCAGAAGTTCAAACATTGTTGGGCAGACATATTTATCTGCTTTGACCGTGAGACAATAGAGTGAAAAAGAAGTATAACTTGTAAATCTCAACAACCAGGATGAGTTGAGTACCATAATTGATGACAAAATCCATAACTTTTGAAAACAAGAAGGATTGGTTAGGTTAGGTTAGGTGATGAAGGAAGTTGATCTCCAAGAGACTATAGTTCTCCATACTTTCAGTAAATTGAATCATACAGATTAGTTTACAATGTATATGTTTTTAGAAAACACTGTTGGCTGTATAGATAAATGGTGCAAAACAATTGCACACATTTTCTCACTTACCAAAACTATTCGTCACCGAAAACGTCAGTTAAAAGAAAAGTGAAAATGAACCATGGCTGCTGTTTAGGAAAAAAAAAAATAGATTCTAAACTTCATTTACTTGTCATATACATATCAAAGTTTATTTTATTTTTTTAACAATTATTCCTGAACCTGTAATATTGTAATAGATGAACAATGAGCACTGTGGTGAATTACACTAAGTCCCCTACCACAAGTTAGGTACAATAACACAACACAAATAAACTTTATTAACCTATGTTATTACAGTTCCCTGATGTACATTTCGGTAACCAAGTTACCACCATCGGAGGGTTCTAAGCTAATATTTTTGCCAAAAGTTTATTTGTGCTGTGTTATTTTACCTAACTTGAGGTGGTAGGTTACTTGTGTTTACAACTGTAATATTTTGTTTTGTGATTTTTTGCACTCAGATTTGGGTCACTAATCTCTATATTTTACTTATAATTATAGAAATTGATTTGATTAATTATACCTCTTATAACAGCTCATATACGATTTTTTAAGTTTTTTTATTGACAATTCACAAAGAGGCTTTTTAAAAAAATATGTTGACCAATACATTTTGTGTATGTTCTTAAATGCTACCCTTGAGGAAAATTTGATAGAACTGACAATTTTAAACTTTTTTGCACTCGGGCGAAATCCAAATGGATATATTTGTAAAAACTCTTAACATTGATTTTTTTTTAACCCTCGCATAACTTTCTCTATATTACGTAGGCTTTGTAAAAAATTTTAAAATTGTTATTGATAAGTAACCATTGTTTTTATTGATTGGTTTCAGAAAGGGCGTGTTCCAGGTGTGACAGCAGCGGGGCTGGCAAAGACTTACTCTCCACCTCCTCCTGTAAGTATATAGTCTTGTGAAGTCGTTGAATATCAGATAGTCCACTCACATTAGACAAGAAAATAGGAGTGGGGGCTGCTCTTGTATAAATTTCTATTTCTTGGTATAGGTTTCCAGCATTAAGCAGTTACCATGACCCTATGTCCATTGTATGCCCCTGCCGTGAGTACCCAAAACCTTTTCCTCGATGGGAACCCTTCATTCCCACCCTACTTCTCAAAAATTTGCTCGCTAACTTTGATGGTGTTGTTATATTGTATATTGAGACACATGCATACAATAGGTTGAAGGTTCGGTTCAATATGCTTTTAATATAATTTCCCCAATCTCTATTAACGCAATCTAATACGTTTTTAGTACAAGGGTGGTTCAATTACTTAAATTAATACAGTCATTGTACTATCTTTCACCCAGCAATGTTGCAATAAGAAACATAGGTAAATTAATCTTTTTTCTTAATCTCAACGACTTTAATAAAAGAACAGTGTACATACGTTGCTTGCTTACCTTTACTCCTCAAAAGTGTCAGGTTTCATGATCCTCTCAGAACTAATCGTCAATCACACTTTGTTGACAATTTCCCGTTAGCTTCTCTCTCTCTCTCTCTCTCTCCCTCTCCCTCTCCCACTCTCTATCTCTCTCCCTCTCCCTCTCTCCCTCACTCTCTCTCCCTCTCTCTCTCCCTCCCCCTCCCTCCCCCCACCAAACACTAATCCCCCTCGATGACCTTCTATCCAAGCCTCAATTAAAAAAACTCTTTACTCTTTCGTAACATATTTAGTAATTGCAACTCAACAATTGTCCCTACTCTCTGCATCTTGTTGCAACTATTGTTTATGATCTGGTAACTATTCTGGGATTTAAAATAAAAATGAAACTTAAATATCTAACCAAATCCTAACATCAGCCTCAATCCTAACACTGTACAACATAGTGAGATATGCTTCAAAGTTTCCTCCTCAGATTCACATTCTTGTAAAAATATGATTGTTGCTGAGTTTATTAATGAATATTGCACTCGTAAGATTTATATAAATTAGGATCTAGCTAAATAATTGTTGTATACAGCTTCATTTTGTCCTTTAATTAACATGACAAAAATCCTCATCAATACTCTATGAGTTTCAAAAGTTATACAGTGCCAATAGTCATAAAAACGAATAACTCGCAAACTGGCAACTTACAAGAGATGGTGACTAAGCCGTTTCGTTTGGTTTCTTGACACCAATCTTGAGCAAAATTTTATCAAAATCGTAAAACTAATTTTGAGGAATTCGTAAATTTGTGTTTTTTTGTTATGATAGTTACCCCCAAATTTTTAGTTAATGAAAAATTTTAAAAATGTCCCGAGTTATGGCCAAAATTTTATTGAAATCTGTCCACACATTTGGACTGTAAAGTCCAACACATCAATCAATTCAAGAGGATCTCAAAATGGATGTATCTGCAAAAAACTTAACATCAATATTTTGACCCTTCACTCTATAGTATGTATTATGTGAAAAATGAAAACTGGTACTAATTATGTTTGTTTGTGTTATACAGGTAAGGGACACCAACACTCCAACTGACGATGTTGATCCTGAACTTGCAAGATATCTTAACCGTTCATACTGGGAGAATAGACAACAAACTGAAGACGACAGTAGTCCATCAGCTCCTGCCAACTTGACTAGTCCTATGATACAGTCTATCACCAAACAGGTATCCATTATTACTTAACCCATGAGATCTACAAGGTCACTGTATACAGAGTGGGCCAAACTTCAGGAAACGATTGTATATACAAATATAAAGACAATATGTTCATAAACACTTTGTTTTCCATTTGTTATTATTTTTGTTTGTTTTGTTTTTTTGTGTAGAAAATTAATAATAATTTCATTAAATGATGAAAAAACATTCTCACTCATCCGTATCCAAAACCATATAAAAATGAACCAAAACAAATCATTACCAAAAATTCAGTTTTGTAGTTATCAATCAAAAAGGGCAAAAGTGAAGTTGATATAAAGATTAGTTTCAATTAATATGTATAATTTGTTTACTACATACCTTATTATGAAAATTTGTAATTTTAACACGGAATTCACTTTATGTACGGATAGGTTATGTACACATCATAATGGGAATTCGTAAATTCAAAATTCAGTTCTAAAGCGGTAGGTTTAAAAGAAACCAATTATTTAACCGTGAAATTTCATTATAAAAGTTAAAAAGGATATAATTTTTAAAAGGCAAATAATACTCAATATTAAGATTCGCATATCATATTACGCATATGCATTACACGTCTTATGAGTTGTAGTTAATATTAAAATAAATTTTTCATAGAATGTTGTTAATTTAGGCCTACCGGACTTGGAGGTATTTTTTCTTTTTTATACAACAGACACGATGTAATTTAAAGAATAGCCTAGTTTATCGGTCAGATATAATTTTTAAATTCTTGGAAACTGAAGAGAAGTTCACGATTTTTCCAATTATAATTAGGAATAAGAGATAGAATAACTTTTTGGTGATTTTAGTCAATTATCAAGAAATTAAAATTAATTTCTTTTGTCCTTTTACCTACAATGAAAATAAAGTTATTATGTTTACTGTTAAAAGAACAAATTATTTTGTCTCTCGTACATATTTTGTAAAGTTAGTGGTTTTTTAAATATTCACCAGTAAAAATGTTAAATGGTCACCATTTTGAATATTTACTTTAAAATAACAGCTTGGTTTTGGTATAATTTTACATAAAAATATGTTTACCAAATTTGGAGTAATATCACTGATATTTTTTATGTGATCATTTTTCTTCAAAAAAAAAAAAAAAAATCTCAAAACAACAGATGAAAAACAATGCTTTTTTAAATATATGTTTATAGGAACTCTTACTTTCTCACATATAGGTTGGTACAAAGAAAGTTATATGATTTCCATAAAAATCAATCAATTTTAATGTAACGTCAGATATTTCTTGTTGAAACTCCATATCCAAGGATAAAATAAAGCAATAAAGCTTAAAGTTTCAAAATATATTTTTTTAAAATTTAATAATAATTACAATTGTTTCGCCTTGCGGTATCATCGGGCGACTGATAATTAACAGGTATTGACAACTATTTATACATACACAAGTAACAGGAAACTGAAATACAATAGAGAAATCGGGACAGGTAGGGGGAACGACCTAGCAGGTAGATGAAGGTTAATATTTTGAAACTTTAAGCTTTATTGTTTATATTTTATCCTTGAAAAAAAATCAATGTTGATTTGTTTGAGTATATATCTTTTGTAGTCTCCTGAGTTCAAAATATTGTTTTTGGAATATCTGTTTGTCGTATATGCAGTGGACTACAGCCCAAAAGTGTGAACTGATTTTAATCAAATCTGGAGACATTTTAAACTCAAATTTACTTACACTGAGAACATATTTACGGCACAACCGAAGCACGTTTAGTGTCTTATTTAAATGTTGTTTCAAGGACATCCCATGGTTCATTTTCATTTTTTGATTGACAACTACCAAAATGACATTTTAGATTCATTTTAATTTGGTTTTGGGAATACGTGAGTGAGCTAGTTTGCAATTTTTCTACATCATTTATTACGTATGGAATCTATTCCAAAATTTTCTAAGCGTATTTCAGGGACACTTTATAGTAGAGCAAACCAAGCATAAAGGAGTTTTTACTGTTTTTCTCAAAAACCACTGAACTAATTTTAATTAAACTTTCAGTATCTCTAATTAATTTATCTTTTAACATTTTAGCAAAATTTTAACTTTGTAACTATAAAACTGTAATTGTTTGAGGAGTTTTTTTTTTAGTTTCTTTTTACTTGCTTTGCTTTTTATTTACATCTTTTTTGGAGAACTTTTTTTTTTCCAAAATAGCTTTCCTCCAAAAAGAAAACGGTTTTTTTTATTTTAAGTTTGTTACAGTTTCTTTAATTCCTATTTTAATTGTAAAACTTTATTAATTGTTTAATTATGTTAATGTCATTGGAGTTAACTAAGTACATATTTATAGAATTTAACATAATATTTGAACATTTTCATATTTTAAAAACACATATCATAAAATTCTACTAGATTGGACATTTCCCAACATGAAAAGCTTGGCCTATTATTGCTATTCAATGGTCGGCTTAGTTGCGTTACAATGGAATTTTTGTATTAAATATTTATGACGTCGCACTTAAAATGTGTGTGACCTTTAAATTTTAAATTTATGCTTTTAAATTGTGCTTCCAACTCGTTGCAACACACCTATGCATTTTATGCTTTAACTATAGAAAAACTATGTTAATGATTGACACACTACTAAATACCCTCTTCTCCTATTTTGTATCGCACGGCCATAGCTCATATAAGATTAACTATGCTTTAACATTCTCTAAATTAACAAATTTATGTTTTTAATTTTTTTCAACACTTTTCCAGAACGAAGAAATCGATCAGAATGGTGTGTCTGACAGTCAGATGGAAGACTTCATCAAAGCTCTGAAAAGTCAAGTGGAGATTTTCGTGAACCGAATGAAAAGCAATTCAAGCCGTGGCCGTTCTATAGCCAACGACTCTTCAGTGCAGACTTTGTTTATGAACATAACTGCAATGCATTCTCGCCTTTTGAGATATATACAACAGCAAGATGATAACAGAGGTAGGATCTACAACCAATAACAGCCTTCAGCTGATAAATTTCATTGTTAACTTGACAAGTAAAGTTTATATGCATGGTGTGTACAGTGTACTATGAAGGGCTACAAGATAAGTTGGTGCAAGTGAAAGATGCTCGGGCTGCTTTGGATGCATTGAGAGATGAACATAGAGAGAAACTACGCAGAGAAGCAGAGATGGCGGAGAGACAACGTCAAATGCAGATGGCACAGAAACTTGATATAATGCGAAAGAAGAAACAGGAATATCTTCAGGTGAGTAACATATTTATTTTACTTTCTCATATAAACATAGTATTGTATAATAAATAACCCACTTTAATGTAATAGCAGATATTTCTTGTTAAAACTCCATATTCAAGGATAAAATAAAGCAAAAGCTTAAAGTTTCAAATTTGAAACTTTAAGCTTTTGCTTTATTTTATCCTTGAATAAATAACCCGTTAGAATTTTTTTTTGAAATCTAAATAACTCAAAAATGGAAAATTTTTAATAAAAATTTAATCAGCTGCCATTTTGAAATAGATTATTGGATTAGGTTGATTATATTTTTTTAAAAATAGTTTTTTACCTTATTAGGTACCATGTCAAGTTTCAATTCAATCCACCAAACCGTTCTAAATTAAAGATATTTTGTTAAAAACAAAATGGCGGGTATCCGGGAAACTTGGCTATACTGGACTAATGTTTATTGCAACTTTTTCTTAATTTTGATGTGGGAAACTCCTGAAGTTTGGAAACCTATTTTGCAACACACTGTATATAAACTTTTCCTTATTAGACAACTTTCATTTTCTCACATACGTAGTAGAGAGAAAGTTACGTGATGGGTAAAAAAATCTATGTCAAGTTTTGCGGATAATTATATGTTTTTATTTAACGTCTCTTTAGTCAAAAAAAGTGGTTTTAAGACTGATGCCTGTCTGGCACCTTATGCAGTGCTCTACAGCCCAAACGTATAGACCAATAATAATTAAATGTTGGCTATGGCCAAAATATTGTTACAATGTTTTGTTATAGATAGAGATATTATTATATATTAATGAGTGTATGTTTGTTAATGGTGCAGTACCAACGCCAACTTGCTCTCCAACGCATCCAGGAGCAAGAACGTGAAATGCAGATGAGACAAGAACAACAGAAGCAGCAGTATTTGATGGGATCATCTTATAACCCTATGGGCTACATACCACAAGGTAATGTAACAGGTTTAACAATATTTAATTTGGTAATTTTTCAAAACTTATAATACAGGTTGGGCCATATAAGTCACTTGACAAAAATGCATTGCAATAGTAATTATTAATTTATTATAAAGTATAAATGTTTACAATTAAAGTATTGAATTGTCCTACCCAATAACAAACACATACCTAAAGTAAATGTTCAAAGTGTCCTCCATTATTTTCTTTACACATATAACATCTTTTAAGCACAGAAGCGCATATAGTGTCAGTGATGCCTTTGTTAGATAATTCTTCAAATACCGATTCAATACGTTCCTCTTAAATGTTGCAGATCCCTTGGTTTCTCTGAATAAACTTCGTCTTTTACAATTCCCCAAATTGAAAAGTCCATTGGGGTGATATCGGGTGAACGCGCAGGCCATTTAGTTGTACCTCGTCTTCCTATCCATTCTGTAAAAGTCTCATTCAAGAAATCTCTCACATTGTTCCCGTAATGAGGAGATGCACCATCTTGCTGCCAAATTAATTTTTCACGAATAGGTTGTAGTTGTTCGAATGCAGGACTGTTTTCCAATTCAACTACTACCTCATGTAACATATTATGGTAATTAACAGCATTGATCGTTTGTTCAAAAAAAGAATGGTCCAATTAGTCCACCAGCAAAGATTCCAGCCCACACACATACTCCAGGGGCATTTAATTCAGTCTGCATGACTAAATGTGGGTTTTCAAAAGCCCAGTACACGCAATTATATCTGTTCACTCTACCATTAAGTTTGAATGTTTCCTCATCGCTCCACAAAATGGATTTATAAAATGTATTGTCAGCTTCTGGTCTTATTACGTACCACTCACAAAATTCTTTTCGCCTGTCATAATCATCTTCATTCAAACCTTGCAGTAAAGTAGGCTGATGTAGATTCAGCCCTACCGTTTTTAACATTCTTCTAACGCTCGTTCTAGATATACCAAGCTCACTGGACGCTCTTCGGGTTGATTTTGATGGCGATTGGACTAAACTTTGCGCTACAGTAATGACGTTTTCTTCTGTTGTAACAGATTTAGGCCTACCTGATCGTGGAAGATCCGCTACAGACCCAGTCATTTCAAACCTTTTATTTAAGTTATGAATGGCTTGTTGTGATAATGGTGTACTGTTTGGGAAATGCTGCACAAATGACTACTACATCATCGTAATTATGATCGTGTAACCACCACTACTGAAGAATAAAAACCCGTTCTCTATTGGGAGCTTACTATTCATGATTAACTTATTAATTCTCATTACTGTTGAGACCGATGGTTCTTGGTGGAATTCCATGTTTAAAGATAATAAAACACAATTTCTTTATTGTGATAAAAAGTGGATAAAAAGTAATAAAAAGTGGATATTACAAAATAAAAAAAAATTGTGTTTTATTATCTTTAATTAACTTATTAAGTTAATTAATTACAAAACTTAATCAACTAAAATCACTTCTAATAAGGTGCTAACTTCAACATAACTCAAACATAACCTCAAAACAATACTGTTGTTTTGTTGCAACAGCTCACAGGTTACAACTAGACTCAAATTGATACTGAGTGACTGGTAGTGTCAAGTGACTTATGGCCCACTCTGTATATTACTGGAAATATTCTGAAAGATGGCCACCGAAACAAATTACCAATCTAAGCTAAAGATTGACCGCAGGTCTATTCATCATGCATAATCTTTCCATGTTGTGTCCCTTAATGTCCTGATTGGCATTCTATGGTCTAATTTATCCCTACTTAGCCTATGGTATTGTTGTTTGAAGTGGCAGTGCCAAAGAATTGAGACTATTTATTCTACTAAAAAAAAAGCTGTTAGGATTATTATTGTTGGTTGAGAAGAAATGAATCTTGTAAAGATGCTTTCTCGAATTTTATGTTGATATTCTGTAATTTTGTTTTGATTGACCATAAAAAATGAACTCAAGTGTCATGTTTGTAGAGTGTTCCATATATCCAGCAAATAGTACTAGGTACTATTTGGTCCATGATATTACCGCTAGGTACTATTATTGTACTACTATGTACACAAAAAGAAAAATACAATAAAACGTGAAAATTCTGAAATGTTTTATAACATTGTTCACTTTCTCAACCAGTAGAAAGAATAATAAACTACTGTAGGATTTTAGGATTTTCAAGAGGTAAATCACCTAGAGAATAATTATTTGATAGTTATCTTATATTTTCCAGGTCCTAATGCTGTTTACCCACCCCAAGGACCTCCAGCTGGTTACCCGCATTACTCTACTCCAGGTAAGTTTGTTATTTCATCATATATGTCCTTTATTTTCTACTCTAATTATGTACAGAATGGAATAAAATATTTTAACACACAATATCAAACAAAACCAAAATTTTTCAAGGCAAACGTTGATACTAAAGAATATGAAACAAAATAAAATTAGTCACACAGAGGTAATCATTGCTATGATAGCTAATGAATTTTGGTAAATCTGACATATCCTTAACCACTCAATTTTTCAATATAAAGTGTGTCCATAAAATCATGGTGATATTTATAACATAATACATTTAAAATCATTAAATATGAATAAAATGAATACAGACGTCATTCCAAAAACTACTTTTTTTTTTTTTTTTTATTTAGAGGAACTCTAACTCTACACGAATTGATCCACAAAAACTCTACATCAATTTGTTTACCCATATATACCCATATATACAGCTTTCTCTATACCTATGTACAAGTTGGAAAGTAAAAAGCAAACTTTTATCATAAATTGCAAATAATAAACAACCAAGTAGGGCACAGGTAATTTACAGTTGACATGCAGGAGCCCAGTAAGCCTCTTTAGGGTTTACTTCTCTAAATAACCAAATATAACCTTACCTAAGTTGTCCTAGATGTCAAATATTTTTTCCTGTAGCTTGAAAATCAGTAGTTTGTGGTATTTTACGATGTCGTTCTGACACTTTCACATTAACCAAGTACCAGACTCTGTTTTATTCCCACCTGTGCTATAGATTGTACAGTGTTACATCTTAGATGTCAAATAGGCCAGATGTTCATTGTGTAGCCTATAAGTTTTATAACTACTAATTTGTGGTTTTGACAATATAATTTAACCAGTTCCACATTACACAAGTTCCATGCTCACTTATTTTGTCTACTGTAAAAATCTATTTCCTCTTTACTAGACTATTAGCTGCAAGTTATCTTTATAGTGAGTAATTAATAGTAATAATAATAATTTTTTAATTCTAAATAGTTACAATCAGATGGAAATTTATATATCTAGGCTGTATCAAAATTTGTTTTGTACAATATCATTGAGAGTCCTACAGTCTGCTCAGATCTTTCTACGTCCAAGGCTCTGACCTATATATTAAAATTAGTTTTACAACTTTTTTAGGTTCTTTCCCTATGTTCTAACACCATATGATATCCTCCACTGTGTTGTTAAACTTACATATTATTCTTTGTCATATCTCCTCCTATATCTTACCATTGGTAATCTTGCTTCAGAGGTAATTGAACTCTTCTTCTCTTTCAAGAGCCTTTTCTTTTTGGTTCTTTGTTTTGTTACTCTTTATCGGTGTTACTAAAATGCCCATGTGGTTAGTTCTCTCTTCAGATTCATTTGAGTTTCCTCTGCTTTTCAAGGTCTTATACTTCTTTGACTAATGTGAGTATCATGTTAAAGAAGAAAGGTGGTATAAAACACTTCCTACATGTATGTTTATTCTATTTTAAAAATTATTGTTTATACTAAAATAATAGGGTACTTACGCATTAACGCCACCGCAGCAGAAGTTGCGCTAATGAGCATGTGCCAAGAGCAATAATTATTATTGAAGTTAATAATTTGCTTACTTTGTGATATATATATATATATATATATATATATATATATAACCACCTGGCCAAACCTTTCGTAAGTTTATTGAAGTTAATAATTTGAAATTAGATCACGGATAAACATGAGCTGTAAAAGTGAACATTTGTCATTATGTCCAACAAGTCGTTAACCTATAAATACGTTAGATTTGATAGTTTTTTAGGTGTGTGTATATATATATATATAGCTACCTTGATATATAATTATATCACAAAGTAAGTAAATTATTAACTTCAATGATAATTATTGCTCTTTATTGGCATGCGCATTAGCACAACTTCTGCTGCGGTGGCGTTAAGTACCAATAATAGATATAAGTAGAGAATATTACAATATACGAAAAGGAGGACATTGTCTTTTACAAAAAGCAAATTTAAAACTTTTTCAAACAAATGTAATTTGTTATAGCTCCATGTTAAAAAAAAAAAAATTGTTATTTTATTTAAATTCTATAACACTAAATTGGGTATATTTAGTATAATTTTATTTGGACATTTGTTGTCATTTGTATATGTAGAAATTAATTCTCAAAGTTTCATGAGTTATCAACTCTAGTTATCATGTGATAAACCTACAATGTTTAAAAAAAAATGAAAATGTCTAACATTCATTTGTTTAACAAACAAACAAATTATAGCAAATGTCCAAGTAAATTAAACTAATAATATGAACAATCAATATTATTTAGTAACTTTAAAAACAAAATAAGTTTTGTGTTCCATAAGCTTTAATTTATAATTTCTTCAAATTACATACCCTAGTTTAAATGCCAACTCAGCAGTCTAAAACAATTGGTGAAACAGTGTTCGAAGTATTTTCATTGTTTAGATTTTACAGATTTTGTGGATTTATCTGTTTTGAGGTAAATGTGTTTTGGAATGATCTCTGACGTCTGTGTTCTGCTCTATAGCTCAAAACCATGCACCAGTGTTAATTGAATTGATAACATTTGGTCATATGTCGTAACTTTTGTAAACTCAAAATTTTAGGGTAACTGTAATAAAAACCATAAAATTGTTTCAATAGATTGTGAACAAATTTTGCTAAGGACCCAAATAAAACTTATTGGTCCACAATCAGTGCAAAATATGCTGCTTAGTCAGTTAATGATTAAATCTGCTATGGGGCTATTATGAAAAATGTAATTTCTCAAAATCAGCTCTACCTATTTTGTTCAAATCGTAGTGGAATGTGAAGATTAATGACCCAAACCCGTGTGCGTTATCTTATATAAAAATATAATACTGTTCAGGAATAATTGAAGCTTTACCATCTTCATTAAAAGCTTGATTTTAATAAAATATCATATACACTTTGGCAAAGGCGAAGCAAATTTAGGCCCTTTTTAAATATAGCAATATTTGTTCAAAGACAGTGACTATGGTTCATTTTTACTTATTGAGTGACAATTAGCGATCTGTTAGTGATGAATAGTTGTGGTGATGGGTGAGTGACAAAGTTTGTACTATTTGTTATTGTAAGTTATTTGTTAAAACATAGGTTTATTATTATTATATAATTTATACATTGAACAAAATACGCACCAATCATATTCCCCAGATTGTGGTTTGATACATTGTGAGGAAACAAAACATATAGAATTGTATTTATTAAATAATCGTGTTATATTAGTACTGATGTGCAAATAATTGACTTTGACAGCAAGGTCAGTGGCCTTGTTGACTTGGTGCAACTCAGCATTTCAGCTGATTGAGGTTATATAATGGCATGAGTGTAACACTTTTTAGTAAGTGCAACTAAACTAATCCAAATGCGTAGAGGTAAGTCAAACGATGGTAGACTATTATGTATTATTGATAAAAATTAAAAGAAGAATGATCTTCTTTTCAAGATTTACTTACATCAAACCTTGCTTTAAAAATTTAAAAAAAGGATTAAATAATATTTTAATGCTATTTTCACTTTTCATTGTATTAATTTAAAATGAAAAGTATCAAACGCGCACACAAAAAGGTTAAGTAGGAATTCGTAAGTTCATGTTAAGTAACTAATATTCATTTCTAAAATAGTCACTTTTTTTTTAATGCCTATGGAAACTTTACAACTAAACATTTTGATATAAATCCAAACATTTGATTACATTTTAACCATCAAATCTTAAGATTCAGTTACAACAGTATGTAAATAAAGAAGTTATTATTATTATCAAGTTGGCCAACGGTTATCTTGGCTCGATTTTCTGTAGCCTATCTTGTTCAGTAATTCCTTATTTATTCTAAATTGAAATGACAGTTCACAAAAGTACAATAAATTATTTGACATATACATATATACATTTTTTGAGGTATTGTGTCTAATATGTAATTATTGTATTGATATAGTATTTTTAATAAATCTTTAATAACAATTATATATCTCTCTCTCTCTTTCTTTCTCTCGGAATTTTTGAGTATGGTCTTATCTAAAATTTCCACGTTTTCTCACTATTTTTAATTTATCGTACAACTAATCATCCTTACTTTAAACATATACACAAACATAAAATGAACCTGATTTTAATTACTGGTCGTTATACAAATTGATTTTAGATTTATAAAATGTTTATTTAATTCAAAAAGACTTGTGATCACTATTTATGAATATTGTTACCTCAACTATGCATTGGCGTTAGTTTTACCTTTCTTTATTAATATTTCTTTCTCATTATCTTCACAATTAACTTTACACTGCTAAATCATTTGCTTATGTTTTCTTACATGATTATTTACTGTGTTTGTCTTTGAAAACCTTACATTCTCTATGTCAATTGCAAAAAAAAAATCACTCGTTTCCCTTTCAAAATTCCCAACCCATCTCAGGTAGAAATAGCAGGTCAGGTAAGATGGTACCATCAGGTTACTATGACCCTATTTATCTTTAACTAAATTTCAACAAAGTATTACTTATCTAAACAACTTGTTATCTTGAATCTTATTATTTCTGATTGAGTTATTCTAAAATTTGATTGTATTATATAGTGGTATTCGGTTTTTTAATTAATTAATGCTTTGGATGAATGTTTATATTGGATAACCCTACTTTCCAAGTTGATATTATCTTATTTTATATATTTTATTTGAAATTACTTATTAGTTATTGTTTTTACTATTATTTCAGTGATTATTTAGTCTTTTTAATTTTATCTTACTGGTCTCCCTTCTCTTTTATACTTTCTCGTCTAAATTTATGTCTTCACAGTTTTGATAACCTAGCCAAACTTAACAATTTGTACAGCCTACCTTCAAATTGTTACAGTATATGATGAATGCACATTAAACGTCATTGGGGTTGTTTTAGTATGCATTAAAATATGACATTTTTATAGTAGTAATATCGTATATAAACAGTATTTATTTGATGTAAATTTTAGGAATTACAGTTGATCAAAATTTTGCTTGAAAAAAGTATATTAAAAATTTTAATAAAAGCATGTTGTTAATGGTAAAATAGTTGTATGTTGTGAAATGCTTTTTTTTGTGTTGTTTAAAGACAAGTGTGTTGGTTTTAAAGGTGAGACACTTATAATTTTTTTCACTTTTACATACTTGTTCATATAATGTTATATTTTTATTATAAAGCGCAAATATTTTTATTTCTACACTATTTATTTTAACTGTAATAAGTCCTTTATTTAATAAACTATTCATTTTTATTGTTCATGAAAAAAATTGACCTTTTGCAAAAATATCAGATTATTTTTAGATTCTGTAGTAGTAATAATGAATATTCATTTCTTGAGCCACTGTGCAAATTACAAAACACTTTAAAAATAATAATAATTTACTTGTAATAACATAACACTATGCATTTGTAAGAATTTTGTAGCCTTATTAGTAAATTCAAAATAGTTTAACTTAACAACAATGATTTAGGTACTACTGTATTTAAAAAAAAAAATTTAATAAAATAAATTAGTAAATTGAAATTTTTGATCTTTATCATTTGTATCAACAAATATCTCATTCTTGTCTAAATTTTTTTTTATTTAAATCATTCTCATGCACCCTTTTGTATTATTTATAACATGAATAATTTTTTATATTAAGAAAAATTCACTGGAAATACCTATATTTTACTTAAACAAAAACATATAGAATAGAGATTAGCAGTGTATTATTTGCAGTTATGGACAAACTGGTTTAATTTGGATCATCATTACAAATTACTTTTGACATTTCTGCCTTGACAAGTCGTCTAAGTACTACCTCTTCTGATCTCTCCACGCCCCTTTGTCCTGCACCATCTCTAGTCTGCGCCTGCACTTGAATCTCCTTCACATAGATTTCTTTCCTTTTCTATTCTCTCAGTGCTCTTTTATGTATTTCGACGTTTTCCATCCTCATTACAAGCCTAAACCGTCTTCATTCATTCTTTCTGTAATTTCAATATTATATTTAAAGAACAGGAGAAAAGTTGATGTGAAGGCTATATTTATATTGTATGGTCAAACGTATTTACTTTAATGGAGCCAGGAGAGCAGAGTAACGCATGGAAAAATCCAATACCACCAACCTGTACATTTTGGCGATTCCAAGTTACAGTGTGCTAAACGTTCTATGTCAATTATATCTTGGCATTCCCCCCATAATCAATGTTCAAATGTCCAAAATGCATGGACTGATCATAATGAAATTTGGTATGTGGACACATATTAGATGTTTGTTGATTTTTCAATAACTCAAAATTTAGGACTAAAAACAACAAATTATGATTTCTTTCAAAATTGATTTAACAATTTTGATCAAATTTTGTTAAATTGTAGCCTCTAAGCACCCAAACCAAATGTATTAGTCACCATCTCTCTAAAAATACCAGCTCACGAGTTGTCGGTGAAAAACTAAACGATTTAAACGGAATTTCTCCAAATCAGGACCACAGATTCCATTCAAATTTTAGTGACGTGAAGATTTAATGACCCACATTCGTGTGGAAAATTTAAAGTTAATCAAATGACGTATAATGGTTTAGGGATAATTGGGGGGGGGAACAAAAATGAACCTAGACCACTGTCATAAAACCACGATTTATGCTGAAATCACTCCTTCACTTTGCAGAGAATACATAGTGAGTTTTTACTCTAATAGATTTTCAGATTTTTACAATAATAATAAAAATAAACAACAACAAAATTTTTAAAAAATTGAAAATCATTGGGAATAGCTCCTATTTTAGTTTTAACTCTCCCTACTCTCTCTAACTGTCTATTGTTTATCACCAGTACAAGGGGTACTCTCTCCACACATCTATACACTGTCAAGTGTTTTCACTTAACATATATATTCACCAAGTTCATTGATTATTTCAGTAAATTATTTTAATCAAATTTAACTTCTAAACTAACAATCTGTATTAATACATGGCTTTTCAATTGGATAAGTTTCATTTTACTTTCATACATATGCTTAGTATTAAGAAATTTATGTAATGGGTGACAAAATTAATGTCTTAGGTTTTTGCAGATCTCTCCCTTCAAGGTCCCTTGAGTACAAAAAAGTGATTTTTGGTATGCTGTCGTCTACAAAGCCGAAACGCATGGACGGATTGTAATCAAATTTGATATATTGACTATATTTTGAGACTTTAATTTTTTTTTTTTTTTTCAATAACTCAAAATTTAGAGTTTGAGTTACCTTTAGAGAAAAATACCAAATTGCAATTTTCTCAAAATTTATCCCTTAACAATTTTGTTCAAGTGTAGCCTTTAAGGACCCAAACCAAACAAATTAGTTACAATCTTTCAGAAAATGGCAGTTCATGTCAGTGAAAAACTAAAGAAATCGGTCATTATAATAAAAGAGGTAATTTTTCAAAACCAATTCTACCGATTTCGTTCAAATTTTAGTGACATGTGAAGATTAACACGTTAGCTGCCATATCGGTCCGAAACTAAGGTGAATGTACATGCAGCGTTTCGGCATGATCGGACCGATAAAGTCACTGATGTAATGTTTTGTTTTGTGGCTCACAGTTCGATAGTGCAGCAACCTATCTGCCAATTTTGGTATTCTCTAGATTAGCTAAAGACGTGTGTTAGACGTAGTATATTGTATGCTTTAATAACCGTTACCATGGTTACTCAATATAATAATAAAATCGGTGGATATTTTCACTTTTTTGTCGGCACGATCGAACCGATTAAAAATTTTACAAAAACATTTTGGTTTAGTAATGAATAATTCACAAAGAATACAGTTGTAAAATCAATAAATGTATTTATAAAATAAATACTAGACAAATAAAATAGTGAGCGTTGCCAACATAAAGAAATGAAATAGCCCGTTTACTTTTTTTTTTTTTTTTACATGAAAATTACCTCGGTCTGATCAGACCTAAACGTTATACTACGATTAAAATTAAAGCCGAAAAATTGCATTTCGGTCCGATCGATCTCGAAACTATATATGCATAAATGTAAATAAAATTAGTAAATACTATTGCCTTATATTATTTATCATAGGTAGATGCAAAAATAATAATGGAAAAATAATTTGGTAATCGTGGCACTCCAGGCAAGAGTATCGTATTAGGCCTCGGCAGCTAACGTGTTAATGAACAAACCCAGCAAAATTGAAATTAAAAAAATATTTGTTACATAATGGTAAAAAAATAAATAATGAACTTTGATCACTGTCATTACACGCTCAGTTTTAATCAAAGACAATTTACTCTGAAGTCTCGTTTATGGCACAAACGAAGTAGGTTTAGACCCTGTTTAAATATTTGTTAAGATGGCATTTACAGCACATTTTCATTTTTAACTGATAACTACTAAATTGACATTTTTTATAAAGAATAGTTGGTTTTTGGTTGTGAAGCATTTGGTTGGTTTTAGGGATGGGTGAGTGAAAACGTTTATGCAATATTATTGTTCCGTTTATTTCAGTTACTTATTCAGTTGTAAAAGTTATCCAAAGAATATTTTCATTAAACTTCATTAAAATCCACAATTTCTTTGGAAGTTGTTGTATGGATGGATGAATGAATATCAGCACCTCAAAACATATTGTTATCGGAATCAATATACATTTTATAATTTTACTTCTCTAATAGTGTTAGCTACTAGTTGTAATGCTATTAATGACTATGCAGGTGTACCTGGTGCCCATATGATGATGCCTTCACATCCCACAGGATACATATCTGGACCTATGATGTCTGGACCTATGCCATCTGGACCTACACCGTCTGGACCTATGCATTCTGGACCTATGATGCAACCACCCTTGATGCAAAGACCCGGTTTGCCTCCACAAATGATGCCACCGAACTATCCGATGATGGGAATGCCAGCGAATCCAAATATGCAACAACCTGGATTAATGCAAGGACCTTCCGGTCAGATGCAGTTACTACAAGGTCCTCAACTTCAAGGACCACCGGGACAAATGCAAAGACCTCCAGGGATGTCTTTACCACCAGGAGCGCAGATTCAATCCGGTCAACCTCAACAAATGAGCCAATTACCTCAGCAAAGTCAAATGGTACCTCCACAACAAATTACTTCCCAAGGTCAAATGGTATCACAACAGATTCCTCCTCAAGGTCAGATGGTACCTCCACAACCGATTTCCTCCCAGGGTCAAATGGTACAACCACAACAAATTACCTCCCAGGGACAGATGGTACCACCACAACAGATTACCTCCCAGGGTCAGATGGTACCGGGTGCTCCTACATCGACATCACAACCTAACCTTGTACAACCTCAGAATGCACCAATGATGATGGGACATCCAATGCCACAACAATACCCCCCACCACCTGCACCACAGCAAGACGAAACGGGAGAGTTAATTACGTTTGATTAAACTATCTTAACTTGTATGCTTGAACAATAGTCAAATAATACAACATGCTTAAATATTTTGCTTTTTACATTAGGTGAACAAGATACTAAATGCATTGAGGTGTTAAATAAAATTGTTTAATTGTTTCTTTTTTGTCTTGATTAATTGTATCTGGAATATGTTTTTCCTTCAATTTAAAAATATTATTTAATTTTTAAAAATTATATATAACCAAAATACCATTTTATAACCAGAATTTGCATTGTTATAATTTTCACAAAAGAATTTCAATTAACATTCAATTACTTAAATACTAGACTAGACATCATATTATTATTATTAAAAAAGTTTCAAATATTGCACATGAGGTTTACATAATATAGTTATGGTTTTCTGTCCAAAGTTCAAACTCACATCTTATTAAAGTACATTGGTTAAAGGATTTTTACTCACATGATACTCTCGAAATAAATTAATGAATGTAACACCTTTTTATAAACACTTCACTGTGTAACAATTTCTAGTTATTCTTTACTTTTAAAACGCTCTATGATGGTTTTAGTGCAGAGCGATCCGAAGATGCGTCCTCCCTGCAAGGAACGCTAAGTTGGAATCTCGGTTGGAACGGAGCGCTCGACTGCTTTGCCTAGGTTGCATTTGTGATTTCCTAGAATTTTGTACTTTTCCGTTCCAACTGGCTTCGGACTCTGTGTGTTTAATACAACACGCGCCTTTTGTCAATTGCAGCCTAGAGGGTGTTAAATTTATTCATGGTAGGCGCTTAATTTAAATGGTTCAATTATCATTATTTGTTTTAAATATTTTTGTCCAAAGTTTTTAGTAATTGTCATTTAAATAATTTTATAATTTCTATGTAAACTTCTTAATTAATTAAATATGTAACCAAATCCTTAATAACTTAATTTATTTGTTTTTTAACTTATTTGTTTTTTACTGGTTGGAGACTGTCCCATGCTTACAGAAACCCCCTCCTTCAAGATTCGCATTACGCAGTAATAAGAAGCTCGACGAACCAGCATGGAAGCTGGGACACTCCTACCTCCTTGCCACCCTTTACGGAGCCAAGAACAAAAGCAGTTTAATCTAATAACAATTTTGAAAAATTTTAGTTTACAGTACTCAACAATTTCAATTACATAACAAAATTTCAATAAAATACAACATCATAAATTTCAGCAAACAGTACATAAACATCATAAGACATATTATTTGTGACACATACAACAATGTTATCTGATGTATCAAGTATCAATACTCATATTACAAAGCGTACATCATATAATTATTTTTTACCAAATTTTCAACAAAGTTTCTACAAAACATAATATTGTTCATGACGTAATTAACTCTCCAGTTTCGTCTTGTTGTGGTGCAGGTTGTTGGCCAGGTGGTGAGGACCTTGTAGTAACTGCATCTGACCAGGAGGTCCATGCATTAATCCAGGTTGTTCCATTTTTGGATTACTACAAGGTCCTCAACTTGTATTAATCACCGGTATTGGATCACTGGGACAAATGCAAAGACCTCCAAATGCACAACCTCAAAATACACCAATGATGATGGTACATCCAATGCCACAGCAATACCCCTCACCACCTGGCCAACAACCTGCACCACAACAAGACGAAACTGGAGAGTTAATTACGTTTGATTAAACTATCTTAACTTGTATGTTTGAACAATAGTCAAATAATACAACATGCTTAGATATTTTGCTTTTTACATTAGGTGAACAAGAAACTATATGCATTGAGGTGTTAAATAATTTAGTGGAATATTTACTCAGTTACGTTAAGAAAATGTGACCGTCTCCACTTCTTTTGACCAGCTGGAAGCTCCGGCTGGCTGGAGACCGTGTACACTTTAGCCGAATCTTGTCAGGATGGGCCAAGGAGTCGGGTTAGGACGTTAATGAACGCACGCAACGCAAGTGAAATTAAATATTATATTTTATTTTATGGCCGAATTAAAGATTACAGAATTGATTATAATTTATGAAAAAGACATAACGGCAAGATTAAGCCTTAAAAGTGGCTGAAAAACATACCGTTGAATTTAACTAGCGCGTGGCCGAAAAATGGACTGACCTCGTCCCGTGGCGGTCTTTCGTCTAACGGCTCTCGGAAAACTCTCGGTCGGCTCGCTAGCTCAAGGCCTCCACTCCTCGTCTCTCCCCTCCCCTTCTTCTACGTCATATTGCACTGCTCATCAAAATCGCAAGTGCCAATTCATATTTTATTAATTAAAATCCCTTTTCATTACATTCTAATTTATAATTATTATGATTTTGGTTTGGTGGGCTCCTTGGCTGGGCCACAAAAAATTGTTTTAAGTTCTCTACATAATTGTCACTACATTAAAGATTTTCCATAATGTTTAAATTAATTAATTTGCTCAATAATATTTATTCTTTTAAATTGTTTAATTGTTTCTTTTTTTGTCTTGATTAATTGTATCTGGAATATGTTTTTCCTTCAATTTAAAAATATTATTTAATTTTTGAAAATTATATATAACCAAAATACATAGAAATTTATCTGAAAATATTAAAGTAAACTCACTACATATTGTGTTATAAACCAGACTAATCCATAAGTATTTTTAATAGATATTAATATATTATATTTCATGCAAAGGTTGAGCATAATTTTTTGTGGTTCAGAATTATTCTTCATGTTTTGTACCACATTAAAGGTGCTATATAAATTTAGGCTAAGTTATATGTTATGTTATTTTATATAAAATGTAGTTTCTTTAAGTAAATTATATATATTAAAATTTTGATATGTTTACATTACACATTTGAATGAGAAATTTATTAAAACTCTTGCAAATACAAAGGTTACATTTATTTATTTAACCCAAAAGATATTTTACAATAACGTATGCACTTCTGTAGTGTTACCGATGAAAAAATGTGTCGATTGCATATTAGAAATGGATTCCAGACATTTGAAACTTGTCGTAATCTATTGTTAAGGACCGATTCGTTCTATTTATATTTTTCAGTACAATATTTATTTTCAACATGGCCCTAGGCCAATGTTGACTTTTTTCATGTTCTAGGTTTATCACTTGATTTATATATAAGGTAAAATTTATATATAGGGTAAAATTTTAGGACACATTTAAATATCGAACCTGTCTGATATGCTTAAAAAAGTTGATTGACACCTACAAGAATTAGTTGGACTTGAAAAAATAACCACTTCCCTCATTCTCTGTACTCTTTTATGTACTCTTCATTCACTATCAACAAACTTATCACAATCATTGCCCATTTTATTTGTACTTTCCAACACATTTCAAAATAGCATTTCATAAAGAAATTTCTCCATACCTACTCACATTAAATTCACACCAAAATATTCTTTGAAATTACTGATTTGAATTCAATAAATACATTTATTAAGAATACATGTTCTTGCCCTGACCAGTGATCCATGTTTGACGAGGCAGTTCCATGAAACAACATACTTACGGTATTTCCCGTGGACCTGTGAAAGTCTTTAGCTTTCACTGTTAATTGAAAACCATCATCTGTTACCATTGCCAATATTAAAACATATCCATGTATAAATAATAATTATAATATAATCAATAAAACCTTTAACCTGACCTATATACCAAATGTAGATCATAAATCTCATACTAACAAGTTCTAAAATATATAGGAATATATAAAATGTGGAAAACGAGCAGTAAGGTAATTATGTAAATAAGAAGACAACTCAGTGTTTCTCTGTAATACATTTATAGATGATTTATCTATGGTGATAGTATACCTTTCATTTCAATACATAATCATCATAAGTTGTAAAAAGTACTGCTAATGGCAATTGGAAGTGAGTATAGTGAAACCTACATCAACATATTTTCTGACTTCATCTTTTAAAAATTTACCCAATTTTACAACTTTTCAATATTTCAGCAGATTTAAAATGGCACTCAAACTTGAGGTCAGATAAGATTACAAAAACTAAAATGTAAATTTTAGGTAATTAGGCCTATCCACACCTTGCTCAAATTCCTATGACCCTTAGATCCATTATATAATTAAGTCTGTAGTTATTATCCCTACATCCATTACAAAACAACATTTTTATATTATTATTACTTAATAATATAAAGCAATAAATCTACAACATAGATGAATTACATCATTTCCAGTTCTAGAGGTAAGGATAGAACAAATTTCCTGAGACCAATATACTTCTGATGGTAAGCTTCAATCTCTTGTCTCATAATGTTGTTCTGGACTTGAACCATTTCCATGTCTTGGTATTCTTGTAGTTTTTCTGTACCCAGTTCATCTTTGTGTTCGATCTTTTCAACCCTTAAGTACTATGGAACGTCTGTGAGACCGCTTCTGAAGTTTGCCGCCCTCCCCCCTCCAATCTCTAATAACCACGAGCCAGCCCTTCCCAGTAGCTGTCAGTCTTGGCCTTGACATTGACATGTGAAAGAGTGGTTACATTTAGTTTACTTGTTCATGCGTTATAAGCGATTTGTGGTCTGGCGGACGGTCCATAGTAGTTAAGTGATTTTTAACTTTGCACGGAGAGGTCTCAGTGACGTACCATAGTGTTGGTTATTTTTGTATTATGAGCTTTGCTGAAGAACTTTTTGTATATATATTATATCTTCGCTGAAATAGTTTTTGTATATAGTAGTTTTTATTGCAGATTTTTAGTAGTGTTGCAATGTTTATTTTCATTTAAATTTTAATTATTTATATTCAATTGAGCGGTCTTTTTAAATGAAGATGGAAGATAAAGTGCAGTCAAGTGTTCCTCCATCTGATTTACAAGCTGCAGGTCCATCATATAAAAATGGCCCTTCTGAAAGAACAAAACTAAGACCAGTAAGATTTGGCGACGAGCCAAGTATTGAAGAAATAAATGTTAGAAGAGTGTCTCGATGAAGATTTGGAAGATTTTGACAGTGACTACACAGATAAAGATCCCAGTTTTGAACCTGAAAACTGTGTAATGGTTTTTAATTTTAATTCTGTTTCTGATAATTTCATGTAGTTATAATATTTTTCAACATATTTCTCAAAGTTTTTCTTGTAATTGTAAGGTTGTGACTAAATATATTTTTGCGGTCTGAGAGAACCCTCCATAGTATTTGCGTAATTTTTTTAATCCTATGTGTTTAACTCTTTTTTTTATCAAAATTTAGGCATTCAAAATAAGGTTGATAAGTGTTATACAGTATTTATAGAATTTTTTTCTACTTTTTGAAACTCTTACAAACGTTTGTAGAGGTAATAAACGTCCTTACAAATTATAGGTACCCTAAAAAAAATGAAAGCCAAAACTATGCACTTTTTGTAATGGTTTAGGAAAAATTAATTTTAAAATGGAAATTTAAAAAAATAATAATTAAGATTAATAATTGCCACATTATATTTAAATATACAAGCAACAAATCTGGCCATGAGCGAGTTTTAAAAGTAAAAATTTTTTAACAAACTTTAAAATTTCCTATGCCGTCTAACAGACCCCTCTATAGTATTTACGTTACTCTAAACCTCCAAAGTACTTAAGGGTTAATGCGACAGCTGTATGACACACATGACAGAAAATAAATAATATAGGAAACTATAATATACTGGATTGGGTATTCTCTCCTAATTTTGATTACAGTTTTCATCTTCATAGTTTTAATTTATAGTTGGACAAAATATTACATTTTTACAGGAAGAACAATCTTGGAATATGACTAACCTAATCCTTCAAATTATAACTCCAATTTTTAAAATATTAGAGAAAGTTTAAATAAAAGAAGATTCCTTGACAAAAATAACTTTTTTAGGAAATAAACAGTTGAATACCAATGATGTATTGCTAAAATTATTTAGGTACTTACGTATTAACGCCACCGCAGCAACTTTGCGCATATATATATGCACCAATATTTGCTTACTTTGCGATATAATTATATATCATGACAGGTTGGCCAGGTAGCTATATATATATATATATATATATATATATATATATATATATATATATATATATACACACACACACACACATAAACACCTGGCCAAACCTTATATATATATATATATATATATATATATATATGCGCAAAGTTGCTGCGGTGGCGTTAATACGTAAGTACCATTATTTAATATTTTGATTTATTACTATGTAGTTTGCACATTCTGGAAGAGACATTTGATTTATAACTAAAGGAATGTTTCCGATTGTAATTTATCAATCAAATACAGTATCCCGATATATTAAATATACTTCCCAATTTAGTGGCAGATACACTGCAATCCATATTCATTTTCAAATTAAATATTCATAATCAATTACGGGTTGTTGCTCTTCTGAAGCAAAATTTACATTAAAATCGGAACTCAAAATGATAAGAAATTGAGAGTGCTCTTAAAATTCATTATCATTACTGTATCAAGACTAAAAATTGATAAATGAACTACATTATTAACTAAGATGTGTACTGAATATAGCAACCATGTCAATCATCTGGGACATGTTGAGCAGTAATAATCTCTCAACTGATTAATATGAGTCAATATAACCAAGAATACATACTGTATATAATATGCACAAAATAATATATAATAGAATTATATCCCATAGTTTCGGTACTCAGAAGTGTAATGATGATTATAGTGATTTTGCTAGACTAAGAAATGAAAAGTGGTTTTTGAGTTCAGAGATGGTGGGAATATAATCGTATTGATTGTCAGAGGAGTAGGAATACAGCGTTCACCCGCATAAATCCAATTCACTCTTCTTTCCATAGAGAAAATTCACTTCAAAAAACAAAATTGGAATCAGCAAGTCAATTGCATGCCGAATATTTCAAGTTATTGAGAATAGTATAAGATTTATTTTTTTGTTTAACATATTTAAGATGGATGAACTCATTGACATAATCACAAATATACATATCAAGTAAATCAAATTCTAATGAATGTAACCTAAAACTACCGTCTGATACCGTCGGTCATCAGTGTAAACAATATAAAAGAAGCTAGTACAGCTCGATTGACCGTTCTGTTTAAGAGATTAAAGAAGAAAAAAGCATTGTCGTCTCAACATCTGTGGTTTGTTTCGCAGTGTATAAAGAGAAAGGTAGTCCCTAGATTTGTTTGTGTAAATTTTAAAACTTTTAGTGATGGGGGGAAAGTGGCAAAACGTAGAGCGGAAAAGTCTTGTTTAAATTATGAACTTAAGAAATGGTATGGTATCAGGGACAACGTTTGTGAACATTTAAAAGTTGTGCACAGTGAACTTAGTTTTAGGTTACATTCATTAGAATTTGATTTACTTGATATGTATATTTGTGATTATGTCAATGAGTTCATCCATCTTAAATATGTTAAACAAAAAAATAATAGTATAAGATATTTCCTTAGAAACCTTCAGATATATTATTCCATTCAAAAAAGTCATAGCCGAGTCCTAGAAGAATGACTTGAAAATACCATAATATCCAAATAAGTAAATATAAATTCTGATGATTCTTAGCTATAAATAAATTATTTTAGATAATAAAAAATGTTAAAACCATGCACCTACATCTCCGTAAAAATTTTAATAGGCTAAGGATAACTTGTGCTATTCCTAAAATGTTATTTAATATTGTAATACTGTTCAATGTAAGATTCTATACCTTAGAATGATTTAGGTTATTATAAAATAATAACAAAATTTATATTTCATTTTTCACTTCAAAATTTTTAAAATTTTAATAGCAACTTATATAATAGGCTAAAATGATCGTTTTCATATCATGTACTACAAATACAATATTAACCTATCTCGCTGCACATCCTCTGTTCTTAAATGTTTGTCTATGTTGTTGCCCACACATCTTTAACTGTCTGTTAAGATCTCGTACTGATATCGAGACCAATTCATCATCACTGATATCAACAGCAGGCCCAGGTGACGGTGGAGCCTAGAATTACAAAAACCATACTTATAAACATAAATTCAACATAAGTTTACAAGGTTATTGTAAATATGTGTTGATTGATTAAAACTTTTTAAGTCTATTTAGAATTTACAAAACTAATTTTTCACAAAATAGTAATTTGGTTGGATATAAGCACCAAGGTGATACGAAAAACAGCACCTGAAATCGATTCCTTGCTAAACTTGATTCAACATCCCTTTTGAGGCTACAAGGGTAATTTGATTTTTGAGCTCAGTGAGATCAACAGGTTAGAGTGTCAAATCTAGAAAATTATTTGGCCCTGCTTAACTAGGGGAATTGTTATCGAAGAAATCCCGATACATAGATTCATCATTAATGTTAACATTGAAAAACTAATTTCCAAGGAATAACTTTGTTTCCCTTCTACAATTGATTGAAATCTGACATTTTGGGGGGAAAATAACAAAATTATTTACTTTGGGTGACCATAGACATTTTTTAATTTAAATATCTAGTTTATATATATATATATATATATACATATATATATTTACTGATTAGTTGTATGCAATGAAAATTATGAGACACATTTATAATCATACAGAAAATAAATTACGGTATATAAGGTTGTATAAGTGTTAAATATAATAAATATCTAGTTGAATCATACACATGAATTCCAGCTGAGGCTAAATCTTTATTCAAGTCAATGATTGTTTTTGAGGGTCTTGCATAGATAACCTCAAAAGCACAGTAACATCTCTTTGGTATGTCTTTCTTTTTCTCCAACAATTGCCTTAAAGCCTAGGCTCAATCGAACCAGTTGTACGCTTTAATTTTAAAATTATGTTAACCGCTTAACATTTACCCCACACTCAGCTGCAATTTTCTTTGAGTTATGTTTGAATATTCTAATAAAGTCACTATTTTTTGTACGTTTTCTTGGAGCGATATCCATATTTGACACTCGCTAAGGCAATTTAACACACACTAAAATTTGTAGCTACTCAAAAAATACGTTAAATCAAGTAAACTTTTTAACACAATAAAATAATAGTAACAACTAACAACAGAAATAACAAATTGCAAAGGTTATGTTTATGTTGTACTGAAAAACTATCAGCTGGGTAACAAAATAAATGTATCAATGTAGTAGACAGCTGACTACTGTTCCAGTTTTAACAGTAATACCAACATTCACACATTTAAAGTTTAAACTATTCATTTTTTAAATTATCTTGAAATCAGACCTAGTTTTGTTACCACTAGTTAGTACTGTTAGTAGGTTTAGGACAGTATTGTATTGCGTTGGTGTTCATTCTTGTTTACGTAGATTTGGGTGTGTAAAATTATTACAAATTTCAAACCGTAATAAAATAAGAATGGCGTAGGATGGTAATTCTCATTGTATGAATAATTGTCTTATAGTGTGTGTTTTTTGTCACATTACAACCCATGATTGTTAGGTTATATTATGATACGTTTTTAGTGAAAGCTTCTTCAATTTTAGTGTTGAAATTAAAACCAATTCCAACTAAACATAATTTATTGTGGAGGTAAGATTTTTTGGTATATTTATGTAAGTATTATACCAACATTCTAAGGAATTATGAGTAAGTTAGACCCAAATTTAACAACAATTGTGGAGTGTATATGCCAGTGGAATTTAGTAGCTAAAAATCATGTAATCCTTTACTACCTACCTTCATTTAAAAGAATTTGATCATATTTGATTGCGGAAGACACTTTTGAATTCTAGAATACATTGGTTTAGTAGAAGATGACAATTCTAAAAACAAGAATTCCTAGTGTTTTTAGGTTACTAAATATGTGTATGTTCATCTGCATTACTACCTTAGTATGGTTAACGAATGTCTCATCATTCGATGTTTATGTTTTAACAATGTTAGTTAGTGAATGTCTTTTTCACAATTTATATTGTACATGGTACCCAGTAATTGTTTTATTAGGTATGGCTAGGTAACTATATGGTAAATATGCATTGTAGCATATTATGTGTTTACCATATATATAGTTGCCCTGCTCAAACGTATTCTCATGATTCCTCAATCAAAGAATGTAATAATATAAAAGTGGCAGATGAGATGTTATGCACATGCGTCATGAGATATGAGATTGTTATCCCATCACGTAACCTACGAAAACCATACGCAGCGTAACCTGAGCTAGATTTTGTACTTTTATATTTCTTATTTTCTACTAAACTAATGTGTTTTGGTTCTACAAAAGTGTCTTCTGCATCAAATTTGATCTACTTCTTTGAAAATAAGTTAAGTAGTAAACGATTTCATGATTTTTTGCCACTAAATTACACCCCTATGTACACTCCATAATTACCAAATTAACTACTATGGAGATAAAAATCGCTCAAGCGCAGTACAGATGTTATGGAAAATTAAATAACAAAAGACATATTTGGCCATAGAGTTTTGTGTACTAGAATTTTTAAGTAGTTTAGTTTTCGTAATATGATTTTATATGACGATGAAAAGCCGGCTGTTACATCATGTCTAGTAGGTCTACTATGGATTGTTGTGATGGGATTTATTTATTTTTAATCTTTAATAATGGTATATCGAGCTTATATCTTTTCATTTACTTCAATGGTGTAAGATGTCTGTTGATAGAATTTTATACTCCAAACCCAAATAATTTTTTAACAAAATGCTTGTTTAATTAACACCATCACAAAATTTCTTATGTACGTTATCATTGAAGGTCCAATCTACCATAAAAAGTATACAAATTGAATAGTCAAAATAGTGTAAATTATTTGGCAATAGCATACCTATTGTTTGTATTATTTCTTCATTCAATAATTAAACTTGTAATGTATACTACTACTACCATTTAAAACAGAAATTCAAGGATCATTAAGTATATATATCTTATCTTGGAAAAAACAAATTTACTAGGCTAGTTACTCTTCACTGTAAAAATTGAAAGTTATAAAATATTAATAACAAACTTGGTTATCTAGGCAATATATTGGAATAGGAATTTACAAGTTCGTGTGTAACTGTCAAGCATCTACTCTTCACTGGAAAAAAAAAAAGTCACTTTTAAGGAGAAAAGAATACATAATACTGTAGTTCGCAATTGAAATTAATTTTTGTTTCCTTGTTGTTTAAAGGTGAAAAACCTCTCTGTCATCACCTTATAGATAAAAAAAAACAGAATATAAAATAAAGACTTCTAGCTCTCGAATACTCTAATAGCACGAGGATCGTAAAAGAACAATATTGGTTTAGACAGACCGAGAGGGATCCAAATCTAAGACTACATGTATCTGGTGTAGATCCAGCTAGGTTTCCTCATAATTTTTAAGCCCATACTCATTAAAGTGAGTGTTTGAGGGTTGTATTAAATCAATATGAATAACTTTGCTATGCCTGATGACTAGCGGTTGAATATAATGAATGTTGTGGCAACTTGACTGGTCGGTCCAAGACGAGAACAGTGTGCTTGGAATGTGGGTGAGTGGGAAGCGAACCTTCTGATGATACTTCTGACTTATTGATAGGTCTGTATTATACAATAAAGTGTAAAATATATAAAAAATTTAATTTACACGTTAACTAGAATTGAAAACTAAATGTAGCCTACAGTAATATCAAATGTTAATATTTATGTATCGTATAATAAAACACATCATAGAGGTCATTTTACTTTTTATTGAAATATGACAATATCAATAACGGTTATATAATATAAATGGGATTTCATATAGATAATAGTTTAAACTTGTGAATGTAAGCGAAGTAACATTATCTAATGTGTCCTTGATATAAAATATTTAGATTATTTAATTTCCAATTGCTAGGCCTGCGCTTAACATGTAACATGAGTTTGTATAACAAAATAAGGTACTTAAGTATTAACGCCACCGCAGCAGAAGTTGTTAATGCGCATGCGCCAATATTTGCTTACTTTGCGATATAATTATATATCATGACAGGTTTGGCCAGGTAACTATATAGTGCCACCAATCTATGCCTAAAATTTTTGCGACAAATCATAAAATGAAAGTATATGAATAAATAAATATCCTTTGCAAATCAAATATATTGTAATAGTCTTATTTCATAGAAGAAAAAAAAACACTTTTTTTTATACTTATAGTGTGTATTAGCTATTAATCTGATCAATAGTTGATGTTGACTTTATTGTTTAGAATTAGAAACTCATCACTGGTAAATAGTTCTTTGTAACGGTAAGTTACTAGGTATTTGTGATTTTACATAACCTAATTTTTGTGTATTTTTTTATTTTCAATTTCAATTTTCACAGTGAAAAACTGATTAGTGTTGTAAATTATTTTTCTTTTCTATTCAAGGTAAGGTTTAAAGTGAATTGTTTTTTCCCCACAAGTATTGTAGATTGAATGTTTACCATAATTCAGTAATTCCTCTCGTTTCTATTGTTTCCGCATTCAATACCTAAACTAGGCCTCTTCAAAAGGGATCTAGGTTTCCATTATTAAACTTTGTCCAGGTTAGGTATTTCTCTTCCAGTATTAAAAGATTTCTAAATTTAAATTTACTACACCCAGAATCTATGAAAATTTAGAGTTAGTAATAAGTTTAGTGTAGTAAAGTTTATATTATAAACAAAATTCAGTTGGAGAGAAGCTTTAAGAAACTTTTTTCCTATGAATAATGAAATATTTGTGCTTTTATACATCATAGTATAACAAATACCTAACAAAATTTAAAAAAATGTATAGGCTATACTCGTATATGTAAAATAAATATATGTTTTATATTACTTTTTATTGGCACACATTGAGGTGCCAAAATTATAAAGTTATTTTTATAATTTTAATATAATAATTTTATTTTATTTTGAATAATGCTTATTCTCCAAAATAGAAAATGATCAATCAAACCTTGTTAAATAAGTCAATACACGAAAACATTCATATTTACCATATTATGTTTCATTATATGAAATTACAATTTCTTTATCTTTCCTAAAAAATATCTATGTTATAACTGTTTTATCTCAGGTTTACTGGTATGCTGATATTTGTTAATTAATAAATAATCCTTAAAATTCGAATACAAGAACTCACAAAAAATTACGTTTACATAATCAAACATGTTTCATCGACAAATTCGCCATCCTCAGTGGTACATAACTATACATACTATGAATAATTTAAATTCATATTATTAAAAAAAAATTATATTTAAATTTCAATTAATTATTGTTCAACAGTTTATAAAAATCACATAAACTGTCTTTTTATTCCTTTATATATGCCGAGTTCCTTATTTTATTAAAAATTATACTTCCTGGACTTTATTTAAGTACCGGTATATAAATTGAAATTGTTACCTAGGTTTTAACACATTTTATTTTTAATTTCTTAAGTACTCGTTCTGTTTTTAAATGTTGATGGACTGTCACTGATTCTTCTTTGTTAAATTTAATATATATCCATTTCATTTTATACTCTTAAAATGAGCTTTTTTCAACTTTTTGACGAATTCAAATTTTGGCGTCATTTTACCTTGCTGTCCATCTTTTTTTGGATTTCCGGTTTCTTCATTTTTTGGTGCTGGTTCAGTTTTTTAAGTACCTAGTTACGTCTTATTATACACAATGCACTTCGAGTTTACTAGTCCAATCAGAACACTGTATTTTCAAATTTATTTACATTTCTCAAATTTTTGCTTTAATGTATCAGTTTAATCTGTACCTAAACTTACTTATTTATTAATTATTTTATTCAAATTTATTTTGTTTATTATTCGCTTTAGATGACCTTTTAAATCCTAATTTCCATATTTAATGTTTCCAACCAATCACATCGTTCTCATCAATTCCAGTTCTCAAAATCCCTCTTTTTATTGGACCATCTGTCAAATCACAATGGCCACCGTTCCCAAACATTCTCATTTCAAACCTGACACTAGTTTATTTCACTAGGCTATTCTATTCAATCGTGTATTACTATCTCATTCTATTTTGAGTTCCTATTTAACTATTTATTCTTGTACACATATACATCTTCCTATTACGCCCAAATACATCTTATTACGATTTTTTGGTTATATAGTATATCTCAGGTATTTACATTTGATAACGACTGTTGATTTATACTCTCGAAACATCATGTATTAGTTTTCATATACACACAAATGATGGCAAATGTCTGATTAAACCATATTAATAATTTCAATTATCAGTGATATTTTATAATTAATAATTAATTGTTATTATAGTGAAATTTGGTGTGTTTTAAATTGTGTTAATTTCAATCCAGTGTTCTTTAACTTATATGTTAATTTAAATTTACTTGTACTTTACTATTTACTTAAATCATACAAGATTTTCCTAACCTCATTTCGTCTAATACCCTATCCTTTAAAACCGTCACAATGGCTAATTGAACTGTAATTTGTGTTTAAGAAAAGATGGAGCCCTTTGCATTTGTTAATGTTAAACAAGAAGAAATTGATGATGAGGAGCCTACTCCACGAACCATGTAAGTCCCACATTTATATGGAACATGAAGATTTATGACCATATTTTTATTATTATTATTATTTTTTTTTCCGTTCTGGGCTGTGAAAGCCTCCTTCAGAGGCCTCACCGGCGTCGACCTAGCGATCTTTTGCCGCCCCAATTTCCTTCCTACACCCATTCAGTAATACCCGTCATCCTTATGAAGGAACAGATACTACCGATAGGGTTGTCTAGGATAGTTTCCATCTCTTTCCCCGGAGGGCCTAGAGAGTATAGCCTGGCTCGTCCTAACGCCTCACACTCTAAAAGAATGTGTTCTGCGGACTCTTCAGCCAAACCACATTTCCTGCAAGTATTATCTGCAGCAATCCCTATCCTGTGTAGGTGTTTTCTGAGGTGACAGTGGCTTGTTAAGAGCCCAACCACCCATCTCATGTTATCCCTTCTGAGAGAGATGAGTTGTTCAGCATGTTTCTTGCTTGGTCTAAATAACCTTTTAGCAAGTCTACTATTGGTTGAATTCGTCCAGGCCCTGTTCATCCTCTCCCGTATCCATGTATCAACCGCTGCCCTGGCATGTCCATAGGAGATCCCGAACACCGGTTCCGGACCCACGAAAGGGGATTCTGAACCTGACCTGGCTAATTCATCTGCTCTCTCATTACCATCTATACCTGAGTGACCAGGAACCCAGCCCACAGTGACCGTGTTCATCTGACTAAGCTTTATCAATGATGAAATACAGTCCCATACCTGCTTCGACTTTACCCTAGTCGTGTTTAGTGCCTTAATAGCAGCTATCTGTGAAGATCAGAATGTTCTTACCTATGTATTTCATTCTTTGATTCTCCTTGATACATTCAGAGATAGCACCTACTTCTGCTTGGAAAACAGTAGCATGCTTACCTAGGCTCAGTACGATGGAACTCTCTGGGTTGAGCCCATTTATTCCACCGCCCGTACCCATCTCCGTTTTCAAGCCATCTGTGAACCAGACTATATCTTCCTCGTTATATAACCTCCTTCCAGACTCCCATTCTTCCCTAGAGAAGATCTTCGTCTTGAAAGGCTTGTCTAATGAAACATTAGGTATCATGTTTATGACCATATACTAAAGTACATGTAAATAAATATTACATTTCGAATGTTGAATTTGGAAAGAAATATATAAAGCCGACAGGAATCGGGACTTCTTGGTATTTTTCATTTTCTTTTAACTTGTGGTTAAGTTATAAACCTTCACATTTCAACATCATTTGAACAAAATAAATAGGATCCTTTTGAAATTTCAACCTTCTAAGATATTGCCTGTGGTTATTATTTACTTGACTATAGAGACTATGTGAAGGGTGAAAAAGTGTTTAATTTAATTGTGTATTAATGGCAAAAATATCAATACCTTTGATATGAAACGTACTAGTATGAAAAAATAGATTCTCTTTAAAAAAAATTGTGGGTCGGTTTACAGTGAAACACAGAGAGGACCACAATAAACTCATAGCTAATATGCCGGAAGCCAATAGAGCCTTAGTGATCCCCCCCCCCCATAGACAAAATTAGTGCTTCCAGTCAAACTCATTCTGACATTGGCTCCACTCAGTGATTCTGCTCTTCTAGAGAAATCGCTATAAAAATAATCGTGTTTAAACATCATTCCGATGTATTCATTGGGAACCATAATGACCTCCCCCCCCCCCATCGACAAAATTAGTGCTTCCAGTCAAACTCATTCTGACATTGGCTCCACTCAGTGATTCTGCTCTTCTAGAGAAATCGCTATAAAAATAATCGTGTTTAAACATCATTCCGATGTATTCATTGGGAACCATAATGACCTCCCCCCCCCATCGACAAAATTAGTGCTTCCAGTCAAGCTCATTTTGACATTGGCTCCACTCAGTGATTCTGCTCTTCTAGAGAAATCGCTATAAAAATAATTGTGTTTAAACATAATTCCGATGTATTCATTGGGAACCATAATGACCTCCCCCCCCCCATAGACAAAATTAGTGCTTCCAGTCAAGCTCATTCTGACATTGGCTCCACTCAGTGATTCTGCTCTTCTAGAGAAATCGCTATAAAAATAATTGTGTTTAAACATCATTCCGACGTATTCATTGGGAACCATAGTGACCTTCCTCCCCCCCCATAGACAAAATTAGTGCTTCCAGTCAAGCTCATTCTGACATTGGCTCCACTCAGTGATTCTGCTCTTCTAGAGAAATCGCTATAAAAATAATCGTGTTTAAACATCATTCCGACGTATTCATTGGGAACCATAGTGACCTTCCCCCCCCCCGATTTGTTATTGATGCAGGAGTTCTGGTCACTACATCTGGAAGTGTGATTCTTGTATTTGGAGGTAAATGTAGGTTTGTCTTTCCAGCTGTGTCTTGCAACTCTTTCTCCAAGCGGTGTTATAAAATATTTTTATAATTAGAAGCCTCACAAGTCCAATTTTCTCTCTTGTGGAAGTTAACTGTAAAGAGTTTAAAAGTACAGTAGCTCTACTGGACTCTAGATCATCTAGCAAGTTCTAGGGTCTTGTGTAAGATGGAAGTATAGCTCTACTGGACTCTAGATCATCTAGCAAGTTCTAGGGTCTTGTGTAAGATGGAAGTATAGCTCTACTGGACTCTAGATCATCTAGCAAGTTGTAGGGTCTTGTGTAAGATGGAAGTATAGCTCTACTGGACTCTAGATCATCTAGCAAGTTCTAGGGTCTTGTATAAGATGGTAGTATAGCTCTACTGGACTCTAGATCATCTAGCAAGTTCTAGGGTCTTGTGTAAGATGGAAGTATAGCTCTACTGGACTCTAGATCATCTAGCAAGTTCTAGGGTCTTGTGTAAGATGGAAGTATAGCTCTACTGGACTCTAGATCATCTAGCAAGTTCTAGGGTCTTGTGTAAGATGGAAGTATAGCTCTACTGGACTCTAGATCATCTAGCAAGTTCTAGGGTCTTGTGTAAGATGGAAGTATAGCTCTACTGGACTCTAGATCATCTAGCAAGTTCTAGGGTCTTGTATATGATGGTAGTATAGCTCTACTGGACTCTAAATCATCTAGCAAGTTCTAGGGTCTTGTGTAAGATGGAAGTATAGCTCTACTGGACTCTAGATCATCTAGCAAGTTCTAGGGTCTTGTATATGATGGTAGTATAGCTCTACTGGACTCTAAATCATCTAGCAAGTTCTAGGGTCTTGTGTAAGATGGAAGTATAGCTCTACTGGACTCTAGATCATCTAGCAAGTTCTAGGGTTTTGTGTAAGATGGAAGTATAGCTCTACTGGACTCTAGATCATCTAGCAAGTTGTAGAGTCTTGTATATGATGGTTTTATCAAAATATTTGTTTGGTTGCTGAGGTCTGAAGATTCTCCTCTTCTTCTGGACTCCAGGGGCCCGCATTCAAAGAGTATATATGCTTCGGTTCCTGATAGCAGAGACGACAATTAAGTGAAACTTTAAGTAGGCCCATCTTATTTAAATGCCTCTGGATATCGTCGTGTCCGGTAATCGTGGCAACAACCTGTCTTAGGGACTTCCTGTTAAACTGAAGAAGTGCTTTTATCAGTGGAGGATCTGGTCCAAAGAGAAGGCGTTTTCCCAATCTCTGACCAAGAAATTGTCTTCACATTGTCTTCTCTGGACCATTTTCTCACTACACTTATTGCTATTGATCGATTGATCCCGCAAGTAGGTTCTGGTCCCACCGGACTGGCAGCACGTTCCTTTCATTTCCCTCAATCCAACAATGGCCAGGCACTATGTTGTTGAGGGAATCTCATATTGTTTTGGTTGAGATTTCTACAGAGCTGAAGTGTTTGATTGGTGTTTGGCTGTCTGAGATTATTAAACTGTTGTCCTTACCTTTAAGGCTTTTGTGAAATCTCAACTTGAAATTCTGTACAATACTTAACTAAGGTAACTTTAAGTATTAACCATATCCAGACTGTTGATCGTACAGTGATCCGTCTCTGTACTAAACAAGCTGTCCTGGATGTACTACTAGCTTGCCACCTTCCCAATCTTCTCATGAGTTACAAAGAGCTGAGCAGACAGTAATTTGGAAAAAGTATAATTAGTAAATTTGAGTAAATGTATTTTTAAAACATGTAAAGCATATTATTAATTTGATAACTGATACACATTGTATTGATTCTAGGTTGGATGAAAGTGAAGACCAAATAAATCCTTTGGAAATGTGTGTCGTCAAACAAGAACAAGAGGTAATTTATTTTTTCAATTATAAAACCAGTATTGAATAAGGTTCAACACTGTAATGTTTTACCTTACTCTGTGGGAACCCCCTTTTGGCTGAGCTACACCTTACAGACTTTTCAATCAGTTTGGTCAGCACCGCCCTGAATTTATAATGAGTTCTCGGTATAACAATTGATATTATCAGAAGTATTATATGCCTCATTTATATTTATAGGAATATTGTATCCCTGAAGATGATTCCATAAGTCAGGAGGGATCTGAAGATGTGTCATTAAGTCAGGATGGGTCCTTAAACATGGAAGATACTGAAGATGACTCCAGTCAAGGTGGATTGGATACTAGTGATAAGGTATTATTCATTTAATTGTTCTTTGGGGGAATATATTATGCCACAGTACATAAAGTTATAAATGGAATTGAGGAATACAAAAACTGTTGTTTGAGATGGTGTTCTAACCTTAATCTTAAATGCTTCTTCTCTTATTATTTGACAATCTTTTATTGTTAATCAGTCGTTTAAAAATTGTGCTTTTCCTGAAAAACCTAAAACAGTATTTTCTTATGAAACCTGTTTTAAAAAAGGAGATATTTCTATATAAAATATCTGTCTTAAAAAAATAATAATTGAATAGTTAATGTTCAGCAGAAATGTATATTTTTTGGATGAATATAAAATTTTAACAAATTGTCAATTTTGATGTCAATAAGGGTTATCTATAGAATCTGCTTTATATGATCCATTTATAGAAGTGGTCAGGTGTCATCTGTGATCAAATGTGACCTCTTAAAAGCATTTGAAATTACAGGTTACAATCTTTCTTAGGGGACAGAAGACAAATGGTAGTACAGTATTCATCAAAGGTCATTCTTTTGTTAATCTTGGGAAATCTTGTTCATTATTTGTATAAATAGTCTTATAATGTTGGGGAAAACAAAACTATATTATTTATTTTCTGACGATACCCAATCTTTTTTTTTTTAAATGTAGATTTAGAGGAATTTATAATATCAGTATTAATACTGGCAGAAAATTGGTTTCCTGTAAATGGTCTGAAATTAAATACAAGTAAATCTCAGTTAATTAATTGTAGTTCCAAAGTTTGAAAAATAAAATTTCTTTGCCTTTTTCAGCAACTATTTGTTTTCCATTTCGTGTTACAGTAGAACCTCTGTTAACCAGCCTCGGATTAACCGGTCCTCGGATTAACCGGCCTATATCGTAGTGTACTGGTTGGATGAGAGTTTCCGAAATTAAATTGTAATTGAGACACCAAAGCGGCGGCGAGTCAAACGACTTTGTCGATAGCGGTATCCCATTGTCGGCGGCACCAAAGCAGCGGCGAGTCAAATAATTTTGTCGATAGCGGTATCCCATTGTCGGCGGCGTAAAAACACCGCGGCACCAAAGCAGCGGCGAGTCAAACGATTTTGTCGATAGCGATATCCCATTGTCGGCGGCATAAAACACCGCTGCATTGGCACCCGTCGGTATAGCAGACATAGCCTATACCACAAAAACGTTTGATAGGCCGCTTTTTTTCCACGAATCATTATGGAAAATATAACATTTCTTTTCAGTTTTCTTCTTGTCTTAGACTGGTTATGATACGTACAGTATATACAGTAAATAAAAATGAGGGAGTTACGAAAACGGAAGCGTGTGTTGGTTTCGTTTGAGACGCGGTTAAATGTGTCAAAAGACTTGACAGAGAGGAATCTGTAAAAACTCTTTGTAGTGTTTAATTTTTTCATGTTTGATGTATAATATACATAACATAATATATACGATACATTTATGTAAAATAAAATGAGTTGCAATAACATCTTAATGGCATAATTCTTAGCGCTACCTGATTAAATAAGCTTTCTTTGAACAAAAACCGATTTTTCACGGGAACCTCGGATTAACTGGCCAAACGGGCAACCGGCCCGGGTGTCAGTCCCGACTAGACCGGTTAAGAGGGGTTCTACTGTATATCACATATATTTACAGTTTTTCTACTATCAAGCTAAATATATTGTGTATGTCTACTCGCACCTCATAGATGTTGAATCTTTCTGGGATAATTTTGTAGTCTGTTAAAATTTTCCGAAAAAAATAAAATAATAAATAGAATCATTTTTAACACGACCTTGTATTTATATTTTAAAAGATTTATTATTCTTGTATTTGTTATCAACTTAATGTTTATTTAGCCCTCATGGTTTCATTTATAGTGACTACAGGCTTGGCAATCCCGAGGTACTTTAGCTGGATGTACATTTTTTTCATGTATTCTTGGTTTAGATCCCTTTCTTTCATATTTGGTCTCTTTTTGACCAACTCTTGTTTTTTTTCTGGTGCTGAAGCTGTTAAAGTATTCAAGGGGTCTTTATTTTGTGTTCTTTCCCCCCCTGTTTTTTAGAAGGCGATGGTGACCAAGATTTTTTTCACCAAGAAAAAAGATGTGTATTTGAAAAAAAATTTGAATGATATAATTTACATATTTAAATAAAACAATTAAATTTGTTTAGAATGTAAATTGAGTTTTTATGTTGGTGATAAATGTTCATTTTCAAAATCCGTAATTTTCTTTTTCTTGCGATTTGGCACTGTTTTGTGTCACTCTTTACATTTCACCAAAATTGGAATGAAATGTGTAAAGCCGATTTTGAGAAATTACATCTTTTATGGCAGCGCCATAACTTCCAAGCCTGCGCCCAATACACTTTTACAAAAGTGCAAAATTAGACGAAAAAAGAAAAGTGTGTGACGACAGCTACTTCCAAACTTTGAGTCATTGAAAAAAAATAGTTGAGAATTGTCAAATATCTGTAGACACCAAATTTGATCAAAATAAATAGATTCAATTGTTTGTACTATATATGGCGTCCATTATGTCAAAAACCATTTACTCAGAGTTTCTCAAAACTGATAAAATCCAGTATCAATTTTGTAACCCATCAGTTAAAATAAATTCTCTGTAAAGGAAAGTTTTATTTGTCCTTATCATTGATAACAGTTTACAGTGTTTTAGTTTTTTGTTGAATGTGTCAAAGAATTCAGTTTTCATTTCTATTTTTTTTTTTTTTTTTTTTTTTTTTGTTCTTGTTAAAACTTTGACATTTTATAACAATATAAAATGTTTATCTTTTTTAATTATGTAATTAAATCACATAGTAAAGCATTAACAGCTGACTTATAATATTACTATTAGTGTATAAGTAGATGGTTTTACTTTATGAAACAAAACTTTTTGTACTTAATAAAAAACAAAAATTGTAAATTTATTATAAACATGATAATATTAGTAGTTCTATGCCTAGGTTTGCTCTTTTATTATGAGTTAATGTTAGTCTATTTCTATTGGCCTATGCCAACAAAAAATCAATGATATCAATCTCAGTATTAATTTTAGCAATAGCACTGGCCGACTGAGATTTTGAAGTACAGTAGAACCCCTCTAATCCGCCCTCGGGTGGTCCGTTACTCCAGTTAATCTAACCGTGCTCGAGCTCGCGATATTGTGCCGACTTGTCGATGATTCATGGCCCGTCTGGCGCCATTCTTTCCGGTTTGTAATCGCTTTCCTGTTTCAGTGATGTGTCATCTCTCGTGTTGTTTCTAAACACTACAGTACGTGCAAAGTTTATATATCACTAATTACACTTTAAAAAAAATCTCTTTATATAATATGTAATAAATATTGACTCTTTTAGGATAATCCGACCTTTTTTGCGTTCCGACCATGCCCCCAGTCCCGAAGGTGACGGATTAGAGGGGTTCTACTGTAAATGTAAATTTACAAGTCGTCAGACTTTAGTTGAAACTAGGCATAACTCTGTGTCATGTATACATTCTTTACTGTATCGGTAAAGTTTAAGAAAAGACAAGGTAAAATATTTAAACTATATAGTTTTACTCTGTGTTGTGTTATATGTACAAATACATTGTATTGTTTTTTTTGTTAGGTTCCACAGCAAAGATTTGTAAAAAAGTGGACAGTTAAGTTAAAAAAATCGTCAAATAATGACACAAATTCAAACCCACAGAAGGATAAAACATCTGAGAGGAAAAGAAAGAAAAAAATGTTTTTGTGCAATCATTGTGAATTCGTAACATCTCGTTCTACTTACCTTACTCAACATATGAGAAAGCATACTGGAGAAAAACCTTTCGGTTGCACTGAATGTGAGTTTAAAACTGCTCACAAAACCAGCCTGAAACATCACGTTCGGAGATGGCATTTGAATGAGAGGAGTGTTATAAGAATTTATCCCAAAAAGGAGAAACAAATACAATGTAAAGAATGTGATTATAAATGTAATATTCTTAGTCATTTAAAGAAACACATGAGGAAACATACTGGCGAGCGTCCATATAAATGCCAGTTATGTGATAATGCGTACGCAACATCGACTGGTTTAACTCTCCACAAGATGAAGCACACGGGTGAAAAGCCTTTCAGTTGTGAACGTTGTGACTATAAGTGTACCACTTTAAATCAATTAAAAATCCACACTAGAGTTCATCACACGGGTGAAAAACCGTACAAGTGCCAGTTTTGTGAATATGCGTGTACCAACGGTGATAGTTTAAAAAAACATATTAAAGCGATGCATAGTATAGAAAAAGAAGAAAGGCCATACAAATGTGATTTTTGTGATTACAGAGTTGTCAAGAGTTATCAGTTGACGCCTCATTTAAGGAAACATACAGGAGAGAAACCTTATAGTTGTAGTTACTGTGATTATAAATTTTCATTGGCTATATCTCTTAAAAAACATGTTATGAGTAAACATACTTGTGAAAGACCTTTCGAATGTGTACAGTGTAATTATAAATCAATAACAAAATGGTCTATAAGGAAACATATAAAGAGACATCATGGGTAAGTAAGCCTACTAATATTATTTTGTCTAAATCATTAGTAAGATACAGGATATGTCTTTAACTTGCCTTTATTCATATAATATACTATGTGTCCCAAAGGTTCCACCCCCCATTATTTTTTTTATTAATAGAAATAGACTGATTTGCTTTAGAGAAAGTTTAAATAACCAAAGGAGGAGTTTTTTGAAGTATCAAAATATTCAACCCTTACCCCAAAAATGGGGTAGTTTGGGGGTACCGGGTAAGTCAAGTTGTTTGTAATGTAATAAAAACAACCAGAGTTTGTAGGTTAACATTCACAATTCGATTGGTTGCTATGTTTGATAGGATGAACTTAGAGACCTCTAGTTTGCGCCATTATACTTATTTTTAAAAGATCTTTAAAATGAGGTATCACTCGATAGGGGTTGCTATTTAAAATTCTAAAATTAAAATAATTAGGGGGTGGGACTTTTGGGACACTTGGTATAATATAATTCTAATGAATGCCCCGTTCAGTGTAGTCCCCATTTGTACTTTACACACATGCAGTCTTGTTTTCCGTAGGGTAGGTGCAATCTAGTTGTACCTATTAAGAAGCTGTGTCCCTCGCTGTCTCTAGTCCAACACATCACACAAGCTATCGTCTATATTAATCTACACGACTACCTAACATTTTCATTTTTATTTAGGGTTCTTGTTTGTGCTCTACGTCTCTTTGTTAGCCAGAGTTTCCTCACATGACAGCCGAGAGATGTAACTCTGCCATTTCAGATGTTAAAACCATTATTTTTCTTTAACCACAATAAACAGATCACAAAGTCCCTAATAAAAACATAACATTATAACAATTAAACTTTATGAATAAACTGACAAAATGAACACAATTTATACATTTATTAAGCTTTAACATAATTGAAACTATGCATTTAGAGGTATGAGAGGTCTTGTCTGAGAGTGGTGATGTGCGTTCTGAGTTTCTTGACGAAGAATCGAGTGCATGGATCCTGATGTGTGCTTTGAACTGCCAAGGATATTAACAGTTCGAGTTCAGGAACTATTGTTGGTTTGATGAGAGTTGAAACCCGTAATTGATCCAGTCGGATTGAGTCAATAATTTCCCATGCACAGGCTACATGGGTGGATAGTAACTGGGGGGGGGGGGGGAGGAAACATAACTCTCCTCTATGTTTAAGCGAGGGAGGAATGAAAATGTAGTTCAGTCCCCCCTTAAATTTAGAACTCATTTTAGTTCTAGTTTGCCTGGGCTACTGATTATGTTAGGCATCTCTGACTATTGACTGTGCAATTCTTAATCCACAAAGCCCCCGACAAAACATACAAATATGGAACAAATAAATTCAATCTCCAAATCTTTGAATAAACCAAATATAAAGCGACAGACATTGTCCGTCTGTCGAGTCTGTTAATGGTTGTGAGCCATTGCATAATAAAAAGATTGCTTCTCGGCCACTCGAGTTACCAGGTTCTAAATTCTCGTGTTTAGCAATACGGAAGAAGAAAAAGACCTATCAAAAGTCTCTCCTTTTTAAATTAACAAATCAGTTACTGGCAGAGCAGATGCTGAAGTTTCCATCCAAAGGATCTCCTTATTGCAGATTCTATTACATTTATATTATTTACAATAATTTAAATTATTTATATCATTGGTACAATCCCACAGATTCTTGAATTACTAAAAGGGTGTGGTTACTTGTTATCTATTATTGAGGTTATTCGGATAATGCTAATGGAGAATGGCAAGAAAATCCCTCTGCTTCGTTGCTGATAACTTTTGGCACACCTACTGTACCAGACCATATTTGTGTTGAGTGACAAAGACTTATGCTCCAAATCCACGACATTGTTTGAAATGTCAGGGTTTTGGACACCTAGTTTCTAATTGTACGAAAATTATAAAATTATATTTCGTGCCAATTGTGATAAACTGACAAAGACAGTTAAATTAATAACGAAGCAAGTGGCTGGGTTATTGTCCGTCTTCTCAAAAAATGTCCCTGGTTCGAAAGATTCTGCCGTGAGGAACTTCACTCCTCCTTCAGATGTAACACCATCCTCTTCTGACCTAGGTTCAAGAAATAAGTCTCAAATAGTCATGAAGGAAAATACTTTGGCACCATAACCAACAGTTTTTGAAAAACATGTCTAGTACTTGTCTTCCTTTAAAAAAACAAACAACAAAATCATTTTTAATGTAATAGCAGATATTTCTTGTTGAAACTCCATATTCAAGGATAAAATAAAGCAAAAGCTTAAAGTTTCAAATATTTAATAGTATAAATGAGCTACAATTGTTTCGCCTTGCGGCATCGTCGGGGAACTAACGACGGGCATCGCCAGTTGCCCGACGTTGCCGCAAGGCGAAACAATTGTAGCTCATTTATACTATTAAATATTTGAAACTTTAAACTTTTGCTTTATTTTATCCTTGAACAAAATCATTGGCTTCGAAATCTGAGCCCATTAAATAATAAAAACTAGAATTTTCATTTGAATCTCTTCGAATGGGCTTTAATAAACCCATCCCAAAAACCCCTCAGGATTCATCCCATTCCTCAGTAGCTGACGTTTTTGTTGTTGAGGATAGTGTGGAATTGAACCCTGAGATTAATGAAATTAAAACTAAACCACTTGCTGCTAACTCAAGCCAGATAGGTAGAAAGAAAAATTCTACAAGTCCAAGTCCATTTTAATTAGTAGGTAACTAATCCTTTATTAATATTATTTTATTAGTAGATCATAAAAATAGCCAGAAATCTATATTAACTTTGTGAAAAGTCATATTGAAGTTCTCAACGTTCTTGTATTAAAAAAAATTAGTTTAAAATGACTTCTCTTAACTTTAATTTTGATTGTAGGAGTGAGCAGGAATCCATAAAAAAATGGGTCTTACTCCAACTTTGTTTAAAAAATGTATTCTAAATGAACTTTTAAATATCATAACTGTAAATGATATCAGGGTTAATTTCATATTGATAATAAAATTATCAAATATAATAACAATAAAAAGTATGTAAGCAATAAAATAGTAGTCCTATACAACTATATAATAATTTGTTGTGGTGTGGCATAACTCGAAACAAGGTGTAGAACAAGTTTGATGTACATGTCTTGGATACATAAATGGTTTTTTTTCGGAGACTTTTTTACAATGCTCTTATAACACTTTTTATCCTATATTTTCAATAAAATGTCTTCTATTAACCCATTCTTTGAGCGGGCCTTGAGCTGGCTTCACTATTTTTTGTTTGTTTTTTTTTTGCCTTGGGTCGCTCCATCAACTGTAATAACTCGGTGAGTACTTGTTTTGAACTCATGATGGCTCAAGTGTTTTTCCATGTTCTTTTTTTATATTTTTATACAATAAATAAAAATTGATAATAGCTATATCTAATAACCAAAAGAACATCTTCCTGGACCATTTCTTGGTCCTTATGAAATGGTAAGAAGAGATGAAGTGGTCGCTGTGTATAATTGAGCACTACATTTGGCTTAGCAATGGGAGGGTTATTTGACCACTTACTTAGAACTTCAGTCGGTGCTTTTATTGTTTCTGTTCAGCATCTCTATCCTTCCAGGACAGAACCAAAATGTTATATTTCCTAATAGAAAATACATCACCCGTCTTCATTTTTCAGGTTACGAGGCGTTTCATATCGGTTGACCATTACTGTACTAGTTAGTAGGCAATCATCAAAATTTCTAGGAATGTACAAACATTTCGTTGTCTAGTATTTTATACTTTTGTTCTCCATTATTAAGTTTGGTTTGTAAATTTGTCAGAATAATGGTTAATGAATTTTTTATTTTTTTTTTTTTTTACTGAACACGAAAACAAAAATAAAATTTTCAAACTCCCACTCTGAAACTAATGTTTATTTCAAGTTGATCTTCCTATCATCTTAGCACAGTATTGAAAGAATGAAATTACAAAAAAAAAACAACTTATTCTGGATGGATTCATGTACCTATAGTCTTAATGGCACTTTTGATCAGATAGTGACGACTTAAATCTCTTGTTTATCAGAACACAAATTAATCAAATTTTTTTTACTTTCCAAGTACAGTAGAATCTCTGTTAACTGGCCTCGGGATTAACCGGTCCTCGGATTAACCAGCCTATATCGTAGTGTACTGATTGGATGAGAGTTTCCGAAAATAAATTGTAATTGAAACACCAAAGCGGCAGCGATATCAAACGACTTTGTCAATAGCGATATCCCATTGTCGGCGGTGTAAAAAACACCGCGGCAACAAAGCAGCGGCGAGTCAAACGATTTTGTCGATATCGGTATCCTTTTGTCGGCGGCATTGGCACCCGTCGCTATAGCAGACATACACCCACAAAACCTTTTGATGGGTCGCTTTTTTTCCACGAATCATTTCAGTATACATTATGGAAAATATAACATTTCTTTTCAGTTTTCGGAAGCTTGTGTTGGTTTCGTTTGAGACGCGGTTAAATATGTCAAAAGACTTGACAGAGGGGAATCTGTAAAAAAGCTTTGTAGTGTTTAATTTTTTCATGTTTGATGTATAATATACATAACATAATATATACGATACATTTATGTACAATAAAATGAGTTGCAATAACATCTTAAATGCATAATTCTTAGTACAACCTGATTAAATAAGCTTTCTTGAACGAAAACCGATTTTTCACGGGAACCTTGGATTAACCGGCCAAACGGGCAACCGGCCCGGGTGTCAGTCCCGACTAGACCGGTTAAGAGGGATTCTACTGTATACATATGAGCTTAGCAACTGGGGGCTTTTTTACATATGCCAGAGCTGAGTCACTGACACAAGTGAAGCGAACGGAGAAGGTTTAATATATATAACCGTCTAGTGGCCTAACCGATATTAAGAAAGTAGTGTTTACACAATTACAAGGCTCAAAAACATTTAAACATCTACTAATACAATTTAACATATCATAAATATAGTGATCACATTTAGAGGATCTGGGTAAGTATAATGATGGCTCATCTACTTGTTTTTAACAGCATTTGAGTAGTCAATTGACCTGTTCAACCTCTTACGTATATCACATTTAGACTCTGTGAATATATGAATTGATCTTCCAAAGTTATTAACATGTTTTAACTATGATGCTCTGAGTTTGGTTTTTGTCATGTTTTTGTATATTTTAGCTTCTTATTTTTACCGTAAAAATTTTAAACGTTTGAAAATTGTTTAATACTCTTTTATGAAACTATGCAATACGACCTGAGGGTGTGTCAAGCTGAAAAGGTTAAACACTATCATTACCATTCAATATTATTTCTTTAAGTCAAAATCAAATGTGTATATTAATGTTTTAAATTTAACTTTTAACAAATTGTAGTTTTATTTGCACGGCTTTGTATATGTATTTTAAGGAACTTTTAAATTATGCACGTACACTCTGTATGTATATAAATCCCTCGTGAAACTAATTTATATTTGAATTTGTTTCAGAGACTGTACAGCTTGATTCAGGTTGAAGAAGCTCTCAGCTGCTAGATGCCTAATAATTTTTAAAGTTATAAGTTAAACCACACTAAAATATTAAGTCATGGACTGAAAACGTTATCATAGCCTACATTAAACAAATGAATCTATTCCTAATTAAATGACTTCATATGAGAGTCAGCATACACTGCGTAATCTCAATTTTTATGACTGTGAAAAACAAAGTTTTATTAAAAAAATTCTTTGAAAGAAAAATTATCAGAATGTACTTTAAATGTTTTAGAAATATCCTCACATAGTATAAAGTAATTTTTTTGACGAGTCAAAAAATCGATGTCGAGTTTTGTACGCATAAATCCGTTTTTAGGTCCCTTCAAAAGTTTTTTTTAATAATCCCTCTCTCTCACTCTTTCTCACCCTCTCTCTCCCCCTCCTCCTCTCTCTCTCTCTCTCTCTCTCTCTCTCTCTCTCTCTCTCTCTCTCTCTCTCTCTCTCTCTCTCTCTCTCTCTCTCTCTCTCTCTCTCTCTCTCTCTCTCTCTCTCTCTCTCACCCTCTCTCTTATATAAACGAAGAAATCATTGAAGCATCTTATATAAAACTATCGGACAATCCTATCACCCAAAACAATATAGAAATATTGCATCCATTAATAAAACAGAATTAAAAATTTTAAATAACATTCCTGTTTGAAGGCTGACATTTTTAGCTTAAATCATCACTAGAAATGAAACACTAAAATTTTAAAGAGGGGACAAAAGGTCCTGATAAACCCTTAGGTCACCAATCTATTGGCATACACTCGTATTAGTTAGTTCAGCAGTATTTTGCCAATACTTGTGTTGTTTGTATTTAGTTGTAGTTACTTTGGCTGCTCAGGTCCTGTGTTCCTTTCTTAGAGTACTAGTTTTAGTTTCTAACATCATCCTAGGCTTTGTTGGAATTTTTCGCTTTTGCCTTTTGATTTATACTATCGGAACATCATTTTATATTAGTTTTTATATACACAAATGATAGCAAATGTCTGCTTAACTATATCACCAATTCATACCTACTTCAGCGTGTTGATCTACAGAGATCCAGTTCCTCTCTCGACGAATACTCCAAAGTATCAAAAGCCAGTATTACCCACCTGGGATCCTTTTGTACCAGGCGACCAGTAGCTCAGAATCTATCAGCATGGGTTTCTTTCTGTCCTCCCATTCTACGTAGGTAAATAATTTCATATCCCATGTCTGAAACTAAACCATGAAACACATCTATTTATTCTAAAACTCAGTGTTACATATTAGTATGTAAACATCATCTCTCTATACACTTCCATTATCTGTGTTAGCATTGTTAGGTTAGGTTGGAGTATCCCTCATGACTCATGACATGTTGTTTATATACTATGTATAGAGAGACAGTTATAGTTGATAGGTCAAAAAATTTGTTATTGAGTTTTTATACAGGCATCTATTTTGAGATGTCCTGAGTTAAGAAAAAGTGCTTTTTTGGAATGATGACTGTCATGTGTGTACCCCATCGAATGGAATAATTTTAATCACATTTATTTATTATATGGGTCTATTTTTGGCCATATTTCGGGACTTTAAAAAAAAAAATTCTACAACTCAAAATTTGGGGTAGCTATAAGAAAAACAGTAATTATTGGTTGTACCTCGCCCTCAGATTTTTCTATAAAAAATTATGAAAACAGTAAGTATTTACCTTGTAATCAAAGGATCAGATCATATTATTTATCTCAATAAACGTTTCAAGTCCCAAAATTCATTTCTTCACTGTTAAATAATACATAGAAAACAAGGGAATACAGCTGTTGTCAGGTTAATGTCTACGGGATGTAAATGACATAGCCTGAAAAGTAGCCACCTGACCAGACCTCTCCTATCTCATTTAAAATGTTTCTGGTGGAAGTAAAATTTTTCAATGTCTTCATCTTGAAATTCGCCAAGATCTAAAAGAAACCATTCACAATACGAACACGCCATTTTAAATATCTGAATATTTCTATTTTCATACAGCAAACAGCAATGAAACACAATTTGCATATGCAAATGTCATAATAGACATGATTCTTCAATCATACAACGTCACAATATTAAGCTATAATGTACATATTTATATAGTCACCTAGCCAGACTTAATAAAACAAACTATCATACATTCAGTGACTTGATGAATTTAGTCATTAGTATTAACGTTGTCATTCCTAACCTACATAGTTAGATTTCGTACTTTTTTAAATCTTATTTTCTACTAAACTAATTCATTTTGGGATTTGAAACATTTCTTCTGACAAATAATATAAACTGATCCTTTGATTACAAGGTAAATACTTTACGTTTTCATAATTTTTTATTAAAAAAATCCTAGGACAGGACGAGGTACAACCGATATTTACCAGAAAAAAAAATTATAGTTTTCTGAAAATCAAATAATGATTTTCATAAAAATTTTCTCAAGTTTATTCTCCAAGGATTCCAACAAAATATATTCCTCATCATAATCAGGCATAAAGCTGTTATAAAGACTGACACAATTTCCCAAAATCAGTTTTTGTTCAAATGTTACTAAAATATGAAGCTTAATGATACAAACCCATGGATCAAATTGCAAGTTAAGAACTTTTTTGTTCAAGAAATTTAAAATGATGTATGCTAAGGATATGTTTATAGCTTAAGCAAAGCACATTTTGTAACATATGTTATGGATTAAAATCAAACAATAAATACCACAATAAAACAAGATTTATTTCCTTATGTACATTTCAGTAACATAGTTATGTTGGTACATTTTAGATCAGATGTTAACCTTTCGTACGCTACCATGAAAAGAGTAAAAAATCACTCTAGCGCTTAGTTAGGCAAAAATTAAAAAAATATTATTTGTTAAAGTTTTATTTATTTTTTTAAGTTCTATAAGTTTGTTACCCCTGAAAAACAACACCTTACACAACAATAACACGCACAAGCCTAAACATTAGTAAGCAAGAACTGAGTATCAACTGTTCAGTGTTCACTGCCAGCCAGCAAAAATATCCGCTTCCAACGTACAAAGGGCAACTGAATGCGCGCGCATGTGACAAAACAAAGGCTTCTCTTGTTTGTCAACAGCTGTGATGCGTCATACAGCCAACAACACGTCATCTGACTACTCAAGGAACATTGTCACGCGTTCTATCGGTGTTTTGGTGAACTAAAATAAATAAAAACCTTCCTAACGGCCAAGAGCGGTATATTCCGCTTAAATACGCGTAGGGTTATATACGAGTGGCGGAATATTCCACTTAAATATGCGTAGGGTTATATACGAGTGGCGGAATATTCCGCTTATCGCGTACGAAGGGTTAAAACAATGGAGACATAATCTTTATCTCCTGTAATTTATTTAATGTTATTATTTATCTTTAACTACATATTGTATGTAATGGATTTAGGCCCTATTTAATTTTTTTTTTTTTTCAAAAACACTCCATAATTTTTTTTTACCTTTTTGACACAACTATTTTTGCGAAGAATGATTTTGGTTGGTTTTTATTTGCTTTGGGAATGGGTGAGTGAGAAAGTTTTCGTACAATTTTAAAAAGAAGAGACGATTTGAAAATTTACATCTTTCTTTCTTTTAAAAAATCAAACAAATTTACTTGTTGAATGAATTTAAAATTATTCTCCTAATATTGTTCTGATCTCTTACAGGGATGATTAGGGGGTCATTAAAAATGACCTTGTACTTACATATACAAGATAATGGAAAAGTTTAAGTCTCTACTTCTACTCAACTTATAAAAATGTGCGATCGAAAATTGCAATCATCTCGACTTGAACTCATTATTCTTGAAATTATAGAGAATGTGTGGGAGGCTACTACGTTCAACTGCCAAAACTGAACAAGGAAAGCACTTCAAACATTTATTACGAAACTGTAAGATAAAGGGTTTTTAATATCAAATTTTTAATCATCAGTACATGGAAATTTGTTTTGCTCCTTGTGTTATTAATTTAGAGTTATACATTTTCAGCCGATATGTCAATCAGGTCACTGAAATTCTTTAAACCTAATATAAACCTATTATGAAATAATGTTTTAATGTAAAGATAAGATAGGCGGAACAACAACAAATCTTGTGCTTTTTGACGTTCTGTAATATATAAATATGGTAAAAAAATCATTACCTACCCAAATATATAAAAAACACGACTTAGGAAAAAAACTTTTAGAACCATTGTTGATAGCTGAGATCAAGATGTTTGCAACAGTTAGTCGCATTTAAGTGGAACCTGAGCTATGAAGTCATTTATATACTTTTATATGTGCACTTTTTTGTTTTGTTTTTTAGAATTAAAAATAATTTGATTTTATTTTTTTTATAGAGATTTGGCAAAATGCTATTATACACTCTTCCCAAGGGGACTTATGAGTCGGACTCTCCGAATGGCCTACCGACTAAAACTTTCCTCTTTCCCAGGCATTCTTCCACTCCGGTACCGCTCTCGCATTTCATCAGCATGGTGTCCGCTTTTGTCTTGTTTAGGTCTCCTCTTCTGCTATTGTTATGGCTCTAGCCAACCTTCCTCCTTTTTACATCGCAATACCGCCTCGAAATACCTTGATATTGTTTCCCATTTCTCTCTGGATGTTAACATTATCTGCATAATGGACTCGGTTGTTAGGTGTCCTACCTTGTTCTTTGATATCTCTCCTCTGTTGAGAAAAACGCTCACAATCAAAAAGCGTGTGTTTCACGTCATCTCTGGGGTCTCTACACCTTATGCAGCTAGCTGATGTAACCATCCCCATCTTTTCCAGGTACTAGCGAAAGTATCCGTGACCTGTCATAAACTGAGTGGTGAAAAAATTCACCTCCCCATGTCTTCGATTTAACCACTCTTTAATATCTTTTATAAGGGTTGCTGTCCATCGGCCCCGTGATTCCCTGTCCCAGCGGTGCTGCCACTTGGTCAAAGTGTTCTCCCTTGCTCTTGTGCGAGCCTCTTGCTTGCTCATCATTCTATTGAGCTAATAAATGGTCTTCCGCTCCTGCGCTAGTAGATCTATTGGAATGAGACCAGCTACCACCAGGATTGCCGGCTTGGACACCATACGGTAAGCACTGGTAATTCTCAGCGCTCCAATTCTCTGTATCGAGGTCAGCCTACATCGGTATTTCTTAGTTCTGATGGCGTAAGCACATATTTCCACCCTGTAGAGCATTATGGCGCGGAAATTTCATCCATAGCATTATGGACTGCTGTTTCACTTGTGAGTTCTGGCTTTTGGCGAACCCGAGGCTCCCGAACTGGATCTCACCTTACTTCAACTTGTCTTGGGTGAGTTCCCTATTCTTTCCATCTTTCCTATAAGGTCACTCTTGACCGACTCTTGTTTTTTCGACCCCGACGCTATTAGAGTAATCAAGGACTAGGGAGTCTTTATTTTCCCCAACCTTCTCATTCTTCCAACTAAGAAATATGAAAATGTGTGATAGGTTAACAATTATACCCCAAGTGGTGAACCCTGAAAAGGGAAATCCCACCGTCAGCTCCGATCGAGTGAAAGCCTTGGTGGCTGGCGCTGGCGGCGCGGATTTTGGGGGCGGCCAATGACACTATTCTACAGGAGGGGTGGATCACTTGGCCCAAGTAAATACTACAAGTGATTGTAAGTTAAATCGGTCATAAATCTGTTTAATAGTTTAAGGAAGTTTCTAAATTCAACATTTGGTAAGAGTGTTTGATCCAGCAGAATTCATTGTCACTGCTTGACTGGAGACACGCCATTGTTCATTGTTGATTTTAGGAATCAGCTGAACCCAGTTCCAATGGAAGTTGACTAAAATGTTTAGTTAGTCAAGGTTTAGATACAATTCATAGCCTGTAGATATTAATGTATAATATTTATGTATAGTATTATTAAATAGTGTTTATACATTTATAAAAATAATAAAATATAAGAGAGTTGTCTAAGTGTTAATTTAAAATAACTCATTCATTTTAGGAAGTCCTGGTAGACAAAAAATCTATACCATTTTAATTTAAAATTAAACATTTATTAAGCAAACAACTTTATAAAACTGTAGCAAATCTATAATAACTTGTGGACATTCAAAACAGATGTCATTGTTCTGTTACTATGGTGATATGTGTTATTTATTTGTTTACTTTTGTACTGGTGGTTAGTTGATAGACATGTAGTCTTCTCTTGAATAGCATGAACGTACTAGATTTCAAACTTATTGGTTGCTATCAAAAGAGCCTTTTGAATTGAGTTTGGTATTTGGCATGTTCCAAGCAAGCCAACAATTTTATCGATCCTATAAAAACTAGAAACAACTAGATCCCTCCATAGCCAAAGTGGGAAAAAGAATAATGGCATACATCAAGAGCTTGTCCTTGTTGATGACGTTCATTGTGTTCTCCACAGAAATCAATGAACATCCACTATATTCTGACATGACTGGATGTTTGGTACATGATATCTAGGAGGATTGATTAGACCAATTAAAGTGTTACTAGTGATATAACATTGAGCTGATGCAAGGCTACTTCTAGCAACTTGATTTGGCTCTTATAGCTAGTTTCTTTTGGTGACTACATTATTTCAAAGAATCTATAGCCATCCAGATCGCCCGACCTTAGTTCACCTAATTTTGATCTTTGGTGTTTTTTAAAGGAAATCTTCGAGACTACATCACTCGAGAAATCAATAATATTGCCGACAACACACTTTTCAGAACATCTAAAAATATGAAGTTACAGGTGGAGTTATATTTGAATCCCAGAGGAAGACACTTCCAACATTTACTCTACACAAGTTATTTTATTACCCAATATTTCTCTATGGATTTTTAGTTTTACATAATTTCTGAGCCAAATAAATGTTTACGATCCAATAAAAATGTTAATAGTTTTCTACCTTTACAAAGATAAGTAAACAAATAAATAACACGGCATCATAGCAACTGTAACAATGACATAGTCAGCTGTTTTCTATAAATTTAATTTAATTTGAGTACTTTTTTAGTTGTCAAAACATGAGGAAAAAAGTCGAGTTATGGTCAAAATATGTCTACATACTAAATTTTATTGAAATTAGTCAACTTGCATGGACTGTAGAACACTGTACAGACAGAAATTCCGAAAACCAGTCTTGGATCCAGGGAACTTCAAAACTGATAGATCCACACAAAAAAACTACATTATGGATTTTTTTTATCCATAATATGAGGGAAAGTAAAAATGCTTTGTTTTCTTTCTTAATTATTATTTCAACTCGAATTCATTTTAATAAATATTTCAAGCTATCTGTTAATAAAATATAAAAAAAGGAACAAAAGAAATATATTAATTCTTGTATAAAGAAAAAACACAAAGCTAAGCTAAATTAAAACTAAATTGAGTTTGCCTTTCAAATCAATTATACATCTTCATGTTGTCAGACTCTCATTTGAAATGAGCAACTTTTATTGTAAACTTCATTCATCAATACTTTATTTATGTACATGTAACAATTGAAGTCGATAACTTAGTCATTGTAATGTCGTCTTATTACAATATGTTCTGGATAATTGTATTTCCTTTTCTTATGGTGAATCTAACTCTGATGTTCTGGATAACTAACAATGAACAAAGCAGCTGAATATGTGCATTCCTCAATTAACATTATTTTCAACTCTCACTACAAAACTTGTTTTTATTTATTTGTTACTTCATAACTTATATTTAAAAGGGAAAAACTTCAGTCATTTATCACTTTATAACACAAATTGATAGGACATGTCATCACAGAATATAATACTGACCCTCGTAATTTTGTATCCCTCTTGAGGTCAACTAGACCCTAGTGAGCTGTGTAGATATTTAAAAAAATCTCTACTCTTTTCACTTATGTCAGTATTTTAACTCTAATTGATCTTTGAAGTTGTACATATGGGAAGAAACCTTCACTCACTATGTTTGTGTCAATGATTTAGCCCTGAATATCACAATTTTCTGGGTGATCAGAGTTCAAAATTACAATAACTTTGCTATTTAGTGTTTTAAGAGAGGTAGGTAGAGTTGGTACCATTATATACAAAATTGAATTCTGAAATTTTTTATTTAATTTAGTTTATTATAAGTTGAATAACATATGATGTATTAACAAAAAACTTTAAAATGGACACCAATTTGTTTTATTCTCTCTTGAATTTCAATATTTTTTTTTTTATATATATATTGTATTAATATACACTCTAATATAATATAACATAGTCCACTTCACCAAATATTTTTCCAATCTAAATTTTTGTCACCGCTATCGTGTTTAACATATAGATGACAAAAATGAGGGATGGACAGAGCAAGTCGAAAATCACATGTTCGATTTCCCGAGACCAGTCAAAAAAAGAGTGAGGTCAATTTTTTGTTGCCATTACTAAACTTGCCCAATACTGGGTAAAAAAAAATAAGGAAAGGAACAAAAAATAAATATCTCTAGCGCTCAAAATAATATTCTAATAGTGCCAGGGTCAGAATAGAATATGAGAGATCTGATAAGAGAGATCTAACCCAAGATTACATGAAAAATAATTACCCTCAGGGCTCATTTTAGAGATTACAGGCTTGGCAGACCAGAGTTAGAGTTTTTAATGTGTCGTGAGGGGAGTTTGGTAAAGTTCTTAATTCAGTTGATCAATTTCTTTATTCGGAGTTCGTATAAACAGTTTTAAAGACAAACACATTATTTCTTTCGTCGAGAGTCAGTAAACGGGTTTTTTCCTATTTATATAATTGGTTTAACCGCGTTAATTAATAGCTATCACGAAATTGCGAAAAGTTTCACCAATAATTGTTGGTTATTAAAACTAAAGGAAATAGCGATCTCTAATTGCTTTATCCTTTTCAACAAGAATTAACGGAAGTTATTAATTCAGTTTAGGTTATTTATAATACGAAACCTATATTAAATCCATACTGTAATACAATAAGCAAATACATATAATAAAATTAATTTTGTACTAACAACATTTGAAATAATCACAACAGCTAAATAGAAAATTAACCAAACGTAATGAATTAATAAAAAATTTATCGACAAAAAAATATATATATACATAATATAATGAATCGTCTTAAAAACAAAAAAACTTTAATTTGTTACACATTCATGACACTCAAACTTGTAGTGTTGGATTTGTGATTCTGGTTTAATTTTTATGTTTTACGGACAGTCTTTACTTTTTAGAAATTTTATCTGTGGTTACAGTATTATCAGCTGATGGTAGTTGAAGTCTTGAAGTGACTAATTTTAACTTGTCAAGTATATTATCTCTGCTAATGATTGTGTTTTCAGTTCTATGATTTTCGGAATTATAGAGTACTGTTTTGTAGTAAACTTATACTTGGTTTAAAGAACAGAACATTAATTAATTGGTTTTCTTTCTCTACGAACTTAATGTTATTTACAATTTAAGATTGGGTGTTTAAAATGCTGGGATTTCATCTCGTGGTATTTAGTTTCTTTTTATTTATAAAAGGTAAGTAGCCCATTGTTTTTACTTATTTAATTAATTGCTATTTTTTTAACGCCTGTCTTTATTACATTATAAATTAATGTACATGTTTTATTACACTCCTATTGTAAGTAAATGATACAAATAAGTTATCATGGGAAGTAAACTCCTATATACTAATATTTATAGTCTATAGGCTACACACACACAAACACACATATATATATATATATACATAGGTACTAATTGGCCTAGGCAAGGCCTTCTGTGAGTTTAGACAATAATAAATTTGCTTAACGTCAAATTATGTTTTATGTATATATTGTATAAGATCTTAGGTTAAGCCTAGCAATGTTGGAATATTGTATACTGCCATATTGTTATCAAAGAGTCGCTTAAACATAACCAATAAATGAAAGTTACCTTTTAGAGTAAAAATAGAGAACATCTATCATAAACAGAAATATAAACTATTTTACGAAATTCATTCAGTACAAACCATGGTATTTGTTTACTTAGCCCTAGAATGGTAGTGCGGAGTCTGTCACATGACAGTGCCTACAAAAACCGATCTGGGAAACGGAGTAGGGAGATTATAAGCACCCCATCCCTAATACCTTCCCCATCTCACTTAAGACCAATATTAGTCCCAAATAAATACTGTTTACTTCGCTATATTAGTTCCAGTGAAATAATCGCCGTGTGATATATTACGCATTACCATTTTTGTTAGTTTTTGTCTTGTGCAATAGTTGCTTTGTGTTTTATATTTTGTTTTTGTTTGACATGTTTAAATCTGTACAGTTTCCCAAATTAAAATATATATTTTAATTAAAAAAAAAATTTTAGCACCTTACACCTTATTTTCCTTTTTTTTTCCTTTTTTTTTTTTTTTTTTGTATTGTCTACTACATACCTTACTTCTTAAGAATAAATAATGTTTTCCTTGTGCAGATCGTTATTTTTTACTGAAAAATTACAATGTAATAACTATCAAATCCAACATTTATAGGTTATACATAATGGCAAATGTTCACATTTACGTCTCGTATGTTACTAAAGATATTTCAATCTATAATATCTGCAATCACAGATCACATTATATGCTGTGAATCCTCCATAAACTTCAATAAACTTACGAAAGGTTTGGCCAGGTGTATATATAGCTACCTGGCCAAACCTGTTGTGATATATAACTATATCGCAAAGTAAGCAAATTATTAACTTCAATAAACATAAGAAAGGCACCCTGGACAAATCTGTTTTGATATGAAACAGCGATCTATCTTCGTCTCATTGTGTAGTGCACATGTGTCAAACCATACACTATTAACATTGCCATTATGTTAACCTATAAATACGTCGGATGTGGTAGTTTTTAGATTCTGATTTTTCAGTCAAAAATAGTGATCTGCACAAAGAAAACATTATTTATTCTTAAGAAGTAAGGTATGTAGTAGACGATAAAAAAGAGAAATCCAGAAAATAAAGCGCCATCTTTAGTAAACAATTACCTAAAAAAGTACTGTTTATTTTATATTTTATTAGTTTTAGTGGCACGTTTTCAAAGCAAAAACTGTAGAAAACATACTATTTGTTTAGAGCACCAAGGAATTATATGTGTAGACTGTACCAAAAAATTCTAAATAAACAAACAGACTTAAATATGTCTACAGCAATATAATCAAATTTATTAATAATTGTAATAATTTTTTAAATTTGTATATATTTTTCCAAACTTTTCCCATGAGTAGTCTGAGAGACTACGCATTACCATTTATGTATGTAAAAAGGCGTTACTATTCTAGGGTTAAAGGTGATTACTAATTAAAAAAAAAAAATCATTTACTACATAGGCTACCTTACTTCTTAAGAATAAATAATGTTTTCAAGGAGGAGGTCACTTTTTTTCACTGATAAATCACAATCTAAAAACTACCAAATCGACATATTTATAGGTTAAAATATATTGCCAATGAAAATAGCGTACGATTTGACGCATTATCATTACATAATGACTACACCAGATTGCTATTTAGATGTCGCAACAGGTTTGTCCTTGTGGATATGTATATATAACCACCAGGCCAAACCTTTTTATGTTTATTGAAGGGTATAATTTGCTTACTAATATGTAGGGCGATATAATTATATGTCATGACAGGTTTGGCCAGGTGGCTATATATATATATATATATATATATATATATATATATATATATATATATATAAAACCACCTGGCTCAACCTTCCATAGGTTTATTGAAGTTAATAATTTGAAATTATAATATTAATATGAAGGATTCACAGCATATCACATGATCTGTGATCTCAGATATAAACATTGACATTTCTTTAGTAACATATGAGTATATATACCAGGTGTTCAAAAAGTCTGGAAACTCCATAATATTTATTTTATCAATAAACGCAGAACAATGAAACTCTAGGATTAAGTCCTCACTGTAGTTACCGACTTTTTGCTCATTTTAACTGTCTTTTTTTCACTTTGGGGGGACATCCTGTGGAGGAAGTCTAAAAAATCTTAAATGTAAGCATAGGTCGAATTATACCTCATTTTAAAGGTCTTTGTTAGAGGAACACATTGCCGCAATCCCGACTGAAAAAGGACCATTCATATATATACTTACTCACCTAGCCAGACTAAAAAAAACAAGCAATCACACATTGCCTAACTTGATGAACATAGGCATAAATATTAACGTAGTCATTCATAACCTGAGCTGGATTTCGTACTTTTTTATTTTCTATTAAACTAATGTATTTTGGTACTCAAAAGTGTCTTGCGACACTTAATATGATCTCATTTTTTTTTCAAAATAAGGTAGGGCCTAGGTAGTAAAAGATTTCAATGATTAGCTTAACTAAATATCAGGAAAAGGTCGATTGTATAATTAACAGCATATTCTGTTATATATAATATTATGTGAATTTTTAATTTTATCTACTTTTCATTTTTAATTTTATGGTGAGAAAGTCAGCTGTGCGATAAAATATATTCCTTTTCAAAATAAGGTTTTTACTGAATGATTTAAAAAAAAAAAAATTTTTTTTAGCCTATTATACATAATATTTTTATTCTATGTATTTATGTATAGTATCAAAACTTTGTTTTTTCTGTTCTTCATAGGCCCAATTATTTGATTAAAGTAAATGATATTTGTGTCTTTAAAGATAAACTACGTAATTCTATTTTAATAATTTTCATTTAAGCCAACTTAATATTTACCAAAACTTGTATTTATTTGAGTTAAATGTTAAGACTAGGTCTAGTTATGTAGTCATGTGTAGGCCTACTCAGCAAACAAGATATGCTAATTATGTTTATTACAGTAGACTACATTCATGGCAAATATTAGTAGCAAATATTTAAAATACTACGTGTAACTGTTTTCATTATGAATAATAAATTTTAATTTATTGTAATTATGGAATCAAAGTGACAGTTAGTAATATCAGATTTGTATTATCTTGTCAAAATAAAATGTTTATTTTCAAATCTTTGTATGTCACTCTTACAGCTTTAGTTATGTGCTGAAGAGATCACTCATTTGATTTAAATTTGATTATAATTTGGGGAATATCTTGCTGTTGTTTTTTAAAATATTTTATGTAGTCTACTATAATAAAAGAAACAAGTAAAAATAGCTGTTGTTTTTCAAATCGCTATGATGTTAAACATGGAGTAGTTATCATAGTAATAGCCGTGTTTGGGAGGGGAAATCAGGAAGGAAAATATTTTATTTGCTAGTACTGTAGTATTTTTTTAAATCTGCTAGTCATAAGCGTGACTAATAATACTGGTTAGCTGGTATAGGTTGTGTCTCTAATATGGATAGTATGTAGACTTATATGTTTAAAGAAATGTAGTATATCTAATGGAGTTAAGAATTTTTAAATTCTAAGTCTTCGTTGATTAAAATTTTCAAAATAATTGCAGAATGAATAACTAGGCCTATATATAATATATAGTAACTATGCAATTCTACCTTGCCCTGAAATTTTGGTAAGAAAATTGTCAAAATCGTTTACTACCTTTTTTTGAAACAATTAGATCATATGTGTTGTAAGACATTTTTGAAGAACCAAAATGCATTAGTTTAGTAGAAAATAAGAAATATAAAATTACAAAATAATTATAATATGTGTAAACATATTTATTATTATACATTTTTCAGACATTTGCCATCATTTGTGTGTTAGTAATAAATTTGAACTTCCATCATTAACAAATAACTTCAAAACAGAGAATAAAGATATTGAGCACATACGAGTACATATATATAACATTCCAAGCATAGCTTACTTATAGTATAGGCTCATAGATTTGTGACCGATAGAAATATATTCCTCGCCTAACTATTGGGGTCTCGAGTCACCACCCGTTTACTATTAAATGATGACGCTCTATTGAATGTTTCAGTTGATGCTTACGAGGTAAAAATTACCAACAATGCACCAATAGTTTTGGGTGCAACTGTCCAATTTCGAGCAGAGCTATTTGATGAAGATGGAAATATCCCTGAAGGCACGTTTAAATTTACTTGGAGGGATAATGCAATACCTGACCACACAGCAGAAGTAAGTAGGCCTATTCAGTGTGATAATTTTTAACAGATACTTTCCAGCCCTTTTTTTCAATATTTTTATTTCCAAAATTGTAAAACTATGTTATAAAGGAATAAATATAATAAAAAAAGATAATAAAACACGATTTTTTTATTTTGTAATATCCACTTATTATTAGTCTAGCCGACCAATGGTTTCGTCTGCTAAGGCATTGACAAGGCTGTATTACTGTAATAATTCAGTCTGTAATACAGCCTCGTCAAACCATTGGTCGGCTAGACTAATAATAAGTGGATATTACAAAATGAAAAAATTGTGTTTTATTATCTTTAAACATGGAATTCCACCAAGAACCATCGGTCTCAACAGTAATGAGGGAAGAAAAAAAAGAAAAAAAAGAAAAGAAACAATAAATATAACTTAAAATAAATTAAAAAAAAATAAATGTTTTGTAACTTAACCAAACGGCATACCTGAACTCTATATAACTAATGTTCACAACTATTTAAAGTCATATTTAACTCGATGAAAGAGAGCAGTTCAGCACAACAACACAAAATTTAACATGAAAACACTGCCTTAGAAGGTAACAGAAACTACATTGTAAAATCATTTAATAGTTTCTAGCACCTGGACTACTCTGCAAAAGTCATAAAAAAAAGAACACTTTTATAAATTTAATATTTCAGTTGTAAGGATATAAAAGGACCCAGTTAAAAATTATGTTGTGCGGATTGTAAATGTTTTATGATATTCCACCGATTTGACAACACTCTTAATCCAAGTCTACTCATAGTTTATCTACTTAAATGATGTTCTGTCATAGATCATCTCCTCCAACTAAATACACACATATATCTTATATTGATGTTATGAAACATATGAAAGTAATAGTTTTAGTTCTAGCAAAATCCCCGAATTACCACATGGTAATTGCACACATGGTAAGATGCAATTTTACCATTGCAAGTTTTTTTGAGTAATTTACTTGGTTCTTTATTTTTTTAAAAATATATTTTTTCTTCGGCCGTGCGCCCCCTGGGGGCTTGCGCCCATAGGCCTGGGCCTACCGGGCCTATTGGGAAATCCGGCCCTGCGTATACATTCTGTGATTTTGACAATATCATTTAGTCAGTTTCATATTTAAATGTCTGTCACACTCACATTTTATCTGCATTTTTCTTTTTTGACCTATTGACTGGCTTGGAATTTATCCACGTAGCCACTGTTTCTAATTTGTATAGCACCAATTTTGTAACTCAAAGTTTGGGGGTAACTTCTAGGAGAAAAAAAAGTCAATTTGGGACTAATGATTTTGATCAAATGTGGCTAAAATGTAGAACCTACAAAACTAATATTGGTACTATTTCTCAAAAAAGTTTGGTTTTAATCAACTATGATTATTTATCCTGAGGATGCATTTGTTGCACAATTGAAGCAAGTTTAACCTTTATTTAAATATTTTTTCAAGGAGTCATCCATGGTTCATTTTGGCTCTTTGAATGACAACTTCCGAACTATAGTTTTGGTTGACTTTTATATGGTTTTGGGTATGGGTGAGTGAGAAAGTTTGTGCAATGTTTATGCACTGTTTATTGTTGTGTTTAAATTGGTAATCATGAGAACTTAAACCTAAAACATTGTATGAGGTGTGATAAAAAAATATGGTGAATAGTTTTTTACATTTACGAACAAAGTAATAAGTTTACATCAAGATTGAATTAATCTCCTTCAAACTAATCTCCTTGGCTAGTTATGCACTTATCCCAACGTTTATTCCATGACTGGAAGCATTTCTGGAAGGCTTCTTTCAGAAGGGCCTTCATCTGCTCTGTCGTGGACCTCTCAATGTCGGGAATGGTGTCAAAATGTTTCCCTTTTAACACATTTTTTTATATTTTTGGGAATAGCCAGAAGTCACATTGTGCTGATTCCGGAGAGTAAGGCAGATGTGGACGGATAGGAACATTATTTTTGGCCAAAAAATCATGGATCAGAAGCGAGGTATGGAACGGTGTATTGTTGTGATGAAGGAAAAACCCATTAACCCATTTTTTCTGGTCTCTCTCGATACATCGTTTCACAAATCTAGCAGTACGCCTTTGTAATATTCAGAGTTTACAGTTGTTCCCCTTCGAACGAACTCTGATCACCCTCATTATAAAAAAAAACAATGAGCATGCTTTAATGTTCGATTTTGACTGACGTGCCTTCTTAAGGCAAGGAGAGTCACTCGTTTTCCACTGGGAACTCTGAATTTTCGTCTCAGGATCATAGCCATACACCCAAATTTCATCTCCAGTTATAATATTGGCCATGAAGTCTGAATCTGCATCAAGACAATCCTTCAATTCCATGCAAACTGACAAGACACAGTAAACTCAACCTCATTCTTCAGACTCTAGAAGGAGACTGACAAGTCACAACCTGTTCAAACTTGACACTGACTGATAAGGATGGGTTATCGAACTTATTACTTCAATTGGATCAGCAGTTGCTGTTATAAAAAATCATTCACTGTATTTTTTGATCACCTCGTATATGGATAGTGTAGTTGGAGCTGGAGTGTATGGATCTAGAGATATAGTATCTACGATCCTCCCTATCAACAATTCAAGACATGATTATTGCATTAGATCTCTGTGTTTTAGAGATCATTAATCAGACAAAATAAAGGTGTACAAATCTATATACTGTTAGATCATCTAAAAAACATTAGAGTAATTTACCTTTGAATAGTTTTGAACTTTTTTAAGGTTTGGACTTCGGGACAATGAATCCCGAACTTGTGTTACTTGAAATAGGTGTCCTACTTGCGGTGCCCCATTGTCAATAACATACTGCTGGTGCCAGTGTCCATTATTTCTTTTTGCTCAGTATGTGTTTAAATCTGTCCCCACTTTCAATATCTCTCTTGAAGGGTTTGTAGACGATCATTCTAACAATATGTGCCTCTGAGCCTTTGTCTCTTGAAAACAACTTGGAGAAATAGATGAGTTTCTTAAATAGAAACGATAACGAGATAGTGGCCGGTAATAGTGTGGCCCACTCTGACCATTGTATCAAATATAGCTGTAGCTCTCGGTATGTTCACGTAAAGTAGTTATCCGAGTTCAATCTGAATTCCAAACAACCGTCTGCCTATATCTTCCGTTGTATTGTGACAGGGATGAGACTTTGTAATAATTTATTTCATGACCTTTCAATTAAATCTGAAGGCTTGAGTTTATTTATTTTAATTTTATACTGAGAAGAATTTACTTTAAATTGTCAGGCGCCAGCTTGTGAGAAAAGCACAAACACTTATTTATTTTACTCTTTTCTCGGGTTGTGAATTTCGGGAAAATATATAGTAAATGATCATGAAAAACTTCTGAAATACATACATTATTAACAAAAAATTTATATATATATTAAACATACATATTTTGGTTAAGCGGTTTTGCTTAACTTCTCCTGAAATACATACATTTTTTAATAAACAAATTATAGAACAAGATTCCTGTAAATGACAAACATATTTTATATTCAAAATATATAAAGTTCAAATTTCAATTAAGTGATCATATAGTTCTTTTTCTTTTTTCACTAATAGAAAATGTCTCACACTACTTATGACGTTCTAACTGAAAGTTCATTTTTACTCAAACTCTTTGGAAGAATAGTTTTCTTATTTAAGTTATTATGACTATGTTTTCTTTACAGAAGTCCTTTTATTACATTTTAAGTGTTTTTTCTTTATGTTAATAATAAGCTAAAAGTCTTAGCTTCTTAAAGTAAAAAGTTCAACTTACCTAAATGTTCAAGTTAAAAATATAAAACTCAATTTTACGCTCATACCAAGACGTAATTTTCACTGATTTTACTTTAAAGTTCATCGATAAAAAACTATTTTCAGTACTGAATTATACAATGGGTATTAATCGTAGTTCTGGAAGATCAAGCGATCAGCTAATGATGGAGTTTGAGCATTCTTTATTCAGAACTACTCTTCTCGGAGACCCATTAGCTAGTAGTCCGTATTTTTTGATATCTAGGATTATGCATATCTCCACTACACTTTCCTTCTATCACATTTCTTATTGGTTAATACCGCACACTCTGATTTCTGACAAAACTATTTCCAATTATTTTACAAAATATAATTTTTCCTTAATTTCATTACACATACCAAATTACTTAATTTTATTACAATTATGAAATCTTAAACTAACATATCTTATTAGTTTTTGATTGTTTCTAAACCATACATACTAGTGATTGTGTATACATACATAGTCCTGTAAGTTTAACAACTCTGAAATCTCGTCTGTCTGTCTACATTTAACTTCTGAATTATAGTTATTTTTGTCTTTGAATGAAAATAATCTATGCAATACAATCTTTTATAATTTCATTATGTTTATTGATTAATCACGTTACTTGCAACTATTCCATTTCTCCCAATCAAATATATCTTGATATAAAGATCTCAAAATTGTGAACATTACAGTACCTCCTAGATGTAGTACCATGATTTGAATATCAAACCATGTAGTGCATCTAAAAAAAAAAAAAAAAAAAAAAAAAAAAAAAAAAAAAAAAAAAAAATTCGTTTAACAACACTAATTTCATTTATTTTTTATCTAACAATTTCAAAAAATAAAAAAGTTTGTCCAGAAATTCTATTCAGAGACCATCAAATTTCAGGGCAAGAGTGTTTTCCACCCCTTTTCTTGAATAATTTTACCCTTTAGCTTATTGAGACTCTTACAACTATAATAGTTACTAGTGAGTGCGAGGTGTTTTGATTCCTCCACTCTCGGTGACATATTAAAAATATATAGTGTCATTACATTACGCGGCATTTGTTGTGTCCAAGTAAACATAATGACCCCCGGTATCAATCTATCAGATTAAATGCAATTAAGAAAACGTAGTGATTCAAAGATTATTATTTATTCCTAAAATCAATAAAGTCTAACTTATTCACAATATTTAAGCGATCTCCCTTAATAATAACTTCTTTTTTTTAAATCTGAACTATTCTAAGTTTATGAGGCATATTTAATCTTCCTGATGATGTCATCACTCCAAAACCATCATCATACTATAGAAGTTTCTTCCATTATCTAAATGATTTCAAAATCCTTAAATAGGTAATCAATTCTTAATATGACTCTCTATTTATTAATAACTTGAAGTACAAAAGTAGAAATTAGTGCAGACATTATTTCAAAATTCCAACATAACATAAATTTCTTAACCTAATTATTATCTTATCAATTAAAAAAAAAAAAAAATCAAAGCATAAGAATGGACATATATTTCTGTCGAAAGTGACCTGGCTCAGTATTTGGTCTAAGTCCATAAACTATTTCTTTTACTTATTAATAATTCAGATTATCATATATTAACACTAGGCAGTTAACTACATACTAAAAAGCAAGTAGTAGTATTTCTTACTACTTTAAATTAGGTTTTATTTTATTTACATATTTAGATAATGAGCATAAGAAGGTTCAACTTCCAGTAACATAGGATATCAGTATTTCCAATAGTCGCATAAGTCTTGCTTAAAAAGGACACATAATAGACCTTTGTCCATATGCAGTGTTGAAATCTTAAGTTTGTTTATAGAATGTCTAGACTCATGGCACTTAGTTTTGTGTAACTTTGCAGTCCTGTTTCTTATCACTACTTAGTCTAGACTCATTTACTGTCAACAAATTCAATATTTTTCTCTCAACCCAAAGCCTATCTGTAATGTCTTCTTCTGTCTAAATTAATATTCATTTTACATCTTCTTACATTCTATTTTTTGTGGTGATTACCACCACTCCCCCCCTCCCCTTCGTAAATCTGCACACTTCCGCCCGGCTAGCTGATAAGAGGTGAATGGTGCTCGAGACAGCGGTGAGTAAAGACGTCAGACAGCTTTGTTCTTAATTTTAATATAGTGCCGTAATCTACCCAACATGCCTTGCTAAATCCAAAGGAATTGGGCCGGTACGGCCCTTGGGTTTATATCTGGGCGCATCGCGATTTTGGCTTATCGTAAAATTATTAGTCGAACTATATGCGGCTACGTTAGGCCCTGCTATAGACCGACATGTTGTTGCAATACAGTGTAGTTAATATTAACATGGGTATTAGTGTAATTCTCTTATTTTTAGTCAATTAGTTTGTAGTAATACTCGTCAAAAAAGGCTAGCCTAAGTTGAGATTGGCCCAGTGTACTTATATTAATTTTACCACACGATCGGGATCCGGTAATACATTACCAAAGTAGATCCACGGACCACCCAAAATCGTACCCCTTCAATTGCTTTTCTCTCTACCCGTTGCAGAATGGTAGCAGAGAAAAGGGCTTTGTCTTGTTTTCCGGGTTCTTTTGGTCGTATCTAAACGAAAAATAAAAAAATATTAGTATAAGATCCTAATTTTTACGAATTAATAGGGTTTTTGTGCGCTGGGCGACATCTCTCAAATGGCCGCCACACGTGTCTTCTTTTTGCTAAATTTCCGTTTTATAAAATTCTCAGTAAATTAAATTATTATTTTTTATAGATAAAACTAACCCTTAGCGTTACATTAGTATTGCACAACATTTTTTTTCGCGAAATCTAAATTCTGTCTCTAATTATAACTCCTTAATTAAACTTTTTATCCCCGCGTATGTAAAATGGTAAGTAACCAATATAAATTCGGCCTAGTTTTATTAACATCCTGTCTGCCAAAATGGTGAGATCTATTTAATTACATATTTACCTATAGTTAGAAATATTATTGTTTTTTTCCTTTCCAAATTTAATTCATGTCATTATAATTTACCAGTTTAAAATTATTTCCGTATAAAATTAATAAATTTCAGTGTTAAATTATTGTTAAAGTATTTTAGTTGATGTCGATGCAGTTAAGGATTGCACAATAAAATTCAAGCCAAGCAATGAGAAGAAAAGTAATATATTATAACAATGTAAATTTTGTTATATGTTTTTTTATCTTGCCACACGTTGTGCGACCAAATATAACAAAAACTCAAGTTTGCTATATATATTTTTATTTTACTCTACTCTAAAATAGTCACACGTTGGTGAGCCAAATATAACATTCAAGCTGTTATATAATAATTTTATTTATTTATTTACTTTTAAATTAATTTATTTTAATTATTTTGAAAACTAGGATGGTTTAGTTAAATTAGTTCCACAAAACAAGTTTTTACCCTTTAACTATCTTCAGGATTTATTATCAAACAATTATTTATAACAAACAAGTATCAATTCAATTAACTATTCATTGAATATCTTAAGACTACTTCATTCTCTCACACTTGCATTCTTTAAAACTAATTTACTCTAATACACAATATTATGGATGACAAATTTAAATCTAAATTGATTATTCAATTTACATAAAAACAAAACTCTACCAATGTTTCTATAGATCTTGTCTAATGTTCTTATTAAATTTTTATCAATTTTATAACAAAAAACAAAACAATTTTCTTTAATTAACTTAATTTATTTCCAAATTTACTTTTATTTTGCCGGCTAGCTCAATTACTTTACTTTTAATTTAAATTATAAAAAAAACTTGACTCTTATCTCGGGCATGGGAACTTTTATGACTCATCAAAGTGAAATACTAAACTCTAATGATTATTAATTATGAAATTTTGTACTTATCAAACAATTCTCCTCGTCCGCTATAATTTTGACACTTGTACACAACACAATCACTAACGATGCACTAACACAAGACGTATCCTTATCCTGGGAGGTCGGATGCTGCAATCACTGGTTCATTGACGGATGGTGAATCTCTGGTGATACGTCCGCTAAACTCTGTTTGGTCTCCTTACTCGTTCTCGACTACTATTGATTTCGACGCGATGATTCTCTCCTCTTCTTTTATGAATTTTATACTCTTTGACTCTATTTTAATTATGATTACCAACAAACTTCAAAAAAAAAAACTACTAAATTTTGTGGCGACTCTGCCTTTAAATTACTCGATGACTTTGAATTAAACCCTCAGGTTAATTCTTAACACCTCCTACTCTGATTCCTAGCTGTAAGCCAAGCCTACACGCTCTCAACCCCAGTTCTAGACTGACTCTCCTTCTCGTTGGATTTAACCTCTCTCGAATTTCAAGTGTAGCGTCCTCTTCGCTTATTGGTCAAAATCTCATTTTTTAAAACTCAGGCCTCTTCTGATTGGACCTCTAACTTTCTAAAATCGTTAATTTTTTCTTACGCGCGCTGACTTCGCCCTCGGAGATACCGTTAGGTATTCGCTTTCTCATTTTTTTCTTGGTTCCCAGTTTTATGACACGCAGCTGCGTTGAATAGCAAAACTCCGTTATGTTTTCTACTTATTTTTTATTTATGTCGGCGAACTTTCTTCTCTTAAGGAAAACAGAATGTCTTCTTTCTCTTGTCCTTGTCACGTTTGTCAATTTGTACAGTTATCTTCCAAACTTAACCTTGCAGCTGCTCTTTCGGTAAGGTTGCTTGTTCACATGTGTTTTTGTCTCATTTTACACATTCATACAATTATTTATTAATGTTAACTTTTTGATTGATTATTATTATTATTTTAATATTTGATACTAGGCATAATTAATTATTTATACATTGTGATCGTTTGAGATCGTTATAATATATTTTTTTGTATTGAATGAATTACCGCATCGCAGTGTTCAAAACAATAAATGAATTTTTTTTTCCTCTTTCGCTGCGTAACAGCATACGTTAAACGTAAATACATTTAGATCATTTGTTTTCATTCTTTTATTCACCGATCTATTTATAATTGTGTATTTTGGTAATTAATTATATATGTATATAGATTTAGATATATGTATAAATTATGTTACGACTTGTATTTCTTTTTCAGCGTAAATTGACATAACATAGTCATAAGAAATTATTTCCGTCTTTAAACGACAGTTTAGACCCATCAAACCAGTTTACAGTGGTTATCGACCTTGATTGTTATCTTATACAGCTGATAGTGCACCGTAGATAAAAATCCTTTCTCAAAATTTTCTACTATAAACTACGAATGTTAGATGTAGGTCTTATTAAATTTAAAACAAACCGAGTATTATTCATAACTTATCCAATTAATTGACGCTACATTTTACATCGCTCTTTTAGCGAACTTTTAGCCTATCGGTTAGGTAATATTAGGAAACAATCCCTATTATTAGTTGCTGCGATTTAACCAAACGTAGTGGCTCATACATCGAAGATAGGATGTTGATGAAATTTTTCCCAAATTTTTTTTTTCCCGCACTGATGGTCACAGAAGCCACTCATTCCATTCCTTTATTTATTAAAACCTTGTTTTCTTTACTCCCTTTTGCTCCCGATTTTAACGAGATTTAGTGTACCCCCCCCCCCCTATAACCCCTATATTATTTACCAAGCGCCTTTTTATTGCCCAGGCCACCCAACCCTTTCTCATTCAATATGCAATTCCCATTTTCTCCCTACTGTTGCATTTTTAAGTATTTATAAAAGTATAGGTACCCCACTTTTATTTTATTAAACTTATATATTTATTCCTATTACCCACCACTTTTCATCCAATAAACTTATGTATTAATTTATTTTCTTCCATTATTCTTTGCTTTATTTTCAAATTTCTTTTATATGAAAAAAATCCGTTCTCCCCACTTACTTTATTCAATGTTACAGTTTGTTGCTAGGTCAATTTATTTATTTCACCAAAACTTTTACAATTATAACTATTTCAAATGCAAAATAAACCTACCTCCTTTCGAGAAAACAAAATCTATTTGTGGCTTCAAACTAACGTTACTACAGTATCTCATCTTACAATTACCTTTTTAGGCTTTTCATAAAACTCATAACTTCGCCGTATTAACTTCAAACTTCATCTTAAAACTCGTAGTAAATCTGTTGTAAAAACTAATATTAATATTCGCAGAACACTTAGTTTCTGCGTTAGCATCATTATTCATCATAACATTCTCCTATCATCCTTCTTCATAAAAATTTGCAGAATACCTCAATTCGTTGTAAAAATTATTTCATTGTAAAAACTTGTTTATCACAGAAACCTCATAAAAATTCATTACTTCAATTTCTTAATACAACTAATTACTTCTTTTCATCTATATAAATTGATCAGTCTTACTAATCTTTACCACTTATTTTTTCTCATTTCTTCATTTAACTAACTATTTTTTTTATTGTGTGTTTAAAAAATATATGTATCAACTCTCGGCTTGAAACCATTCCGCTAATCCTTTACCTCTTTGAAGAACTTTTTACTTTCTTTTCTTTTATAATGTTTTTCTATTTAATCCAGTCATAACCTTCCCCCCCCCTCTCTCTCTCTCTCTCTCTCTCTCTCTCTCTCTCTCTCTCTCTCTCTCTTTTTTTCCTTTCTTTCCCTCTTCTACTTATACAGAGTTTTTTTGGCCTTCCTATGTTTTTTATAGTAGGGATCAGCTATTTACCATGTAACCCTTTTGCAGCATTAATATGTGAAACTTATTTCTTTCTTCTATTACTTTTCGGCATTCTTCATTTTGTCTCGTATTGGTTTTAAAACTTAATACTATACTTTTTTTTCTTTATCATATTTTTTTACTTCTTCCATATTTGTTTCTAATTCCTGAGCTTCTACCGCTATATTTTTTTACTGTACTCATTCCTTATCTTCTCGTACTTCAGCTTTTCAGTGTCATTGGACACTGCTTTTTCATTATTCTTTTGCACTTTGCCCACGAGGTTCTGCTTATATTTGGCTAATACTAAGAAATTATCGCTATTAGAATTTGCTCCTCTGTAACTTGAAATGTCATTGATGTGCGACGGTCTATCTGATATTGTTAGATACCTACACTTTGTCCGTCTGTATTATTTCTCCAGATACTGTTTGACAGATTTTGTTCATCATTGAAGTCTATAAGTTATTATGGTTGCTAATTATCAATGTAAAATATAATCATCATAACTCAAAATTTGGGGGTGTGTCTACTTGTCATATAAAACTAAAGAGTGCATCTTTTAAGTCACTATCAAATTTAATTTAAATCCTTTAAGGGCTTGAAAAACATATTAGTTGTCAAGTTTGTCCATGAACAATATTTCTTTGTCTGTAAACAAAAACTGTATATTTTTATAACTTCAGGAGCCGACTATCCGTTGTATTATTTTACCTCAACTTCTGAAGCTTTGCTGACCAAAATCAATGAATAACTTTATCTAATCTGAATTTAATTATATTTTTTTTGTTTCAAAACCATTTCCTCTCTACAGCGTTAGTGAAATGTGCAATAAGTATTTACTAACTGTTGAAGGTTTTTATAGTTAAAATATTGTACAAAATCCTACCTAACTTGTCCTAGATATAAAATATCTATTCAATAAATATAAATACGTGAAATTATTTTAGCCAATCAATAAAACTTTGTACATGCACATTTCCGACTATCAAGTAAAATTAAGAGCTTTATGTATTAAAAAATTGCACCAATTAATTATATATTGAATAAATATTTTACATCTAGTACAAGTTAGGTAAGATTAAGGCTACAAGTTGATGGGAGCTATCATAGTACTTACCCAGTGCGATCATACAATAGAGATCCTCTAAATGTAACCTAACCTAACAGTTAGTTGTCTTTATTTTGTAGCTTGTTGGCAAATGAAGGGTATTGCTGTATCCAGTAATATAAGTTTGTTTAAAACAGTTGTTCCCCCTGGTTTTTTGAACCTCGTAATTGTGTATATCACTACTCTCTTAAGGTCGACTAGTCTATAATATATTAAATGGTTTCTACTAGGTTCGCTCGTGTTGGTGATTCGACCTTGCCGGATCTTTTATCTATTTGAATATCAAATTTTCTTAGGTCAAGGTTTGAAATTACATTTTCAACAATAACTTTGCTATTTGTCATTGTAGAAAGGTGAGCTTGATATCTTTTTACTTTTTATGTAATATATTATTGAATAACACTTTAGATATGAACAAAAAAAAACTTTAAAATTGCCACCATTTTGACATTGTCAATTTTGACTTTTCTGCATTTTAACCCTTTGAGTGCCACAAGAAAATTTTCATAACTGGAAAATTCGGTAACACATCTAAAATGCACAGACTCACCCAAAAATGCCACAGGTATAAATGGTTTTTTGGAGAACTTTGTTATAATTGACACAGATTAAATTGTATACAAGATATCTTAACAAATTTAGTGTCAAAATGTTCAGTGTTACCTAGGCTACAATTATATTTGTAAATAAGTTGGATTCTATATGTAAAAAAAAAATATTTATTAAAAACCAAACTTTAGATAATTTAGAAAAAAAAATTTACATTTTTTTTTTTTTTACCTCACAAACCAAAAATATTTTACATATGGGAAGTGTGCTATTTTCTATCTATATACTGTTTTCTATAAGTGACCAAATTTTTAAATTATTTGGTTGAAAACCAAACTCAAACAAAAAACTTTTATCTCAGAACTAACCTATCCCAACCTATCCTAGGCCTATTTTGTTTACCTGATGTACTAGGTTAATCTAAGTTTAAATCAATATCACTATCACTAAACTGATTGTTACTATCACTTTCTGGTTGATATAACGGGTCTAGATCACTGTCATCCCCAAATAAATGTAACAAATAATCTTCAGAGGCTAAAGAGTCATCGTCTGAATAACCTAAAAGTAATCTGTCTACTTCGCTACCTCTTAGATTTTCTTCCGCCATTTCAAAGCAATATATTATCCAAAATACTACTTTAAACTTGTAATAACTAAAATAATAACCTTCAACAAACAAATAATAAAATAACACGAACAACAAACTTCAAAAAAAACTGATGACTGTAGCGAGAAAATAATATCAACACACAATAATATCAGTACACTTCTAACCTGCAAGTGAAAATGACAACAGCTGATTTTGTGCATCAGTAATTGTTGTCATCTGTTTAGTTAGCTAAAACAAAATTTTTTCCACCACTGAATATCACTGGATATACCACAAAGTATTTTAAAACACCGAAATACTATATAGCAGATTACAAATAAATAAATTAAACTACGAAATACGCAGTGGCGATGGATCGTCACCGTGGCATTTCTCGCACGGAAAAATGGTGACGATAGATCGTCACCGTGGCACTTCTCGCACGAAAAAATGGTGACGATAGATCGTCACCGTGGCACCCAAAGGGTTAATAGTGTTCTATATATGAGCACTCTATAGTCCCCCTATTCCAAATTTCATGTTCCTAGATGGATGGATGTCATGTCAAAAATCACTTTTTTTATTTCCTGAGATATAAAGATCAATTGAAAAACAAAAGTAGACTTTTTTCGATGATTACTGAACTTGCCCTGATGTCAGTACAGATCAATCCTAGTAACTTAACAAAATAAACTTAAATACAACCAAATACATGGTAAATTCTCATTTTTTATAAATGTTTAGAATTGTTTCTGCCAATTTTTTCTTGCTTAAATTGTACCTTTAGACATTGTACAGATTTCAATACAAATTAATTCAAAAAATTCTAGAAAAAAATGTATTCCTAAAGTAATATCCTCTCTTCCTATTATTTCATTGCTTAATAAAATACATCTATCTGTACAACGTCTAAAGGTAATATTTAAGCAAGAAAAAATTGGCAGAAACAATTCTAAACATCTATAAAAAATGAGAATTTTTTAAATCAAGTTATTTAATGAATTAGTTAAAGCCACACTTGGAAAGAAACAAATCTTGAGGTTTATATATATATATATATATATATATATATATATATATATATATATATATATATATATATATATAGATTTGTTTCTTCCCAAGTGTGGCTTTAACTAATTCTCATTAAATAACTTGATTTATTTTCATTTGAAATGGACAATTGCTTATCATGGAAAATAAACTTCGGCCATCTTTAATTTTACGATTGAACTCATTGGTTTAAGTTTATGTATTAGTTTTCAGTTCTCATTATGATTTAGGTTATTTCTGGTTGAAAATATTAAGCTGTTTATAGTAGTTTAGAAAGGATATTGATTTCTTATTCTTGACACGATATATATTTACATAAGATTCTTCTTCAAAGATTGTTTTCACATGTTTTCAGTTTGAAGGACAAGAAACGGTATCAACGTGGAATGTCACATATTTAAGGCACATATACCCCTCAGGAATGTACGAAGTCCAAGTGATGGTATCTAAAAAAGTTTTCTTCTATTACAACATTGCCAGCTGGAGAGAGTATTTTAATGTTACAGGTTAGTCAAAGTTTTATATTTACTTTGACAACTTACATTTTTGAATCTTTTCCGTATTAGGATTACAATAATTGTTATGTTATGTTAAATTATTAACAAACATAATGTAGAAAGCTTTTAATCCAAATAATCTCTTCAAGATAAGCCACTGAACTGAGTCACTGATATGTTACAAATTGAGTTCAACAATAGTCACTGATAAGGAGTTTTAACATGTTGAATGTGGTTCCCAATCATTGTTTACTTTCAAATCGTGTTGTAGTGGCTAACAGGTGTACGCCAGTATGATAACAAACAATATGTATCATAAGATAAGTGTATTAAGAGACAAGCACAGCCTACCCCTTTACTTAATATTGTACAGAGGTACAAGTATTATTGAAGATTTAAGTTTCTTAATTTGTTCGTCAATGCCCCTGTTTATAAACTGAAAGACCACCATAAATTGCTATGATAATTTCGGCCTAGAAGATTATTACAGATGACTTATAAGACATAAATGAAAAATCACATTTTACAAGGGAAGTCGTCACGAGTTGCAATGAAAATGAAAACTTTGAGAGCCCATCTTATATAATCCTTTAAATTTATTTTCGTGTTGAGATAGTTCGCTAGGAACTATTGTGCAATTGTGCCATACATTCATTAAATTGGACATCTGTACCTGATACTTCTTTCTCCTGTTTTTCAAATACCAATACATCACGAAAACATCATCGTCACTGGAAGAACTCATGAACTGACTTGAAAAAATATTTTTTTCCAAACAGATCATGTCGCTTTTGTGTGTAGCAAAATTATCTTAAGGCAAAAGTTGCGTATCGAAATGATTGATTGATAAATGTTGTATTAATCGTATTTGCAGCAGGTCTTATGCCTATAAGAAGTGCAGCCGGCACAGTGTTTTAATAAGATATCAATTTCTAACATTAAGTTATGATTTTTAAACTTTGTCTATATTATGACCTTTCCACGTAAGCTTTGAACCTAAATGAATACCTAAATTTTTTATTTCGTCAAATTGTTGGATTACATTTTAACTTATTACATTTTTTGATAGATATCAAACATATTAAATTTTTGTAGTTTTATCTGAGATTTTGCTACTTTAACCTCCTTAGAATTGAATTTAATCCTCTTAAATTAAAAGGAAATAATTTTGTTTACTCATTAAAAATCATAAAGTTTTTAGAAAACCACCTGTTTAGGTCTTCCTGAATCTTTTTTAGTATATTATCAATGTACGATCTACAATATAAAAATAATGCATCATTAAACAATCAATTTACCAATAAAATGTCCAATACACAAAACAGTTATTCTAAACTAAAACTATGGATCCAGCGAGTAATAATTACAGCAGACTATTAATATTAATTATAGAATTATTCTAATACCACTAGTATACAATTATCTGAATTATTTATAGTTGTTTTATTGTTGGAACAGCTCTTTTCAACGGAAAGCTGGATTTGATACAGAGCAACACGACAGTTGAAAGCCAATATGTCTCCAGCGCATCTGAGATCACTCATCAGATCAACTTCCACGAAGCAGACGAAAGATTAATAAATTCATCAGCAACATCAGTCATCACTTATTGGTTTGTCGACTGTATTTATTACGGCATGACTGATGACTTAACCTTTAAGTTTAACTACACGGATGCAGTTGATGAAGAACGTAATGTCGAAGCATTGGTTGTAGCTTCATACGATATACCTGCACCTAGCACAACGATTGCACCCACGACTACGACTTTACCTCCAAACATGACCACAAGTGCTCCTACAACTACACAGATTAATTCAAACGCAATTGATGCACTTAAGCCGCCTGTAGTTATACCTCCAGGAACGAATATCTCTGCTCATCCGATGTTACCATACGTCTGTTTAAATTCTTCTGTCATTCCTCCAGATCCTGACAAAACATATGGATATTTTTATAGAAAACTTAAAGTAAAAGGTAAGATTAACGTATATAGTCTTTTAAAAGTATTTTATAAACTTATGTCTATTTATTAACTATATATTTTTATATATACTATATCTTTATTAAGTTCTTATAAAGATATGCCCAAAAACGAGTAGTTATCCCACTGTCATTGTCAGCCATTTTTTTTTTTGGAAAAATAATGTTAATTTTAAAAATTATAAATATTTTAAGTTGAAATATGGTATAGCCTACACATTTTTCATGCTACATTTTACCAGTATGCAAATAATCAAATATTTATCTTATATATTGTCAAAATAGCGGCTGTTTGAAACAGCTATTTAATTTTGAAACCATTAATTATACATATGCATACTTTCTTGTGGTGTCATTTGGTACAAACATTACTTATAGACTTTCTACTCTAGTGTTCTCCATTTTTCTCAGATTTTAACCAAATTTTGTTTTACAGATTAGTTTCAGTTCAAGATTTTTAGTTTTGGAAAATATATGTCTCGGCTTTACAAGAAAAATTGTCTATACAGTGTAATAATTTTCCTTAATTCTTCTTATAAATAACTTAATAAACATTTTCTTTTGTTTGTAGCACCAGTTTCAAACATAGTTGTAACGGGTGCTCGTTGGCTTCATGATGGAGAACTCTTGAACTTAGGCGTCTCATGTAATGGGTCCTCTCCCTACGTCTATTGTATAAAAATAGTGCCAGGCGAGTATAATGTGACAGGTAGTGAGACATGTTTGAAGGAACGAATTATTACAGAATGCCAGCTGAATGTATCTCATTATTTCAGAACAACAAACACGTCAACGGTACTCATCATTATCAGAAACGAGGTGACTAAGAAAATAGCATCTGCTGTTATCAACATTTACGAAGGTAAGTGTGATTTAATTAATATTAATTTTTATAATATTTAACTCCACGGTACTACAACCCGATAGTGGGTCTTAAGGGTTTCACCCAGTACCTGATACTCTCTAGCATTGCTGCTCACACTATCCACCAATCTCTTATTTGTTTTTGCAATCCTTTCTTGCCACTCGACTCCAAAGTCAGAATTATTTTAGGATCGGCACGTTCATCCATCCAACTATTTCTTCACTAGTTAAATGTACAATGTGTGTGTGAAGTGTGTTTTGTCTTACAGTACTTAACATCAGGCTCTCCATACAGAAAACCAAATTCATGGTTAAGGCGTTTTCTCCACTGTTTCATTTCTTGATTGGACCATATATTCTTCTTTTAAAGCTAGTAGCTTTCATTTTGTCATCTTAGTAAGGGTCCAATGTTTTCCTTTCTTAAGGCAAGACGTCGGGTTGTATGGTTCTAGTTAGAGTCTGGCATTTTGTATGCTTCAGAAGCCTTATTACTATAACAAATCTCTGTGTTACTGTTTATACCATTACCGTTACTGATCCCAGATATTTTAAAGCAATAATATTTTGCAAGCTTTGCTTACTATTTGTTTTATACAAACATATTTTCCCATAACAAGAGTAAAATATGTGTATACGTGAGTTTATCGTATACAGTATAAAAACAAATCTTTCTTACATTTTAACAACACAAAATATTCCTATACTACAATTCACAGCCACTCTAGAATATTGCCAAACAGCTTCCCTCATACTATTATAAAATACTCGATCATAAAAATTACTTGAAATTTATCGTTTCAATAAGAAATACAAAAGTAATAAATAAACAAACAAAATGATTATACTTTGTAAATATTATCCTAACCACAAAACTATAACAACTGCTTCAACAATACAATTCCTGCCATTAATAATTATTATTATCCCAGTGTGGCTGCTAAATTCCTCCACAGAATAAATAAAACGTCCCGGTAAGTAATAACTCTCAGAGACAGTATTTAAAGGGCTTTGTTTTAACTTTTAGGGAGCTTATTCATAAATATAATACAGCTTGATTTGGCAGTTTTTTCTGTCTTTCAAGTTTGCGCTGCTTTCATACTTTTCTGGTGTTATATCCATGCACTCGTCTATTGACAGTAGTCACCTATTCAAATTTAGTGCTCACTCATAGTGAGTATGAGTGTGTGACCTTAGCTGGATTTACACCTTCATCTAGTTTTAAGTTTTCATTTTTTATCAAGTCTTTCTTTACAAAGACTTGTTCCCTTCTGAGTCTGATGCTATTAGAGTATTTGAGGCCAAACAATTCTCTACTTTTATGCTTTTTTTTAAAGTGGTGAGATATTTTTCGTCTTTTAACAACAAGGAAAATATGTGTAGTATATAATGATTTCCAATATGTACATAGGCCTGTATGAGAAAGTTGATATTAACAACTCCTTAAATGCCTGTTTGTAAGATTCCACTAGGCTTATGCCAGCATCTCAGGAATTTTTGTGGCATGAATACTCATTTCACATCATTACTTGTTGAGTTTCTCCATACGGAAATTCCATAATTCTTGACTTACTTAATTGACTTATTTCCTTTTATCTCCTATTGGAGCTTAGGGCGTCCAGAAGAGCTCGCCATCTGTCCCTGTCTCCAGCAAGTGCCTTCACTTCTCTCCAAGTCTTATTAACCTCTTTTGCTTCTTTAATAACCGTCCTCATCTTTCAGTTTCTGTAATAAGGTATTTTAAGGAGAAGCAGGTTATTAGCCCACCTCTCCCGATCCTGTTGACGGGGCTGCCATCTGCGACAACAGGCTGCCGGGTTTCTGTTAGGGTTTTCTCCCTTAGCCTTTGAAGGTCCCCCTCCTAAACACAAGGCAGTGCTCCTCCAACTTGGAGGACGAGGTAATTTTTGATCAAGGTATTCTTCCTCTAGCCTTTGATGAGCCAACATCTATCTACAAGGCAGCAGAGCTAGTTTTGGTCCGCCCCGGGTATTTTATTTCCCCGGTACCCATCATATCTGGTGAGCGTTCCCCGATCCGCCACCTGGGGAGGCGCCCGCTAGGAGACTAGCAACTCCATAATTCTAGTAAGAAAAATTAGCCCATAATATTCCATATCACTCGTCGTATGTTATACATGCTTACAACACTGCGAACCCTGCTCTGCTGTTTCTCGTTGCATTGTGCATTACCTTAGCAGACTACTTCTGTTTGCCAACTATTGTTATTTTAAGGGAAAATAATTACTGCCAAATCTTTCTTGCTATTATTTCTCACCACTTTTCGTACTGTGTGTTTTTCACTGTACATTTATATTGCGTTACCAACTAAGAAGTACTGAAATTGATCAATAATTCCGTATACGATAGTGATGACAATTGTTTTAGTGTGGAAATTGATAACGATCTATGGAAATTGTTCTCCTGAAAAACTTTGCTAAAAATCCTGAAGGAATATAAGTGATAGCATAGATTTAATAATGTAACCATAGCTAAGAAGACAATAGCTCTTAACTTAAGTCAGTGTATAAGTATTGACTTTTTTATTAATGCTAAATGAGTTATGGAACCTGATTTCCAATGAAATTAATTCATATACAAATCTATTATTGATGATCCTGAAAAAAAGGTGTAAGGTTTGGTGAGTTTGATACAACCCCAGTTGAAATAAATTTCTGTTTTGCTTTGTCCATACTGATGGGGCAACATAAACAACCTGAGATACAATATTATTGGATGAAAAGTCATCTGTCGCAAAGCCCCCTATATTTTCTGTAATTATGACTTTTACAATGTTTCAAATTGATTGGCAGATGTTTACATTATAAGTTGGCCTGACAAGGTGATAAAACTTTGCCTAATCTTAGAGTGCTTATAAATCAAGTTTATGTTTATACGCCTTGAAAAAAATATTTCAATTGATGAAAGTCATATCTTTTAGAGATCCTCTTTCATATATACAATTTAATCCAAATAAGCCCGATAGGTTTGTGATAAAAATTTATAAGATATGTTGTTCATAATCGGGTTACTCCATGAAACTAAAAATTTACACTGGTGGAGATAATAACTTAGGCCCTCTAAGTAATGGAATTGTTATGGAGTTGTGATGATTTTTTGAATTGTGGAACAGTGAATTTATGGAAAATTGGTACAACTCCCCAAATATTTACAAAACATATGGAGCCGGAAACAGTGCCGGCTAAAATAAAAACATCCAAGTTGGAAAAATGCATACAGTATAATCAGTGTAGGCCATCATTTGTATGCTTTAATATAGTGTCTGTCTGTCATCTCTAATTTAATGAGGGGGGAATTCAATTGGCCCAACTTATGCCATCATTAAAAAATGTTCTTAATATCTTGAGGATTTGAAGCTAGTCACTCTAATTGTTCTTTGTGTTTTATTAGGGAACTATTGCAGATAAGAGCTTTTAGAACTACTGCTGGTTTAAAAAGAATGGAATTCCAGCAGGGAGGGATTCAAGAACTTACGAGTGTTCACATTCCCAAATTTATATAATTAAACGATTTTACACTATTGGTTTTAATGTAAACTAATATATATTAAACATATTTGTAATCCCAACACCAGAGGAGCTGATTCGTTGAGGTATAGGTTTAATTTTTTTATAATGCTCACAATTCCTTATTGCTCAGTAATTGCTTATTTTAACAAACTTCCAGCGTTTATAAGAGTGAAGGGGGAAATCTTAACAAATTTAAAACTAGTCTATAACTTTTCTTTTCTAAATCCTTCTACTCTGTGAGAGAAGTTCCTATCTTCACTCAGCGCAGTCTATGTTGCTCATGTTTTTGTATTAATGTTAATTTATTATTATGTACATCCTAGTACAGTATAGGCTAAGTTTTATTAATTATCAATAATGTTGACCTCTCTTTTTAATGTTTATTGTTGGTGTCCAAGTCAATAATGATTAACAATTAATAAGTAGAAATAAATTACCTCATTTGTTCCGTTATGTGACTTAAATTTGTCTTGTTCTCAAAACGCGTTTCGGAGTCGGGACTCCATTTTCAGTTATATCTCTGTAGTAGAGGTCTCTCTTTTTTGATTGATCTTCACGTTCATGGGCTAAGGAAACAGAAAATGTGATTTTCGTCATCCTATCTATCTGTCATCATTGTCTGTATGTAAGCATCACCTTGTTGAAATTCAGAAAAATCTTATTAAAAATGTCAAAATGTTTGTCGTTTTAAACAGTCTTTTATTCATATCTTGTGTGTTATTCAACTTATAACGCAGGAAATTAGATTAAAATTTGCAAATTTCAATTCAGCATGTAATGGTACCAACTACACCTCTCTATGGTGACAAATAGTAAAGTTATTATCAAAAATATAGTTTCAAACACTGACCTCTCTCTAAAAAAAAGTGATATTTATATAGTTACGAGATCCAGCTGGTCCGAGTTGCCAAGACGAGTGTAACACAGCTTCAAGTCCCATGATCGAGACACTCGCATGAATTATGTGAGTAGAGACTTTTTTATATATTTACATCTATGAGATCTATTAGGGCCTCACATTAAAAAAAAAGTAGTGATATACACAATTACTAGGTTCTTAAAACCTGTAAAACAAACTTAGTTTACCGGATAAGACCCCTTGATCTACCAAAACAATTTAACATTCCTACAAGGAATAAAATAAACAAATAACTTTTGGACATTACATTTAGAGAATTTGCTTCTACTACATGGGGTTGGGTAAGTACTAGTTTTACCTGTGTAATATATATTACAAATTATTACACCATTTGGATTGAGAATGCTACATTGTAGTTGAGATATACCATACACACAACATTTCAATTTATCTGTGATATGGCTTTGTTACAGTTGCCAAGCAGCCTCAGTTGTCTGTCATAATTGTGCCTGTATCATGCAGTGCTCTTGCAGTCATTCTTATTGTATTTGGAGCTGCTTATTACATACAGAGTAGAAATAGGTATGTATAGCCACTCTGCAGTTTATTATTAGAAAACTTCAGATGTCAACAAAATTGATGTACATCTTTATCCTTAACTCTTTCTCCTGTCAAAATCCCTTACACTGGTTTAGATTTACTGGGAGGAGAGATTTGTTCTCGAGGCCCCTGAATATTAAACAATACTCTTGTAGTCTCCAGTAGACCTAACAGACAGGCCAGCCTTCGAGATTCGGCAGATTATTGTCCAATAACAGAATTAAGCATCGTACCCTGGTTGAGATACTCCAGAGACCTCTTCTCATAGTCTTTAGTCTTTCATAATTCATAAGAGTATGATGACAGTTTCATTGGACTGTTTTCATACAGGGCGTCTTTCACAATCATGGCTAATTTAAACAGGTGCTTTTTTGAAATGACCGTATCCAGTAATAAACACAATTACTTGCTCAAGATGTTCTCGACACAAACTCACCAGCCGTTGAGTCGTACACTTGAGGCTCTCACAAGTCTCTTGGGTAATGTTTGTCCAGAGTATTTGTGCCATGCATCTGTTGGTCCTATCTATTCATAATTAGTTTTAAAGCAAAATTTTACTTTTAAGATTTTTATTTGTTATCCTTGTTATTTAAAGGTGAAAAACCTTTGTCATCATCACCTTAAATCAAATAAAGGTGCTAATGACATTAAGGTTAGAAGACAGGGACCTGATAATAAATCTCAGAGGAATGTAATCCAAGAGTAGATCTAGCTAGAGTCCCTTGTGATTGCAATTCCCAAACTCATTATAGTGACCCCTGTAGGATGTTGTCTACTTGTGTGGCTTTATATTGAATCTTGATGTATATTTAGTAAACGTTTGGCCTAATGTATTACCATGTATGTTCACATTTTGTTTCTGAAGAAGTTCACTGTCGATATTTCCGGTACTTACGTATTAACGCCACCGCAGCAGAAGTTGCTAATGCGCATGCGCCAATATTTGCTTACTTTGCGATATAATTATATATCACGACAGGTTTGGCCAGGTAGCTATATATATATATAATCACCTGGCCAAACCTTTCGTAACTTTATTGAAGTTGATAATTTGAAATTAGATCATGGATAAACATGAGCTTTAAAAGTGAAGCCAATCTACGCCTAAAATTTTTGCGACAAATTATAAAATGAAAGTATATGAATCTCAAAGCTGAAAAAAAATAGAATTCTGCTTCCCTTAAACCAGTTTGCTCTTTATTGGCGCATGCGCATTAGCGCAACTTCTGCTGCGGTGGCGTTAATACATAAGTACCATATTTCCTTTTATATCTTCACTATACAATTTTTATATTTAAATTAAATTAATTTCCTTATGTGTAAAATGTCTTTACAATTATTTTGATACTCAATTTATATTTTCGCTTTTGATAATCATTTGAATGTTGTTTAAAAAAAAAAAAAAATTGTCTTGGAGTATGTTAATAGAAATAATGATACAACGATTTAATCCCACAAAAGCGCTTTATTGAGCAACATATGTTTCACCGGTGGGAATTTTCAGGCTACACAAAAAAGCTATATGAAAATGCCCTCAATTTAGCGCTTTTGTAGAATTAAATAATGTTGTTTTATTAATATGGAATTCCATTAAGCACCAACTGTCGTTACATTAAATTATTGGAGTATATTGTTTCAATTCATCTTTTACATTTACATTTTGAAAGCTTACAGTTGTAATAAGCAAAAATACACTCTAAACCTAAATTTAATTTAAAAAATAGCCGCAATAAGCTATTAAACAAACAAAAATTAATGGCAAAGTTAAAAAAAAAATTAAAGCCAACTCTGCATACTCTACTGTCTCTTGTGAGCTAAGCCTATGTTATTTCACAAATACAACATTATTTCACAAGAAATATTCACAGTTTCTTATAATTATAACCATTAGTAATAGTATAACTAAGTTTGTTTATAGTTAACACTTTTAACAAGTAAAGGAAATAAAATTATAAATTTCATCAGAAGAACATAGCAAGAAAGGTTAGTTAAGTGCACAGCTGTTTCAATTTAACTCTCTATTTCTTTTCTTTTTTTTCAAAGGAAACTGATATCTACTACAGAGTTCATATAATATCTACTATGTTTCACCATCTTCCATTGAATAGTGACAGTCGACAGACAGATAAAGTCACAATGCTGTGACTAGGGAACTGTCGGTTTTGGGAGCCTCAGATTGTGAGTGCTAGACCACAAGTCACACAGCCGTGGCTCCCATGGGAAAGGTTAAAAGAAATAACTAATTCTGTATATGTATAAGATAATGTGTTTCTAAACCTTTTCCGTCTAAATCATAGTATAGTATATAATGAAATACATTTTTGCATTGTCTATATGTTAGTTTGGCTTAAAAATATATGTCTGTATTGTTAAACTACTTACACTGGTAAAAAAGTTCATATGTTTCTATATAATCTTAACATTTGTTTTTATCAGCTGTTTCATTTTTATTTATTTCTGTTACTCTGAGTAAATAAATATGCCATGTTATGAGGCTATAAAATATACAATAGTAAATCTGTTTGTAATATATGACATGATAATCTTAGCTTTGATGCAAATTTGAAATGGAGCTCAGGAATTAGGGTCTGAAGATTAAGAAATGATCCGTTCTATTCTTTCCCTTGTTTGTCTAAAGATCAGCGACTTCAAGAAAATTTATTTAATTATCCAATATCATTTATTTTCGAATCTGTAACTCAACTTGATTTAAAGGTTTATAACTAAATTTTTTTTTTTTTTTTAATTATTATTTAGGAACTGGTTTTTATACACTAAACACTTCAGCCTAAAAGACTTTGCATACTTCCATGTTCTAATCCAGTCAGCTTGGCTCTCTATATCCTTCACAACTTGCTACACTAGATCATCTGTATTTTCTGCAGCAAGAGATGTCTCAAAAATCAGTGGTATCTTTTGCTCCAGTACTTCACACTTCAAGTGTAAGTCCCGTAGATGCCGCAAGGCGAAACAATTGTATTACGAAATTTCGTGAATGCTCCCTGTTCAGTAACAGGGAACAAAAGTACTCAGTTTATATCTTTTCAGTGAGACTATGAGTCTAGAAATTTTTTTTGTTGGAGTGAAACAATGATCTATTATAAAGTTTACTCCTCAAGTCTTCCCTCCAATCCGTAAGGGATCATGTTAAATGATCTTGTAGCCTTTTGTTCACATGTTGCCGCAATGGAAATTTTCCCCAGGTCTTTAACTTCTTCCTAGAGTTCTATATATATTGTTGTTGTTTCCAAAGGTCTCGAAACTGGTTAGGTTTGGTTAGGTTAGGTTAGGTTAGATTAGGTTTTGCAAACTAGAGTTCTATATATATTGTTTTTGTTTGCAAGGGTCTTGAAACTGGTTAGGTTAGGTTAGATTAGGTTTTGCAAACTAGAGTTCTATATATATTGTTGTTGTTTCCAAGGGTCTCGAAACTGGTTAGGTTAGGTTAGGTTTGGTTAGGTTATGTTAGGTTAGATTAGGTTTTGCAAGCTAGAGTTCTATATATATATTGTTGTTGTTTCCAAGGGTCTCGAAACTGGTTAGGTTAGGTTTGGTTATGTTAGGTTAGATTAGGTTTTGCAAACTAGAGTTCTATATATATTGTTGTTGTTTCCAAGGGTCTCGAAACTGGTTAGGTTAGGTTTGGTTAGGTTAGGTTAGGTTAGGTTAGATTAGGTTTTGCAAACTAGAGTTCTATATATATTGTTGTTGTTTCCAAGGGTCTTGAAACTGGTTAGGTTAGGTTAGGTTAGATTAGGTTTTGCAAACTAGAGTTCTATATATATATTGTTGTTGTTTCCAAGGGTCTCGAAACTGGTTAGGTTAGGTTAGGTTAGGTTATGTTAGGTTAGATTAGGTTTTGCAAACTAGAGTTCTATATATATTGTTGTTGTTTCCAAGGGTCTCGAAACTGGTTAGGTTATGTTAGGTTAGATTAGGTTTTGCAAACTAGAGTTCTATATATTATATTGTTGTTGTTTCCAAGGGTCTTGAAACTGGTTTACACCATTTTCAATTTGGTCTCCCAACACAGTCAAGTCTGGTTGTTTCTATTTTGTTTTGATTTGTGTGGTGATGTGAAAAATCATAATTTGTAATAGATTTAAAATCCGCGGTTTAGCGCCGAAAACAGGCTGTTCAAATCATAATTTTATTCAATAACTTCATAAATAAAAGAAAAATAGATTTTCAAGAAAACCAAATATGTAATAATGTCAATTTTAGTATAATTTGTTTTTTATAAATAGAATATGTAAAATTTTGTGTTATGTGGGGAGTATGTTGAACTTTGGTAACGTTTACCGGAACAGCTCTCTTGCGGAAGAGAGAAAAATCTCGTGCTTAGATCAGTCTTCGTTTGGGGCTAGTTGCTCTAAGACCTATGAATGGCAGTTCTCCGAGTTTCTGTTAGAACATTAAAAAATGTGTTCAGAAGTTAAATTTGTGAAAGACATGGTGTATTAACAATTTCAAAAGTGCTAAGACAATATTGTTTTCAATAAATAAACTTTTAAATGAAAAGGCGTAATAACTTGCAATTTTTAATTATGTTGTGCAATCGCTGCCACGTGATTTTCGAATTCTCGACAAAGAACTCTTCTATAAGATATATGGAACAATTAAAGTTAGCATAAGACATTAATAATTGGTTGTAATACATGTACAACAAAATAAATCTCGTGAGCGATGAACAAAAGACAATTCGTTGATAGTGGACAAAGCATCTCTAAAATTAGCACGCAGTCACATGGAAAGACACGAATCATCCTTCGAGGAAAAGTGTTTTCTTTTATAAAGAACATAACGTGATTTGGTATAACACGTTTAGACTTTCATTATTTAACCATATATATGTACTTTGAACAATTTAGACTTTTTTATATACTTTCAAGATATATAATTGATATCATAAAATTATGTATTTCATTAATAAGATTTAATGTGTTTGTTGAGGAGTCTTTAAGTAAAATAATATGATCAAATAAAGTTATTTGTTTTATTAATAAAACTAATTCTCAATTTCAGTAAAAATTATATTTTTTATAATTAAAATATTTGCTATGAGAAGTAAAGTAAAATCCTTTTTCATTAATTTTTGGAGTTGCAACTAAATAACTTAAAGTTATTAATATAATTTGATTAGATTCTTTTTCAAATGATAGTAATATTGATAGGATGTAAGATGTCTTATATAAATTTTCTTTTTTTATTTCTGTTACATGAATCTAATGTGTTTTATGTTTAATAAATTTTTATGTAATATTTCAGAGACAAGTGTTTTCATTTTTGAAACCCAGAATCACTGTGAGTACACTGTAAAAAGAGCTTACGACCCCAGAGATCTTATAAATAATTAAATTCATTCTTTTTTCTAAATTGGTATGCTAAAGCAAACCTGGCGCCCTAAAGTCGAGCAAATTAACAACTAAATAACAATTAAAAGTAACTTCATCCAATTTTTGAATTGTTACAAATGTCGCCGCAACTGTGGGCCTTTTTAGTCGAAATAAACAGTGATTTTGGTAATGAGAACTCTTAAAATCAAGGTAAGGACTCTCTCTATCATAATAAGAAAGATTCTTTTTTAAAATTTTTTGTGTTAAATATAATAAGATAAAAATGGAGTCAGAAATTGTAAATGTTAATAATAGTGATGAACAGGTAGAGTTAGGAAATCAAAATTCTTTAAATAATATAGAGTCATTAGAATTTACGGGGGATATTTTTGATAATTTACAGAAGGAATCGCAAAGTAATGAGCAAACAAATGAACAATTTGCACAAAATTTTTTAGATCAAGAAATAAGTAATAATAGTAATAGTAGACGTTCAAGTATGAGTAAAATTAGTAGTTCAGGTTCGGATTTTAATGGGTTTGATAGTGATGGGATTCTAAAGAGTAAAAAACAGTGTGAAGATATCAATAAAGAAATGGTAGGAATGTTAGAAGTAGAAACTGTAGAAGAAAATTCAGATAGGGAATTAAGAGCTGAAGAGGTTAGGGTAATTGAGCAGGTTAGTGTAACCGAAGAGGTTAGGGTAGGTAAGAAATTGGAAAATAATGATCAGGATTTAGAGATTAAGAGTATGTTAAAAGCAATGATGGAAAAAATGGAACAAAATAGCTTAAGGTTTGAACAAAATAGCTTAGAAACAAAACAAAATAATGTAGTTTTAAACAATAAAATTGATCAAGGTAGTTTAGAATTAAAAGAAATAAGTAATAAATTTGATCAAAATAAGCTGGAAATCAATGCTAAACTAGAAGATTTTAATATTAAACTTGAACAGAATAATGTCAAACTTGATAAGATAGATAATGACCTGAAACAGAGTAAATTAGAACTAAGACAAGATAAGTTAAACTTAAAAGAAGCAATGTGTAAAAAATTTGAAGAGATTAGGGTTGAAATAAAATCAGATTATGTAAAATTAGAACAAAATCTTAAAATGGAAAGTAATGTAATGGAAACTAATAATAAAGTAGAAATTGAAGTGAGCTATTGTGAGAAAAAAGTAGAATTTGAATGGATAAATAATGTAGAAGGTGTTTTGATAGAAAATGTCAATAATTTGGATAACAATTTAGATCAAGCAGTAGCTGAAGTAGAAATTAACAGTTTTAATGAAATAAATAACATGTCAAATGATTTGATAATAATAGAGGATAATTGTGTAAATGACTGTGTTCAAGAAATTGCTAAAAAGATGAATAATGGGTTAGGTAACAAGGTATATCCAGAAACAGCAAATAATGTTGAAGTGAATAAGTTTGGTGGGGTTGGAATAGGTATAATTAATTCAAAAAACAAAGTAAAGGTAAATAATCTAATAACGAAGGTATCAGCTGTTTATTCTAAAAAACAAGTGGGTCATAAAAAAGTAGAGTTTGAAAATTATGTAATGATAAAATTTAAGAGTATCTTTCAAATACAAGAACAAGAAATTAAAAGTTTTTGTGAAAAAAGTAACTTTAAATATAATCTTGAAAGTAAAAATGTAGAAATAGTAAAAGAAGGCTTTGTATTAGTATATAAGAATGGTGGGGTTAGAATTCCTAAACGAGCAGATGTTGAAATTAGGTCATTAGATTCTAGGATGTTTGAGAGAAGGAGGGGTGATGATATGTTTGAAAGAGAGAAAGAGAAAAGTATTTTGTCAATACTCCGAGACAATAACGAAGTGGGATCCTTTGTTAGGAAAGGGTCTGTTGTGATGACTGGGCAAGACAAACTGTCCCTGTGGACAGAAGTATTTAACATTAAAAATGTGTTAAAAAATTCAATCATGTATTTTAAAATCTTTCACCAATCTGGGAACCATCGTAAAAAATGTATAATTTATAATTGAGTTGTAATAAATTGAAATTTGGAATGAATAAATAAATGTAAGGACATTTTATAAACACACGGACTTGATTTTTAAAATAATTAATAAAAAGTAGTTAAGATTTTGTTAATAAGTAAGTTTAAGTTTGATAATGAATGATTAAGAGTTATGAATATTAATAATTTGTGTGTACTAATGAATTTTGTAAGCTAAGACAAAAATATAGAAAATAATTATTAGCCAAGCGTAAAATATTAAGAGTTTAGTTTTAGAAAACGTTTAGGTATTTGTAAAGTAAAGACGCTGGATTATAGCAGTAAACAACTTTATATGTTTATTAAGATCTTAATATTTAGAAAACGTGACGAAAACAGATTAGCTAGATGAGAGGATCATTGGAGCTGCAAGATTGTTAGTAAATAACTCTGTATGTTTATGAAAGGAATAAATATTGATTTTACGTGACATAGATAAGATAGTTAGTTCGAAGCGAGGATTCAGAGTAACGTTGAAGAAATAGTATTCAATATTAAGGAGGTGGATTCAATAAAATATTCAATAATGACGAGAGAAATAGAATCTAGTTGGAGCTAAAAGGTTCACTTCTTATCAGTAGACAGATATATTGCTTCATACAGCTAGGGGAGATTGTTTATTCCTTAGTCAGGTATAAATTCCTATGCATGACATTGAGACGAAATATAGGGTGTTACCAAAATGCTGTCTAGGAAAATAAAAAACCTTTGACGTATAATTCTAATTTGACTTGTGTTTTCAAATAAAATTTACTTAAATAAAGGATAATTGGCTTTAAATAAAGTAAACAAGAACAAAAGTAGATTACTTAAATAACTTTAATAGAATTAAAAGTAAATTTCTAAGTAAAAAAACTTAGAATAAATTTTAAAAATAAAATTTTCTTTTTGAATTTGAATAATAACATCTAGAAAGGATTACATAAACAGAAAATCGACGATGCTAGTAATAAACTTGGTAAAAATAAACATTATTTCAACTTCGGATGAAACGATTTTAGTGAAATTTTTTATGAATTTTAAAATTTTCTTCGAGTAGATGCATTTAAGGAGTACATGAACATTTTGGGTGGATGGCTGAGCGTTTGTGTAGTCAAAATAGAATGTTTTATTCGTAAGAATAAGGCATTCTGAGACTGCATAAGAGGGCGTGTTGTGAAATAGAGATGTGTTTTGGGTTTTATCTTGAATCAAGTAGGGATATTGCATTCAACCACTGCACATTTCAACGTCACAACATGTTACTCTGTGTAAGAGTCTAAAGAGCAATTAGAAGTATGCACGGTATAAAGTAGACGGTTAGAAGAACCTATGTAGGAGAGGTTAGGAAGAAAAATGCATAAGTAAGTGTGACATTATTACATAAAAAAAAAACTTCATGTAATAAATTTTAGACAGATGTTGAAGGCAAATAAATTGTAGGATATATATGCAGACGCGATCAAGCTGCATATACATGGAATAAACCGGACGTGACATTATTAGGGAGTACTTACGTAACTAAATGTATAATTTTTATAAAACTGTAAAAATGTTGATTAGCTGAGTAGAATAGGTAATTAGATGTTAAATTGTAAAACGATAAGTTGTATGTTTTGATGTTATAAATATTAAGGATTATTGATTAGATGATAAGATGAAAAATAGTTAGTTTTAAATGATTTGTGGTTTGAAAATATGAAGAATGGTTGTTTAAAGTTTGAGAATTTATGTGAGTTTTGCCAAGACAGATAATAATTAAGTTTTTTAAGTTTGTGATGTTAAATAATGAATAAAGGAGGTTAAGTTTTTGTTTTTTTTAAAGGAAGGAGTAATAAATTAAAAATAATAAGAGAGATTTTGATGAGATTTATAAATGAAATAAATAATTAACGATTTTTTAATAAATAATGTTTGAATTTAAAACAATAGATGATTGTGAGAAGTTATTTGATAAAGGTGTCTAAAGATTTTGATGAAATAAGGTGTTAGCTGGGAAAGCAATGATAATTTTTTATTTTTTGAAGTTTTGTATACAAGTAATAGAGAAGTAAGGAGATTTTAATATGAAGTAATTTAAATGAAAGAATTTTTGAGTTTTTTTATAAGAAGATGATGACTTTACAGAATTGTTGAGTAAAGTGGTATTTAAGATGAAGTTGTTCTGTTAACAAACTTTTATAAAAAAGGTAGTTAGGTTGCATTAATGGTAAATTTTTAGTTTTTAAGAGGTTTTTTGAGTACTGCGATGAAATAAAGGAAATATACGACGATTTTAATGAAATAAAAGAAATATGCGACGATTTTAATGAAACAAGAGGAGATTTAAGGAAGTCTACGAAATACGGCGATTATTATGATTTTTAAAGGAAGCTACGATGAAATAAGGAGATTATTTATGAAAGAATATAGGTAAATAATAAGGAGTTTTTTATTATGAAGAATTTGTTTGGGGATTAATGCAACTTGAATTATTAAAATATGAAAGATAAGATGGAAATAATTTTAAGATAGGATACTGAGAGACAATACAATTGTAAAGAGGTAATTTTGAGATAAATAAATGAGTTTTGTAAGTAATTTTATTTTTTTTTGATGATGATGATATTATATTTTTGAATTTTAGTTGAAGAAAAGAGTTTTTGGTAATTGTAAAATCAGTAGTTAACATGTTATCCCAGCAAGACAAAGGAGAATTGAGATTTTAAGTAAGAATAAATAGTTATTGGATTTAAACTAAAATAAATAATAATGTAAAGTCTGAATTGAAAAGTTTTAAGGTGAATTGAAGTAATGTTGAGTAATAAGTAAATAATTTCGTAAAAATGTTAATTAAAATGAGAGGTTTTAAATTGTAATTGTGTTTAATTGAAAAATGATTCAGATGAATATCTCGAGTCAAAGGTAGATTTTCAAAGGATGTAGAAATGTCGTCTTGGCAAAGAGGATGAGACGAGAAAAAGTATATAGACGGCTGTCTGGGAGATAAGCTTTGAGTGACGGGATCCTGTCAACAAAAAATGTTGATGGAAAGTTTCAGCCAACGAGGTTGGAAAGGAAACTGATGATGGGTTTTATTGTATAAATAGAGATAAGACTTAGCACTAATTGATTCATAATATTTTTTTTACATGAGTTATGATGACTCAAATAAATTGAGATAGTGAAATAGGATTTTAGCAAATAGATTTTTTAGTTTTTATGTAAAAAGAGAATCTTTCTTAAATTAGGTATACTAGTGATACTTATTTTCTTTATGAGGTCCTTAACTGCTGAAATAAGGAATCTTGAAAATCTATTGAAAAATTTTTCACATTTTGGGTTTTTCTTTCGAATTGAGTTTATATATATAGAAAAGATTTATAGTACAATACTTGTATTGTAATACAAATCTTTTGTGGGGTTTTGTGGTGATGTGAAAAATCATAATTTGTAATAGATTTAAAATCCGCGGTTTAGCGCCGAAAACAGGCTGTTCAAATCATAATTTTATTCAATAACTTCATAAATAAAAGAAAAATAGATTTTCAAGAAAACCAAATATGTAATAATGTCAATTTTAGTATAATTTGTTTTTTATAAATAGAATATGTAAAATTTTGTGTTATGTGGGGAGTATGTTGAACTTTGGTAACGTTTACCGGAACAGCTCTCTTGCGGAAGAGAGAAAAATCTCGTGCTTAGATCAGTCTTCGTTTGGGGCTAGTTGCTCTAAGACCTATGAATGGCAGTTCTCCGAGTTTCTGTTAGAACATTAAAAAATGTGTTCAGAAGTTAAATTTGTGAAAGACATGGTGTATTAACAATTTCAAAAGTGCTAAGACAATATTGTTTTCAATAAATAAACTTTTAAATGAAAAGGCGTAATAACTTGCAATTTTTAATTATGTTGTGCAATCGCTGCCACGTGATTTTCGAATTCTCGACAAAGAACTCTTCTATAAGATATATGGAACAATTAAAGTTAGCATAAGACATTAATAATTGGTTGTAATACATGTACAACAAAATAAATCTCGTGAGCGATGAACAAAAGACAATTCGTTGATAGTGGACAAAGCATCTCTAAAATTAGCACGCAGTCACATGGAAAGACACGAATCATCCTTCGAGGAAAAGTGTTTTCTTTTATAAAGAACATAACGTGATTTGGTATAACACGTTTAGACTTTCATTATTTAACCATATATATGTACTTTGAACAATTTAGACTTTTTTATATACTTTCAAGATATATAATTGATATCATAAAATTATGTATTTCATTAATAAGATTTAATGTGTTTGTTGAGGAGTCTTTAAGTAAAATAATATGATCAAATAAAGTTATTTGTTTTATTAATAAAACTAATTCTCAATTTCAGTAAAAATTATATTTTTTATAATTAAAATATTTGCTATGAGAAGTAAAGTAAAATCCTTTTTCATTAATTTTTGGAGTTGCAACTAAATAACTTAAAGTTATTAATATAATTTGATTAGATTCTTTTTCAAATGATAGTAATATTGATAGGATGTAAGATGTCTTATATAAATTTTCTTTTTTTATTTCTGTTACATGAATCTAATGTGTTTTATGTTTAATAAATTTTTATGTAATATTTCAGAGACAAGTGTTTTCATTTTTGAAACCCAGAATCACTGTGAGTACACTGTAAAAAGAGCTTACGACCCCAGAGATCTTATAAATAATTAAATTCATTCTTTTTTCTAAATTGGTATGCTAAAGCAAACCTGGCGCCCTAAAGTCGAGCAAATTAACAACTAAATAACAATTAAAAGTAACTTCATCCAATTTTTGAATTGTTACATTTGTTACGTTTTTTTGCAATCCAGGACATGGTTAGGTTAGGTCATCTTGCATATCGTGGAAATGTTCGAGCTAAAAACGTTGATCTTATTCAGGTGTTGTGCCAAATAGTCATGTCCAGTGGTCAGGAGAAATGGTGTAACTGATTCTCTTCTTAGAAGTAACGTATTTTGTCTGTTGAGGCCTGTAATATTTTCATAGCGTTTTCCTTTCAGTATTTACATAATGTTATCAAATTTCTGGTGTGCTATTTTTTATGTTTTAAAAATTTTCCTGTCTAATTGTGATTTTTTTTTTTTGGTGGTTTCATGATAATAGAAGTTCCTTTCTGCCTTCTGTATCTGTGAGATGGTATCGACTGTAATATTACATGTAATGCTTGGTAAACATATTTTTTGTATTATTTTTTACTGCTTCCCATATCATCCCACACGTCATCTCCAAACAAGGCACAGTTGACTTTCCTGGGTTGCCTTTGGCAGGTCTTTAATGAATATGTTAAAGTGTATTGTACTTAGAACTGTTCCTACTTTGGTTTGTTTTTATGATGAGAGGCCTGCCCTCCACTTTATGGAGATCCAGCATTGACTCGAGAAAATCTGAACATATTTCCTTTCACCCCCAATTCAGCAACTTATTTAGTAATTTCTGTCCTTAGGCAGAAACAAATGTTCCTTTTGCATTGATTCGCCTCTATTGAAGGAGTCGTTAATGTTCTGACAACCATACAACACGATGCATAATTGTGAAGTTCAAACTGGGTTGTTCATTAGTGAACATACAAATTAATGAATTAAATAATTTCAACCTATCCTCTATTTTGTTTTTGCTAGACAAAATGACAGTAATTTTAGTCTAACTTCACAATATCTCATATCTGATTAAATTATCTTTTAATTGCCCTGTATTTGCCTTAATCATTACATTATCGATATATATAATCGTGGGTTTGCTTGTCATATTAGCCCCAAGTAAAAGCTTTTTGCTTTTCTTGCTTGTCTTCAGAACAACATTCGGCTTTGAAAGCTAATGTTTTGTTTAAAGTGCATTTATAAAATAAACCAGTCTCATCATTGTAAGCTGCGTTCTTACAAATTTATTAATTGAACTGTTCAGAAGTTATTTGATAAGATATATAAGAAGCTAACTTGAATTTGATTTAAAAAGAAAGAGAAATGCTTTTATTTCTTACCTAAGGTAGGGATCAAACTCTGGTCGGTACTTACAAATTGCTTCTGTGACACGTGATAGTGATTCATACACAAAGAATCTAGCCAGTCATTTCAAATTTAAAGAAATCTCCTTTTATTAATTTGACTATTAAAAAACAAGACATTATTAATTATAATTATTGAAATTCCTTAACCTATATTTTATTTAACAAATAAAACACAATTTTCCTTTTGTAAAATTCTATAATTATTTGGTCTAGCCGACCATGGTTTCGCCAGTTACGGCATTGACGAGGCTCTTACAAGACTAAATACAAAGCACACCATAACTATTATCAAAGGTTGAGAAAAGCAGGAAATTCCCGTTAACAAACAAAGCACAAAGACCCGGGGGAATAACCCCACAGGTCATTCACACAGGTATTAACCAACCTTGAATAGAGGATGAAGTAAAGGAGAAAATGACAAAAATTCCGTTTGGTCATTTAAAACTAGATTATCATCATTACACAAAAGTCTCTTAATTTCTAAAATTTCCAAAATATTTAATTTTCTACTTTTTACGTTCACATGTAGAATTTCAAAATTAACATTAGAATAAAAATCTGTCAATGTATGATTTTTTAAATGGTTAGAAAAACTAGAATCATTATAACCTAACCGCCAACTCCTTTCATGCTCACCTAACCTACACTTAAAACTACGGCCTGTTTGGCCAACATAAGCAGCATTACAAATACTACATGTCAGTTTGTACACACCACTTTTTTGCATTTTTTCTATTTTATCTTTGGAATTTACTAACATCTTTCCTAAATTTTGTTTACAATAATAAGCTGGTTTACAGTGTTTTTTTCTTTTCTATGGTCGGTTGGACCAAATAATTATAGAATTTTACAAAAGGAAAATTGTGTTTTATTTGTTAAAATGGAATTCTATCATGTACCGTCGGTCATCAGTGTAAACAATATATTTTATTTATGAAGGAAAACAAGTTTTTCTTAATCTATACATATATATGCGAAATAAAGTTTTTATCTTTTTAGTTCATCCTTGACTGATACAATTATGATTACTCTTTATATCGCTCTATTCACTTTATTACTCAAAATGTTTCACCTCATTGTTACTCTCAACACTATTTCCGAAAATACTCCATATTGATGCCAACATGCATCACACCAGCCGCTGCTTTACCAAGACTGATTACTAAGACTGCATTACTGAGACTGATCCAAGCCACGCTTCTTCTTGCTTGGGAGACGCTCCCGCAAGGCATCATGGGATTTATTATACTTTTCCGTTCAAACGGGGTTCGGGTTTCGAATTGCTTTCACCTTACGTTGCATTACTTGGAAGGTTATCGTCTGTTTCATTTTACGCGCACATTTTGATTCAATTTTTTTCACTGATGACATTTTATCGTCTATGAGTAAAACATAAAGTTCATTTGTCCATTTCATTGTTTCAATACATTTTACATATTTATTTTTATTATTTTTAGCTTATTATTAATTGTTTAATACTTATTATATATTATTAATTACTGGTTGGAGAATGTCCCACGCTTACACATTGTTAAAAATGTTTTTAGCAGTTCTGTTTTCTTCAACAGATAAGTTTCCCATGTATTTGTAGCTACTACACCCACACACACACAGTTTTGTTCCTTTCTTTGAACCCATCAAGCCAACTAGTGCTAGCCTTTCTTCCTTTGGCTCTATCTGTATCAAGAAGTCCACTTATGGAATGTTTTTGTCCCATGTCTATATGAACCATTTTAAAATACAATTTTCAACATATGGATTTTCTGGTCCCATGCACTTTTTTCTATCTTTGTCACTGGGCTTCGTTAAACTGTTCACAATTTGGTAATTATTTTTTAAATAATTTTACAATGTCCTTCCTAATCTCACTCTTACTTTTGAACTTTTTTTTCTACTTCTCCAAATAACAGCCACCGTTTTTAGCAAATGTCGATGTTTTCTACTCTATAGGTTTTTGTTTTGACAAAGACTTGACGAAAACCGTAACACGATGCAACAAAATAAAGACTACAGGTAACTGTCCGCTATGAAAATTGAAACAATTCACTACTGTATACAAACCGTTAGAACATACACTTTCACGAATCCTAGCAGGGGGCAAGTGACGTGACTTAGACTTATAGATATATCCTCGTCTTGTTTGTCCTCAAATAATACGCACCCTACATGATACCATAGGATGTTGTTCATCACCTTTATGACATTTTAAATTTTTTACTTCAAATTCACCACACAAAAATTTAATTTACAGGTGATGTTTTAATAGAAAATTCAAAGGACCAATAGAATAGTGTTAGAATTAAACACAAATTTTAATTAGCCAGGTTCGACAGAATATAAAAGTATATTTATTGACCATGTTTATTGGTTCCAGATGTAAGGAAAATTTAATTTAATTTAACCTATTTTTTAATATTATACTCTACGATATGTTTCAGATATCCAATAGAGGTGGCCGATTTTGACTTTGCTCAAGTGAGCGACATGGAGTATATGACATTCAGTGAAAGGTTAAAAGACTCTATAAATAGAGCTCTGAATAGAACTCAAGAGTATGATAATGAGGACAGTGTTTGGTCACCTAGTCGAAAGTATGGGAGCATGCTATGAGCAGGTAAAGAAGTGTAGTTAGCGATGCCGATAATATTATTATGTTAGACTGTTATGTGGACTGTATATGATGATTCTTACGGATACCGATGCTGCGATGTCGAGTTGAGAAGGCGGGTGCACCCTGGCGAATCTCTTGTCCAGTCTCGAGGGAGACGCGATGATGAGTCCTCAGTGGCTCAAACACTACTGGCTGTGTAGCTTGCATTATGCTCTTACCCCCTCCCGTTACCTCTGTCTTATACGAAATTATTTGCCAATAGGCACAAACATTAGTTATTTATAAATATAGACTTCAGGATTGTATAGGCAATAAATTTAAAAGGTTGACCTTTACAAACAAATCTCATTTATCGAATTTGATTACCTGTTTTGATAGTAGGTGATTGTTATCAGGCCTCATGGGCTTTTTGATGTTCCTTCTGGCCTGTCTTCTTTTACTTTGTTGAGTGTTTCTTCCGTCAGGAGTACAATTCTTCTCTCTTTAAGCCGTTATATTTTATTTTTTACTTTCTTACATATAGATAATATGGGAATTTTATAATGGGTAAGAATAGCGTAATCGAGATTTCTGGGGATATATCTGTTTTGAGGACCCCTGAATTCAAAACAAATTTATAAAATTTTGCACAAGTATAGCCTATAAGGACTAAAATAAAATCTATTGATTGCAATCCCTTCGAAAATGCCAGTTTGTGAGTTGTCGGTAAAACCCCCAAAACATTAGGCTTAGGGTTCTTATAAGAGATGTAATTTCTCAAATTTGGCTATACCGATTATGTTCAATTTTGAGTAAAATGTAAGATGAATTACCTAAACCTGTTTGCGAAATCACAAGTACAAAAATATTACAGTCCAGGTATAATTGTCAAAAAAGAAAAAGAAAAAAGAACTTTGATCACTATTATTAAAAGCTTTTATATTAAATCTAAGACACAGGATTGACTATTTGAGGCCACGGATCTGATGATGAAAGTCAAACATTCTAACAATTTTTAATCCTGTTGTATAAATGAGGAAAAATTTAAGGTAGATAATCAATTATTTTTACTTATCAATAAATTTTGATTGATTTTATTATTAGATAGGGAAAGTAGCTTGATATTGTTCTAGTTGTACACAATACACCAGAGGCAGCTGCTGATAATACTAATAATATTAAAGTGTTGGAAACATCAATGTTGATTGAAAGTAAAACAATTGGATGCTATCACAGTGACAATATTACCTGTAATTAAGACAATTTACAATCAAATTTTGCGATCATCGATTTATGATATAGTATTTTAGACTGTAATATTATATTCCTATTAAATAAAACTGTATCTCCTACAGACCTATCAGCATTTTACCTAAATGTCTGGAAAAAATTGTGCATCATCAATTTGTGATAATTTGAAGAAAAATAATGTCCTAAAGTAGTTTTTAATGAAGTTTTCATGAGAATTATAACACTACTTTGTGTAACTGAGGATATTCGCTATGCTATGAATCAAAGGAAAGTTACCATTCTAGATTTTTCCAAAGTATTTGATTGCATATACGCTCCATTACTCGTGGCAAAATTAATTCCTTTGATAATCGTCAAAACATCAGATGATGGTTTGATTCCTATTTGACTGAAATATCATCTTCCCGGGAATGTATTAGTAGAAGTGTACCACAAGGTTCTGTATTGGAGCCATTATTGTTTAGTGATGTGTATAATATGTTGAATTATTCTAAGTTTTATTTATAAGCTGTAACTTGCAAATTTATATTCATTTAAAAATCACAGATTTGGCTGACATTATTACTATATTCAAAGGTATTGAGGCGGAGGGCCAATAAAAATAAACTGATATTAAATCACAGTAAAACCAAACCTATGTGTATTTATTATACTAGACTTATGAAGATGAGATGTGGCAATTAAATAACCGGTCTGGTGCTACAAAACATTTTATTGATCACCAATTACATTGCAAAGTTTATCCTCTTTAATGTACACTCCATACCGGTGCCTACAGTGGTCTATACCAATTTTCCACTGTTCAAAGCAGTGTTGGAAGTCCGCTTCTGTCAGCTTGTTGTTAAGAACCTTAGTCACTTTTGCATTTGACGCTTCCACACTGTCATATCATGTCCTCTCTTAAGCTCCGATAAAACAATTCACAGGGGGCAGGTCGGGTGAGTATGATGGGTGGTCCAACACGGTGATGCTATATTTCACAAAAAACACCTTCACAGACAAGACGGAATAGGCAGACACATTGTCTTGGTGAAGCATCCAGGAATTGCTCTTCCACAAATCGGGTCTTCGTCTTCTCACTCATTCATGAAGGACTATCAGAACCTCGACATAATAATGTTGATTGACCGTCTGACCTTCGAGAACCCAGTGAACAATTCCACGCTTGTCAAAAAAACAATCATCATGGCCTTGAATTTTGATTAGCTCATTTTCACTCTTTTTTGCCATGGTGAACTCGAGCTCTTCCAGTGTATCAATTGGCGCTTTGTTTCAGGGCCATAGATAAAAAACCACGATTTATCACAAGTAATCACTCTGTCTAACAATTATGGATCATTGTCAAATTTGTTCAAAAGGTCAGCACAAATATTCATTCTTGATTATTTTTCCTCTGGAGTGAGAAGTTTTGGCATCATTTTTTGCGCAAACTTTCTGCATGTTTAATGATTCATGTAAAATCTGTTAAACACTTTCTTTGTTAATTCGTGAGATTTCAGCAAGATCTCAGATAATGATTTTTGCGGATCAATTTACCAATTTTCTGGATGATGTCCGTTTTTGTTGTTGAGAGTCGTCCAGGGCGCGAATCGGCTTCGGCTGTTTCACGTCCCTCTCTTAAACCTTTTAAACCAGTCATAAACTTGTGTGCATGATAAACATACACTTCTGTACACTTCTTTTAACATGGCAAGAGCAGTTTTACAAGAAACTTGATGTTAACTAGTTGCTCCATCTGATCACTTTGCCCTCCGATGAAGACGCTAGCGCAAGGACTTGAAAAGGAAATCATTTTGGTCAAAACGTATCTTTATTTCGCTACACCATTTTGTCATTTTGTTTTGACCATACAAAATAAAACTCAAGGGTACTTTTTTTTACATATCTGTGTAACATAACTGTAAAGTGTCAAGCTTTTAGAGTGTCCCATCTGTTCAGAATATTAATTCAAAATAGCGATCTCTTCGTGGGACACCCGCTTTGACTACTTTGATAATAATGTGTTAAATGTTAATGCATTTTGTAATGGTAAGATTTATTTTCTATACTGTGTAGTGTAACTAACTCTTACATTCTTTAGGCAATGCAGATATTCAACTTCCTCTCACTGACCAGGTAGACATCACATAAAATTGTATATACATCTCTCACAGTTCATCCAATAGGAAGAGACTTGACCTAGTTTAATCTGTGTTTTTATATATTTACAAAATTAAATGTCAATTGTTATTAGAAACACACGATTTAAAATGTTATTTGTGGTTTCAATTTAATTTTTATAATTTCTTAGTCAATAGAGAAGTCTGTGTTAAGTATGGGTTTTTTGTGGTTGAAATGGAAAGTTGACCTTTAAATATATAGAATAATTTTTTTTTTTTTTTAATAAAATTATTTTGTTTTAAAACTATAAAATTGTGAATTCAAATTTTTTAATTATTTTGGAAAGTTTTAATTCGTTAGATTTGAATTTAAAAAAACATTGAATTCTGAATCCTAGATTATTTTCATATTTTGATTAAATTCAACACATACTGTGTTACATAAAACTGTAATCAGTTTTCTTATTGAATATTTTTTAAAATAATAAATATGATTAATTGATATTCTAAATTAACACAGAATTTGTGTAATGATATCTGATGATCATTATGTATAAATCAAATATTCTACACATTCAAATATCAATTTTCCGTCGAATTGAATTCAAATTTTAAAAATATAATTTTAAAATATTGGTCCAAGTCTAGATGGTTAAGAAAGAAAATAAAGTGTTAATATATAATGTGTATAATATATATACCTCATATGTTGTATATATATAATATATATGAATGTACAGTAGATATTCTTGTAACAAGGTAAGGCGTAAAGTTTATATTAGTTTTGTTTGTACAATGGATCTATGTTTATACTTATTTTACTAATAATATTTTTTTTTTTTTAACAATAATATGGTTTGTAAAGTTATACAGTAAAACTTTGATTAACCATCACCTGAGGAGAAGCTGTAAAATTCGGTTAATCAGAGTCAATGCAAGTGTGTAATCTGCACCCGAACCTAAGGAAGGATGGATTTTTAAAAAAACCTAAGGGAGTAAACATTTTTCTTCTTCTTTTTTTTTTTTAAGATGAAAGAGTTTATACAATTATCGGATTATAATGTCCACTGATCGACTCTACCAAATCTCAACTGGTGGTATGTTTTATTACATCTCACAGTCAAACTATTTCTAGTGTTATAAAAATACAGAAAAATAAAATCTTTTTCTCGCCAAAACTATCTTTTCTTCAAAATTTGTGATTTCAGGCTTATGTAGAGATTGTGTAATTAGAGAAGATATTTCTTCCGGTTTTCCCTCAAAATTAATGACCGGGTATTTCTATAGTCTGTGTAGTTTCAGAAAGAACATCTTCAGGTTTTTCCTCAAAATTTGTGTCTTCAAGTTGTTTTAGAGACGGTTTAATTTGAGAAGGAATCTCTTCAGATTTTTCTTCAAAATTTGTGATTTTAGACTTATATAGAGATTGTGTAATTAGAGAAGGTATTTCTTCTGGGTTTGCCTCAAAATTATTAATTTCCGGTATTTCTATAGTATGTGTAGTTTCAGAGAGATCATCCTCAGGATTTTTTTCAAAAATTGTCACTTCAGGTTTATCTAGAGACTGTGTAATTTGATATGGTATCTCTTCAGTTTGTACCTCAAACTCTGTGACTTCAAGTTTATCAAAAGACTGTAACTCTTCATGTTTTTCCTCACAATTTGTGACTTCAGTCTTGTCAAGTGACTGTGTAATTTGAGAAGACACAAATTTTGACAAAAAACCTGAAGAGATACCATCTCATATTACACAGTTTCTTCACTGGATGAAAGATACATGTGGAGCAAATACCAAAACAGTCCAGTAATTTTATTAATAAATCAACAGTTACATTGTTACTGGCAATAATATTAATATTATTTCCACGTGTTGTCAAAAAACCTGTTGATTTATTAATAAAATTACAAATATACAACTAGTTATTCATTTTTGTAAAGTTAATCTTTACAATTATTAATAGGTAATCTAATCTAAAAATTATTATAAAAATAAAAATAAACAAACAGTTTTTAAGCTTAAACAATTCTGTTGCATCCAAATGTTTTTCATGACAATTCCAAAGAAAAGACGAGAACAAATTATTGTATTAAAAATTGTGGTATTAACAATATTATTCTTTTTGTCCATATTATAAAAACAGTTTTTAGGACAAATTAAAACTTGAAACACACATAATATTATTGTAAATCTTTTATTAACAAACTCTCGCACACAAAAAATATTACCTGAACATATCTTTGAAAAAAACATAAGAAACAAATTTACAAAAACTCTTCACACCAGTCATTAAGACACTGGTAACATTCGCTGGACTGTTTGGTATTAGCTCCATATGTATCTTCCATCCAGTTTTGGAATAGTTCTTTATTTTTCTTCAAAACTAAAAACTCCCAAATATATAGGTTTTTTGTCAAAATTTGTGTCTTCAGGTTTGTCAAGAGACTGTGTAATATGAGATAGTATCTCTTCAGGTTTTTTGTCAAAATTTGTGTCTTCAGGTTTGTCAAGAAACTGTGTAATATGAGATAGTATCTCTTCAGGTTTTTTGTCAAAATTTGTGTCTTCAGGTTTGTCAAGAAACTGTGTAATATGAGATGGTATCTCTTCAGGTTTTTCCTCAAAATTTGTGTCTTCAGGTTTGTCAAGAGACTGTGTAATATGAGATGGTATCTCTTCAGGTTTTTCCTCAAAATTTGTGTCTTCAGGTTTGTCAAGAGACTGTGTAATATGAGATGGTATCTCTTCAGGTTTTTCCTCAAAAATTGTGTCTTCAGGTTTGTAAAGAGACTGTGTAATATGAGATAGTATCTCTTCAGGTTTTTTGTCAAAATTTGTGTCTTCAGGTTTGTCAAGAAACTGTGTAATTTGAGATAGTATCTCTTCAGGTTTTTCCTCAAAATTTGTGTCTTCAGGTTTGTCAAGAGACTGTGTAATATGAGATGGTATCTCTTCAGGTTTTTCCTCAAAAATTGTGTCTTCAGGTTTGTAAAGAGACTGTGTAATATGAGATGGTATCTCTTCAGGTTTTTCCTCAAAAATTGTGTCTTCAGGTTTGTAAAGAGACTGTGTAATATGAGATAGTATCTCTTCAGGTTTTTTGTCAAAATTTGTGTCTTCAGGTTTGTCAAGAAACTGTGTAATATGAGATGGTATCTCTTCAGGTTTTTCCTCAAAATTTGTGTCTTCAGGTTTGTCAAGAGACTGTGTAATATGAGATGGTATCTCTTCAGGTTTTTCCTCAAAATTTGTGTCTTCAGGTTTGTCAAGAGACTGTGTAATATGAGATGGTATCTCTTCAGGTTTTTCCTCAAAAATTGTGTCTTCAGGTTTGTAAAGAGACTGTGTAATATGAGATAGTATCTCTTCAGGTTTTTTGTCAAAATTTGTGTCTTCAGGTTTGTCAAGAAACTGTGTAATTTGAGATAGTATCTCTTCAGGTTTTTCCTCAAAATTTGTGTCTTCAGGTTTGTCAAGAGACTGTGTAATATGAGATGGTATCTCTTCAGGTTTTTCCTCAAAAATTGTGTCTTCAGGTTTGTAAAGAGACTGTGTAATATGAGATGGTATCTCTTCAGGTTTTTCCTCAAAAATTGTGTCTTCAGGTTTGTAAAGAGACTGTGTAATATGAGATAGTATCTCTTCAGGTTTTTTGTCAAAATTTGTGTCTTCAGGTTTGTCAAGAAACTGTGTAATTTGAGATAGTATCTCTTCAGGTTTTTCCTCAAAATTTGTGTCTTCAGGTTTGTCAAGAGACTGTGTAATATGAGATGGTATCTCTTCAGGTTTTTCCTCAAAAATTGTGTCTTCAGGTTTGTAAAGAGACTGTGTAATATGAGATGGAATCTCTTCAGGTTTGTTCAGGTTATATTACATTTTGTTAAAATGTAATCTATAAAGATACAAACAAGATGTATTGATTATCATCAAAACAAAACTGGACTTTAACTGTATGTGTTCAATAATTACAATAAGTTCCTAGCTACCATCCAAAGAGCCCTCTGGAGCAGTTAAGTTAATTTTGTTTGCTGTAGGTTGTATTTAGAAACAGTTAAGGTCGAAAAATGTAGGCCCGAAGGGCTCAAATAATATATATTTTGATGTTTAGAAAAAACATTATTTTAAAAACAAATGATTGTAACACATATTACAAGTAAGGCACAATTGAATGGAACACCAGTTATATAATACTCTCTTAGATTTTGCCAAATGACTGACAAGTGACTTGCAAGGCTCCAGACATTATTTTTAGTGAAAGATTATTGTCTTTGAACCTTCCGTCACAATGTTGCCAGTTTCAGTTCTTTATGGAATTATTTAATACAGTAGAGTCTCGCAAACTCGGCACTCGATAACCCGGCAGTCCGGATTACTCGGCGACCCCGATGGGAAAAAAAAAATTTCTAAAAACAACGATGTTCGTAAAAGTTCGGCAGATCCCAAAGTGGGCATTAACTTCGATCGCTCGAATCGTTGATGGTACTTTTCCCACATTAAACTCGTCACAAAGCTTTTTTACAGATTCCCCTCTGTCAAGTCTTAAACACATTTAACCGCGTCTCAAGCGTAACCAACACACGCTTCCCTTCCGTTTTCATAACTCGCTCATTTTTATTTACTGTATATACTGTGTGAACCTGTCAAAGAAAACTGAAAAGAAATGTTATATTTTCCATAATGTATACTAAATTGATTCGAGGAAAAAAAGCGGCACATCAAACGTTTTTGCAGGTGTATGTCTGCTATATCGACGGGTGCCAAAGCCGCGGTGTTATTATGTCGCCGACAATGGGATACCGCTATCGAAAAAGTCGTTTGATATCGCCGCCGCTTTGTTGCCGCGGTGTTTTTACACTGCCGACAATGGGAAACCGCTATCGACAAAGTCGTTTGATATCGTTGCCGCTTTGTTGCCGCGGTGTTTTTACACTGCCGACAATGGGATACCGCTATCGACAAAGTCGTTTGATATCGCCGCCGCTTTGGGTTTAAATTACAATTTATTTTTTGCCCTTATTCCCGATAACCCGGCATTTCACTAACTCGGCACACTTCCGGTCCACATTACGCTGAGTTTGCGGGACTCTACTGTAAATGTTTTTTTTTTTAACTACTATATAAATTGACCAAAAACAAAATTAGATTAAATAATTTGAACAAAATTCTTACAATTTATTCTACATTAAAAAAAAAACAAAAAAAAAGAATATTACAGGAAAAATAGACATTCTAAGGTTGGGATGTTAAACTTCTTCCTCTCCTTCCCTATTTATGGCACTCAGCAGCATTAAGGAATTACTCAGATATATTCCCGGCCAAACTGCGAAACCGATTCACAGTCTTCCCTCAACTAGCTGCTGTCTGCTTTATTACACCCCCTCCAGTGCGGTCCTAGTATTCCTCTAGGTTGACTCTGGGATGTCTTTCCAGTCCTCTATATTTTAACTTCCCGAAACCAGGATAATTTGTTGATACTATATTCTCATACTTATGGGTACCTGCTGCAATCTTTCTCACAGGGTCTCACTTATTACTTGGTCTCGGTGCATTTTCTTTGCTTACCTCCATAGGCATCTCATATTCACTTTATTTCTCTGGCAACCACCTTTTTACCAAATTTATAATGACAGGGCGTAGTTGGCGTTGGTGGCTTACAAATACTAAAACAAAACAAAAATTCAAAATGAGAAAGAAACCTAATGGCCGACCAAGTTCTACTGATAGTTACAAAATGTTTATGGGAAAATAACAATTTAAAATAAAATTCATTGCTTTAAAAGAAAGGGAACTTTTTATCATTATTACATGAGATATAAAATCAATGTATTCACAAAATATAAACTTGTAACAAAGAGATTGTATTCGTTTAGTATCAGTAACTCACAGGTCTTGAAATCGTTAAAACATGAACTTAACATTTGGAGAAAACATTTTACAAAGCTTGCTCCTCAGGCATATGGCAGAGGTTAACATTTCAAAACATGTGCTCTCATCAAATGATTGATGTGTATTTACCTAAATATTCTTATATGTGTATGGTTTACTCTAAACAAATTTACCAAATAAATTTATTTTTGTACAAAAATAAAATTCAGTTGACATAAGAAAGGAATGGACAGGGTTAATAATTAATGAATTTCTCTCTATCTTTATGTTTAACTTTACTATTTTACTTCTCTGCTGTTTTTGTAATTATTACAAAATTTTTAAAACTTTTATATTAAATGTTACCCATTTTAGATTTAGTGACATTATCTGTGATAGGGAATGCTGAATGTGTTAATGTACATTATGAATATGTAATTGTAAATATTTATTGGTACAGGGTGTTTAGAAATTATGGTATTTCTGAATGAAATTGAAAAGAAACAAAAATTGAGGTGCCTCATATTTAATGGGATGTGCTGGTTACTCTGGACGTTCAACTCTATATATTTAGTAATTTGTTTGTCTTCAACACTGTACAAAAAGTTAGTTCTGTTTGACTAATAGGTGTTCCTCGATTTTTGTTTCTCTGTTGTTATTTATTCAAAAGTTGTGGAAAAGTGTTTCCACTCATAATTTATAAACAACCTTTATAATTTACACAAGTGTATATACAAGTGTAAAATAACAATGTATAGTGATTAACTCACAGAATATACTCTTGTTCAATGTTTTATCTATAATCATTTTATTACCATTTGATGTAACTTCATAAATAAATAAACTTATTAATTTATTTTCACTTGTTTTTATACCTGATCCAGTAAGAGTCGAGAGACTAATAGAAGGTTGGACTTAGCTGGATCCACATCTTGTTCTATGTAGTCTTGGGTTAGATCTCTCTCTTTCATCTTTCTTATTAGGTATCTTTTTTTTTCAACCCTTGTTATTTTATGTTCTTTTCTTATTTTTTTTATAAGGTGATGACGACCAAGAGGTTTTTCTCCTTTAAACAACAACAAAATTTGACAGTAGTGAAATGCACCTCACTAGCATTTTATTCCCTTAAAATGTTGTCATAGTTCACAATAATATATTTCTAATTAGATATATTAATGAGACTTACCGTCACAATAGTCTATATTCGTAGTTATATCACTACGGCCGTTTCGGCTATTCAGCCATTTTCGAGTGTTATAAAGCTGGGTTTTCCCGTTGTCTTAGTTTAAAAAATCACGAACACACGACACATAACAGACACACAAGTTCTTTAAACATTTAATACACGATGCAAATGACGATACTGAGTACGCGTTGTGACAGTGGGCCTACTGCATTGTGTATTAAATGTTTAAAGAACTTGTGTGTCTGTTATGTGTCGTGTGTTCGTGATTTGTGATTTTTTAAACTAAGACAACGGGAAAACCCAGCATAAAACACTCGAAAATGGCTGAATAGCCGAAACGGCTGTAGTGATATAACTACGAATATAGACTATTGTGACGGTAAGTCTCATTAATATATCTAATTATTAATCAGTAGTCGGAATGGCGAAAAGAAATATGTATGAATATATTTCTGTTGATCGTACGAGATGTATATATTACGCCACATCACATAGATAATGTGACTTGGTTCAGTTCAAATTAGCCAGTCCTTTTCCTGTTTTTAAAAGGCACACTAACATAACATAACCCAACTGAAGTAAACTTAGAACACCAGGAGCCGTTACCTCCAATAGTGTAGGACTCTCACTCACTAAACCACTTCCGAAACTATACCTGGGGACCGTTTTCCGCATTACTTCTAGCGGAAATTCCTGTAGTCTATCTTTATATTGATCTATCTTACTTCATCTTAAAGTTCTATTGCGTTCCTTTTTTTTCTAAGTGAGAACAAACTTGATAAAATAGCACCTGCTTGTCAAAATATCCTACTCAAGTATGTAGCCGACAGTGTGTTTGAGACTGTTAAGATTCTAAACACCTGCCTGTCCGCTTCCCATCTTACAGAGTAAAAAAAAGTCTTTTCAGCTGAATTAATTTCATCACAATACATTTCTCCGTTTGAATCTGTGTGGGTAAAGTTCAAACTCACCAGCCCGGTGAGTGCCTTCCCCATACTTGCGGGAAATCCATTTATGAGTTGTGGTCCAGTTTTCATTCTAACGCCGATGTACCATCTTTGTTGCCACGTTTCTATTATCTTCTTTCGTATATCAGTGTGTTGTTACTTTTTCGATCCACAGTTATATTAGCACTTGTATACTTCAGTGTCATCCTATTCAGTAATATTTGTAGTAGGGCCTTGTTATTATATATGCACTCATCTTTGACTATTACAGTCATTCCTTCTTCATGCTCTTACAACGAGTAATTTAACTCGTCCTTCAAAAACGCAGTTTTGATTATATACAAAGTGTATCTTTGTTTAGTTATGTTCCAAACATTTCATGTTCTTAATTTTAAGTATAATTAATTCGGGATATATGCAAGTGTAAAATTTTATACTCTGCAAAATAATAACTAAACTTATCATGTGAATTGCAGTGTGTTCAAAGTAGCCAATTTTATGTACTCTATGGATTAATTTATGCCAGTTAAATGTCACAGCGTCTTCACCAACCATCAATGACACTCGCTTCTCACTCAATGTAAAGAAATTAACATTATAATTAGTTTTATTGATATTCATTTTGGGGAACATGAATTTAACCATTTTTCTTTGTTATTTTTCCTAAATTCACCTACATAAAATGTAGGTGTTTAATAACTATTATAACTTTAAAGGCATTCTGTATTGTTAGATCAAGAAGTCTTATCCAATAGATTAAGTTTGATTAAAACAGTTGTTACACAGGTTTTGTGAACTTTGAGGTGTATATTACTACTAATTGACCTCGTAGATATGAATATATTTAGAGGGGTTTCCACTTGCTTCGCTCAAGTCAGTGTCTTAATCTTGGAAAGCCTGGAAGAAGTGCAATATGAAAGAGTTTCAACTCGTTACACTCATGTTAGTGACTTAGCTCTTGCCAGACCTCGTAACTATACAAATATCACACTTTTTTGGGAATTAAGGGTACAAAATTATATTTTGGCTATAACTTTGTCATCGTGTAGGTGTGAGGTTGGTACAATCACATGCAGAATTATAATCTGCAGATTTTATTATATTTAATATTTTATAAGTGGAACAATGAAACAAATATACTGTTTAAAATTACCACCATTTGATGTTTGATCTGTATGAGCACACTATATTCTCCTATAGCAAACTTCGGTACTTACGTATTAACGCCACCGCAGCAGAAGTTGCTAATGCGCATGCGCCAATATTTGCTTACTTTGCGATATAATTATATATCACGACAGGTTTGGCCAGGTAGCTATATATATATATATCACCTGGCCAAACCTTTCGTAAGTTTATTGAAGTTAATAATTTGAAATTAGATCATGGATAAACATGAGCTTTAAAAGTGAAGTGCCGCCAATCTACGCCTAAAATTTTTGCGACAAATCATAAAATCAAAGTATATGAATCTCAAAGCTGAAAAAAATGGAATTCTGCTTCCCTTAAACCAGTTTGCTCTTTATTGGCGCATGCGCATTAGCGCAACTTCTGCTGCGGTGGCGTTAATACGTAAGTACCCAAATTTCATATTCCTAGAACTAGTTATAGGTACAATAGACAGGAACCAGCATGTTGCGCTGGAAAAGGTAAGGTGTATGGAATAATCTTTGACTAAAATATCTATAAAACAAATATATACTTGTACTATATCCACTATTATTGGAATAGGAAGCAGCGTATATAGTTGCAAAAGGTAGGGTACATCGTAGATGTAATATCCTAAAATGGTAAAACAATGCAACACATACGATAGAAATAAAGTATATAATTATATTTAACTTTATTTCCTAATGTATCACTACAATATCTGTAAAACAAAGATACTCTTATATCCGGCACATTCCACTAGAATAACAAGGGTATGTCTTACATTTAACGCCACTATGGGCGAATCTTTGCTTATTGTAGACTAGCTTGTCTTTCAGCTGCTTGAATTTGATTAACCACCAGTTAAGTACAATTTGAACATTGCCCCATGCGTGCATGCACCAGTAAAGTAGGACAGGATACTTTCAATTTTATTTCTTAAAGTCTACTGTTTATTTAGTCGATTGTTTACTTAGGAGACCTAAAGGTGTACACTTATGTTGTGTACTTTGTCCTATCAGCCCTATTATATGTATATCAAAGGTCAGAAAGAGCCTTTGTTGATTGTTCGAACTACAATTTGTTTATCCTTTAATCCAATCATGGGTTTAAATTGAAATGACATTAGAATAATAACGTCATAAAATCGAATCCTACAAGTTGAATAACGCACAAGATATGAACAAAAAACTGTTTAAAATGGCGTCCATTTTGACATTTCAGTTAGATTTTTCTCTATTTAAATAGGGTTGACCTCTTCAACTATAAAACAATTTAGCATTTCCCACAAGGTCCAAGACTCTAATTTTGTGCATCATACTTAGAGTCAAGGGCGTACCCAGCGAGGGGCAGGGGGGGCAGCTGCCCCCCCTTGAAGCAAAAAAATAAATCTTTATTATACATTTTGTTGCTGGAATTTAATACAATTCTTGAAATAACTATTTTAATAATCAATTAATTGTATATTGAATGACCATGGCTTGCCCCCCCCCCCCCCAGTTTTGATCCTGGGTACGCCCTTGCTTAGAGTATCTACTTGTGTTACATTGTATGATCGGGCTGGGTAAGTAATATGATGGCACACATCAACTTGTTTTTACATATTATGCTGACTTTATACGAGTATATGTATTTGACTTGTTATGCAAAAAAAAAGTTTGTAAATAAAGTAAAGCAAGGCAATGCAATGATTGAAAACATTATATTTTACAATTAAACATGTAATGATGTATACAAATTATATTAAAATATTCGTCTTAAATCCTAAACCTGTTTAATCACTTGTGTTGTTTGTCGTATTGAGAAGAACCCTCTGTAGACTGGAGGTCTGTTCCTCCTCGTGAATCTTAGCGGTGGCGGTTTAGTGGGAATAACCTGGAAATATGATAATAATTACCGTAATTAGAGCTGGGGTGATTCAAATACTATTGGTACGATTATTTGATATTTTATTAGCAGATACTGTCCATGGAGGAAACATAATATACAGGATGATTCAAAATTTCACAGCAATATTCCAGAAGCTGATTTTAGAAATAAAAAAAGTTATTTATAAACAAAGGTATAGTTGTTTTTCATTTCACAGTGTAATTTTATTGTTGGTTGTCATAATTTATTTTGTACCAGCACTTCGCTACAGTTATTATTCATTTCCATTTATGTGACTAAAAAAAAATGTATATACATTTATATATATGTAATGTAATTATTTTCTCTTATGAAAATGGAATAAAGCAATAATAATAATTATTATTATTCTTATATTAATGTATACTTATTTATCCATTATTTAGTTAATTTGTACATCAAGAATTTACAATTTTCCATCCTTCACATAAATCCTGCACATTTATGAAGGAGACAATTCTGTAAAAATTTATAACTCTCAGTTTTCAGTATTTGACTATATGAACCTGATCAGAAGTGTAAACATCTTGGAAACTTTTATCTTAATTTCTCAACGTTTCTAAGCAATCTTACAACTTGCATGGCTAAATGAACTCAAGGCTAGTAGAGGTTAATTTCTGGAGGGGAAACCAGGAGGTAGATTACTGAGAGGAGGACTGAGCATGAGTTTGGAGGATGGTGGGAGAGTGAAGATGGAGAAAAGTTGAAGAGAATAAAGCACTGAGCAATGCCAATGTCCTGCGAGCACTATAGCGATTGTAGCATGGGCTTATTAAGAGAGCACTAAGGTAGGTGGAATGGATGGGTAAGTAGGCTATGAAGTTGGTGAGAGGGTCTGATAAGGCAGGAGAAAAGGCATTCATGAAATTTAACAAGGTTGACTTTAAGGTAGGTATTGGTGTGTTGCATCCCTGAAGAAACCTCTCAAGTTAATAGGTAAGAGACGGCTGAAATATCAAGTTATTTATTTGAAGGAGTGTTCTAGCTACAAGTATTGAATGTGTTTCGAGCATTGGAACCTATGTAATACTGTATAAGGATTTTCAGACTGGACCTGATGATTTATCCGAAGATTTGAGAGTAGGTAATATCTAGGTAGAAACGACTCGTGAAAGTCTAATTGTGGCAATAGTTATTTGTGCAACTAGTGAGCAAAGTGGTACTTTTTTAAACTTGATAAAATTGACGCACTCGGCAAGCCTTGTGCGTCAATTTTATCAAGTTTAAAAAAGACACTTTGTTCACGAATTGCACATTATACTTTGTCTACAGTTGTTATTTTGTGACAAATAAAAAATTTACTTCAGCAGTAACACAATTTAATAAAATATTAATTTGTTACAATAGTGTTCAACCTCACGTCAAAACTGAGGTTATTTATAAATAACTTACTGTAGGGGTATTGTTGAGGAAACGGGATTGCCAACTTCAAAACTTGGCAAACGAAAAATACTCTCCGTGTACATACACTGTCAATCATCTAATAATTACTTCCTTTTTTTCAACTTTAAAACGTTGTTTTGTTGTTTATATATGTTATTTTACATGTAAGAATTAATCTAACCTACATACGGGACATTTCCTGTATATTATAAATCAATTCAAATAAACTTAATTGTATTCTGTGGAAAATAAAAATAATAAATAAATAATGTAAAAACTTAAATTCTTCCCAAAAGAGAGGTGAAATGCCTACATTTCATCCACTTCTGATCCAGAGACACCGTAAGATAGCATTTATTCCTAAGAAGGCTTGATCGGATCATACTAGTGCCAATTAACATAAATTTCGTTTTGTTCGGTTGCCATTCGGAGTGTGCAAAGTAGTGGGCAAAGTGAAACTGTTGAGAAATCAGCTGTTTTGCAAACTAATTTAAATGAACAAAATTTTGCGAACTAATTTAAATGAACAACTGTAGACAAAAGTAATTAATACACTATGATCAGTCACTATGTCACCATACTCTATAGCCTTATAGATTAATTAAAGTATTCACTTATCTTTTTAATTAGGTTAAGGAGCAGCCATAGTTCTCACCTTTCCTTCTTTCTGTAACAAACATTTTAACACAAATTAATAATACAGTAAAAAGAGTGTAAATCAAGAATTACTATTTTAAAATGTTAATTTTGACTCGAGTTACACCAAAGTTAAGAAAAATCATATAAATCCTGCTAAAACATGGGGGTAAAAGAGTTTTATAAATATTGGTATGTAGCCATAATCAAATATGTTAAACTTTACAGCCATTTTGAATTTTTAAGGGATACAAGTTGAAAATGTAATGATGGACTATTTCAGAAATTGCATTGTTCAATTACTATTTGTTTGTTTGTACAATAAAGATGGAGTTCTGGCTAGTTCATTGCACTTCAAGTCAATGGATTTTATGTATGACAACCTCCAAGACAGGGAGAAGAGATGAAAGAAGAAAATATGTTTTCTCCTTGAGAGAGTAGAACTAAAGAAAGGACATCCATTTTCTGTTTTGAGTATCAACAAACCAGCATTTTATGAACAGCTCCCAATCAATTGGTGTACCCCTTACAGAAGTCTGATTACTTGATCCGTACTCTAAAGCCGCGGTCACACTAGGCTGGTTAGTAGCCGCTACTAACCAGCCGCTGGTAATATTGCCAGCAAGCAGCTTAGTCTCACCCAGAATAGGTTCTGGCTCAGAAGTTGGTTTCTTGGGCTTTGTAGGAAATGATAAATAGTATTATTAAGATCAAGGAGTCCTATCCAGTAGGGTAAGTTTGTTTAAAACCGTTACACAGGTTTTCTAAACCTCGTAATTACCTATATTACATCGGCTAGGATTTCACTTGCTTTGCTATTGAGTGTGTTTCCACTCGCTCAGCCTTTTAGGGCCTCGAAACTGTATGTATGTTTGAAGGAGCCTCCACTCGGTATGCTCGCGTCAGTGACTCAGCCCTGCTTGGTCTTATAACTATATTTTCTTTGAAGTTCAGGCTTCAAAATTATATTTTTGATCATAATTTCGCTATTCGTCAGCGTAGAGGGGTCTTCTTGGTATTATTACATCCAGAATTGAATTGAAATCTAATTTAGTGTTATAATGTTAAGATTTTGTATGGATAGGAGACACAGGCTTACTCTGGAAAGTGGTCCTTGGTATTACCTAGTACAGTAGATGATCTTTTATCCGGCATTCTAACAACCGGCACGTTCTGCTAATCCGCATCAGCCGAGCCACTCATGGTCGGTTTTTTCCAGTTATGTTCGGGTGGCTCACAGGCCTCGACTGACATTTCCCGAGTGCAGTGGGCTGCTTGCGCTGTTTTTTTAGTCATCCATTGTTTGTTTACGTCTGACGCGATACTATACTACAGTATTGTACAGTGCAGTACTGTGATGTAACTGTCAGCACAGTCTTGTGCACCTAAAGTCTCGTGGAAAGAAGCTACTGATGCATTAAATACATATATATATATATATATATATATATATATATATATATATATATATATATATATAACATTTGCTGAATCCAATAAAAACTACAACTCCACAGAACTTATAAATTTGTGTTTAATCCGAAACGAGTTTTTGAAGAAGAAATCCGAATCACGAAAGCGTGACATCAGAGACTTTTTTTAACACACATGTTTATTTTCGTTCTTAAGACCAGTTTACAGTTCATACTGTATACAACCTTAACTAAACAATGTACAGTACATATATGATATTTGATTTGATTTGGATTTGATTTTATATACAAACTGTAATGTACAATTTATTTTTTTTTGTCATTTAGCACTTTTATACATACATTAATTTATATTAAATTAATGGAATGTTCAACATTTTGTATTCCGTGTTTTTCTCCATAACCTTGTTATGTTAAATATGCGTTTCGTTCATTTGGGTTTGTATAGAGTTAATTTTCTTAGGTATCCCCTTTAAAAACTAGATATGCTCGATTATCCGGCATGGCCGTGGTCCCAAACGTGCCGATTAAAAGAGCGTCTACTGTAGAATACAAATATAAAAACACAATAAAACATTAATTTTCAGAAATATTTCATAAACACTGTTCACTTTTGCCATCTATAGAGAATGTAAAAAGAAGACTAAATTGTTGCAATTTTAGTGTGTTATAAGTTTAATAACACGCAATATTAACAAAAATCTGTTTAATATGGCCACTATTTTGACATTTTAAATTAGATTTAGTTCTTAATTTCAATAGGGTTTTATATAAACACACTTACAGTCCCCAATTCCAAATTGCATTTCCCTATCTTTATTTTTGTGGGCACTATCGTATGTACATACAGACAATCAAGGGCGTACCCAGGATCAAAACTAGAGGGGGGCAAGCCATGGTCATTCAATATACAATTGATTATTAAAATAGTTATTTCAAGAATTGCATTAAATTCCAGCAACAAAATGTATAATAAAGATTTATTTTTTTGCTTCCAGGGGGGGGCAGCTGCCCCCCCTGCCCCTCGCTGGGTACGCCCATGCAGACAATGGATGGAATCAATTTTTCAATTTGCCAAGACAAAGTGGAATGACTTTTTAATTGTTTAAAATCAATGTAATTTGAGAAATACATTACTAAATATGTGAACTTTTATTTAAGACCATGTTTAATGTTTTTCAAAAAACTGTACCTCTTCCAAAAAAGCATATTTGTTGTTCAATTTTAAAAGCGGGGGTTTTTAGTTCTAGGCTTAAGACAGGGAATCTGTTTAAAATCTTTTTTTTTCTGACTTCTGTCTAAGGACCTGAAAATTAAAATGTGAATTTTACTTATTGCCTGTGAAATGTCTTACTTAGAAGGAAATGGACTATAAGATTTTGTAAAATAGAAAGAGAAAATAATGGAGAAACATGTATAACGAGGGATTACGTAATTTATACCACTCTCTCAACATTGTCAGGGTTTTTAAATCTAGGACATGGATACGTGTAGGTCACGTATCCAGTATGAAATAGACTTGGAATCCCTTTATATTTTTTAGGAAAACTAGAGAGAATGCTATCTTTCTGAGCCTTCAGGTTCTATAGACCATGTAAGTAGTGCACAACTAGACTCTGAAGACAAAAGAGATTTGTCAAAACAATTTGAAAATTGCTTCAGAATATTGGGCTGTAGATTATCAAAGATTGGTAACATTCGTTACGTCTAATCACCAATCTTTTTTTAATGAATTTGATTTTAGAATGGTCTGAAAAACCAAGCTCATGGATTGTTCTTGTTCTCACTGCAAACAATGTGGCATATTTATTGGTAGTCCTATGTATATATCTGGAGTTGCTAGTTTCGGTTGATAGCTGAACAATACCTCTCATCCTGCTGTCCACACCACCAACAGAACTTCTCTACCGACTCTTTATAGTGAATACTGTTAAGATACGCAGCCACACTTCTTGCTATCACATCTGCTACTTCATTCCCAGAAGGGAATCTATTGGAATTCAATTTTTTTTTTGTTTTCAGAGTAAGGAATAGTTTTCGTGATCCTGAATATAGAAATTGTCGGATTATTATAAAATCAGAGTTTTGTAACATTCCAAATTTGTGGTTTAACATTATTTCGTCTGAAGAATTATAATTTATAAAATGAGTTTAAGTGATTATATTAGTAATTTAAAAAATTAATATTATAATTATATTAGTATTTAGTATTCAAATTATGTAATTAAAAAAAAAAAAAAAAAATCAATACCTATTTAATAAGAGTTAAAATTCAAATGTACAACTGTATACATCTTTTTATATCTGTATTATGTTTAAATTATATATAGATAGGAAACACAGGGTTACTTCGAAAAGAGGTCCTTGGTATTACAGAAATAGCAAAACACACAATAAATCACTAAAGTTCTGAAATATTCCACAAACACTGTTCACTTTCTCAATCAGTAGAGAGTATAAAAAGAAGTCTAAGAATTTGGTTGGATATGATGAAGACGTGTATTATTATTTTTATATTGTTATTATTGTTTATTTTATTGGTATTATGCCATTTTTTAATTAATTATATTAATTTTAAGTAAGCGTTTTGGGAGAGGAAAAGGATAATTTTATATTTGTATTGTATAAATAAGATTTAAAAAAGTAATATATTAATCCCAAGCAAGAACATCTTTTGTATACCTGTATTAATACAAAATTCAATATAACTAGTATACCAGTCCTGAGAAAGAATGGTGTGGCACAATTGGTTAAGACATGACTAGATACTGTTTGAACTTGTTATAGTAAAAAAACACAGGTTCATGTCAGTTGTAGGGACTCTGTTTTCTGATTATTTCACTACACAAACAGTCAAAGTAAAGATAATAACTAATTTGAAACAACTGATTGCATTTGTTAATACCCCCTTCCTGAAGATAAATAATGAACTACAGCTTTATTACAGTCTATCAGTTTGGCGTAGGGGTTGGCGAACCCATCGCCCAGTGGACATCCACTGCAATCAGCCACCTCAGATCTCTACTCTTCATCTTGTTCTGAGGTCTTTCCTGTGACTTGCTACTCCCATACAAGTGTATATTTCTTTATCTATTTTGTCAACTTTTTAAAATTTTACTCCTTCCCACCTTTTCTTCTGTTTTCATCCCAACCCTAAATCGTAAAGTGTGTTAATTAATATAGCGAATATTCAAAGTTGTGATAAAATGGAGCATGCCTACCATGATGACTATCACCATGGAGGTCAGAGTGGAGACTTCGTCAAGAGAATAAACCTAGTAGAAAGGTAACAGGTTAACTGGGAGAATCGTACTTCTGACAGAAGGAGCACTCAATAAAGAGGCAATGAAAACACTGAAAGGGTTTCTATTAGGCATTGTAGACTTATGAAACACCTTAGAAAGCCTACCATCTATTATTCTACCCTAGGCCCTTTTCAAGTATTGTACTTCCTAAAGAAGTTAAGGCTGGAGGTGCTTCTATAGTCGTTAGTTTCCTATTTTAGAATAAGTAGAGGACACAATAGATCTCTAGAGATAGCAGTCAGTCTCTCATTAACCATCAATTTGTGCATATTTTTAAATGACAAATTGATAGAAATAACCTTCATTATTTTAATAATTCAAAGTATAAATTGTAATGCAAAAGCTAGCACTGCTACATGATAGGGCTTGTTTAAGAGGAAAAAGATAAACTGGGGGTTATGCTAACCTATGGAAAGCTAAGGAAAATGTGATCGCCCATATCCAATGAAGTTTTAATTCCCTCAACCCAATCTGACTCAACACTACTCCTGGTAAACAGGCCTTAATGAGTTGATTATAATTATTATTTTGGAGGACCTAACATTCTAATTATAATAGTAACTACACACAACGCTAAGTTAATATCGATGGTCTAACTTCCCTCACGAAATATATATCATTTGTGGTTCAACATGTATCACCAGGTTCCCCAAGAATCTTCTTACCCCACCCAATATGCTAATTTGTAAAATGTTACTAAAAAATATTAAATTAAATAAACTGGGAAACTCGTCATGAATCCTGTCGAACTCCACACTTGGCTTCACTGCACATCACAGGTTTTCCATCTCAGCAGGAGACCACAGCTGTAGTTCACTCCCTTCTGGATGGTATACTGTTCATAATCAAATTGGTGTTATGTTAATTAGTATTTTCCACTTGTAATTTAATAAGTAATGTGTCTACCAACATTCTGTGGTATTTTAATTTATGTTCCCCTTAATTTATGTCTAAAATTATTTTCTACTGAGAAGTTAATATTTACTTTGGAAAATCAATATTATATTTGTACATTGAATATAATTAGCATTATGGTCAAAGTAAACAAGGCAGAGAATCAAACTGGGGGGGGGGGGAGATGATGTGAAATGGAAGAGGGGAAGGGAAGGTGGGGGGAAAGAGAAAGGAGATTTTGGAGATGGTATAATCTACTCTGTCTGGAGGCAGCAGTAAATTAAATCCACCTGTAATGACTATTGCCATGGTAATCCTGTGGGACCCTCGCTAAATTTAAACTTTTTTCTTATAGTGTTTAGTTGTATCCCTCTCTTTAATCTTTCTTATCAGGTCTCTCTTGTTCTTTTCTAATCCCCAGACTTTATTAGCCTATTCGAGGATGGGGGGGGGGGGTCTTTTCTTTTTTTTAAAACCAAGAGGTTTTCACTTTTAAACAACAAAGGGGGGGGGGATAAAGCAAGAATTAATGTCTCTCAGATGTGGAGGAACATTTCAATGCAGTATCTAAGTAACATAGTTCACGGTTTAGTTATGTTCAATAATTTAGACATTTTAATGTTAATTGTTCAGATGTTATAAGGCATGGTGAACAGATTGAAATAGGTTTTGACAAATTTTATACAAAGTCAGATATCCGATATGCCTAATAGTAATTCCATAATATAAACAGTATATCTGACGTTATACAAGGCTTTTACAAATTAAAAAAGGTAAGTTGTAAATAGCTGGACAATGTTTTTTCCTCGCTACCCAGAAAATCGGAAATTTCTATTGCTCCAAAATTGTAATATAGATTGTATAAATGTGTAATATGCTTGTAACTCATCTTTATTAAAAATGCAATTACATTAATGGAAATAGTTATTTGTGAGATGAGGACACAAAGTGACTGTTTACCAAATGTAAACAAAGGTTTACGTTTGCATCGTCTAGCAAAGTGCGGCGATTCTTCAAGTTTCAAAATGGATTTTTTGTCACAAATTACACTCAAAGTTTTTTCTACAGTTTGTGACAGTGTGAAAAGTCAGATCTTAATATAGACTCATTTAAAAGACGCGGTTAAGCCAAAGAGATAAAAGATTCAAATAATAATTTAAATTTAGTAACTTCATTAATAAAAGAAAAATAGATTTTCAAGAAAACAGAATAAATAATTATGTTAATTTTAGTATGATTGGTTTTTTATTGTTATGATATGTAAATTATTTGTGTTTTACGGGAGTGTGTCATAATGTGCTAACAGCACCGGAAGGAACGCTTTCGGAAGTGAGATTTGCCTCATGGCAACAGGTCAGTTGGAGTCCACCGCTTGAATGGACAAGTTGTGTTTTAAAAAAGTCTTAAGAAGGAGCTTGGAGAGTAATGATGTATTTTGTCGAGTTGAGTAAGAAATTCAGAGACTTTAGTGAAAGGAACGGACATAGTGTGATGTAATAATTTGATATGTAGGAAAATAGAATATGTGAAGAGTTTAATTGTTGGTCGATTAAGGGTGAGAGTGCGTTAAAACTCTGTTTGAACAGTTAAATTGGTTAGACGTGTTCACGCGAATAGACAATAGACAATTAGCGTGTGTTATAGCAATTCGGTCGGCAAATGAACAGTTACAAATTGTAGAATGGACTAATGTGTAAACAGATTTTCTTTTTATAAACATTCGTGAGGTGCAAATACAATTTCTCCACGGACACAACGACGGCAATTTTAGGACGCTGCAGGAACACCATTGAATTATGTACAATATGACTATGGTCTGGTAACTAGTGTTAAATAACACATTATATTTACTCTGTTATTGTATAGAAATTTACAATGTTTAATATTTTAATTTTTATTATATAAATTTGATATACCCCAAAGGATAGCAATTTCTTTTTATGTAAAGGAATAATAAATGTCTGATGACATATTTATCCTTATTAAAGGAACGTAAAATTCATATTTAAAAAAAAAAAAATAAAAAGCAGATGTTTTCAATTTGTTTTTATTCATAAGATCAATTTTGGTTGCAACTTAGAGTCAATTTTAATTTCAAAGAATAAAAGATCAGTTCTCCTTCTGAGAAGATAAAAAGTAATTTAACTAAGATGATAGCTATAGTTGTTTTCATGATATATGTCTCTATAACAAATGCTAATGTATAAAAACTTACTTGTCTTTAATAAATTTATGTCAAATTTCAGCTTCAAAGTGTTCTCATTTGAATACCAAATATCACTGTGAAGTACACCGTAAAAAGAGCCTGCGACCCTAGAGATTTTTTTGTTAATAATGAAAATTAAATTCTTTTCCTTTTTCAAAATTGATGTTAACACATCTGGCGCCCTTAAGTCGAGCAAATTAATAAATTATAATTAATAAATAAATAAATATCACCACATATAGAATTACCACAAGTTGCAGGTTTGGAAGGTTGAAAATCAAAACAAGTTAAATAAATAGAAAACAACAACAACAACAAGATAAAAAAAACATAACAAATATACAAGTATAACAAATAAGTATAAAAGTACTTGTATAAGTATACAAGTTAACAAGTATAAGAAATAGTTTGTTCCCCTACTTCCATTTTAAATTATTATTCAAAGCAGTTATTATTAACTTTTGTGTAGCCTAGAAATTGTTTTATCATTTAAAAAAGTCAACTTTGTAAAGCAATTTTAGGAAAACGTGTATTGATTTTTGAACTTTACTCTTAATATCACATCAACCGGTGATCGAACATAAAGCTCCGGTATTTGGATTTCTTGACTTTCTTTAAAATCTATCACAGTTGCACTACATGTTGAACAAAACCCCATAAGAATGCCTTATCAGTTCCAGATCTGTCAACTCACAACTATTACTGCTAGAGCCATATACTTTGTTTTGCCAATATTAGGGGTAATAAATTGTGATAAAACTAATTTATTACAGTTAAATTTTGTGTCATTAGTAAATACAAGTTATTTTTAAATTGTTGATCACACTTACTTCATATTTCATGGCCAGCATGTATGGATCTACTTGAGGTTTTAGGCCTTTACTTCTCCGATGCCAATAAGTCAATGCAAACAATTCATCTTCTTCTGTCTGAAACAAAAATAAAAAAATCATAATACTAAACTCTCATTTTATTTATGTAATTTATTCCTAGAATTGGTGATCATTTCTTCGATTTTGATGTAGAGATGTATTTAACTTATAATGCCACAATAGTATTTCATCACTTGGACCAAAGTGAAGCTTTTCAATACAATCTCAAGTATTAATTTGAAAATGAGCGAGGATCGAAAAGCTTCTTTTGGTCCAAGTTATGAACTATATTTTTCGTTTTACTGCAAATAATATAAGAAAACAATTTTACAAAAACTAAAATGTTATAACCTATTTATCTTCAATTCGATGGTAACAGCTGTTTTATCGGTTATTTACAGTCAAGAGTATTGGTTGTTTTTATAGATGCTTTACAATCGGTTATTCGTAATAATGAACTAACAGCTGATGACCTCGACTTCAGCTGGTGTTTTTAGGTCCTAGGACTAAAAAGAACAACTTTAGCATCTTGGCATGTGTGGAAAACAGCTGTTTTTGAAGCAGTATGACTAAAAAGTGGTTTAACTGTCCCGGGAATTTTTCTATATCTTTTGTACATAAACTCAACTAGCTAGAATATTTTTATTTCTTTTTAATGTAATATGTTCCAGATGTTAATATTGCAATGTCTGTACAAATCAATGATAATGAAACATACTATAGTTGTTTTACAAACCGTTCTGTAACTCTTCTGTTCATACCTCTCCGGTAGAAGACAACAGACCAAGGTACATGATGTTTTCAGTGATGTAGGGTTAGTCAAATATGGCATACCTCAGGGATCTGTACTATTTGGTCTGTTGTTCTTAATTATTTATGTAGACAATTTATTGAAAGGTCTGTTCAGGAGAAACTTAGTAGGATTTGCTGATTACTCTGCCTTCACAAAGCAGAGGTGGTTGAGGAACTGGAAGAAAACATGCAAAGTGATATCAATGCTCTACGCTGATGGTTTTATCAAAATTGTATGTGTATGAATCCAAAAACAAAGTTCATAAGTCTTAACATAACCAAACACATTCCTTTTTCATCTCCCATAAAATATCACGAAACATTCTGCTGTTTACAAAACTGTACTTGCGCTCAGATAGAGTAAGTAAAAGAAATAAGAATTTTGGTCTTTATGTTGATGTGAACATAAAATGGAAGGTTCATGTTAACTATCTAAAGAATACTAATCAAATATGTTAGAATATTTTATATGGTAAAAACTCTGTGCAATCGACAACTATTTATTGGCTTTTGGTTAATTTAAAATTAAATATGGAATATCAGATGGGAAGGTTCTTGCTTATATACAACCAAACCTTAGATCGTACTTCCAAAGAACTTTATTAGAAAATATTGTCTCATAAGACCAGATTTCCGCATTCTGCACTCCTTAAAATTTTTAAAATACTATCAATTATAAATTTATATATTTATAAAGTATTACAAATATTTTTTTGAAAGGAGTGGAACTGATGTTGGAAGTAGGGGTTCCAAAACAATTTCACTTAAAAATAAAATAATTGCTTCAGTCCCTAAACCAAAACTTTTCAATTCATGGTAATGGCTGTCCATATTAAAAATTGTTTAATTAAAAATTTATTCGAAAAACAGGTTAGAGAATATTTGCAAGAATGCAGGAACTAGATAATATTGTATCTTGTATGTATATGAACGTAAATTATGAATAATCTGTAACCAGTCGGCCGCTTTTCCCATTTGAGCATTAGGCTGTACAAAAATATTAATTTAGACTACCTCAAACAGGTTTTACATTGAGATAGATTTTATTGTCCTTATTATAATTGTTTATTGTGTTGTGTAATCATGTTAATTTGTCAATGGACTATATATCAACTTTCCAATATTACCTAAAGGATAATAATAATAAATTTTCATTTTTTAAATGTGAAGGAAAGGGGAGAATTTTGTTAAGAGTTGCTGGTACTGATGTGGTAACAATGCGTGGTAACAATGCTTTGGTACTAATTTAAATTGGAGTAATGCAGTGTCTACTTAATCCAGAGTAATTTTAATGACCAGGGGTCATTGATCTATAATTAATGGATTATCGTATTCTCATGGCGTATATGAAATTACTGTATGTTATATTTACAGCTTCTTATTATGATATGTTATAATATATACTTACATCTTCCGGGTCCTTCTGTCGAAATGGTTTAGTGACTATAGCTGGCCAAAAAGTTGACATCTAAAAGGAAAGAAAAATATATTTAAAAAAATAAATGTATTGTACATTATCCAGTATTATTTATTGAGTTTTGAAACAATTTCAAATTAAAACAAATTGGTAATACTAAATATGCTGACACAATTTGATGCAAATTTTGTTTTAATATAAATGGTTTAATTTTGTTTATGTATCTGCTAGTGTGACAATCTAAACCTTGATAGTGAGTCCATCGATATATCATTATCAACATAAAATGTCTCCATTTGTAAAACCAAATCAGCTGCCTCTTACTCTACTATTTCTTACCCCGAAGAAGTCATTTTATATAAACCAACTAACCTCCCCTCTTCAGATGAATTTTATTTTTAAAACACGGTGTCAACCAATCACTGAAGAGGATGTAGCTTATAGGCTACTTATAGTTATCAGTAGGCTTTGCCTTATTAATTTAAAAAAAAAAGAGTTCATCCAAAACTCGCCAATAGAAGTTAAATGTTAAAAGAATGTCTTAAACTCAAATAATTCACTACAAACTATCAAACTCACCTGACCATTTGTATTCTTAGAAGTTGTTTTAACCCAAAACGCAAACAACTGTAACACAAATAAATTGATATTAATAACACACCAAAACTAAACTGTAAACAAGTTAAATAAACTGATTAAAAACATTCCTTCTTAAACAACAACCTTTTCTTAAACTCCCATATATGCAATCAAATACCTATTAAGCTAATTTTTTAGGCAAGCTGTCATAAGACTGAAACTCAAAAACCTAAAGGCAGTCTGTATTCATTTTGATATTTTATTAAACTCTCAATAATTTTTCTGTTTGGAAAAATGGTTTTAAGTATAAATTTTTTGGCCGAGAATTTATGAAAATCACTTTTGCCAATTTTAAAATGTTTCGAAATTTGATTATAGCGCTCATAGTTCTTTCCCTCTTTTTAACCTTTAACCCATGAACCAGTAATTTTGGGAAGATATGACCAAAATGTACCCACATACAAAATAGGTTCACTCCTTTGAGTTTTACAACACTGCGCAGACTACATTTTTAGGTTCAGGTTATCTCGAAACTAATATTTCAATGTACAGTTCAAACAACAGTATTTTGGTTTATAAGATAAAGACTCTTATATTTTATTGAAGTTCTAAAATCAAATTTTTGTTTTATATTTGCAAAAACTTCTTTTATCTCATTATTTCAGGACATCTTTATATTAAAATATATATTAATATTAATATAAGTTTATTTCAGAGAAGGGTATACATACAGTAAATCAAATTGTTCATACAAATGAATGTAAAAACAAAACAAAGAACATCTTATAAGATTCTGAAATTTAAATATTTTGTATCCATTCTCTTATTAATTAAAACTTTTGTTTCTACGCAGCATTGTTTAATTTCTTCATGTAAATGGTTAAATAATATTGCGCTATTGTAAAACAAAAATGTCCAAATGAAAATGTCAGATCTGAAACTGCCCCTCTGTCTATTTAATTGTTTAAACCTCTAAATAAATGTACTTAGAACTTTATAAATGTTGTAAAGGAAGAATGTAAAAGACATGTTTCTGACTTGAATTTTTGTATAATAATAAGTGGTTTTACTGTTGAGTAGTTGCCCCCCCCCCCCTGCACTTACTACTAATTAATGGATCTATAGTTGAATATGTGTAATTCAAAATTATGACAAGATTTTTTATTTATTTATTATTTTTTTAACTTTATTTTATTTTGAATGTATTACATTAAAAAAAGAAAGTTAAATCAGTACCTCGAGAACATAAATATTATCAGAAATAATCAATATAGATGTGTTGCAATCACTTCTAGATGGTAAGTCAAGAAATGAAACCGAGTCACCCTCATGTACCACAAAGTTACAAAGTTAAAAATATGTTGTCCAATATTTGAAAAGTCGTTGATATTTTTCAATATATAACTACATTTTTTACATAGTTACACAATCTTTTAAGATATAATACAGGGTGTTTCATGGGAACCCTGACAAACTTCGGGAAATGGTTCCATGGGTCAATACGAGAAAAAAATGTTATATAAAGATAGGTCCAAAACCTATTTGTTTCATATTTACAGCCAAAAATAGAGTTTTTTCAGTTTTGCTTGTAGTTAGGTCATTTTTTGACCTCTGGATAAAAAATTAGTGATAATATTTTGATAAAACCTACATGGTTAGTTATTGGAGAAAATTCCACAGATATATCATTAGTTGTAAGTACTAAAATGAGGACTTTTATTTGGCAACAGCACTTTAAAGATTAAAATTTACGAAAAAAATTAGTACTCAAAAATTATTTTCAAATTTTAAATGGCTTTCACGTGAGATCCGATGGACCATTATGGCTGCAATTTTACCAAAAGTTGTAGAATTTCATGTACAATAAAGTTATTAGTTAGATATGTTTAGTTTTACAAGTAACTTTTATTGATGTACTAATAAACTGTAAGCTAACACAAATTACAAATTACCTTTTAACTGATGTATTATGCAACATACATTATTGTTTGTATAATATGAATTCTACGAAATTTAAATAAATACTATTTATTGTACAACACTATTTACTGGTTTTTAACATAATATTCTTTAACTAATTAATAATCAATAATCTTAATTAGCTTATTTCATTTTTTATTACAAACAACATTACATTTTAATTTAATTCTCTTTGGAAACATCATTAAGCTGCTGTGCTTAATCAGCTGATTATACTCATTGTTGACTGTTTTGTTTATAACCAAGTTACTCAACAGTTAGTCCTTTGTTAGTACAATCAGTTTCTAACATGTTTACTAATATTGAATATGCTGATATGCACTTTGTGTATGGATTTTGTAATGGGAGTTCAAGAGCAGCAGTTATTGAATATGGCAGAAGATTTCCTAACAGGCTTGTCCCAAATAGACAAGTATTTACCGACTTACATTGTCGTTTGAGAGAGACAGGTTCATTTGCTAAATCTAAACTTGAAGGCATTAATCAAATTCCGCTTAAGGTAGAAGAGAGCAACATTGACTCGGTACAGCAAAGCCCAGGTACTAGTGTGAGGAGGCTTTCAAGGCAGCAATCTGGTATCCTCTTCTAAGATTTGGAGAATCTTAAATAATGAAGGTTTGTATCCTTACCATTTGAAGAAAGTGCAAGCTTTTCACGCCGGTGATAATATTAAAAGGTCTGAGTTTTGTCGTTGGGTTGCAGCAAATCGTCGGTTGGTCAAGTTCATTCTTTTTACAGACGAGGCTCAATTCACCCGGAATGGTATTAATAATTCCAAGAACACTCACATATGGGCCGAAGAAAATCCGCATGCCACAGTTGAGACGAACTTTCAGAGACGATTCTCAGTCAATGTTTGGTGCGTCCTCATTAATGACAAACTTGTCGGACCTTACATTTTAGATGGGGTACTGGATGGTTTAACCTATTTACAGTTCTTACAGGACACCCTACCAAAACTTTTTGAGTATATCCCAATCCAAACCAGGGCAAATATGTTCTATCGACATGATGGAGCACCTCCGCACACGTCACTAAATGTAGTTTGCTTGTTACAGAACCATTACGGTGAAAAGCTAATTGCTCACCATGGACCAGTAAATTGGCTTCCAAGGTCACCGGACCTGACTCCGATGGGCTTTTATTTGTGGGGGCACATGGAAACGGAGGTTTAAAAAACCAAACCACAGACAAGAGTAGAGTTAGTAGAAATAATATTAAATGTCGCCCAAACAATCAAGGACAACCCTGCAATGATAAGAGCTGCGACGTCTTCCCTGTTAAAGCGAGCCAGACTCTGCCGAGATCACAATGGGGAACAATTTGAAAACATTTTAAACTAAGTATAATTATTATTATGTTAAAAACCAGTAAATAGTGTTGTACAATAAATAGTATTTATTTAAATTTAGTAGAATTCATATTATACAAACAATAATGTATGTTGCATAATACATCAGTTAAAAGGTAATTTGTAATTTGTGTTAGCTTACAGTTTATTACTACACCAATAAAAGTTACTTGTAAAACTAAACATATCTAACTAATAACTTTATTGTACATGAAATTCTACAACTTTTGGTAAAGTTGCAGCCATAATGGTCCATCGGATCTCACGTGAAAGCCATTTAAAAATTGAAAATAATTTTTGAGTACTAATTTTTTTCGTAAATTTTAATCTTTAAAGTGCTGTTGCCGAATAAAAGTCCTCATTTTAGTACTTACAACTAATGATATATCTGTAGAATTTTCTCCATTAACTAACCATGTAGGTTTTATCAAAATATTATCACTAACTTTTGATCCAGAGGTCAAAAAATGCCTTAACTACAAGCAAAATTGAAAAAACTCTATTTTTGGCTGTAAATATAAAACAAATAGGTTTTGGACCTATCTTTATCTAACATTTTTTCTTGTATTTACCCATAGAACCGTTTCCCAAAGTTTGTCAGGGTTCCCATGAAACACCCTGTATATAGATTTAAGACTTTTAATTCTTGGTATTTTTTGATAAGACCAACCATTTAGAATTTTACAGCTTATTCAAATTTATTATTTATTCGATGTTTTAGTGGATGCTTTTAATTATTTTCGTGTCTTAAATTTAGAGTAAAAATATAATTTCTTACCGAATATAAGTCAGGCTATTTTAGGATTCGTGGAAGCGAATTTTATTAATCTATTTTAGTTTTATGTTCCATCTTAAAACAGTTGTATTAATCAAACTACTAATAATATCATGCCTGATGAATAGGTACCAGGTATAGTAGCTAGAATGTAGAAGTTAAATATACTTCTAACCATTCAAATAACCTGTCTGTCTTATATTCTTTAGGGAATTACATTTTAAACCCAAATTGAAGATACAAAAATAATTTAAAGCATCCACTAAAAATTAAGTAAATAATAAATTTACAAATTTATTATACGCCTTAGATTGTAAACAGTTGGAGTAAAATATTGTTGCAACTTTTGAAATATTGAATAATATATTTTTTAATTCACCCCCCCTCCCTCCAAAGTTGGGAAGCTTCCCAATTTAATGTTTTTTAAATCTCCTATAGCTTTAGAGAACCTAATGGTTGAGATACATTGCTTCAATTTCATTATATCTAAGTAAACTATGAATCAATTAATTGACTTACATTAGGATTCTCATACTTCTTCCAAAATGGCACAGTTGTTTTGAATGTTATTTTCTAAAAACAAACAAAATGAACATTTTAAAAATAACTTGTGGATTACATGATACAAATAAAACAATGAATAAAATGTTTTAAATTGTTCGCAAAGTTAGATAATTTAATAATAAGACCCTATAAAATAAATGGACTTGATGTTTAAAATGTTAATATTCAACAAATTATACAACTAAAATGTTATGATCTTTAATGTACTCCACTTCCTGAACCCTTCACCACTCCATACAAACCTTCCATGGTTGAAAGTGATGTTGCAGGCCATCTTCTGATAGCTTCTTCATGAACTCCATCATTTTTGCCGTCAATTCATCTACGGATTCGAAATGTGTTCTTTTGAATGTAAACTTGATCAATGGAAACAAACAAAATATCACATAGAGTTAGGTCCAACACTGCGAATCTGTGCTTTACCAAAAACATCTTATTGGACAGAGCGTTATGTTCAGGAGTATTGTCTTTTGTAAAATCCATGAACTTCTTCTTCCATGATCTTTTCTTCCAAAACTGTTCATGAAGGGCTGTCAATACATTGTTAAGGTTAACCTAATTAATAGTTTGACCAAATTAATGCGAGCAGTACAGGAGAATAATAAAGGACCAGGATATTACTCAGTTTTGGCGGATAAAATACAAGACATTTCATGAGACTAACTATTAGACTGCTCTTGTGAAAAATCAATTGTTCAAGAGGACTTTATTGAGTTCTGTTTATACAAAGTCAAGAGAACTGTTGATTTGTGATTTCTTTACTGATTTTGAACAAGATGTGTAGTTTACACAACAAATCTTAATGTGACCCTGCGAACGGTTAGCACAAATCTCAATGAGGCATATCAACAAGTTTAAACAGTGATAGAAGCTCTGGAGGAAATCACTGTGATGCTGTGTTTTACAGTATTATCAAGGAAGTAAAAAACTTACTTAGTACAACAGAAATCATAACTACTCATGTACAGTCAAAACATCTAATAGAAAAAAATTGCAGCAATTACCCCAGAGCAGTACTACGAAAAAAAAACAACAACTGAAAACTAGATTTGATTAAAACTGATTAGATGGAAAAGATGACACTGCCCGTCACTTATAATTAATAAAAATTTTGTACTTGAATTATGTAAAATCTGAAATCTTGAAAGTAGAGTATGATTTGTGAAAAGGAAGTGAGTGACAGCTGACTCTGCTGTGGGTTTTTTGGAGGCTTAGGCCGAATGCAATGAGTTTTTTGACCCTAATGTTAAGAAATCATTTTGAAATTTTGCAGTGATCCCAGTAACAATAGTAACGTCTAAATGAACTTTTCATCTTTAAAACTAATCAAAACAAACCTTAGGAACATAACAGGCAGCAGAGACTGATGGGATTAGCTCTGATAGCAACTCAGAAGAACAGCGTCATTTCAGCAGAAATAATTGATAACTTGCTTAATAGTTTTTATAATAAATTTATAATAAAATTTTCCTTTCAAACCACACCTATCACTACATAACTGTGTTTGTAATATGTATATTAAAAAAAGTATTTCAATTTTGTGAGGGGGGAACAAGATACATAAACAAATCAGTAGCCCAGTCACCAAACCTCCCCTATAAAAATCTATACATAATTGTTTAACGCCAGCCTGGTTTGTTGATTACAACTAGCAGTTTAAACATACATATAACTAGTTACTAAGTGATGTCATACCTTAATCAGCTAATATTACATGTTGGCAATGTACTATAATATTGTTAACCTAGGTTATTGCTGAGATTAGCCATAAAGATTGTTATAGATTTTGGATAATAAAATAAACACGTTGAAGGTGCCATGCAATTACAAGCAGAGTCTCTGAATGTAATGCCCAAAGTTGGTGTCTTGGGCCTTGTATTCCTAAATACATTTTAGTAGATCAAACCATTAATAGATGAAAAGGTTGTATACAACAGGGTAAGTTTGTTTAAGTCGGTTTTTCCACAGGTTTTAATCTCATAATTGATTATATCACTAGTTTCTTGACATCGTCTAGGTCCTCAACCTCATAGTTGTTTATATATTAAAAAGTTGCCTCTAAATTTGCTTGTGTAAATGTCTCGACCTAAGCAGGAATCAAAGTTATGTCATATGTGAAGGAATCTCCACTCCTTATGTTTAGGTCAGTGATTTCATCCTACTGACCAATATATTTCTTTTAAAGATAATAAAACACATTTTTTTATTTTTTATTTTGTAATATCCACTTTTTATTTACACTTATAAAGTGGATATTACAAAATAAAAAAAAATGTGTTTTATTATCTTTAAACATGGAATTCCACCAAGAACCATCGGTCTCATCAGTAATGAAAAAAAAAAAATTCTTTTAACTTTACAAATATTACATTTTCGTGGGAGGCAGAGTTCTCCAAAGTACAGTTTTGACAACTTTAAATTTGTCATAGTAGAGAGCTGGGGTAGGTACTCAGTAGAATTGAAATCTTAAAATTTTTATCTAATTTAGTTTTTTATACGAGGTATGAACAAAACTGTTATCAAGGGCTGTTATTTTGACATTTTCAATTAGACTGATTTTTATTAGGGTTCTATATGAACACAATAGAACCATATTTTATGCCTCTATACTGATTTCAGTGGACACTATTGTGCTTATATAACAACAATATGTTACATGTCGAAAATCAATTTTTCATCAGTTGCCCGATGATGCCGCAAGGCGAAACAATTGTAGCTCATTTATACTATTAAATATTTGAAACTTTAAGCTTTTGCTTTATTTTATCCATCAATTTTTCAGTTTCCAGGCCATGAAAAGTGAAGATCAGTTATAAAATGGATGTCAAAATTTTTGCAATTACCAAACATCTTACACTGGGTAAGTAAAAAGACATTGAAGATAATTATATACTATTTCTTTTGTTCGTTAGTTATACCATTTGATTTCAAGTCCTCAAATAATACAATTATATTAGGCCATAATAATTACAATTTATGTTTGTTTACAATACTGTTCAGTAAAATGTAGCTACGTCTGGGAATACAATTTCTTCATACCTTTTAACCAATTCCACTCATTTGTCTGGGTCATCTTCCAGCAGTCCGTGAAATAAATGAATTTTATAAAAAATGTTTTGTTTCTCTTACCATACCTTTGAACTGACAAGTTTCGTTTCCCAGTAGCGAATGAAACTTTTCTACGTGAATTATAGGCCTATTTGGAAATTTCAGTAAAGTAGCACATTCAAGCTCTTAATTTTCCGTGTTAGAATATCTAAAGTATTTCTTTGAAACTGATCTACTTTCTAATACTACAAATTGATTTTCTTCATGAAGGTACTACATTTGGGTAGGTTCTTTGAAAATACCTTATCACTTCATACTCATTTCCAAACCAATAGTCCAAGTACAACATTTCCGTTTTTGTTCAATTGAAAAAATTCATTGTTTCAAGGTTAGATATCACACATAAACTGATGATAATAAACTGATAAATGAACACAACTAACAAATTGTTTCATTGTTGTGTGTTAACAAAACAACAGCTGGTCGAGATTTAACAGATGGCAATGAACATTTTAATTGCATTGCACTGTGGGAGGAATTGGTTCTATTCGGAAGAATAATGTTCTTTTTGTTCTTCCGCCATTTGGTTTGAATGTAAGAAAAGAGTAAGAAACTCAGACAAACAGAAAGCGAGATAATGATCAGATCTCAAACTTGCACAATTCACTGACTTTGAATTTCCAGCGATTGTTAGCTGAAGCAAAACACTTCAAACAAAATTGTTTTCACATTTTCAAAAAACCAAACTGTATAAATAATTACATGACATACACAGTTATACAATTAAATAAATTCCAGTGTGAACTAACTTATTGTATTTTACCTGTTTTTTCTTTTTCTTCTTTATTTCGCCTTCTAGTTCAGGGCACACCAAATGATACAGCTGAAAAATTATACATCAATTAATAATTACTAAACATCATTTAGGCCACTTTAGAAATTTAAATCTTAGTTCCAAATGTTAAATAATTTTATTTAATCAATTTTATAATGACGTGGAAGCTTATTATAAATGCACCTACTTTTAAAAGATGAAAGTTTTATATATATTTTAATCAGGTTTTTGTCAATATTTTTTAAGAAGTTATTAATCACAATTTTTTTAATTAGATGAACATTTCAGATTTTATGTACCACTTACAAAATATTGGTATTGACTCCCTATAATAAAAATTAAGTTATTCTGAAACTGTAATTACAAGCCATGAACTCCGCACAAAAATTGACATTCCATAGGTACAAAGCCATCACTGATGGTATGAATCAATTTATTTTATGATAACTTAAATATTATAATAGTAAGGAAGAATAGACATAACAAATGCAACGATTTGAGAGGAAGCTTTTAAGATTTAGAGATTTGTTAAAGAGGATAGAATTTGGAGACTAAGAAAAAAACAATAAGTTCCAAAAACAGTTATATTGTGAATCAGGGATAGTATTTGAAATAAAAAAGGCAAGACTAAGATTGAGTAGGTCATTTACAAAGGATGCCAGAAATAAAAATAGTAAATAGGATATTTCAAGGAAAGCCAGTAGGAAGAAGGTCCAATGAAAATCAAGGGTGGCTGAATGACTGTGAGAAGGGTTTAATAGGAATAGGTGTCAAAAGATGGATGTGATTGGCTAAAGATAAAAGAAACTGAAGGTATTTGCTGCAAGATTACAGTATTGTATAGAGGCTGCAGGGCCAAGGAAGTATTTATGCATGTAAATATTATAATCAACAAGGCAAAAAAGAATCTGAAGAACAAAACTCTTCCCCTCTAAAATAAATTAATGTTGTGAAAATTAAACAAGTTATATTAAGTTGGTTGGTTGTCACACGGAAGCCTGAGGATACTGAAACAGATTTTCTATTACCACTTGCCACTTGAAGACAGAAGTTGAACTGGACCTGCCAATTAAGATAACAATAAATTGTTCTTTGAACGTTCTCAGAAATGAAAGTTTAGAATTGATAAACACTTAAATACCTGAGGTCTGAAAAAATTTACACTAACGGTTTGGTATATCTAGGAAATGGTAAATCTGGAACAGAGTAATTTAGTCAGACAAGCTTTTGTAATGCAGCTTTTGTAATTTAGTAAAGTGAAAGCTTTTGTAATGCAGCTTTGAGTAAAGTGTCATGCGTTTAGGACATTAGTTTTCTTTAAATTTAGTCTCAGCAATTCAAATGCAAATTCTGAATCAAGTGACTATTAGTTCCAAATCTAATTAGATAAGGTTTCTACTGATACAATTAGGAAACGTGGATTTCTGCACATTGCAGGGTGATAGGATGTGAGGAAGGAGATAAAATGTGTCATCTCTTCAGGGACCGTAGTACTTCTTGCTTGAGTGTAATAAGTTGGCAGTCACAGAATTTCAAGAGGAATGTGGAGGTTGGCATCTATAGGAAGGCGTTAGAACAAGCCAGTAGTACCACCATGAGAGACAAAACTGGTCACATAACTTACACCATTCACCTACTACTGTCATTGTGCAAAAGAAAAAAATCTACAGAACACATAATTCTACAATGTATTTATTTGAACAACTAATTGACCTACAGATAACTATGAAATCTCGTAATGGCAGCATTCATCAGACATTGAATCTTTGATATTACTTCGATGATGGAAGATCGACACTAAGAGGTAAAAATTAAGTAATGAATTTTAATACATTTCAAAATTAGTAAGTTTAGCATATTTCAGTGTACCTATAGAAGAAAAAGTTACTGTAAGCTTCACCATGATATAATTTTGATTGTTATGTAGCCTACTTTGGATTAGTTCAAAACTTGACAATTTTATATATGAGTTTATAAAATTTAATATGGAGAAAATATATCATTAAAGCCGTAATTACTTTCGTTAATCAGCAAAACTGTTGGTAAATTTCAAAATGCCGAATGTTAAAAATATTTTAATAATCTTACCTCGGATATTAAACATGATTCAAAATTTATTTTTGACATTTGAAATAACTTTAAAAAATACATGGAGACCATTTATTCAACACATTTCTTATTGTATATGTTTGTCCCGGATCTAACTTCTTCCAATATTGTAAATTTTTGTTGATAACACTTTAATCTTGTTTGTTGATGTAAGGTCAACAGATAGGGTCACTACTTAACGGCTTTGTTGAACACTTTTGATGATTCTTCACTCATTAACATGATATGTTTCTTAAATTTTAACTTAATGAATTCAATAATCTGTTCATGAAATTAGTTTCACTCTTATGGAAATGAACAAATAAAATATCTTATAGACACTTAAGGTTTGGGCGAAACAATCAGGTAGAAGACCTTTTCAGCAACAGAACAATGAAGTTTAAGATGTTTAATGTTGTATCTGAATCATAAATTGATATGAATAATCATATCTTTCTACTATGCGGTTATATCGGTTATGGCAAAGATTTATAAAACTCCATTTTAAAAAATATAATTTCTAATTGATTCAATTAATAATTTTGAAGTTCAAAATAACATTCAAAGAATATGTATTGGAAATTTTATTGTTGACGTATTCCTGAATATTGATTTACCACCATTTCACATGTCTTACTACTATAACAAACCAGATTTTGTTAAACACATACAAATTAGAATATTACAGTGGGCTGGAGGCGTGATTAGTATTTATGACCACAAGAATATTTGTTGCCAGCTGTGAAGGAAAGAGAGAAAGAGGAAGACCTAAAATGAGACTGAAGACAGTGATTTACAAGCCTGGGGAAGAAGAATGGAAGACACTTTTGAGAAAGGCTGCGACACACAGAGCTGTAAAGTCAGTGATGATGATTGATACACTAATTTCAGCTCTTAAGAGTCTCCAAGACAAGGCACACTATCAACCCTGGAAAGATTCTTGCATTGCAATCACAGATCTATTGAAATACTTGTCGAAGATAAAAATATGTTCCACTTGAAAATAAACCACTTTTATTCTTATAATAAATGGAGACTTATGGTTTCATCATGATGTTTATGTTTACATCAGTGCAGTGGTTAGACGTTTTACATGTTCATTCCAGTCAAAACTAGTGGTGTTTACGTACTAAATTTAACAAACACTGATTTGCTTATTATAAGGGACACTTGGTATTGTGTTCCATAAATAAATGTGTTTAAAAAATGAAATTTCAATATACATATTTTTTATGTGATAAGCTAGAACAAATGTGACTAAATTAATTAAATATATGGTTTTTATTTTGATGAATGAAATATGAAACTTGAAAGTTTTACCTCTATAGTTGTGAACTACCTAACTTGGGACAGAACTGATTGTCCTGTTTGTCCCTTTTATTACTTATGTCTGACCAGAGCAATGTACGCATTTGTTGACCCACTAATTCGCCAACATTAATACAAATCAAATGCCATAAACTAAAATTCAATCGTTTCCACCTTTTACCATAACACATCTCTTTTATTTATATGGTTTAATAGGATATTTTTGATTATTTGTGTATATAAAAACTAATAGTAAGACATTTTGAGAGTATAAATCAACTTTCGATGTTAAATGATAATTAGAAGATGAACTAGTGATGTAATAAAGGAACCCAGTGGCTAAAGCTAGGTCTGAGTAGTTATAATCACTTAAACTAAATACAAACATGATTAGAAACACCAAAACATCTCAATTAATATTATTGGTTACAAAGAAAACATGTTTTTCAATATAACAAGCTCAAATTACTACGTTCAAGCAAGTAATGAGGGATCTATAGGGACAAGTCTACTAATTCTGCTCAAGTTAGGTTGTCATGACTATAGTTAAAATACTAGCAATTCATTACTTTCTGTTCAATAAAAACATAACTTACCTTAATGAATGGTTTGTTCCTTGGAATAATGGAATGGAGTGCCATTGTATTAGCAGTTTCCAGCTCTTACAGGTGTTGATCAGCTGGTTTACATCTGCGCTTGGAATGTAAGAGAGGAAATAAGGGTTAAGAGTTCTAGTTTTTGAGTGTACACTCAAACTAGTTCCTTCGAGGACTAATATTTCACAATTTTTATGCATATTTTGGTCTATAAAGAACTTCTGAAAGAAAAAAACCTAAAATTCTTCTGCGTTTATATGGTCAAACAGAATCTCAAAAATGGTTATGTTCTGTACAAGAAATCCCTTTGGTACAGCATGATGCTAAATTTTGAAGTTAATCATATATTTTTAGGCTTTAAATACATGTGTACAAAGCACCACATGTAAAACTATGAATCAAAATTCTTGAACTGTATTTTTTTGTGAACAGCTTTTTATAATAAATATAGCTTTTTGTTTCATATTTAATTCTTAACATGATTTTTGTTTGTTTCTAGAATATTCAAATAAATAACTATGAAAAAGTGATGTTTTGCAATTTTGAAAATAGATTTATACTAAAATTTTTATGAGAAGGGATTTAGGTTTTGTACAGAAGCCTTGCAAGAAACAAAATTTGTCAAAAAAGTCATGAAAGTATTTGTTTATCTCTTCTGGCTGTCTTTCTTTAATTTTACTGTACCTGTTACTGATCAAGTAAAAAAAAAAAACCAATGTCAACAAATCTCATGGAATCAACGTTGGCTGTAAGAAAATTTGAGTGGATCATTATAAATACACACGATGATCACTTCGGAGATGACATTTTGCCTGAGCTTTTGATTTTAGTTTTATGAAAGTTGAGGTATGTTGACAAAACTTCGTAAACAGAGAATTTGGTTAATTAGAATGAATTAAAACAAAGTTTCTACTTGTGAGTTTAGGTCTAAACTGTTGAAAGAAATCTTTGCCAGAGTGAAATGAATGGCTTTTAGGAGATGGAAATTCTTAATAAGAGAAATACAACAGAGACAAAATTTAAATTGTTTTACAATATTTGATTTAAGAATTGATATTTTTTAACATTTATCATCTAATAATTATAAAGTGTGGTTTTAGTCTGCAAGTTTCAAAATTAAGGTTATTTATTATCTTTATTTCTCTTTGTACCTTACTGTTTTTTTTTCATTTCTATCTACTGTATTCTGTCCAATTTGATAACAGGCTTCAAGAGTCTATCAAAAAGCTTAAAGTGTCTATCATGCATTTCATACAGGGACAATAATATAATGTTGTTATTTTCTTCTGTTTTTATCATTGGTTACTGAGAGGGTTTGAATCCACAGCTAGCTTATATATTTATAATTTTATGCCACCAAGATTAAAAATACCTTGTTGTTTACTGTTGCTTCATTTCTAGCTGTTACCTTTTTAAAACTTAATTTATTATAATTTTGTCAAAGCCGTCTACTAGGGCACAAGAAGCATATATTTTTAGTTTTCATTACTCTCTTTTTATTTCATAATTAAGCTATATTTAAGTAGCACCATAGTATAGGGTGTTTCTCTTAAAAGACAACCCAAAACCAACATGCAACAAATCAATATTTAAGGCCACTTTAAGTTGAAAAGTTGGCACCCATTTTTCTCTCAGTTTATTTCACATCAGCTGGTATCCTTTGTTGCTACTTAGTAACATTTGTTTAGATGTTAATTTATGGAACTTGTGAAAAGGGATTTTATCAATAAACAGAGAGTATTATTAATAAAGTACTATTACAAAACAAAATCAAGTTCCCTGATGTAAGTACACCTAGTAAATCCATCATACTTTGACTGATTTTGTGAGAAACCGAAAACATGTCAGAATATGTACTATCCTTAACGCAACAAAAACAATTTACAGCCAATAAGTTAGTTACAAAATCCATGTTATTAACCTGATTGATAATGCTGCTAGACTGTGCTACAGACAATGGTTTTAGACAGTAGATTTTACACAATTAAGTATGGTTTCACTTGAGTGACTATGCCAACAAGAATAATAGCTTTCATTAAAGTACAAAAAACCCTCATGTAATCCATCAACAATCTTTACACAGTCAAAAGATCAGGGTAAGGTGTGCTCTAAACAACTCTAAACTTAGTCCTCTACCAAGAAATCCTGCATAAGTTCATTGCTTCGTTGGAAGTAAATGAAAGGTACAGTACCGTTGGTTTCAATAAGAACACAACAATGACTGTTTTAAAGGAGACTTTTTAGTGAAAAAAATATTGGAAGAGGATTTCCAGCTAGATCTCCTGATTTTTCCCCCATTGGGATTATTTCAAAGGGAAATTGTTTAAAAATAATCTACAAAATATTCATGAGCTAAAAACAAACACTACCAATATTATTGCAGGAATCAAAAAGGCACTTTAATGAAAGTTACTACCAACCTGAGAAAAAGAGCTCAACTATGCATTAATGCAAATGGCGGCTTATTCGAATACCAGAGCCCATTTGCTAGAGATCTACTTTCTTGGTTTGATCAGATTTTTCACTCAACATGATAACCGAAATCTTGTCTTATAAAATGTTATGCAGTCTCTTCGATGATCGATAAATGTCAAATATAGTTAATAATGAAAAGATTGCATTCAGAGAAAAATGAGTCAGCACACCTGACATAAGAAAATATAACTCGATGCTAAGAATGGGTTGGCTGTTATGGAATCAACCCTTGAATATTCACTGGACATACAACTTTAGGGCAAAGATTAGAAAGTGAAATTTAAATTCTATGGAATAGGACTATTTGATTACTATTATGAAATATCTAAACAAAATTAAACATATATCTGATTATTACAACCTAAACTGTATATAAATACACAAGGTACATTATACAGGGTGGTTCAAAATTGCACGTAATATTTCAGGAGTTAATTTTAGAGCAAAAAATAAGAAAAAAGTTAAAAAAAAACATTTATTAAGAAAACAGAGCCTAAGTCCAAAAACGCTATGTTTTCCGTCTATCGCCCATTTTGTGTTTTTACAAAAAAAAAACATATCTTTGGAAGTAGATAAAACATTAAGTGAAAATTTGATGTAGCCATTATTTATGTAATTTTTTACCAGTGACTAGAAGACCAAGTTTTTTGTACATTTTATAAACAACGGATGTTTAATGTTGAATATCTCTCAAAAATCCATTTTCTTTTCAGTATATAATATATTATCCATTATCTTTCAGTCTAATACTATTAGAGTTGGTAAATAAATAGTTTTATTATGTTTGCATAGTTTTTTATGAGTTAAACGATAGTTTTTTTGATTTAATAATTTACTGTGTTTAGTCTAACTGATACATTATGTCAATGACACTGACATATTTGCTTTAACGGTAACAATTATTTCTCATGTAATAATAGCAATAACCCAGTAAAAAAAAAATTTTTAGTTTTTAATTCAAGTTTCTTGGAATTTAAAGGGATATATTTCTATTACATTTATTTATTTATTTAGTGGGGAAAAATATTGTTTTCATTGATAATATCTGATCATTTGTTAATAAGGAAGGAAAGCAGATGTATTTTAATTGTTTGTTAAATTATAGTCTTTGCAACTATGATGCAAAATGAAATCCTTTGTATGATTTTCCGAGCACCTTAATGAGCATAACTAACTGCAAAGGAATCGCAATGCCAAGCACTGTCACAGTTGGTAAACTCGCACGGTCCCTATTGGTTTCTTTAAGGTCAGGCTGTCTTCTGGCTCCTCTCTCAACAGACTTGACTCATGACGGCTTCTATAAATATAAACGTGATAAGATATAACCATCAGATACACAAACAACGGATTGTTATAGGGATGGTGCTAAGAGAAAGATATCCTAACTGTTTATAGTAGTAAACAATCTTTTGGTCCCTTCTTTCAAAAGTTTAGTCTGAGATCGAGCCATTATTCTCACCTTGGGTTCAAGCATCAAAATCTCATCCTTATTTTTAAAGTAGATGATTTTTTTATTGATTTATACTATTAAAAAGTCGTGTATTAATTTCCATACAAACAAATCAAAGCAAATTAAACCATATTAATATACCATCATCTAATAACTTTAAAATCAGAATAATTATTGCCACATATCTCTCCTAATTATGCTGTTTAAAATAATCCAGTTCTCTTTAATCTTGTACTCTAATGATGTCTCTGAAAAGGATTTTAAAAAAATAAATAAATGGCTCTCCAAATTGCCTTTCATTTTGAGTGATGACTTTGCGAGGTGTGGAACCCAATATCATCATTAAGTCGTGAGATACAATCAACACTGTACTTGATAAATATTTAGATATATTAAAATCATAAAAAAATATTAATTTCGTGTTCTTTGTTCTTTTTAGGAATATGAATCTATGGATATTCAATAAAATCGTGTACTCAATGAGAACCACCTCACAAACTTAACCTGTTTCCTGCTGGGTAGATTTTGTGTAAGTTTCACTTCTGTAGTGTGTAGTTTAAAATACATGGTCTTTTTTTTTATTTTTTAAGAAACTATCACACATTAATTTAATGAGAAAACTTTTCTAAATAAAATTTAAAATTAGTTAAATATTTGTGCATAACTGAATAATCGTACCAATTTATGAAATAGAGAGAACAGTCTATGATGTCTTATATATTAAAAGAAATAATGTTATCTCAAAAAAAAAATGTAGTAGACATTTTAAAACTCCATTTTAAGTATAAGGTATCAAATCGAAAATTTTATTTCACTCTCACAGAGCCTTTAACAGGTAAGATACTGAAATGTTATCAAATTTGCCTTTATAATTTAAACTTCGATTGTAGTCTATAAAATTTGAATAGCATCAACTTTGTACTATACAAAAAGCTGCGTTAAAAAATATTAATATGTTAATTTGACAGTTATTGTTTGGTTAGATGTTGAAAAAACTAAAGTGTAAATTTTGATTATATTATCATAGCAAATAAAACTAGAAAACATTGTAAATGACTATGCCTCCTGTCAATAATTGTTTGTGACATTGGATTGAGTGCTGAACTTAGCGACAAGCAGAAATCGAAGCGTTTAATGGATCTGCAAGAACTGCTTTAAAGGATTGGATTTTGCCTCCTTGAAGAAATCTTTTGAAACATTGACAGCTACGACGAATATGCAGATCGACAAAATTCCAAGAAAAAATCTAAGCTTGTCATTTTAACTCCCAATATCAGATCAGTCTTGTTATGTGGATGCCAGACAAGAGAGGAAGTAAATACATTATCACCAAGATGTAGAATTTCATAATCAAGATACACCTTGAGAATATGGTGGAAGAAACGTAACTTCAATAAAGAATTTAGGAAGGCCACAAACCAGTGCCCTATTAAAATACAGGTTATCCAAAGTAAATGGTTAGGATTTTACGGTTGAACTAAAAAAATTACATGACAGGTACTGCATTGAAAGCAGCAAGAAAATATTGCAAGGGAAGCACTGAATTGGAAGCAGCAGGAACACATTGCAATTCAAGCACTGTATTGGAAGCAGCAGAAAAACATTACAAGGCAGGCACTCAATTGGAAGCAGTAAGAAAATAATAGAAGGCAGGCACTGCATTGGAAGCAGAAGAAAAACATTATAAGGCAGGCACTTAATTGGAAGCAGTAAGAAAATAATGGAGGGCATGCACTGCATTGGATACAGGAAGAAAACGTTGCAAGGCCGGCACTACATTGGAAGCAGCAGGAAAACATTACAAGGCAGGCACTACATTGGAAGCAGCAGGAAAACATTACAAGGCAGGCATTGCATTGGAAGGAGGAAGAATACATTGCAAGAGATGCATTCGATGGATGTAGCAGGAAAACATTGCAAGGGATGCACTGCATTATAAGCAGCTGGAAAGAATTGCAAGGTAGGCACTTCATTGCAAGCACTAAGAAAACATTAGAAGGCAAGCACTGCATTAGTTACAGCAAGAAAACATGGCAAGTCAGGAACTGAATAATTGGAAGCAGCAAGAAAACATTACAAGCCAGGCACTGCATTGGAAGCTGTAGTGAAACATTGCATGGCAGGCACTTAATTGGAACCTGTAAGAAAACATTGGAAGGTAGGCACTGAATTGGAAGCAGCAAGAAAACATTATAAGGCAGGCACTGCATTAAGCAGCAAGAAAACATTACAAGGCTGGCACTGCATTGGAAGCAGCAGGGAAACATTACAAGGCAGGCACTACATTGGAAGCAGCAGGAAAACATTTCAAGGCAGGCACTACATTTGAAGCAGTAGTAAAACATTGTAGGGTAGGCACTTCATTGTATTCACTTAGAAAACATTAGAAGGCAAGCACTGCATTAGTTGCAAGAAAACATTGCAAGCCAAGCACAGCGTTGGAAGAAGTAGTAAAACATTACAAGGCAAGAACTGAATTGGTAGCAAGTAGGAAAACATTGCAAGGTAAAGCATTGCTTGGAAGCAGCAGGAAAACATTTCAAGGGAGGCACTGAATTGGAAGCATACGAAAATAATGTAAGGAACTGCATTGGAAGCGATAAGAAAACATTGCAAGGCATATATATTGAATTGGCAACAGCAAGAAAACATTGCAAAGCAGATATTGAAATGAAAGCAGTAGGAAAACATTGCAAGATAGGCACTGTATTGGAAACAGCAAGAAAACATGCAAGACAGACATTGGAATGGAAGTATGTAGGAAGATAGCAAAGCTAGTCTAATATTGCATTAGAAAAAGCGAGAAAACATTGGAAGGCAGACATTGAATTGGAAGCAGGAAGAAAACATTCAAGGCAGGTGTTGAATTGCGATCCTGAAGGAAGTAGAGGAAGAAGCAGACCTTGGTGAGCTGATGGATATGACTTGAACGGAGATGAAGGTCCGCTGGAATGATGTTATTATTATTTATTACTGTTCCATCTAGGATTGTAAAGCCGATCAAGTCACATTTATTGTTTAATTACAACTTGAAAAAGATCATTATAGAAAGGTGTGGACTTTGGTTAATTAAGAAAAGTACTACCGCAGAAATTACATTAAATAAAATTGATTCAGTAATGATTTTAATTGCATGAAATACTATTTGTACATTATAATTTTTCTAATTTTACATTTTCTTAGTTTTAATATAGTGCTTAAAATAATATCATCAAATTGTGATTTGGAATATTGTTATGAATTTGGATGGAAATTACAAATATTTTTTGATTTTATTTATACAACAAGATAACTGTAGGCCTACGGTTAAGTAAATATTCACTACAATCAGCTGTTAGAAGAATATGTTGGCGGTAAGTTTCTTCTAGGTAACATTGTATAACGCCAAGGAGACTGCTGATTATTTTGCTGCAAAAATAGAGAAATCAGTAAAAATATAGTTCTTAATTAAAAGCATACTCTATATTTTAAGATTTCAACAATTTAAAAATGGGATCACAAAAGTTTGAAACGGGCTCCTACCAAGAAATGTTTTAAAACAAAAAATGTTTCTTGTAAAGTACATGGGATTTTTATTTTTCACTTACTTATGTCATAAAATATTTAAAAATAAAGAAAGAAAATTAGACCATCAAGAGTAAAAAGTGGCCTCTAAAATTAATTGTTTGGTTTTATGGTGCTTTTTTCTACTTAAAATTATATATTGCTCGTTGGAAGTCAGCATTTGAACATTTTTCGTGGCCCCTCAGGAAATGTATTTTGAAGTATAAAGCAAAAATCCGTAAGGAATGTAAGGGATGGTGAAAATTCTACGAAAATTCGCTAAAAATCTATTAAATGGAAAACCTAATTTAAAAATCCAATTTTCTTATTTTGTAGAGTGATGGCTCTTTTAAAAAAAATACTAAGAAGTAAAACATACAAATTTTGAATGGGCACATCCATTAGTGAATCATTGTGATTACAGATACACACATAAAAAAAGGAACCAAAAGTCAGAAATACCACCTTAACTATTTTCGAAAAAGAGTTTATAACAAATATCTGGTTGCAATTTCAACATTAATTCTTTATCACAAATTGTCTGTTGCCAATCCTCCGGATTGGGAAAGAAGGTGGAGAACTAAAAAGTGTGTAAAGTAGTAAGGTTAGGTTAGGTTAGGTTAGGATGGATTAGGTTTAATAGATGGTAAGAGCCTCCAGCTGGTCTAGTGGTTAGCACTCTGGCTTCAATAGTAAGTGGTTCCAGGTTCAATCTCCGTGGGTATTCAAACATTTACAGAGTTCATCCAGCTTTTGTGAGGAATAATGAGGACTTTGTTTGAGGAGGCTAGAACAACGGTGATGGGAAATTCGATGTGCTAACCACATATTTTTTGTTTAGCATGTGTAGGCTGTTCACGGGTTGTTGCACCATTGAGTTGATGTGTAAAGTAGTTAAGGTTAGGTTAGGTTGAGTAGATGACTTATTTGAAAGGTCTATAAAAGTGAAACACTTTGGTGGTTCTGAATACATTGGCGTCTCGTCAGGTCTAATAGGTGAAGGAATTTACATAATAAAGGTTGCAAGAAATAATATAGTTCCAGATGCAAACACCTGAAATCTAAAGAAATCAAGTTTAATTCATGTTATAAACTAATACAGCTGTATTGACAAACATTTTTATTTCCACTAAACCTAGTTAAAGTGATCAGCTGATAACTCTAGTCTATAGTTCTGGAACGGTCGTAGTAAGGCAGAGATTCGGTTGGCTTAGCTTGCTCAAGCCCGGGTCCCATTGTTGGGGCATCCTTACTGACCTGCGTGGAGACAAGAGGCACTGACTCATAATATATTTGTCCAGTACAACTATTTAGCTTAGACAAGTTTTAATAATTGACAAAAACAAATATCACTACGACTTTTGCCATAAAAGCTGTGAATTTTGATTTAAAATTTCAAATAAACCAGTTTACTTTTGCTTATACAAGCATATACAACAACTATTGTTATTAACAAAACTGAAAAATTATTATTAATTTATGTGGGATTATTGTTATTATGTGGCTGATCCCGACAGCACGGATATCCCGTTCGTTGTCTGAGGGCTGATCCCCTTGGGAAGAGCGTTACAAATGTTAATAGTTTTTCGTACTGCCCCAAGGTCGAATACAAGAAGTCCACACGGGTTAATATTTGCATTTAGATCAGCAGATTATTATGTATTGATAATACAGCCCTTCTTCAGTTGGAAACATAACTGTTTGTTTTCTCTTCCCGTGTTCCTTAGCATCCAATGTCGTACCCAGATGTTTGTTTTCTCCCGTGTTCCTTAGCATCCAATGTCGTACCCAGATGTTTTGTCTCTTCCTGTGTTCCTTAGCATCCAATGTCTTACCCAGATGTTTGTTTTCTCTTCCCGTGTTCCTTAGCATCCAATGTCGTACCCAGATGTTTGTTTTCTCCCGTGTTCCTTAGCATCCAATGTCGTACCCAGATGTTTTGTCTCTTCCTGTGTTCCTTAGCATCCAATGTCTTACCCAGATGTTTGTTTTCTCTTCCCGTGTTCCTTAGCATCCAATGTCGTACCCAGATGTTTGTTTTCTCTTCCCGTCTTCCTTAGCATCCAATGTCGTACCAAGATATTTGTTTTTTACTCGTATTTTAAAGTTTAGATAAACTGATTTTTATTTTTAAACTTAATTATCTTAATACGCTATTTCTTCGTCCAGATACTATTATTGTTAACAACAGCTTTTCTAAGAAAAAAAGCATTTTTTTGAAAATATAAGTTTCAAATATTTTTGAATCAAAACATGGATTTTGCTACCCATTTCGCGCCCATAAGTATACATTGAAATATGCATACATTGAAATATACATTGAAATTATGCATACATTGAAATATGTATACATTGAAATATGCATAAAATGTAGCTTAATTATTTACAAAAATATTTAGCGTGCCTACTTTGTTAATTGTGCAGTCACAGTAAAAAATGGTGGGTTTTCTGTAATAGGTTGTGTTTGAAACCTTTTCTTGTCAAAAGTAACAGCTGTAATTCAAGAAGCTAAGCACTTGCTTAGACACATTTTTACAGTGTTGCCAGATAGTTTTTTGATATAATTTCTTAGTCCTTAAATAAATTTAAACCTGTAATAAGTGACATTTATCTAGGTTTGTGAATATAAAGTTATCTTTGTCTAAGCTTAGTGAAAGACTAAATAGTTTCACTTAAAGCTAGTTTAAGAAATGTTTGTGAATACAGCTGATCGTGTTTAACAACTTTGTAGACAGTTCGTCAGTGAAGTGATACATGCTTGGTTGGAGGGGAAAGCAGGAAGGAAAATGTTGTGTCTGCCGGCTAAATTAAAACAAATTGTGGGCCATCAACAGATCTTCTATTCCCTACCCCCCCTTTTGTTCAAAGGCGAAAAACCTCTCGGTCATCATCACCTTATTAAAAAAGGAAGAAATCAACATAAAAACAAAAACCCCCTAACCCTCAAATACTCTATAGCGCTAGGGTCAGAAGAGTTGGTGGAGAGAGACCTGAATAGGAAAGAAGAGAAAGAGGGATTTAACCCAAGATTACATCCAGTTTGGGACCTTTGGGATTACCATGCCATCACACACTTGAGGCAGCATATCCTCTAAATGTAATGACCCAAACATTGAATTGTATTGGTAGATCAAAATGTTTTATTTTAATGTGCTGAAATTTTTACTTTTTAAGATTTGCTGTTGAAACTATTTTACGTGCAATAGGCCTTATTTAAAAAAATTAATAAATTGTAAATTTAAAGAAATTACTGTACAGAACCCAACAACGACAGACCGACGGGCGAAGACCATGAAACGTGAAGTTTAATAAAAACTGAGGTAGAATTTCTGTTATAACAGTACTTGGTATACTGGTTAAGTAAAATGACAGGAAATCTTAGCTCTTGCTTTTTTTTTAAATTTTCCAGTATATGTGCTTGATGAAAACACACATAGATTTTCTGATCCTCGTAATTGTGTATATGAATACTTTATTTATATGTCTGTTAGGCTATGTACGAGCCAGAGCCAAGTATTCACTCGCTACTCCCAGCTTTGCAGGATCTTGTAACTGTACGAATTTTCTTAGAGGGTTAGATTTTTTACCGTAAGTTTAGTATTTGTCATCGCAGAGATAAGGAGTTAGTACCACTGCATGCAGTATTGAAATATGTAAATTTAAAAATAAGAAGCACGACTTCACAGGATTCTTGTCTGTGATCGTCTTAACACAATAGGCCCAATCGGTGAGTGCACATTGATACTTGGAAAGAAACTGTCAACGTTCTACTCAGGGCACACTTTGTTTAGAGGCTACCTTTTATCAAAATCGTTAATTTGTGTTTTTTTCTTCTAGCAACTACAAAATATGCCCACAAATCAAATTTGAACAAAATCTCGTTCGGGGCACAGAAAGACAAACTTCATTTCAAAAACCAGTTTTTGGGCTCGGGGAATTTAAACGTTAATTTCCACCAAAAACTGGACATACATTATTCGAACATTCGCGTATCTTTCTCTAAATACTACTGTAGATTGCGTATATCATTTACAATATCTCTCTAAATAACCTAATTTCAAAGAATAACACTTACCTTATTATAGTTCATGTTGGGCCTCCGAGGCAGCAAAGTATGATATGTAGTTTGAATATTACTTTTCTGTTTAAAAAATAATAAATAATTATTCCTCTTTAAATATGTTATTTTTTTTAAATTGAAATATTTATTTATAAACATAATAATGTAAACAATCTTTTGGATGTACAATATCTATTATTATAATAACCTGTATCTATTGTTTTATTATTAACATTCAAAATGTTCTAGTGGTCATGGACCTCATAGGGTACTCCGGGACCCATGAGAGCTACTGCAATGGTATGCAAGTAATATGTTAAACTTTAACTCCAAAAATAAGTAAAAAGTACATATCTCCTAAAATACTTAGTTTTCCATCTGTGTCCCAGTTTGTGTTTCTTACAAATAAAAAAATTACAGTTTCGACAAATAAATTAGTTCAGCGTCCAAATTAGTATACATATTTTTTATCAATATACTAAAAACCAAGACTTTCTTTTGCATGTTTTAAAAATGGTGTCCATTTAATTTTTGTGTAAAGTTAGTGGTTTTGATACGTTCAACACCCGCCATTTGAAAGCATGCAAAACAAAGTCTAGGTTGTTGGTACATTAATATGACGGACAGACTGAAAGCTAACCATTTATAGGCGCATTTTACCTATTTTTACCTATACATGACTAGAATAAGTTACGAAGTAACTTCAACGTTCATATTTATTTAGACTCTGCTGAGTTATATATAAAACTAGCTTATAATAGTGTTGCTATGGAAATAAATTATGCCAAAATACAACAACACACCAATTTTGATCAAAATCAACCCGTAAATAACAAAGATATGATACTAGTTTTAGGGGTAAAAAACACCCTTGGAGTGGAACAATTTCAAAAACCTTTCTTAGTATGCGTCTACAGACCTACCCCAAACTATGTTAAAAAATTCATAGCTCTAGGCTTCTTGGATATAGAGATACGCTTTAGAGATAAAAACACCTTTGGAGTGGAATATATTCAAAACCCTTACTTAGTAAGCATCTACAGACCTACCCCAAACTATGTTAAAAAATTCATAGCTCTAGGCTTCTTAGATCCAGAGATATGCTTTAGAGATAAAAACACCTTTGGAGTGGAATATATTCAAAACCCTTTCTTAGTAAGCATCTACAGACCTACCCCAAACTATGTTAAAAAATTCATAGCTCTAGGCTTCTTGGATCCAGAGATATGCATTAGGGTTAAAAACACCTTTAGAGTGGAACATATTCATAACCCTTTCTTAGTAAGCATCTACAGACCTACCCCAAACTATGTTAAAAAATTCATAGCTCTAGGCTTCTTGGATCCAGAGATATGCTTTAGGGGTAAAAACACCTTTGGAGTGGAATATATTCAAAACCCTTTCCTAGTAAGCATCTACAGACTTACCCCAAACTATGTTAAAAAATTCACAAGTCTAGGCTTCTTGGATCCAGAGATTGCATGATCAGTCATTGGGTTTTGACTTTTTTATAATTATATAGATGTATGTGATCTTGGAAAATAAATAAAGTTTATCGAATAGCGTTAGATTATTAAACATTATATCTGATTATATAGTTTATAATATAGCCGGTATATGGTGGCGCTTGCACTCTTGTTTGGCAAACGTCGCAATATACTGGTCGACTTGTCAAGTCTATCTCTACTTACTTTAAACTGACGAAATTCATAGCGAGAAGCAAACGTCACTCTAGGTTGCTGGAATTGTCCTATGTTTATAGCTTTCTAAAACAAAAAACAGATTAATGTTTCTTTGGTGATATAAGTTAATGGTTGTAAGTAGGCTACATCATTAGGCTCATACCATCGAATAAGCTGATTGCTGTACCGAGTGACAACTTTGAGTTTTCATCTTTTGCTTTAAGTTAAGTTAAAAAACTATAGTTTAAGGTTATGTTGAGGAATTGAAGACCATTTTTGTATTGTAGAATTGTGGCACATTGGGTTCACCACACATTCTTGTTATCTGGACACAGTAACCGCTGTCTACTACGATATTGTAGAAAGATACTATAAAAGTCTTTGGCGACGACTCAACCAACTCGAAGCCCTAACTGTATGTTGTGTCATTTTAAAACAGATACTTTGCAAAAGTTCAAGGTTACTCCGCTACTTTGCAACATTTCATTCAGCAGAATATCAACTGTAGCACTGCTACGAATATTTGTTACTTTCTTTATTATCCAGTGGACATGCGCCCAATCTGACGCTTTGGCAAACCACAACTATACCTCCAAGATAGTGTGAGATTGTCATATTGCCCTCAAAGCCCTGGTAAAACCCAAAAATGTAAATCTGTTGTAGGTCACGGGACGTAAGAACGTTACTGGGGTTGAAGAGGCAGGCAGATGTCCTAAAACAGGAGGTGAATGCCCCTTCGTCGGCCCAGAACCTGCATGTGGAGTATCTTATACTTTGACACTTGTGTCTCCCAATGGGTCTAGAAGACTTGGTTGAATCAATGTACAGTCTAAAAGGATGCTCAAGACTCAATACAAAGGAAGCCCTTAAACTGAACATGTCGGACCTATGGAATGTGGTTGGTTGTTGACGGGTCAATGGATGTTTCGTAGTAATTTACATAAGGATTTCCTGTACCAGACCTTCGTGTGGTGAAGCTGAGGAGACAGTTTAGCACATAATGTTTGAGTAGGAAACATATTGTGTTGTTAGGCACTCTATAAAGTAGAGGGCAGATAAAGTAACAGGACATCATCCGAAGTATCTTACCTTTTCCCACGAACCTGAGGCTTGGTGGAAAAGAAATGATCTGTGAATGAAGGTGCACAGTAAACATCATAGCAGAGGCAAAATGAGGACTGCAATCCTGCCCCTTCTTGAAATAAAATAAGTAAATAATAATTTAAAATGTTGATATGAGAGCAGCTCGAATAGGGATAATCAAATGTAGCAGCGATAATAGGTGAAATATAACGTATTAGCTGTAATAGGTAAAATGTAATGTAGCAGTTGTCGTAGATAAAATGCAAGGTAGCAGCTGTATAGGTCAAATGTAATGTAGCAGCTGTAATAGGTAAAATTAATGTAGCAGTAGTAGTAGGTAAAATGCAAGGTAGCAGCTGCAATAGGTAAAATGTAATGTAGCAGCTGTAGTAGGTAAAATGCAAAGTAGCAGCGATAATAGGTGAAATATAACGTATCAGCTGTAATAGGTAAAATGTAATGTAGCAGTTGTAACAGGTAAAATCAAATGTAGCAGCGATAATAGGTGAAATATAACGTATTAGCTGTAATATGTCAAATGTAATGTAGCAGCCGTAATAGGTAAAATGTAATGTGGCAGCGATAATAGGTGAGATATAACGTATCAGCTGTAATAGGAAAAATGTAATGTAGCAGCTGTAATAGGTAAAATGCAATATAGCAGCTATAATAGGTAAAATGTAATCTAACAGCTGTAATAGGTAAAATGTAATGTATAAGCTGTATAGGGTAAAATGTAATGTACCAGCTGTAACAGATAAAATGTAATGTACCATCTGTAATAGGTAAAATGTAACATATCAGCTGTAATAGGTCAAATATAATGTAGCAGCCGTAATAGGTAAAATGTAATGTACCAGCTGTAACAGATAAAATGTATTGTCCATCTGTAATAGGTCAAATACAATGTAGCAACTGTAATAGGTAAAATTTATTGTAACAGCTGTAATAGGTAAAATGTATTGTAGCAGCTGTAATAGGAATAGGTAAAATGTAATATACCAGTTGTAATAGGTAAAATGTAATATACCAGTTGTAATAGGTAAAATGTAATGTATCAGATGTAGTAGATAAAATTTATTGTAACAGCTGTAATAGGTAAAATGTAATGTAACAGTAATGTAATACAAAATATAAATTCTGTACTCAAATTATTTCAAGCCTCAAAACTATTATGAACTTTACCTTTGTGTATAACCCTGACCCAGTGGCTCTGCTCCGTCTTGGCAGTAACGTGTGATACGTTGTGTCTGCATTGTTCTGAAAGTAAGAAACAAGTTTTAGAAGATTGTACAAACATCTTGAAGATCGGTTTAACAGATTGATTTCTTGAGATAGGGGCGATATCAGGATGAAGGTTAGGTTGATAACTCAATAAAGCTTAAAGTTTCAAAATATTTTAATAATATTAATGAGCTACCAATTGTTTCACCTTGCGGCATTATGTTGCCCGACCTAACCATTTGTGAACAGTTCATTTTTGCGATACGATTCAAATAAACCGAATCATTCATACATATCGTTACGTAGCCTATTAGTTTAATTGAGGTGTACATAGCACGTGCACAGATATGGTATTTACCCATCATACAATAAAACACAAACAGATCTGTAAATGTCTCGTGTAATACATTCTATGACAGGGCGAGTAACCGTGTACAATGAAGTAAAGTGTAAGTTAGTTTAAAACAGCTGTTACACAGGTTTTCTGAATCTCGTAGTTATGTATATTAGCAGTTTCTCTGCTGTGTTCAACTCGCTTCACTCGTGTCCATATATTGGTCTAGAAGTTGAGCATATGTGAAGGGAGCTATCACTGTGTCTGTGAAACTTTATTAATATCTCATTTTCTTGAGGGAGTAGGAAATTACATTTTTGACAATAACTTTGACATAGTAGATAGATGGGTTGGTAACGTTACAAGTAGTATTGAAACTGCAAATTTGTGTCTGAATAACACCCGAGATGATGTAGTAAAAGATGGTTAAAATGGCCGCTATTTTGACATTTAAAAATAGATTTCTCTGAATTCCAATGAAGTTCTATATGAACTTTTTTGTGGTCGCTTTCGTGTTTACGTAGAATGACGACGGACGGACGCCATGTCAAAAATAACTTTTACGGTTTCCCAAGGTCGTGAAACGTGAAGATAGGAATAAAAAAAAAGGAGTTAGAAATCTTTAGAGATTTACCAAACTTATCTTGCACTTCCTGTGGTCTATATTGTAAGAGCCTAGGCCTGCTAGACAGATGATGCAACCAGGAGCTCCCAACTGTCCCTGACAATGATAAATCAACACGAAACCATTACTAAATTAAATAAATGTAATAGACAATTTATACGTACCTGAAAGTCAAATGAGTATGCATCAGGACCAGGTGGACGTCGTGCCTTTATTTGGTATCCTTGCTGAAACAAAGAGTAAAGTTATCTATTTCACTAACAGGTCAATAGTTTAACAGAAATCTTTATATTGACAATATTCGAGGTACTACATAATTTTTATTACAAAGCTAATTTATTAAGGAAAGTAACAACAAACAGCTGTGGGATTCAATCTCATATGATCCCGGCACTGCGGCTTTTTAAAGTTGATTATGCAACTACTCCCTAGATTTTAATCCAGCAGATTAGTCCTCTCAACAAGTTTTAAAACTCCACTGAATAGCTCAACTTTAGGTGCTTGTACTCCCCCATCAATCACAGAATGATCTGCTTCAGTTGATGTCTATCGGACTTTCTAAAATTTAGAAGGGGATCCAGTGAAGTTAGGATTAGACCCACCATCCTTTACTTTCCAACGAATAGCCAGGGAAGTGAATGGTTAAGTTAAGCAATCCCGACTACTAGGTAAGGTAGTCCAATATACAGAGTTAAGGCTAACCTGTAGGTAGACTGTTTGGTGTTCCGCCCTTTGTGGAACACCGCAATTTATGGCCAACCGCCATTTCTACAAATTTGGGTAATAGTATGTACAGCGATGCCTTATTAAATTTGTAAGTGAAGTTTCTCTAATGTTAATTTAATTAAAAGTCTACAGCGATTTATTGGTTTTACTCCCGTAACCATAGAGATGTAACGCAATATTTCATGATAGGGTGAAACGGTTTCAAGATGGCTACATGCTGTACAATCATTAAGAAGTTTAAATACTGCAATTAAGTATACAGGATGTACAAACAAAGTGTGTGTTTTTGCCTCAAATGTAAGTATGAAAAGTAAAATAAAAGAGTCGATACTTTGAAGTAAGCCGCGTGTCGTTTGTGAAACTCTGTCAATTCCGTCAAATCTAATCATAGCAAAGCCCAGTTTGCAGAATTACTTTAAAGCTTTTTATAGGGATCAGAGGTTGTTGCTCTTAGTGTAATGCAAGGAATGAATGATGAATTAATGAGAATGTAAATGTGACGAAATATATTGATTAGTTTATCTTATTTTAATAATGAGGTCAATCTCTATTAATTATGATTGATAACAATGTTATTATATTTTAATTATAATAGTATTTTAAATATGTTAAAGTTTTCTTTCTACTCGTCTAGTATTAGATTAGAATATTTATTTTTGTATATTACTTTAGTTTATATTTTACTTGTGTTTTGCTATAATATGTATGTATTTATTTTATATGAGAGTTGAAGAGATATGATCCTAACTTCGCACATAACAGTAAAGGTAAACTCAATCAATCTTTTCACCAACTCTTGCTCTCTTCTTATCCTGACACTATTAGAGTTTTAGTGTTAGGCGATGATGACCTAGAGGTTTTTCGTCTCTAAAGAGTCACATAAAATTTGTTTGAGCTCGCAGGCCCTCAAACCCGATATATCTGCAATGAACTCAAACCTAATTTTCTCTATGTGAGAGTACGTAACAGAAAATGTCAATTCACTTGCTGAACTAATGGACCCAGTTCCACAGTTCAAGTGAGGATGGACAAGCTGTTAGGCTGTTGATATTGTGAAAAGTTCTTTGGAATGAAAACCCAAATACAAAGTTTAAAGCCAGTTGACTGATTACAACTGGAAATAAAAACAGACATCAAAGTTACTATTTAATTACCTTGTTTGAGGTGTTACCGTCGAACAATCCTTAATTGTAGTTTACACTTATATGACGCGTTTCGACTATTTGTTAGTCATTTTCAAATATAAAAAACACATTAAACACTTAACAACACATATTAATTCGCATTTAAAAACATACATATTATACGGACGATGCGCGTTGTCAATGACCGTTCTCGTTGACTCACGATCGTCAATTCCTTTATATGTTTATATGTGTTTTTTTTTATATTTGAAAATGACTGACAAATAGTCGAAACGTGTCATATAAGATAGTGTAAACTACAATTAAGGATTGTTCGACGGTAACACCTCAAACAAGGTAATTAAATAGTAATTATTATTAACAATCCAGTTGGGCTATAAGCAAACATAATGGAGACATCAAAGCATAAGTGTCACGTCTAACGTTTGTGAGTGGAAGGTTGAAGCCCGTGGTCACAATTTAATTTAGATTTGAGTCTAAAGCGATACCGTATATTGTCCATACATCCTTTACTCCGAGTCTGCCTATACATTAGCTTTGAATAGATTAATCTAATGAATAATAATAAATTTAAAAAATTAGAAATTAAATATTGCTCTTTTGAAAGAGTAGTTGGGTACAACAGTTGTATAAGATGGAGCGGTGGAGGTAGAATGGGAGCGAGGGTTACTACGTTCATCTTAATAATGATAAAGTTGAAGCACATGATTAGACCTGGAAAAGAAGGATGAAGCAGCGCTGAGAGTATGGGGGAGGAACGGAGTAACGAAAGGGATTAGTGGGCCATTAGAACAAACGCAAAGGTGAAGAAGTTGAACACCTGATCTATATTATGAACAGCTGATTTATTACTTACTTGCCTTCCTTGTGGTTGCCATGGTACTTTGTGTACATTAGGTACTTTCGGTGGAAACGTTGGCTGTGGCCAGTTTGGAGGTGCAGGTTTCAAAACAAGGGGTTCATCGTCTTTTATCTTAATGCTCTGAAATTTAAAAGTAACAAATTATTGGTGGCAGTGTAATGAGTTAAAATATTTACGACAAAACTTTATAAATGAAACATGTTTCTCAATTATTATCAACAAATCGACGTGATTATAAGTTATATTTGACGTGAAAGCTGTCCAGTTGGTAAATCGTTTTATAACTAAACAAAACAATATGTATCTAAAATAATTATTTTATGCTACATTTCTAGTGTCTTTTAATAACTGATAATAATGGTTAAATTACTCTTACCCTTGGGTCCAACGGTTGGTTTGTTTTTGGTGCCCAAGTACGTCTCGCCCAGTATTGTCCTAAGCCTTTTTTCATGTTCTAGAAAAATAAAAATTAAATTAACAACCTGCATATTGTACAATAGGTGTGTCACATTAAAAGATAGAGATGTAGGCTGACTTTTAAAACAAATGATTTTATAATTATTATTATTACAATGGACTAGTCTAAAGGCTGTACTAGAGATTAGTTATGTGATATTTAAATTATTGTCAGTTGTAGTGTTTGACGTATTGGCAGACCTGGTGACACTTTTTTTTATCTCAGTAAATGAATCGGTGATGTATTGTTTCATAAAATTCACTGAACATGGCTTGCGAAAGACAAACTCCAAGAAGAAGAAATCCATGAGTGAGGAGAATGTTTACCTTGATGATAAAAACTAGGGATGTTGATACTCGGGTGAAATGAATACTCGCATTACTCGGTTTCAAATGATTTCAATACTCGTATTATTATTTCGAAATCGAATATCTGCGCAGAATGATTTTGCGCATCGGATTCGAACTCAGCTTTACCAATCAGATCGTTTTAGATAAAACTACACTTTTGCGTTCTATCTGTTAGACTGATCCACCAAGTATTTATTTATTTTTTGAACAATATGTGATTGACACTTCTAATACGTAATTAAATGTTATCCTGCCTCGACACAAATTCAGTAATTTAACGTTAGTACAATTATTACCAACATTAATAATTTAGTTGTTATTTAAAATAAGTTAATTTACTATATTTTTTATAAAGATGGTAACCAATTAATATTTATTTAAATATAAATATTAACAATTAAATAATAATTTAAATTTACTTTTTGTTAATGTGGAAATAAATGAATATTATTATTTTAAATTGAACTTGTTACCCAATCTAACTCATTTTAATTCAAAATTGTAATGTTTAATTAATGTGTAGTGAAAAATCAGCTTAGAAACTAATATAACCAAAGTAGAAACACCGAGAATTTTGTTTGGAATTGACACAACACTAACGAATATCGTTGTCCGAGGATACTCGCAGTACTCGCACATTACCTCCTCCTTGTTCCTAGTTACGAGGATTTTGTCCGAGTATTTTAATACGAAACCGAGGATTTTAATACTCGGAATGCTCCGAGGATTTTGATACTCGGATTCACCGAGTATTTTAATTCGAACTCACACATCACTAATAAAAACACTTCAGGTCCAGCGACTTTGACAGCGTATGACAGTATGACACTGAAACGTCTGTTATGTGTCTCTATCAGCTGATCACTAAGCAACAGTATTGATTGTTTACTTTAGGTTAAGCAGTGTAGAGGTTAAAATATTGTTAACAATTTTTATTGCAAACATTATTTTCGCCTATACGGAAATATTCGTTCAAACGGACCTTGTCTGCTACACGTTGTAATTTATTTTCAGGGCGTTAATCTCCGACGAACATGGTTCTACTATCAGTGGTAGAAAAATACCGTTGAACTGGATGCGTACTAACAATAACAAACCGCAGAGCTTGCACCGGCTGTCCAGTTACGACGATCTGATGTTACAGTCAGAACAAGTAATCACGGCTTTTCTGAGAGGCTTAAGAAGTGTCTTTGACTTTTTACAGTTCAGAGGTATTTTATAAATAAAGAAGAAGTTTATGTGAGAGAGGAGGTTACAAAGAAAGTGCGTTGACACTTCTTGACGGTGGTCTAGTCTAATTTGAAGTAAACATTCTTTGTATGTATCCCATATCAGTGTTAGGATCATTAATTTTACTAGGATTCCTGCCAGGGTTCTTTCAATTTAAACTAAATAAATCAGTGGTTCAGTTATACAATGCTTCTTTATTATTTATTCTCTCTCTCTCTCTCTCTCTCTCTCTCTCTCTCTCTCTCTCTCCCTCTCTCTCTCTCCCTCCCTCCCTCTCTCCCTTCCCCCCTCTCTCTCCCTCCCTCCTTTCCTCCCTCCCTCCCCTCCCTCCCTCCCTCTCTCTCCCTCCCTCCTTCTCTCTCTCCCTCCCCCTCTCTCCCTCCCTCCATCCCTCCTTCCCTCCCTCCTTTTCTCCCTCCCTCCCCTCCCTCCCTCTCTCTCCCTCCCTCCTTCTCTCTCTCTCTCTCCCTCCCTCCCCTCTCTCCCTCCCTCCCTCATTCCCTCCCTCCTTTCCTCCCTCCCTCCCTCCCCCCCTCTCTCTCTCCCCCCCTCTCTCTCTCTCTCTCTCTCTCTCTCTCTCTCTCCCCCCCTCTCTCTCTCTCTCTCTCTCTCTCTCTCTCTCTCTCTCTCTCTCTCTCTCTCTCTCTCTCTCTCTCTCTCTCTCTCTCTCTCTCTCTCTCTCTCTCTCTCTCTCTCTCTCTCTCTCTCTCTCTCTCTCTCTCAGCTTCGTCATACACTAATACAAATATCTTAATCTTATTACCACTAAGAATCCAGAACGACTCTATTGTGACTGATTGACCTGATTCTATGTTAATAATTTAATAAACTGACTCTGAATACAAGTTCTTCTACACATAAAGTTTGCTCACCCTTCTTGCGACTCTCGTAGATTCTTGTATCAAGGTCCGATCCCATCGGAAACTCTTTCTAAACCTCCAGCAGTTGTTGTCCACTTGATCAAGTGACCTCGCTCTCTCTCTCTCATCTTACAACTGACACCTTAATGACGTCCATCGTACTTGCTTTTTCAGGTCTGTCACAATAATTGTTGTTGTTCTGTCTCCTTAAAAAGAACTTAGACTATATTCCTAACTAAATTTATCCCTAATTCCTAACAGTTCTCTGTACTTGTCGTATGTATTTACAATAATATTATTTTGAATAAAGAAACGTCATCATCAACTCTCGTTGTCAAGTCTAAAACGGTATAAAACAAAAACAAACACCAACTCAGCCTAGGGTCATGTTGATAACTATAACTAAATCTATAACCTAAGAAAAGAATTCAAGTTACTAAAATTTTTATCTCCGATTTGGATTAAAAATTAAATATAAAAAATTCTATTAAAATAAGTTTGAAATTGTGTCACTTATTTTGTCACAGGACTAAACTCTTGAAAGAGGGGGCAGAAGGTTGTTTATCCCGGTAAACAGCTAGTCGTCCTTCTGATTACGTTTGTATTTAGTCTTAGCTAAGTTATTTCCTTGGGTTATAGATTTAGGGAATCTTAGCCTTCAATATTTACCTGTAGAGGTCTGTAATTGTCCTCGCCGTCACTAAAATCCACCTGAAAAATAGAATTTGTAAAATAAATAGAATTGTTTTTATTGTTACATTCAATAATACAGTATAACAAACAAACTGAACACAATTCTCCCAAAAAATACGCCTAAGTATCAGACGCGTTTCAACGACTAGGTCGTCCTCTTCAGTGATACACGAGTTGCACCAATCAAACTATAACTGAATCTAATGTTGCGCCGAATCCCATATTTATACAAACTGAAGGAGGCGTGGCTTATTATTTTACACTGCCAAGGCAATAGTACGCGCCACGTGTCAATTTAACTATTTAAGATTTAACATATAGCTGATAGAAAATAATCGAACTACCCTACATTTTACATTATACATCGCATTTTACACTGATATAGAATTTTGTATAGATCCTAGTTCATTATTTACAAAGTGTATTATTTCCTAGTTCAATAATTATTATGTTTAATTATTTAATGATTGCTGTCATTAAAAGGTCTATTTTAATCAAATACGATTTTACAGTGAGGATGCTTTAAATAAACTAAATCATCTGTAGGCCCTTATGAATTTTACTTTCTAAATGCATAAACAAGCCTTTCAGATATATTTATTGGAAGTTCTTTGTGTTAATGGAATACATCAGTTTTAAAATCATTTTATGTTTAGTGAGAGAGGAGTAGAGTTAGTGCCCAAACTGGCAACACTGACCTACCCCTGCCAGAAGTCCAATACGTTTTATTCACATTATAATGTTATTTTTGTTATTCCGCCATTTTGTTTTGATTGACCATAAAAAAATAAAACTCGAGGGTACTTGTTTTCCATGTAACTATGTACTAGTAACATAACTGTAAAATGTCAAGTTTGTAGAGTGTTACATATGTCCGGCGTATTAATTAAAAAATAACAACTTTTTCATTTAATAAGTTTTATTAGCTGATGGATCACTGAAGATGGCGACCTTGTCGTACTATTTGTGTCCAAGTTTTATTCTATCTAGTTGTACCATCTCACAATGGGACTTACTGAACGCTCCTTTCGGACTCTGCGGTTTCTTCTTCTCAGTTTCTTTCCTTTTCCTCCCTTTTCTTCAAATATTAGTCCCGGTCTCCCAGTTTTGGTAGGTCTGGAATTAGGCTGAAACATAGTTAACATTTATTTAGTAAATAAACAACATAATTATTATTTTTAGTATTTAAATTTGTCTCCACGAGTATAAGTTTGCTAATCGTCATAACTTTCTATTTCCGATTTTAAGATTGATCTCCACGTTTCATGGTCTCAGGTAACCGAAAAAATGATTTGTCGTCTGCACGGAAACACGATAGCGTCCAAAATATTGATTTGTCGTCTGTACGAAAAACACGATAGCGTCCAAAATAATGATTTGTCGTCTGCACGGAAACACGATAGCGTCCAAAATAATGATTTGTCGTCTGCACGGAAACACGATAGCGTCCAAAATATTGATTTGTCGTCTGTACGAAAAACACGATAGCGTCCAAAATAATGATTTGTCGTCTGTACGGAAACACGATAGCGTAAAAATATTGATTGGTCGTCTGTACGGAAACACGATAGCGTCCAAAATAATGATTTGTCGTCTGTACGGAAAACACGATAGCGTAAAAATAATGATTTGTTGTCTGTACGGAAACACGATAGCGTAAAAATAATGATTTGTTGTCTGTACGGAAACACGATAGAGTCCAAAATAATGATTTGTCGTCTGTACGGAAACACGATAGCGTAAAAATAATGATTTGTCGTCTGTACGGAAACACGATAGCGTCCAAAATAATGATTTGTCGTCTGTACGGAAACACGATAGCGTCCAAAATAATGATTGGTCGTCTGTACGGAAACACGATAGCGTCCAAAATAATGATTTGTCGTTAGTACGGAAACACGATAGCGTCAAAAATAATGATTTGTCGTTTGTACGGAAACACGATAGCGTCAAAAATAATGATTTGTCGTTTGTACGGAAACACGATAGCGTCAAAAATAATGATTTGTCGTTTGTACGGAAACACGATAGCGTCCAAAATAATGATTTGTCGTTTGTACGGAAACACGATAGCGTCAAAAATAATGATTTGTCGTTTGTACGGAAACACGATAGCGTCCAAAATAATGATTTGTCGTTAGTACGGAAACACGATAGCGTAAAAAAAAATGATTTGTCGTTTCTACGGAAACACGATAGCGTCAAAAATAATGATTTGTCGTTTGTACGGAAACACGATAGCGTCAAAAATAATGATTTGTCGTTTGTACGGAAACACGATAGCGTCAAAAATAATGATTTGTCGTTTGTACGGAAACACGATAGCGTCAAAAATAATGATTTGTCGTTTGTACGGAAACACGATAGCGTCAAAAATAATGATTTGTCGTTTGTACGGAAACACGATAGCGTCAAAAATAATGATTTGTCGTTTGTACGGAAACACGATAGCGTCAAAAATAATGATTTGTCGTTTGTACGGAAACACGATAGCGTCAAAAATAATGATTTGTCGTTTGTACGGAAACACGATAGCGTCAAAAATAATGATTTGTCGTTTGTACGGAAACACGATAGCGTCAAAAATAATGATTTGTCGTTTGTACGGAAACACGATAGCGTCCAAAATAATGATTTGTCGTTTGTACGGAAACACGATAGCGTCAAAAATAATGATTTGTCGTTTGTACGGAAACACGATAGCGTAAAAAAAAATGATTTGTCGTTTCTACGGAAACACGATAGCGTCAAAAATAATGATTTGTCGTTTCTACGGAAACACGATAGCGTAAAAAATAATGATTTGTCGTTTCTACGGAAACACGATAGCGTCAAAAATAATGATTTGTCGTTTCTACGGAAACACGATAGCGTAAAAAATAATGATTTGTCGTTTGTACGGAAACACGATAGCGTCAAAAATAATGATTTGTCGTTTGTACGGAAACACGATAGCGTCAAAAATAATGATTTGTCGTTTGTACGGAAACACGATAGCGTCAAAAATAATGATTTGTCGTTTGTACGGAAACACGATAGCGTCAAAAATAATGATTTGTCGTTTGTACGGAAACACGATAGCGTCCAAAATAATGATTTGTCGTCTGTACGGAAACACGATAGCGTAAAAAATAATGATTTGTCGTTTGTACGGAAACACGATAGCGTCCAAAATAATGATTTGTCGTTAGTACGGAAACACGATAGCGTCAAAAATAATGATTTGTCGTTTGTACGGAAACACGATAGCGTCCAAAATAATGATTTGTCGTTAGTACGGAAACACGATAGCGTCAAAAATAATTATTTGTCGTTTGTACGGAAACACGATAGCGTCAAAAATAATGATTTGTCGTTTGTACGGAAACACGATAGCGTCAAAAATAATGATTTGTCGTTAGTACGGAAACACGATAGCGTCAAAAATAATGATTTGTTGTCTGTACGGAAACACGATAGCGTCAAAAATAATGATTTGTCGTTAGTACGGAAACACGATAGCGTCCAAAATAATGATTTGTCGTTAGTACGGAAACACGATAGCGTCAAAAATAATGATTTGTCGTTTGTACGGAAACACGATAGCGTCAAAAATAATGATTTGTCGTTTGTACGGAAACACGATAGCGTCAAAAATAATGATTTGTCGTTTGTACGGAAACACGATAGCGTCAAAAATAATGATTTGTCGTTTGTACGGAAACACGATAGCGTCAAAAATAATGATTTGTCGTTTGTACGGAAACACGATAGCGTCAAAAATAATGATTTGTCGTTTGTACGGAAACACGATAGCGTCCAAAATAATGATTTGTCGTTTCTACGGAAACACGATAGCGTAAAAAAAATGGAGATAGAAACATGAAATTTGGTTTAGGGGTCTGTCCATATGTCGTGTGTTATTCAACTTATAACACAATAAATTCCTTGACTATCTGCAGATTTCAATTATACTACCAACCCTATATCTACGATGACAAATAGCAAAGTTATTTTCAAAAATGTAATTTTGAATCATGACCTTTCAAGAAAATTCGTATAGTTATGAAATCCTTCACATATTTACAACTACGAGGCATCGGCGTACCCAAGATTAAAACGGGGGGGGGGCAAGCCATGGTCGTTCAGGTTGTAATATATTACAGCGGGAAAGGTGAATAAAATATTTTTTTTGAAGAAAATTTTATGTAATTATAGTAGTACTTTCTGACTATTATTTGCTTGACAAAAACGATTCTTATTTTAATTACAGGTCTTTTACTAATAACATTTTTCTTGGGTTTGAAGAAAACTTGTTCAACACTTTCGTTTCAATCTAGTCTACAAGTACACTTCAATAATGAATCCCAACTAACTAACTCTGTCTCTAAATTCAGTAATGACGCGAATGACGGAACCACGAACCAGTGTTGCAACTTTCCAGAATGACAAAACAAAATTATCGAGAGATGGTCTTCAATATTTTCACTGTTGGTTTGTAATGTTCCTTTCTATAAATTAAATTGTTTGAATTCAACGATAAACCAATTTACTTGAAAACGTAATACTATAACCAAGGGTGTACCCAGGATCAAAACTAGAGGGGGGCAAGCCATGGTCATTCAATATACAATTGATTATTAAAATAGTTATTTCAAGAATTGTATTAAATTCCAGCAACAAAATGTATAATAAAGATTTATTTTTTTGCTTCCAGGGGGGGCAGCTGCCCCCCTCTGCCCCTCGCTGGGTACGCCCATGACTATAACTAAAATGATTTGTAAAATTACTGTTATTGTAGAGTTTCTTATATTAAAAATTATCGCACATCCGACATCATTAGAGACCGGAATTCTGTCACTAAGTTTCTTTCATAACTTTATGACCATTTAATTTATCCTTTTATACTGCTTCTAGGGGGGGGGGGGGCAGCCCCTCGTTGGGTACGCCCATGCTACGAGGCCACATAGTCCCGAGCGAAGCGAGTGGTGACTTTTTAATATCTACACATTTGTAATGTATACAACAAACTTATCTTACTGGGTAAGACTCCTAGATTTACAGTTTCATGACACAACCTAAGAAATCAACTTATGAGTGTTGAATTTGTCTTTGTATTACCTTCTTAGTTGGTGGTAAATAGAAGTGTTCCGGGATATCTGGCAGCGGCCATCCTTCTGGAGCTGGCTTGAACTTTAACTTCTCTGGCTGTAACATAGAGAGACAGTACCTTGCTAATTATAAAGTTCTGCTACACGTTGATTGTTGAATAATTTGATTTTTATAAATAGTAAAACATAAATGTATAAATAAATATAAAAGTAAGAATGGTGCAAAATATTCCACAAACTTTCCCCACTCCCCCCCCCCACCACCACCAAAACAAACTTAATATAATTGTCACTTAAAATATCAGTTCGGTTGTTCAGTATAAAGGGATTATATATTCTATCCTCAATACATCTAAAGTCTAGTATTTTTCATGGCCTTATAGTCAACACTAATATATTAACTTTTTCGTTACATCTAATTCCGGGCTCTGCATTACTCTGCAACTAAAAACACCATCCCATGAGACCCCTCTCATTAATTAAGACCAAGCTACCTTCTGATTGGTCAAAGCTAGGGACGGCTACCGTACATCGAGCAATAGCTACGGCGCTCTCACGTCCGTCAGGTGTGGACCCGTTGAAGCATCAGACTCATTTCTCTTGTCTGACTAACTCTCTGCTACCGCTACCGAGAGTGTAATATCGGTAAAATGTTCGCCTCGTTAATATGTGTTTCCAACTGAAACTAAAATGTAGTCAAATTACAATAATCTCAGACGAAATATAGCCTAATTATTTATATCTAGTGTGCGTTCTATGGGTGTAAATTAATCTGTGTTTTCAACATAATAAGGCAAATATGCAGTATACCTGTCGTTATGATTATGTAGTGAAAATTAAGCAAATCTTGTTGCACATACCTCCTATTGTGATCGTAAGATCACCCTTTCAATCTGTAAGCCTGTTCAAACAACCAAAATCCATTATTTCTGTATAAAATAAGCTGTTAAAAAGTGCAAATTCCTGGCTGTGTGAGGTTAACGATAACAGCATGTCGTTGAACGCATGCGCGTTACATTTTTTGACAGGTTAATTAATATCACTACGCTGTAAGAGTTCATAGTGATGGGAACTAGATCTTGGCAGGTCACTAGGTGTATTTATATACCTAAGGACCTTCCCAAAAATGTAGTTCTTTTACTAGGTCTGGATAACCATAATATATACCTTCCAAAACCTGTAGTTCTTTTACTAGGTCTGGTTAGGTAACCATATATACCTTCCGAAACCTGTAGTTCTTTTACTAGGTCTGGTTAGGAAACCATATATACCTTCCGAAACCTGTAGTTCTTTTACTAGGTCTGGTTAGGTAACCATATATACCTTCCCAAACCTGTAGTTCTTTTACTAGGTCTGGTTAGGTAACCATATATACCTTCCCAAACCTGTAGTTCTTTTACTAGGTCTGGTTAGGTAACCATATATACCTTCCCAAACCTGTAGTTCTTTTACTAGGTCTGGTTAGGTAACCATATATACCTTCCCAAACCTGTAGTTCTTTTACTAGGTCTGGTTAGGTAACCATATATACCTTCCCAAACCTGCAGTTTCTTTACTAGGTCTGGTTAGGTAACCATATATACCTTCCCAAACCTGTAGTTCTTTTACTAGGTCTGGTTAGGTAACCATGTATACCTTCCCAAAACTGTAGTTCTTTTACTAGGTCTGGTTAGGTAACCATATATACCTTCCCAAACCTGCAGTTTCTTTACTAGGTCTGGTTAGGTAACCATATATACCTTCCCAAACCTGTAGTTCTTTTACTAGGTCTGGATAGGTTACCATATATACTTTCCCAGACCTGTAATTCCTTTACTAGGTCTCATCGAGCGATCTGAGATTCAGTTTCACCAAATGTCCAAATAAAGACTAAAGTCTAAAGACGAGTAAACATGGAACTAGCCAGACATGTATGTCTGTTAAGGTATATTATATATATATATATATATATATATATATATATATATATATATATAATATATATATATACACGAGTTAGTAGTAGTATATTTGGAGTTTTAATCTGTTTCCCCCCCAAAATTGTATGTATTTTTTATATTTTTTTAGTAAGGGCAACTAAAGTACATTTTTGAAAAGGGTATCTTCTCACGAATCTAGGATAAAAATTTGGTTTATGTAGGCTGTGTTATGTGGTAACAATAAAACTAACTGTAAAACATTACTTTTTTAACGTTTTGGTACACTCTGTATATACGCAGTAAGATAAGTTAAAACGTTTTTTTCCAAAATGATCAGTGAACAGAGACCTTTAAAATGAGGTATCACTCGACCTACCTTTACATTTAAAAAAAATCCAAAAAACAACCCCCCCCTAACACTTTTGGGGTATTTTTCGATTTTAAAACGTTTTTTCTGAATTATTTAGAGTTGAAATAGTGGGGTTTAAGTTAAAACGAAGGCTGTAGCTCATTTGGTTCAGTCGCTACACATTGCGCAACGGTAGTCTGATTTTTTCTATCTTCTGGGATTTCTATCCCTTACCTAAATAAAGCAATAGGCAGACACCCTATTCTTTATCCACAAATCCAATCTTCCAGTTACATGTGTTTAAAATCTACTTCATAACGGAATTGATCGTAACTCTATTAACTTTAAATACACAAATTATGACAATTTAAATCAATTTTATAAAATAGGAATTTATTAAAGTTGTTACTCACGTTGTAAATTTGTCTGAGTCTATTGGTAATCTGCCTAACGGTGTCTTCCTCAAAGAATGTCGGTACGTATCGCATATACCTAACGTTGTCCTGCGAACAGAACAAACGTATTGCTTCGTTATATAATCATTGCTAAAAATGTCAGAAGAGACGATTATTTGTCGTTAGTCAAGTAGTACGTTTTGATCCTACAGTCTCTACGCCTTGGTCCTACAGCCTCTACGCCTTGGTCCTACAGCCCCTACGCCTTGGTAATACAACCCCTACGCCTTCGTCCTACAGCCCCTACGCCTTGGTCCTACAGCTCTACGCCTTGGTCCTACAGCCCCTACGCCTTGGTAATACAACCCCTACGCCTTCGTCCTACAGCCCCTACGCCTTGGTCCTACAGCTCTACGCCTTGGTCCTACAGCCCCTACGCCTTGGTCCTACAGCCCCTACGTCTTGGTCCTACAGCCTCTACGCCTTGGTCCTACAGCCTCTACGCCTTCGTCCTACAGCCTCTACGCCTTGGTCCTACAGCCCCTACGCCTTAGTCCTACAACCCTACGCCTTGGTCCTACAGCCCTTACGCCTTGGTCCTACAGCCACTACGCCTTGGTCCTACAGCCACTACGCCTTGGTCCTACAGCCCCTACGCCTTGGTCCTACAGTCTCTACGTCTTCGTCCTACAGCCTACGCCTTGGTCCTACAGCCCCTACGCCTTGGTCCTACAGCCTCTACGCCTAGGTCCTACAGCCCCTACGCCTTGGTCCTACAGCCTCTACGCCTAGGTCCTACAGTCTCTACGTCTTCGTCCTACAGCCTACGCCTTGGTCCTACAGCCTCTACGCCTAGGTCCTACAGCCCCTACGCCTTGGTCCTACAGCCTCTACGCCTAGGTCCTACAGCCCTTACGCCTTGGTCCTACAGCACCACGCCTAGGTCCTACAGCCTACGCCTTGGTCCTACAGCCCCTACGCCTTGGTCCTACAGCCCCTACGCCTTGGTCCTACAGCCCTTACGCCTTGGTCCTACAGCCCTTACGCCTAGGTCCTACAGCCTACGCCTTGGTCCTACAGCCCCTACGCCTTGGTCCTACAGCCCCTACGCCTTGGTCCTACAGCCTCTACGCCTAGGTTCTAAAGCCCCTTCGACCTTCAACAGTTATACTTTAACCCTTAACTATTATACTTTTGCCTTTAACAAATTTACTTTTGCATTTAACAATTATACTTTATCCTTTAACAGTTATACTCGGCCCTCTAGATTTATACTTTGAGCTTCAACAATTATTACACAGTGGCCTTGAACAATTATACTTTAGTCTTTAAAAATTGTACTTTGGTCTTCAACAGTTATACATTGACTTTCAATCATAATACTGTAGCCTTAAACAATTACATTTGGCCTTTAACAGTTATACTTTGGCCATTAACAATGGTCATTAATAGTTATACTCGGCCTTCAACAGCTATACTTAGGTCGTGAATAATTATATTTTACTCCTGAACCAGAAAACTTTGTCTCTCAACAGTTATACATTGACCTTCAAACAGTTATACTTTGACCTTTAACAGTTATACTCGGCTTTCATCGTTTATTCATTAACCTTCTACAGTTGTACTTAGGCCCTGAACAATTATACCTCTAAAGCCCTGTTCTTCACTAAAGCTATTTTCAATTTAACAATGAATTTTGTATATAACCATCACTAACAGATTTCTGAGATCCAGGGCCTTCAATAACGTAAACACCCATCAACAAACCGGAATTTATAAGATTACTTGCAGTTGTTACATAGGCCAAACAGGACGTCCATTTCAAGAAGCATCTATCAACAAAGCAACTGAACCATAAAACATCCACTTTAGCAGAGCACCTAATAAAATAGTATTGCACGTGTGTAAAAAAGTATGTTATGTGAAGTCATTGAAGAGTACGCATTTATTCAACTTGCATTCCATTCAAACATAGGCTATACACGAATTGAAGATAAGCCAGTTCAACTAAGATAACCCAGTGTCACTCATAGGTCGGACGTGAAAGTCAATAAAGAACGCGTTTCACAGCGACATCAATGCTTTATATTAGTTCACGATCACCGCATCGAGTGAAATATATTTTGTGTTGTCACTGGATTTGTGTTTGTGAAGTTTCTGTACCCTGAGGATGATCGTATGACCGAAATCGCGATAGGTGACTAAAGTAAGATTCAAAAAGATTAATTGACGTTTACATACATTGTAACAGTTACACTTACTTGCAGAGCAGGATTTAGCATTTTGGCGCCCCTAGGCCCAATAATTTTTTCCGCCCCCTAGTCTGGATAAAGTTACTTCCCCAAAAACCTTAATTACAAAATTATATCGGGCCTATGTTGTAACGAAGTTGATGCGTAATATTGAAAAATAGTTTTTTTGCAATCAATTCAAAAAATATGTTAAGTTATGGCTATTTATTTTTATTTCTAGATTTTTTTTTTTCGGCCGAGCGCCCCCTGGGAGCTTGCGCCCATAGGCCCGGGCCTATTGGGAAATCCGGCCCTGCTTACTTGGTCCTCAACGGTTATCCATTAGTCTTGGGTTAGATCCCTTTCTTTAATATTTTTTATTGGGCCTCTCTTGACTCTTCTAGGACTAGGTTACGTTAGGAACTGAGAGCCGAGGAGGCAGACTTGGGCAGGAAGTTATCCTGACGATAGGAAATATACCCAACGATGTTTCATTCAGAAATAACTGCTTTATTGCAATACTGTGGCTACACTGTATAAGCAGTTTTGAAGGCCCTGGATTGTAACGAAGTTTTGACCCTGGATTAAGGTCAAAGTTGGTCTGGGATGGTATTAACGGGAATGAGTGTGTGGATCACAAATCGTGAGCGGCAACGTCCACAGGACTCGAGACGTTCCATGGGATATCCAAGAGGCATGGCGATGCTTTGGGCTCAGGAAGAGCACGAGAGTAGGTGGAGAATATCTCGATGTTAAGAACGAGTAAACTTTCACTTCTTGTCCCCCTCTAAACAAGTTGCATCTGAACTTATTTCACAGACATGTGCAGTATAAAGAAGGTGAGGTGGGGGGGGGGGTTATAGGGCTTGAGAAAACACATTCACAGGATTCACTGGGGAGCCGCTATGCAGGAAATCTAGTCTGCGAGAGAATACTGCAGCATCAAAATCTTTGAATGGTAACATCTTGATTGGAGATAGATAAACGGGTCAAGAAGACTTTAAGATTTTGGACTTTTGGGGTTGTCTAGAGGTATCTCACTTAAGAGCACAATAAGCCCTTGTGAACTGTCATGCTGAAGAGCCAGACCACCCGAAAGAAAAAGATCTTCAAAGACGTGTTTATTTTAGGTTCTTTTCTTCCTTTTTTTTGTAAAATGATGCCGAGGTTTTTACGCCATTAAACAATGAGGGAAAAACTAAATAAATAACCACGACTAGTTGGCAACACTGTAGGATTAGTAAAGTGCTAAGTATTGTCTTGTATTTAGGCTGTATTACAACAAATAATTGTTTTTCACTTACCCCGTCACCAAAGAAGAACGGCCTCGAGTGCTTCCTGGGTGTAGGTGTACCGACTTCCTGAAAACAATGAACACATTTAATCATAACCTATCGAAGAATAAATTTACTTTCTAAGGTGAGTCGATGTTAGACTAATTCGAATGTTTTGCTATGATTTATGGAAATTCGAGATTTTTGAAACCATTATTATATTTTTACTTTCTTTTAATATGATGTCAAACATAACAAAGATGGTGACAAGTTAAAATATCAGAAAGAGGAAGTGCGACTGGTCGGGGAACCCTAAGACCTGACAGACTCAAAACAAAGTGAAGAAAGACAGTGGAAGGGGAAATATAGAACGAAGGTAAAGCTTAGTGATAAAATCAAAATTTTAAAACCCCCAAATAAGATAACATAAAAAGTTCAGGGGAATTGCCATTTGAATTTTTTGTAATATATAAAAGACTTTGCAAGTAAAACAGCACTCTGTCTGACTTGTACACGCTATTACAAAATAGCATTAGCATGGTGGAGAGTTAGCATTAGACGTTCAATCTAATGTGGGTAAACCAGTTTACTTCAAATAACTGACAGAGCGATGTCTTAGGGACAGGTAACCCACTACCATAATATTCTTGTTTGTCATAAGATCAGTATGTTCCAAATATATTTTTGAATCTACAATGAAGTACTTATGATCGTTATAGTAAATAGATTAATATAAACAACTACCAAGTAAGATAACTTTTTAAGTAGTTCTATATTTTAACACTTTGAAGCCTAACTCTCTAATGCGCTGATTTCCTACTGTGCCTGGGGGTTTTGGACATGTTTTTTTTTTTAATTGTGGTATTTGTTATATTTATCATATATGACTTATTATATATCATTTTAAACCTAAAGAAATTACCTTTTTAAATATACATACATGTAAATAGATATTTTACTCACAGTCAACACTCCTTAGTCTTGAAAAAGGGTAAAATACACACACAAACAAAAATAGCTACACAGCGCTTCACTAAACATAATTGGCCTTTGTATGATACAGTTTGAAACATTCAGGTACACAAAGGGGTATTAACATTCTGGGCACCACCATAACTCAAAAAGTATTTAGTATTCAAGAAAAACAACAAACAAACATAACAAATCTTGATTACTCAGTCACTTTGAACTAAACAAACGTCTGCTACGTTCCTCGTAGACGTGTTACGTTGTCTAGCATCAGCTTTATAATATTTATATTTAGTCCATATCAACAGCACAGACTATTCGAAAATCAAAGACATGCAAAGATAAATAACCAATTAGCTAAGCAAAAGTGCCGAAACCCGATTATATTCCGACATCGCGATCGTATAGAATTATTTAGCCGATGTATACTCGGGCTTAGGCTTCAAAGTGTTAAATAATTCCTTAGATTTTCTGATTACTTACAGCATACGATTTCCTTTGGCCCAGCTTTCCTTTGCCCTGAAAATAAAATTAATATAAACATTAAACAAATATATGTACCAACAGTAGCCTATTCCAAGTGTCATTACATATTGTATGTTATTCAAGGTTTTTTTGTATGTTTACATTTTAAACGGAAATATAATTTTTTTTTCCGTTCTGGGAAATACAAATGTCAATCGTTTGAAACCCATAATTAGTAGCCTAATCCAAAACAAGTTGATCATTATGCTACCCCAATACACAACATCCTCTAAATGTAAAGTTGGTTTCTTGGTTGTATCCAACTTGCGGTCAGTCCAATTTGCGGTCAAGGGTAAAACCGTCCATTTTGCGGTCACCCCAAAAATGTCGTGGGCTAATCGAAAGATATTTGTCCAATTTGCGGTCACATATTTGAACCCCATATAGTGAGCCTAGTGCGGCACTGTCTCAAACACTAGGTTGTAAATCGTGTCTAACAGGTTTGGCCGGAGTATTTTAAGTATTGACATTTATTTATGTTTGGCCTCGTCCCCCTAAAGTCGTGTTGAAGATTTGAAGTGGGGGAAACGTTTACCGAAATTCGTCGTATGCCATTTGTTTTTTTGATTCAATTCAATGATTTTTTGAGTCAATCCAAATTTATCTATAGTCTTATTTTAAAAATGTCTGGGACTGGCGAACCTTTAGTACGAAGTATGCTTGTAATGCGAAAGAGTATATTCTATAAATATTAGTATCTATTTTTGTTGTAGCTCTCTCCCTCTCTATTTATATATGTATACAGTGTTTGTTTATTATTCCCCCTTTTTTAGGCTCTATTTAAGTGAACAGAGTCGTTTGTTCGTTCTGACTGACTATCCTCTCGTCAAAACAGTGAATTTGGTAAGTATATTTGTTTGGTCCTGGGGGCAAACGACTTGATTTGTGATTAGTAATTAACTATCTCTCAAGATGTGACCGCAAACTGGAAACCCTTCCACCTCCAGAACCTTGATCATCCTTCATAAAACTACACTTGACCGCAAATAGGACTGACCGCAAATAGGACTGACCGCAAGTAGGAGGACACCGGTTTCTTAGGCCTTATAGGAACCTACACTCATCATACAAAGTGTAGGTAAGAATGTGTTGTTGCACAGGTTTTGTGAACCTCGTAATTGTGTACATCACTACTTTCTTGACATCGTGTTTATATATTAAAAACACTCTCTCGTCTCTGCTCCGATACTCTATATAATCTCTACAAATATCATATTTTCTCGGAGATCAGGGTACGAAATTGCATTCAGCAAACCTAAATATGTTCGATAAAGCACCCCTCCCCAGCCACTCTACATAGGGATAGTCTCATAGTGATGTGGTGCTAATTAGCAAAGCAGCTAACGAACGTTAGCAGTTGCAGAGCACTGCTAACAACTAGATTTAGCAGCTTTACAATTAGCAGTGCTTACACTGCTAATGGTAGTATTTTCAACTGCTTTGACAGCGTATTCTGATAACATTTTAAAAGAAGCAGGAATATGGATTTAGCAGTTAAATACAATGATGAATGGAAACTAATTTAACAGACACTTGGCTTTGTGGCTTAATGTTTGAGTATTGTAATTATTGTAGCCTAATTTAGTTTTGTATGTTGTTGACATTGGCTACACAATTGTATCTCTCAACAACTAAGGCATAGATTTAGGTTGTAGGTTGTAAATTGAGATATGTAAATTTTGGTTTAAATAGAGCTTATTTTGTGGATTGATTATACATTTTACGAATGATTTTAATTTGTTGTTGTTGTTTATTTGTTTAACTGCTTTGACTTGTATATTTATAATTTATGTCTTAAACAAAAGAAATTTGTCTAAAGGACTAATACAAAATTGAAATTGAAAATGGTTAATGTTAAGCTAATAGGCTACACAAAATTCTTTTTAAAAACAGAATATATTTTTAACCAAAACTAAAACTGTCCAAGTCCAACAAAATAAATGTCAATGGTAACGAGTTGCCTGTAATAAATAAATAAACAAAGTCTAGACAGATACTGTTATTGTGGGCATTGTAGGCCGACACCTCCACGAATTGATACTTGATAGATTCCACGAATATGGCTGTAGCCGATAACAGATCAAATGACTTTCTATTTAGTTTAGCAGTCTACTCACTACTGCTTATTTATCATTGCATACGACAGTCAGCAGTTACTAAATTTAGCTGCTAATCAAAATTAACATTAGCAGCCTTAGCTGTTAACCATAATTAGCAGTTTTGTCCATCACTACGTCTCATTGGAAAGCTTAGTGTCTGAGAATCAATAATATATACAGAACGTGACCTAACATGACGCTCACAAAGGTACTTTTCAATAGTTTTTTTAAATGGTTTTTGGAGAAAACCTTATTAACATAATATCTGGAGTTGTTTAATATATTCGTGAGGTTTGTTTTTAAATTAAAGAACATTTAATATACAACTCTAATATATTACTACAGTTATAAATATTGAACTTTAATTTGTTTGTTTGATGTTAAATTAATTTTTTGTTTGTTGTTACAATCGCTGAAAGAAACCCATATATTTTATATTCTGTCTCGTAACAGAAGGTTTTTTTTAAAAAGATTATTTTTTCTTTTAAATACCATTTATTTATTACAAACTGAATTAAAGTCACTTCTTAAATACAATTATATAATAAATATCGGGTTTAACCTATAAACTACTTTTTCTAGATTATAGATACGGAGTCAGTGCAAGCAGAGAACTAAACCAATGACTACATAAATACTATAAGACACGACATGGCCATGTTGAATATTCTACGCTTATTCTTGAGTTGACCAATACCCGCTAGGGTGTGGAGCTGTCGCTCTGCTAGAAGTTGATGTGACTGGCGCTAGGTGGCTCTACGGTCAAACAATGTTTCAGTTGCGCACTGATGCCACATATGGGACCAGAGATGCGAGGGAAGGTCGAGAATCGCTTATCTCAGCGCACGAACTGACAACACTGACTATGCTGACGAAAGTAAGTGAGAAGGTTTGTGAGAGAGAGGTCAACAGTCTCAACCAAGTGGGATGCGTACAGTCAAGCACCTGTTGCTAGCGCTTTCTGATAGCTGTGTGTCAAACTTGTGACGAACAGCACCCGTAAAGCGTAGACTATTTCCCTATCCTATGTCGTGTCTTATAGTATTTATGTAGTCATTGACTAAACTAACAAAGCAGCTGTTATCATTTAAGTAAACTATGCTGATCATGCTTAATCAGCATCTAGAAGGTTCTACAGACTTACTAAGCAATGTTTCTTACCATAACTTATATATACAGGGTGTCACAAAAATGCTTAGCGTGCCATGCAGAACCAGATTCTACATACAAAAACAACTCAAAAATGTCTAGTAACATTTTTTCGATTTCGGCTTAGTTTAGCCGTAATCCACCATTTTGTATTTTTTTAAAAATAGTTAATAATCCATCAACCCTTGGAGATATTTTTATGAAACTTGGTATAAACTTTAAGTCTTTTAACATCAACATTTTTCAAAAATATTTTTTATCAAAACTATCAAATTTCAAAATGGCGGCCATTTAAAAAATTTCAAAGTCAAATTTCATGAAAACTAGCAGGTAAAAAAAAAAATACATAACATCAAATTTAAAGCACTTTTTAATTCAAATCCAATGACACTAAGATTGTAAAAATCGGCTAATAAATAAAAAGGTTTTGGTAATTGTTAATAATAATTGTTAACAAGAACAACTGGTATCATGGGCGTACCCAGCGAGGGGCAGGTAATATATTACGATATATATTACAAACCTCACGAATATATTAAACAACTCCAGATATTATGTTAATAAGGTTTTCTCCAAAAACCATTTAAAAAACTATTGAAAAGTACCTTTGTGAGCGTCGGGTTAGGTCACGTTCTGTATATATTATTGATCCTCAGACACTAAGCTTTTCAATGAGACGATCCCTATGTCTGTATGTAGAGTGGCTGGGGAGGGGTGCTTTATCGAACATCCATGGGCGTACCCAGCGAGGGGCAGGGGGGCAGCTGCCCCCCTGGAAGCAAAATAATAAATCTTTATTATACATTTTGTTGCTGGAATTTAATACAATTCTTGAAATAACTATTTTAATAATCAATTGTATATTGAATGACCATGGCTTGCCCCCCCCCCCCCCAGTTTTGATCCTGGGTACGCCCTTGACTGGTATTAAATGTAATCAGCTGTTTACAAAATTCATTGTTGTATATATATATATATATATATATATATATATATATATATATATATATATATATATATATATATATATATATATACTGTATATTGTAACGAATAGAGGGCTCCCAAAAGGTCAGTGCTCGACAAGCCATAAATTGTGAAGAGTTGAAGAGGTTGACAGCTAGAAAAACGATTCTAACGTCAGTCACGGACCTCAAGGAGTCAAATGAACCATTCAAAAGTCTTCAACAAAAATTATTTGAAAAGGTCCGATGAAAGGAATTGCGTCAGTTCTGAAGTAACGTAAAAGATGTAAAATATGCCAATTTATTTTATTAATATTGGCATGAATTATGTGCGTAGAAACAAATAAAGTAAGCATATTAAATGTTGAGCTTGACTTATGAGAAAAACTATACAGTATAACAACACACACAGAACACAATTCTCATAAAAAAAGACGCCTAAGTATCAGAAGCGTTTCAACGACAAGGTCGTCCTCTTCAGTGATACACGAGCTACACCAACCAAACCACGACCTTGTCGTTGAAACGCGTCTGATACTTAGGCGTATTTTTTTTTTTTATGAGAATTGTGTTCTGTGTGTTTGTTATACTAAATAAAGTAAGATTTGTTATAATATATACTGTATATAAAACTAGGATTGTAAAATTAAGGGAACAATAAAATTAATATTCTATAGAAATATTTATTTATTTTTATTTTTAAATACGAAATTCAAAATTGTGACAACTCTACGTTAGTTGTGCAAGGTTAATTTTTGTCCTAACGCTTCTAAAATAGTAGGGAAGGGTTTTTTACCTAGTAACAATAACTTCGCTAGTTGTTGTCGCATTGGTAACATTTTTAATCTGAGTGTGTTGAATAACAGAAGAGATATCACTGTTTATTAAGGCCACCATTACCAAACAACACGATGACGGGTTGGATGTAGGTTAGGTTAGGCTACTTTACTGTTTCCTGCGGCCATGAAAACAGAGCTACAAATATTAGACGATTACTAAAGTTACAGTTTGTAATACTTACTCCAAGCCCAGATATCACTGAATAGGAGACAGGTTAGGTTAGGTTAGGTTAGGCTACTTTACTGTTTCCTGCGGCCATGAAAACAGAGCTACAAATATTAGACGATTACTAAAGTTACAGTTTGTAATACTTACTCCAAGCCCAGATATCACTGAATAGGATACAGTGGGTCGCTCATCAACATCTTGTTTAATTTCTAGAGCAGCTTGTCTCATGAGTTCTTTGGCGGACATTTGTCTGGGTTTCTGAAACAACAGATTTTCCTGGCAATTAACATGATAAAACCGCACACAGAAAGTCAGAATGTAGTGAACACAATGGAGTGTATTGGAAAAGTCAAAGTGCAACCCAGTGTTGACTTATTTAGAAAATCGTAGTGCCCTGAGAACGCGACAAAAAGTACGATGCTTAAAACACAATGGAGTGTATTGGAAAAGTCAAAGTGCAACCCAGTGCTGACTTATTTAGAAAATCGTAGGGCCCTGAGAACGCGACAAAAAGTACGATGCTTAAAACACAATGGAGAGTATTGGAAAAGTCAAAGTGCAACCCAGTGCTGACTTATTTAGAAAATCGTAGTGCCCTGAGAACGCGACAAAAAGTACGATGCTAAAACAAAAATGGCCGCCATTTTAACCAGGATACAATAAAAAAAATAGTTTTGAACAACAAAAAACGGAATGCACCTATAAAATATGTTTTTTCTGAGATGGTGTGGGTAACCAGTATTGAAATGGATTGATCCTGTACAGCGTTGAGCTTGGACATCATTCTAAACCACTTTCTTTTTTTTTTTACTCACAGGAACTCAAAACCGGAAAACTTACTTTGGTACTTACGTATTAACGCCACCGGAGCAGAAGTTGCGCTTATGCGCATGCGCCAATAAAGAGCAAACTGGTTTAAGGGAAGCAGAATTCCATTTTTTTTCAGCTTTGAGATTCGTATACAGTACTTTCATTTTATGATTTGTCGTAAAAATTTTAGGCTTAGATTGGCGATACTTCACTTTTAAAGCTCATGTTTATCCATGATCTAATTTCAAATTATTAACTTCAATAAACTTACGAAAGGTTTGGCCAGGTGATTATATATATATATATAAGGTTTGGCCAGGTGTTTATATATCGCAAAGTAAGCAAATATTGGCGCATGCGCATTAGCAACTTCTGCTGCGGTGGCGTTAATACGTAAGTACCCTTACTTTTTTATTACTCAAATCCTAAAAATTAATAGTGGCTTTTGAAAAAAAAAAAAAATGTCCGTCTATACTGTAAGTATAGTGTAAACTATACTGTAATAAAACAGTATACTGTTTTATTACTGTTTTCTTTTCAATTAATTGTCTCTATCTTGAGGTATTCTGAACGCCATAATTGTGTATTACTCTCTAAAAGTTAGTTAAGCTCTTGTAAGTGTGATCTCACTCCTAGTGGGCCTCGAAGATGTACAATATTATGTTAAGGACCTTCCATTCGCTCCGCTCGTTCCTCCTGGATCTAGTAACTATACTGATTGTAGAGAGATGGTATTGGTACCATTACATGCAAAATCAAAATATGCATACTTGTATATTATTTAGTGTGTTATAAGTTGAAGAACACACGAGATATGAACAAAAAACAGTTTTAGATGACACCCCATTTTGAGATTTTCAGTTAAAATTTGCTAAATTTCAATAGGATTCTTTATGAGAACACTAAATTTCATTTTGTGGCCGCTATCGTGAAGGTCAGTCAAAACACAGATGTCAAAATTTTTGACGGTTACCAAAATTACCCTGTACTGGATAACACAAAATTACCCTGTACTGGATAACTATAAATTACCCTGTACTGGATAACACAAAATTACCCTCTACTGAATAACATAAAATGACCCTTTACTGGATAACTATAAATTACCCTGTACTGGATAACACAAAATTACACTGTACTGGATAACACAAAATTACCCTGTACTGGATAACACAAAATTACCCTGTACTGGATAACAAAAAATTACCCTGTACTGGATAACTATAAATTACCCTGTACTGGATAACACAAAATTACCCTGTACTGGATAACACAAAATTACCCTGTACAGGATAACAAAAAATTACCCTGTACTGGATAACTATAAATTACCCTGTACTGGATAACATAAAATGACCCTTTACTGGATAACACAAAATTACCCTGTACTGGAGAACACAAAATTACCCTGTACTGGATAACACAAAATTACCCTGTACTGGATAACACAAAATTACCCTGTACTGGATAACAAAAAATTACCCTGTACTGGATAACACAAAATTACCCTGTACTGGATAACACAAAATTACCCTGTACTGGATAACACAAAATTACCCTGTATTGGATAACACAAAATTACCCTCTACTGGATAACACAAAATTACCCTCTACTGGATAGCACAAAATTACCTTCTACTGAACAACACAAAGTTACCAATTTCTCACGAAAGAAATATCATGTTTTATAAGTAAATTAAAAAATATACTAACACCTAAAAAATGGTACAAATTTTGTTTAAAAATAATGCGGCTATTTGAAATTTTTGGTAGTTTATTTCAAGAGGTAGGGCATGACGAATGTTTACTTACATTATCCTCTTTACTGGTATCTTCTCGTTCCACATACCAGGGTTCATCAGCTCCTGTATATTGCACAAATACCCAACAAACACAACACACTAAGCCTAACAGTTGTACATTCATGTTCAAGTCTAGCTCTAAGGAACACTGACTTCACGCATTCTAACATATTTTAGATCTATGATCAGATAACTAAAAGCCTACATTACGTAATCTTAAATAATATTTTATTTTAAATATGGTACAAAGTACAAATTTGCTATCAACACAAAGGCTACCTGTAAATATATCCACATGGGAATAAAAAAATATCATAGATGGGTTGAAAAATGAAAATCGATATTTGCTTTTTTTGTGAAATTATCCGAATTGAGTGACATCTGACGTCTGTTTAGCCCTTAGACGATTTGAATGATTTTGAGCATATTTTGAATATAACACTTCTTTAGAGCCCATAGGTAAAATTAAAGATCCTCACATTTTCAGTCGCATGTCTGTAAGTCGCAACCAGTCTACACAGACAAGAAGATAAATCCTAAATATTTCAAACTTTGCATTTATATTCTTTTTATTGTCTCATATAACTTATAGGAAAAACATAGCGGGAACAAAAAAAAAACCTTTAGTAGTTAAGGAGGAAAACTATAGAGTTGAAAAATTTTATTTTTGGAAATATTATGTAAGGAGTGTAAAAAAAAAAAAATAGTTATTCTGATTAGGAATTAGTATGTTTATTTGTGTCCAAATAATGTGTTGGCACTAGGCCGCTTAAAAGACTTCGATTTATAAAAAAACTGTCCCTATATTTGTACGAATTAGCCCTTTTATCTAAACACGCGAGGTAACAGACTGTCAGTTGAAGTCCTCTAGCCAGACGTTGTACAGCTAAACGCGCGAGGTAACAGACTGTCAGTTGCCGTCCTCTAGCCAGAAATTGTACACCTAAACGCGCGAGTTAACAGACTGTCAGTTGACGTCCTCTAGCCAGAAATTGTACAACCTTAACACGCGAGGTAACAGACTGTCAGTTGACGTCCTCTAGCCAGACGTTGTACAGCTAAACGCGCGAGGTAACAGACTGTCAGTTGACGTCCTCTAGCCAGAAATTGTACAGCTAAACACGCGAGGTAACAGACTGTCAGTTGCCGTCCTTTAGCCAGAAATTGTACAGCTAAACGCGCGAGGTAACAGACTGTCAGTTGACGTCCTCTAGCCAGAAATTGTACAGCTAAACACGCGAGGTAACAGACTGTCAGTTGCCGTCCTTTAGCCAGAAATTGTACACCTAAACGCGCGAGGTAACAGACTGTCAGTTGACGTCCTCTAGCCAGAAATTGTACAACCTTAACACGCGAAGTAACAGACTGTCAGTTGCCGTCCTCTAGCCAGAAATTGTACACCTAAACGCGCGAGGTAACAGACTGTCAGTTGCCGTCCTCTAGCCAGAAATTGTACACCTAAACGCGCGAGTTAACAGACTGTCAGTTGACGTCCTCTAGCCAGAAATTGTACAACCTTAACACGCGAGGTAACAGACTGTCAGTTGACGTCCTCTAGCCAGACGTTGTACAGCTAAACGCGCGAGGTAACAGACTGTCAGTTGACGTCCTGTAGCCAGAAATTGTACAGCTAAACGCGCGAGGTAACAGACTGTCAGTTGACGTCCTCTAGCCAGAAATTGTACAGCTAAACACGCGAGGTAACAGACTGTCAGTTGCCGTCCTCTAGCCAGAAATTGTACAGCTAAACACGCAAGGTAACAGACTGTCAGTTGCCGTCCTCTAGCCAGAAGTTATACACCTAAACACGCGAGGTAACAGACTGTCAGTTGACGTCCTCTAGCCAGAAATTGTACAGCTAAACACGCAAGGTAACAGACTGTCAGTTGCCGTCCTTTAGCCAGAAATTGTACAGCTAAACGCGCGAGGTAACAGACTGTCAGTTGACGTCCTCTAGCCAGAAATTGTACAGCTAAACACGCGAGGTAACAGACTGTCAGTTGCCGTCCTTTAGCCAGAAATTGTACACCTAAACGCGCGAGGTAACAGACTGTCAGTTGACGTCCTCTAGCCAGAAATTGTACAACCTTAACACGCGAAGTAACAGACTGTCAGTTGCCGTCCTCTATCCAGAAATTGTACACCTAAACGCGCGAGGTAACAGACTGTCAGTTGACGTCTTCTAGCCAGAAGTTATACACCTAAACACGCGAGATAACAGACTATCAGTTGACGTCCTCTAGCCAGAAGTTATACACCTAAACACGCGAGGTAAAGACTGTCAGTTGTCGTCCTCTAGCCAGAAGTTATACACCTAAACACGCGAGATAACAGACTGTCAGTTGACGTCCTCTAGCCAGAAGTTATACACCTAAACACGCGAGCTAAAGACTGTCAGTTGTCGTCCTCTAGCCAGAAATTGTACACCTAAACGCGCGAGGTAACAGACTGTCAGTTGACGTCCTCTAGCCAGAAGTTATACACCTAAACACGCGAGGTAACAGACTGTCAGTTGACGTCCTCTCGCCAGAAGTTATACACCTAAACACGCGAGGTAAAGACTGTCAGTTGCCGTCCTCTAGCCAGAAATTGTACAGCTAAACGCGTGAGGTAACAGACTGTCAGTTGACGTCCTGTAGCCAGAAGTTGTACAGCTAAACGCGCGAGGTAACAGACTGTCAGTTGACGTCCTGTAGCCAGAAGTTATACACATAAACACGCGAGGTAACAGACTGTCAGTTGCCATCCTGTAGCAAGAAGTTGTACAGCTAAACGCGCGAGGTACCAGACGGTCAGTTGCCGTCCTGTAGCCAGAAATGTGTTCACCCGAACGCGCGAGGTAACACTCTGTCAGTTGCCGTCCTGTAGCCAGAAATTGTACAGATAAACGCGCGAGGTAACAGACTGTCAGTTGACGTCCTGTAGCCAGAAGTTGTACAACCTTAACACGTGAGGTAACACTTAGTCAGTTGCCGTCCTGTAGCCAGAAATTGTACACCTAAACGCGCGAGGTAACAGACTGGCAATTGACGTCCGGTAGCCAGACGTTGTACAGCTAAACGCGCGAGGTAACAGACTGTCAGTTGACGTCCTGTAGCCAGAAGGTGTACACCTAAACGCGCGAGGTACAGACTATCAATTGACGTCCTGTACCCAGAAGCTGTACACCCGAACGCGTGAGGTAATGGACTATCAGTTGCCGTCCTGTAGCCAGAAGGTGTACACCTAAACGCGCTAGGCAACAGACTGTCAGTTGACGTCCCGTAGCCAGAAGTTGTACAACTAAACGCGCTAGGCAACAGACTGTCAGTCGACGTCCCGTAGCCAGATGGTGTACACCCTAACGTGCGAGGTAATGGATTATCAGTTACGTCCTGTAACCAGAGGTTGTACACCTAAACGTGCGAGGTAACAGACTGACAGTTGCCGTCCCGTAGCCAGAAGTTGTACAATAAAACGCGCTAGGCAACAGACTGTCAGTTGACGTCCCGTAGCCAGAAGTTGTACAACTAAACGCGCTAGGTAATGAACTATCAGTTACGTCCTGTAACCCGAGGGTGTACCACTAAACATGCGAGGTAACAGACTGTCAGTTGACGTCCTGTAACAGAAGGTGTACATATAAACGCGCGAAGTAAAGATGTATCAGTTGCCGTCCGGTAGCCAGAAGTTGTACACCTAATTGCGCGCGTGGTAACAGAATGTAAGTTGCCGACCTGTTGCCAGAAGGTGTACACCTAAACGCGCGAAGTAACAGAATGTCAGTTGCCGACCTGTAGCCAGAAGGTGTAAACCTAAACACGCGAGGTAATGAACTATCAGTTACGTCCTGTAACCCGAGGGTGTACCACTAAACATGCGAGGTAACAGACTGTCAGTTGACGTCCTGTAACAGAAGGTGTACATATAAACGCGCGAAGTAAAGATGTATCAGTTGCCGTCCGGTAGCCAGAAGTTGTACAATAAAACGCGCTAGGCAACAGACTGTCAGTTGACGTCCCGTAGCCAGAGGGTGTACACCTAAACGCGCGAGGTAATGAACTATCAGTTACGTCCTGTAACCCGAGGGTGTACCACTAAACATGCGAGGTAACAGACTGTCAGTTGACGTCCTGTAACAGAAGGTGTACATATAAACGCGCGAAGTAAAGATGTATCAGTTGCCGTCCGGTAGCCAGAAGTTGTACACCTAATTGCGCGCGTGGTAACAGAATGTAAGTTGCCGACCTGTTGCCAGAAGGTGTACACCTAAACGCGCGAAGTAACAGAATGTCAGTTGCCGACCTGTAGCCAGAAGGTGTAAACCTAAACACGCGAGGTAACAGACTTTCAATTCTCATTTTGCCGAATATGACCCAACCAAGACTGCCAAGCTATTTGGAAACTTCCCATTGTCATTCACGGGAGATTTTAAATCTCATTGGGCTGAATAAGACCCAACAAAGTCCGCCAAGCTATTTTGAAATGTCCCATATGATGTTCACAAGAGATTCCAAATCTCATTTGACCGAGTATGACCCAACAAAGTCCGCCAAGCTATTATGAAATTTCCGGTAATGTTCACGGGAGATTCCAAATTTGAATTGGCCAAATATGTCCCAGCAAAGTCCGCCAAGCGATATTGAAACTTCCCGTTGTCGTTCACGGGAGATTCCAAATTTTATTATGCCGAATATGACCCAACAAAGTCCGCCAAGTTATGTTGAAATTTCCCGTCGAGGTAACGGGAGATTCAAAATCTGAATTGGCTGAATATGACCCTACAAAGTCTGACAAATTATTATGAAATTTCCCGTTGACGTTCACGGAAGATTCCAAATCTTATTATACCGAAAATGTCCCAACAAAGTACGCCAAGCTATTTTCAGATTTCCCGTTGATGTTCACGGGACATTCCAAATCTGAATTGGCTGAATATGACCCTACAAAGTCTGCCAAAGTATTTTGAAATTTTCGTTGACGTTCACGGAAGATTCCAAATCTCATTTGACCGAAAATGTCCCAACAAAGTACGCCAAGCTATTTTGAAATTTCCTGTTGACGTTCACGGGAGTTTCCAAATATAAATTGTATGAGGATGACCCAACAAAGTCCGCCAAGCTTTTTGAGATTTCCCGTAGATGTTCACGGGATTTTCTTAATCTTATTTGGCCAAATATGACCCAACAAAGTCCGCCAAGCTATTTTATTATTTCCTGTCGACATTTTCGTGAGATTTCAAATCTTATTTGGCTGAATATGACCCAACAATGTCCGCCAATCGTAATTGAAACTCCCGTTTTCGTTAACGTGAGATAACAAATTTCATTTAGCCGAATATGACCCAACAATGTCCGCCAAGCTATTTTAAGATTTTTCGTTTATGTTCACGGGACATTTCAAATCTTAATTGGCCGAATATGTCCCATGAAAGTCCGCTAAGCATTTTAAAACATCCCGTTGACGTTCACGGGAGATTCTAAATCTCATTTGGCCGAATATGACCCGACAAAGTTCGCCAAGCTTTTTTGATATTTCCCGTTGACTATCACGGGAGATTCCAAATCCGAATTGGCCGAAGATGACCCAACAAAGTCCGCCAAGCTATTTTGAAATTTCCCGTTGACGTTCACGGGAGATTACAAATCTGAATTGGCCGAAGATGACACAACAAAGACCGTAAAGCTATTTTAAATTTCCCGTTGACGTTCATGGGAGAATCTAAATCTCATTTGGCCGAAGATGCCCAAAAAGTTCGCCAAGCTATTTTGAAATTTCCCGTTGTCGTTCACGGGAGATTCCATATTTCATTTGGCCGAATATGATCCAACAAAGTCTGCCTAGCTATTTTTTAATTTCCTGTCGACGTTCTCGGGAGATTCCAAATATCATTTGGCTAAATATGACCCAACAAAGTCCGCTAAGCATTTTAAAACATCCCGTTGAAGTTCACGGGAGATTCTAAATCTCATTTTGCCGAATATGACACAACAAAGTCCGCCAAGCTATTTTGAAATTTCCCGTTGACATTCACGGGAGAATCTAAAACTCATTTGGCCGAAGTAGACCCAACAAAGACCGCCAAACTATTTTAAATTGCCCGTTGACGTTCATGGGAGATTACAAATGTGAATTGGCCGAAGATGACACAACAAAGTCCGCCAAGCTATTTTGAAATTTCCCGTTGGTATTCACGGGAGAATCTAAATCTCATTTAGCCGAAGATGACCCAACAAAGTCCGCCAAGCTATTTTTAAATTTCCCGTTGACGTTCACGGGAGAATCTAAAACTCATTTGGCCGAAGATGACCCAACAAAGTCCGCCATCCTATTTTAAATTGCCCGTTGACGTTCACGGGAGATTACAATCTGAATTGGCCGAAGATGACACAACAAAGTCCGCCAAGCTATTTTGAAATTTCCCGTTGACGTTCACGGGAGATTGCAAATCTGAATTGGCCGAAGATGACGCAACTAAGATGCCAAGCTATTTTGAAATTTCCCTTTGACGTTCACGGGAGAATCTAAATCTCATTTGGCCGAAGATGACCCAACAAAGTCCGCCAACCTATTTTGAAATATCCCGTTAACTTTCACGGGAGATTCCAAATCTGAATTGGCCGAAGATGACCCAACAAAGTCCGCCAAGCTATTTTGAAATTTCCCGTTAATGTTCACGGGAGATTACAAATCTGAATTGGCCGAAGATGACCCAACATTGTCCGCCAAGCTATTTTGGAATTTCCCGTTGATGTTCACGGGAGATTACAAATCTGAATTGTCCAAAGATGACCCAACAAAGTCCGCCAAGCTATTTCGAAATTTCCCGTTGACGTTCACGGGATATTCCAAATCTGAATTGGCCGAAGAGGACCCAATAAATTCCGCCAACATATTTTTAAATTTACCGTTAACGTTCACGGGAGATTACAAATCTGAATTGGCCGAAGATGACCAAACAAAGTCCGCCAAGCTTTTTTGAAATTTCCCTTTGACGTTCACGGGAGAATCTAAATCTCATTTGGCCGAAGATGACCCAACAAAGTCCGCCAACCTATTTTGAAGTTTCCCGTTGACTTTCACGGGAGATTCCAAATCTCATTTGACCGAAGATGACCGAACAAAGTCCGCCAACCTATTTTGAAATTTACCGTTGACTTTCACGGGAGATTACAAAACTGAATTGGCCGAAGATGACACAACAAAAGTCGCCAAGCTATTTTGAAATTTCCCGACGACGTTTACGGGAGATTACAAATCTAAATGGGCCGAAGATGACCCAACAAAGGTCGCCAAGCTCTTTTGAAATTTCCCGTTGACGTTCACGGGAGATTACAAATCTGAATTGACCGAAGATGACACAACAAAGACCGCCAAGCTATTTTGAAATTTCTCGTTAATGTTCACGGGAGATTACAAATCTGAATTGGCCGAAGATGACCCAACATTGTCCGCCAAGCTATTTTGAAATTTCCCGTTGATGTTCACGGGAGATTACAAATCTGAATTGTCCAAAGATGACCCAACAAAGTCCGCCAAGCTATTTCGAAATTTCCCGTTGACGTTCACGGGATATTCCAAATCTGAATTTACCGAAGAGGACCCAATAAATTCCGCCAACATATTTTTAAATTTACCGTTAACGTTCACGGGAGATTACAAATCTGAATTGGCCGAAGATGACCAAACAAAGTCCGCCAAGCTTTTTTGAAATTTCCCTTTGACGTTCACGGGAGAATCTAAATCTCATTTGGCCGAAGATGACCCAACAAAGTCCGCCAACCTATTTTGAAGTTTCCCGTTGACTTTCACGGGAGATTCCAAATCTCATTTGACCGAAGATGACCGAACAAAGTCCGCCAACCTATTTTGAAATTTACCGTTGACTTTCACGGGAGATTCCAAATCTGAATTGGCCGAAGATGACCCAACAAAGTCCGCCAAGCTATTTTGAAATATCCCGTAGACGTTCACGGGAGATTGCAAAACTGAATTGGCCGAAGATGACACAACAAAAGTCGCCAAGCTATTTTGAAATTACCCGACGACTTTTACGGGAGATTACAAATCTGAATGGGCCGAAGATGACCCAACAAAGGTCGCCAAGCTCTTTTGAAATTTCCCGTTGACGTTCACGGGAGATTACAAATCTGAATTGACCGAAGATGACACAACAAAGACCGCCAAGCTATTTTGAAAGTTCCCTTTGACGTTCAAGGGAGATTACAAATCTGAATTGGCCGAAGATGATCCAACAAAGTCCGCCAAGCTATTTTAAGATTTCTTGTGTATGTTCACGGTAGATTCCAAATCTCATTTGGCCGAATATGACCCAAAAAAGTTCCCCAACCTTTTTTTTTATTTCCCGTTGTCGTTCACGTGAAATTCCATATCTCATTTGGCTGAATATGATACAAACATAGTCTGCCTAGCTATTTTATAATTTCCCGTCGACATTCTCGGGAGATTCCAAATAACATTTGACTGAATATGACCCAACAAAGTCCGCCAAGTTATTTTTAATTTTCCGGTTGTAGTTCACGGGAGATTCCAGATTTGAATTGGCCAAATATGTCCCAGAAAGTTCGCCAAGCGATATTGAAACTTCCCGTTGTCGTTCACGGAAGATTCCAAATCTTATTAGGCCGAATATGACCCAACAATGTCCACCAAGCTATTTTGAATTTTCCCGTTGTGGTAACGGGAGATTCAAAATCTGAATTGGCTGAATATGACCCTACAAAGTCTGCCAAATTATTTTGAAATTTCCCGTTGACGTTCACTGAAGATTCCAAATCTCATTTGGCAGGAAATGACCTACAAAGGCCCCCAAGCAATTTTGAAATTTCCTGTTGACGTTCACGGGAGTTTCCAAATATAAATTGGATGAAGATGACCCAACAAAGTCCGCCAAGCTATTTTGAGATTTCCCGCTGATGTTCACGGGAGATTCTAAATCTTATTTGGCCAAATATGACCCAACAAAGTCCGCAAAGCTATTTTATAATTTCCTGTCGACATTTTCGTTAAATTTCAAATCTCATTTGGCGAATATGACCCAACAAAGTCCGCCAAGCTATTTTGAAATATCCGGTTGATGTTCAAGGTAGATTTCAAATCTCATTTGGCCGAGAATTATCCAACAAAGTCCGCCAAGCTTTTTTGTAATTTCCCGTTGACGTTCATGGGAGATTCCATATTTCATTTGGCCGAATATGATCCAACATAGTCTGCCTAGCTATTTTATAATTTCCCGGCGACATTCTCGGGAGATTCCAAATATCATTTGGCTGAATATGACCCAACAAAGTCCGCCAAGCTATTTTGAAATTTCCGGTTGATGTTCACGGGAGATTAAAAATTTGAATTGGCCAAATATGTCCCAGAAAGTCCACCAAGCGATATTGAAACTTCCCGTTGTCGTTCACGGGAGATTCCAAATCTTATTAGGCCGAATATGACCCAACAAAGTCCGCCAAGCTATTTTGAAATTTCCCGTTGAGGTAACGGGAGTTTTAAAATCTGAATTGGCTGAATATGACCCTACAAAGTCTGCCAAATTATTTTGAAATTTACCGTTGAGGTAAAGGGAGATTCAAAATCTGAATTGGCTGAATATGACCCTACAAAGTCTGCCAAATTATTTTAAATTTTCCCGTTGACGTTCACGGGAGATTCAAAATCTGAATTGGCTGAAAATGACCTAACAAAGGCCGCCATGCTATTTTGAAATTTCCCGTTGTCGTTCACGGGAGATTCCATATTTCATTTGGCCGAATATGATCCAACAAAGTCTGCCTAGCTATTTTATAATTTCCATTCGACATTCTCGGGAGATTCCAAATATCATTTGGCTGAATATGACCGAACAAAGTCCGCCAAGCTATTTTGAAATTTTGCCGCCCTGTAGCCAGAAGTTTTACACCTAAACGCGCGAGGTAACAGACTGTCAGTTGACGTCCGCTAGCCAGAAGGTGTACACTCTTAACGTACTTTTAATGTGATATGTGTGTTTTGTGTAAATAATTTTAGTGTTGACGAGCTTGGTTCAGTAATATATTTATGTTGTGTCTGAAGATGGGATAAAAGTTTCGAAACGCGTCACTAACACAAAATAGACATCACTTGACGGAATCAAGGTAAGAAACTTTATTTTATTTAATAGTGACCTGGATACATGAATTCATTATTTATAAGAAGTTTCTATTAATTGATAAAGTTTTACATTTATTATCTAAAGTGATATTTAAAATAGAATTGATTAGATAGATTTAAAGATTAGATAGAAGCGTATCAATGTATCAATGCTCAGTCGTGCGATAGCAGCAAGCAATGTCACTATTCTCTGCTTCAAGGTGCATTCTGTTGGGAATTTTTCTGCTAGAAGGTTGGTATTAAAATTAGAAGGAGGTCACTGCACATGAAATATTTTTTCTTTTTCATTTTTTGTGTAAGTTATAGCTTATTATTTTCTGTTTACAATGATATACAACACTATATAATACACAAATTTAAACCTACTTTATTTATTTTTGAATAGACCCTGTTCTTGGGTTTTCAGCTAGAAACTTGATCCCCGCCGTCTACTCTTTCCTAGCTTACACCAACAATACAATTAAATGTTATAATACACACAACTAGTATATTGCAATGTTTTTATTCTTTGTAGTGTTGACATATGTTTTTATTCTTTGTGTTATAATTGAGTGCATTGGACATATCCAGAAAAGAATTGGGAATAGGCTTAGAGCTTTGGGGTTAAAGGCAAAGAAACTTGCAGATGGTAAATCAGTAGGCAGTAAAGGCCGACTGACTGATGCGGCTATTCTTTAAATACAGAAATACTATGGCCTAGCAATTAGAAGAAACCATGCAAAGGTAGAAGACATGAGAAATGGCATTTGGGCAGAGTATTTCCACATTTTGTCTTCTAATGAGAATTCGTAGCATGGCCTATGTCCCAGTGAGGAAGGAACTTGGTGTAAATACCATGCAGCAATGAAAACCAAAGAAAGGTATGATCATACTAAACATTTCCACCTACCTACTGACAGGGCCGGCCCTAGGTCTTTTTCAAGTGTAAGCAAAAAACATATTGGCGCCCCCCCACTAATCAAACCACTATAAATCAGTGCACCTGTAACACATATTAATATTAACCAGAAATTAAAGGTAGAAGCCAGGTATGTTTTAATAATACACAAAGAAAAACTGGCAAACCAGAAGTATAATTATTTACAGGCCATCATCATTACATATAGTTACAATTATTAGTAATTTGAACTCTTCACAAATAAAACTTGAATTAAAAATGAATTTTTCTTGCTTTTGCTTTCGAAAACTCGTTGAGTAATAACTCAGTGTCCATTTTACTCAATATGTCATTTTCAATGGCCAAGATTTCTAGCCCATTCAAGTGTTCTTGGCTCAAAGTAGATCTTAAATAAGTTTTAATGAGTTTTAACTTAGAAAAACTTCTTTCCCCGCTGGCTACTGACACTGGGAGCGTTAACAAAATCCTCAATGCGACAAAAACGTTTTGAAAAGTATCCACGTAACCACGATTGGTTATAAAAGACAGAGCTCCTGCTGGGTGACTTCCAGAAGGCAGCATTGGTGAAAACACTCTTAGTTCATCAAAGAGATCAGTTCCGTTCACGTCACAGTCTTCTCCATCACTCAAAATGGTTTGAAGGTGTTTACAAGCTGTTTTCAAATCTGTATCGTTAACACTCTTGTCCAAACTTGGGATATCGTACAAAAAATTAAAACTAGAACTATGAGTTTCCATTAGTTCAAATCTCTCCTGAATTGAGGATATTGCTCTGTCTAGCACAACAAAAAAGAAATTGACTTTAAAGGCATCCATTCCATAGTTTACTGCTTCATCTGCGCTTTCATAAGTAAACTGTTTTTTCACCTTTCTTGGCCGGACTTGATGTTCTTTTTCAAACTCGGCAGGCACATTGATTTTTTCTGCAAGTTCCTTTGCATCTATTATCACGCTGTTAAGTCCTTGATCAGATCTCATCTTTTCAAGAAATGATCTCACACTTTTAATGAGATCCATAGAACTTTGCAGGTCATTTGTGACGTTTTGCAATAGTTTACTGAACATGTTTGTTTTGTGCAGGATCTCATACCATGTCACTAAACAGCACAAGAACTTGAAGCTTTGCAGTTTTTTTAAGAGTCCTAAGGCTGAGTTTCTTCCAAATGCATCAAGTTTTTGATCTTGAGAGGCTTCATATAGTGCATCATATACTTCTTCGATATGATATCTCAAAGACATCAGTGCCTCGATTCTGCTTTCCCATCTAGTCTTGCATAGTGGTTTTACTGTAAGGGTTGTGACGTGATTGAGCAAAATACTCCATCTTTGGGTAGAACTTGAAAAAAAGTTAAAGATTTCTTGTATAGTACTGAAACACTCTACTGCACTGTTGCACGATAGAGCTGCATCGTTAATAACCAAGTTCAATGAGTGGTTCCCACATGGCACATAAAAGGCTCTACGATTTAAATCAAGGATTCTCTTCTGAACTCCAACGTGTTTTCCCTTCATTGCGGAGCCATTATCATAGCCCTGACCTCTCATGGAATTTAAAGGAATGTCTCGTGCTTTTAACTCTTTGAGTAATACTTCGGTGAGGCCTTTACCTGAAGAATTGGTAACAGGAAGAAAGCCTAAGAAATGCTCCCTTATTCAGACTTCTTCACTTTCTACAGTTTTCACAAATCTTACCACAAACGTCATTTGTTCTGTGTGGCTAATATCGGGAGTACAGTCTAATATAATAGAGCAGGGGTCTCCAAACTACGGCCCGAGGGCCACATCCGGCCCGCGGACAGATTTTGTCCGGCCCGCAGAGAGCTAGCATACTTGAAAACTCCTTTTAGAGAACATATTTTTTATAGCAAATTAAATTTAGTTTACTGAAGTATTCTAATTTTATGTTGAATAATTATTAATATGACATCTACATTGATATGGTCATGGGCTAACTACTCATAATATTGTTGTATGCTTATTGTTATTGTTTTTGTGATAAGTTGGATAAAGAAACACAGAATTGTAATGAGTAAAGACATGTATAATATGCAGAAAATTTAACTTCAGTATATATTAACTAACAAATTATTGAAATGAATCCAACTAACATTTTATACATTTTAAATATAACATAACTTATAACAAGCATAATGACATATGAAATACTAATGAGATTTATGTAATTGAGATTTTCCACTGACAATAGTTTGTAGTTGTGGACTAATTTTACTTGTACCAATTATTAAAAGAGATTTAAGATGCTCATCAGTTAATTTAGATCTGTAAACATTTTTTGTGTACTTCATTTTGGAGAAGGTCTTCTCACACAAATAAGTAGTACCAAAAACAGAAAACAGCCCACGAGCAAATTTATGAAAATTATCAAATTGTGTCAGTGGAAGACTCTTATAAAATTCCAACAAAGATGAGTTTTGATATTTGTTCTTAATTATATCACTGCACTGTAGATCAATCATTTCCATTTGAAGTTCCGGGGCTTGGGTTTCAATGTCAGTATCAAAAGGATTCTGAAAAATCTTAATTTGATTCGCAATGGCATCAAAGTCCGAGAAACGAGTATCAAAATTTATTTTCAAAGCACTCAAAGTTTCGATTGCAAAATCGATAGGAAACTCAGTCTCAGTGGTGTGGCTGAATATTTCACATGTTTTAAAATGTGTAAACATTTATTTCGTAGTTGTGATTGAAACAGTATCAATTTCTGACTCGTTAAAGGGGTCAAGGGGTGTAAGGTGTAAGTTGAACGATGAGCTCGGTCTAACTTCCGGCGGCTACGGCCGCCCACAGCCCTAAATAATTCGCAAGTTCACTACTATTAGCACAAACACAGATTGACAGATATTCTCTTAATACTACTGATTATTATTAATCAGTAATAGGTTATATGAGTTGATTTAGTAATAGGCCAATTACTTCAGTCTTTTTTAATATTATTTCGTTGAATTGCTTGGCAAAACTAACGTTAGTAACTAACTTGAAAAGTAACTGACAAAACGACAAATAAGCGGAAATTTTATGCCAGATATAGATTGTGCGTTGTTGGTTGATTTAAACTTTATACGCCTAGTTCAGCGCCCCCCGCATCACGGCGCCACACGCGGCCGCGTAGTTAGCGTATAGCTCGGGCCGGCCCTGCCTACTGATATAATGGAGTTCATCGAACCTGTATTCAGAGATCTAAGTGTAACAAGCTTGTTAGAAAAGTGTGTGAAAGGTAAAACCCGGAATCCGAACGAATCTTTGAACAATGTCATATGGAGTTCTAAAACAATTTTTGTTAGGCTAAACACCCTGAAGTTTGGAATATACATGGCAGTTTGTAACTTCAATGAAGACAAATATATGTACCTGCACATTGATTGAAAAATGTGGTCTTAAACCAGGCAATCATTTAGTTGGCGCAATGAAACGGCTAGACCAGCGGCGAGAGAATAAGGCGGAAAAGGCTCGCAAGGACCTGGGAAAAAAGGCAAGGCAACACCAGAGTCTTCAAAAGAGAAAACTAGAAGATAAATTTGAGGAGGAAGAGGGAGAAAAACCTTCCTATGCACCAAGAATGTATTAGAAGTAAGATAATCACTGTATTTTGCATGTTATAAAAGTTTTTTGGTGTTTTCCGAAAGTTTGATTTTTTAATACAAATGCCCCTTTATCTCAGGAACTACCAAAGGTATCTACTTGAAATTTTTTGTGCACACTTATAAACCTATCCAAATTACTGGAAACTCAAATATAGTTTAAAAATTAAAAATGGCCTATTTAAAAAAAAAAAATATAGGATTTTTTCAAATTGAAAACATGTTTTTAAAAAAACTTACATTTATTTTTTAAAATTAGTAAACAACTAATTTTAGAGTTTCGACATATGTAAAAAGGCATATATTTTCAGGGGGAAAAAACAGAATTATGATATCTTTATTAGTTGCTGAGAAAAAGGGACATATGTTAACATGGTGGAAGATAGGGCGCAGTGACCCCCTTAATGAGATGTAATTCCAAAATTAATGAACAGACTTTCTCATAGGATCGTTCTAACCAAATTATTCTGTGACAAATAAATGGATTCGGTAGTTGTGAGTCAAAAAATGAAACCGAACCATCTTAGATATACAGGGTGACCACTATTTTATTTGATAAGTGTACAAACATATTAGGATGTTAAGTAATGTTACAAGGACCCAATAACAACAGATTTCCTTTACTCATTTCAAAATGGCAGCTATTTTAACTTTTTAACGTTTAATATCAGGAAAACAGGAAAACATGAAAACGCGAGACTAAATATTTTTCTTTTATAACGACAAAATTTTTTAATTCATTTTGTATAGGAACGACTTATCTACAAAAAACTGAAAACATTAAATCTTGCTAATTGTCTTTCAAGATTAACCTGAACCAAAATTTGTGTATGAGTTCTGCAAATTTAGTCTTCCTCCAGCTTTAAACAACAAACGAGTTGTCTATAGCCTACACTCGAAACGTTGAAATGTTTATCAATGTTTTTGGTGTATTAAACAGTTGTTTCTATTAGGCCTACATTGTTGTATAACACAACATTTTATGATATTACTAATTGTGTCCATAACTTAGTTATTCTTTGAGCTAAAAGGAAGATTTGTTTGTAAAATTTTGAGAATGCAAACAACAATTTTAGTTCTAGGCTAATCTTGGAAGACAATTATTAGCAAAAGATTTAATGTTTACAGTTTTTTGTAGATAAGTCGATCCTTTAAGCTACAATATGAATTTAAAAAACTATTTTGTTTGTCGTTTGAAAAGGAAAATATTTTGTCTCGTAAATATTTGATAAAGTTAACGGTTTTTCAGGTATTCGATGTGAAACATTCAAATAACGGCCATTTTGAAAGTAAAGGAAATCGGTTGATTATTTGTTCAAATTGGGTTTTTATAGTCCTAAGTTTTAAATTTTCAACGCCATATCATTTACCATTAGGCTACTAAGATATGATTTTTTGTTAAAAACTCAAAATGGCGGTTAGATATGAAACTAAGCGTTTTAAAAATGTATAGTAAAATTTTTCCATTGGATTTGATGTAACCTAAAGAATAAATAACCTTCTGAAGTTTTAGAAACGATTTTTGGAAACACCCTGCATAATAAATATTCCTGAGGGAGTGCTAAAATAAGAGATTAATAATGAAAATATATGTTGTTCACTCTCGGATTGCGGCTGGCGAAGTGTTTCTACGTGCCCCAGTCCCACTCACGCACGCACACTCACCAACACCAGCCCAAATTCTCAGAAATTCACAGGTCAACGTCTGGTCAATCCCCTCCAGGGCAACGCCCTCGTTTATGTGCGTGAGGGTTGCGTTTGTGTGTGTGAGCGACCGACCCTTCGCCAGCCGCAATCCGAGAGTGAACAGAATATAGTTCAGCAATTTTTATTAAAACGGCTGTTTTACCCGTTAAAATAACTCAATTAAATAAAGAAAAACCACAAGTTACAGAACCGCAAAGCATAATGTTAGAAACCTAACCTACATACAACTACTGAGGTGTTGAAAGCCAACAGCTTGATTACCTAACGTTTTATCCTGGTTATACCTTGTTTTAACCTTGTGATCACTCCTTGTGGTAATTTAACCGACGAAAATCAAGCCTTAATTAAAATAGGGGGATTATTATTTTGAATTCAGTTTTTATTAATTGAAGAAATAATTTCTGTATGTTCCCATTATGACATTTTATTTTAAATAGTGAATTCTGTAATGTCTTTCTATAAAAAACACACCATTCCCAAATGAATTTATTTAAATATTTGCTTAGTTATAATAAGCTAGTACAATTTAGTTTGATATTAACTAACATAATTTTTTTATATTTTTTTTACAGCGTTGGCGGAAAAAGACCCTTTACTGTGTGATACACAAAAATGTGTGGAAGAATGTAAGTTTTGATCCTTTTAATTGCATTAAACATCAATTGTTGGGAAATTAATATAATGTTGGTGGTCCTGGGTGAATTTGAAACAAAAACTTATAATGTTAAAATAAATTATGTATTCAAATTTTGAAATAGGGGAATATAATAGGCCTACCGACATAAATAAAAAGATAGCTTTAAAACTTGTTTAATGGAGCTGTTCTTTAAAAAAAAAGATTTCTTTTAAGATCCAGTGTTCAATTTTTTATAAATATCTAACCAGATTAGCCGCATTTATCTAATAATTGTTACAATTTCTCTGTTGTGACAATCACACGATCTCTAGCTAGATGTACACCTTACTTCATCTGGTTTTGGATTATCAGGTCTCCAACTCTTCCGACCTTGATGCTGATATCTACTTTGTATTGAATAAAAGCAAAACTCAATTAATTCAATTCCATTCAAAAAACAAACTAATTATCAATTCATAACTTAGAATAGATAACAGAACATAAATGTTGACCCGATTACACTAATCAGGTCAAAGTTTCTGGGAGTGGTAATTGACAAAAGATAAACTGGAAATCACTTTCAAAGAAACTTAATTCAGCTTGTTTCGAACTCTGTGTTAATCTTTTTACTTCACTTTAGATATAGTGTAGCCCTTTGGAGGAAACTCGGTAGAGTCTGGAAAAATCTTTTGTATTCGGAAGAACATTATAAGAATAATTGGCAATTTAAAATGTCTTTTAAAAATTCATTTACAAAATTAAATTTTTTAAACTTTTCCCTGTATATACAAAGTGTCCCAAAAGTCCCGGACCGGTTCAATAACATTCATGTTGGAATTGGTTCTGTAGTCAGTATTACTTTTAATGACAGCACTGTTGTCGAACCCACTCCTTTTATTGTGTTAGTTTTATTTTGTCACATATCAATTTTTTATTATTATTTTCAGCCGAAAGACTTAAAGAATTCATCGACGAAGATGTGAACCCTTGCAATGATTTCCATATGTTTGCTTGTGGCAAGTTCTTAGACAACACAGAGATTCCAAAAACTGAGGTGAGAGTAAACAAGTTGATGGTATTCATCATGGTCTTTATTCACAGAACCTATAAAATGTAATGGCGGTCTCTTGGGATTTTAGGAAATATTAGGTTAGGGTGTCTTTCGGTCCTTTTAGGAGAGCTTTTATTTGTATTGATAGATCATGAGGTTTTATCCAGTAGGGTAAGTTTGTTTAAAAGTTGTTACACAGGTTTTCTGTACAGTTCTTAACGAGACTTACAGGTGTGTGTATATTAAACATTCTTCCCGCTCTCCTCTCTTGTCAGTGTATCGCTATACGTTTGCGTCAGAGACTCGCTTTGTGTGAATACTCGTTCACAGAACGTGTGGTGTGTGTGTAAGAGAGAGAGAGAGAGAGAAAGAGAGAGAGAGAGAGAGAAAGATTATGATGAAGCAGCCAAAAGTCAACAATCTCAAGGAGATACAAATTATTATTTCTGAAAGTTTCTCGAGAATCACCGTAGTATATTTGATTGACTGCTTCTTCTTCTTTTATGGGGCTACATCCCATGTAGAGACACAGGGCCTGCCGTAGCTGCAACTGACAGTCTTCCTTGTTTGCACTGCGTTTTCCAGTTTCACAAACTCAAAATGGAAAATGCATCTGCACCATCTTGCCATCTAAATTTGGATCTAACAGTCCTTCTTGTGGTCCTCTAAAATTATTGTTTTGATCTGATCAGCAAGGGTCCTTGCTACGTGACCAACCCACGGTTGATACATACCGTTGTCATCTATAGATATCATGATCTTAAGAGCTCCATACATTGTCCTTCCACACAGTACCAAACAGTTTCCTCAACAGATTACTCTCCTCTACCTTTATCAATATCCAACATTCATATGTCTAAACTAGACTAATTAAAGTCTTTTAAATAAAACTAGTGCTGCTTATTATAATAGTAGTCATATAGTGCTGTAAACCGATTTACTACCATTAATCTCAGCTCTTGTTTTATTAGTGAGTTCATCTGGTATCCGAGAAAGATTCATACACTCTTACGAAAGTGTACTAATTTATTCTGTCGGCATTCTGTACACACATATTTGATCTTGACGTCCTCTCTTCAGATCTAGAGAGAACAACCCTTAATTGCCGAAATACTTGTTACACCACATCCACGTCTGCATATCCCAAAATTTGAGTTGTCCTGTTAGGACCGTCTCACTATACTCTTCAAAGCAAGGTTAAAGAAAAGACCAACTAAGCAATCTCCCTGTCTTAAACTTTTGAGTCAGGAAATTCGTATTGTTTTTGATTCATTGTTTGACATTTGCATATTATATTGTTAGTCGATTCAACTGTATGGGTTTTGAAGTGATACTCATTTCCAGCATATCTTTGTGTAACACCTCTCTAATTATACTATCGTAATCTCCTTGAAAATCAATGAAAAGATAATGTGTTTTGGTTTTAGTATTATTGCATTGCCTTTCATAAAACCAACCAGCAAAAGGTTGTAGTCTCTGAAAGAGAATTCTAGAGAAAAACTTATAGAATTGCACATGAAAATTTAATAAATGTCACTGTAATTATTACACTTCAAAATATCTCCTTTTTTATGTATCGGGCATATTATATAGTAACTTCCATTACATACTCTAAACACAATAAATACATGGAATGTGTATTATAAACAATAATTTAGTAATGAATTTATATTTTATGATATTTTTACTTTTTCACATAAATGTAGTAAAAGTTGTAAGAACCCTAATCTAATCTAATAACGGCAAGCTAACCTAACTTAGATATTTCACTGAACTCCTAAAAGAGTTGCCGACACCTTCCACCACCATGGTTATGTGCACAGCCCTAGTTGTCTTCAGGAGTGTCAGTTCCGGTGGTAAAGCTAAACTCTTATCTCTAAGCCAACAATTCCAGCGACAGACTCATTTATTAGAGCCTCAATCTCATCTCTATATTTGGTCTTGACTACCACAACATCATCGGCATAACCAACAAGTATAACATTGGCAGAAGATCCACACACAAGACAGCGATACAATCAAAATACGACAGGCTCTCACCTCTTCTTCAAGTTGTGTCGTGTCTCGTTTCACAAAGCCTTTCGGTCAGTCAATATCTCATCTTTACCATCTTCCTGTGCTACACCCCTTATCAGCAACAACCAATCCTCCCGAGCTCCATTTGCACATTTTTTAAGAACCTCTCGAATCGTCAAAGATCCACATCAACCTATCAAAATCTAACATGACTCTAGGCTAATCCAAATTGACGTAACATTACCCGAGCTCAGCAAACCTAATCTAACTTAACGGAACATAATCAGACCAATCTAACCTAACCTAAACTAACCTAACCTAACCTAACCTAAACTAACCTAACGAAGGTCTCCGAGAGATATTTTATTACCGTGTCATAAGAAGTTACACATACATTATTAGTTTTTGTTTTAAATATTTAGCCTTTACTATTTTATTTGTTTTCAGACCTACGTGTCAACTTTAACAAAACTTGATGACATCGTCAAGAGACAAATCAAATCTTTATTGGTGGACGCTCCAGCATTGCCTATGGAGCCTAAATATGTGACAATGGCTAGAGATCTGTATCATTCATGTGTCAGAACGGGTAAGCATATTACTCGTATTACTGATATTTTATTTTCTAGAAACGTGCTTTAACTTTTTAATGCTGACGATTTGCTGACCCAATGTTTTTTATTTGCTGACGATTTGGGTCTATGTATCCAAAAGGAAGACATTAGTTTAACTAAAAACCTTGTTGATGTCAAATCTAGCCTAATACAAGATTGGTGTAATGCCAACAAATTAAAGTTAAATTATGACAAGGTACAAGACTTGTCTGTATGTCTTAGCAATGTACAGCACAATGTGAGTTCCTTGAGGTTCCTGGGAATTATGTTGCAATCCAAACTAAAATGGCAAGATCATATTGAACTTGTTGCTTCACGTATATCAAGGGGCCTTTTTTTGCTTAGATCTATGAAAGGTTATGTGAGTCCCAATGTTTTGTTGGTTATTTACCATGCTCATGTGCATAGTCATATGGCCTATGGTACATTGCTATGGGCTAACTCAAACAATGCCAATAAAATATTTACTTTACAGAAAAGAGCAATCAGAATAATTAGTGGTGTCCCATGTAGAACTCCATGTAAACCACTGTTCATTAAGCTGGGTGTCTTGTCTCTACCCTCTTTGTATGTCCTCCAAGTGTTGTTATACATTAAGCATAGCCTACCTACCTTATTGCGAAACAATACTATACACAACTATTCTACTAGAACAAGTAACAACCTAGTCATAAATAGATGCAAATATAGTTGTACACAAAATAGTGCTATGCAACAGGGTATTAGACTTTTCAATGCTTTACCCTGCCTAATTCGTGAGGAACCTTTAGCTAAATTTAAAAAAATTCTAAAACATTTTCTAATAAAAGAATGTTTGTATAAGGTGGATGAATTCTTTGTGTGCGCATGCAGGCTGGGTTGAGTATTGTGTGAATATTTTGATGTTGTCATGCATGTTGTACATAAAAATGGTACTAGGTAGGTTTTTGCATTTGTTTTTGATGGTATGTGAAATTGAATGTTGAATTGTATGTATTAGTTATTAATGTTAAATGTTGCATTGAATGAAGTTATTAGTTAAAAATGTTGAACATTTTCTTGGTAATAGTGTTCTGTTGACTTGTCTGGGTGCAATGTGGAATTGTCAAAAAGACTAATAAAATTGTAATATAATGTAAAATTGACAAAAAGACTAGTTTTGTTGTTATTTACAATGATATATTTTAATTATTTTGTTGTGTACTGTTTACAGTCATATTTTTAAAAGTTTTAATATTGATGGTGCTTTTTAATTGTTTATAGGTTTAATCTTACTTTGATAGTTTGTTGTGTATGCTTTTGAAATGTTTATAATGGTATTTTTGAAGAATATACTGTTAATTTGTTGGTAATAGTTTTCTGCTGATGCATCTCACATAAATTGTGCTCTACATACGTAAACAAATTGGAATTTAAATAAAATAAAATAAAATTATTTGTAGATAATAAATTGTATGTGTATATTTTACTATAATATTTGCTATTTTATAAATTTTGTTATATTGCTAGTGTTATCAATAATAATTGTACTTTATCGTATTGCATACCTGCTTGTAGGTTATCATTGTGTTATGACTTGTCTTATACAGATGTAATATTTGTCAAGAAAGGACTAATAAAATTGAAATTGAAATTGAAATTGAAATTGAAATCGCTACATTTAAATGATCGTCACATACGGATAAGGGTTAATTTTCTATTATACTCTTACTTTTTATTTTTCGATTAAAAAAACCCAGAGTGATGACTACACCACACATTAAACTATTAATATAGGGGACAAGAGGTTATTCACCCCGATAAGCCGTTAGGTGAACATTCCGTTGGTATGTAACCCCTATCATTCAGTTGTTATTGATATAAAGCATAATGTTATCTATGATGGTTGAATGAAAACTATCGAGTAACTTCAAATGAGCCTTCCTCAGTTCTTTCTGCGGCTTTACAGTAGGTTTTAAATGCATAATTTGGTATCTCATACATTTTTGTATGAAATTGTATGTGTAATTTCATCCCGAATAACTTTATCTTAATGTTTTGGAAACTGTATACTGGTGATGCTTGGCAAGCTTCAAATAATGAATTCCTTTTCAGTATCCAGGTTACTACTGCATAAGACAAAGTTTCTTACCTTATTTTGTTTTACTTCGTCATCTGATCTCTTTTTGTTTTTGTTTTTAAGCGTTTTGGGACTTTCAGCCCATCATCAGAAGTCTTACGTGCTTATCTGATGTCGTCACTACCTTAAAATAAATTAAACACAAACACAAACACAGTTTATAGGTGCGCACCATTTTTTTACCAAACGGAGCTGTCAACAAGTTATCTCCCATACTTTAAACAGGTTTCTAGTTGGCTTCTTGGATTCTTACTGTACCGTACAATGTATCAGTCAAATTTTATTTGATCCTTTAATAACTGATCTTCGTTGTTTTTACTTTTTAATTTCAATGATTTATATTTCATATTCTTCTACATGTAATTGTGAGTTTATGTATATATATATATATATATACACATATATAACCAGTCACAAGGACGAGCCCCTTGGCACAACATCGGCCCCCACTCAATAAGAGAACGGGAGGGGAGAGACCATCCACCACCAGCAGCACCACTACCCCTACGAGTCAAACCTCTCACGCATGGGTGACGGAACAAATCTCCGCCAGGGCTCCCATACCCCGTGGTACCATTTTTAGCTATGGCTTCTCAGCTTCGCTCCGATGCCCAGATTGGTCGCGGGCCCGTGGTCGCAAAAACAAATCACCATTTACAACCACTACAGTTTTGGTGTCCCTTCATGTTCCGCCGGGGACTTAACGGAACACTCCAGGTTACCTGGTCTTCCGTACCCACTCACACATTCACTCGACTGTTTCCCCATACATCCCCCCCACACATCCATCCCTAATCAATCCCTAACACCTCACCCCCTATTCCCTACAATACCCTCAACAATGGACATTTGTAACTCTCTTTGTCCCTTGAACCTTGCCTTACTCAATTCAAGCTCAAAACCCTAGGCTCGTCCCTACTACAATACACCTTCAGAACACAATCATTCCAACTCTTTTACACGCAAGACACCTCCAGCAAAATTCTTAAATAACTCAAACCACCCACACACTAATCAAACCCTCCAAATTCATGTCCAAACCTCCCTCCCGTAACCCATCCCTACAACCCCCCTCTAAGCCTCCCATCTCTCATACTCCAACAACACATGCCTTGCATCCTCTACTACATCACAAACACACCTCTCATCTTCCCTTATCCCAAACCTTACCAAATATGAATTAAAACCCCCATGACCACTTACAAACTGACAAACATCATAGTTTGGCTGCACCCATACCGACTTCATTCTATCCCTAACATCTTTCCACCATTCATACGTCCATCTACCGTTCGCAGACATATTCTTCTACAGCGTTCATAATCCACCTTTTTTTGCATGATGTAATTTTGTTTGAGCCCACTGTGCCAAATATCATGTTCTTACCTTAATTTTTGTCACCGCTAAACACACTAACAACAACAAAAACAATGTCGACGGCAGGTCAAAAATCACTTTTATTTCCTTTTTTTTTTTTAGATTTGTCAAAACCGATATATCTTTTTGACGTTCCTTGAGTCAAAAACTATGGTTTTTGAAAGTAATGTCTTTTTTGAAAGGATTGTAATAATATAATCTAATATCGATGAAGACCCTTTAAGGATGATCTATGATAAGTTTTATAATGCTAGCATTCCAGTATAAATTAGAATATAAATGGAATATATCTGGAAATAAACTGAACATCAATTTTTGGACCCTATTAAATTTTTGGAAATTAAAAATATAGGTTGTTGACAAGTTTTGCGAAAGAAAAAATCCGCAACTCGTTTACCCTACGAGATAACAATGAAACTAATTTATTCAAGGCCATTCAAATTTATTTCTATTAAATTTAATGTTTGCAATTTTGTTTTTAGATCTGGGCAACAAATCAGTGAATCTACTTCTGGACATGATGAAGCAGGCTGGCGGATGGCCTCTCCTGGAAGGGGACACTTGGGATAAAGATCAATTCGATTGGATGGACGCTGTTTTTAAATTTCATGAGTTTGGGTTTCGTAAAACAAATATCTTTGATTTTGGTATTATAGAAAATTTTGAAAAACCAAATGAACATATTATGAAGGTGTGTGTTTCATTCCGTCTCACATGTGCGTAGTATAGGGAATGTTATGTAGAGTTTCTTGTGGAGGTCCACAGAGTGCTTTTCCACATAACCTTCTCTAGTCTAAGTAAGGTGGGGAGGAGGTGGTTTGTTTCTAAATTCATTTTATTTCAGATAGAAGAAGTCTCTCTGGGTTTGGACTCGGATTTTCTTATAGACGGACCTAAGAGCGATGAAATTGAAGCCTATATTTATTACTTAGTAGAACTGTCGTCTCAACTAGGCGTTGAAGAACATCACGTACGCCAAGAATTGAGTCATATTCTGTATTTTGAAATAGAGCTCGCAAGGGTAAGTTTTAATTGATATAGGATACGAAATTATGATATATGTGTTAGTAGTTGTGTGAGACCGATCTGATTTGTAGTGTCAGCTGTGCGAGTGGGAACAACCTCCGACGTAAGAAACATCTGTCCTTGTCACATAAGATCCTTTCCTTATAAAAATTTTATTAAACGTTCACAAAATATGACAAAGAATTTAATATAAAAATCTCGGTATAAAAACAGCTTATAGTAATATTAATGATTGGAGTCTGATGTTTTTAGAAATTTACTATGTCTACCAATTAAAATACAATTCCATCTCAGTTTGTGACACTGGCATAGCAAAAGCGGCTATAGTACAATCCGAACTTTCCAATAATGAAAATAAACGTTGCAAAATATCACACTTCTTTCTCACACACACACACATTCCCAAAACTATTCATCATAAATATCAGTTAGTTTCTCAGTGAAAATAAACTATCCCCGACTTGAATAAATATTTATCAACTGGGAGGGGGGTGCTGCTATTCGTTATTAACACAATTCGCAGTGTTAGATTTTTATTTCCTTTACTCTGAGAGATTTCAGATGTTTCATTTAAAAAATAGTTATAACTGACAACCAAAACGTTAAAAAATGCTGATTGAATGTTTAAAATTATTGTTAGAAAAGTATTAAGAAGCTTATCGTAAATAAGGAACCACAGAGTATAGACCAGCTGAATACTAGACGATAAGATACGCCCAAGGTTGAAGAGATAAGACTTAATTATAAGATAAGTTTCCCTAGCCCGCGTTCCAGTAAGATGAAGACACGTGTATTAGGCGACGTGCTTTGCCTATCTCTTAGTATCGTACGATATCAAAGTGACAAAATGTCTAGAGGTGCAAGTAATGCTGAAGATTTAAGTTTCTTTCATCAATATTGTTGGGAAATACCCATGTTTATGGAATTATAAACTGAAAGACTGCCATAATACTGACGTCATAGGTTTGGCCTGGAAGAACTTTGCAGCCGAATTAAAAGACACAAGTAAAAAATCACCTTTTCCAAAGGAAGTAATCAGGAGTTGTAATAACAAATGGAAACTTTCAGGGCTTATCCTTTAAATTTCTTTCCGTGTTGAGACAGTTCTCTTACACTACTGCGGAACTGTGCCGCACATTTATTAAATTATATAACTGTACCTAATAGCTCTTTCTCCTACATCACGAAAACTTCATCTTCACTGGAACACATGGTTACAAGTGTCACGAAAAATAATATCTCCTTCTAACCAATGGTATCGCTTTGATATGCAGTAAAATTATCTTAAATAAAAGTTGCGCATTTCAATGGTCGTTCGGTAAATATCGTATTGTTCTAGTGTGCAGCCCTCCTAAGAGAGCATCACTAATAATAGTATTAACCTGTTTACAGATACTCACAGAGGGCAAAGAGAAAAACATTCTGCCTCCTCCAATGACGTTAGAAGAATTAAAAGGACGACATTCCGATATAGACTGGGACAAATACTTTAAGTACATGTTGGGCAACACAACAAAACTAAAACCTGATGAAAATATCATAGTCAACAAAATTGGCTTCATTAGGAAACTTGAAGAAATCTTGAAAAAAACATCAAAAAGGTACACATTATTTGACTTACGACATTGCGACATCGTGTTTCATTGTTAATTTATTATTGGTGCGCTTAGAGTCTCAATGACAATTTGAACAAATAGAAGTCATCATGGTACTTACACTACTCCATCATACAAACAGATCTTCTAAATGTTATGTTTAAATACATTGGTCTCTTAGGCCTTGTATTGGAATATCAAGGAGTCTTTATCACCATAGGGTAAGTTTGTTTCACAAAGGGTTGTTTGACAGGTTTTATTAAGTCTCGACTCGCTGCGCTCATGTCGATGATTCGGCCTTGTAACTATACGAATATCACATTTCCTTGGGAGGTCAAAGTTCAAAATTATATTTTTTGACAATAAATTCTCCATTTGTCATCGAAGAGAGGTGGAGTTGGTATCATTACATGCAGAATTGAAATCTGTAAATTTTACCTAATTTAGTGTATTATAAGTTGAATAATATTAAAGATATGACGAACAAATTGTTTAATATGGCCACCATTTCGATGTTTTAATTTCTATTTCGCAGAATGTCATTATGTTCCTTCATTATGTTTGAGAATATTATCGTGTTTATGTAATGACAACGACGACCAAGGGACGGTAAGTAGAAAATAATTTTTTCGGGTTTCTGAAGCCCTATACTTACTCTGTTTTGTATACTGGATATAAAAATATGTATTTCATAAGAAGGGGCGCCATGTTTGCAACTAAAATATCAGTCAGTTCAAGTAGGCCTAAGTACTGACACAATCTTATGGCTGATGAAAATAAGGAAAAACTAGTTTATAGAAATATAAATTATTATGATGGTAATAATAAAAAAAGTCCTATTTTTCTGGATTAAGTGATCAATCGTTTTCGATTTTAAGGTTATGTTTTTTATCTATAACTGTCTCATCTGTTATCGCAGGAAACACTTGTGAACATTATTAGATACAGAGTTTTAAACTCAACAAAACTAGCAATAGTGGGACTCTATATAACCTTTGGATAAATAGAAAAATACATTTTAAAAATATACAACAGGCCGCAATTAATTTAGAAATTACCTCTGTCAGGGGCTTACTGTAATGAGTACGGGCCAACTGGAACTCACCTTTTTTATATGTGGGCTTGAGTTAGATCCTTCTCTTTCATGTTTCCTATCAAATTTCACTTGTCCAACTCTTGTTCAATCCTCAGAGGTGTACAGATGTGGCATTCCCGAGTCAGCTGGAGCTACAACTTTCTTTATTTAGACCTGGATAAAATCCCTATCTGTCATCTTTCCTATCAAATCTCTATTGACTAAATCTAGTTCTCTTCCGACCCTGACCCTACGGGGCTGGAAGACTCTCTTTGAAGCTTTTTTTAAGGCGATGATTACCGTATGGTTTTTGTTTTAAATCTAGGAAAACCTATCCATCAATAATGGAATCCAGGGTAATACTGTAGAATCTGGCTTTTGTATAAAAAAAACATATTTTAATTGAGATATTAAACATTTAACACTGCATAATAATAATTTTTTTAACATTTTATTATTCTTTAAATTCAACTAGTACGGTAGAACTAGTACCAATTTGATCTTTACGCTTGTGAAAGGAATAGAGCAGTATAAACTTGCCAGTTCTTATACTTGGAATATTTGAAAAAGACTATTTTAATACATATATTTACTCTGTTGATTAGACTTCAGCTAACGTCAAGAAAGTAGTAATATACATTATTACGACGTTCATAAGATCTGAATTACAGTCACCCGTTGATCTAATAATACAATTCAATTCCTACGAGTCTCAGAAACCCGGTACATTTAGAAGAATTTCTTGTATTATATTGAATGTTTAGGCTGGTTTAGTACCATGATGGCGTCTAGCAATTTGTTTGTATGTGATAGGAAAGAAATGCCATTTTGTTACGAATTTATTCAATCATTGTTTCTGACAGGACGTTGGCCAACTTTCTGATGTTACGGGCAGCCAGAGAGGCAGCCAACTTTCTTACTGATGATATCAGAAAACTGGATTTTGATTATACCAGGATGTACCACGGTAGGACCGTGCCTGAGCCTAGGTGGAAGGAATGTGCTGCCTACACTGAGAAGAGGTTTGTTGTACGTGAATTGAGATAATATTAATGTTGTGAAAACTCAATTATACGCTTTAATTGTAAAGTATACATTAAAAGAGAAAATGTAAAATTTATGTTTATGTGGAAGGTTTCACTGCCATTTTACACAATAGTTTCACTGTTACTTGACTAAAGCTAAATAATTTATGCTTCTCTCTTTCCAGCTTAAATCTCGCCATTGGTTCTTTGTATGTGAGAAAGTTTGTTACTAAAGAAGCAAAAACCAATGTCAAGGCTTTGGTTGAACGGATTCATATGGAATTGAAGAAAACTTTGCATAATCTTCCATGGTTAGACGGACGTTCAAGGTAAGGTAACATCGTCAACATGTCTCCCCCACTCTCTGACACATCACCCATTTCTTCAAGACTTTGCCCTACCTCAATGTTGATTCTTATCTTATACTACATCCTTCCCTAGTTAGACGGACGTTCAAGGTAAGGTAACAACGGCAACATGTCTCCCCCACTCTCTGACCTTCATCACTCAATTCTTTAAGACCTTTCTATACCTAAATGTTTGTTCTTATACTATATCCTTCCCCTTCCTCTAACCCTCTACAGATTCTCTACATTATTTTCACGTATGTTACTTTTTTTAAAGCGAAAAATCATTACGACAATCACCTTAACAAGTAGATGAAAGAAAGGCCGCACACATATGTTACTATAGTTGAACTCTTGTAGGGCATTGCTTTAACATGTATGACATAAAACTGCATCAAATCTATAGCAAAATTCTAGGAGATTCAAAACAGCTGGCGAGAGATGTCATTCTTGCCGTTGCCATGGCGACAGGTCTTATTTATTTGCTTACCTTTGTAACCATTGCCATTTTTGTTGGATATTAAACATTTATTTGGTCGAAAATTGCATAGATCTATAAAGAGAAAAGTAAATTTAAAAATAATGTTAGAAGTGTTCTCCTCCTGAATGCAAACATAACCTCTTGTATATTTCATTCAGGTCACCCATATCCCCTCACCATCATACAGATTTTAATATCATCAGATGACATTTTGAGTCATTAATTAATCGTTTATTAGCAACAAAAATAAAAGTGGGCCTAAATTACTTCCCTGTGAAACTCCTGATTTGCTACAGAAACTTATAATTATTTAATAATACAAGTGTAACCGTTGCTGAATATAACTAGAATAATGTAACCCTATTTTTATTGAATCCTAAATTAACCAACTTTTGCAATAAAACCGCCAAAAACTCTCCACCTACCAAATTTTTTATCAAAATCGGTCGACACAAACTTGTGCTATTGCTTTTGCTGTATCACGTCAGTTTTAAAGCATTCTTTCTGTTTATAATTCCACAAACAGAGGTATTTCCCAACACTGTTGATGAAAGAAATTTAAATCTTTAGCATTACTTGTACCTCTAGACATCTTGTCACTTGGAAAATTATCGTACAACATATGTATTACGATAAATCTTGTAGACACTACAACACATCTTGAACGCGAACAGTAATACCTATCTTGTAAGATAATTATCGCTTACGACGCGTTAGATATGCAGCGTGGAGCCAGCTTTAAATGGCAATAATATTAACCCCTCAAGTGTTTTATTTTTTTTGCCTAAATCAACCCAAAAATGCCTATTTTTTTTATTTGATTATTTTAATGTTTGTTAACTTGGAAGTTAAAAAATAGGCATTAAAAGAAAATATAAGCAACATCAAAAGTATAAATGTCATGTTTAATATAATTTAAAAATTTTCTGCAAATACATTAAAAACACATTTACCTAACAATTAAAAAAAAGTAAAATGTATTAAAACCATTGTTAAAAATAAAAGTACACACAATAAAGATTGTTTACAGTTTCTTACTAATGTTTAGTAATTTTTTTTGGGTGTGATATATTTTAAAACATGGGGCAGCACACAGCCCAACATCACATTTGCTGCACTGGTATCGCAACTCCTTGCGGACATAACGCGACTCCTTGTAAATATAATGTTCACGGCGGATCCAAAGAGAACAAAAATAAAGCGGTAGTTTTATAAGTTATGCTCTAGAGAGCATGCCAACACTATCTAGCAGCAATACTAGCAACTACAACGTAATATTACGACAGAGAACGAAATAGAATAGGGCAAGTTAAGAGCGTCGGCTTTAGCCGACAGCGGCACTTTTTATCGATATTTGTAGCGTCGGCTTAAACCGACATAAACACTTAAGGGGTTAATGTGATAGCAGTTAATAATTTGGTTGGAAATGTTTCAAAAGTATTTCTTTTTATTTAAGCTAATATGAGCAAAGCAAGCAAGAAATATTGTAACTACTTAACGCATTTCATAATTACAAATTATTTTGTGAGAATTTGTATTTTATTGATTATTTGTAAAAGTCATTTCAATATCACCTCAATGACACATCCCATAACTTTTTGAACCAAATTTTGGAGAAAGGTTTTTTCTCGTACTTGTGGACATGTTTTTCACTTTCAGATTACCCCCTCCCCCTTCTTAAAATACCACCAAAATTTAGTACTCAAGCAAGTATGTTTAATGATTTCAGAGAGAAAGCACTTCAAAAATTGAAAATGATGAAGAAACTTGTCGCTTATCCAAAAGAAATTTTGGATGGCAAAAATGTGAAGGAGTTTTATGACAAGGTATGCTGTCAAAAATACAATTTCTTAGGGTATAACAGTGTGAGAAATTAAAATTATAAAATGATTTTAATTGTGGTGTAGGCCTAGATTATGAATGTTGTACCGGTAGGATTGTTTTATAACACGTGAGTGTACACACACAAAATTTCCTCAAATCATGTTTGTTCAGGTAAATTTAAACAAGGAAACATGGCTGGAACAGCATCTTGAGCTAGCCAAGTTCCAGTGGGAACATGAGATCAGAAAATTACGCGCTCCTGTCATCAAAAACGATTGGAGGAATTGTGAAATTGCAAGACTAAGAGTGGGCTTTAATTATTTGGAAAACTCATTGAGTAAGTATAATTACAAATTAATTATTAGTGCAATCGCACTAATCATTTATTGCGATGTTTGTTATTTGTTTGTCAAATTTTACAATTTGAAGACTTGTATTTATTAGTGAAAACATTAAATGACAATAACATCTTGCTAATTTACTGTTGCGTGTATGGGGTAGGGGCTGGCGAACCCATAGCCCAGTGAGCAGACAGCATCCGCAGATCTCTTTACTTCAAGTCTTTCTTCGTCTATTCTGTTAGGCCTTTTTTCGCTTTAATTCCCCCTTACTATGTTTTCATTCCCCAAACCCTTTGTCTTCTGTTTTCAGTCCAATTCTAAAGTGTAAATGCTGAGATGAATGCCACCGACAAAAGCTGTAGCATGGACCCTGTGTGATACTTGCTCCTTACCAGACCAAGCGGGGCTCTGGACCATACTTTCCCTAGCTGTTCGTAGGATGTCACCGCAACTCAACATGATAACGTGCTGGCTGTCAGCTTGCTCAACAACATGGAGATAACAAACATAGGATAGAAAGGTCAAACAGGCCACTCAGGAGGAAGAAGGGAAGACAGGCCAGAAAGTTCTCAGACACGCGGAACAGCTGTTTTCATTCCCTCAGTTACAGTTCATGACTTTATGAATACATTAAACGATTGTTACAGCTGTATCTGGAGGTATTATGCAAGAGGCGTTCTTTTCAGAAGTAAAACCAAGATATTTAAACTTAACAATGATTACTCTTTAAGTAAAGAACAGCTGTTTTCATTAACCAATTTCCTCAGTTACAGTTCATGACTTTATGAATACATTAAACGATTGTTACAGCTGTATCTGGAGGTATTATGCAAGAGGCGTTCTTCTCAGAAGTAAAACCAAGATATTTAAACTTTGGCGCCATTGGATCTAAAATAGCCCATGAAATGATTCATGGATTTGATTATAAGGTAAGGTGGTAGAATATTTTATACTGTTGCATGCTATTTTTCTAGAATATTGGCAACTAACTGAGTATGGACAGTTCAGAGATGTTTTATAAACTTCAAGATGATTCCCTAAAAAGTTTTCAAGCCTTTAATTTAAATAAATAAATGACAATGGAAAGAATACAAAATAATGAACATACCAGTTAAAAATACTAAACATGTCATTTGGTAACAAAGTTAAAATTACTTCATAAAACAACTTTCTTAAGATGACCCTCGATGCTGCACAGCTTCTTTCTGGTCTTTAGAATCCCCAGAAAGAATAAATCACTAATAGAAAGATTATGTGAGAGAAGAGGTTACAAAGAAAGTGCGTTGACACTTCTTGACGGTGGCCTAGTCTAATTTGAAGTAAACATTCTTTGTATGTATCCCATATCAGTGTATAGAATCATTAATTTTACTAGGATTTTTGCCTGGGTTCTTTCACTTTAAACTAAATAAATCAGTGGTTCAGTTATACAATGCTTCTTTATTATTTATTATAACCTGACTATCTCTCTCTCTCTCTCTCTCTCTCTCTCTCTCTCTCTCTCTCTCTCTCTCTCTCTCTCTCTCTCTCTCTCTCTCTCTCTCTCTCTCTCTCTCTCTCTCTCTCTCTCTCTCTCTCTCTCTCTCTCTCTCTCTCTTCTCTCTCTCTCTCTCTCTCTCAGCTTTGTTATACACTAATACAAATATCTTAATCTTATTACCACTAAGAATCCAGAATGACTCTATTGTGACCGATTGACCTGATTCTATGTTAATAATTTAATAAACCGACTGAATAAATACAAGTTCTTCTACACATTTAGTTTGCTCACCCTTCTTGCAACTCTCGCAGATTCTTGTATCAAGATCCGATCCCATCGGAAACTCTTTCTCGCCAAGTACGTCAAAACCTCCAACAGTTGACCACTCGATCAAGTGACTTGTTCTATCTCAGGTTAGCGTTTATAAACAACTGCCACTTTACAAGGTAAGCAATTTTCGTCAGTTTTTCAGGTCTGCCACAATAATTGTTGTTACTCTGGCTTCTTAAAAAGCCAGAATTTACCCCTAATTCCTAACACCAGTTTACTATATCTTTATAATTCGTTCACCAACCACGTAACGAGCTGAATTTTTCCGCTAACTTTCTCTGTGTTGTTTTCATAGAATAAAAGGTTCCACAATTCGTAACTGACTGACAAGAGTTACGTCAGGTTTCTCAATGAATCCCTCGTGAATGTTACTCAGTAATGAAATCCAAATACAGGGATCCTTTGATATCACATTAAGGGCTTACGTGGATACAATTTGAGTTCTCTTAATATACGTTCCTAGTATCTATGATAAAATCTTAATTTAGTCTTCTTCGGGACGGATGGCGCTTTGCCTGCCGAGTGGGGGGGGGGGTTGAGCATAATCTGGTTTTGTCACTTTTATAGGCTGTGATGATTTGCATCGCTGTCCCGCTTGATCACGTCTCAGTTACCTAAATAACTTTGGAGCGTTGCGTATTACCTATCGCTAGAAATTGAAAGAGGCTAATTCGTGTTTTCCCCTTCTGCCGACCAAAACAAAAAATACATTGCACGTCCAGAACTCGTGTGAAACGTCGGTATTTTTATGAGTGATCAAGTGCGTTATACGAGTGCTTAATTACCCCTAAAATGACGGGATAGGACTTTTAAGAAAGGTCCGTTTGGCAGAGACATGGGTAACCGCCCACCGGATTAATTTTGGAAGCGTAACGTAATATATTTATGTTTAAAGTAGAAAACCACGTTCGAGTTGTGCAAGTCAAAACTATTCTCAAACCTTGCTTTGGTTACCATCATATAATATTTAGTTTACCTGTCCAGGTCAGTTTATTGGGGTAGTGATTCCCGATCAGTGGCGGATCTATGGGGGGGGCTTTCGGGCTGAAGCCCCCCCCAAAACCTTTAAAAAATGTTTTGTAAGAAAATTTAAAGTTTGCTCAAAAGCACACAAGGCGTTTGCGGTTCCTTTACAGCGACTAGTGATGAAGACAATGACAGTGTTAGTTCTCAGACCATCACTCCAAGTCTCCAAACAAAAATTCCAACTGTGTCCCCGTCATTATTTATTCATGTCTAGCCAGTAGAACTACTCTGAAATATTAAATGTACGATGTACTTAAAAATAAATCCTTTTCACATTTTTAATCTGCCTTTTATTAACTTTAATGTATTTCATTAGTAAATTAGTAAACAAAACATCCTGAAAACCTTTAATATGAAACACACGTTTTTACTCCATAAAACAACGTTAAACTACTGTTTTGGTTGCTTCATTATATGAAAGTCCTTTCACAAAATTTTCCCCTGTTCAGCCCCCTCCAAAATAAAATTCTAGATCCGCCACTGTTCCCGATGGCCCAATATAGCGGAGAATCATAAAGATCCATTGGTCTCCATTTATCTCCCATCTTCCACAACCGAATTGTTGCATGGCGGTCCATCTTTAACATGTGGAATACTACCACTATTTACAAACTTATTTACTTAGCGCGAACTAACGTTCTACCGGTTTTATAAGACTTATTCCTTATGAACAGCTGTTAAGACTTATGGTAAAATGAACGACACCAAGAAGATATGGCACTGAGCAACGCTGCATCGTTACTGCCTTTCTACCTATTACAGGCCAGTGCCATCCATGCTGCTTCTTTTCCATCTGATGGACCCTTGCATTGCAATAACTGTATTAGTGGCCATCTTGAAAAGGTTGTCTTCAAGAAGTGATTTTGTAATTTTTAGATAATAAATATTACGTTTCTTTTTTTTCCTGTAACATTATTTTTCTTAAATAAAAATTAGGAAGTCTGTCGCGTCCTTGACATTTATTTTACATGTCAACAGGGGCAGCACTACAATAAGAGAGGGCATTTCCAAGAGTGGTGGGAAAAGGAAACAGTTTTCAAATTCATGGAAACGACGAAATGTGTATTTAATGAAGCTGCCAACTTTACCGTGATGGGGACCAATCTGACTGTAAGTAAACACGTTTCTCAATATGTGACCTCCATTGGCTGATTGGGTAATTGACACTCCACTAACGGGAAGTCAATTTCACCCTTTCTACTAATTGACCGACACTCATGATAGGCTAATTGAAGTGTAACATTTAACTAAACACTTTCATCTTTATTTTCAGATAGATGCTAAAAACACGCTAAGAGAAAATGTTGCCGATCATGGTGGCATTGGTTTAGCGTATAAAGCATTCAAAACCTGGTTGAGTGAAACTCACGTGGATAGAATCAAACTGATCGGGTTTGAACATTACACAGCAGAACAGATGTTTTGGATCAGTGCTGCCACAACATTTTGTGTCAAATACAGTGAGGACAGACTTCGTGCTGAAGTACTTCACGGGGAACAAAGTACGTCCGACTATCGTATCAATATACCATTTCGAAACCAAAAAGGTTTTGGAGAAGATTTTAAATGTTCTGATGGAAGTTACATGAAACCTGATTATAGATGTACTGTATGGTGATGTTAACCGACTAAAGAGTTTTCATAAAATTGTTTTGCTTTGAGTTGTTAAAATGTTGTTTTATTTACTAAAATTCCCCTCGTCAAAAAGTTTCTCATATTTTTTTGTGTTTTGTTGTTACTAAATGTTGGGATCTCAGTTTTCTACAGATCTTCAGGAAACCGAAACAACTGAGATGCTGTCCGTTCGTCGTCTCTATGTAACCACGGTAACGGCCAAGATAACATGATATACACTAATGAGCTCATAGTTTATATTAAAACCAAGAAATATAGAATTTATGTAAATGTTAACATAAATACATACCTCCTCTCCTAACCTATACAAACATGACTTCCATAAACTTTGACATCTGCTGTCAAAATATACACAACAATACATAATAGTAACAAGTTCATCATTCATTTTTAAAGGCTCATTTTGAGCTCTTTTGGGGCTCATTTTTGTGGGCTTATTTTGGGCTCTTTTTGGGGCTCATTTTAGGTTCTTTTTGGGGCTAATTTTTTGGGGATCTTTTTTGGGGCTCATTTGAGGCCCTTTTTGGGGCTCATTTATGGGGCTCGGTTTTTAGGGCTTGAGGAGGTCTATCAGAATTGAAAACGGAATCGCAGTTGACATCTACCTCCTTTAACATTATATTCTCCTGATACTGTGTTGTTGTTTTATGTTGTTGTTTACAAAAGATAAAATAGTTAGCAATATTTTATCTATGTCTATAAATAAATAAAAATAATTTTCAAAAAGGACATAGGCTATTGTTTATTAGCATAAAATAAATTGATTTATTACATTGTAACCCAAAACCTGCGTCATTGTTAATTGTTTTAAGTCAAATACTACTTGGAGTGAATTTTACAATTTCATAATTTGTCACCACAATTTGGGGCAAACAAAAGCAAATATAAATAATTAACAAAACTTATATTTTTCTTTATAAAATTATGTTTGTGCCTAACAAACACAATTTTTCTCCCTAAGGTAAATTATCCCAATTCAAATTATTCGTGTACACAGTCACTTGGAAGATAATAAAAGAATATTCCTGTTTTATAAAACTAAAGGTTAAGGGAAAACAAACAAAAAATTATAATAAAATAACCTCCACGAGAAAAACTTTAGGAGGAGTCTTGGACAACTCTCGGTGTCAAACTCCTTTTACTCAGTAGAGTTGTAGAGATTTCCTCGACTACAGGTGGTGAGTCAGATTTTACATATCTAGGTGCTTCTTGGAGCAATTATTTAATAATATTGTTTATCTAGGGATTAACTTTGTTCCTTTATTTTAAATTTCAAGTGTTTTATTGTGTTATGTGTATTATTACGTAGTTTATATTTATGACTGGTACCGGTAGTTTGTTTTTGTTATATCATGTTTAATATTATTGTATACCTGCTATGCAATGTGTAATTGTCCACAGCAGAAGGAATCTCTTATAAATTTGTTAAAGGTATCTACAAACTTGTTAAAGATTGAATAAAACAAATATATTTATATATTTATTTATTTGGTTCTTATCATTATAAAAGTGAATGTTTTTTTTAAAAATAGTGTTGTATCACAAATGAATTTATGTAAATGTTAACATAAATACATACCTCCTCTCCTAACCTATACAAACATGACTTCCATAAACTTTGACATCTGCTGTCAAAATATACACAACAATACATAATAGTAACAAGTTCATCATTCATCCCCATATCAGGTTCAATGTGTTTCTAACTTTTATAGAACTAGTTGCACAATACAAATATTTATTTCCGTACGTCATTTGGTTTGATCAAATACAAACTGGTGACATGTTAAACTCTTAGAGTTATTAATTTGTTGTAGACGTCATGTTAATAATGATGAACATAAGCAAAACAAATAAAAGATAACAAAGGCCCTTGTAAATGTAGTGATAATGATAATAGAATATATAAGTTGAAGTTCCGAATTGTTTTAATTATTAATTTCTACACTAACAGATTTAGTTCATTTATTTTCTATTCTGAATGATATATTTATATTACTTTGTTACAATAATGTCCCCAACAACCCGTCATAACCCGTCATGAGTGTTACTTCAGGATTGTTACCCAATTATAAGGAAAAGGAGGAATATTTGTTTTGTTTGGTTGGTGAAAAATAGCCATCTAGTTTCTAGTTTCCAGCAACGTGGAAGTGTTTGCTGTATTTTTGAAGAATAGAAAATTATACCCAGAATACATATTAATGATGTAAAGTATTTTAATTAATGGTCAAGAGTGATACCTGTATTTTTATACATCAAACAAACTTTGAAAATTTTTATTTATTATACATTTTAAAGCGTTGATGTACTGTAGTTCTAGACCTAACCTCCAAATTCTAGCCTTCAATCATGATGCATTTACACAACTAAACTGTTAGATTTTCAGGAGTGTTACCAGTCAGGAATGTTACCTTAAAAAAGTAACACTCTTGACTTTTAAGTAACACTCCTGACTTTAGTGATTAAATTATCATGTTACTGGTTTTTCTTATCTATGTACGTAATATAAATTCTATTTTAAATGAAACAAATAAATAAAACCGACTAAATTATTTGTGTTCTATTTGTTTGGATTTTTAAACAACTGTCCCCAACAACCCTTCTCATGAGTGTTACCCAATTAGAAGAAGATAAAGGGGGAATATTTGTTTTGTTTGGTTGGTGAAAAATAGCCATCTTGTTTCTAGTTTCCAGCAATGTGGAAGTGTTTGCTGTATGTTTGAAGAAAAGAAAATTATACCTAGAATACATATTAATTGTAATAAAGTATTTTAACCCTTTCATCAGTGAGTTTTTACCACTGCTTGGACCTAAAACGTGAGTTTTTTTATGTTTTTCAAAAAATTCAAAGGGTTGCTTTTCTTTTGTATTTTTATGTAAAAAAATTGTTGCTTTTTGTAAAATTTAAAAATAATGTTTTCTTTAAAAAATATTGGTACAAAAGTAAGCACATCATATGATGTGAAAAAGGTATAGGCCTACAATAATAATTCGGCTAATTAATTTGTTTTTATGTATGTTTATTATAATCTGAATGGTGAAATGAAAATATACAAATAAATATAAAGATTATACTACAGTAGTATTAAAAAATGATACATTCATGTCTAAAAAACTATTACAGTATGATATTCCTTGAAACATGGATGAGGACATAGTGGAACATCACATTCTTCACACATCCAGGATATTACTTTTTTTTTGGTCTCTCTTAGTTGTCCATCTGCAAACATGACATCCTCTTTGACCCATTTGTCTTTTACCAGTACTAGGTAAGGGTTTGGGGAAATGTCTTCCTGTTAGGCGAACTGTTCCACTGGAATCCTTTAGTGGTCTTCCACCAGATGGTGATGGTCTTGAATGATCAGAGTACTTTTCTATTAACTGCTTTAAAAGATTTAACCTAAACTTAATGAATGGTATAGATTTGCCTGTCTTCATTTTAAAAACAATGTAAGAATTTAGCACACAAATGTCCAACAAATAAAAGAAAATTTTGTTGTCTTCCTCGCACTGTCTGTAAATGATATTATCATGTCTGATTTATCTATCAGCCCCATATTTTTATTATAATTTATTATGGATTTTGGTTTTTTGATTGGCTCATTTGTATTTCTGTCCACTTTGCCAGAGTCTTGAAATGTATTTTCATGAATTGTAGACAACATCGTAACTGGTCTCTTGTTGCACCATTTTTCAGCTAATAATACAGAGGTGTTTTGCGAATAATAATCATCCCTTTTCATTTTTTTTGGAAATGTTGGCATGTGTTTTCTGTTAACCTTCACTGTACCACAAGCTCCTGTTTTGTTGTTATGTAAATGTTGGAACAGCAAGGGGCTAGAATACCAATTATCAACAAAGACATTATGGCCTAGGCCTAAATATCTCTCTAAGAGAGTGGTTACTACCGAACCTGGAATACCCAAATCTTCGACCGATACAATCATTTATTTGTTGACCTGTGTAAATTATAAAATCCAAAACATATCCAGTCAGGCAATCACACAATACAAACATCTTTACTCCAAACCGATGTCGTTTCTTTGGATTAAACTGTTTAAAAGATAGTCGTCCTTTTCACGGAACAATACTTTCATCTGAACAAAGATTCTGATATGGTGTAAATATTTTAGGAAACTTTTGCTTCAGAGACATAATAATAATCTTAAATTTGTACAATTTATCACCTGCAGGTTGGGAAGCATTATCTGCAAAATGTAGGAACCGTAATAGAAGCATAAATCTATCCTGGGAAAAAATCTTGCTAAAAATAGGAGTTGTAAGAAATGGATCACAACTCCAGTAGTCAAATATTTTGTTTTTCTCTAAGTGAGGCATCAGTAATATTACTCCCAAAAACCTATCAATTTCTGATGGTGTAGTGTCATACCATTTGTGTGATTTTGACTACGGTTTGAAAGAAGATTTGCGTTTATAATATATACAAAATTTATTGATCTCTTCAGCAATATGAGTGACTAAATCTTCATAAAAAATAGTGTAAAACAATTCAATTCATTTAAGTTGTTTATGATTAGTCACTCCCCCTCTCTCCACCCATGTTTTCAGTTTTCTTTGTATTATCCTATCTAAGACCAGTTTAAATGGTTTATGATTAGTCACCCCCCCTTTCTCCACCCATGTTTTCAGTTATCTTTTTATTGGTCTACCTAAGACTCCTTTAAGTTGTTTCTGATTAGTCACCCCCTCTCTCCAACCATGTTTTCAGTTTTCTTTCTATTGGCTTATCTATAAAACTCGTTTAAGTTGTTTCTTATTAGTCACTCCCCCTCTCTCCACACATGTTTTCAGTTTTCTTTCTATTGGTCTATCTAAGACTCCTTTAAGTTGTTTCTGATTAGTCACTCCCCCTCTCTCCACCCATGTTTTCAGTTTGCTTTCTATTGGCATATCTAACACTTGTTTAAGTTGTTTCTGATTGGTCACTCCCCCTCTATCCACCCACGTGGTAAGTTTCCTTTCTATTGGACTATCTAAGACTCGTTTAACTTGTTTCTGATTAGTCACTCCCCTTCTCCCCACCCATGTTTTCAGTTTTTTTTCTATTGGCATATCTAAGACTCATTTAGGTTGTTTCTGAATAGTCACCCCCCTCTCTCCACCCATGTTTTCAGTTTTCTTTCTATTGGCCTATGTAAGACTCATTTAAGTTGTTTTTGATTAGTCACCCCCCTCTCTCCACCCATGTTTTCAGTTTTCTTTCTATTGGTCTATCAAAGACTCCTTTAAGATGTTTCTGATTAGTCACTCCCCCTCTTTCCACCCATGTTTTCTGTTTTCTTTCTGTTATCCTACCTAACACTCCTTTAAGTTGTTTATAATTAGTCTATCCCTTTCTCTCCACACATGTTTTTGGTTAGCACGAACTGAGCTTAATTCCAAAATAGGAGGAAAAAAGTCAATCAACACCCAACCCAAATAAGTTAGGAATTAAACTTAAAACGAAGTTTAAGGCCAAAGGCAAAATAAATAAAATAAAATTAAAAAAAAAAAGTTAACTATAGGGTTAAGAAGAAAAGGAAAAAATAAATTCAAGTTAAAAAGAGCAAAAGACGTAGGTGGTAAACAAAAACCTAAAGTAAAATTAAAAAATAATAATAACTGCAAATATGTAAACTTAAATTAATAGAAAGTAGAATAACTAAGTATAACAAATAAATTCATAATTAATAATAAATCAAAATAGTATATAGTCAGTCCAGAAAAAATAAATTCCTAAATAAAAAGTGCAATGGTAAAAAGAGAAACAGCTGATTTAATAAGAAGGGAAGAAAGTAGGTCAGTAATTAAAGCTGAACATCCAATACACGGTCCAGTAATGTAAATTAAAGTGAGGTAGAGATCATTCCTTCCACCTTAATTGATAATTAGCAAGACGAGGGGAGAATTGTACAGGAAGTTAACGGGAAGTTGATCAGTCCAAAACATGACCTCTCTCTTACCGGTACTTTGAATTAGGGTGATCCAACCAAGCGTAAATTCAATTGAAAGTCAGGATGTCTTGATTTATATAACCTACCATTGTACCAGAAGTGATTAAAATTGTGTCAAAATTTATGTTTATAAAATGTGTAAAGGAAAGTTTAAAGTGTTTATAATCAAGTATAATCATGTAAAATAGACTGTTTCAGATAAGAAAAGGACGGAACGAACTATATAAATCATGAAAAAATTGTATGTATTTTGTATAGAATAAGGATTATTTTCATTTGTTAATATGTCATGTTTTTTAAATGTTTAAAATTTATATGTCACAAATTAATTCACATTTCATGTTAGTAATATGGTTGTTTGTAGAAATTAGATAAATCTCATGTTATATAAATATAAATATGTTGTCTAGGAATAAGAAGCAAAAGTTGTAATAGAGAGATAAGACAAGTTTAAAGAAAAAGTTCAAGAAACATAAATTTTTTTTTAAAATTAAAAGAACTTTTAGTTTTTTGAGAGGGGAATTTGCGACGGTTCATTTGAAACGATCTCAATAAATAATTTTAAAATTTGTAAATTCCAAAATTTCACTAAAATCCGCCAAAAATTGTAGAAGTTAGAAAAATAATTCAATTAAGAATAGTAAAAGTCAATGTAACTAGGCTAAACGGAGTCAAGGTCAGATTGTCGAGACAGGAATGGACAAACTTTCCTGTCTAAACATGAAAACGTCCCATAAGAACACATGTTAAAATTTCAAAATTCGAAATCAAAAATAAAATTAATGTCATCGTGTAGAGCAATTAAAATATAATAATAAAATAAACTTGTAAAGTAAATAAATAAAAAGTTATAGGTAAAATAAAATGGGATAAAACGAAAAACTTTTATAAAACCAAACTAATTAAAAAACTGATAACAGAATTATATGATCAGAAGACCAATAAATAATAAATATGAACCAAAATCAAAATTTAACTAAGCATAATAAAATAACAAGCTAATAAAAACCAAACATGAAGAAAGTGCCATAACTAGAGAACCAGAGATACCAAGAAGAAGAGGGAAACAGTTTTGAGACTTTTGACATAGGAGGCACACTAACCAAAAAGAAAATTAAAATTTTTTCCAAAATCACAAAAAGTAAATTGGGAAAAGTTACGAAATCTTCAAGTCTTCATAACAAGAGAAATAAAAGTCGCACAGTTTCAAATAAAGTTTGAACAGAACCAGGAAACTGGAAAATGGAAACCAGGAAAAGGGGCTTCAAAATGAGACCATCAGAAAGAAGATCGAACGAAGCGACAAGAGTTATGACGAATTGAAGAATTCGACAGCAAAAAGCAAAGTTTTCAGGTTCAAACGAGAACTTCAAGGTCCGAAGGTCGCGCGTCTAGATCGCCGGTCATGAGAAGAAGGGGTAGCATACCAACCTGAGTGCAAATTACAAATAAAACGAATAACTAAAATAAAAGGAAAAATTCATCAAAAACAATGGAGATAACGGCGTAATAATTAAATAAGCCATAAGGAGTTCAACCAAAAATTAATTAAAATGGAAAAACCGAAATAAATTGATAAGTAAAGGAAGAATAAAACGTGTAGAAGTTGGCTATCATGTATAGCACAAATTTTGACGAATAAAATAAAAACTTTGAAATATCAAGGGATCGTAAAAATAAATCAGAGCCCTGCTAAACAAAAAGAGGGAAAAAAAACCCAAAAAGCTCAAACTCAAGATAGAGCTGTCTTAATACCGTAAGTAACAGTATTCATTTCATATTTTTCTAAAATATTAGAAAAATTAGTTGTAATATAATATAATAATTCGTAGTATATAGAATAAGCTTTTGGCTCCCAAATATATTTTCGATTCTCTAATCAGATTTCATATACGAGTATAAAGATAGTATACAGTCTGTTGTAGTGTTGAAAACGAGAACAGAGAGAATTTAAGAAAAGTTTATCTTTAATTTATACTCATGACTCTATGAATCGTATCTATGTTTACACTTCCAAGAGTTCCAAGTTCCACTTGTGTTCGTGGTGGTATTGTTTTGTTATGGGAGTGAAGTTTTATAAACTATGGAAGTGTAAATACTATGCAATTTAATCAAATTAGATCTAGTAATTAAAAACAAATATCACAATGTCTAAAATGAACTCAAAGGACACAAAGGCGATGGATAAGTTGAAACAGTTTTTCCGGATAAATAAAGGAGGAGGTAAGGATTAAAGCAGGATTTCTCAGCCTAGTACCTGTCTGTATCCTGTGCTCTCAGTCTTTGCCTTGTTTCTTATTTAATTTTATTTTATTTTTTTAAAATTTGTTGGGATTATATTACAGAATGTGATATTAAGAGTTATTATAGTATATTGTGTTGAAAATGTAATTATAAGCTTATTTATTATAAGATGCAGGACTATCATTAAGTTGTTCTAGAGGGGAAAAAAACACAATTTCAACTTTTCTAGGTTAAGGTTCAGTGAATTACGCGTTAAAATAGGCTTGAATGCAAATGTTTACCTTACAAGGTCAAGTAAGGTGGCTATATATATATGAAATCGTAAAGTATTTTCCTTGTATTCAAACAATCATCATGTTTTGTCGGAAGATACTTTTGAAGTTGCAAAATAAATTTCTTCACTTTCAAATAACACATAGGCTAGAAAACATGGGGGTAAATATCGGTTGTACCTCGGTCTCAGATTTTTCTATGAAAAATTATTAAATTGTAAAGTATTCAAATAATCAGATCATATTTTTTGTCTGAAGACACTTTTCAAGTCACAAAATGCATTTGTTTATTAGAAAATGGGGATATTAAAGTATGAAATCAACTTTATAGTGAATAGCGTCTAAGTTGCGTAAGTTACGCAATGGGACATAAATGACATACAGGAAAGGTCTGTCAAGGTAGCTATATATATATATATATATATATATATATATATACCTATATATGTAGTCACCTAGGTGAGGTCTGGTATAGCCACCTGACCAGACTTAATAAAGTAACTAGTATTTAACATTGAAAATATGTCCTTAACTTAATATTTTGGTGGATAGGCTATAGTTTCTTGGCTGCGAGGAAGAAATTGTGCATTCTTTGTTCTTGTACATGTCGTCTCTTAAACATGTACTCGGCTAAATATCCAACGAATGTTTTGGGTATATAGTCCCCCAGCTAGACCCAATAAAAAAAGGGATCATACATTCAGTGACTTGATGAATGTAGTCATAAATATTAACATTGGCATTTCTAACCTATGTAGATAACTTACATATATTTCATACTTTTATATATCTCATTTTCTACTAAATTATAGCATTTTATGACTTGAAAAGTGTCTTACTACTAAAAATATGATCCAATTGTTTGAATAAAAGGTAAAGAGGCATATTTTATAGTTTCATTATTTCTTATAGAAAAATCTGAGACCGTGGTACAACTGATATTTACCAAATCAATGTTTTTATTGATAGTATTATCCTACATGTTTAGGGATAGAAGGCTAATTTGATCATTAATCTAAATCTACACGTTTGTTTACTAAAAACTCTATAACAGTACAAATAACATCTGAGACTAATAAATAAGAAGAAATAAAAATTAGGGTAAAATAAAAAAGCCAAAGCCTCTATCGAATGAATTAGTAAATATACGCCCAGCTGATATTTGTAATCGCGATTAGAAACAAAATTTAACCATTTAAATAACAACTAATTAACTCATAAATTGAATTATTATAAACAATATGAATTTAAAAGTATATCAGTATAATCAAAAATTGCCTAATATCCAGAAAAGGTATAAAATACCAGGACTATATACAACAGCGGAAGACGATCGGCACATCAACAAACGATGCAGAGAAGAGATCCCTCCGCAACGAAGCAAAAACCCGCTTAGATGTGAAAATTATTATTAACATTGTAGCATTCGACATAGCAAGAAGCCAAAAATCCCACCTCCAAAGTTTTTTTATAATTAATAAGTGTTTTTGTTTTGATTTTTATACAGTGAATAAAAGTAGTGCTAATACAGAACTTGGTATATTCTGTCTAATAACAGTTAAACGTTTTTCTTTTTTTTATCAATTTAAAAGGAACCTTATTAAAGGCCTAGAACTATTAAGTAACCATTATAAGAACTTGAATATTTAAATTTTTTTTTCAAAATTTAATAAACTTTCACTACAATTTATATATGCGTTTTTAAAAATAAAATAATACAATTATCCCAGCCGAGTGCCTATCCCGAGATTAATTGAACTAATTAAAATATATTTCTAAATATAAATTTACTATATAGACTGAGCTAAGCCTAGAGGCATTTGAATTGAACATTTATTTCAATTGTAATTACTAAAGATCAAAGACTAATTAAAAATATTTCAAATATGATTTTGTATTATAATAATTAATAAATAACTGTTTAAAGTGATATTGTTAACTAATCTCTAGTTTTTCATTTTAATAATTTTAGACTTAGAATTTAAAAAAAATTATTCATAAGTAAAAATTTGTTATAACTCTGTGAATATGTTAGGTTAGGCCAGGTTATGTTATATATTTAAATAGACTCATGAAATTAACAAACCAGATCGTCTTAATATTGGATTTGGCAAATTTTTCCAAAGTACAATGCATGAAATTTTGCGGATAGGTTAAGTTACTCCAGGTTGTATTATATAATCAAACAGTTAATCACCTGTTTGACATACATGTGGAAGGGTATATTAAGCTCATTTTTTTCACTCAAAGCTTGCACTAACTTTGAGCTTGTGCATTTCCTATTTAAGGTGTATTGCGTATTTTATTTTCTATGTTTTCTTATTCATTGGATTGTACTCTTCAAGATTATGTAAACAAAATTAGGTATTACGGTACTTACGTATTAACGCCACCGCAGCAACTTATATATATATATATATATAAGGTTTGGCCAGGTGTTTAAATGTGTGTGTATATATATATATATATATAGCTATCGGCCAAACCTGTCATGATATATAATTATATCGCAAAGTAAGCAAATATTGGTGCATATATATATGCGCAAAGTTGCTGCGGTGGTGTTAATACGTAAGTACCGGTATTACCATGGTCACTCTGTTGATAACAATTACCAAAATGTAGTACATCAATAGGAATTAGGAAGTTCCTGAATCACTTCTTAAATGGTGATTTTCAGTCAATTTAAAAAAAACAAAAAAAAAAAAAAAAAAAATTATATAAGAGTTAAATTTTGATAGGCTATAGCCTAACAGTTTTGAAAGAATAATAGATTTTTTGGGTAAATATGCAATATACGTGTCATTGCGGTTTAGTGGTGAAAATTATCAAATCATGTTGTAAATACCCTCTATTGTGACCATTAGATCATCCTTTCAATCTTTAATCCCATTTGAATTACAAATATCTATTATTTCTATAAAAAAATATGCAGGTAAAAAGTGTGAATTCCTGGCCATGTGAGGTTAAGGCAACTGTGAATATTAAAACGTATGACAACGTTAGTCAATCTATTGAATCTCACATCGCTTGATGAGACCTAGTAAAGCAACTATATGTAAGTCTGACTGTTTTATTATCAATCTACTTGATTGCAGTAACTTTAACTAATAAACCATTGGTACTCTCCTCGTGACATTTTGTTAGTCTATTTAAACTTAGGAAAATATTTTCTTTCAATGTTAATATGATTTTGTTTTAGGAGCTCACGAAGTAGTTATCAATGTAAATAGAGTGATGGTTGCCTTTTAAATTTTCTATTGATGTCTACTACTCTTTATTCCGAATTGTACTCTCTTTGGTTTCCATATTTTATATATACACACCTCTTACCAGACTTTCAGTTCATTTACTAGTTCTGGCATCGTTATGTATGAATTTGTGGCCCAGCCAAGGAGCCCACCAAACCAAAACTATAATAAGCATAAATTAGGATGTAATGGAAAGGGATTTTAAATAATAAAATATGAATTGGCACTTGCGATTTTGTTGAGGAGTGGAGGGCTTGAACCAGCGAGTCGAGCGAGAGTCTGTTCCGAGAGCCGTGAGTAGAAAGACCGCGACGGGACGAGTTCGGCCACGTGCTAGCTAAATTTAACGGCATGCTTTTCGACCACTATTAAGGCTTTATCTTGCCGTTATGTCTTTTTTACAAATTATAATAATTCTGTAATCTTTTAATTCGGCAGTAAATAAAATATAACATTTAATTTCACTTGCTTTGCGTGCGTTCATTAGCGTCCTAACCCGACTCCTTGGCCCATCCTGACAAGATTCGGCTAAAGTGTACGCGGTCTCCAGCCAGCCGGAGCTTCCAGCTGGTCAAAAGAAGTGGAGACGGTCACAAATTCATACAGTGGTACCTGTCAAAAGACATGTAATGTGCATCCCTCCAACGACACACCATATCAGAATTTTCACCTTTTAACAGCGTGTTTTAGACAGAAATAATAGATTTTGGTAATTCAAACAGGTTTTACAGATTGTAGGATGATCCAATGGTCGCAATAGGAGGTATGTTCAGCACGATTTGCTTAATTTTCAATACTAAAATGCAAGAGGCTCTGACGAGGTACATGTTAGTCATTGACGTAAACAACTAATATCAATATTCACTTACAATTGATGCTTGTATATTTAACATTTTATCCAAGTTGTTATAGTTAAAATTGATGAATTTCATAGTAGTGTAATAATATTTGATATATATAGTATTTCATGTTAAATAATGTTTGAATTATGTTAATAGATTTAACTTTACTTAACCTTTTTTGGACTAAAAATACAAGTTAGGTAATGTTCAATTTTTTTATATGAAACAAATATCTTTTTTATGTCAGTCGCATTAATACAATAATGATAAACCTTGATTATTGGGTATAGTTAGTTCTGTTATAACTTAAGGCTTAAGTTGTAAATGTTCCGGTATTAAGATAACTTGTTAATTTTTTTTTTTTCCTGACGAAATAGGTGTACACAATTATCTAAGTAGGCACTTCCTATTAAAGTTGATAGAAGAATCATTTTTGACAGATTTAGCCATTTTTACGATCACTAAAAAAAAAAAGCCATGCATATGTATGATTTTTTACCTCGTCACCACTTTTGTAGTGTTTCACAATTATTAAACACAGTTAACTTTGTATAAAAACGTATTTATTTGAGTAAACCAAAAGGAAACATAAATCTTGATTAAATATATCCAATATTTAACATATTAAACCAAACACAACTACATTGCAACTGCGACGTAACCTACATCATTTTCTTTACATTGGAAACCTTGAACCATATGTGCTAGTCATGTAGGCACACACAGATGAACAATGATACATTGAAATGATTTATTGATACATTACAGTTAGGGTAAACGTTTACATGCATTTTATATACAGGGTGTTCAAGAGGCCCCAATTTTTAGTTTAGTGTTAAATTACAATATATTTATTAACAAACACTTACATTGCACTGAATTACAACAAATGTTGAAAATGTTGTCCATCCATATCTAGACACTTGTCAACACGTTTCACCATGTTCCTGGCCACTCTTCTTAGCTGTACTCTGTCTATCTCATTAATTGCATTAGTAATGTTTGTCTTCAATTCCTTTAGGGTATGAGGATTGGTCGTGTAAACAATTTCTTTTAAGTAGCCCCACAAAAAGAAGTCAAGACCGAACAGATCAGGGGATTGTGGTGGCCACTATCCTGTTGAAATGATTCTTCCATCAAATAATTAGCATCTCCATACTAGAGCGAGCTGTATGGCAAGTGGCACCATCCTGCTGCAGCCAGCAGTAACGCTCATGTCTTGCAGTAAGCCTATGAACTGTTGGATAATGTCTTGGTAGACGGCAGCATTCACAGTTGTTTCAAAAAACAAAGGTCCTATTATTCTTCCCCTTGAAACTGCACACCATACGCATATTTTTTGTGGGTGTAGGGGAGTTTCAATGAAATTGTGTGGGTTGTCAGTACCCCAGGTCCAGTATTTTGGCTATTAACATAACCTCTAAGATGGAACCCAGCTTCATCTGTAAAGAACAGTTGATCTAAAGTGTCAATGTTGCCTCTAATGAATGTCTTGAACCATTGGCAGTAGTGAACCCTTTCGACATAGTCAGAATCCTTCAGTTCATGGAAAATCTGCATTAGGAATGGATAACATTTAAGTATTCTTCTCACAGCAGTGTGGGCTGTACCTAATGAAATGTTCTTTTCCCGGCTTAGTCTTCGCAAAGATTTATGTGGTGATCTCGTAATTGATTCTCTAATATCCTAAATGACTTGCAGAGTTAAAATTGACCGCTGCCTCTCACGACGCTTGTCTAACACTGAACCTGTTTCACGAAACTTTTTAACTAACTTCTGTATTACACTTTTCACTGGTGCTTCTTTTTCAAATTTGTCCAGGAATTGTGTCCGACACACAGCATGAGATTTCGTCACTAAATAAGTTTCAATCACGAATGATACACGTTCTTCAACAGTTAAGCGCATTTTAACAAACAACAGGACATGAAAATGTTACCTAACCTCACTTTGTTCAAACATCAATGCTTGACCTTCACTGGTGCGACTGCAATAAACCGGAAATAACCAGCCATCCCTACTCTAGCTCCACTCATACCAATATTAGAAACAGTATTTAATCCGTTTCGCACAAATTCATGCATTTCAAAAGAAAATTCATTTTTTACAACCTAATGAGCAATAGGGCCTCTTTTAAGTTGAACACCCTGTATATTTTAGTCATTTATATATGTTACCTTACTGAATTATTGTCTTTGTTTTAATATATTTCATTTCATATAATGATGCTAATTTTTAATAATTGTATTTCCTCCTACTACTACATCTTCTATTAACATCTTTTATTTTTTAATGTTTCAAGTGTGGTAATAATTAGTTAATAGCGTAGAACTCGATAAATAATCAGACTGACTGCATTATATTTTAGTTTTATTTTACTTCAAATTAACACTATTTTATTTACAATTTATTTACAATCAAATCTATCATATGCATAAATGTTTACATTTATGACAAAAACCCATGCAAAATTGCAAGTTAAAACATATTACTGTCCAGGAATAATTTGCAAAACCAAAAATTAAACTTGATGGTTGTAATTATAGGCTTGATTAATAAAATGCGATTTACACTAAGGCCTGTTTGTGAAACAAGTGAAGTAACTTTAGGCTTTTATTTAAATATAATAATTCAAGTTTGATCATGTCCAAAATATGCATATTCACAAATACAGGCAAGCTTGTGAGTATCGTGCCAAACAGCAAAGGTTAAATTTATACAGTAAACTTTCCTCACAAGCTGGTGCAAAGTTCACGAATGAGCTTCCTAAAAGTATTCAAAAATTTACCAAACTACAGAATTTTAAAAACAGTTCGATTGTCTGGATCCATTTAACTCAGTGAATGAGTTTATGCATCATGAACATACTATTTCATGATGGATGTCATTTTTTTCCCTTTTGTAATATGTTTTATTCTTATAACTTATTTATGTATACTGTTATCACCTGTTGTATATGTTTCTCTATTTTTTAAGCTGCATGCTATTTAATTGTGTGTTGTGATTGTCTCTCAATTTGTTGTAATGTGTGTATATATGACCTGTTTTATACAAATACTAGTTGTCAAGAAAACTAATATAGAATAACAGTGTTGTTTTTAATTTTGATAAAATTCGTTTACGTTTCATTTTACAGCAAATTTCAGACCTCGTGAAGATTATGTCCTGCCTGTTGAAATAGAAAAAGAAATATGCCCAGAAACATCAATGAGCCATCGGATGAGAGCACTTAAAGACCTCGGGGAAATTGTATTGAACCATAGAATGGAAGAGGTGAGATGAATGGAAATTATAATAACCTTTAACTACTATATTATTATAAAAATTAATTTTTAAATTATCTTTTCTTTGCCTATTTATAATATACTCCTACTTATTATTTAAAAAATATAATATGTTTGGAAGAAAATTTTATTTATGAGTCTATTTCAATTTTCAGACTATTAATTAAATTTCTCTACAATAATCAATAAATTGTTCAACACATTTTTAACATTAATAATAATTTGGTTTTATTCATGGGAAATTAACATTTTAATGATCATATATATTTATACACACACACATATATATGTATATAGTCTTTTTAATTAGGATGCCTCGACAAAACTCAACTTGGAGCATGAGAAATTCAATATTACATACCACAATTTATTAATAGTTCAACACAAATCTCTAGTTTAATTTAAAAAAGTTATATATTAAATCTGAGTACTAAAGAAAAAATTATGATCTCAAAGCAAATTCGAATTTAGGCTAGGCTTTACTGCCTCTTGTAATTGTTTAAAGTTTTAAATTGGATTATCTTTATATATTTGATATGTAGTGATTGGTTTTCTTATTTAATTATGTTTATCCAACCATTTGCACATATTTAAGTCACTTTCACTTTAATTTACCAAATGAAACTATTGAAAAATTCACACACGCTAAATACACATCTTCATGCTTTGGCCGTGCGGATGCATCTCTTTTAAACAACGCTTAGGTTGGCAGCTTCTTCATACCTCCCGGGACTTGCATAATCGTTGTTCGACACCATCGTCATCTTGTGATTGGTCGATTGGTGTCACGTGGTCTCGCTGTGGCTGTAATCATTCTGGACTTGTACGTTCATTGGTTGTAGGATCTATTTTTTTACGCTTTACCACAGAATTTACGATTTTTAGTCACGTTTATGTAAACAGTTAAATGCATTTAACAGTATCTTTTTGTTTTGTTTGAATTTTGAGATCATGGTTCAATTAAAATTTACTTTAACTTACAAATATCTGAAAATCAATATTTGAAAGTAATAGATTGTTTATGTACTGTTCCGCGATTTTGCAAAATGGCTTTCCTAAATATAATCGAACAGCTGTTCATGTCTACAGCTAACTTACTTAAAGTTATCTTATTTCTATTTAAAAGTTTAGTGAAATCTTATTCTATTGTGTTTTTACAAGTTTATATAATACTAACTATGACAGATAATATCGTGTTACATATCTATTAGTGAATATAATTCTGAGACAGTTTGTTTTGAAATCATTGTTTTTGTAAATGTCGTGCGTGACCTAGATTTAGATTTAGTGTGTTTCCAATACATAGTGATTGTTTACAAGTGCTTTGGTGATATTCTGAACTCTACTTTTTTTTTATTATGTTAACTAAATGTATCTTTGTACATATATTCGATTTGAATGGTTCTTAATAAAAGTGTTTTGTTTCTATTAATCTTGGCATACAATTATTTCATTTAGCCTATTTGTAGGTTAGGCCTACTTTGCACATTCATTGCTAACAGGTTATTAGAGTTATAAATATTTTTTAAATATGGTGTTTACTACATTTGTTGCTTTCTAACTTTTAGAATGTTGGTAAGTTATTTTATTATAATAATACCATTATAAGTTCTAGTCTTAGCTTCTTTTGGTAATTTATATTTTCTAAAGTGTTGGTAACTATTTTTGGTACTTACGTATTAACACCACCGCAGCAGAAGTTGCTAATGCGCAAGCGCCAATATTTGCTTACTTTGCGATATAATTATATATCACGACAGGTTTGGCCAGGTAGCTTTTATATATATATATATATATATATATATATAGCCTATATAATCACCTGGCCAAACCTTTCGTAAGTTTATTGAAGTTAATAATTTGAAATTAGATCATGGATAAACATGAGCTTTAAAAGTGAAGTGCCGCCAATCTACGCCTAAAATTTTTGCGACAAATCATAAAATGAAAGTATATGAATCTCAAAGCTGAAAAAAATGAAATTCTGCTTCCCTTAAACCAGTTTGCTCTTTATTGGCGCATGCGCATTAGCGCAACTTATGCTGCGGTGGCGTTAATACGTAAGTACCCGATTTTTATAATTGTTTGGCTAGGTTTATCTGAACATTTGTTTACAGTATGACTTACTAATGGTAGGCTATGATTGTTTTGTATGGTAAATCTTAAGATGGGATTTGGTACATCATAAAATATAATTCAATACAAGGATAGATTTTAAGCATATATTGTATAAAGCCATCAGCAATAATTCAGCGTACATATTATGAGATTAAAAAAAAAAAAAAAAAAAAAATAATAATAAAAAAATTTAGTAACAGACGTTACTCTGAAATGAAAAGAATTGTATTTTAGAGCACAAATCACTTTTTTCATATATTAAAGAAAATGAAAATGACCAAATACCCATACAAATAGGTTATATAAAGACTAGAGAATTGCTGTCACTGAAGTGGGCCTAATTACTGATGCTACTATTAGATATTTCTAAATGAGGTGTCAGTATTTACTATTGTTGATTATCGATTACACTAATTGAGCATGCGTATTACAACTTTTGCCAATAATTACTTTACTTGTCAACAAAGACGGGTTAGGTAAGGATCTATTTATATTAAAATAATGAAATTATTATTTACATAAAATACTTTTAATATATGTTATTACAACTTCAAAATAATCATATTTTAATAAAAATTATAATGAGTCGTCCGTTAAATACATGAGTCTTAAAAGAAATTTCAGTGATATAGTCAAAGTATTCCCATATATCAAATTTAATTAATCAAATATCGTTTCTAGTATGGCAAATAGACATCTGATTGGAGTTAGTTTTCAATATACATAAAGTGTTTGTACAGCCTACTTTATGAACAACTTTTCAAAATTATAGTTGATACAAGTTATTATTATTTTCAATTATTTGAATATTAATTTTTTTCTAAAATTATTACAAAGGATAGTTTTTAATACTGCACAACTCCTGTTTTAAAGTAATTATAATGATTAAACAATACAATTAATTATAAATAATTATTTGCTTTAATTTGATTTATTTCATGAACTAGAATGCAGTAGGAAGATTATGGAGTTGCACTCAAGACTTGCTTCAGGATAATGTTGCTCGGGAGCACCGTCATCAAGCATTTCAATTCTTCCGTTGTCTTGTTCAAGGCCAATATGAACGTCTTGGAATTATGAGAGTACATTTTTTCATGGTCGTCAAAAACCATCAAAATCCAGAAGATACGGGAGATAGGTAAATACAATAGAGTATAAACTAAACCTCTCTGATAAGGATCTCGCGTAATAAAATATTTTTCATAAAACTATAGCATCCGCCAATTATACTTGTTATTTGTAAGGGTGATACATATGTACATCCCCGGTGTTACAGGACCTTGGCCTCTTTCAGCAAACGCCTCCACTCTCTTCAATCTTTTGCCACTTGCCTCCAACTCTGGACACCTATTCCTCTTAGGTCCTCTTCAAGGTCATTCGGTCACATTTTCCTTAGTCCCCCCCACTAGATCTTCTTTCTTATGGCTTTCCTTGGAATATTAATATCTTCTTTACTATTATTTCTTCAGTCATCCATTGAAAATGATTTGACCATTTTAGCCTTGCCTTTTTATTTCGAATAGTATCCCAGGTTCATGATTTAACCATCGGAGTTTATTGTTTTATCTTATTGTCCAAATTCCGTCCTCAACAGATCCAAATATCTTCTTTTCTTATCTTTGCATTAGTTCTTCCTTTCTTTTTGTCAGTGAACGCGCTTCTGCACCATATATGATGACTCGCCGTGATATGGTTTTATAAATTCTTATTTTTGTAGTCCTGCTCACAAACTAAGATGTGAACACATGTTGTAGAGGAAAGTAGGCTCTGTTGCCTGCAGCTATTCTTATTTCGATTTCTTCATACATGGAATTTGTCTCCATTACAAGCCACCCTTTCAACCCGCCTTCTCTCATGAAACATCCATTAGTTTCAGGCTTCTGCTACCTTGATAAAACTACTAGCTTGGTTTTTTTAGTATTGATTTCATGACCCATGCTCTGCGCACTCACTTCCAATGTTTTACATGTTTTCTCGAGATTTCTTCTTCTTTGTCCCTTACTACGATCGTCTGTCTGTAAAGTTTTCTCAGACACATGTTATTAGTGCTGTAATTTCTAACTGAAACACTGTTGGGTACATTTTCATCAGCAGGACAAATCCCTTCATAGGTCTGTTCTTGTTCCATCCTTTGTTTTACAGTCATCTGTAAACTATTCCAACTCGCACAATGGTTGGTCATGAGTAAACCTCAATCCATAACATCTTACAAAATTCTATATTTTAAATTTTCCCCAAGAGACATCAGTAAATTTTTAGTGATATGTTTTTGGGTTTGTGACCCAGATTTATCAAAAATCATTTAAGCCGATGATGAACAAATTAGTGTTTTAATATTATAGCAGTTGTCCTTAAATTTTGCATTTTCAAAAAAAATTAAACTCTGCATATATTAAAAACTATCTCGATTTAATAGCTCCTCAGTTGATCTAATGGGTAGAGCTCTCGCTCTGTGTGGACAGGTTTTTCAGGTTTAATCTCGGAAGCTAGCATCGATAGGAAAAGTGAGGAGCTACGATTAGTAACGAATCTTGGTCATAAAAGCTAGAACTGTGGCTGTGTATTTACCACACATCATTCAGTGTAAAGCCGTCTTGCAGGCCTGGACCCTATATCTTTGTGCTATAAGGATTTATATTTAAATATGAACGGATTAGTTCATCCTTTAGTTTCTTCAGAAGACTTATTATTTTATATTACCTTAGTATTGTCTGCAAAACAATCCTTATTTTCATCATTTATTTATTCCATTACAGCAGTTTCGACTCTTTTCATTCAGTTATTTTCAAATGTATATTCACTGGTTTATGCACTGTGAACATTGTAACAATTAATATATATACAGTAGAACCTCTGTTAACCGGCCTCGGATTAACCGATCCTCGGATTAACCGGACCGATATAGGTATCGTAGTGTACTGGTTGGATGAGAGTTTCCGAAAATAAATTGTAATTGAAACACCAAAGCGGCGGCGATATCAAACGACTTTGTCGATAGCGGTATCCCATTGTCGGCGGCATAAAAACACCGCGGCACCAAAGCAGCGGCGAGTCAAATGATTTTGTCGATAGCGGTATCCTATTGTCAGCGGTATAAAAACACCGCAGCATTGGCACCCGTCGGTATAGCAGACATACACCTACAAAAACGTTTGATGGGCCGCTTTTTTTCCACGAATCATTTTAGTATACATTAGGGAAAATATAACATTTCTTTTCAGTTTTCGGAAGCGTGTGTTGGTTTTGTTTGAGATGCGGTTAAATGTGTCAAAAGACTTGACAGAGGGGAATCTGTAAAAAAGCTTTGTAGTGTTTAATTTTTTCATGTTTGATGTATAATATACATAACATAATATATACGATACATTTATGTACAATAAAATGAGTTGCAATAACATCTTAAATGTATAATTCTTAGTGCTACCTGATTAAATGAGCTTTCTTTGAACGAAAACAGATTTTGAACGGGAACCTCGGATTAACCGGCCAAACGGGCAACCGGCCCGAGTGTCAGTTCCGACTAGACCGGTTAAGAGGGATTCTACTGTATATAATAAAACTCAGTTATACACTGACACATATTAAAGGTTATGGTCACATCGGCATGTGTTGTAGCGTTGAGTTTATATTATTAGAACTTCACAGTGCATGAACCGCTGAATGTAGATTTGAAAATGAATGATTAAAAGAGTCGAAACGGCCGTCATGGAATAAATAAATGATGTAAAACAAGGATTGTTTGACAGGAAAAACTATGGTAATATAATATGTTTTAAAACAATCCAGTTAGGCTAACACAAATAAATATGGACTTGTTATTAACAAAAACAATAAAAAATGATTGCTAAAAAGAATGGAATCCTACAGAAAAGCATTCAAAGATTTGGAAATACTAAATTTTCCAAGTCTGTACATTGAGTTTATTGTATTTAATTGGCCAAAATCTAAAACAATTTATAACAGGGAACAACACCAGGGGAGTAAATTTTTTCAACACGAGCAAGCCTCATAAGGTAAATTTGTAAAGAAAGTTGCCCTCTTGAGTTGGTATTATACTAAATAATAAACTTCCAGATATCTTGGAACCAATTTGAAAATAGTCAAAGTTAACGTTTACTGTCCGAACTCTTCTACTCAGTGGATGTGTTTCTAAGTTGTTTTTATGGCAAGCGTCGAATTTGTTTTTTTCTCTCACTCGCTCGGTGCAGTCTAGATGGATCTGTTTGTATTATTATATTTTAAAATTTTCTTATTTAAGTGTAGATTTATTGTGTTATTTTATGTTTGTTGTATCTTAACCCTTAGCACGCTGAATAACAATTTAGGCTATTTACTCATAACGTGCTATTAGGGAAAAAATTTTTTTTTGTAATTGTTTAAAGTTCTATTTGATTTTGGGTTCTTACAGATATATTTGGTAAAACAAAAATGTAGATTGGCTTAAAATTTATTTAAAATTTTTTTTTTTACAGTTTAAAACAAGAAAAAATACTTAATTTCATATTTTTGACCGCCCTATGAAACAGATTATTTATTTTTTTTTATATTTACAAACAAATCATATTAATTTTTTTTATATAAAAGTAGACCTACTATTTAATTCAAAATAACCCGAATTTCATCAAACAAATAAATTTTACTAAAAAAAAAGATTTTGAGAAAAATCAACATATCGTATCAAAAATATCTTTCTACTGCTCATAATAATTACCTACATTCAGGACATCAAAAAATTACTGATATAGACTAAATATACATATAAACACACAAACAATATTTGACGATAATACTGTGTCCATAGAAACTGTCTATATTTCAAAATGTATTCTGTAGTTGAAAAAGATGCATTCATTATTTCATCGATAAATTGATCAAATCCAAGGTCGTCAGGGTTTGCCATTTTTATAACTAGCCTATTTTACACAAAATAAAAATGTATACTATAACCTAAAATATAAATAATACGGCCTAAACAAATCAACAATGAACAGCTATAGCAGTGATAATGCTGACAAAACATTTTACAACTGAGCGTCGTAGCTTACTGAGACGAGAAATCACGTTATACACGCTGGGGCAAAACACAAAATGGCGCCTGGTTGCTATAACAACCAAATAAAGTCCAACGACAGGTGATCGAGAACAAATACTGTAGTGGGAGTGTCACGTTATATCAATAGGACATTTTCCTGCACTCTATTGGACTTTAAACGAATTAAAAATACCTACAGAAGTCAAATAGTGTTGAATCGAGATATCCCGTCATACGCGTTACCAGTCAAGTTGAGGGTTACGTGAAATCCCGTCATACGTGTGCTAAGGGTTAAGTTATTTATTATTGTATTCTATGTTGATTAATAGAACATGTAATTTTATATGTGAATGAAAAATAAGTGAAATTAAATAATTTGTTCTTGCTGTATATTGTTTATTGTAGGTTAGAATTACTCATAAGTCTGACAGAGAACGGCAAAGACATCCTCAATATGGAGAACGAGATTCCTCCATTTCTATTTACATGGATGCCCGCTATTACAACTGCTGGACGTGATCAAGACTTTCTCAATATGTTGGTCAACGTGATTAAGTACAATGCTGCCTATATTGATGAACCGATTGTCACTGGACTTGTAACGTATGTATTATTAACAAAAATAATCAAATTGGTTGTTAAAAAAAGAAATGATATCCTACAGGAAAGCATTGGAAATACTTTATTGTATTTAATTGCCCGAAATGTAGATCTTTTATTATATACTGTTAATAAAATATTTCTGTTGGTCGGTTATTTTATGACCGACTTTGGCGCCATCAGTCACTACATGACCGATATTACTATTTCAACGGCTCTAACTCTTCACAGATTGAAAGCATAGATCTTTCAGCCGATGTACCATTCATATTATTTAAACGTCTGTGAAATCAGCTGAACTCCTGTTATATTAGGTCACTGTAACTGTGTAATTCATTTGCATCGTTGTTTGACTCCTGGCTAAAAATTATAAAACTGCTGGACTCTGTGAATGATTTGTTTAAAAATTACTTTTCCCTTACCAAAACATTGGTAATAGATGAGATTATGAAAGGCATGTAAAACTAGTATGCCTTCATACATTTCATGGTAAAAAAAGTGATGCATATTTTGGTGTAAAAGAATTAGACGTTTGCAATAGCTTCACGGGATATTTACTCCACCTGAAAAATACTTTTTGGAAGGTGGTAACAGGAGTTTTGTGCACAATTTTTTGAACAAAATTATATATATATATATATATATATATATATACAGTAGAACCCCTCAAACTTGACATTCCGTCAAACTCGACAGGGCCAGTGACCAGGAGCGTGGGATTTCCAAGGTCATTCACTGCATTGTTTTACGCCATGTGCGCCTGCCAGATGCCGGGAGGTTGAGGCTTGTCACTTTTGTTTATACAGCTGTGAGGGTTGCTCCTTTGTCTAGCCAGAATCCTAAGAAAGTAGCCAAAGTAGAGGCCAAAGTTAAAGATAAAGGGTCCAGGTAGACCAGGACAGCCCTAATCATGTGTTGTCAAAACATTCATATTGTTATGAACCCAAGCCCCTAACCACCCGGATGCTAACGGTCATTAGCACCGATTCCATTAAAGTAAGCGGCAAGTCTTACTGTAAATTTTATTACAGTTTATTAGGATAGGTTTAAACAGTATTCTCTTTAGTTTACTGAGCCTATTTGTACAAGGCCAATACTTTTTAAATCTCATTTGACCCATCGATAAATTTCATTTTAATGTGTGATTGAACACACTATTTTTGTTGTTGTCAGGCAGGTACTGTTTTGCAATAAACGTGTAATCATTGATAATCAATAAATGTACAGTTATTTAAAGTAATTTTGAGTATTTGTTGCAAACCTAACCATTAAATACCAAAGTTCCCTAAAACTCGACAACCCCCAAACTCGACAACCTTAAAGTCCACATTGTGTCGAGTTTGAGGGGTTCTACTGTATATATATAGTTATATACTGATTATATTAAGTTATATAATGTTATAACTTTATGCTTATAATTAATTTTTATTTGATTGAAGTATACTATTTCCATATAAATTGCCTAGCAAATTGGAAAATATAATTTGAAATTTTGTAACATAGATTTTTAATACAGTACTACCTCGTTTATCCGGACCTCATTCAACCGGATGTCCGGATTATCCGGATCGATCCGGAACAAAAAATAATAAAATTAATCAAGGATATTATAAAGCAAAAGCTTTAGAGTTTCAAAATATTTTAATAATTACTGTATTTTGAATAATATTTTAAATAATATTTATAATATTTTGAAACTTTAAGCTCTTGCTTTATTTTATCCTTGAATATGGAGTTTCAACAAGAAATATCTGCTATTACATTAATGTTGATAAAAACGTGATTTCCTCAACACTACAGTGTCGCCTCGAGGTATTAGGGCGGGTTGTTGATGCACTGGGAATAGAAAGTGGAGGAGCAATGACCTCTGCATCACCATCCCCCTACCCTGATGCGGCATGACAGTATGAAATAAATACAAACCAGGTGCATGTTTACAACGCATCATAAACCATCATGTCATTTTTACAACTTTATTGTTGTCGGTTTGCTAAGACTCAAGGGTGTAAATCAGTAAATGTGATCATTTTGTCACATCTTAAAGCGGTGCCGCCAGCTTTGGGAACCCCCGTTCTTTTTTTGGCAGTTGACACATCACAACCCCAGTCGGGAGTATCGAGGACGTGAATGAGAATCGGCATAGTATTTAGAGGTGGGCGTTGTTACTGCTATTTATTTATATTCGTGTGTTAGCGTTTGTGCGTGGAAATGGCGACGAAACGAAAACGTAATGTGCTTACAATGGCCCAAAAGTTAGACGCATTGAATCGTATAGACATTGCCGCATTGAAACGTCACACCAAATTAAAACAGAGGAAGATAAATGACTTTTTTGTAAATAACAACTAAACCCTGTGTAAATTAAATGCATGTGTAAATAATTCAGGTGTGTAAATAAAATGTTTTTCGTCATTTACAGTACATTGTGTAATTTCGTGTATTATGTAAATTGAATGACTGTGTAAATATTGTGTTTTTTAATGACTTATAAATGGTAAGTTATCATTTTATATTTTGTTTTATTTATCTTTCTATAATTTCGGATTATCCGGATTTTTGATTAACCGGATCACTTCCGGTCCCAATTAGTCCGGATAAACGAGGTTGTACTGTAGATAAGTTTTTTTTTTTTTTTTTTTTTTTTTTTTTTTTTTTTTTTTTATTTAAATATGAGACATGTAATATTCAATTAAACTTTATATTTAATAATTGAAAAAATTTGACCCATAGTAATCCAGAGGAGAAAGTGATTTCAAGACATGAGATAATTTGTAATTTTAATATTGTGTATGAATAAATTATTGTAAACGTCAACTTGTCTCTGATTGTTATTCAAAATAAATAGAGAGCAAGTTAAATATAAAATTTGGTATACAAAGTGGGTAGTAAAGATTACTAAAATTATTTAAAAAATGTGTGTTTTTATTATACCTAAACTAAATGAATGATTAATTTGTGAATGTGGCGATTATGAGATGCATACAGTTTGTTTGCCTTTTTGAAATTCTTAATAATCGATGGGTTAAGATTTCTGTTTGGAAATTTTGAAATTATAATTTATCCAAGTTTAAGTTATCTGTGACTTTTGAAGTTAAAATAGGCTGAACTTCAATGAAGGAATCAAGCCAAAACTAGAGGTAATTTGACGTGTATCCTACCTGATACTGAAAAACCAAATAATTAATAACAAAGGCAGATTATAATTGATAATAATTGATGGTCAAAACCAGATTATAAACGTTTCCTTCAAAAAGAAGTAAAAAATACATTGACCAGATTATATACGATTTATATTTAATGTCATAATTATATTTTGTAATTTATTGTTATATTGGATATGCGGGGATGGCCGTGCAGGTTTACATTTTGATATTTTGCTTATTACATACATTTTGATTACAATACATATATTTTTTATTACAATACATTTTGATTATTATTTGCTTTAGATAACCTTTTAAATCCTAATTTCTATATCATACGGTTCCAAACAATTATATCGGTCCCATCTGTTCCATTTCTCAAATTCTTTCTTTATTGAATCATCTGTCATATCACAATGGCCGCCGTTTCCTAACTTCTCATTTCATTAATCTGCCGCACGTTTATTTAATTATTCTTTTTATTTTTTCATTATTATCTCATTCCATTTTGAGTTTCTATTTAACTACACATATAAATCTTCCCATTATGACCAAATACATATTATTACGATTGTTTTGGATTACTATTTCTCAGGTATGTTTACTTTAGTCTAGACTAACATATTTTTTCAATTATCAGTGAATTGTGATTACAAGTCTTTTAGTGAAATTTGGTGTTTTAAATTGTTTTAATTATAATTCAGCGTTCTTTTACTTATAATTCAAATTTACTTGTACTTCCCTATTTACATACATCATACTAAGATTTGCCTAACCTTACTTTGTCTAATAGCCTACCATTTTAAACCGTCACAGTATGTGGAAAAACTTACATAATTTATTCCTTAACCCTTTGCGATCGGAAGGCCAGTAGGAGTGGCCACAACGCAGTCAGCAGCCACAACGCAGTCAGCAGCCACTCGGAATTCTTTCCGCATAAATTGGTTCCGGCGGTCGGATGGCCAGCTGTACTGGCCACGCTCCACTCTGCGTCAACTCGACATGCATAATGTCGGCTTTCCCGGCAGCTCGGAATTGTTTTCACTGAAAACCTGCAATGTTAGCATAGGGGATTTAAATTGTAATAAATCAATTGTAATTTTATACTGCTGTTTTATTGAATCTCGAAAACAAATAATAAGATATTGAATTATGACATTCATTTGTTTGAAAATTGAAAGTGAAATTAATTCCTTATTTACTAAACGTGTAAAACGTACGTCTATTTGTCACTCATACAAACGATAAGTCAGTATTGTGTTTTAATCTTCTTTAATTTTTTTCACTGAGTGGTATTTTTCAAAACATTCACCCATATGAAGTCCAGGATTGTTTGAACTAGTTTTACAAAAAACACTTTGTCCTTTTTCTTTCTTTTCCTTGTTTGCTATCACAATACATTTTTTAAATAATGCTTGTGAGCATTCGATAAAATTATTTACCTACAAGTGTTAACATATTTTTGAAGCACTCTGTATTATAATCATATTCCTTAGATTTTTGTGAAAAAATTTATGTATAATAATGTGTTTTTTTTCTTCTATTTCAATAATGTGTACAAAAATAGACTAACCAGTACAGTAAAATAACTGCCAGTTTTAGGTTGAACTGTTTTTCTATTTCTAAATTAATGTTACATGTAATGTATGCAAAACACTATTAATAATAACGGTTTACTACTGAATTTAATATTTCTGTATGTTTGATTCTAGAAATATCTGTTTACTAGCTTGTCGCAGTAATGTTCAAGCTGTCGTATTGTCATGCCTGCAAGTATTAGATACAGTAGTATGTTACAGTAATCTACCGTCTGAATCTCTACCTACTTTCATTGGAGCGCTATGCAGAACTGTTAATTTAGAAGTTTATTGTGCTACAAGTTGGAAGGTGAGGGATATGTTGTTATTTACATTATAGCTTAATTTGTTTTGTTATATGAACAGATGAAGTGAGAATTGGTATTGTGGAAAAAATAGGCAAAAATTGAATTTCGTTTTGTAATTATAGAGTTATATTAATTTTGTAGAGTTTTTAGGTTGTTTTAATTAAATAATTGATAATGGAAATAATAAGATGATTATTTAATTCTGCAAAACAGCTTTAATTGTGACATATGTTTCACCGTTAGGCATTTTCAGGCGAAACATATGTCGCAATTAAAGCTGTTTTGTGGAATTAAATAATCATCTCATTATTTCCATTATCATGGAATTCCATCATGTACCGACTGTTGTAACATTAAATTATAAATAATTGTTGCCAAAACATTGCACAAACATCACTCACTCATCTCCAAAACCAAAACTAATCATTACCAAAAATGTCAGTTTAGACGTCAATCGAAAAGTGAAAAGGAACCATTTTAATTTTTTTCCAATTATTCTTGAACCGTAATATTTTCTTGCAGTTTTGAATACGGTATAATATTAATACTTTTTTTTAAACCTCAAGTTGAGGTGTCAAATTATAACTAAATATATATAAAATTGTATGTTATACACTCTTTATTGTCTAAAATTATTTCGTTAAAGAAATTGTTTATTGGTTACAATTTACTCAAATTATTTATTAATCTGTTATATTTACAATATCTCTTCTTTCAATTAATTATGAAGTTTATTATTATTTTATATTGTTACTTTCAGTGGCGGCTTACTCATAAGGACTCTCGTACGCCGCTCCCTCCCACCAATGATAATATTATTTTAATAATGTAAATACGTATGTATATTTAATTCTTTGGAGATAAATGAATTATGCATTGCCGCTATGGATTTCACCATCATTTGTAGCGGAAGTTTTACAATATAAAATATTTGACGAATGTATTCTGGAGTTCGGACGGTGGCCAGAGCGTCCCAGTTTCATTGCATTTAGTCATATGGGGCAAGCAGCAGACAGAGCTGAGGGTGCCGTGACGTCATTTACACAGCGTGTAATGGGCTTCTAGGGCAGAGTCCGAAGATGCGCGCAATGACATCAGTCAGTGCAGCCACCATAAAATAGATGTTCCGCATTACTAAAAACCTTGTTTTCGATGGGCAAAATAAGTTGGCGCAACTGTTCTAAATAGTGTCTCGCCACTCACACGAGTTGTTTGTTTGTTATAAAGTTTAACCCTTTGTGATTGTGAATGTTAAGTGAATGTTTTAAAGATTGTGAATTAGTGAATTAGTTAGTACGAGACGAGTGAGTGTGAGTGTGTTATTTAGTCAAGTAGTTTTGTATTGTTAAATAATGGATGCCGATGCCGTTGCCGGTAATATGTCAACGGTAAATGTTGTGACAAATGATGTAAGTTTAATCATTAGTCAAGGAATTAAAAACATAGAACATAGAATTGCCTTAAAAGATTTAGGACCCCCTAGGCCTGACATGGTAATAAGTAAAACTCAAAATAGTTCAAAGAACAAGAATAGCTTCACCCGTAAATTTTCACAAAATTTGTACAATTATGTGGATTGGTTGTGTGGTAAATTAAAAAAAAACTCATTTTTCTGTTACCCCTGCTTAGTCATGGGCGTACCAGATCGTGCATGGACTGTAAGGTAAATGATAAGGTAAAAAACATAAAATAAGTGAAAAACACATAAATGCATGTATAGAATATGCTGTGTTAGGAAAGGTTGACATCAGATGCCAATTGGATACAGCATATAGATTGAAAATCCAAAAACTAAACGAAGAAGTGTTGAAAAACCGATATATTTTAAGTAAAATAATAGACGCTGTTAAGTTTTGTGGGGCATTTGAATTAGCTTTAAGAGGACATGACGAACGTGAGAATTCAAACAATCCTGGAATTCAAACAATGGCGGAATTAGATCTAACCTTAAAACAGAACATTGACCAAACAAATAACAAAGTGTTTTTAGGACTTTCCAAAACAATCCAGAACGAGTTACTAGTCTCAATTTATTATGTGTGTTTAGAGATTATTTGTGACGAACTGACTCAAACCAATTATGTTGTGATTGAAGCTGATGAAACAACAGACTGTGCTACTTTGTCTCAACTTGTTTTTGTTGTTCGGTACGAGTTAAAGGGCATAGTAAATGAGCGATTCATCAGTTTTATTACACCCGAAGGCAGCGTCTGTTTGTGAAACTATTTTCAAAGAGCTAAACAAATTAAAACTTGATAAAACACCTGATAAAGTGATTGTACAGAGTTACGATGGTTCTTCAGTGATGAGTGGCCAACACACAGGTGTGCAAGCACGAGTCAAAACTCTGTACAAAAATACAAATTTCGTACATTGCTACGCACATCAATTAAATTTAATTATAGAATGCAGTGCAACCCAAAATAAACAGGTTAAAATATTTTTCAGTCATATCGAGGGATTTTCAACTTTTTTCTCACAATCAACTAAAAGAACAGCAGTACTTGACGAAATTGTTAAAAGACGCATACCTAAAAGCTCTAATACTCGTTGGAATTTTAAATCAAGAATTGTCAGCACAATATTTAAATATCAAGAAGAGTTAGAGGAATGTTTAAGTCACATATTAGACGACGATTCCAATGACTATTCCACAATAAATAAAGCTGTTGGCCTAAGACGTATTCTAAAAGATGAAGCTTTTATTTTCTGGTTAGAATTTTTAAATAAAATATTAGCCCATTGTGACATTTTGTACAATGAATTGCAACACAAAACAATTGATTGTATTAAGGCTTTTAAGTATAAGTATGTGAATGAGTTCAAGACTGTTGTACAAGGTATAAGAAACTCGCCTGAGCTAGATCAGCCCAATACCAGCGAACCTGAACCAAGTAAAAAACGTGCATGATTTGAGGATGGAAGACGCATTGTTGCGAAGGAAGTGTTTGACGTAATCACGTCCGGTATAGATAGCCGATTCACATTCTTAGACCATTTGTCCGCCGCAAAACTGTTCCAGCCGAGTTTGTTTAATCAATTCAAAAATAATTTCCCGGAAGTAGAATTATGTACTGCTGTAGATTTATACCATCTAAATAAAAACAGAACTGAAACAAGAATTAACAGTTATGTACAATAGGAATGATTTTTCAACAGCAACAGGGTCTTTACGGCGACTTAACTTTATCTATGATAATAATCTTAAAGTTGTGCTTCCCGAGTCAGTAAAACTTTTACAAATTATATGCACTATACCAATGACAACTTCGGAAAGTAAAAGATGTTTCTCTACTCTAAAACGAGTAAAAACGTTCACCAGAAACATGATGAAAGGAGAGAGACTTAGCGCTCTCGCTATGTGTTCCATTGAAAAGGCTTTGTTATCAACTCCAAATTTTAATGAACGTGTGATTAACCACTTCGCTAGTCAGAAGGAGAGGAGGGTGGACTTTACTTACAAGCAGTTAAATTGAAGGTACGCCCCTATTTTTATTTTATTAGCTATAGACTATACAAACTTTGCTTTATAATCGCTATGTAGACCCCACATGTTTTCAATATGGAGTGACTAACACTTGTGTTACGCCTGCTTTCTGAACCATAGTGTATGTTTTGATAAAATGCCTTCCCTTACGTGTATAAAATAAAACAGAGCCCTCCCATTGCCCTTAACCACCGGCCGCTATTGGTTACTTTTGAATTATTTAATTTACTTGAGCTTTCTTTCTCTCTGGTTCACTGGTTTGAGGCGCAGTTTATTTGCATAAATCTCCTAAATCTTAACCATAAATCTATTCTAACAACTTATATTTTAACAGAGTAGTTGATCGTGGAATTTAAAAGTTCAAATGATATTATTTTAACTATTTTCACAATATCTTGATTTAAAAATTTAATTATGTTAAAATTATTTAAAGAAAGTCGTCCTTCATTCTTCTCAACACAATTATTGTTTTAGAAAATTTTTTGGTTTGCTCCTCATAAGTATACAAAATGGCTGTATTGTGTACCTTTCTAGCCGAGTTGGACTAGGCTTATGGCTTATTAAAGTCACAATATTGTTCTTTGATTATATTTTACTTCTGTTATAAACACTTTATTTTACTTGTTTTAATCCTCCTACTAATGTAATATTCTGTAGTTAGTATTTAAATTTAAATTTCCTGGAACTAGGATTTATAGTTCCTACTTGTATTAAATTAACGACGGGAGTCTCAATTCAATTTTGTAAAGATTTGGCTTGGGTTTCAAGCAATAGGTGATATCTTTTTCGTTTTTTCTCTCTTTATTTTAATCTCTTTTTATAACCATTTTAATTTTCCTCCATAACTTTTAAACTTTAGTGGGCATATCTTGTGCTTGTGACCAGGGTATGGTCAATCACAGTGTGAATTTGCAGTAGCGTCTATTCTTATATTTTTTTCACAGCTCATTCAGGGTGTATTTCTTTTAAAGATCTGTGTTCCAATTATTTAAAGTCATTATGTTGTTCTAAATCCATTTTAAATCCTTTTCCACACCTACATTCCCAATAATAAATTTTTACTCCAAATATGTGATTTTCTCCTTATTTTTGTTGATTAACATAAAACTGCTAAGGTTTATACGTGGTGTTTTATTGTTTATTCTAGTTATTTTGTGTATTATCTCAAACTTGATTTTATAGCATGTTTTATTCCTTTTACTTTTTGTTTTGTTAACTAGAGGCCCTTTTATTCCAATTTCCTCATTTAGGCTACATTGTTTAATCTGATTATATAATGTTCAATTTTTTTTTTATGGAGGTTTAAGCGGAGTATTATTATTGTTTGTGTGTAAGCTTTGTTTTAAAGGCTCTTTATTTTATATTAAGCTAAATATAAAAATTGTTATATTTTTTTTGCCCCTCTCACAACAGGGGCAATCACATGATTTAATCTTCACATTTTACTAAAATTTGAACAAAATCGATAGTGCCAATTTTGAGAAACTACACATTTCACAACAGTCAATTTGTAAGGATAATAAAATTCACAAACGGCATTTTTGTGGAGATAGCAACCTTTTGCTTGAGTCCTTAAAAGCTACATTTTACGACAATTTGACGAAAATTGTGAGAGCCTATTTTGAGAAAATGATAATTTTATGATATTATCCTTAGAGCAACTATCCCAAAATTTTGAGTTATCAGACAAAATGAAGAAAATAAATCCATTAAATTCAGAACCAAATTTGATTAAAATCGGTTCATGCTTTAGGGCTATAGCTCAAATTAGCTATTAGAATTAAAAGCTTGATTCTAATTAATTACTATTTATTCAGATGTTACGTTTATAGCACAAGTGAAGCAATTGTAAGCCCTATTTAAATATATGGATATTTTAAAAAAGTCTGCGGCCGTAGACTAAGAAAGCTTCTCTTACAGGTTGGTCTAGCTTTTTTTTTTAACAAACTTCCAACAAGCATAAGACTGGAAGAAAATGATAAGAAATAAAAAAAAACAGCCAACTTTTAGTGTCCGAGTCCTACTTGGTGAGTGAATTTATTAGCCATTTATGTCATTAATAAATCTTTCAATTGCTCAGTGCAGTTTTTATTTTTAGTTTGACATTTCTATTCAATTTACAATTATTTTGTAAATTCATTAGTATTTTTAATGAAATTTGTTATTGTATTGTATTCTTTTATGCCTAATTGTAATTACTAATTTATTGTAATGTTTTAGTATCGATTAATGTAATTTTATTGACGAAAAATGAGACTACGGTCATACAAATGTAGTTTTGTCCTAGGCTGCAATTAATGAAATGGTTCATTTTCGCTTTTTTATCGACAACTATAATTATGTTTGGTGATAATAGTTTTAGGGATGAATAAGTGACAAAGTTTGTGCAATGTTTTGTACCATTAAATTTATTATTTAATTTTAATTTGTTGTATTGTTTTGAGGATTCTTTTCTGTTTATCCTCCTCCCAAATGAATATTTTGTTAAATTAATGTTATTAATATATAACCATCTAACCTAACCTATTTATGGTGATTCCGTGAAAAAGGTTCAGTTAGGCCAGGTACCAAAAACTCCTCGAATTGGTTAGTTTAGGCCGGGTTATGTTATATATCCAAATAGACTCCTGAAATTATTCAGTTTAAAAAACTAATAAGAGTCTACAAGTCATAGTGTTTGAATATATTATTAGGAACTTCCCATGATTTACCACACGCACAATCAAGATCAGACGGTGACTGTTTTACAAAGTTTATCTATTCGGAGAATAACACTGCTCTTTGATCAATAAGATAATATGAAAAGTTGCCAGTATTAAAATATTTGGTCTCTAATAACAGTATTTGGAGTTTTATATATAATTTAACAAGATATCATGGTGGGGGGGGGGACAATAACGGGAAAAAACAGGTTTGTGTTTTCTTTGTTGGCTAATTTATTGAGCACTGTTTTGTTTTTTTTACTTTTAACATATATTGATGGCTATACAAATTTAAATTTGTCCAAGGCTGAAATAAATAAAATAAATTTCTATTTTTCAGATTATGCGCAACCTGTTAGGAACACATCTAGGCCATTCTTCGTTGTACACCATGTGTCATATACTACAAGATTCAACTACTTCATCTGATGTAAACTTATTAAGAGGTGCTGTGTTCTATATTAACATGGCATTATGGGGAGATAAACGTGTAACAACATTGAAATGTACTCACACATCTGTATTGCCTTCTTTCAACATGGTAACATTATAAACTAGCTGTTTATCTATATTCCACTTCCTTTTTTAGTTTAAAACAAATGAATATAAAAACAAATTGATGGTTTTCCATCTTGCTACATTACCAGCGTATCATATAGCAGATCCTCCTAAAGTTAGTATCTTAGGAAGTGTTTACTTGTATTGCTTTCATTTTGTTTGGGTCTTAAGTTTGTCTATCCAGTAGGATAAGTTTGTTTAAAACTGTTGTTTCACAGGTTTTCTGAATCTATTATACTTTCATATCAGCTAGGCATGTCATATGTATTCGACACTCTTCACTAGCTTTGTCAGTGTCTCAGCTCTGGGAGCTATTTATATGAGAAAACCTCCACTCTTACGCTCGGATGTCACAACTATATGAATATCTACATTTTTTGGGTGGGTCATGGGATGTAATCACATTTTTGACAATAACTTTCCTATCAGGTTTCTCTTGAGTAACTCTTGTGGTTTTCTGACCCTGATGCTATTAGAGTATTCAAGGGCTAGAGGGTCTATGGGAGAATGTGTAACCTAACCTAACCTAACCTAAACTAACCTAACGTAACCCAACCTAACCTAACCCAACATAACCTACCTAACCTAACCTCTTGAGTAACTCTTGTTGTTTTCTAACCCTGTTGCTATTAGAGTATTCAAGGGCTAGAGGGTCTATGGGAGAATGTGTAACCTAACCTAACCCAACCTAACCTAACCTCTTGAGTAACTCTTGTTGTTTTCTAACCCTGTTGCTATTAGAGTATTCAAGGGCTAGAGGGTCTATGGGAGAATGTGTAACCTAACCTAACCCAACCTAACCTAACCTCTTGAGTAACTCTTGTTGTTTTCTAACCCTGTTGCTATTAGAGTATTCAAGGGCTAGAGGGTCTATGGGAGAATGTGTAACCTAACCTAACCCAACCTAACCTAACCTCTTGAGTAACTCTTGTTGTTTTCTAACCCTGTTGCTATTAGAGTATTCAAGGGCTAGAAGGTCTATGGGAGAATGTGTAACCTAACCTAACCCAACCTAACCTAACCTCTTGAGTAACTCTTGTTGTTTTCTAACCCTGTTGCTATTAGAGTATTCAAGGGCTAGAAGGTCTATGGGAGAATGTGTAACCTAACCTAACCCAACCTAACCTAACCTCTTGAGTAACTCTTTGCAGTTTTCTAACCCTGTTGCTATTAGAGTATTCAAGGGCTAGAAGGTCTATGGGAGAATGTGTAACCTAACCTAACCCAACCTAACCTAACCTCTTGAGTAACTCTTGTTGTTTTCTAACCCTGTTGCTATTAGAGTATTCAAGGGCTAGAGGGTCTATGGGAGAATGTGTAACCCAACCTAACCTAACCTCTTGAGTAACTCTTGTTGTTTTCTAACCCTGTTGCTATTAGAGTATTCAAGGGCTAGAAGGTCTATGGGAGAATGTGTAACCTAACCTAACCCAACCTAACCTAACCTCTTGAGTAACTCTTTGCAGTTTTCTAACCCTGTTGCTATTAGAGTATTCAAGGGCTAGAAGGTCTATGGGAGAATGTGTAACCTAACCTAACCCAACCTAACCTAACCTCTTGAGTAACTCTTGTTGTTTTCTAACCCTGTTGCTATTAGAGTATTCAAGGGCTAGAGGGTCTATGGGAGAATGTGTAACCCAACCTAACCTAACCTCTTGAGTAACTCTTGTTGTTTTCTAACCCTGTTGCTATTAGAGTATTCAAGGGCTAGAAGGTCTATGGGAGAATGTGTAACCTAACCTAACCCAACCTAACCTAACCTCTTGAGTAACTCTTTGCAGTTTTCTAACCCTGTTGCTATTAGAGTATTCAAGGGCTAGAAGGTCTATGGGAGAATGTGTAACCTAACCTAACCCAACCTAACCTAACCTCTTGAGTAACTCTTGTTGTTTTCTAACCCTGTTGCTATTAGAGTATTCAAGGGCTAGAGGGTCTATGGGAGAATGTGTAACCCAACCTAACCTAACCTCTTGAGTAACTCTTGTTGTTTTCTGACCCTGATGCTATTAGAATATTCAAGGGCTAGAGGGTCTATGGGAGAATGTGTAATCTAACCTAACCTAACCTAACCTAACCTAACGTAACCCAACCTAACCTAACCTAACCTAACCTAACCCAACCTAACCTAACCTCTTGAGTAACTCTTGTTTTTTCTAACCCTGTTGCTATTAGAGTATTCAAGGGCTAGAAGGTCTATGGGAGAAAATTTAACCTTTGATCAATGCTTTTAACAAATTTTCAGCAGCAGATGCAGTGTCAATCATTCAGTTAAAGTGTATGTTGTCCTTTATATTTTCCAGTATTATTCTTTGTGTTAAAATATATTATAAAAGTTATTATATTTATATTACGCTTCATTTGTGTGATACAAATAGTTTTTATTAGAATGTCATATAGTAAGCCATCTACATCGAAAAGGACTTCTCAAGATGTAATTTTACATTGGAATTTTATTACTGCTAGGGAAGGAACAGATTTTGTTTATGAACCAAAGTACAACTAAAGCAGTCTATTTGATCTGTAGAGTCTTGGAGTTCCCAAAAAGTTCTGCTTAGAAAAACATTTTAAACAGATTCATGTGGATTTCAATTCTAAGAATCGTTTTGATTCAACATTTCTCAATGAATTTATAAATAGAAAAAAGAAGTTCTTATCAGGTCAACAAAAACTATTTAAAATACAAAATGAATAAATGATATCGACGGTAAAGGCTTCGTATGAAATGTCCCTAATTTCGACATGAAAAAAGAAACATTACTCTCATGGAGAGGAAATAGAGTCTACACATATTTGCTAAAGATGCTGGTGATACAAAACTTTTGAAAATGGTCGACAACATAGCTTTATAAGTGCTCAGATATCAACCTGATGTGCTCAGAATACACTTAGTTGTGTATATTTGTCCGTTTTATCAATGATAATTTTGAAGTGATAGAGCAGTATTTAGATTCGTGCCAACTGATTTCTACTAGAGAAGAAGATATTCTCAAAGAACTGTCATTGAAACTCACGGGTTAAAGTAGGGAAAGGTAGATAGCATTTGCACCGATAGCATACCTACCATGATAAAAAATAATGGGTGTGTAGATTTACTTGGAAAATTATTTGGAGAGGAAAATAATTAAGTACCATTGCATTATATCTCTGCGCTAAAGATTTCAACTTATCTTTTGTTCTTGGAACAGTAGTGCGATATGTCAACAAAATCTGATTCTGCGTGTTAAATTGCTGAGAGTTTCGAAATTATTTTTCAGACAAAGTCGAAGACGAGGGTGGTATACTTTTTCATTGTAATGTTCGTTGGTTTTTCAAAAGGACGAGGTATTAAATGGTTTTGAAAGCTTCGAATGAAATATCTAATTACGTTAAATTTACACTTATGAGGTAAATATTCTCTTTTTTCGTCATTGTATGGTTTGTGTTTTTATTCTCAATCCATGTTTTGTATTTTTGAACGAAATATTTTAATAAATATTTTATGAATTGGAAAAATTCTCTTCATCTTCATCAACTTTCTCCTTGTGATTGTGAATTCATTGTATGCAAAATAAATCAAAACGTACTTATTTATGGGACAGGCATGATTAATCGATAGATGACAGCTGTTTTGCGATTATCGAACAATCAACTGTAGCGATTATTGAATTCTTATTGATAACATAATTGATATTTATGACGTAGTTCCTTTAATCATTCTTTTATAAAAGATAATTTAGTAAAGGAAATAGAATGTTAAGGAGGGTACATAAATGTGATTTTAGTTAATGGATGCCTTAGTGATAAGTATTTCCTCAGTGTCTCTTGCGGAAGTCCTAAGAAAGGAATACAATGCTGTAAGACAATGCTAGGAATGTCAGAATAATATATTCTTTAATTATATATGTCCTAACAGAATGTAGATTATCTTAATAATTCCAACAGAGTTTTGCTGACAAACACTACATTATTAATTATTGTTTTCTAATTTAGCTGTCTATTTTTAAAAAATTAGTGGAACTTAGCTCCATCCTCAGTTTCTACCACCTGCCACTTTATGTAATATAGCGACCACCCTTATTTTTTTACCCTAATTTGCTAAAACTGATAATGTTATTAATATTATGACCCTAAACAAATATTTGGCTTTTGACATTACTATTTTTTAAATGAAAATTTGAGACACATCAGTAATTCTTTTCTTGTTATTTAGGCTTTCTAATGTATAGGTTATAACTGGGAATTTACTGACATGAAAATAGACTATTTGTAAATAGCTGTAGTTTTTACGATTTACTTTTAAAATATTAAATTTCCAAAACTTTTTTTATATGTATAAAAAACAATAATAATATATTTGTTAAATGTTACATTTTAACTTTTAATCTTATGTGGGGAAAACTGAAGCCCATTTTTAATGATATACAAGCCTTTAATAATTTTAGTAATTAAATACACTCGTTCACTTCCGTACTAAAACAGTTGTAAAATTAATTATTTTTTTTTAAATTTAGCTAGAAGCAAACCGTAAAAACTGAAACAATAAAAAGTTACTGGTTAGCACAGTCTTAAATAAAAATAAAATATATCTTTTGCCATTTATGCGCCGCTGCAAACCAATTATTGGGCTGATTTACAGAACTGTTCCAATGAGTGAGTACAGGACGGAATTCTGATTTAGGAAACTCTCTGTGCTATTTTTGGGTCTATTATTGACGTTGTTCAAATTTTTTAAATAAATCATGTTTAAATGTACTTTCTGGAGATGTGCGAAACAACCGATCTAATTGGAATTATTGAGAAAACCCATTTTTATTATTGTGTACAGCCTTCTAGAGTTCGTCTAACCACTTTAAACTTTATATTTCTAAAAAGCGTTTCAATTTTCCCTGTTTTTTTAGATTGTTAATATTTTGTTTTAGGTTAGAGTTTAATAGGACACATAGTCTATTATGTTTAGATAGGAGACCTTGGTATTTAATGTTTTACTATTTGTGTTCTACTAGGTAACACCAAGGACCACTTTCCAAGCTAAGTCTATGTCTACTATCCATACAAAATCTAAACATAATATTGTATTTTATATTTTTTCAAAACAATATTTGTGGAAGATTAGCTTTTTCTTAACATTTGATAATAAAAATCTATATTTAACACAATTTATTAGAAAAATAAAATAAAAATTTTGTAAATTCATACACAAGTAAAGCGAATTTTGTGTCTTTTTTAGTTTTTCTTTAAGAAAATACTTGTGTGTAAACATCCTGAATAACAAGTATTGTGTTTGTGTTATAGGTGTTACAATGTAAACATCCTCTAGTGATGTATGAAGTGATGTTGAGTATACAAAGACTTGTCAATAAGTATGGATTACAGTTACATGATCCTGCTTGGGATATGGTGCTCGCTATTATTGATACACTTATACAGAATATAGGTTAGTTCTCAAAATATACTGTATATACATTAATATTATTTCCAAGTATAATAACTAAATACATATTATTACAAAGTAACTCTTACATTAGGTGCATTTCAAAAGTAAGAGCCCATAGGCTATGAAAAAGAAAAATAGAAAATGAAAAAAAAAATTGTAAATGGTTTCAAATATATACAAACTTAGGAAATTTTCTGTTATCTCATATCATCATTATATTTCTGTTATTTCAAATCGTAAGTAAGTGAAAAAGGATTAAAAATTAAAATTCATTTTGCATTAAATAGTAATATTTATTTGTAAATCAAAATTAATAACAATTAACAGTATTTCAAAAGGTTATTTTTGTGACCATCTCCACTTCTTTTGACCAACTGGAAGCTCCGACTGGCTGGAGACCGTGTACACTTTAGCCGAATCTTGTCACTGGATGGGCCAAGGAGTCGGGTTAGGACGCTAATGAACGCACGCAACGCAAGTGAAATTAAATGTTATATTTTATTTACTGCCGAATTAAAGAACAGAAATAATTATAAGTTATAAAAAAGACATAACGGCAAGATAAAGCCTTAATAGTGGCCGAAAAACATACCGAGTAATTTAGCTAGCACGTGGCCGAAAATGGACTGACCTCGTCCCGTCGCGGTCTTTCTTCTCGCGGCTCTCGGAACAGACTCCCCTCGGCTCGCTGGTTCAAGCCCTCCACTCCTCGTCTCTCCCACCCTTCTACGTCATATTGCACTGCTCAACAAAATCGCAAGTGCCAATTCATATTTTATTATTTAGAATTCCTTTACATCCTAATTTATAATTATTATGGTTTTGGTTTGGTGGGCTCCTTGGCTGGGCCACAATTTGAAGGAGGCATAAATTCGGTTTATATGCCAATAATATAACCTAACCTAAACTCACCTGTCCTGGCCATCAGTGCACAAGTGGCCATTAGCGCACAACCTACGATTATGCAAAATACCTTTGTAAAAAAACTAATAGTTTTTCTCTGGTATCTGTTAAAGATGCAAGCTCAAATTGTCTGTGTTAAAAGTAGGTAATTGTTAAACAAAAACGTCTACAATAGCTTTAATCAGCTGATTTTAAACAATAATTTTTTAATAAATGTTGTAAAATTTAAGTGTACCTTGATTTTAAGATGTGTTTACAGAAATCACCATAATAATTATGATCTGAATAGAAAAAAAATAATAATGATGATGTAAGATAACGGAAAAGGTCCCAAAACTTACATTATTATACACGTAGTTACCATTTCGTTCCTAACACATGAAGCAATGTTTTTCAAATCCTCCACATTAAATTTGTTGTATGTGATTTCAGCCAGTTTCACACTGAGCTTTTCAGTTTTTGAGTTTCCTGGTATCGTTGAGACTCAAACTGGGTCTTGAGATGTAGGAAGAGATGGTAGTCACTGGGTATGAGATCGTGAATATATGGGTTCTGAGTAGTTCCGTATGATTGAGCGGGTTTTGGAGAATGTTCTTGAGTGTTTGTGTATTTGGGAGTGTGAGTGTGTTTATATTTGATTTTTGTATGCCACAATTTACTTTTAGTTATATTTTACTTTGAAGATAAATAGTATATTATAATATAACAGCGCAGAATACTTCTGTATGTCATTCATTTACCAGAGAATCACTCAGTTGGATATTGTTGGTTATAGTGTAGTGATTGAAAAAAAGTTGGGTGATAGTCCGTGAGGGCGGCCATTTTGGAAAATGGACGCCATCTTTGATACTTTTTGAAAAATAATAAATGCAATGCTTATAGGCATGTGAGGTGTCATTTTCAATGTTGTTTAGGGTCCTTCACCTTATGGTCCTAACTTCACCTCAAAAAATTAAGACTATTATTATTAAAATGTAGATAGTTTAAAATCTCCCAGTGAATTTTTTTAATTGTGTAGGGAGCCTTGTGCATATGTAGGTTATTATCATTAACCTGGCCTCAGCATTACCTGTCTTCCGTTTTGAATGGCACGGCACAGTGTAGTGTTTCACAATAGGTTTTTTGATTTGATGGTTGTCCCAGGCTCTATGAAAGCGAGCAAAAGACTGACCCTTTTGGTCTTGGAACACAGTTGTCATGATTTTTCTTTAAAAATGGGTTTGCTTTATTTATTTTTTTGCTATGGGTGAACTGGACTGACATAACTGCAAGGATTGTTGTTTCAACTCGGCATTGACATACAAAATTTACATGTCACGGGTGACGATATGAGGGAAAAAATTGTTTCCCTCTATGAAAGCGATTTAAACAAGAACATGCAGATTTCAATCTCTGGCCTTTGTGACGATTTTCTCTCACTTTCACATTTACATGCTCGGTTAGATTATCAGTCCAAATACTCGGGCCTGTCCCTCCTCTCTTCGTCGTGAACACGTGAATAGCCTCACTTTTCCTTCAGTCATTGTGGTAGGCCTATTTTGATTCAATACGATGGTAAATTTCAGAAGCATTACGTACTCTTTCATTTACAAATTTAATTGCTTATTAGACTTCACAATTGGCAGGATTGTTTATTTTTGCACTTAAGAACTCATTGTCACGCAAAGGTAAACAACAATGAACTGGCGACATTATGATGGTTTCATGGCCATCTGGTTTAACAGATCAGTTAAAGCTACTGTGCATGCAGAAACTAATTGTGCTTTATAACTGATATGCCCTTTTAAAATGTGCCTTGTTTGGTACTACAGTGGAACCTTGATATAACGAACCTCAATACAACGAATTCCTTGATATAACAAATTTTTTTAAATCCCCTTCAACTTTCCATAACACTCAATGCAAATTATACCTCTATACAACGAAGAAAATACTATGAAAACCTCAATGTAACGAATTTTTTAACCTCGGGGAAATACAATTTAAATCCTCTACATAAGACGATGTGTCCAGACATGAACCTATAATGGCGGCCCCTCCCTCGTCTATTGTTTTGGAGGGGTTTTTTCAGTGCTGACGGTTGCTAACGAACTATAGTATAACTTCGATTAACCATCACTGTCGGGACCGGTGCGGTGACGGATAATAGAATAGACGGATAACAGAATCCTTTTTAAAATGACCAAAGTGATACATTTTATGTAGTAAATTCATAAAAAACCATATTTTAAGGTGGATAAAGGAATAAAAATACAAATTAAAACATTTACAATGAATAATAAAGACGTTTGTATTGCACCAAAAATAATACAGTACAGTATGTACAGTAAAACTTGTGAAACAGGCAACACACGCTAAATCTAGAATACACACGACGAACACGAACGCTACGAGTTAAACACTACAACAGCTACTGCCACACTGATGACTGATGGCGTGGCGAGAGTAGAGGTGTGGTGACAGCGGTGGGAGGGGGCTGGGTTCAGTGACCGGTTGACTACGCCTCCAGTACAGTTACTACCGGGCGGCAATAGACATGTGCAGTCGCTTTGCGGCACAGTATTTAAAATCACTATTTTTAATTTTACCCCTGACGGTTAACAGAGACTGACGGATAAACGAGTGACGGTTAATCGAAGTTATACTGTAGACTGCACTTTGGATATTGTTCAGATAACAGGTAAACAAACCACGATTTTAGATTTTTTTAACAAGGACAATCAGAACAAAAACGCAGAAGTGTAATGTACAGAACGATTATTTTATTTATTATTTTTTTTTTTCACTTTGAAATTCCATTTTGATTTACAATAATTTTCATTTACACTCACCTTTAAAACAATATTATGATATTGATAAAATGTAAAAATACATTGTTTGGTTGTTAAATAAATTCATTTATTTCAAACCCAAGTATGTACAGTAAGTTTACTACATACTATACAGTACTGTACATACAGTACAGTATAATGAATGTTATATCAAGGTTAGTGTTGGCAAATTTCGTTATATAGAGGTTTAAAACTGAGATTTTCTGAACCTCTATATAACGAAATATTGGCTGGCATAACCTCGATTTAGCAAATTCCTTGATATAATTAATTTTTACAAATCCCCCCTGACATTCGTTATATCAAGGTTCTACTGTACAGCAATGTGGTATTACTGATGAAGGGTGACATTGTCGTTGAATTATGTTTGGAAATTAAATGTTATTTTGAATCTGTGTTCAGTTATTACTCTCAGATCCCAGTCCAATTCTACTTTTATTTATAATAATGTATAGTTAAAGATATGGTAAATATTCATAAACTTCAAAAAACGAAAACACAAGATCCTAGTATTGTTCTATGAGGATATTTTGACTTTATGTAAACATATTTTTATTAGTACTAAATGGAATTGTTGACAACAAAATCAAGCTTTAATGCAATATTCTTATACCAACATCGTAGGTTTCGCTTTTTAAAGTTTTGTATACTAGCCTACTTTAAAATTTAAAAAAATTACGATATATTTTTGTTACAGACCTGTCTAAGGCCAAATCCATACAAAAGTTGGGGTATTTTCATCACATTATCACTAATCTCTTGAGTGGTTTAGTTGTGTTGCAAAGCTTGATTTTTGAATTTTAAATTTTAGACTACAATAAAATTTTAAATAAAGCATAAATGGTGATGAAAGGACCTTTGTATAAATTACTTTCCTTCCATGAAAAGACAAATTTATAGTTACCATCATACAGTGTAATACAAGCAGATCCTCTAAATGTACTGAGCCTGTTATAATATTGTAGGAAATGTTAAATGCTATTGGTAGATCCAGTAGGGTAAGTTTGTTTAACACTCTTAGGGAAACATGAAATCTGTGACGCTAAAGGAAACGCCCGGTCTCTGGGACCTCTATGTAATTTTATCACAGTTTTCAATTTTCTACTATGATGAAATGTATTGGTTCATAAAAAAATGGCAAAATAAAACAATTTTATCTATTTAACTGTTTATTTTTATTATATAACACATATTTTTGTATAATTGAACAATATTTATGGATAGTGAAGTCAGAAATGTTAATGAAATTAATAGTCCACACGTTTGATATAGAAAATTACTTAAGGTGTATTATTGACGAGAAAAAAATACAACATATATATATTTAATGTATTAGAATAATAGCTAGGTGATATAAAACTATTTTAAAAAATCATTTGTTCAACATATTAAGAACACACAGGGAAATAGCCCGTCTCACAGACCGCTAGAATTTGAAAAAACAATACGTCACAACTGTGCGGGTCAATGAGAGAAACTAAAATCAAGATCAACCGGTTCACGAGAGGGTAGGGGGAAGGTACTGCTTTTGTCATTCGCCGGGCCGAAATAGTTCTGCCACTACAATAAAACAAAAATTCTCTGGGTGCTCGTCAGACCGATGTTTCCTTAAGAGTGTTAAAACAGTTGCGACATAGATTTCCAGAATCTTGTATTAGTGTATATTACTCTTATAATCTTATCAACGGCTAGACACTAACGTGTCTAATTAGGGTTGCCATCTGTCCCATTTTTTACGGGAACTCCCGTATTCTTCTGAATTTTTATTCCATAACCCATATCCTGTTGTTATTTAATCTGGGAGATTGTATCTTCCTAATTCTGAAAATGACTCCAGGTTAACACCTGCCTCTCATTTTTCAAATCTTGTTTCCGGGAGATCATTAACAACGTTGATTCATCAATATGATGTCGTAATATCGATAGAATTACTGCTTCTATTATATGTAACCAATACAATTTGTTTCCGGTTCCAGTCGTCAGCAACTCTGTATTTCCGTGTTGATTTTGTTCACATACAATCGTTTTTATAAAGTTTGAGTTGGCTTGTGTTTACTTAAACGAATTTCAATAATAAATCAGCCGTGGCTAAACATTGTTTAGAGGAAAAACATTATTTCAAAATGGAAAATTCTGTGTTGTTGAAAAATGTTACTAAATTAAACACAATAGATGTGTGGGAAACTTTTTATATTAACAAGCACCGTAATATAACTGTAAATAATGAATTAGACCAAAAAAAAAAAAATGAAATTTACAAAATAATGAATTTTACAAAATTCTATATTTAAGTAAAATATAAAACGTATTGTTAGAAATACGTTTAGTATTTCTACTATAAAATGTATTTTTAGTTTAGTTCAAAATATTGTATTAGTTAGATGTTAACTTTAAGTTATTTAGATTGACGCGAGGTACTTGTTAACTCCTTGATAATAGAAAGTAGGTTTAGGCCATGCCCCTTTAGTTTTGTATACATACGGGGGTTGGCGCAGTGCTAGTTTAGTTATTGTATCTCATGTATCACTGAGGATGGTGACTTTGTCGTTAAAACATGTTTGATTAAGTAAACATAATTTTGTGAGATCTTGTGTTAGATTTTTTGTTCTATCGAGAAGAAAGTAATTCGTGGATTATTTTTTGTAAAAAAATACAATTTTAAAACTTATTACTCCCTTTACAAGTGTGAGTTCAGTGTAGTTTCTTTAAAATAAATAATACAACAAAAATTTTCTTTGATGATAACACTGTGGAAAAAAGATATCTGTGACGACTGTGCAAAAGCCAAAGGTTTTAAAATTCAGGTGATGAAATAAGATTCTTGGCTTTGTTGTCAGCATCCGATGCTCACACGGAAGAAAAAAAAATTATTGTAAATGGTCGATGATAGAAACTATTGTAATATAAATTTGATGAAAGCTGAATTACAAACGAGTGTAATTTTGGCTACACATATCAAGAATTTAGGAAATTTGTAAAGAATGATCATAAACTTTCAGGCTGCTATTAGTATAAACAAATATAGTTTTAAGTAAGACTCTGTAGTTTTTAATTGTTTTAAAGTAGTTTTTTGGTTGTTTGATGTAATAAACGTGTTTTAAGATTTAAAAAATATATATTAGTCATTTTGTCAGAGTAAAGTATCCCTTATTTTGAGATAATAAATGTTGGCAACTCTAGAGTTTGTAGACTTGTATGCATTAAACAATGCACTCACTTCGCTCATGACAGTGTCTTAGACCTCGAAGTTGTTCATATGTAAATGAACTTTTACTTGCTATTCTCATATCGAAGACACGGCCCTGCTGGATCTCGTAATTATAATGATAGCACATATTCTTGGGAGTTCAGCATTTGAAATTTTGTTTTTGACAATAACTTCACTATTTAACTTTAATGTAATAGCAGATATTTCTTGTTGAAACTCCATATTCAAGGATAAAATAAAGCAAAAGTTTAAAGTTTCAAATATTTAATAGTATAAATGAGCTATAATTGTTTCGCCTTGCGGCATCGTTGGGCAACTGATAATTTACAGGTATAGACAACTATTTAAACATAAGTACAGGAAACTGAAATACAATAGAGAAATCGGGAAAGGTAGGGGGATGACCTAGCAGGTAGATAAAGGTTAATGAACTATGTTACGGATGGGTTTTAGAAGAGGTGACGAATTTAATACAATTTGGTCATTTAAGTTGAGAATAGGCCTAAGTGAAATAGATCTATTTATTTCTAAACATTCTAAATTATTTAATCTATTGCTTTTATTTTCTATATGTAAGAGTTTAACATTCAATTTCGGATCAAAACTATGACCCGAGTCCAAAAGGTGGTTAGCAAAGTTAGAGTTTCTATAGCCATGTTTCCAGCTATTTACATGTTCTTTAATTCTAACTTTTATAGATCTACCTGTTTGACCTATGTACTCAGAGTCACAATCTTGACAAGATATTTTATAAACTCCACTATTTTCTAACATTTCTTTTTTATCTTTATTATTAACCAACATTTTCCCTAAATTTTTTTGTACAATAAAAGGCAACTTTACATTTAGTTGAAATAAGGTTACTGATTTTATAACTAGTTCTGTTCATATAAGATAATTGGCGAAACAATTGTAGCTCATTTATACTATTAAATATTTGAAACTTTAAGCTCTTGCTTTATTTTATACTTCACTATTTGTCATCATAAAGAAGTTGGGTTGGTACCATTACGTGGAGAATTGAAATTTGCAAATTCTTATCTATTTTAGTGCGTTAAGTTGAATAACACACGAGCAATGAACAAAAACTAATGACCACCATTTTGTCATTTTCAATTTGATTTTTTTTTGAATTTCAGTACGGGTCTATACTATAGTCTCCTGTACCCAATTTCACGTTCCTATCTTAATTTATATGGCTACTATCGTGCTCACGAAGACGAACAGCATGCTGAAACCTGAACCCATGAAACGAGAAGATCAGTCAAGAAACAGCGTTGAAATTATTTGTGATTAGTAAACTTCATATACTGCGTACATAATATGCAAAGAAAAATTTGAAAAAGAAATAAAAATTTCTTTTTTGTTGTCTATATTGATACAACTTGCTATAAATAATAATTCTGTTATACAATAGACTGAAAGTATTTAATCCTGCTATACTGCTTCTCAGTTGGATAATATGTAGTCAGTACATTGAATTCCCGTCACTGTGATTCTACCTTTCATGACCAGAATTTACTAATTGTTTCTCCCGAATTTACTTTATGATGTTGAGTCAGTACTATGTAACTTTTTCAACCTCAAAGGAATTCCGAAAGAAAAAACTTACTATAACCATGAGACAATGTATAAGTATTTACCATTTTTGTTTTATTTTGTTAACTCTGGATAACATATTGCAGCAAATGGTTACTTTATTTATGATTATTTTATTAATTCAGGTGGGTAATAGAGGATCGTGGATCTTTTAAAACTTGGTTGGCACAAGGGTCGCAGCCCAGACCTATCGACTAAAACTAAATACAACTCAGTCAGCCAGCACGTGATGAGGGACTATTACTAATACTCTAAATAGTTACTAAAATTAGATATAATATAATTAACTTACATATCAATATTATTGTACACTAGGGATTGACTCTAACAAAAATAGTGGTCCCGATATGTAGACACTAGCCTAAGATGTCCGCCATTCTACACTGCACCGGCGATCGCGGAAAGCCAAATATCTGCGCACCATTTAACCAAATTGACTGACCCTACCCAATTTGACTATTATGCCGTTATTTTTGGGGGGTTTAAACTAGGAACAAAAAGGTGAATACAATGATGAATACGCGTTAAATGTGATACTTGCAGCCTTCCAACAGGTCCAGTTCCTTCCGAATGTGGTGCACACTGGTTCATCTTTCGTGCGTGATCCGACTACTGAGCTCGCAGGGTGGGGGTAACCCGCAAGGCATCATCCTCTGCCCCTGCATTTGTGGCACCAGGCAACTGGTAAGGCACCGGATGCGGACACGTGACTGCCACCCCGAGTGCAGGGGGAATTGTGGTGGGAAGATCACCACAATATATATTAATATATTTTTTACGTTCTCAGCATAACAAAATAGAGGGTGTTTGGTAATCATAAAAAATGTTGATCACTGCTTTTTGATTGATCTTCACGTTTCATGGTCTCAGGAAACCGCAAAAGTGATTTTTGGTGTGGCATCCGTCCATTGTCATTGTCATCTGTACATAAACATGATAAGGACCTGCGTAAGTATCATGATGGTGCCCATCAACTTATTACCGTCATACATATCCAATTTGTTCAACATGTGCTACAGCTGTTTCGTTTGATCGGATTATCAAATACTACTCACAAAACACTTATTTCATCACTTAGGACAGCATTATTATACATAAAACATTCACTAAACACAAATTGTTTAAAATATAACATGGTCAATGCGCATTGAACATTTTGAATGAGCAGTGCTGCCAACTATTGGTATGAAATTGTCTCCATGTTGCCTTATTCAATATAAATGTTAAAAAAAAAAATCATTTCTTCATAAATGGGATTAGCTGTAAATTTGAATTTTACTTGAGAATTAAAGATATTCAAAGTCTCTTTTTTAAACTTGTAAATTTTTACTTGCTCTAATCTGTCCATCTTTTCCCGTCTCTTTCTTCCCGTTGTGAGCGGGATAAGGTCCCAAGTACGTCGGCCATTTGTGACTTTTTGTGCACTCTAGTAGGCTATTATCCTAGTAGTTCTAGCCCTAGATTTTTAGCCACCTCTAAAACTATCCCTACCAGGCTAGAACTATTATCCCCAAGGCCACAGGCGGATTTTTTTTTCAGGGCCTCACACTCCAGAAGGATGTGTCCAGCAGTCTCTTCTTATTACATTACTGTATATGGCATCTTCGTTGGAAAACCCCCATCTTTCGTAGGTGACAAGATCTTTTTTCTCCTTTCCTGCACATATGTAAACTTTCTAGGTTAACATATAGGAATATTTTTGGGGTGTTGGTTATGTGATCGGTATAGAATGAGTTGCTTACCTTGTGTTGTTTACTGCCCTATATAAACTGAGTCGCATTCACCCAACTTGAGCTTTTAATATTTGATTTTAATTTTATAGATTTGTTCATTTCTACTTTAAATTAGAGCTACAAGTGAATTTTTTTAACAAAGATTTAGAGAATTTATGAGGAACAATTTTATAGAATGTAATCTTCGACTATATGTTTCTAATTGTTTTACTCTCAGTGGCTCACTTTATTGAGTATGGGCTTGGCAATCCAGAGGAAACCTAGCCCTGTTTCATGTAGTCTTGGGTTAGATCCCTCTTTCATCTTTCCTATCAGCGTCTCTCTTGACCAACGCTTGTTCTTTTCTGACTTTGTAGCTATTGAGCATTTGAGTACTATTGGTCTTTATTTCATGCTCTTTTTTTTATATAAGGCAATAATGAACGAGTGGTATTAAAAAAAAAAAAAAATTATTATTTTAGAAATAAATATAACGACAAGTTGCAATATTATTCTAAAATAACTTCATCTTTTGCAGAACCCAGTCCTCACAATACAAGGACAGCTTTGGTTGCCAGCCATCTACATGAAACCCTATACACAATAGAACAGCTTATTGAGTTAGGACAATTCAACGGTTCTGTTAGAAGAGTGTTCCAAATCATTGAGAGATGTTCCCCTGTAAGACCCGTAAGTACTTTACTGCACAAAATGAGGTGCCCGTGCAGTCAGAGCATCTCTAACTGATGCTTTCAAGGTCATCTGACTGTCTGAGCAAAATTCTATTTATGTAGAACAGAAAGATAAAAATAAGGAATTAATGAAAAATCATTTGAAACAACTTTCATTTTTAAAGTAAAGTAATTATTTTTCAATATGAATCATATAGAACGAATAGTAGAATCAAATCCAGTTAAATTTCCAACTATTACTAATTTTGAAATAAATTTATGAAATTGTTGTGCATAAATAATCTTAAAAGCTAGCCTCTGTTGTGTAGTATTTTAATTATATATTTCAATTGACATTCATATTTTGTTTCATTATAGGAAGCATCCGTTTTAAGGCTCGTTAGTTATTTGTCTGGATCTATAGTACCAACACGACAAATGTGGCTAACTAAATTGAATTCATTGATGGAACGATATTTTAAACAGGAAAAACGTACAAACATCCGTATTAAAGTCTTAGATATTTTGTCAACAGTTATTCAAAACAATAGGTGAGTATTGATCGAGATAAATAGTTCATTAAAAGAAAACATGTTGATAAGTGTCAAGTCATATGTCAGTTGTCAAAAAAAGTCGCGTAATGATTAAGTAACTTTTAATCTTTAAAAGGTAGAAAGCTCAAATTTTAGAATTTAAAAAAATATATAAACACCATATTTTGGTATTATAAGGTAAGTTCAATCCCACCCTAAAGTGGAGTTTTGAACGATCCTGAAGGTGATTATTTAATACAGTATAATAGGGTTTGCAAAATGAGTTGCAGCTCCATTTTGTTGGAAAATACCATCTCTCATTTCTGGAACAACAAAATGAGGCATCACATTCTGATTTAACATTTATAGGTATTTCCAGTTATTGTGTGTCCACCATTGACAGTTATAGCTGCCCAGACTATAAGACCTTTTGATTTAACCTGCTTCTGTTCAAGAATATGAGTGTTGTTGGAATTATAGTAGCCATTAGGGTAGAAAGTAGATTTATCTGAGAAGTCAGGATCAACTTCATGATGGTCAATAATATGTGAACAACACTATTCTCATATCCGAGTCATCTTCAATAAGATCATGAATCAAATACCTTTTACAAAATTTTATTTAATTCCTTTTTGCAATTCTCTTGACATTTGATTTTTAAACACCAATATCTAAAGAAACCTTTTCAATGAACTAGGTTTACCTGGAGATCGCAGTAATGAAGACACCATTTCTTATTTTCCTTTATCAGTAGTTTGGTTGTATTTTTTAACTACACTATCTGTTTTTAACAACAAACGGCCTAGATTCAAATTTAAAACCTACTATGAATTCAAATAAAAATATTAAATAAACAAGTGTAGAAAGTAGAATTGAAGTAAGGTGTAAAATTAAACAATACTAATAATAATTCTTAGCGCACAAACCCTACTGACAGTGGACTCTGTAATCATAATTAAACGTACCTAAAACACTAAAGTACAAACCTGAAAGGCTATATCAAATAGATAATCCAATTTAATATATATTTAAAGTAAGGAATTTCACGGTTATAAAATTAGACAAGATAAAGGGATAACATAGTTAGGGAAAAGATTTATTGAAATTTTGGAACTAGAGAAGAGGGTTGAAAAATAAATTGAGTTTAGTCAGTAACTTATATAGATTTCTTTACATTGGAATTATGAAAATATAAGTACAGACAGCGAAGCACGAGATGTTCTTTGGTCCAGACTGTAATACATACGTGTAATGGAGCAGTATTGAGCATTTAGCATTATTGGAAATCACTCACACGATGTTACTCTTACACATTTAAACAATAATTTATTTTCAACCACCCTTACCTGCTAAAAAATTTCAAAAATGAAGGTTTTACTTATGTTAAACCAATTCATTTCCAATGGATCCCTGGGCACAGTAACATACAAGGTAATGAGGAGGCCGACAAAATAGCAAGAACTGCTCTTCAGCAACATCCAAAGCCACTACATGTACCGATTCTAACTACTAGCATTCAGGAAGCGAAACGCTCTCTCAAACTGAAATGGATCGACATGTGGAAGAATGATACAACCGGCAGAGGACTGTTCAAACTGCTGAAATGGCCTAACGATTTGGAGATATACAGGAACCATACCAGGCAAACACAAACTTTCATCTCCCGATCCAGAACTGGTCACATCATCACTGAGGAATACCTGTACCGTTTCGGTATGATAGACTCACCTACGTGCACTAGATGTGGACAGAGGAGCGAGAGTCTGGAGCATGTGGTCCTTGAGTGTACCCATGGTGATGGAACAGTCAGAGAGGAAATATTGAGATATCTTCAGGTTGGCAATGCCACACGGGATCTTATGTGATCCATACTCACTTCCACGAAACTTGTACAACATGCTGCCCATCTGTATAGAAGACACCGTGCAATCGGCACCGAGGCTGGACGCACGTAGTAAGAAGTAAGAAGTAAGAAGTAACTTATGTTAAAAGTTATAAGCGTGCTTATAAAAAATAACAACTGTAAATAATACAAGAAAATGTAGATTAAGTCTATGAATATTGTTATACAAATAGCCTTTTCCTGTTTGTTGGATTATGCATTTAAATAGAGTCTTGGAAATGACTTTAGTGACTTAGACTGGAGCGGAAACAATGTGGCTTTCACATATCCGTTTAGGTTTTTATTCAGTTCAGTATTATCTGAACTGGTTCAACCATTGCTAGATGTTTAGACCTTAGACCTAAGTGCTTACACAACATTAGGACGTAAGTTATTTTTAATTAACAAATTTTTATAATTCTACAGATTGTGTAATAAGATGAGTTACCGACTAAATATAAAAGTTAGTGGTTATTAAATTATATTATACAGTACATAAACCAGTTCATGGAAACAACTTTTGTGCATTCATTTTTACAGATTTAGAAAATACAATGGCTCGTTCTAAACATTTATGGAGGAAAAACAAAGTATATTTTTTTAAAGTCTTCTTCTTCTTCTTCTTCTTCTTCTTCTTCTTCCAATGGCACCTTCTGGCTCACGCCATCTTGGTTCTTGCCTCCCAATAAAGTCCAGGAAAGTCCCTTCGTCCTTGCTTCTCTCCGTCCAGACCCCTGCAGACCAGTAGATGATCCTTGTCCATAACATACATGGAGTCCAATTCTTGTGAGCAAATTGTGCACTTGTCAGAGGTTAGTATTTTCATTCTGCATAAATGCTTGGCAAGACAATCGTGACCAGTAGCTAATCGGAAATTTGCTACAGACACATTACGTTTTAAGCATCCTATTTTCTTTGAAAATATTTACGGATCATAAGCTTTGCCCTGCAGTTTATTCTTCATATCATCAACAAATCTCTGCTGTGAGGTTGTTTTTAGTTTTCGTATAATTGCTTGCAACGTCAGGGCACCTGCTGGTTTTTGGATAATTCTTGTTCCTCTCTTCGCCAAATCATCTGCTACCTCATTCCCTAAAGTAGGCCTACCTAAGATACAATTATGTATCTACCTAACAACATATTTATGTATTTAAGTTCAAAAACTAAAACCTACGTATTAGCTTAGTGGTATTATACATTAAAAAAAAAAACCTTAATATGTTACAAACATTACACTACAAAATTAATTTTGTAGGCGGTGCGTACGCCTGCATTTTATTGATTGGCAAGGAGCCAGAGGACAACTCGTGCCTCACTATCAGTAGAATGACCTCGACAGCATGACAGCTGGAGGGCCATGTTGATTTCTCAAAATGTAGATATCACATAAAATTGTGGGTATAGATCCGAATTAATGATGGCAAAATCGTACAATATGAACATGTAAATTTGTCACAACCTTTCAACTTAGAATCCAAATAGAAATGAAATAAATATATGATTAATTTATAATTAAGAAATAAGTGATATTGGAATTTGTAACACTTGGGATAGTAGTTATTTATGTCACAGTGTATGATGTCAAAATCCTTCACAGCAGCTTTCTTTCAAACTTGTCCAGTTGTTTACAAATTTTCATTCTTGCAGTACATAACACACTCCTATACGTTACGAATAGCATTTTATAGAGCAATAATTTGGTTAATTTTCATTACTGTCATTGCCCAGGCCGGGTATTTCCCCAACCTTCCATTCATTGTATCCTAACTCCCACCCTCTAGTTTTAAGGTTTTCTGTTTTTTTTTTTCTTTTTTCTTCAGTCTGTAATACAGCCTCGTCAATGCCTTAGCAGGCGAAACCATTGGTCGGCTAGACTAATAAAAAGTGGATATTACAAAATAAAAAAAATTGTGTTTTATTATCTTCAATAATTTGGTTTTATCACTCTCAGATAACTCCTTATTAGGCTCAAATGATCGTTTACCAGCTGCTAGAAAAGCTTATTATCTCCCGTTTCATATGCTGTACTATTTACAATAGACCATAAGTATTAAATTCGGAATTTGGTCTTTTTCATAATTAATACATTTTCATGTAGATCTATTTAACCTTTTTTTGGTGTTTGGGTCCGCCAATCTCAAATAGGCTCTTGGGGGAGGGGGCTTAACTGGATAAGTAATAAATATTACTGTTTATCTTTAGATTTTGTATGGATAAGAAACACAGGCTTAACTTGGAAAGTGTCCTTGATATTATCTAGTAGTAAATAAATAGAGAAACACAATAAAACACTAAAGTTCTGAAATACTTCATAAACACTGGTTCAGTTGGTGTTTTCTTAATGAGATATATATCCAGAACTTTAGTGTTTTATTGTGTTTTTTTAAAATTTGTATACTACAGTAGACTCCCGTAAGTTCGGCCTCGGTTAGTTCGGTCTCCGCTTAGTCCAGCCGGCTCTCTGAGCATGAGTCATGCACTAGGCGCGCGCCAGCCAGACGCAACCTTAATTTGTTTATTGTATTCTTTTCCTATACGCATCGATTCACAACACGATCCTTACGCGCGCCAGCCAGACGCGACCTTAACTTGTTTATTGTATTCTTTTCCCATACGCATCGATTCACAACCACGATCCTTACGCGCGCCAGCCAGACGTGACCTTAACTTGTTTATTGTATTCTTTTCCTATACGCATCGATTCACAACACGATCCTTACAATCAATAAATAGGCATTTTTTAGATAGTGATTGGTTAGTTCGGCCACTTTTAAGTTCGGCCTAGGGTCCAGTCCCGAGGTGGCCGAACTTACGGGAGTCTACTGTATTAGGTTATTACCAAGGACCACTTTCCAAGTTAATCCTGTGTCTTCTTATCCATACATAATCTAAACATAATAGGGCTGTGTGCCCTATAAATTCTAATCTAAATATTACTATTAGTTTTATTAATAGTTATTTTTGAATTCATGTCTGCAACAGGCCAATTTATGAGGATGAACTAGTTGAGCGTATAGTATTGCCACATCTTGAACATCTTGATCAGGAACCTGATGTTTCAGTGAGAAATTCAGCTGCTCTACTATTGGTGGATTTGTGTTTGGAAAGTGAGACTAAGCTCTGTGTCGAACTTATGGACATTTTGGATAAAGTAAGGTTAATTTTTTTTTTATTCCACAGTATATTTGTGGGGACTTGTAGTTTTTGTTAACAATTTTTCACATGTGTTTAATGAAGTTTAATATTTGCATGTTTTGCCCTCAGGGGCTTACTATAGTGAATATGAACATGGCAATCCCGAACTACACCTTTTTTCATGTAGTCTTAGGTTAGAATCCTCACTTCTATTTCAGCTCTCTTGACCTTCTCTTGGTCCCTTCTGATGCTATTGAAGTATTTCAAGTGCTTGGGGGTCTTTATTTTATGTTCATTTCTTCATAAAGTGATGATGACCGAAACGTTTTTCACCTTTAAAACAAGGGAAAAAAGTTCTATATATTGGCGAAAATAAATAAATAAATTTAATTGTAGAATTTAAACCCGTCTTTGGCAAGTGAATTAACTGAAGGTTTTGGACCCCTTTTTTGAACATTATTGACGTGATTTGACACATAGATTTTGACAAGATATCACAAGAAACACAATCCTCCATTGTGACCGTCTCCACTTCTTTTGACCAGCTGGAAGCTCCGGCTGGTTGGAGACGGTCACAACTGGTGTCAGAAGTGGGATCCGACCGTCTCTGTTTTGGGAGAGGACATCGAACGCAACACAGGTGATGAGCCAGAACTTTTAATGCCAACGCTGGAACTTCTAACGCCAACGCTGGAACTTCTAACGCCAACGCTGGAACTATAACAACCAACACCAGTACCTCCACACCTATCTACTGTACACCTGTACACCACATATTAACGAGATCAACTGGGAATAATTATTAAGAGTTTTGTTGTAATCTTTTTTTTAAATTCAAAATTAGTTCATGAAATAATTAAATTGTGTTTCATTGGTTGTATTTGCCTCCAATATGTTTTGCGAGTAATGGTAGTGGTAAACAACAATTGCAATTGCCTGTTAATTTGATAAAAAGTGTTCAAACAGGATTTAAATCAGTTGATTTAATGTTGAATTTACACGATTACTTTGGAAAATTAAGTAATAGTAGTAGCGAAGTTGGTTAAATATTGAAAACTGGGGAGTAGCTGCCATAAGGAAAAAAAATCAAATTTACAATTTAATATGCACAATGATAAATATTAAAAAATTATTTACAGTAATTGGTGGTGGGTACAGAAGTAATGCAATATTAAGTATTTAGTTTTTACAATATTTTTGTATGGATCTCTCTTATAAATTGGCTTTCACACCAATATAATTTGATTGATGGACTAAAACACAATGAATAGTATTATATTAAATGTTGAGCTTGACTTATGAGAAAAATTATACAGTATAACAAACACACAGAACACAATTCTCACAAAAAATACGCCTAAGTATCAGGCGCGTTTCAACGACAAGGTCGTCCTCTTCAGTGATACACGAGCTACACCAATCAAACTATAACTCACTATAATCAGTTATAGTTTGATTGGTGTAGCTCGTGTATCACTGAAGAGGACGACCTATCGTTGAAACGCGTCTGATACTTAGGCGTATTTTTTGTGAGAATTGTGTTCTGTGTGTTTGTTATACTGTACAATGGAATAGCGTTTTGTGATTGGTTAGGGAATTTGATAAGGTTGTATCACTAGCCATCCTGATCTATTACTGTTTCATTAATTTGTAATTCGAAACGTTGTACGTGTTTGGATTTATTATTATTCAACTATCTTAATATATAGGATCCCTGAGTAAATAATAGCCATGTGAGTTGAAATGGTTAATAAAAGTTTATCCTATCGATCATGAGATTAAATTAAAAAATTCTCATATTCATTTAGTAACAAACCTTACTTTGAAAAGAAAAAATAGTAATTACCAGCGTAAATCACTTTCTCACCATACAAATTGAAAATGAGAAGTTCCAAATTCATGGATACATAGGTTATCTATGTATCACAGTGGGGATTCATGTAAGTGTCGTTTAGTTAATTTGAGAATTTATCTATTCAATTCCTATTATCAAAATCAATTAATTAATTCAATTTGTGCTTTAAGAGCTTTTAGTCAAAAATCAAGTTATTTTAGTTTGCAAGTCTGCGTTCTTACAAAACTATTTTATTTTACCTAAAAGCAGTTATTTCTATAAGCGTGGCAATGGAAAATACAATGACTTACCCAGACATCTTTATAAAAACAAGAAATCTCCTTTTATTGAATTGACGGACAAAAGACATAACTTTATCAACAGGTAAATTTTCTAAATCTAGGATTCATTTTTATGAAATACAAATCATCAAACATGTTAAAGTCCAAAATTAAAAGTTCTTTGCAATTCCTTCTTATTACAACTCACAACCTAATGATTACTTAACTTTTATGTTCATCACTTTACTCACGAATTACCAGTCCATGTTATATTAGTTTGTATCAATATCACAACTACTTGAAATCCTCCATCTTTACGTTGAAAGTGAGTCCATCCAGTCGTCTCATAACGTGACTGTTCTATATTGAATCCTGACAAAGACTGACTAAGGCATGCTTCGAGAAGACGCTCCTTGCTCAGGCTCATGGGAAATCTCTCCGGGGTTTTATTTCCTCCTAGCACGGCTTTTGCAAAGTTTGAATTATTTGACGCACACACTTTGAAATTACGTTTTCACTTATATAGTTTTAAACTGTTTATTTGTAATCATTAGGTTACTTATTATTGTTGATTCGAAGATTGTTCAAATACACTTTATAATTACTTATTATTATACAATGCTTATTATTTCTATTATTAGTTCATATTTATTTATTAATATTAAATAATGTTTTATTTATTACTGGTTGGAGAGTGTCCCATGCTTACATTCAGAAGCTCCATTTTTCATTTATAAAATTGACGCTTTTAAAACCTATTTAACCTTAAAATTTCAGTACAAAAATTATGAAAGAATACAATTTTTAACCGTTGTATTAAATTATACAAGACTGTGTTAATCTATGAGATTTTGACTACATTTCACCGTAAATATAAATGACAAACAACACCTAAATCAAGATTTACGTATCTTATGACACATTCGAGATGAACCTCTTGTGAATAGTTCGTATTAAAATATGACCATTTTGATAATTTAATATCATATATAAACCAGTATTTCATATAAGTAATCATTGAATTATATTAATGTAAGATTTAACCTTACTTAACCTATCCATGAGGGAAAAGACAAGTTATGTAAGGTTATAAATTGTTGAAAATCAGTTGAGGTGAGTACTACAAAGCCAAGAAGCAAGATGTCCACATTCCTCAAATTACTGATACTTAAAACTTTTGACGACAGTGGTTAATCATAAATATTATATTTGTGGAAGACGTCGGTCTTCCAGGCAACGAAAAAGCAGACGAAATGGCCAAAAAAGGAGCAAAGGAAGAGCAACGTGAGATTCTCCAAACCCTCCAAGCAGCAAGAAGCCAAATTGATACCACCATATCTAGGTACACTAAGAACCTCCTAAAAGGCTTAAGTATAGGCAAAATGTGGGAGAACCTTGCGACCCCAGGGCACATGCCTGCTGATCTGAAGAGAAGTGAAGCTGTTGCAAGGTTGCGTCTGGAAACTGGGCACGACTACCTGCAGGCCCACCTACACCGCCTTGGCTTGGCTGACTCAGACACATGCCCTCTGCTCAACCGGAATCATGGTGGGAAGTCACCTCCTCATCTGTCCCAAACTCAACCATCTTCCTGACGATCTCGCAATGCGATACTGGGAGGCTCGGCGTCAAATGGCACAACTGCCACCTACGGGCGTTGGCTAAAGTAAAGTTTATGCATTCATGTTCAAATGTTACATTGGTGTTTATTTTATTATTTTAATACTTGCAAGTGATGTCTCTATAAAGACGGAACGATTGCATCAATAAGGAAGACTGAAAATAGTGTATTTATACTTTTAATTTTAGAACTATTTTATGTGTAACAAAAATTCTCAACCATCATAATATTTGTATTTCACGTTAAAGTAAACTTACCGCCTAAAGTTGACTTTGCGCAATTAGTCCGATCAATCATCAAAGCTTGGTGATACTCACTTTATTGTAGAATATCTAGTAGTTTGTCGTCTGTAATTACTTTGGTCACAGCAATACCCTAGACTTTACACAATCTGAATATGAATTTGTACTTTTGTTTTTCAATTTTTACAGTGAATTCCACTAACAAATATTGTTTTTCCCTTTTTAAAGTAAGGTTTATACTAAATGAATTTGGCAAAATTGTTTATTTAATATCATAATTGATACTTCGCTTTCGTTTCTTTTTTTTTCTTGTTGTTTAAGTTAAAAAAACCTCTCGGTCATTATCACTTTATAGATAAAGACCCACTAGTCCTTGAATACTTTAATAGCGCTAGGGTCAGAATAAAACAAGGGTTGATAAAGAGAGGGATCTAATCCAAGAAAAACTTTCCTTTGGGATTGCCAAGCCCATAATTGCTCAAATGAACCTATGATAGTAATGATTGTTAGGATAAACTTATACCAAATAATAATTTTCTGATTCTATTCATACTAATTATAATTATTACTTTCCCAGCTTTTGATTCGTGGATTTGAATATCATCAACCAAACAGCCCAGGATTAACGGAAGCTGAAGCTATAGATGTAAAATCAGTAGTGCATGGTGTTATCAGGATCTTCACAGGGTCAATATGTTCACTTCCTTCGTTGTATGCTATTAAGGCTTATAAGATGTTGGTACATCACTTGGAAATGCATTACGACAAACCTGTTGTGTTTGATCAAGTTACAAGTATTCGTATAATGGTAAGAACAAATCATTTAATAAATATTTTTTCTAATAGAAAAGTTACTAAATTTAATCATTAGTAATTTTATTCACCAATATACAAAGTATAGGGTAATTTGATAATCTTTTGACCTCATTTTTTTTTTACTTAATGGTTTCATGGCCTCAGAAAAATGAAAAAGTGAATTTCGAGATGCCGTTCATCTCTTAGTGTTATACATAAGCACACAATAGCGGTCACAAAAATTAATATAAGGACATAAAGTGTGGTAAAAGGGACTATGGTGTGTTGATATAGAAAAATCGAATGGAAAATGTCAGAATGGTGAACATTTTAAACAGGTTTTTGTTCATTTCTCAACTTGTATTTCTAACTCAAGCTTTCCAATAAGACAATTTTGATTTCTTCTCTTAGGAAAATACTTTTTTAAATAATCTCTCTTTATAACTTTAAAAAATATGTAAGTATTTTATAGGCAGGGTATTCAACTATCTAAAAATCGAAATTGATGGATCTCGTAGAGACCTTTTTCTGTGGTGGCAAACCATTTTAACTGTTTTTAAGCATATTTTTTAATTCGTAAAAAATCACATGTGACATGATTTTTTCGTAATGAATGTAGACTATATGTCCCCCCCCCCCAAAATTAAATACATTTTGTACACATTTTTTATAAGAAGTTGGGCATACCATGTTACGTGTGAATATCCACATGCATAGTAATAAAAATACAAAATACTCAAATTGTACCGAATTTTGAATATTATTATTTTTGAAAGGAATTAAAAAATATATACTTTATCTGAGTTATTTGAAAAATATAAGTTTTACAGCATAATAATTGAAAAATTAGTGCAAACTTTGAAAACCGCCAACAAATTGTCATATAAAAAAAAATCATTTAAGATAAAACCTCTAACATAATATATTTATAAAATACATTTCTTAAATAATATAAACATTCACAGAATAATAAAATAAATATAAAAAATGTTTATTATATCATTGGTTTCAAAAATCAGTGGCAACTTATAAAATTCGCTCAAAATGTATTTGTTTATAGCACTAAAACTTGATCACATTATATAATTTTTCACTTGGAAATTGTTATTAAACACATTAATTATTATAGAATAGGAGATAGTTACAGTTATTAACATATATAGCGTATACAGTGTTTTTGTAATGAGCGGAGATAATTCAGGAGATGGTTTTATGGGTCAAAATAAAGAAAAAAGTTCCTACAAATATATGCCTATGCCTGGAAACGCTTCTTTTACCAACTACAGGCGAAACTCGTTAATCCGAATATTTGTTTGCTCGAGGCGTTCGGACTATCAAAAAGTTCGGATTACTGAGGAAATGCAAAAAAAAACGCCAGAAATAATTTAAAACAAATTTTATTACTGTACAATAAATTTAAAAACTACAGTACAGTACATAATAAAGTTGTACAATACAATAAATAACTTTGTAATAAAAAGTCTTTAATCGTTTTCTGACCTGCTTTTTTGATCGACTTACGAAACGCGTCATCACGCAGTTGACGAAGGGTGAGGATCTGGTATAGTACCAATAGTGAAATGACCTAACTAGCGACTCATCTCAACTACATCCTTTACTTTGTTTACGTTTCCGTTGTTGTGACATGGGAATTCTAAGAAATGGCAACTGAAGGCCGTTCGGAGTAGCGCGGCGTTCGGAGTACCGTGCGTGCGGATTAACGAGTTTCGCCTGTATCGGCCATTTTGTTTTTTTACTACATCATTTATATCTCTAAAACGGCTTAACAGATTGAGTTGAAATTTTACACGATATTCATCAATAAAAAGGTCTTAGTTTGAAAAATAAGTCTTACTCAACTTGTTCCAATAGTCCGTTTCAAAATGGCAGCTATTTAAAAATTATAAATGAAAATAACTTGAAATGAGTTAAAACTACCGATTGGGTTCAATACTATCAAATGTATTTGTAGTGACTGATGCCAGAATTAGGCTGTGTGAAAAAAAATGTTATCAAAACATAAAAATGAAATAAAATTGACATTTCATAATTGTTTATAAAAAATGCAAAATGTTCTTTCATTTAAAACAAACCGCATGTAAATTGGCTCGGTACAACTCCAGAAATAGGCATTAATGAGTTGACGCCAAAAATCACCATAAGTCGGATAAGTGACCTTGTGACTTTGGCTTAGGTTACTCGGTTACGTTCAATATATATATATATATATATATATATATATATATATATTATTGATCCTTAGACCCTAAGCTTTCCATGTAAAGACCTAGTTTGGAAAAAAATTATCAACTTGTTCCAATCATCCATTTAAAAATGGCAACCATTTTTTGAATTTATTTTCATTAAAAAAATTTTAATGGCCACCATTTTGAAACAAATTATTGGAACAAGTTGATTATTTTTTTCAAACTAGGTCTTTATATTGATGACTACCTTGCAAAATTTCAAATTAATCTGTTGAGGCATACTAGAGATATGAAATTATTTAGTAAATAAAAAACAAAATGGCAGATAGTTAGTAAACGAAGTGTTTCCGGACACTTGTTAAAAGAACTTTTTTCTTTATTTTTACCCGTATAACCATCCCCTAAATTATCTCCGCCCATTACAAAAACACTCTGTATATAAAAACAAAAGAACTTCTTTTGATTGTTTTATATGGTTTTAATGAAAGTCACTATTCTCCAATTGTCTCTTTTTACCTCGATAGCTTTCCAATGGATTATAGCTAGCTTTTTAATGATTTAGATGATCATAGCAAATCTTATAAACTCTCCAGCATTACATTCAGGGCGTTCGTCGGGCGAATTGATAATATTGTATACTTGAAATGAAAAGTATCTACTTTTAGCTTTATAATGAAACCCAAAACCATTTATAAATATCAAGCAATATTTAGTCAGTAATATAGGTTGGCGCAATCAATATTTTGAAAATCATTTAGCGACGTTTATCACTACAGAAAGAATTTTAGAATGTTGCTTCACTACATTTGCAGTTCGAGAGTTAAGTTAATATTACCTCTACTCCTTATTGTTTGACCTATTAATGGAAAAAATGATCACGAAGAATCATTTTTTGTTACAGATATTTGAATGTTTCCTGCGTCTGAAAGTAGATTCTTCATTTAGGCTTGGATATCCATTGAATACTGGCGTCAGATACAGTCCTTATATTATTATAGAGCATAGACATGCTCCACCTTCACCCCCACCACCACCTTCAAGCCCAGCTCCTGGAACTTATCCTGTGACTGAAATAACATATTTATCATTGACTTCAGCATGTCGAGCTATTGTCGCCTGCCTTAAACAAGAACTTGGTAAGACTGTTGTGTTAATATCACTTAGTTTTGTTGTTTTTATTTTCTAATAATGTAGAATTTATTTAGCTTCGTGTTGAGGTGCTAAATTATAAAATAATATTGCCTCAATAGGCTTTTATTTTAATGATTTTATATAGTTTCAAAATTGAAATGCCAAATTGTAAAGTTATTATTTATTAAAATTTGGTTCAATTTATTGATTGAACTCAACTATACCATTATTATCATCTGTAATACAATTTCCTCCTCTTTTTTTCCAAAATCAACTTAACTGTATAAAATAAAGTACAAACTGTCACTACATTAAAAATACACACAAAATGTACTAAAACTAAATAATAACTGAAATATTTATAGTCTGACAACAAAAAAACAAATTTATAGTCTATTAAAATAAAAACAACAAATAAAAAAATTTTTTTTTTTAATTCATGAAGATGGGTACAGAAAACAACAACACATGCATGCGTGCATACAAAACATAGTACCATTTCATACAATTCACATTACAGTACATTAAAAAACCATTTTACTTTTTTTTTAAATATAATGGACAGGCAGCAGTAAAATTAGTTAATTCGGCTCAGTAATACAGCTCCTATTTTATTTATAATAATAAAAAGAATTTTTTTCAGATATACTGCACACTTGATATCAGCATGTAGGGACAATAATTATAACTCATAATAACAGGTTGACAAAAAGTAATAGAATAACACAAAAAACAATAAATACACCCAAAAATGAAATAACATAAAAAAATATAATAAATTAAAATATCAAGTTTACAAACATAAAATGTCAATATCCTCTTGTGAGAAGAGCCAATTTTTTAGATAAACAAAAATACAGCAATTTTCTTTTCATGTTTTGTATATGTAGGTAATAAATTGAATATTCTAGAGTCAAGAAAAGAAAAGGTTTGCAAATAGAAAGTATTATATGGTTTGGGTACTGTAACATCCCTTGCATTGCACGGTTCTGTTCTACAGCTCACAGATGTTATTCTTTTTCCGCTTTTGATAAAAAATAATTTTAAAACTTTGAATATAAACATATATCTAAGAGGTAAAATTTGTAATTTCGTAAAAAGTGGTTTTGGTGTTCAATTCTCAAATTTTCTTACATTGTATATAGTCAAATCGTGAAGTGCAATTTATAGGTTAGTTTATTATACTATAGTTAAATTGCAACTGTTTTTATTTAAAACAATAATTCTTTTTACCTTAAGCTGATTAAAAATACACAAGTTTTTTACCCCATTATAGTTCTTATCATTTGCCATACAAGGAACAATTCAGTAGAAAATACCTAACCTGTTTAGATTGGAAGGTGATGCTGTTTGTGCTGCAAGAAATTACACAAGTAATGAAGAACAAAGCTCTTATTTTGTCGCGTCAAGACAATGACATTGACTATTTGGCTACAGCACTCTGTTCAATGGTAAGTTTACAAATTTACTTGTTTTCTTAAAAAGTTTTATGAGAGTCACTCGGAAACTAAAGAACGTTTAACGTTGCCGCACATCTCTGAATGCATCGGTCATTGTTGCTGTAACAATGAACTCACCCAACTACTACAAGCTCAGTCTGTGCCAAACTGTGACTGTACAGACATATTTTTTCACACGCTTTTAAAATGTGTGACAAAATATAAAATCCCAATAGGTTTGAAGAGTATTATTTTTGGTTTTTGAATTTAAAAATATATCAACTTGTTAAAATTTACAGACAAATAAAGGAAGTCTGTGATGAATGAAGCTTCTGTTGGTGTAAGTGGAGTTTAGTTAAAATTATAGTTTATCTCAGTTTGCGAGTCTGCGTCCTTACAAAACTATTTTATATTACCTAAAGGCAGGGTTACAATCTTAATCGTACTTAGCAGTTATTTCTATAACGTGGTAATGGTTAATACAAATGAATCTTAACCAGACATATTTAGAAAAACAAGAAATCTCCCTTTTATTCTATAGACAAACAGGAACATTATTACATATAAATTTAAATGAACATTCAATCTAAATTCTATCCTGTGATAGTATACATCTTAACATGTTAAAATCTGAACAAAAAGTTTATATATCCTTTTCACTAAGTTCTGTCTCCTAATGATTACTCAAACTTTATTTCTCACTTCACTCACGAAATACCAGTCCATGTTGTGCTAGTTTCCTTTTTCACAATTACTTAATGTCCACCATTTTGTCGCGATATTTGAGTCTATTCAGCCATCTCGTAACGTCACCGTTCCATTCTAACTCCTGACAAAGACTTTACTACTCTCTCTCTCCAGACTAAGACTGACTTAGGCACGCTTTCTTGTTGCTTGGCAAGACACTCTCGCTGAGGCTCTTGGGAAATATTCTACTTTTCCGTTCAAATGGGGTTCGGCTTTCGAATTGCTTTCACCTTACGCTGCATTAACTTAGAAGGTTATCATCCGTTTTATTTGAAGGTTACAAATTTATCTGACTTCACGCGCACAATTTGAATTTTATAGTTTATTAGTAATCACTAGGTTATTATCGTTCAATTACAATTTATTTTTTGCCCTTATTCCCGATAACCCGGCATTTCACAAACTCGGCACACTTCCGGTCCACATTACGCTGAGTTTGCGAGACTCTACTGTATATGTGGATTGAAAATTAAGTTATAATGTATTGTTTTTTCTAGGTGAGTGATAAGACTTTGTGCCTACCAGACACACTGCGTAATACACCTCCAAAGTTTACAAGATCTGATTTCCATGGTTATGTGTTTCCTGTGTTGGCATCATTAGCGTCTTGTCATGCTCATCTTGAGCCCAGTATACAGCAAAGATTAATTAAATGTTTAGAATGTGGTAAGTGTAACTGCTTTATATTATAAGTAAATTGTTATAAATACTTTATTTTATGTCTAAAGTAGTCCTTAATTATTTGGAGTGACATTTTTCACCGACGACGTCTGTATACTTAACATTAAAACAATAAACACTATAGACATATATGTGACATAAATACTATTAAAATGTTGAAATTTAGTACACTTTTTATGTGTTATTATGTTATAAATAGAAAAATGTAAAATGGTTTTAAGGCCACATGCTATACCGGCCGTTTCCACTAGTTACTAAAAAACTAATCGAGAAAACTATTTTTTCAGAATTGGTGTAATTTTTTTATTTAATCGAAATCAAAAATGTTTGACAATAGTCAAACTGGTAACCAAACGTCATATCTATATTTTGCTTTAATGCCTTATATTTTATAAAAATCTGTGCTTATAGCTTAGGGTAACTGTGGGTAGTCTAATGTTTTTGGAAAGGCTATAATTTATCGTCAGTTAAAACAAAACATACAAAAATTATGGGAAGATCAGACACAGAACTACGTTGAGCTTTAGATTAAACTCTGCACTATCTTACTAATAATTTCATTATTTACATAAACAATGCAGACCATTGAAAGAAGACAACTGAAAATCAGTACAGTTGAGTATTTCGTCAATAATTCATTTTAATTTTACAGGACATTATATTATTATGATAAACGGAAATAAATTTGCCACTAATTACAGGGAATCGATAATGTGTCAAAAGTAGATCTTACTTGTCATTGTGAACTGCTGTGTGTATGTGTGCGTCCATGTGGGAATGAATCGATCTTAGGCCTAGAACTGACTGGTGCGCTTGCACAGTTTAAATTTTACAACTCGAGCAAGTTCTCTAGACAAAAGACACGGTGTCTCTCTCTAGTTTCCGTGTGAACTCGTGATTAGCAGCGAATGTTTGGTTGAATAGCCAGGTATTATGTAAATAATTAAAATAGGAAACAATTGTACTAAGTTTTGTTAACTTAAACATTATAACTTTGTGATTGTATTTTTGTTATTTGAGATTTTATTTACAAAACTATTAAAACGGGAAAGTTTCTGCTGGACTTATATTTTTGAACGGTTGATCTAGGAAACTATCGTTCAGGGAAGATTGAATTTGGTAAAAATATGCATTTTTTAAATGGGTTTCCAATCTCATTTAGATTCTGAACGATAAATGGGGGAAACCGATACTAGAGATTCACTACTTTTGACTCGGGGGGGGGGGGGGGCTCTTTCTCTTATTCAATATTAAAAATTTATAATTTGTTCCTTTCTGTATACTAAATAATGTGTGCGAGAAATTAAAATGTGAGTAAATTGGAAGTTTTTGTGCCAATAAGATGTATAATATTTGAAATACTGCGAATATGTTCCAGGTCAATTATTTTTCCCACCACTGTATTATATTCACACTTAGTTTAGTATATTATCAGTGTTGGTATTAGGCTAGGTGTATTGGATCTTTGACGCTCTGTTTTAAACTTTATCTGCACTCTCTCTCTCTCCCTCTCTCCCTCCCTCCCTCTCTCGCTCCCTCTGTCCCTCCCTCCCTCTCTCTCTCTCTCTCTCCCCCTCTCTCCCTCTCTCCCTCCCTCTCTCACTCTCTCCCTCCCTCCCTCTCTCCCTCTTCTCTCTCTCCCTCTTTTCCCCTCCCTCCCTCCCCCTCTCTCTCTCTCCCTCTTTCCCTCCCTCCCTCCCTCCCTCCCTCCCTCCCTCTCTCCCTCTATCCCTCTCCCTCTCCCTCTCTCTCTTTCACTCTCTCTCCTCTCCCTCTTTCTCTCCCTCTCCCTCTCTCTCCCTCTCTTTCCTTCTCTCTCTCTCTCCCTCCCTCCCCTCTCTCTCTCTCTCCCTCCCTCCCTCTCTCTCTCTCTCTCTCTCTCTCTCTCTCTCTCTCTCTCTCTCTCTCTCTCTCTCTCTCTCTCTCTCTCTCACACACACACACACACACAAACACCCAACTTTGCGCTTCTTTCAGCTTTCTTTTGAATCGAAGCTATATTAAAATAGTGAGTAAGATTGTAGTACAACAAAGTTAACTTCGAGCAAGTCTGCACAGGTTAGGGAAATGAGGGGCATGTAGTTGAGGTAAACAGGCTGCTAGTAGATACGCTAGTGTGTGAAGGAGAATTTATGTCTTCCTTAAACTTTCCTTTTGAAACATTTTAAAATTTTTTATAACCACTTTTCGAGTTGTCAGGTCATGAAAGACATATTATTATTGGTCGCCCTTCAAGTTTTTAATTAATTCTTTCAATCATTTCTATTGTTGTCAGTTTTTCTCTACCAGAAACCCATATTTCTAATATTTTTGCTCATGGTTTCAGTCGTAAAGTTAAATTCAAGTTCTGGGTGTTCGGTTCTTAAAACTGTCATTAGTGATTTTGAACAGGGTAGTTTGTTATATTTTAAAGGGAAATTATGAACTATGTTTCGTAATGCAATTTTCTAAAAGTTATCAACATTTACTTTTTCAATTAACCCTCTTTGGATTTTTCCATGTGTTGTAAAAGTCCCATTTTGTTCACATTTGTTGAATTCTGTTATTACTTTTTTTACCGTACTTAGTGGTATTCTATGTAAGTCAACAACTCTATGTTTAATATTATTCTTTGAGATTTTCAGATTTTCTTCTACAATAATTTAAAAAAATTTACAATAATATACTTACTTTGACTTTGTAATGATACTCCCTGGCCTAATCGATTAATTTATCTACGTTGAGGCATTATAAACAACCCTAGAATGTAACAAAAGACCAAAACTATTTTTACTCTACAATTCAAAGATCAGATACACCTGTTGTGATATAGAAAGAGTGAGTCATGTGTTTCTCTCCCTCTCTAAGTTATACCATTAGACTTCCCCACCCCTTGTATACACAAACACTGCTGTGTTTTTTAATATATACACACTGTTTGTTAATAATAAAAACACTGCACATTTCAATATTGTTCTCAGTTAAAACTTTGTCTTACTATAAATAGAACATATCCTTATCCCTTAAAATCTTCTTTTTTACCAATTCGCTAACGAGACAATTGTCGCTTTTTCACAACAAAACCACTCTATTCACGTTTAGTAGTGTGTCTTTTAACCACAGTATTTTCAGGATGGTTTCGTTCATTACGTAGCAAACTTCCCTCTATTCTCAATCAATAATTTTACTCTTATACGATACTATGAATTATTTGTTATATATTTTTATTTTGTATAAAATATTAAACCACAATTCACACTTGGTAGTTTAATATTTTCACAAAAAATGTGTTGTTATTTTTCTTCCATAGTAATTAAGGTAAAAGTTTTGTTTTGTTTAAAATTTTTATTTTTTACCAGACTGATTTTCTTTTATTTAACCAAACAGATAAATCTCCACTCTCAGACTCTGAATGATTTGTTTATAATGGAATATAAAAATACTATGAGTTACAAATATAACTTAATAATTCAATCTTATTTTCTTAAAGCTTTCTACTTAGTGTTTATATTCTTTAGAATCAGTAATGTTCAATTCTTGTCTATAATTATTATCTTTTCTCACCTCTCCCCCACAATCGCTGCTTAACCTGAGTTATTTGTTTTCTCGATGATAACACCTTTTTTATTTTTTTTTGCGTACCTTCTAACAATATTGTAAGGTTCTATTATTTAATACACCCCTCCCTGTTTTTTTTTTGTTTTGTTTTATAAAAGGCCCCGTGGTAACCCATTTGACAACATTAATTAATGACACGTACTACCGGATAAACAACGTGAATTATTAATTTCTCATTTTTCTTGAAATTTACTATTATGCAAATTATATTTTTTACGAGTTATAATTTTGATATCTATAAGTTGATATCTATTTTGAGTTATAAGATTTGGCTGTTGTTATAAATCTATTATAAAATGGAAAACATTTTGGTTTCTGTCTGTCTTCAGTGATGCGTGTTTACATTACGTCGGCACATTTGAATCGGACAAGTGTGGGCATCACTAAGGCAGCTTACTTACTTCCTCCTGGTAACTTCCTGTTATAACTTTAATAACTCACAACACCTGTTAATAAAAACTTGTTTTCTCTCATGAGATGAGCGACTAAAGATAAATATCATATCCGTATATTTTGTTTCATTTCTGATATCAATTTTGACCATTTCTTTCTTTATTAGTTCACATTTTATCGTTTTGGTTGCAGTATTATTCCATCAATTTGCATCTTGTTCGGAAACTAAGCCAGGCTTGTTAAAGCAAGACCTGTTTGGAAAACCGTGTCGAGTTTGTAAAATTGAGCTAGACTTTGAAACTCGTGTTGAGCTCGGAAAATCATTTATGAATGCTGTCCTCGTGTCTGTTATGATTGGGATTGATGATGTGCATTCTGATGGTTTCTTGGCAGAATAAAGTGATTGGAATGTGTGATTTGCACTGTCAAGGATATTAACATTTTGAGTTCAGGAACTGGCCACTTAGTTGTGCTTGGCAAGCAAGTGGACATTGAATTAATGGACGTTGGAACCCATAGCTGGTGCGGTCAGACCGAGTTGATAATATTCCATGAATATGTGCTACTCAGTAGTAACGTGGAGGGTAGGAACCGTAATGCCATACCGGATCTCACCTCTTTGTTTAAGGGAGATATACATATATTTCTATGCTGAATACATATATTTCACTCCCCCCTTAAATATGGAACTTGCTTTAGTTCGAGTTACCTGGGATATTTGATTATGCTGCGTGCACCCGATTATCGACTGTGTGATTCTTCATCCACAAAGCGCCAGATGAAAACCATTATGCAAACATTAACTCCAATTGTAAGATCAAATTTTTGTATAAGAGTTGAGACTTTTTTAAGTTTCGTCTAACAAGCCGTTGAACAGTTGTGGGTTATTAAAGACTATAGAGGTTGCTGCTCAACCACTTGAGTTGCCAGCCTCTAAATTTTTAGTATTTAGCAATACGGAGGAAGAGAAAGAGCTGTGTCTAAGGTTTCTCCTACTGGCAGAGTAGGTCCTGTAGCTTACATCTGGAATGAAATACTTTCAGTAGAGACGATCAAACAAAATCAAAGCTTGTCACTTTGTTCTTTGACCAATCGGTGAGGTATTAGAGGAATCTCACCAAGCCTTGAAGTACTCCCATGGATTAATCACCTCAGGGATCTGCACGTAAAAACCAAGTTAACATAGCAATTTGTGATGGATATTATTCGGATCTTAAGAACTGAAAATACCAGCCACTTTGTTGGTGTTGACGTTTGGCACACCGACAGTACCATCACACATTTATGTGGCATACCAACAGTTGGTAGTTAGATCGTATGTCCTTAACCCTCGATGTTGTCTTATAGGGTTATGTACATGTAAGTTCTACCTGCACAAAGCCGAAGGTGTGCAACGTGGAATGAAAGGTCACAACAACGAAGGATGCGAAATGTCCTATTCTGGTAGTGACCATCCTGCACATTCCTCAACTGCACAAAATACAAATACAAAAGCTACTGTTTTGTCTTATCGTATTGAAAGACAAAATACCTTTCAACAATCCCAGAAAAAATTTAAGGCTTCTAAATTTGAAGTTGTAGGAAAATAATGTTTTGCTGCAGCTTCAAATAAATTCATTGTGTGCAAACTGTGACGAGCTGACCAAAACAGTTAAATTACTAACAGAGCAGGTAGGTCAACTATTAGCCGTTTTCCCCCAAAGTATTTCTGGTAACACCCATCTTTCGAAAATAAACTCTACTACTCCTCCTCTAGAGGTAACTTCATCCACTTCTGACTTGGAAATGAGTCTTTTAATTCATCAGCTTGTTTCATTAGAGTCTGTCTTACAAAATGTATTTTTCTTGCATCTGTTACTAGTTGCCATATTTTTTATCTATAATACTCGGAGAGGAGTAATTTTGAATACCTATTTTAAAAATCGTGGAGTAGAAATGGTAATATTCTTTCATTTATACAAAACTTCCTTAGAAACAGATGTTTCAAAGTGGATGTTCGAACTATTTTATCAGGTCATTTTCATTTACAGAATTGTGTCCCTCAGGATAGTGTGCTTAGCGTGATCCTGTTTGCTGTGGCAATCTACAGTATTAGCACTAATGTGTAGTCCATCGTCTGCTCATCTCTATTTGTTGATAATTTTGCTGTATATAGATATATGTAGCAGTTGCTTGAGATAAGATAACTGTCGAAAGAGCCCTTCAATTTGTTATAAATAAACTGCAATTTTTGGATTTAAGTTCTCTATTTCAAAAACGCAATGCATTGGTTTTAGTCGCCGTAGACGGAACCATCAATCTTTATTATATTTTAATGGAACACAACTACTAACTGTTACTACTGTTAAATTCTTAAACTTATTATTTGATTAGAGACTTCCTTGTATTCCTCATTTATCTGATCTGCAAAAATGCTTGAACAAATATTTTGACATGTTACATGTTCTATGCTGTTCTCGTTGGGGATACATGGGACTTCTTGGATGTTATTATTTAACGTGCTCTTGTTCGATTAAGGATTGATTATGGCTCTATAGTCTACTGATCACCAGACCATCAGCAATGAAGAAGCTTGATTCGGTTCATAATTCTGTCCTTTGTCTTTCCGGAGCATTTTGTTTTAGTCCACTTTCTAACTTACCTCCTTAGACTGGTGAATCATATTTTTCTTGATGAAGACAAGAACTGTAAATATCATATATTAGAGGAGTCTGCGCTCCAAACCGTATCATCCACCTTATTTCATAATCCTGTGGTTGAACAATACAAATATCGTCTGAATCGCAGGGCCCCATTTGACATTAGACTCACGGAATTCTAGACGATTTGGGACTTATACTTCCTCCAATGTACTCATACAAGTATGGTTCATGTTTTATTCCTCAAAGGCTTTCAAATCTCAACTTTTGATTTCTCGCTGTTCAGATTCATAAAGTATAACACTCTTTAATTTTACGTGTCGTCCGGACTTAAGTTTATAATTTATGAATACTCATCTAGTGAAATTATTTTTACAGGTGGTTCAAAACTGGACAGGTTATACATGTTTTTCACCCCGTCGGACGTATATGTATAGCTTACCCTCAGCTTCTTGTGTATTTTCTGATGAATTCTTTGTTATAATGAAAGGGCTTAATATCATTCCATCTGGTTTCCATTACTATCTTTTGTGTTCAGATTCCAAAAGTCTATTACAGGTTATCAAGGATATGTAGCCAACTCTAAGAATTCCTTGGTTGAGGATACACAGACTTCAGCAACTTTACATCAGAGTATCATTTTGTCAGATACCTAGGCATTGCAGAATTACAAGAAACGCAAAAGCTGATGAAGCAACAAAGGAAGCAAGAAGTCAGATGCCAATCGCTGTAATGTTTCATATTTTTGCACTTATTGTTTTCAAAGTCTAAGTCAAAGTATAATAGAAATCATCTGATAATTGCCGGTTGTGACATCAGTAACCAGTAAATAATCCCAGTTACGATTGAGAAATATTAGCAGTTCATCTGCCGTTACTTGGTTTATCGGTAAAATATTGGACTTTGGATTGATGACTTAATATCGAACAAGATGCGAGATATTCAAAGCAAGACATATAAATCATATAATAGATTATATTTCTATATAAAATAGTCAGGACAATGTTTTTTATAAGAACATTTTAGGGTTGAGAGAGCTTATATTATAAAATAAATAATATGGTCTATCTGACAACCCTGTGAGAATTATAGAAAAGAGATCTGACAACACTGTTCAGACCAAACCCATTATATGGTTTCTGTCGACTAAGTTAAAAATACCTTCTAGAAGATTCTATAAGTGATGTCATCGTTGATAGAAAAAGCAGGAAATTTGTGCTTTGGGGTGAGTTGAGGCAAAAAACTCTCGAGAAGACTCCAACCGATCCAATCTAAGTTAAGTTGCTTGGTTGGGAGACGATTATTTTGAAATCTTAGGATGATAACACAAGTTATTATTCTAAGAGAATGTCCAAATTCAGTATTCAAACCAAAATAACCTCAACTTGGAGTTTTAAATTGCATTAAATGTGATAAATACAGTGAATATGTGTTGGTATAGCAGACGCTAAATTACAAGTAGTTTAACTATATTCTTGTAAATGAAAAATTTATTACAGTAACTATTTTAATTCAAGTTTTGATTTAGAGTGATTAGTTAAATATAATTTTAGGAATTGAATATTGAGATATATTGAGTTTTGGGAAATTTGTGTTAGCTATTCAAATTTGATTTGATTTAAGACTATTTGATGAACATTTTTTGAGGATTTGGGGTTTGGGTGATGAGCTGGTTGGTCCTCGTCCTGCCCCTGGATAGCTGTATTTGTCAAATACAGTGAACTGAACGCCAGCAATAGCTGCTTATTTGAGTACAGCCCTCTCAAACATCATTGCCAGTTATACTTCTAACAGTTCTTTTGAGAACTCAAGACAAGATTATAGGAAAAGTAATCGCAAACATCCAAATATATTTAAGGTTTTTTTTATGGTGTAGCCAAGACAACCTTAAACAACTAAGGGCTCAACTAGATATTAACAAAAACCTAATAATGAGAGAGAGAGAGGCACGGGCAACTACACAAGAAAAGAAATATGGTGCCCTAACAGAGAAAACCCTACAACACATCCTCCTTGATTGTATCATCAGATCGGAGGTCAGAGATGAGCTGAGGAGAAGACTCCAACCTAATTGCACTCTTGGACGAATTTTGACTGATCCCACCTACTGGAGACTGGCTAGCTATGTGTATGAGAGACACCGTGCGGTTGGCATTACCTGAGGCTGGATGCACGCACCATGAAGATGAAGATGATGAACATTTTGATTTGGTTTTATTTTATGAACGTATGTTTCAGGTTGGTTTAACATTAAGGAATTTTTTTCTGTTCTAAAGATGAATAAATGTATTTCATATATACCGTGTTTTTTGAATTTAAGTACATTCTTCCAAAGAATATCTGTTTTCCGGGATTAACTTTATTTTTGAAATGAGTACATGTGCTCGATCACATGTTACATGTTGGCATCCTATATTTGTATTTAAATAGTTTAAGTACAGATGTACAACTGTAAAGTAGAAATAATACTCTTTTAAATCAGTAAATCCATTATCGGAGGAAGATTACATTACGTAGCATCTTACTTTGTATCAGTTGTTAAATTGGTTTTGTACAGGGATTGCGAGGAGGAATTGAGAAATATACTGTCCAATAAGCTGAGAGAAATAAAGTTACTGTCTGTTCGTGGATTACATCCGTACATGCTGGTCATTAAGAGGAATTGGTGGTTACCTTTCTTCACATCGGTGAAATGCAGAAATCCACAACAATGTCCTTTTTGTTGAGGTGTTATAATCGTTTGGCACATCTTAATAGATTATGTTTCATGAACAGGTGTGCGTATTATATTCGTCCCATCCAATTAGATTCAGTCGATGTTGAGGGACAATGCTAATATCCTTGATCAGGTGTTGTCTTTTTTTACGTTACATTAATGTTTTTCGTAAAATTTCAAATATCTAAATTTGATTGTTGCAGGGCCCTTTTACAGTCCTGTAATATTATTTTTGTAGTTGTTTAAGTTTTATAAAATCATACAGGCTTTTTTACAGCCCTGTAATATTTTAATTGTTGTATGTTATCGTAGTTTATAGCTTTGTTAATCTGTTGCAGAGCTTCTTTACGGCCTTGTAATATGTTAGATTTTTGTAAAATTAAAAATGGTCGGCAAGTTTCTATTAAAACATTGTGGTTGATACTAAAAAATTTGTTGTTTTAATTTTATTTAAAATAGAATACCACCAAGTACCTACGGTCTCTAGCATAAATAGTTTAGATTTTTGTTGTATTAAATTTTATCAAAGTTTAGGATTGTTATCTAGTTTTAATGTTAATTTTGTTCAAATTTTATGATTTTTTTTTTTTACTTTTTAGTTCTATTTGTCAATTTTACATGGTTTGTGTAGGCGATGTGACCACAATGGTTTTTCACCTTAAAACAAAACAAAAATTGAATTAAATTTCAATTTAAGTTGGAGTTTAATAGAGGACACAGCCTATTATGTTTAGATTTTGTATGGATAGGAGATACAGGCTTACAAGTAGAAAACACAATAAAACACTATAGTTCTGAAATATTTCGTAAAGACTGTTCACTTTCTTAAACAGCAGTGGTTTTTTATACTCTCTATTTATTGGGAAAATTTACAATTTACGAAATATTTCAGAACTTTAATTTTTTTCTATTTGTGTATTACTAGATAATATCAAGAACTACTGTCTAAAGGTATGTCTGTGTCTCTTATACAAAATTTAAACTTAAATTTCAATTTTCCATTTTAATTTTATGTTTGGATTATTCTTGGTGTGTTTGTAATTTTCATACTACTCCAATAAATTCATAATTTTTCCCGTTTATCCTATATAATATTGTCTACAATCACTACAGTTCCATTTATACCTATCTTGATTCTGTTTCTTCTCACCTATTAATTGACCGAAGCTATTTTCTGTCCTGTATGCTGTCTTGTATCCTTGTTTCTTAAAGGTTTTACATATTTCTTTGTCAAGTAATGGAGAAAATCTTATTGTGAATTTTTATTTTTATATCAGGTTTTAGTAAAGTTTTGTTGGTTCTCTTTTATTATTATTGTTGGTGTTTATAGGTTTAGCATCACGCTGTGCTCGTCAGTGTGTCATGGCCCTGACAACATGTATTTTAGAAATGAGAGACGCTATGGTTAAACTGTTACCAGAAGTATTGTTAAATCTTTCCAAAATCTCGGCTACAGTTCACATTGCAATTCCAATTTTGGAGTTTTTGTCTAGTAAGTATTTTTTTTTTCAAATAAATTTTCTCATACACATGTTAAAAAAATAGATACATCAACTAAAATTCATCGCAATCTTTCCAAAATGACTCTAAATGAAATATAATTTTGTTATTACTAAATGTTCCCCCCAGGGTATCGTATGGGAGATAACTTAGAAGGGTCTCATCTAACGTTTGTTGATTAAACAAAGGTATTTGATAGGGCATAATGATATATATGTATACAGAAGAGATTTACCGCAACACCTGATTGAAGTAATAGTAAAATAGTTAATGACAATGGTAAAGAATTAACCAAAGAAATTCGCATAATCAGCAAGTATGACAAGCTTGCTGTACATCACCAACACTGTTTAATATCTATATAGATGATCTTATAAAGAAATGGAGAAGACGGAGAGTATTTTCAGGTATTGGAATCAACAACATATTCATGAATACAGCACTGTTTGCAAATGATCAGTGTATTGTAGAAAATAGTGAAGATAAACTAGAAATATCTATTTCACAAATTTGATCACAATAACTAAAATTTCAATTTTACAAATTTGTTAACACTATACAGCTGTTACGCGCTGACATGAATGGATGTGTACAGGAAATAATTTTAAAGGTCTGCAAAAATTTTGCAGAAAGCTAAATGGTAGAGGGTTATTACCTGTATTCTACATAGAGCAACGTATATAATTCCTTGTTGTTTAAAGATGAAAAATTAAGATTGTCGCCTTATATATATATATATATATATATATATAAAAGGAAGAAAACAATATACAATAAAGATCCCCAGCCCACGAATATTCTAATAGTGTCAGAGTCTGATAGGAAATATGAAAAAGAGGATCTAACAGAAAGCTGAATTGAAAAGGTGTAGATCCAGCCATGTCTCTCGATATTATCATGCCTGTACTCGCTGAGCTTGTGAGAGGGTTGTAGCAAAATAAATGGTGTTATGTCTGAATGCAAGATTGTTATAAACTTATTCACCTACACACAGAAAGTAGGGGATGTGATTTCTTCGATACTTTTGAAACCTTGGCCCCGCACATTAGATATGTGTTGATCAAAAACGTGATGTCTGATTTAAATTTGATGAGATAATTTGACAAGGTTTCAACGGTTACAGTATTTTCATTACTGTTGATTTTTTTTTTTCAACAGTGTTCCTTAGGATTTAGTTCTTACATGTTAAATTTTTCAACGTCATAGGTGTTTCTATTTATTGAAATGAAGTAAACAACGTAAACTTCCATTAACTAAATGTTTCAATAATAATCACCATTCCAAACAACTAAATTGCCTCGCTATTAAGCATGTAAAACGTATAGACTTTGTAAAAAGTCAAATTTGGTACTGTAGAGTAATTGAAGCCTCATATATAAAACTAACGGACAATCCTATCAGCCAATCAAGTATAGAAGTAAGGCCATTATGGCTCCCATTATTAAAAAAAAGAACTAAAATTTGATTATAATATCCCAATAACTAAAAAACAAGCTGAAATTTTACCTGTTAAATCGCCATAAGGGGTTGTAACCCGCTCTCGTGCTAGGAAGCTTAATACAACTAACAATAGGCCACTCCCCTAATAGTTTGTCACACCTTCTGGACCACATCACTTGTTGCTGTATCTTTGATACAAGACTTATTTGACGTTAGTTGTGTGTTACCGTGTTTGTGTTTTTTGACTTCTCAGTTTTAGCTCTGAGATGCATGCTTAGATATTAAGGTTGGTGGTATTCTTATTTAATTTTACTTTTTACATAGGCTTAGTTTCTAGTTTCATGTTTCTTTAGTTTTTAGTCACTTGATAACGGGGATTGATTCTTATTCCCGAAACGTCGTGTTTTGTATTTCTAACACACAAATGATGGCAAATGTCCGAAAAATGTATAATAATAAAATCTTGTAGTATAATTTGCACATACCTTCACACAGACATAACAGGAATATTCTACAAACTTTCTCAATCACCCATCTACAAAAGTAAACAAAAACTGTCATTAAAAAAAAAAAGTCATTTTGGTAGTTAAATTTTCATACAACTTGTTTTATTTTTACTGTACACAAATCTTCATTATAAATCATATTTTATAAAAATCAATCTTTTAATCGCCACACTCAAGGTTCTTTTTTCTACCAATTATTTCTGAACTGAAATATTTTTTTACTTATGATTTTACAGACGGGTTTGGTCATTACTCTTCACGTTTTACTAAAATTTAATCGAAATCGGTAGAGCCAGTTTTAAAAATTAAGTATTTGATAACAGCTCATGGGTAAAATTTTTCTTTACTGATAAGTCAAAGTCTCCCGAAAAAGAATCTATTTGAAGAAACTGTAATGTTAATGTATATTTATTTTGTTTGCAGCCTTAACACGACTTCCAAAAGTATTTGCAAACTTCGTCGGGGATCAGTACATGTCAGTGTTTGCAATATCTTTGCCTTATACTAACCCCTTCAAATATAATCACTACACTGTATCATTAGCACATCACGTTATCGCTGTTTGGTTTCTCAAGTGTCGTCTTCCATTCCGCAGAGATCTTGTCAAGTACATAATAACTGTAAGTTGTATCAGTTGAAATATTAATAGAATAGTTATACAGTAGAAGTCTGATAATCCGGCACGTTCGGAATCGGCTCGGTGCCGGACTACCGAAAATTCCGGTCTATCGGGCGGTACCCCTTCTTTTTAGTGTAGGCTTTGCCGTAAAACAAATGTACTGTACTTTGTTTTTTTAACTACAGTACATACATACATAAATCGTAATTATAAGAACAATTAGGTTAATAACTACAAATACAGTATGCAAATACAACTAAGTTTATTTTACATTTCATATAATGTACATGTACACGTACTGTAAAACATATTTCACTTAGATTTAAAAAAGTCTGATTGAGAGTCAGTGTTACGTGTTTTCGTTTCTCTCCTTTTGAACTCGAAGGCTTAGGTTTTGAAAACATGGTCACTGTACAGTTAGAACGAAACTCACTTTGTTTATAAACAGTTTCAAAAGTTATGTACGTCACTACAGATGTACTGTATTACAGTAGAGAGTACTGAGACACAGTTTACTGCGATGTGAAAGGACACAAAACAACAACGCACAAAAAAATGGCGAAGGCGCTTCGTGATTGATTAACTGTGCTGCACTGCATCTGTATTTGTTCATTGTTGTGACAGCTGAGACTAGCTGGCTGCTAATTTTTTCCGAACATTACCCGAGCGCTTCCGGATGATCCCGAACTACCCCGAAAACTTCCGAATAGCTCTCGAGTGTTTTTATTTGCTTTAAAGACACACTTTTGGAGGAAACCAAAATTTTTACAATTTTCCGGAGCGAGGCCGGACTATCGGGCATTCCGGACTGTTGGATGCCGGACTAATGGAGTTCTACTGTACCTATATAATAATTCATTCTGTAGATGGAATCATGGTACTTACCCAATCTCATCATACAATCAGATTCTCTAAATATATTCCAAAAGTTGGTTACTTGGGGCTTGTAGGAAATGTTAAATTAGATCAAGGGATCTTACCTAATAGAGTAAGTTTTCTTAGAACAGTTGTTCAGGTTTTTCTAAACCTTGTAGTTGTGTATATAAATACTTTAATGGTGTCGGCTAGGCCTCTAGCAGGCCTCAAATGTGTATTATAACATAATTTTTCTTTTTGTTATAATTATAAATTTTAGAAGGTTATATAATATTCTATTTGATTTCTTTTTAAATTGCCTTGCTCTTTAAATCAAAATTATAAAAATTATTATTTAATAAATTTGCTCTTTGAAAATTGTATGAAAAACACACTTTTTAATTTACCCAAATAATGAAAATAAAATCTTGTTATTAATTAACTTTAACTTGTTCTATTTAAACAATTATTTTCAAGATGGCTGACAGTTCTCCTTATTTCATATATCGTAGCCTATCTTGATCCAACAACATTTTATAAAATCACTACACATAATTACAATAACAAGAAAATTATTCATTTATTAACAAGATAAATGATATTTAATATAAACATAAATCATCTGAATGGTTTACATACATACATTCTTTGTAATTACTTTTATATACTATATAGCTCAATGTATCAACAATTAGTTACGTTTTAACAACAATAATTAATCATTATTCATTTCTCTCTCTCTCTCTCTCTCTCTCTCTCTCTCTCTCTCTCTCTCCCTCCCTCCCCCTCTCTCTCTCTCTCTCTCTCTCTCCCTCCCTCCCTCCCTCCCTCCCTCCCTCCCTCACTCCCCTAAGGGTTTTCTCTATCTAAAATGACAGTTAATTGAAAATTAACTTCCACTAAGCATTTATATTTCATATTTTTTTTAAATTTCAGGGTTTACGAGCAAATGTTTTAGTGCCTTTTGAAGAAGGGCAGATGATGAAGCAGGATCTTGTTAACGAGGACTCATCGAATCGCAAACGAAGTTCAAGTCTTACTGAACAGGTAAATATATATATTTTTTATACTCTCCATGCTTTCCCAAACATCTACATTGTTAGAAAATATTAAAATATGGATAATTATATAGAGTAGCTGAAAATCTAATTTTGGTTTGTTTTTTTTTAATTCCTCTACTACACACCTTACTTTTTAAGAATATATAATTTTTTCCAATGCGGAATTCACTTTTTCCCCAAAAAATCTAAATTAAAAAACTACGAAATCGACTTTTGTTAGATTGTAGATAGATATATGGGTATATATGGGACTTTTGTTAGATTGTTTATGGTATATAGATATATGGGTATGTAGTATAGTATATAATCTTGTATGGTTTGATGCATGAGCATTACATCGTTACTATCATAAATACGAAAATTATGCAAAATTGTTATATATTTTTGTATTTAAACTTACATTGATTATTATTATTTTATTCAAACTTAACTAATATCGGTTTAATTGTAAAAGTACGTGGCCTAGTAATGAACTACAATCTGTCAAGTTTAGGGACTTGAGTCCTGTAATTATGAGATCGACTTGCAGATAACATGAGTTTGATTTGTTACACATAACACAATTATTATGTTTAGTAAAAAATGTATTTATTGTTTCCATCTGTAAACACTATATTATCTCAAACATTTTAATTTTTATATTTAAGTGTTTCTTTTTTATATTTGGTTCATAATCGGTGACAACTAAAAGTAAAGAAGGAGCCAAAATTCGGTATTTTGTGACTTAACGTTTGACAGTTTTCAGAATCCTAAGTAATGGGGGTTCTTAGTGCTTCCTACTTGCCGAGCAAGTGCTCACCTTTCCCACAATGTTTCGGTCTTCTGGAAGTGTGTTCGGCTGTTCGGTATTTGGCTGTTCTTTATTGATTAGTAAATATGTGCGGGAATTTCATAAATTTAAAATCGGGAAAATCAAGAATTATGCTTGAATTTTATCACTTGACATCACTAAGGACCATGAATGTTTAAATTTCTATATTTTACTAAAGATTTTTTAACCATATTTTATATTGGTGAAGAATAAATTGTCGTAACCCATCGTTGTTGGGGCTTACTATTTACAAGACTACATCTACATTTTCTTAAATTTAGCTTTGCTTATATTATATATAATTTCTATTTTATAGCCATTCTATATTGCTGGATCATTTCTTTTTTTATAGGGGGAATTATTACTGAAGCTCTGTTGGCCTCTGGCACATCAGCTATAAGCATATTATGCTTCCCTATATTATTCACTATAAACTGACCCCAGTGCCTCTGACAAACTCTAAGATCTTGTGTAGAGTGCCTTTATCATATTTGTTTGGTTGCTGAGGTCCAAAGATTTCCCTTCTTCTGGTATCCAGATCCTTGCAATCAAAGAGTACATGTGCTCGGTTTCAGGTTCCTGAGCACAGAGACGACAGTTAGGCGAGACTTGTAGTCCCATCTTGTTTAAATGACTCTGGGTATGGCTATGTCTGGTAATCATGGCAACAATTGTTCTACTGAACAAGTATTTTTTTTTCATCTTAGTATCTGGTCTCAAGAGAAACCGTTTTCCCCAGTCTTTGGTCAGGAAATGTTCTTCATTGTTAGATTTGTTTTTCCCTAACTCATTTTCTCACTGCACTTCTTGCTATTGAACAAATAATCCCACAAGCAGGTTCTGGTGCCACCAGGCAGACAGCAGCTCTCTTTTTATCCAACAGGTCCACCATCTCATTTTCCTTAATCCTACAATACCCAGGTACCCATCTCAAGTGTACTATGTTGGCAGTTGATAGGACAAAAGGAGCGGAGGGAATCCCATACTAGTTTGGATAAGATTTCTATGGAGCTGAAGACTTTAATTATCACTTGGGTATCAGAGTATTAGAATGTCCTTACCTCAAAGGCCTTCTTCTATTCCTCGATGTACAAATACTGATATTGTGAAAATCTCAACTTTAAAAATAATGTACAATACCTACCTAAGTGAACATTAAAAGTTGCCCCAGTGGTTTTATAGTATCCACCATATTCAGATTGTTGATCATGGAATAATCCATCTGCGTACCAGACAAGCTGTCCTGGATGTACCAGTAGCTTGCCATCTTTCCAGTCATCTCATGTAAAAGGTCAAGTGCAAACTTACTCGGTTTACATGTTATCAGATAACATTTCTTACACCCAGTTCTTCAAGATCTTCGTGGCGATTTCGAAGTGATCCACCTAAATGTGCTCTTACTCCATTTATTATGGTTATGAAGCCTATAGGCAGCCTGTCTCGCTTTCGACATTATGTATAGAGGCAGCAGGGTTAACAAATCCTCTAAAGCAGCTGTTGGTATGTTTCTAAAAGCTCTGGTGATCAGCATGCATTCCAGCCGTTGCAGGCTTGCAAATTTGCTGTCTACTGTAAATTGTTAAATTTTTTGCCACCTTGCTGTATCATAGATTTATACCAATTATTTTTAATTATTTTCCTTAAATAGGGTAAATTAATCAAACGGTAAACCATAGAATTAAGAATTGTCCTAGTTTTTACATTGAGCACCTTCCAACAAAAAAACTGAATGCATAGTTTTGCAGAGCATTTTATAAACATTTGTAATTGAATTTAATACTAGTTAAAAGTAATGCATGATAGTAAAAAGAGATGCTGTCTGAACGCTATTAAAGAATATGAAATTTTTAGAGTAACCTATTGCGATTTCACGTATTTCTTGAATGACAAACTCTTCTTCCAGTCAGATATGATGTTTGACACCGTCATCGTAGCACAAAATCCACCAGCATTGATTGAGATAAGAAACAGGATAACAAAATCTATCCCAGTGTCGACTCGCTGTCATACGTGTATGTTGTTGAAAACGTGTCTTGTGAGTTTATCCGTTTACGTGTCAACTATTTACAACCTCCGCACTTAATGATATGCGTTTGAATGTCTTAATTTTGTTTTTATTACCCTGAAACTAGAATAGGTATAAGTTAGGAGATGCTTTAAAAAAATTTTATTTAACATATATTAGTACCAAAATTAATTAGAATTAAATACAGCTCTCTTATATGCAGGCGAATGGTGTGAATCCTTACTTATATAGCTGTCTATATAAATGTGTAGATTTTCTATACACACTGAAATGTATGTTCTTATTTTAGCTCTGCTTTACACTAGAATAAAACTACACTTTACTAATGCCACCTTCCTATTCCTTTTTCCACTCCCAGGGGCTCACTTTAGTGAGTATGGACTTGATAATCACGAGGAAACCTAGCTGGAACTAAACCTTTTTTCATGTAGTCTTCGTTAGATTCCCTTCTTCATCTTTTCTACCAGATATCTCTTGACCAACTTTTGTTCTTGCCTGATCCTGACGCTATAAGAGTGTTTAAATGGTAAAAGTTTTAATTGTATGTTCTTTTCTTCATTTTTTATAAGGCGATGATGTCCGAGAGGTTTTTTGCCCATAAACAAAGAAAAACAAATCCTTTCTCCCCGTCTGCTTTGAGGTTTGAGTACAAAAATCCATCATGATTGAGATATGACTAGCCAACCAGATTTCCATCCTTCTTTTACATACATCAACATATTATTAAATTTTTATTTTTATAGACCAGTCGTCGAAGGGAACGACCAATGGCTGGAAGATTGGAAAACAGAGCAGCTGCTCTCGACCTTAAACCTCCAATTGATGATGCTTTAATGGGATTCCACAGAGAGCTTACAGAAACATGTATTGATTTAATGGCAAGATATACATTCTCCACCTGCTCAGCCGTTCCTAAAAGGTAAGTTTTAGCAAATAGAAAGTGTTGGGAAAATGGTTTTATTATATCAGGTGTTTCGATAAAAACACAACCCTATAAATAAGAAAATAAAACTCATTATCTTCCATTCAGCTGGTTGCTATAACAACACACATTGTTTTTTGTTACAGTCACTAACTATTAACTTCAATACACAGCAATTTTCAATCCATTTGATTGGTTGTTTTACTAGTAGTAAGCGAATTTAAATGTAGCCTACTATTGAAACAACCTCTAATTGTAAGTTTCTTACGGTGATTTGATTTCTGCAAACAGAACGGCAGAATGTTGCTGATATTCATTGTCGCCTGTATCGAGTTTATGGCAGTGCTGTGAGAGATTGGTGCAGAAAATGTGTATGATGTAGAAGGTAAAGGACATCATTCAATTGTGACTAATGAATTGGTTCAAAAAGTTGAATATACTGTACGTAAAAAACACAGTTTCACAATTTCTCATCTTTCAGAGGAGTTCCCTCAGATTTCTAGAACCATTCTATATGGAATTGTTACTGTCAAATGGATTTTCACAAGGGGGTTGCCTTAACACGTTAGCTGCCTGGAGTGCCACGATTACCAAATTATTTTTCCATTATTATTTTTGCATCTACCTATGTTAAATAATATAAGGCAATAGTATTTACTAATTTTATTTACATTTATGCATATATAGTTTCGAGACCGATCGGACCGAAATGCAATTTTTCAGCTTTAATTTTAATCTTAGTATAACGTTTAGGTCCGATCGGACCGAGGTAATTTTCGTATAAACAAAAAAAAATATCTAAACGGGCTATTTCATTTCTTTATGTTGGCAACGCTCACTATTGTATTTGTCTAATATTTATTTTATAAATACATATATTCATTTTACAACTGTATTTTTTGTGAATTATTCATTACTAAACCAAAATGTTTTTGTAAAATTTTTAATCGGTCCGATCGTGCCGACAAAAAAATGAAAATATCCACCGATTTTATTATTATATTGAGTATCCATGGTAACGGTTATTAAAGCATACAATATACTACGTCTAACACACGTCTTTACCCAATCCAGAGAATACCAAAATTGGCCGATAAGTTGCTGTACTATCGAACTGTGAGCCACAAAACAAAACATTACGTCAGTGAATTTATCGGTCCGATCGTGCCGAAATGCTGCATGTACATTCACCTTAGTTTCGGTCCGATCGGACCGATATGGCAGCTAATGTGTTAAGCAGTTGACTGATCATCACAAAATACTAAGAATGTCTGCGGTTTTGACTTTTCTTGATCTCCACCAAGAAAGTAGAGATATTATCTATCTAGACAGAATTTGATTTAAATTGGTCCATTTGTTTTGGTTCTAGAGCATTGCAGATTAGTTGTCATTAAATGCCAAGAACGTTTGTGTACATGTAACAACTGACAATGATGACTTTTGTCATTGAAACATCATGTTTATTTATTTAATTTTAAAATGTATTTGTTGTAAGCAAATTACAATTACATCAAACTTTATAATGATTATGGCATTGCAATAATGGCTTTTTTTAAATGTAACAGACATAGCAAATACAGTTATAAAGATAGTCAATTAATATCATTTACATATCAATAGAAAAGCTATTACAATTCATTCATAGAGGACAGACATCTTTGTATAAAAATCTCTTTAACTTCATTTTAAATTAAGCACTCACTAGCAACTTCAATTCTACAGGGAGCCAATTAAACAATATCGCAGATATATTAAAGGTTTCCCTATCTAATATTTTCAGGTTCACCTTTGTGCTGTGGAAATCATACATTTAAAAGGGATTTGCACTGTAATCAAAATTAGTTTATTATTATACAGCGAGGAAGTGTTAAATACTTTGTGTTTTCTAAATAATGGTCTACAGCTTTCATGGAAAACCACAATTAAAGATAATTCTAAGAGCCTTTTTCTATAACACCAGATTTCCATTCATTTGTATGAAAGAGGCACTTCCCCAAATTTTATCACTATAGGATAAAAAAGAGGAGATTGCACTATTATATATTATTTTCAAATCAGCATATAGGGATATTATATATTATTATATTTTTATCGTCATTAAATATGTAAATCATACAATAAACATTGCCAGGTTAGAGTTTTATAAGCTACATAGCCTTTTAGTTTAGATTTTGTATTGATTGGAGACCACAGGCTTACCTTGGAAAGTGATCCTTGGTAACACAAATAGGAAAACACACACCTTTACCTTGATAGCTTTTCTTCTTTCTTTAACCTGTTGGTTAGTAACGCCACACGTGCTACGGCAGCCTTCCCATGCATCAATAATAGTAACGATGCAATATATGTGATTTGATATTTGGTTAGTTATATTCTGCTATCTGTTGGCTGTAATATATAACATCTATTTTAGTTCTATTAATTCTGATAGGGTGTGTGAGCATTTTCTACCTGACAATACATTGCCTTGGCGTTTCTAACATAGTCATTACGTAACTTGCGTTTGCAAACGTATTTGGTTTTTGTTGTTTCTTCTCTCGTTTGTATAATGGCTAATCGTAAAAATCTTAGCGTTGATGACATTCAGGAATATATTATGGATTCAGGGAGTGAGGATGAAATATATATATATATATATATATATATATATATATATATACATAGTGAGGAATCTGAATTGAATTTCAGTGAAATAGTGAATGATGTTGCTACAAATGTGCATTCGGAACATTCTTGGTGATTCATGTAGATCCCACAAGAAGCTAGAGAAAGAACTGTCAACCCGGATAGAGCTTCGCATTCCCATACAAGGCTATTTACTACCAGGAGCTCATCTCACTCCTTCTGGAGGCTCCGTTTGCATCTCCGCTGGATAGAGCCCAGAGACATTCATCCCATTAGGCGAGGGTCACGTGACAATATTAGGATATTCATTGTTTTGCCTAGAACTACTTTAATTAATTAACATACCTTACTTCAAGTCGATAGTAGTTTCCTTATATTATAGTAATGGCTACATGTTTCGCTGCCATAGGCAGCATCATCATTCCAACTAATGACATTTTGAAATTTATAAACATTTTAAATGACAAACTAAATTTCACCTCCAACTGCATGTATGATTTGATATTTGAACTTCCGAATAGGACTGTGTTAGTAAAGAAGATGTTACAATATTACAAATCACTAACAGTTCTGGTTTTACAGCACTACTCCCAGTTTTTTTGTTTATTTTGTATTTTTTTCTTCTCTTTTTTACTCCTTTTTGTTCTTGTTGTTTAAAGGCAAAAACCTGTTAGTCATCATCGCCTTATTTAAAAAAAGGAAGAAAAGAATATAAAATAACAGAAACTTGATAGTAAAAATGAGAAAGAAGGATCTAACCCAAAACTACAACAAAAATGGTGTAGATTCAGCTAGGGTATAACTTCTTTTTCAATAGGCAAGATATCTAATGATTTTCATTGTTATATTTCAGACAACCAACAGCACAGTTTTTGTTAAACGAAGGACAAAGCATGACTTGGCTTCTGGGCAACAAACTGATCACAGTTACTACCAGTGGTTGCAGTCAGAAACCTTTGAAAAATGGGTTGTGTGATAAATGTTGGCAGATGTGTCGTTTGGACAAAGGTAACGACAAACTTGTTATTAAAACAATGGTCCACAATATTTTTTTGCATTATCTTGCAGAGATCCGTAAAGAAACAAAAAGTTTTTGTTGCAATTTCCAAAAATTAATTTTATTTTGCAAAGAGTGAAAAAAAGAACTATGAACACTGTCTTTAGAAGGTTAATGCTGATTTTCTTATATAGGGTTTGGATATCTCTTGATTTTGAAAAGTTCATAAAACAGACATTATATAAGTTACAACAAATCTTGTTTTATAATCTTTTAAGATAACTTTGATCTTAAATATAATCTTGATTTTAAGATAGTATCAATGGTTTATTCTCACTTTTTCCTTTGCCACATTCGTAGTGTAGGAAAATGGGTCAAAAATTTATGAGAAATTTCTGTGGATATATCGGTTTTGTCGTCCCCTGAGTATGATGTCGATCTGTTATTATATGAGGAGTGCTGTACAGCCCAAATGTGTGGTATGTGGTATGGACTCAAATGTTGGGGATAACTGTCATAAAAGAATCAAACACAAAGAGGCTCTAGAGATTTTGATGAAATTTTTCTCATGCGTAGTGTGTAGTCTCTAAATATCCCAATAAAATGTATTGGTTACCATCTCTCCAAAAATACCGGTTCTTAATAAACGGACGTGAGGTTATTTAAAAATACTTCTCACTGTAATGGGGTTTACTGATTTTGTTTAATATTTAGGGAAATGTGAAGATTCGTGACTCAAGCCCGTGTAAAATATTACAAGTAAAATTATATTATGGTTCAGAAATAATCGGGGAAAAGAACCATCATTAATAGCTTGATTTTAATAAAATACAACTGATGTTTATGGCTCAAACGAAGCAAATTAAGTACTTTATTTAATTTTTTTTTTTCAAAGACGGCATTCATGGTTCATTTTTACTCTTTGATTGACAACTACTGAGAGAACATTTTTGGATGTGATAGCTTTTGATTAGATTTTTATGTGGTTTTTGGGATGAGTAAATGGACAAGTTTATACAATGATTTTACACTGTTTTTATTAACTAATATATAATTATATCGAACTGGCATTTATGGGATGATGACAAATTTTTGTGTGTCCTTTTTTAGGGATAAGAAATTAGATTTAAATTAGAATTATTCTAAGTCTTAATGTAGGCAGCAGAGCATAGATAATAAGTTGGGAAATATTATAAAAAAGTTAGGAAACCGTTGAGCTTGCAGTCACTAACCGTAATGTGGAACACTAGAGGATATTATAAGCAAAGCGTGGAAAGAAAAATGGGCAGTCATTTGTGAGTAGACCAAGGTAGGACTTGAGTGTGCCTGAAAGAAAAGAGACTGTCAGGTGTTGCCGGGAATTCCATCTGTACAAGGGAAGGGTCACTCACGACATATCTCCAGTGGGTTCAACTGATATTGGTGAGCAAGCTCTAGTTACAATAATTTGTTCTCTGTACTGAAATAAAGTCCATATAGTACTTAATTACCTAATTAATTTGATTTTTATCTCAACATTGTCATTCTTCTTAGAATAAAGTTAATAGAAACATTGTTGACAATATTGTGAGTGTTTTCTCATTGTAATATCTCTTTAGATATCTTCTGCTAACCGAGTACTATATAAGAATAAAGCTGTAATTTTCTTGTATAGACGTGAGAAAAAATTCCACATGTTGCTTACGCAGTTCACCAATTCCATAAAATCCTAGTTTTCTTTACTTATGGTCCTAAGATTTTATTTAGGTTATAAAACTACACAGAAAACATTAATTGTAGTATAGACTAAAGTTGTGAATTCAAATTAATATTATTTTCATTACAGCCCTGGTTGGACAGCAGAGGGCTTGATAGTCTACTGACCTAATGAATGTTTGAACATAAATCATATAATTTAATAAATATAGCGCTTTAAATTAAACCTTATTTATTAAAGTTGACTTTTAAGACATTTAACTAAACTTAACTTCAACATTGTATTTAAAATCGAAATGAACTATATCAAACTTTGATCCAAACCGAACCAAATTTGTGAATTTGGAGTTGTGCTCTAACTTTTCAACCAAACTAGAAGAATAATAAGATGCTGTCAGATATTGGATTCCCAAGCAAATAACTATCATACACAAATTAATTATTACATTTCTTTGAATTTATTACTTCTTTAATACCGAATTCGGTCTTCAATAGTTTCATAATAATTGGATATATTATAACCTAGAACATCTTTAAAAGCACTTACTTTCTGGACGGAATTCAATTTTCAATCCAAACTGTGACTATATTCGTACTCTGTTGCCTAAACTTCTTTTCAAACATCGCTCGCCCTTGCATCCTAGAAAATTGAAATTGTTTTTCAGTAATTGCTGATACTGACTGTACATGAAGTGCCCATTGACCAGTGTGCTGCCAGCTTCAGTTGACCCCATGGTGATTTATATTTGTGCACCATGAATTCGTTTTGGTTTAAATGGAGAAATTACTATCTCAATCATGGGCGTAAGTACTTCTTACGTTGACCACGTAATTAGTGTTCTTGATAATTAACAATTAGTTAATTGTGTTTTATGCGTATCTCATTAAAAGTTTGTTTGGTATAATTATAATGGAGTCTAAGCGGAGATAATGGTTGGACCTTGAGCGACATGGTGAAGATTATATCCACGCCTAAGGCGGTCCAAGTCAATATGTAATAAATTTAATATAATCAATCGAACCTTTGTGTTTTAAGAGTTTTCACATATTTCAAAACTTTTTGCACTGAATCAACAATTAACTGTCCACACAATCCTAATTGTGTAGAAATGGGTGTATTAACCTTATTTTTAATAAACTTTTAGCAGCCAAGTTGTAAGAATGAAAGTTTTTAACAAACTGATAGTTTTGGTTTTGTCCAATAGATCCATCATCACCATCTGTTGATCCAAACGATCCAGATTTGAAAACTCGATCTGCGCAGAAATCTACCCTCACACGAAGTTTTAGTAATGAGGTTAGAAGAATATTTACTGAACTAATATTGTGTGTCAAACATTTTTTAGTTACTGTAAGATGTTTGCCTGAAATTAATTATTTATAATTAGGTATTTTTTATAAATTTAAAACAATAAATTAACACTTTATGACAATTTTGTTTGTTGAAGTTGGCCTGGCGCTTTTATTAATCCTTTGGACATTATTGATATGTTTTCACGATAAGTATTACTTGGTCTGATGTTGATGTTTTTGTGTGACGAACAAATACTAGTTGTGTCAAAATTAGTTAATGAAATAGTGACAGAGTGCAGGCAAGTATGACTTTCATTTTTTGTGTATGCCTACAACATGTTTTGCGAGTTATGATGGTAGTCTGCAAATACGTTTGTGGTGTTGATGAAAGTTCTCGCCTCCTGCAGTAGGAATCAGTCGACTTTGCGGTTGTGTATAGTAGGTACGCCATACTTGATCAATAAACTGTTTTACGGCTTCTCAGTATCTTTTGTTTTATAACCAACAACTTTAAAAAAATCTGCTCATTGATTTATTATGATATACATTTTTTTCTTATATCTATTACTATTTTGTAATGGCCAACTCTGACGATCTGGACTTTGATGAATTTGTACTCAGAATAATGAACACATTCAAGGAATGAGTAGTGAGTGATAGAATATAATTGAGAATGAACCTAATGCGGATGATAATTAATGAACACATATTGAGATCAAATGCGAGGAATGTTCCAAGTACACCTAAGCCTGGTTCATAAGTTGGCACAATCTGGAAAAACATGAAGAATACCATACAAAACAATATTAATAGCTTGAAGTATTGGACTCAATATTTTTTCATTTAAAACAAAATTATTATTATTCCACCTCTTATATAGCTCATTTATTGATTGTCTGACTCAATATTTGTAACATTTTATATTAAAATATTCAATATTTTGTAAAAATAGTTAAATTTTTTTATATCCTCGTCACCTACAGAGCCATGGAAAAAAAAAAGAGCTATAGTACAGAGACCTTTACGAAAAAGAAAAATACATTTTTTTAACATAACTTCAAATTTCACCGATTTTATCATAACATTCAGAAGGTTAAAATTGGAAGCGTCATTTTCCTGTATTACCAAAAGTGTAGTATTTTTTAATTATAAAAATAAAATATATTACCGTAATCCTAAAATATTATATCTTTGTATTTAGATTACACCATTACCTCATACTTCCAATACATCACCAGCTGCTAACTCTCCAAGTGATGAGGTCAGACGAGGAATAGATACAAACATTCATGATGCAGATCCTGTACGCCTGGATCAGCTGGTTTTTGGTAATGATTTTTGTTTTAGTTTTAACTGAGATTTTTTTTTTTTTTTAAGTAAAATATCACTGACAGGAAACGTAAATAACTAATTTAAAAACATTTATATTTTTAGATTTATTTTTTACTTTATAGTATCCAATTCACTGAATTTAATAACAATATAACTTTCATATTCGTCAAGTGATTTCGTTTATGCTTTTGACGTGTTTTGGACTATCTGGTCCATCTTCAGAGGTCTCGCTCTGTGAGTCATCCTTGGACAGTCATATGGTGCACACCTTACAAGTCGCGTCTTTTAATTTCTTAAATTATGTGTGTTAAGTATATGTTTTTTGTATTTTAATAATGTATTGACGCAGTAGAGCACGAACTTGTTCTATGAGTCATCTTTGAACAGTTATATGGTGCACACCTTACAAGTCGCGTCTTTTAATTTCTTAAATTATTTGTGTTAAGTATATTTTTTTGTATTTTAATAATGTATTGATGACCTCAGTAGAGTACGAACTTGCTCTATGTGTCATCCTTGGACAGTCATATGGTGCACATCTTGCAAGTCATGTCTTTCAATTTCTTAAATTATGTGTGAAGTATGTGTTTTTTGTATTTTAATAATGTATTGGTGACCTCAGTAGAGCAAGGACTCTGAAAGTGGAGCATATACTTCGAACGCGTCTGAATTGTAAACAAAGTCACTTGACGGATATGAAAAAGGTATCTATTGTTATTACATATTTATAATGCATATATTTAAATTTAGGCTAGAGTTTAATAGGGTACATAGCCTATGTTATATCCTATTGTCCTATCATATTTTCCAAGTGAATCTTCCTAAAGTATTTTTAAAACAACTGAAAAACCTAGCTTTCAAGTTAAACATATTTAAATAAGTAAAATCAGCAAACATTTTCAAAGTAATTTAGGCTATGTAAAACCATTTCACACCTTTTGCAGGCAGTCCGGGATATTTTCTTTTATAAAATGTTATTTATTATCATCTATAAATGTGTAGAATTTGATTATATAGATAATTTGAAAAATGTTTGTTATATTTAAAAAAAATGTTGGATCATGGTCTTTTTTGTGAATATAATCTTGACCCTATATTTCGAATTTTGGTTTTAAAAAATTAAGCTACTCAAGTTTACTAACCTTTTTATATGATGTTACAGGATCTGATAGATTAGAGAGACAATACTGCGCATGTTGGTGTCAAGGCTGGGCGGAGATTTATATACGCAGACCTACAGGTATGTATCTATTAATCTCTCTCTCTCTCTCTCTCTCTCTCTCTCTCTCTCTCTCTCTCTCTCTCTCTCTCTCCCACTCTCTCTCTCTCTCTCCCACTCTCTCTCTCTCTCTCTCTCTCTCTCTCTCTCTCTCTCTCTCTCTCTCTCTCTCTCTCTCTCTCTCTCTCTCTCTCTCTCTCTCTCTCACACACACACACACACATATATATATATATATACACAATACAAATGAGGATCATTTTTTAAGTAACAACCGTTTGTGCACCATAACTGTGCAAGCCACAGATCTGAGCAATTTGGAAGTCAGATACTCGTACAGGTACTATTCCACAATATCGCCACTACGTTTCAAGTCTGTGCGTATGTTATTTGTTTTTACTGTCTCATATATACGTAGATCAAAAGTTATATGATAGAACAAAATAACACTATCCAGCCCAGGTTGTGTGTGACATTATTTAGACCCACAAATTTAATCTATAAAATGTTCAATTTACAATTCGTTTAGATTATAAACCTTGAGAAATATACGCTTTCCCCACAGTATAAGTTTTTCTTAGTTTTTATATCCCAAGTAAAACAGGCGCTTGCCTTTGGAATTGCTTTCTTGACAAAGCGATCACAAGCTGCGAGAGCGACACACACAATGTTTTTCACATCAGTACAAAAAAGCAAGATCTGTTATTTTACAATACTCGGGTAGGAGAAGATATCTAACGTGATCAGGTTACAGTTTCTATTGGTGTGTTCACATATCGTCTATTAAATGTAAAGTTCGAAAGGTAATATATGTTTTCTCACATTTTAAATAAATATGATTTAAAACGATGATTTTACGTGTTTATACAATCATTATTGCAATTTGGAATAATAGCTTGAAGAGGCGCAGGGAAAAAATGTTGTTGAGCCTATCTTTGTAACCCAAGATGCTGTTTTAAAAGCAGCTTTGTTGAAGCCTTTTAAGATATCACTACTACATTAAAGTACTTGATATCAGGCAACTTTATATAAAATCGATTCTAGTTTATGCGTAAAACGGTCAACACCTATTTCAACCTCTTAAGCGTGTCTAACACTAGGATTTCTGCAACAATAGGCGTTCAAACAGAATGTCAACACTACACACGAACTATGTTGTTGAGATACTGCATTGAAATGTTCCACCACGACTGTGAGACAAGGACACTTGTCTTATATGTACTTATAAGAGACTGTGACTCAGTGGTTGCTCAGTATTGGCAGGGACGAGTCTGGTCAGTTGACAGTAACTAGTTTTTTTTGATATATTGCATTATTGTACTTTTAAAATTAATATTAATAATTTTAGAATATATTGTTTGTAATTATATGTTAGCTGTATGTATGTTTCATTATTTATGGAAAATAAGTAATGTTAACGGAGTACAACTTAAAACAACCTCCTTTTGAGTTAGGTTATGCTAATTATTTAGGAATGAATAATAAATGTTTACACCAGGCTGCTGCAATCAAATCTAATCTAATGTAGCTTCTCTTCTGAAATGTTGGTACTTACGTATTAACGCCACCGCAGCAGAAGTTGCTAATGCGCATGCGCCAATATTTGCTTACTTTGCGATATAATTATATATCACGACAGGTTTGGCCAGGTAGCTATATATATATAATCACCTGGCCAAACCTTTCGTAAGTTTATTGAAGTTAATAATTTGAAATTAGATCATGGATAAACATGAGCTTTAAAAGTGAAATGCCGCCAATCTACGCCTAAAATTTTTGCGACAAATCATAAAATGAAAGTATATGAATCTCAAAGCTGAAAAAAAATGGATTCTGCTTCCCTTAAACCAGTTTGCTATTATTATGGTTACATATAAAAGTTCGTTTTATTATTGATTTATGGTTTAAAAAAAAAAAAAATTATTACTCTTTTTCTCGGGGTTTTCAGATTCGGACTTTAATGCATACCCTAATTAATTAAATAATTCTTTAAATAATACTAATTACGCATAAACGATTACCTAAATCAGAGTCTTTAGTTTTATGAGTTCAAAATTTTTATAAAAATACAATATGCAAAGTAACAGTTTAAATAAACTTTTTGCTCCTAGCTTTCCTTTATACAATAAAAATATTATTTGGACCCCTTAATGATCTGAACTCAAGCTTTAGTTATGGTAAAGTATAGGTAAATATTACCACTGTCAGGTTTTTGCAGATTGATTGTCTTATACTTACCGTTTTGTTTTATCTTTGGTCTAAATAATGAATAAATTTTTTTCTGATTAACTTATCACTGCTTTAAATAGCTGATTCCACTTCCTAGGTGCAAATTTTCAATGTTCTTTTCTGAAGTCTTAGAGCTATAAATATCACAAGTCTCTCCTGTATGGATGTAAGAATAGGAGTTTTTTCAATTGTTACCAAAAATTTGGCTTAGGTTTTTTTTAATGTATGTAGCTTTTTATTAAGTTTGTTTTTGATTCGTTAATGTCACTATTTTCAAAATTGTTCACATAACTTGGCATTTCTTTCGCTATTTTTATGCTTTCATTCTAATTGAATAGTTTTCCATCTTATTTCTATTTATTGTGCTAATTTTTTAATATTATTAAATTTTGATAGCTTATATCCAGCTTTGTGTTATGTTAAACTTCCCTCAATTCGTTTTAAAAGCTGTAAAAGTGTGGCCTACACTTTCCTGTTCTCTCGGACGATTTAGCAACTTTGTCGGATGAGATCATTTAATATGTCCGACAAGATGATCATATGGTAACAGTTAATATTTTCTAATGTTTTTTTTAAAAATTTGGTTACTTATATCAGTAATACAAATCTTTGTTGCTTTTATTGTGATTTTATTCCCTAGTTGACATCTCCATTGTATTATAAATCTCTTCCAAGAATAAAATCTTCTATATTGGTTTAAACGATGTTGGTAATCTAATATTTAGTTATCTTTCCAGGTTTTTACTTTATCGTTTCTCTATTTATATTATAATAATTATTAATAAGATTTTCAATATATTCATTACTTATACTTTATTCTATATTTTTTTATTCAATAACTTTCCCTTCATTTTTCTGACATATATTTACTTTCTATCGGTCTAGGCCTATCCTGCATATTCTGAATTCTAGGTTATATTATACTTTGTTTATTTTCTTTATTCCAGTTTTTATTATTTAATCTTATAAACTTGTTAATTTGATCCCTAACCTATATATGGTTATTTATTTTGTTCACTAGCCTAAATACTAAGCCAATGTAGGGATTATATTCTGGTTTTATTTATGTGTGTATTAACAATTTGTTTATTTTGTATATTTAATTTAATTTTAATATTGTAATAATTTAATATAAGGTTATTTTCTTCATTCTTAATATTATTAATGATCAGTTGTGTTATAACTGTTTGTTACATATGAGTGCCAAATATTTGGTCCTTTGTATGTAATCTTCGATTCTCTAAATAAATGTTAAAATTATATAAATGTTTTCATCATTTTATTTAATTATGTTATGAAACGCTGCTTATGTTTAGTTAACACAAATTTGGGTGTTGATTCTAAAAGAAGTGATTTACGCTCAGAATTCACCTTACTGGTTGTTATGGTGTCCAGACTATCCAACTACCAGATTAGGCCAGATAGTCAAAAGCTTACTGTAATTAGATATTAAACTAAATTATTGTTAATATATTACATTTTTCATATATAAATTAAGTTTTAATTTTAAAATATTTGATTTGATATTTCAAATGTACCCTGTATATATTAAGGTAATATTCTCCGAGTCTTTTTTGATCAACTCTTGTTCTCTTCTGACCCCTCATGTTTTTGGAATATTCGAGGACTAGGGATCTCTATTTTTATGCAGTGATAACTGAAAGTTTTTTTTTTTACCTTAAAACAGGGGGAAAAAATGTACTCATTGTTGTCTATTTCTTTCTTTACTATTAAATTTTTGCAGGAGATATGTCATGGGTGATGAGGTTACAAAATGAACCCCAAGTTGTACAATCGGCTACTCAGCCTCCCATGTCAGATATTGCTACTCTGTTTCTACCATCGCTCACTACACGTAAATCGGCAAATCCTGATGCAGTTCTAGTTACGGATTATGATGTGGAGGTAAGTGACTGTACTGAAATTGTGTCGTCTTTAGTCACTGAGCAGTTGACTTCATTTAAATACTAAGTGTTTGAAATCAGTAAATATGTGACAAATTTGCTGTCGTCTCTAGAGCCCAAATGATGTTTTGCCCAGTGTAAAAAATACGCTGTCGTTTCCTTAGCCTGGATGGCAAAATCATTTTTGATGAATTTTTTCAATTTTATCTTTATTAACCCTTGAACTCCCAATTAAATTTCTCTTAAGTACAAACAGTTTCGTAAGCATTTGTATTAAATTTGCCATAAATTGAAAACAAATTACCACTACTGTATAATGTATTGTATACAGGGTGTCCCACGAAGAGGTCATTATTTTTTAATTAATGTTCCGGACTTGTGAAACACTCTCCAAACTTGACACTTTACAGTTAAGTTACATAATATATGTTAAAAAATAACCTCGGGTTTCATTTTTGTATGGTCAATCAAAACAAAATAATGATATGTTTTCACCAAAATTATTTTACTTGCATGACCATTGCAAGTTGTTGATTTGTAGATAACATGAAAATTTGTAAAACTTAATAAAAAAAAAAATAACGGTAATAAATTATTAATGATCCAAATTTGACCTTTATTTGAATTGATATGTCAAGAATTTTTGAAAAATATCAAATATATCAACAGTAATTCCTCTTCAACGAGCCTCATTAAATTCATGATCTGTTACTATAGGTTAGGGTGAAATTCACATTAGTATAATGAGGAGCTCCACTCTGTTGGCTCATCTCCGGCTGACTAAGATGAGGAACTATGTGATCAGTTAATATTGATGCGTATCTGTCTCCAGACATTGTCTGATGGGATGTCATACAATAAAACACCATCCTTGGTGACGGCAGCCCAAACAGTTATACCCTTTGATTTCAAGCCCTCTTCGTATAAGATATGTGGATTTTGTGTGTTGTAATAACTAAAATTATGTCTATTTACAGGTCCTGTTAAGTAAAATGTAGCTTCATCTGAGAAACAATTCCTTCATATCACTCGGGATCATTGTCAAGCTTTACAATTACCTTTAAACAAATTTCCCACTCTTCTGTCTGGGTTATCTTCCAGCAGTCCGTGAAGTAAATATGTTTTATACAATTTTTTTCTTTTTTGGCATATCTTTGGAACTGACGACTTTGGTATCTCAGTACCGTAACAAATTTTCTAAATGAATTAGGCCTGTTTGTAGATTCAAAGTAACACATGCATGCTCTTAATTTTCTGTATTAGAAAATCTATGGTATTTCTTTGAAATTGATCCAGTTTCATTTATGAAATGACTGTCTTGATGAAGGAACAAAATTTGGATAAATTCTTTAAAAACAAATTATTGCTCCATGTTCATTTTTAAAAGCAATAGCCCTACAACAACATTTCACTTTTTGCTCAAATAAAAAATTCATTGTTTTGAGGTTAGATATGTAAACTGATTGAACACAACTATTAAATTGTTTCATTGTTGTGTTAACAAAACAACAGCTGATTGAAAGAAATTCAACAGATGTCAATACACATTTTAATTACATTGCATTGAGGGAGGAAGTAGATTCAGTAGATTAATGTTCATGTTGTTATATCATTTTGTTTTGATTGACCATAAAAAATTGAAACTCGAGGGCAATTTTTTTATATAAAGTGACGAATTTGTAGAGTGTTCCATATGTCCGGCATATTAATTCAAAAATAGCGACCTCTTCGTGGAACACCCAGTATAGCCTTTACAAATGCTTACAAGTCCTTATTTAAAATATATACGTATTAAAATAAAGCAAAAGCTTAAAGTTTCAAATATTTAATAGTATAAATGAGGTACAATTGTTTCGCCTTGCGGCATCGTCGGGCAACTGATAATTTACAGGTATAGACAAGTATTTAAACATAAGTACAGGAAACTGAAATACAATAGAGAAATCGGGAAAGGTAGGGGGATGGCCTTTTCTCAGGCCTATTCTTAACTTAGGCCTATTCTCAACTTAAATGACCAAATTGTATTAAATTCGTCACCTCTTCTAAAACCCATCCGTACTATAGTTTATTAACCTTTATCTACCTGCTAGGTCATCCCCCTACCTTTCCCGATTTCTCTATTGTATTTCAGTTTCCTGTACTTATGTTTAAATAGTTGTCTATACCTGTAAATTATCAGTTGCCCGAAGATGCCGCAAGGCGAAACAATTGTAGCTCATTTATACTATTAAATATTTGAAACTTTAAGCTTTTGCTTTATTTTATCCTTGAATATGGAGTTTCAACAAGAAATATCTGCTATTGCATTAAAGTTGATATACATATTAGACTATTAGTTCAAAGACTGTGTCCGTGATTCGTTTCCATTTTTTGATCGACAACTGCCGAAATGACATTTTAACGCTGTTTATTTTCCAATATGAAATTTCTCGAATCACTTATTTCAATAAATAAACATTCAAAATAAATAGTTTATTTTTCCATCGTGTGTTCCATTCTTAGTAGTTTATTATGATCCAGTGCCACACTAAGTAATTTTGGGTTCAATTGTTTGGGTTTTGTAACATATTTACAGAGCGTAAATATTACTGTATAATACCAAGCCTGATAATGAATCGTTTATTCATTTGTAATAAAGATAAATTACATTGAGTGGATAATGTAATACTGTTTAGAATGAGTGATGATCTTTTAGTCTATGTGGAGAATTTAATACGAAAAATTTCATTGTTTAAGGTGGGGAAACTTTTAATACTGGATGCCAAATGGCCTTTTTTTCTGGTTTTTGTGATAGGATTACCCTCCTGATTTATATATGAGGTTTCAATTATTTTACATTTATGGAGGTTTTCTCCGGTGTGTTATCTTTTCCTTTTCCCCAATTAAATTTTAGACCAAATATGTTTGTATCCCTTCGATTTATTATTAGGCCTAATTTTATGTTTCATATTTAAATTATTTTATATTTGCAAACTGAATTTATACAGCAGTAACAACATTGGCTGTCACTTTTGTGCTCTACTTGATTTCAGCCAATGATAATCTTCTGTTCAACTGTACATAATACATTTGTTATAAGTTTTAATGTAAGCTACGGTAAAGACAAATTTCATATAAATTGATTGGAAAATATGCTTTCTACAACAAAAGCAATAAGCCGAAATATCAGCCCGCAGCCGTTATATTCCTCATGGCCTTCAAAGAGATAATATATATTTTAAGTATTAAGTATTACATTTGAAGAAGCCAACGGTGTTCAGTAAAACAGTAATGTTTGTATGGAATTGCATAATCATAAAAACAACTTATTATTTATTAACTGATAAAAATAAAAATTTAAAAATTGAATTTGTCCAGTGTGATTAAATGACATGAAATTGGTTGCAGAACCGTGGAGGAAATGCCAACATAGTGTCTGATCGTCCTACATCTGATCCCGTGAGTATTCCTTGCTCTCCTGTACGACGTAGTCCTTCTCGTCATAGCTCAAGAGGCAGTGTGGATACTGTGGGCGAGGATGATCGCGATACTGGTTAGTAATTGGACTACCAAATAAATATTCTATGTATTTTAACTGATCAAATATGAGGAGATTAAGAGTGTGAGGTGTATATTGTAAATTAAAACTAATTAATAACTAATAATTCGGAAAATAACTTCCAGTTGACTATAAATAAAACAGTGACGTAGGATAGAGAAACTTTATTATATACATCTTAAAACTACAGCTTTCCATGATTTTTCTACATAATCAACCTTTAAATTTAGACATTAATCATACCGATGGACCAGTTTGGAAATCCCTTCTTCATAAAGTTCTGCTGTCTGGGGTTTTTTAACCAGTCCGTCAAAGAATTTGAAGTTCTTCTATGTCATACAAGTCACTACTTCAGGGCCTTCTTAGTTTTTTTAAAGTCTCATAATAGACATTAAATTTGATTATTATTCTGCATTCTATAAACTTCACAAGCAACACTTTATCACTGACTACTGATGGCCTGCCATTCCTTTCCTCATCATGATTGTTATTTCTCCGACATTTAAATAAACGAACCTACAACACCTTTACTAATTATTTGGTTGGCTCTATTCACCACACAGTTCACAGGATGCCTGCTGCTGACAAATTTTTTGCCACAAAAAATCTTATCACAGCATACACTTAGAATTTTGCTTGGTTTTGAATTGTAACACACATTTTGAAAGGTTATTTATGGGCAAAGAACTATGACCTTCCTACTAGCATAACTAGGCACGCACTGAGCTACTGAATACGTCACCCCACTACTTCTCACATTGTACAGATACAGAGGTTACTTTCAAACATCCTTCCTTTTCAAAGTGGAATTGTTGGGGGGAAATTTAGAAGGACTAGTTGTAACTTTGGAGGGAGGGGGGGAATCAGGTGATTTTTTTTTTGACAAATTGAAAAGTGTGGTATAGTAAATTCAATGAACTATGGTTATTGTTTGGATTCCCAGCAACCAGGTTGTCACCTAAGCGAAAAATATTAAGGATTAAAAATGTATTTAAAAAATATATCACCAAAAATAGGGTTTTACCCACTATAGTAATATGAAGTATTTCAAAAGGTTAATATAAAAAAAAATAATTTTTAAATCAATTACCGTTTAAAAATATGAAATTAAACAAAGGAAAACTATTTATAGTAATTGAGAGGTAACGAAATGTGTTTTCTTGGGTACCTAATCCCACTAAATGCCGCCTTAGCTTGTGGAAGGTGAAAGAGGCATAAATCACACCTCCAATTCTAATTTTGAAGATTCAAATTACATACATTCAGAATAAGTATGATATATAACATATTTATATATTTTTTTTTTCATTTCAAGGGGATTAGGTAAATATTTATATAAAAGGTTTAGTTAAAAGAGATAATGAGAGAGGGTGTGGGGGTTAATTGTTATTAATTATGTAGAAAAATGAAATAATATCCTGGGTTGGGAGGGAACAAAATATTATAATGTTTTGAATTAAATGTATATGGATTACCACTACGAATAAATCAAACAGATTTTTTCCTCGTAAAATATCATTAGATGTCAGAATAATGAATATAATTGTATAAGTCGCCGGAAATATTAAGATAAAAAATAGGATTTTATGTTAGAAATAGTTGCTCCCTGATATACCATGAAAAGTAATGTCAATCATAACCTTAGCATTGCCGTTGGTAGACTCTGGCCAAACGAGACACATGACATCATCAAGCACAATAAGATTAGAGAGTACTGAGCCACTAATATGATTAGTGCTGACAGAGATCTCAAATCTATCAACTTTGGTGTGACAAAAATATTTTATTATCTTTCAAACAATTTGAGGTCTCAGTATACACAAAAGGCCATATATTGTGAATACCTACTGAGATATATAGAGATAATACAAATTTTAAAATAGCCTACCTAGGTTGAAATGCAATTTTGATTGGGACAGAGAGGTTAGGATATAGCCTATTAGATTAGATTATTGGGGTATGAGGAATCAAGATCCTTGTACACCTCAAGGACCTACTAGCAAGGCAAGCCGATACCTGTGTCTTCAACGAGGCTCAGAAGCTTCTGTCCTATACTAGCATCGAAGTCATCACCGGTTGTAGAGGCCCAAAGATGGCTCTTCTTTTAGCCTCAAGCCTCTTGCATTCCAGAATGATATGCCTAGCAGTCTCATCAGACTGTTTATATAGCCTACAAAGCGGGATCACTATTGGTGATCCTGAGTGTTAGCAAATGTTTCCTGAAGTAAAGCCATAACTTGTTTTAGACGACCTCATTCAGCCTTAATAACGAGTTGGTTAGTTGTTGACCAGTGCCTCTGATAAGCTTTTAGCCAAGCTTTTGTCCAGAGCAATCCTGACAGCGTTTACAATGCCTGTCTTTGGACAATTGTTCAGTAGCAACTATTTTGATATGCCACAGGCTGGTTCTGGGCCCAAAAAGGGCATTTTTGCACCCTTCTTGGCCAGTTCATCTGCACATTCATTATCACGAATAGCTGTGTGGCCTGGTACCCATCTTAGGGTTATAAAGTTAGTGTGTATAGAGCCTGGTATCATTTCCAAACCAGCTTGGAGGATATCTGCTCAGAGTCAAGAGCCTTAAGGCCAGCCTGACTATCGGATAGTATAACTATGCATTTTTTGGTGTAATGCTTAGTTATACCTAAATTGGCACATGCCAGAATTGCAGAAACCTCGGCTTGGAAAATTGTACTATACTTTCCCAGACTTGTGCTTAAAGGAGTTTTGGGTGATGCACTGTACGTGGCATATCTGGATTATCATTCAACTCCGCTGGATATTAGGCACAGTTCGTGTAACACCACTGAGGTTCAAGTGAAACATAAGAATCAAACAAGAGGAAGAAAAGAAGAAAGAAGATCTACAATAGGATAGACTAAAACCGGCAGACAGCAAGTAGAGGAATTATGCTGACTATAGAAAGAAAGACTTCCAGAACAAGAAGAAAAAGAGATCTGGAATAGGCTGTTTTCAATTGGCAGATCAATCGGGTGGTGGGATCGCCAACCCCTATATCAAATATAGCCTATAGTCTGTAATATAGTCTATTAAAGTGGCAAAGAAATACATCTGTTGACATCAAAAATGCTAAAAACCAAAGTAACAAATAAATTAGAGAAACAAAATATAGTTATTTATAGATCTGTTATAAATAGGTTAAAATTATAAAGCCTAGGCTAGGAAAGAAAATATGAAATTTCAACTCACCCATATATTCCATTATTTGTTCAAATTCAATACTTACTATGACCAATGGATTCTGAGATATTCACAAATGTGATTAGATTAGTAAACCGTTGAAAAAATGTGGATGAAATGGTCGTCATGAAATGACCAATAGTGGGCAAACACAGTTTTAAATAAAAAGGAAACTGGAAAAGAATCATGAACCTCGGTAATTTAGCCCGACACAACTTGTGAACTAAAAATGTTGAACGTAGTTTCGGTCTTAACTATACATTAGTAAAGTTTGATCAGAATCGTTAGAATCAATTTTGAGAAAATCCAAATGTTTGATTTTCTTATGACATCTATCTCCAAATTTTAAGTGTTGGATATGAAAACAAATGAGTTATGTTCAAAATATGGCCACATACCAAATTTTATAAATAAACAGTCTACTAGTTTGAATTTTATAACATTATACATACAACAGATTGACCTAATTCCCAAAACCACTTTTTTGACTCAGGGGAGCAGTAAGCAGATATATCTGCAAAAATCCTGACATTAATTTTTTGTCCATGGTATTAAAATTGCGAACTAAAAAATATGGAATTATGTTATGGCCGAATATCTTGCTCCAGGTCGTAGACTCGACTGTTTGCTGCATTGTAGTACTCCGTTGATAGACCCACGCGGAACACCACTCCAATTTCCGCATAAGAGAAAGATAAACCTTCATGTGTGGCTTGATGATACATCAGAGTGATGTTTCATTTTACTAAATGGAACCATGTCACATCTGGTCTTCATTAGTTGAATGGGTATAAAAAAAGAGATTAATTAACAAACAAACAAAAAACTTTGGTGAGGCAACATGTTATATATTTGTATAATATTTTAGGTCTAATCAGGGTTTATCCAGTATACGAAGTATTGGGAAACTGAAAAAGTGATTTTCGACATCCCCCGTTGTCGTTTTCATCTCTATGTAAACACGATAATGGCCACAAAAATTAAGATAGGATATTTAATTTGACATAGGGAACTATAGTGTGCTCATATAGAACCCTATTGAAATTCGGAAAAATCTAATTGAAAATTTAAAAATGGCAGCAATTTTAAACAGTTTTTGTTCATATCTTGTGTGTTATTCAATTTATAACACACTAAATTAGATGAAAATTTGCAGATTTCAATCTCACATGTAATGGTACCTACCTCACCTCTCTACTGTGACAAATAGCAAAGTTATTGTTAAAAAGTGTAATTTCAAACTTTGACCTCGCAAGAAAATATGTTGTTCATATATTTATTCAGGGCCATGTCATCGAACCGAACGTAGCAAGTTGAAGTTCCTTCAATTATGTGAAGGCTCGCCATGGCCGAGACACTGACTTGAGTGAAGTGAGCCAGTTAGACTAGCTGGCGTCAAGAAAGTATTTATATATAAAAAAATGATGTTCAGTCAATCTGTGTGACAACTGTTTTAAACAAACTTACCCTCTTGGGTTAGACACCTGATCTAACAAACAATTTAACATTTCCTACAAGTCCCGAGAAACCACCCTTTTGGTGTTTGGAATGATATCTATTGTAAGTGTAGTTATATCTAAATTGTGCTTTTTATCACCTTTAATTTAAAATCAAGTTAAATTATTTTGTAAGCCTGCGTTCTTACAAAACTATTGGTTAATTTATTATATTAATTTACCTAGGGTAGGGTTACATTCTGGTCGTACTTAACAATTGTTTCCATGCACGTGACAGTGGTTCACACAATGAATTTAGCCAGTCATTTCTGAATCAACGAAATCTCCTTTTATTATAGTTAAAATCAAACAAAACATCATTAAATATAATCAAGTTAATAACTTAGGTCTAAGTTTCATTTATGAGTGAATACAGATTATTCTAAACATGTGCAACAGTCTAAATGAAAGTTTATATATTTTTGTCCATTTCAACACTACCTTCCTAATGATTACTTTATTGTTCTTGACACTCTACTCACGTGAAGCCAGTCCATTTCACTTTATACTCCCTAAACCATCTCACCTCATTTTAATTCTCATCACAAATACTAAAAGTCCTCCATTTTGTTACTGATTTGAATCTCTCCAGCCGTCAGATCAATACGACTGTCCACCAAGGTGGTTCCAAAAAGACTGATGAAGCAACGCTTCCTTCTTCCTTGAGAAGACGCTCCCGCAAAGGCTCATGGGAAGGTTTTCCGTTTTATAGTGTCCCAAACGTTCGGCTATCGAATTGCTTTTCTCTTACGTTGTATAACTTCGAAGGTTATAGTCTATGTCATTTTACGTGCACATTTTGAGTTTAAGCTTTCACTGTCAAATTTTTTAATTGTTTATAAGTAATCATTAAGTTTCATTAAGTTCATTTCCTTGTTGAAATTCATTTTATATTTTTATATAACTTATTATTTCTAGCCTCTTATTATTATTTATTATTTATTATTAAATGTTTAATTATGTTTTATTAATTACTGGTTGGAGAGTGTCCCATGCTTACACTATCCAGTCCTCTACAGCCTAAACGTGTGGACCGATTTTAATCAAATATGATATGTTGGCATATTTTGACCAACTCAGGACAATTTTAAAATTTCTTTCCTAAAATTTGAGGGTAGCTTATATAAGAAAAAACACAAAAATACTATTTTCTCAAAATGGGCAATAACGGTTTTGATCGAATTTTTCTCATGTGTACCCTATAATAAACAAAACAAATTGGTCACCATCTCTCCGAAAACATGAACCTTGAGCTCTGACCTTAGCAGCTTAATTTTAATTAATAATGACTTACGTTAAGGACATATTTATGGTACATGCGAAGTTAATTAAGGCCCTTATTTAAATATCGGTTCAAAGACGGCATCCATGGTTCATTTCCTTTTTTTAAATAATCTTCAATTATTGACAACTACTGAAAATGTTATTTTGGACGATGATTAGTTTTGGTTTGTTTTATTTGCTGTTGGGGATGGGTGAATGGTAAGTTTGTGCAATGTTTTTTATGTTTCTTTTGGTTTTTGGCAGGAACAGTTTGAACAACAACGTTGAGAGTAGATTCTCTTGTCCGAATCCTTACACAGCTATAAATCCAATTTGAAACAATAGTATTATGTGAGTGTTTAAGCAGGTAATCAATGGTAATGGCGTTTTGGAGTAGAGGCTTGTTTTAAAAATGGTGCCCCAGAGGCAAAGAATTATGTTGGTTTCATATATGTAAATTATCAAACTTTGGTTTTGTGTGGAAGCTTGTAAAAAAAAAGTCCAATATTTATATATTATCTATCGTGATTGTTATAGATGAAGGAGGTTCTGGAAGGTCAAGGAATCCTGTAAGACGTTCCAACTCTAGTCCAGAGATGAGTGCTAGCTGGAAGAATCCATTTATGACTCAAAGTTCAGGATCCAGGGAAGATGTAACGGGAAACACATCAGAGACGAATGCATCTGGTGGCAGTGAATCAAAGAAGAAGCCAACATATTCAAAAGATTTAAGGTAAATACACAGTTAACATGATAGGACACAAATGAATCTGGAGTTTAGTAATAATTCAAAAAGCCAATTCCTACAATATGTTTCATTATTTAAGGTGGTTAATATATATTAATTATTACAATTTTTAAAACAAAATTAAAGTTTATCGTACCCAAGTAAAAGATTCTTTAAACAGTATGAAAATCGATCAGCTGTTTGGCTGTAGAAATGGATATTCTGATTTTTATATTTATGATTATAGGGTAACTGGATTGTTTACTAATTATTAAATACCTTCATATGATGCTGTCGACCAATCCTTAGTTTCACACTTGTTGTTTCTTCTTCTTCTTTATTCACATGATGTACGTCGACTCTTTATCAGTCAATAACACTACACACTTATACATAACACAAACTCATTTAACACATTTAAGATAACAAAAATACAGGGAACATACACGTTCAGTGATTTGTCACGGTGTAGTTCAAACATCCACTGATTAGATTAGGCGTTGGCATCTCGGGTGTTGGGGAGGGGGTTACAGTTTTAAGTCAGTGTATTGGTATCGATTGGTTTATCTTCTATGTGATTTATCAAATTAGAAATAGTATGAGAGAAATTGTATTTTGTTGTTGAGAAGAAGGTCAGGATTATGTTTCTGTAGATTGTATACAGTGAAACTTCCCTTAACGGACACTTCTAATAAACAGACATTTTTGTATTCTCCAACCGGGATCATGCTTTTCTGGCCTTTGTAGTGTTTCTAATAACGGACTTTCCCAAAAACAGACATGGATACAAAATTGATGGCCAATGGATCAGTTGAAACTTCTGAATAACAGACAGCGGAGCATAAAATATCACCCTTTTCTAAGACATTATAGGTGTCTCTAAACACACACATTGCATCAGCTGTTTGCTAAATACAGGAAGTTGATTTCCTGGAAACTAGGTTTGCTTTCTTTGTGTCTTTTAAGGATTTTTTTTTTACAGTGTTGTAGTATTTCTAGGTTTGTATTTATATCTGTATATTTGTGGTTGGTATCAATTAGATATTCTGCAAATTTGGATTCTTTTTTTTGGTAACGATAAGTTTGTATGATGGAATATGTTTTTTAAAACGTTTGTTGAAAGTTCATCTGGTTTGTCTTGTATATATTTTAAGACATTCATCGTATGAAATTCAATAGATGCTGCTACTATTGAATTGATCAGGGTTTCTATCTTAATTTATTGATTTTAACGCGCTTATACATTATTTTACCAAACTAGTATTATTGATTAAATAATTATTTCAAGTGAAAAATATACGACCTAGACCGGGAATTGAACCTTTCTAAATTGTGGGATGTTCTGTATGCTAAGTAACCTTGTTTGCGGAATATGTTATGTGTTGAGTGCTCTAAGGTAATCTGTGGCAATATATTTATATTTGGAGGTAACTAGCTGTGTTAGTTTTTCTTCTTTTTGTTTCTTTTATTGTCTATTATAAAGGTGTTGTATCCATTAGATGTAACAATGGACTTAATGATGTTTATTTCATTTTTATTTTATTAAACAAGCAAATGATATCATCTACATACCTCTAATAGTGATTATATTACAATTAATCTAAATCAGTAGAAATTCTAACTACACCGTGTTATTTGTTATTTTAGTTATATTAAATATGTCTGTATTTGTGTTATGTATAGAGTGTTAATTTATTGACTATGACATTTGATAATGAATGATAAAGAATCGAAATGCATCATTTAAAAATCAAAACAAACAATAGGTGAAAAACTAAAGATTGATCAACAGTATCACCTGAAGGTGATTAATAATGTGATTTTTATATGGTTTTGGTCTTCTTCTTCCTCTCCCCCCCACCCTTTGATGTGGAAGGCCAAAGGTAGGAATCCTCTACAACAACCTAAAATAGATCTGTTATACAGATCAGTTTAAAATTTGACACCAATAATTTGGGAATGATTTTAGAGCTAAACTTTTAAGAAAAGAGTTTATGTAAACATTGGTGTGGTAACCACCCTCAGGGGCTCACTATAGAGGGAACCTAGCTGGATCTACACCTTTTTCCATACAATCTGGAGTTAGATCCCTCCCTTTCATATTTCATGACAAGTCTCTCTTGACCAACTCTTGTTCTCTTCCGACCCTGGCACTGTTAAAGTATTCGAGAATTTATGTTTTTTTTTTTTTTTCTTTCATTTTTTACAAGATGCCCGAGAGATTTTTTGCTGTTAAACAAAAAAAAGGAAAGGTCCAGAACACTTTGTTTGCAAATACTTTCGCTTATTTTGTGTTGATACAAAAACATATTACATCTTTGGAAAGCCATAGAATGTTAAGTGAAGATTTCTGTGCACACATTTTTATGTATTCTTTTACTAGTATATCTGAAAACCAATCCTTTATTTTGTACATTTTCAAAATGATGCACGATTAACATCTCGAAAACCATTAACATTAAAATTAATATTAAAATTTTGACAATCAATAAACTTGCAGGGTAAACTGTGAAGCAATCCCTGAAGAGATGGGAACAACACCTCCTACAACAGAACTAATGTTGACATCACAGCCTTCTTTATTATTGATTCAACAAGATCATAGCAGGAAAATGTCTGCACCTGCAGCGATGCAGGAAAACCAGAGTTTAAAACATACTGATGTCAGCGATACGAAACAGGTGAGATTAACATCGACCTTGAATACTTATTTACTGCGTTTATCATTATAAATAATTATAAACAAAATGGACTTAATAATTAACATCAGAACGGATATATCTCAATACGGTTTTAGACATGTTTCACTATTTATAATTTACACTGGTTTAAGAGCGTTCTGAACAAGGATATATCCATAACTGATCTATGTAACCATCTCCAATGTTATTAGTTTTTTATCAAAATTTAAAGATAAACTGACAAATCAGCAATTTGTTCATAAACATCCAAACTGTCATTTGTAGAAAACAAAAAATTTAAATTTTCAATATTATCTGATGATATTTATATATGAACAGGAAGGAAAACACTACTTTAAGCTGAAGTACTTGAAAACAATCAATCGTCAATGATTTTCTGTTTTTCTAGTTTTATAATTTGGAGTTTTCTTAAAACGTTACCGTTGCTTACATGTGTCTAAAATTAAGGACAGGCTTTTGGTAATGTTGATGACCATCATATACTAATGCTATAAAAGTCATAAACACCTGTTTAATTCTACATATGCTTATGTCATTACCCATCAGTCTTAATGAGCCATTTGCAGGGTATGGGGAAACACATTTCAGAAGAACATATTCTATAGAATTTCCCTTCCCCTTTTGTACAATTGACAGAAATATCGTTTTAAATTTAAAAGATGTAGGTCTTAATCTTTACAGACCTAACTGTAGTGATTAGCACAATTACAAGGTTCAGAAAACTTGTGTAACAACTGTTTTAAACAAACTAATCATATGTTATTATAATTTAACATTTCCTACAAAGTTCAAGTGACCAACTTTTGGCCATTCATTACATTATAAGAATCCACGGATATAAAAGCACCACGATCGAGAAATTAGTTTGGAAACATAAAAAGAGACGTCCATTACCTTTACCAAACAGTCCTAAATCGATTTACGTGTCTTGTAAATTTGGAAATATATTAAACCAAACACAGTCAATTGTAATAGCAAGGGATCGAGTAATCATTACATTCAGAACAAGCAATAAACTTGAATCAATTCTACAACATCAAGTTAAAAATAGTATGAACGGGCAATTTCAAACTGGCATATACAAGATCAAATGCAGTGACTGCCCTAGTTACTACATAGGCCAGATAGACAGGACGTCCATTCCAGACAATATTTAAGTAGCACCTACCATCAAAAAAACATTACCGTACCACATTTGACTTGCTATGGCATCACCGCTAGGCATAACTTCACCGCAAGCCAGGGCTCGAATTACCTGAAGACTATCTTAGCTGGATTTCTCTTTTTCTCATCACATTCTGGATGAACTCCTCGATAGCCTTCCACTTTGCCTCTTCTGCGATCATCGACTCTCCGAAGATTTTCGGGAGAGATTGGCGACCCAAGCAGGCTCCTCACAACCTCCTTCTCTGTCCTCCATCTTCTAAAGTGGAAGATCGCATGTTCTGCGTCATCCTCTTCCACTCCGCAATCCAGACAGGTTGCTTCATCCGATCGTCTGACCCGTTGAAGATACGCCCTAAAGCTACCCGTCAATGCCTGTGTCGGGTGATAGTTCATCTCACCATACCCCCTGCTTATCCATTTCTTCGGATCTGGAATCAATCGATGTATCCATTGACCGGCCACCTCCATCCCATATGTCCTTCCACTTCCTAAGAAGTCTATTTCTGGCATCTCGCATCTTCTGAGTAGAAACTATGATGTTACCAATTTTCCTTAAAATCGGTTTAATAGTTTTTAAGATCTGAGACGACAAACATAGACCCTCCCTACAGATTTATTAGTATAAATAACCTGTGACTCGGTGAATGAGAAATTCTGAAATACATGTCTGGTTAGTTTAACTCGTAAAATATCCTCTAAAAGGCTCTGCAAATATACATCAGTTGCTTAGATAGATAATCTATTAATATTTATATGCCTGAACAAATTTTCTATAGAATTATTAGCACGGCACAAACTATGCTTGGTCTTCTCTTTCTCGGAACAAGTAGCCATTCAGTTTATACTCGGGTTTAAGCTTCTTTTAAGAAAGAAAGAATTTTTATTTTCTTAGGAAACAGATAATAAATTACAGTTTCTTGTTCAAAATGTTCAATAATACAAAATATATATTAAAACTTGTATAAGAATATTGGTCATAACAAAACAGCCATCTCCAATGACAATATAGGAAAACCCTTGATGGCATATTTCTGTTTGAGATCCTCTATCAGATCAAATAATGAATGGCACCTGACAGCTACCTAAAGAGTGTCATTATAAGAACGAACAACAAAGATAAGTGGGAAATACAGTGGATTCAAGGAAAGTAACATAGTTTCAATCTTAACATGGCCTCAAACTTTACCCTTTACGAAAGAAACATAAATTATTTCAAAACAAGCACATAGAGGAGATAAATAAGATCGTAAGTCCAACATTCACAAGAAAAATGTCTACATCCTAATAAAGACTCCAAAAAAAAAGTGTAATGACTATAAAAAACATTGGGTCAAATATTTTTTAGGTTTTGTATTAGATTTTGAATTGTTACTGGAAAGGGCGCATGGAAGTCGTGAAGGGCCCATGGTGGATGATGAAGTGTAGCTTGCATGTTATTCATTCACTCATAGCGTTTGGAACTTTATTGTAGGGGTTATCGGCAGACTGGGAGTCCTTGGTAATTAAACAAAAGGAGTCAATAAGGATAATGAAATTGATGGGCAATAGAGAAAGTTGTAGGAAGTAGCGATGTTGATACTCGGGTGAAATAGATACTCGCAATACTTGGCTACGAATGATTTCAATACTCGTATTATTAGTTCGACATCGAGTATCTGCGCAGAATGATTATGCGCATTATGTGTGTGTGTGTGTGTGTGTGTGTGTGTGTGTGTGTGTGTGTGTGTGTGTGTGTGTGTGTGTGTGTGTGTGTTATATTTCTATCTGTTAGACTGATCCACCAAGTATTTATTTTTTAAAACAATATGTGATTGACACTTGTAATAGGTAATTAAATGTTATCCTGCCTCGACACAAATTCAGTAATTAAACGTAAGTACAATTATTACCAACATTAATATTTTTTATAAAGATGGTAACCTATAAATATTTATTTAAATATAAGTAATAACAATTAAATAATAATTAAATTTACTTTTTGTTAATGTGGAAATAAATTAATATTATTGTGTGTTATTTTAAATTGTACTTGTTACTGAATCTAAATCATTATAACTCAAAATCGTAATGTTTAATTAATGTGTAGTGAAAAATCAGCTTAAAAACTAATGTAACCAAAGTAGAAACACCGAGTATTTTGTTTGGAATTGACACAACACTAACGAATATCGTTGTCCGAGGATACTCGCAGTAACTCGCACATTACCTCCTCCTTGTTCCTAGTTACGAGGATTTTGTTTTGTCCGAGTATTTTAATACGAAACAGAGGATTTTAATATTCGGACTCTTCCGAGGATTTTGATACTCGGAATCACTGAGTATTTTATTTCGAACTCACACATCACTAGTAGGAAGCTGTTTAATAATGACAATGATTAATACTTTTATTTATCAGTTTTTGTTGTACATTAAGAGGAATTTAACAGACTTGAACAGTATAAGAGAGATACATAGTTATAACACCAGAGGCTGTAATGACTTGGCTAATAAATATAGAAGACTTACAAAGACATCAAAGGGATTTAAATATATGGAATTTAAATTTATTACATTGTAAAAAATGGGCGAAAAACAGTTATTAATGATAAAGGTTATTAATTTGATATGTAATATGTTTTATTTTAAGGATTGTCAATAGTTTCTGTTGTTTTTGTTGTCTATTTATTATTGTGTGTTGTCTACTTGTTGTTACCCTATTATAACTTGTTGACGAATGTAAACTAATTATTTTGTTTTAATATAATAAATTTATCAATCAATTAGAATATTGTTATAAGGCGTGATGTGGTTCTGAAACAATCCCAGATTAACGTTGACGCTAACCGATAAGGTTATATCCAAGTGCATTGTGTTTGTGACAAAGTTTGTGCAATGTTCACTGTTTATAGAGATTGGTTAAAAAGTATGAAATATCACTATTCATTGTTTAAAAAAAAAAAATTAAATTCTATTATTTTAACATTTTTCAGACTGGATCAATAGAAATGAAAACTTTGACAGTCGAGGAAAAAACTTTTGAATCTGGTAAGAAAATGATTGAACAGAGTTCATTGTCAATGGAAAACATTAAGATTGTCGTAAAAGAGAAGATTGTGAGATCAGACAGTGGATCGAAAGAAGATGAAAGATCAACTTCAGGTCCTCCGTCGATCACTCAGTCTCCGGTAGCTTTAACGAACCCAAAGGCTATATCTCTTCTCACTACAAAACCCCCTTTATCACCACCACCCAGTCAGCTGTCGCCAAGGTTACAACCAAAACATGGCAAGGTCGGTAAATTTGGTTAATGGTTAGCGAAGTTTAGTTAATATTTTCTTTATGAATTATTCAAAATTTATTTTGTGAACATATGGAGAGTTGTATGGTTCAGAGACACATTTATATCGTAAAGTGTCAAAGGTTATGTAGGACCCTTGTATTAGTTCCCTCTCTTTAATCTTTTTTATCATATCTCTCTTGAGCAAGTCTTGTTCTCTTTCGACTCGCTAGTGTAATATTTATAAAACATGAAACAACAAAATAAACTATGCAGTCAAACTTTAATAAAAATTCTACATTCAAAATAATGGAAAAGTGTCTAAAACATATTGTCTTAATATTTTTTAAAATTTATATTATTAACTTTACAAGAGAATAAATATTTTGGTCTTTTAATGACACACAGCATTTTGATTTTTATTGTAGATCAAAAATAATTGAGTTGTTGATAAAAATTCATGTTTAATAATCTTGGTAATTTACTACAACACAGAAATTTTGGATTTTTTGTTTTGTTAGTTTTTCATCTTTTCTATCAAGTTTCTGACCAACTCTGAGGCTATTAGAATATTGGAGAGTTAAATCTTTATTTTATTCTATTTTCTTTTTTCTTGAGGCAATGATGAGCACAAGGTTTTTCATCTTTAAATTTTATCAAAAGGTATATAATCTGAATTCATTTCTGTTTATTTAAAATGCTAATATGTTTCCGCAGGAGATGGAATCGAAACCAGATCCGTCAGCTTTACCGCCTCTGATATTTAAACGTGATCGAGTGCATACAATCTCAGTCATGAGTCCAGTACGTAAACCTCGTGAGTGGGATGCAATTAAATTTAGAAGCCCTCGTGCCAAGGAAGCTCCAAAATCAGGAGTTAGTCCCAGGTAATATTAGATTGTAAGCTTTGATCTAACCTAACCTAACAATAAAGTACCCAGCTAGGTAGCCATGATCAAAGTCAAAACGTGACTGGAAAACCTAAATAACAGGTTCTGGACCATTATCATTGTATTCTAGTCTATTTTGCTGCTTGTTTTATTTATTTATTTAGTAATCATAAACAAAATACATTTGTATTGTTGACAGTCAACGTAAAAATAGGTACAACTAACTAGCACTACAAATACAATACAAACCATAGTATTAAATTATTCTGCTTTTAAAGTTATTTGACAATGATGGTTGTTTATATTATTAATATGGTTTATATACCCATCATTTGTCTATATGAAAATAAATGGTGCCATTTTATATATATATATATATATATATATATATATATATATATACACACACACATACGCAAATAATTGGAAATGTCTGATTAAACCATATTAATAATCAATTTATGCTAAAGACCGTAGGTACTTGATGGTATTCCATTTTAAATAAATTAAAACAACAATTTTTTAATTGAAACTAACCACAATATTTTAGTTGAAACTTGCCGACCACGGTTTCGCTAGTTAAAGCATTGTCAAGGATTTTTACAAGAAAGTCATTGACAATTGATTCTTGTGAAAATCCTTGACAGTGCTTTAACTAGCGATACCATGGTCGGCAAGTTTCAATTAAAATATTGTGGTTTATACTAAAAAAAATGTTGTTTCATAATAATAATTATTATAAATTAGTCTGTCTTTTGTAATACAATTAATAAAATAAATTCAAGCTACAAAACTAATAATATATATTTTAAAAAATATATAATAACAAATTTAGGTTGAAGATTATAATCAGAATGAAACATAAATTATTAAAGAAATTTACATTTTATACTTTAAGATTTGAAATTAATTTATACCAAAGAAACAAATCACAAAAATAAATTGACAATAATACAAATAAATCGTAATATAATAACAATAGATAGAAAGACAATTTTACAATAAGACTGTGAAAACTTCTCATTAACAATAATTAGAAAAGATTAAACTTTAAAGTAAACCTACAAATATCAATAACAGTAAATTATATAAATAAACAATAATTTTGGGACAGATGTCTTCCAAATACTACGAAGTTAAATAATGGGTTTTATTATGGCAAACGTCTTGACTTTATACTTGAATTTAATTAGATCATTTTCTTTTATAATACCGGGTGTTTCAAAAAGAATATCTGCATTTTATTTGTTGACTATATCTCCTAAATAAGGTGTATTCTTCAATGATGCCAGTTTTAGTTATGCATATCCTAATATATTAATTTCCTATTCCTTCCACTTGAAAGCACTAGTAGCAAAGATGGCTACTCGCAAACAGAAAGCCGTCTGTATTTTGCAATTTGCAAAGAGTGAATATGTAATTACAGTTCAATGTGAGTTCCATATTAAATTCAGTTGTGATTTCCCGAGTGATAATAACATATGTAGATGGTATCATCACTTTGAATACATTGGGTGTCTTTTTAAAGGGTAGAGTACGGCAAGAGTGTCTGAAGTTCGTAGACCTCAGAAATTTGTTTCGAAGGCTAGAAGGCTAGCTGTGCATTAGCGATTCCAGTGATGTCTGTATGGAGGGTTTTAAGGAAACGTTTACAATTGCTTCCAAATCGTTTACAGCTGTTACAAGCTCTAAAGCCTACAGGCTTCGGTTTGCGTTCCAACTACGCAAACAAAATGTTGTTGCGTGAAGATGATTTCCTTGATTGTATCGTCTCGGTGATATCAACATTTCATCTTAAACACTTATAATCTGGGGTTCTGGAAATCCACATGAATTATTACAGTGCTACGAGACTCCCAATAATATATTTTGTGTCATATCTCGATGGAAAGTTTCGGCCCTTCTTTTTCTCTAAAATAGGTGTAAGTGGAATTGCTTAAATTGATATACTATAATTATACCTCTTTTCTCAATTACAAGATGAATCGGTGAACTTGATTTGGCAACAGATGGTGTGCCTCCTCGCTGGTATAAATCTGTACAGAATTGGGTAAAATGAATCTTGGGGTAATTTGTTTTATAAAAAATTTAAATCTTTTGTTTTTTACTTAGGACCAAGAATTGAAGTTGGAAACTATTTTTCCTCTTGTTACCCATTACATTCGAATTCTTCAGAAAATTGCTATAATTTTTTATAATAAACAGCTCACAAATCTGAAACGCATGTTAGTTCACCCCAAGCTTCCAGATCCCAACACACCTAAACAACCTACCTTCTCTACGGTTCTTTTCAATGCAATAACGCAAAGATGGAAAACATGCAAAATACATCTTCCTCCAGTAAAAAAGAATTAAAAATTAAAGGTCATCACACATGTACAACAAAAAAAAAATGTTATCTACCAACTACAGTGCAGGTTTTGCCCAGCTCAATATATTGACCTAACTATAGACAACCTAAGCACCAGGATAAATGGCCACAGACAAGATGTGAAGGTCATGGATATGGAGAAACCAACTGCACAACATGCAGCAATCCACAACGTTGTAAACTTTTGTTGAATGCTTTACGACAAAAATCATAAAATCATTCCCTTCAGAATGTAACCCCTCAGAACTAAGAAGATAGGAACTGCCTCATCAATGGGTCACAAAATTTAGAGTTAATCTTAGATGATTTATCCTTTATCCTTTCCTCTTTCCAAAAAGGCTTTATAAAAACAATAATAATAATATCTGTGGTTCCATACTCGCCACAGCACCATCCCAGATTAAAACAATTCAGTCTTCTATTGATTGAGAAAGTGAACAGTGTTTACAAAATATTTCTACCAATGACTACTTACCAAGGTAAGCCTGTGTCTCCTGTCCATACAACATCTAATCTAATAGGCTGTGTACCCTATTAAACTCTAACGTACAAGGGTCATGACACATAACTCTAATTGCTTTTTTTTTTATTTGAAAACAGGCTTTGCTGTTGAAGCACACCTCTAGAAAACAGCAGAAAATGCACACAAGCATAATAAACTTTTTTTTTTATAATTTCTTGACGAACAACCTTACATTTTGTTCTCAATAGATAACAAATCTTACTTAGTTTCTTATTTAATATCTTGATGTGTTTACTGCAGTTCAATTGTTCATCTATATTTACTCCTAGAAAGTTTACTGCATTAACTTGTTTAATTTGATGATTCCCCATCCCAATTATTTACTATTAAAACTTTGTTTATTTAAACAATAAGTTTTCCTAATATCCAATGTTTATTGTTAATAAATCAGTTATTTAATCATAATTCTTAGTTGAAACCTCTGGATTGTTTATTTTAAACAATACACACACATACACACACACACACACACATACTAGAAATTTAAATATGAATATATATATTCAGTATTTTACCTTAGTCTATAACAATCCTTTATTACTACAGCTACAGCTGTTTCATCTTCAATGAGACATCATCAGGCTTTTGTACATTGTCACAAATATTTTACACACAAATATACAAACATGTCATATAATATAAAACATTGTATGAATTGAATCACTATAATACTGTTTAAATATAATACACTAAAATCCACAATTCCTCGCAAGGGGTCATCTTACGTGCTTAATTTGTTTTGCAGGATAATTTATGGTCAAATATATATATATATATTTTTTTTTTTTTTTAACTGTGTTTATTATTACACCAATAATGTTAAATATTTGTTGCAGCTTTGTGTTCCTTCAGCTCTATCATAACTCGTTTTTTGGTCATATTCCTGAGAAACCACTTGCATTGTCTAACAGCCAGATAATCCAACGAGCAATGAAGAATTTGGATAGAATACCTCCGTATGAAACTCACAAGGTAGGAAAGCATGACAAATATAAGGGGGGTCAGCACAATAAAATAAAATAAGTGGTAACTTCACTTTAACAACTATCCCACTGCCATCATACAATGTAATACAGGGGTGGTGCAAAGAAATGGGAAATTGATGTCGGCAGATGTAACAGAAGTGGAGGAAAAAGATGTCAAAGTGTCTAGTATAAATTAACATTTGCGGTGGGGAGTGTGTGATCACCGTGCATACTCAAATGAAATATTAAAGAGGAAATAGCCAATATAGCAGAGGTCACATTACATCGCACCATGCAAAGTCCTGGAATTGTTATTCGTCAAAATAACTGATAAGCCTTCGAGAACATATGTTGATGCTCAAATATAAGTAATGTAATTTTATTTCATGGTTTTATAATAGTTTCAATTTTCCCCGTTTCTCTGTGTCACCCTGTGCAGGAATATCCTCGGAATCTAATGTCCAAAAATTGGTTTCTTGAGCCTTTTAGGAAATTTAAATTGTCTTGATAGATCAAAATGTCTTATCCAGTAGGGTAAGTTTGTTTAAAACAGTTGTTACACAGGTTTTCTTAACCTTTAAGTATATCACCACTCTCATGAAGTCGGCTATGTGCTAACTAACTTCAGATGTGTCTATATTAAAAAGTCTCTACTTGTTAAAACAATAAACTAAAATAAATGGTATCATAGCAGTTTTACAATTTAAAAATATGAAAATCGTTGATAAAGAAACTCTAATTATTTATGTTGTGTTTTCTCCTATTAGTAACATATCTCTTTACAATTGTTTGAATAGTTTCCCTAGGTATTATTTTCATGGATTGGCCCATATATTTTTCTTAAACCCCTCAAGGGTTTGTCACGGCACCCATATTGTATGGGCATGGCAATTCAGAGTAATTGGATCTACGTCTTTTGTCATTTAGTCTTGAGTGAGATGTCCTAGAATTCCTACTCTCTTCCAATTCTAATGCTATTAGAGTATTAAAAACTTCTCTATGTTATGCTCTTTTCTTCATTTCTTTAAACAACAATTCTAGGATTAATAGTTGTTAATTTAGTATTCATGGTTTTATATGTATTTGTGATATAAAGTATAAAATGATACTTTTGAAAAGAAAACTTCTTTAACACTTTAAAGACTAGGCTGGTAAGATATACAATAAACAAACCTATCTTTAGCGTTTTCAAATATTTTCTGAATTTTTATAAAATCTATTGTGTTCAATTCAGAACTTTGCTCTGTACAATTTCCATTTGAAACTATATACGTTTTAGTAAATAAAAATATTGCACCATCATTTCTACTTCTGTTTTTTTTTAACTGATCGTCACGTTTCATGGCTTCAGGAACTAAAAAAGTAATTTTTGTCATGACATCCATTCGCTGTCATTGTCGTCTGTATCCAAGCACGATAGTGGGCACAAAAATTAAGTTAAGGGGATGAAATTTGGTATAGGGGACTAGAGTGTGCTCAAGAAGAACGCTTTTGAAATTCAGAAAAATGTAATTGAAAAGTCAAAAAAGCAGACATTTTAAACAGTTTTCGTTTATATCTCATATGTTATTCAACTTATAAAACGTTAATCATCAGAGGCTCAGTATAGTGATTATGTGCTTGACAATCCCAAGAGACCTATTGTTGGATCTACATCTTATTTACATGTAGTCTTAGGTTAGATCCTTCTCTTCCATCTATCCTATGAAGCCTAGCTCGACTAACTCTTTATTTTAAGTTTATATTTTAAGCAATGATAACTGAGTGGTTTTTTCCCTTTAACCTTAGTTTTGGCATGCGGCTCATTTGAGCCGTAGAAGCCATTGACGGTTGACAGACAACTGTAAAAAACTCTGATATTGCAACTCGACATTAGGGTTACTTAAAATCGTCCTACCGAAATAAATGTTATACCATTGTAAAGCTGACGTTTCGTAGATGCATATACATGTAATCAAAAGTTCATAAAACGCTATAAAAGTATTTAATTAATTGGTAAATTTTGGTGTGTTTTATTCGTTAAAATGACGACTCGCCAATTCGCATTACAATATAAGCGTCCTACTTTGTGTAAAGGTCAGAAACTGTAAATTATTTCAAATAGATGTGCAATTGTACTGTTTTTAGTACAAATCTTTACCTATCGGACAGAGTTCGCCACATGTCTATAACTTTATAGTATTCAATCCATTAATTAGTTACGACAAAAACTCATTTTACAGATGTATTCAACAAAAAAAAAAGTTGTTTTCTTCAACTCAACCTTTAGCCTAGTAAATGGAGTCATAGAGAAATGAATTATACACCATTGAAAAGCTCGTGTTTCAATCTTTCAAAGCTGTCTAACCTGAATTTCATAGAGAGATCAGAAAAGACAGAAATATTTCTCGTAGTTCGGCAGTTTCGCGAAAGGGGGCACCATGTTACGGCACAAGTTAATGCCAATTCCAGGGTTAAACCACAAGAAAAACAATATATATTACACATTAAATTAGATAAAAATTCACAGATTTCAATTCTGCATGTAATGATATTAATCCAATATCTCTACGATGAGAAATAGCGAAGGTATTGTAAAAAAATATTATTTCGAACCCAACCAAATGTGATATTAATATAGTTATGATATTCAGTATGACTGACACTAGCATTGCAAGTGGAGGAGACATCTTCACATTTGTTTGGGGCCTGCCAGGGCAGAGAAACTGATAGCAAAGTAAGTAGAGACTTTTTAATATATATATACAGTAGAGTCCCGCAAACTCAGCATAATGTGAACCGGAAGTGTGCCGAGTTTGTGAAATGCCGGGTAATCGGGAATAAGAGCAAAAAATATATTGTAATTGAAACACCAAAGCTGCGGCAATATCAAACGACTTTGTGGATAGCGGTATCCCATTGTTGGCGGTGTAAAAACACCGCGGCACCAAAGCGGCGAGTCAAACGACTTTGTCAATAGCGGTATCCCATTGTCGGCGGCGTAAAAACTCCGCGGCATTGGCACCCGTCGGTATAGCAGACATATACCTGCAAAAACGTTTGATAGGCCGCTTTTTTTCCACGAATCAATTTAGTATACATTATGGAAAATATAACATTTCTTTTCAGTTTTCTTTGACTGGTTATGATCTACGCACAGTATATACAGTAAATAAAAATTAGCGAGTTACGAAAACGGAAGCGTGTGTTGGTTTCGTTTGAGACGTGGTTAAATGTGTTAAAAAGACTTGACAGAGGGGAATCTGTAAAAAAGCTTTGTGGCGAGTTTAACGTGTGAAAAGTACCATCAAAGATTCGAGCGATCGAAGTTAATGCCCGCTTTGGGATCTGCCGAACTTTTACGAACATCGCTGTTTTTAGCAAAATATTTTTTTCCCGTCGGGGTCGCCGAGTAATCCGGACTGCCGGGTTATCGAGTGCCGAGTTTGCGAGACTCTCCCTGTATATATATATATATATGAAGTTTGTTATGGCCTAGCCAATGTCAAAAAAGTACTGAGTAGTAATAGAGATATAGGGGTGAACTGCACTGTGACCTGTACAAGGAAACTCCTCTCTATAAAACCTCTCCAGCCCCAACTCCTTTAGAAAAGTGCAGCACGTGAAGGGTGTCAGAAGTGTTTTATCTCCTTTACATGAATCTGGTACCCTCTCAGATTTCATATATTACTCACAACATTTGCTGGTATGGTTCTCTTCCCCCTCTCTTGGCATAATCTGCAGGTCCCTCAGATCCTTCTTAGATGTTCTCTGAGTCTACAATGTCCAGATAGGAACCCTATCATCCTTCTTAGTCTGATGCATGCTCTCTACATTCTCCTGGAGTCTTTATCCTCTTTTAGCGCTGATATACTTTCCCATAAGTGGGCTCTTATGGTCTCTTCTTCTTTCCTTAGTACTACCTTGAAGTAAGCGCTTCCAATCCCACAAAAGGTTCTGCACTTTTACGGGGAGTGCTGGCCCCTCACTCTCAAGCTAGTCATCATGTTAATTTTCCTCTACTCCTATTTGTCTGGACACCCAGAGGAGAGTTACTTTATTGTTTTTTACTATGTCGTTGAATTTCTCTAGGCAATCTCTTACCATCTTAGAGCTGATGACTCTTATGGCTTCTTGGTCGTCTCAAGAAAGTAGTGATATATACAATTACAATGTTCGGCACTCTATTGGGTGCTGTGGGAACATTTGATCTATCAATACAATGTAACATTTCCTTCAAGGCTTCAAGGACATTATATTTAGAGGATCTGATTGTATTACATTGAATGATGGTGTCCATCAACTTGTCATTTATTTGGTTTAATTGACATTTCCGTGATTGTTATAGGTTGGAGTAATCTATGTAGGCCCTGGACAAGCCAATTCTGAAAGTGATATTTTGAACAATAAATATGGCTCTCTGCGTTATGCTGAATTTTTACAGGTATGTTTTTAGCTTATTCTATTGATGCATATAGGCTATATAAGTTACACGTTTTAGAGGAAATCTTAGAGAGAAAGAAACAATGTAACTGTCTTATAAATAATAATTTATTTGCTATTTTTTGTAACTCTGTGGAACTCAAAACAGTTTTAATTAATAAAAAAAATGAAAACACCAAAACATGAGCAAAAAAGATTATAATATCTTCCTCAAACAGATATGTTTTTGCAATTTTGTGTGCTTTTTCAGTAATATTGGGGCTCCTGGATAGACATGGCCGATAATTTTGTATTGTCTTATTATCGAGGGTTTTTGCTATGTTTCTAGCATGCCAATCACCAACAACAATGATTTTTCTTTCTTTTATTAGTAATTTTTCTTGAATTGGATTTTTCATTTCTAACTTCCTGTATTTAGTTATCACAGTGAATCTTTACTATGATATATAATAATTTGTGAATCATGTTCATTATCTAAACTATTTATTTTTTTATGACAAAAATGACACATTAATTTTGTTTGATTGAAATTTATTTTTTTTTAAATTCACCATTTGGGTTTGGTACATTTTGTTTATCGAACGAGGCTGCTCGATTACCAGATTCACTATCCTCTGGCAAATGAATTTTTCACTGGTTATTTAAAAGATAACGGCAGATTCCTTCTCGATATGTTTTTGTTTTCTCTCAATAAGAGAGCTCTAATTTACTTTCCCCTTTTCTAATAATCAACCAGTTTCAGTCACAGTGTATATTATTGGGACAATTACTGTATATACAATTGGTCAAATGTAAACCAGTTTATAACAAAAATTTTCATAGTTAGAATACCAGTGAAGCAAACTATTTATGGTGTGAGAGCCTCATAGGCTAAATTTTTATAGAAAGTTTCCTTTTACAAGATGGAGTAGAATAACCAACAAACATCCAGAGACAATAAGATTGGAAATTTAAAAAAAAAATTTAAAAAACCCTAAGATCACTGTTATTATCTGAGTGTTTCTGATCGATAAGCGAGTTCATTAGCTATATAGTAGGCTTTAATATTTATTTAGTTTAAAAAAAGGTAAATATTTATTTTGTTATATTTTGAAATTTTTATATTGTTAAGATTTTGTAAAGATATGAGGCACAGGGTTACCTTGGAAAGTGGTCCTTGGTATTACCTAATAGTACATAAATAAACACAATAAAACACTAAAGTTGTGAAATATTTCGTAAACACTGTTCACTTTCTCAATCAGGAGAGAGTTTAAAAAGAAGAAATCTTTAAAAAAAAGTAACAACTTTAAATGTATGTAAAAGGGTCCAATAAAGTCTGTATTGTGAGCTTTGTGTTTTTCAATGTTACGTGTTGTTTGTTACTCAAATTATGATATGTAAATGACATTTTACACTATATTACGGGCTCTAAGTGGAAAAAAAAATTAAAATCAAGATTTTTCTCAATTGTATTTTTGGAAACTTTACTGAGTATAAATTTGATGATGGCGGCCTGGACTGCTGAAACCAGTAATCTGAGATTACTAAAAAAATCTTGAACGGAAAATATAAGGTAATTTTTTGTAATTACGTTAATACATTTACCAAGGACCACTTTTCAAGGTAAACCTGTGTCTCCTACCCATACAAAATCTAAACATAATAAGGTTTGCCCAATTAAACTCTAACCTAACTTTTTAATGTGTTACTAATGTTAGTATAAAGTTTATTGTGTAGTTTTGATTATTTTATGGTACGGTAGACTCTCATAAATCCAGACTATTGTGGCGGACGGTCGGTCCGGATTCCGAAAAATCCGGATTTCCCGGAGTCGGAGATAAGTCGGCAGCGGGGCCGATACGAGCGGTGATAAGACGCACATGCAATCGATACCGGCCCATGCCGATACCCAACGACACTTATTACACTCGGACACATTATCTAATGGTACTGTTACTGTAATGTACATAATACAGTACTGGACTGCGATTAAGTAAAACACAGGGAAGGGCGTGTCAGAAACTTCCACTGCTCGTGCGTGAATCATTACAAAATACGTCATTCATGTAATGCGGAAGATCACGTGAAAATTGAAAGCGCTAAAGCGGCAAATTGTTATTTAAAAAAATTTACCATCCGGTCCGGATTTTCGTGATCCAAATTCATGAGAGTCTACTGTATGTGTTTTTGAAATTTTAATTTATTTATTATTGTTGAATTTTTGTATTGAAATTATTACCATATTTAAAAGTATTTTATGTTTATATTTAATCAATATAGACTAAGGCCATACAATGTATTATTATGATATGAAATTGTGTTTACTTGCAGAGGCTAGGCACTCTCATCAAGCTCTCGGATGCTGATCCTCAAAGTGTTGTCCTTGGGGGTTTGGACAGTAATGGTAATGATGGAAAATTTGCGTATATCTGGCAAGACGACGTCATGCAGGTATATAACTAGTGGATTAGAATAATAGGCACAGTAGAATTGTGGCTATCCCTGACTAATGTGGTAGTCAGCTAGGCCATATGTTGAGGTTTAAATTGCTTCCTCGCTTCCTTTGAAATTTACACCCAAATTTGTGATATAAGACTTTATAGGTTCTGTAAAGTTTATTCTGACTTTGATCTTTTATGAGTATGTAAGATTTTAGTTTAGACTTTGTGCTTGGATGTATTTTAGATATTTTCTAATCAAGTAAAGATAATAAATACAGAGATATTTTTTTATGGTTATAAAATAAATTTACTTGTGTCAAATTAAGCTATAAATTAACCTATAATATATTCATTACTTATGTAAACTAATGTATTTTTTTCTTTTACACTTATATCGCTTAAAAACCTGTTAAAAGCACTCACACAAACACACAGATATCAAAATTATAAAATTAGTTTTAGGTATCTTTTCCATTATCTCACATCATCATTATTTTTGTGTTATTTCAGATCATAAGTAAGTGAAGAGGATTAAAAATTAATAACAATTAACAGTATTTCAAAAGTCCATTATGAAGGAGGCGTAAAATTGGCTTATATGGCAATAATATAACCTAACCTAACCCCACCCGATCTTGCCTGCGGTGTACAACTTGCTAGGATGTCCATTTAGTACACAACCTACGATTATAAAAAATACCCTTACTCTGTAAAAAACTAAGTATTTTCTTTGGTGTGTGTTAAAAATACAAGCTCAAAAAAGTTCATGTTGTTTGTGTTAAAAGTAGGTAATTATGAAGTTAAAATAAAAACTTCAGCTGATTTTAAAGAATTTTTTTTAATTTTTTTTTTAACTGAAAGGTTGTAAAATCAAGTGCATCTTAAGGTGTGTTTACAGAAATCATCGAAATAATAATTATGATCTGAAATAACCGAAAAATAATGATGATGTGAGATGACGGAAAATGTCCAGTTTTAGTTTTTAATTAGCTTTTATATATTATTTTTCAATTTGGTTAAATATAATTTAATACATTTTTGTTTTAAATATAATTGTCTTCCTTTTAAAGAAGCAGCAATAAAATTCTCATCCAGATGTTGCCTTTCTTAAGTATCATAAAGATCCACACTAGAGGTTTGTCTTATGATCTAATTACTTAAAAAATAATATTCTTTAGTCTTTCTTCATGAAGGCTTTAAAATATATATTAACACGTTAGCTGCCATATCGGTCCGATCGGACCGAAACTAAGGTGAATGTACATGCAGCGTTACGGCATGATCGGACCGATAAAGTCACTGACGTAATGTTTTGTTTTGTGGCTCACAGTTCGATAGTGCAGCAACCTATCGGCATATTTTGGTCACAAAGAATACAGTTGTAAAATGAATATATGTATTTATAAAATAAATATTAGACAAATAAAATAGTGAGCTTGCCAACATAAAGAAATGAAATAGCCCGTTTAGATTTTTTTTTTTTTTTTTTAAACGAAAATTACCTCGCTCCAATCGGACCTAAACGTTATACTACGATTAAAATTAAAGCCGAAAAATTGCATTTCGGTCCGATCGGTCTCGGAACTATATATGCATAAATAATGTAAATAAAATTAGTAAATACTATTGCCTTATATTATTTAACATAGGTAGATGGAAAAATAATTTGGTAATCGTGGCACTCACGGCAAGAGTATCGTATTAGGCCTTGGCAGCTAACGTGTTAAAATACAGTTCTTATATTATATTTTTATTATTTTTCAAACTTATGAGATTTATTTTTAGATACTTGTTTCATTTTTTTAACCTCAGTGGCTCACTCATATTGAGTATGGGTGTGGAGGACCCTGGATCTACACCTTTCTTCATGTAGTCTTGGGTTAGATCTCTCTATTTCATCTTTCCTATTTGGTCTCTCTTACGACCCTGACACATTCGAGGGCTTGGGGTCTTTATTTTATACTTTTTCCTTTTTTTCTAAGGCAATGATGACTGAAAAGTTTTTTCCCTTTAAACAACAAGAAAAGAATTTTTTTTTTTTTTTTAACTTTTGATCTTGTTAAATTTATATGTTAATTTTAATTTAATTTAGACTTATTTTTTATTACTTTTATAATTTAGTCATCTGGGCCTGAATGAATCGGCTCCCCAAACTTTACCTGGCTTTCTCCTCTCTCAGTTTTTATATTTTAAGATTTATTTCTTTATTCTATTTGGTTAAAATGGTCACGCGAGTAATTTAGTTGTGATGAATCAAGATTTATATTCCAGTAGTATAGATTTTATACTATAGTTTACATTTTAATTTTGAAGTAACAATTTTGCACATTATGTGAGACGATTTCTAGACATATAATATTTTAGGCTTTCACTTTGTTGGAAATAATGTCTGGGAGGTGTAATCTTACTTTATTATACTTTGTAAGGCTTACAGTCATAACTAAACATGAGTAGCATATCATAGCGTATGTAAGCTCGTGTTTATAGACTTTTGTAACGTGTATAATGTGCTTTAAGAGCTTTTAAACAAATTTTGAGTTACTTACCTAGTTGTAAGTCTGCGTTCTTACAATTCTACAATTGAATTTACCATTTTTATTTACCTGAAGGGCAGGATTGCAATCTCAAATCGTACTTGCAGTGACTCCTATAGCATGGCACATGGTTAACACAAATTAGTCTAGCCAGACATATTTAAAACAAGAAACCTTCTTTTTATTATGTTATCAAAAAACAAAGACATTGGTATCATCAAGTTAATAACTTAAGGTCTAAATTTCACTTATGAGTGAATACAAATTATTATGACATGTAAAACAGTCCAAATGAAAGTTTTTATATTTTTTGTTCAATTTAACACTGATATTTCCTAATGATTACTTTTCTGTTCTTTACACTCTACTCACGTGAAGTCAGTCCAATTCACTTTACATTCCATAAACCCTCTCACCTCATCGCAACTATATCACAATTATTACAAGTCCTCCATTTTGTTGCTGATTTGAGTCTCTCCAGCCGTCAGGTCAACACGACTGTTCACCAAGGTGGTTCCAAAAAGACTCACTAAACCACGCTTTCTTCTTTGTTCGAAAGACGCTCTCGCAAGGCATCATGGGATATTTTTCCCTGGCGAAGCTAACGCTCGCTGAGACTCATGGGAAGTTTTTCCAGGTTTCAATTTCCTTTATATTTATGGAGTGAGTAATGTCTGTATTTTTGATCGGCGCGCACATTTCGAAATTCAAACTTTCAGTGTTATACATTGTAAAGAGAACATTTAGATATTGTTTAAGAACACTTTACACTTTCTTATTTCTATATAATATTTATTCTGAATATTATTACTCTATTAACATTACTTGTATATTATTTAAACTTAATATTTATTATTTATTTTTTATTATTGGTTGGAAGATGTCCCATGCTTACACTTTGCTCCCATTTTATTTAACAATAGGAACTTTTTAATGTTTTAAGTGGTGTATTTTCAATATTTACAAACTATAACTTTTTCAATAATGCAAGGAATTAATGATGGGTGTGTTCTGTTTTAGTCAACCACACATCAAGCTAAAATATGTGTTATATACGAGGTAAATACATTGTTAGTTATAGGCCTATGGGATATTTAGTCTGTTGTCAGCTGTCAAAGATATGATCAGCATTATTCATTTCTTTAATATTAATAAAGTGCAGCAATGTTTTAGACATGTTTTAACAAGTCGGTCTTATACATTTTTTATCGTGGTTCCCTGCACACTCCACTTTCTTGGTGATTGAAAGTCTAACTTGCACACCTGAGAGGTAGTCGTATTAGTTTCGAGTCTAAAATTTGCAACTGCCTTTTCTGGTATTTTACAGTTATTAGTCGACATCTTTTCTATATCTGATCAGGTTTTACTGTCCGACAAATGTTTTGTCTTTTCAGCAAGGTGTGGTTTTGTATTCTTTGCAATCAGCCTTTTCAATGAGTTGTAGTTATGATTTGTGTTTTTGCAGTGAACTTCGGTACCTTTTTTCGCCAGAGTATCACCCAAGTCATTTCCCATCACTCCTATATGTGATGGATGGATATCCTCTTTTTAAGTACAGTTGGTTGTTGTTTTTCTTCTTTTTTTGTTGTTATGGGCTGTGATAGCCTCCGTCGGTGAGGCTGCACCGGCGTCGACCTAAAGATCTTTTGCCGCTTTTCTTTTACCGGCGTCGACCTAAAGATCTTTTGGTTGTTTTAGGAGATGTCTTGTTTCCTGCATACTCTCTGATGTTGATAGATTGTTTGACAATCAGAATGACTGAGTTCAACATAAAGAGAGTTTTTGAAAAACAATTGGTCTCCAAATGAGATTTTGTAATGCCACTTTCAAAATTTGCCAGCGAATTTTCGGACACTAAAGTATTTTTGCTGTAAAAAGTCGGATAACTCTACGTACTTCACACTTGGCAGGATCAATAACTCATTATAAACGGATGAAAATGAACACATAACCTCAATGAGACTAACTATTGTGTTATGTAAGCAAGCTACGCTAGTGCCATCTGCTTGCGTAGAATATATATAGGCAGCAAATACAAATAAAACCTTATTTAAAAACCTGGCCTCGTATTATAAGTTTTAAAGCCATAAAATTTACCTAAATCATTGTTAACCTAACATTTCAACACTGTGATTATAAGTACACAGTTCCAATGTTAATCAAGCAGTGGTGTCATATTGAAATCTGCTGAATATATGTGTTTTGGAACTATTGAGTTTAGAAACTTAACCATTTAGAGAATCGACTCAGTAGAGGGTGCTTGCTTTCTGTTTCTTATGAATGAGAATGTGTTGTTTTTTTTTTTTTTTTTTATTCATAGGTCTATTATACTTGGCATTACAGACCATTTCATTATTTGTTTAGGTAACGTTCCACGTAGCTACTTTAATGCCTTCGAAAGAAACAGATCCAAATTGTAACAATAAGAAACTACACATTGGCAACGATTATGTTACTATTGTATATAATGAAAGTGGAGAGCAGTACAACATTCGTACAGTTAAGGTAAATGAAATGCATATGTAATTGTTAAGCAATAAGTTCTACATTTTGAAAATTATGTTATTGAAACTATCTAACTCATCCATCCACAAAACCAAATAAAACTATTCATCTCAAAAATATAATTTTGATAGTCGTCAGACAAAACGTGAAATGACTCATGAATACTGCCTTTAAAACAATATTATAGAGCCTAAAATTGCTTCAATTGTGTAATAAACGAGTTCTCATTGTAAATTTTATTTAATTAAAATCTAGTTTTTATGACGATTATTACTTGCTTTTATGGTCGTTTTAAATCATTTTTTACTTGCGATTTTCCACACCAGTTTGGGTCATTAATCTTCCCATTTTACTCAATTTGAATGAAAACTGTAGTCAATTTTGAGATATTGTTATTTTTTTTATATAACGTATCCATGGCGAACTTTTGATTTTTACCAATAACTCATGAATCTGCGCCCAATATGTTTTGTTTGAGTTCTTGGAGGGGATGTTGAGAAAATTGTAATTGTGTTTTTAATCCAGGCACCTAAATTTTGAGTTATAGAAAAAATGAAAGAAGTCTTGATATATGACCAAAATATGCCGACATACAAACTTTGATTAAACTCGCGTTTGGCCTGTAGAACACTGTACATATGACAATCCACCTTTTTTTTGACTTGGAGGATCTCGAAACAGATATATCCACAAAAAACTTGAAATTGATTTTTTCGCCTATCAAATAAATTTCTCTCTGTTTGGAAAAAAGTATATAAGTGGAAAAGAAGGTAATTATATAGCAGAGTAGCCTCACTTCAAAATCAATTTTTATGGGTTTTATTCGTCAAATAAATGTTGGAAAAATATTTTATTATCGAAAAAAAGTGTCGGAAAGATGATTACATAATATAATTACACAAGTTGTTTTTTGGTGAAAAAATTAACTCTGTGTTATCTTTCATACTCATGACATTCACTTCAATAAACGTACGGAAGGTTTGGCCAGGTGGTTTTATATATATAGCAACCTGGCCAAACCTTTCGTGACATATAATAATACAGCCCTACATATTTACAGCAATGAAAACATTATTTATTCTTATGAAGTAAGGTATGTAGTAGAGAATAAAAAAATAAAACAAGGAAAATACGGCGCCACCTTAACCTCCTAAGACCCAGAGGTGAACTAGTTTATAGGCCTAATAGCCTGATGTACTTTTTCCGACACTTTTTTTCGATAATAAAATATTTTTCCAACATTTATTTGATGAATAAAACCCATAAAAATTGATTTTGAAGTGAGGCTACTCTGCTATATAATTACCGAAAAGAATTCCACCTGGTATAAAAACAATTTTATTTAAATCTATCTGCACTGTATACATCTCGGCACGAAAGCTGGCACTTAGGCTATCGGTAGCAAACCGCTACTAACCAGACTAAAAACATTAGTACTATCGGCGGGTAGATTAACCAGTTTCATATTCCAATTGTATACTTTTCAACTTATATCTGAAGTCTTTTTTAAGATATTATAATTACCTTGACATGTTAATAAAGCTTAGAATCGATCACATTTAAAAAAGGGTGAGGTATTTTTCATTTGGAAGGATGTTACATTAGAAAGCGGCGTTGGGAAATGTTTTTTTCTCTCCACTTATTGCCTTCCCCCGCACCCCCTGCCCAAAGTTCAAGTGCCAGTATTTGCGCCGATATCTATACAACATGAACATTTATAAACAACAATTCTAGATCTAATAAAAATATTATCTGTTTTATTTAGTGCCAATTTAACTACGCTTGCGTTATCGTGGAGCCTTTGGAACACGGATCCAATCAAGTAATGGTGAAAGCTAGAGAAGAATTAGTTGAACACATTGGTCACTCAGAACCAAAGATAGTATCAGATCAGAATGTAGCACTCTTAGCTCGTCAACTTGCACTACATGCTAATGTAAGTATCCAATCAAGTAATGGTGAAAGCTAGAGAAGAATTAGTTGAACACATTGGTCACTCAGAACCAAAGATAGTATCAGATCAGAATGTAGCACTCTTAGCTCGTCAACTTGCACTACATGCTAATGTAAGTATCCAATCAAGTAATGGTGAAAGCTAGAGAAGAATTAGTTGAACACATTGGTCACTCAGAACCAAAGATAGTATCAGATCAGAATGTAGCACTCTTAGCTCGTCAACTTGCACTACATGCTAATGTAAGTATCCAATCAAGTAATGGTGAAAGCTAGAGAAGAATTAGTTGAACACATTGGTCACTCAGAACCAAAGATAGTATCAGATCAGAATGTAGCACTCTTAGCTCGTCAACTTGCACTACATGCTAATGTAAGTATCCAAATTTCCTCAGGGGCTCACTGTAGTAAGTACAGGCTTGCCAATCTTAAGGACCTAGCTAGATCTACACCTTATTTCGTATAGTCTTGGGTTAGATCCCTGACACTATTATTAGAATATTCGAGATTAGGAGTCATTATTTTATTTGATCTTCATTTTTTTTTCAAGCTACAAGATGACCGAGAGGTTTTCACCATTAAACAACCTGGAAAAAGGTATCAAAATGTGGACTCGTATCTCATGTACTTGGCCCTGTAAAAATTGTTTTAAATAAGTAAAAGTTTAAGTCCAAGTTTTTTATAACAAAGCTTGTTTGTTTGCATACTAACCAAAGTTGACCTCGTCATATTTACAAAATAAAAGAGAAATTTTAGAACGAACTTTCACTTTGTCTGAATTTGTACAACAGCATAATATGACCCTGAATTTGAAAAGGAGTACAAATCCCACCATACTTGCGTCATTCTCTCTGTTTTATTGATGAAATATTAGCGACGCTTTCTTGGTTTTGATTTAAATATGATTTCGTCACTGATGCTGTTTCACACAACCAATTTTAATGAAGTTTTGTATATAGAGCAAATATAGTTTTCATTTTTCTTTATACAACTGATTCGTTAAGCTAGGAGAAATTCGAACACTGCGCAATGAGATTATAATCTGTACGATTGTTAGAAGATTTGTATAGAATTATGACAAAAAATATTGTAAATGTAACAGATAAAATAGTTTTCTGTAGGATCACCTCTTTTTCTAATTGCATTTAGTCACATTAGTTAATACTAATGAGTTGTACATTATTGTATAAAATATTTTGTAATTATTACAAATTACAGGGAAACCAAATGTAATTAATGTGTTATAGCATATATATGACAAATTCAAATATAGACAGTTTATAAAAGCTGTTTATGTAAAATAGAATAATAAGAGAAGAAGTTTCATCATCCAATGCATTGTAGTTAGGCCTAACATGTGGTTATATCACTTATTTTTTCAAGTAATTCACAATGATTATTTGAATTCCAGTTAGACATCGCTAATTGTAATTTAGTAAATTAATTGTACTAAAACACACCGTGATTGCAAAAGGAACAAACAGCTAGAACAGAGGCAAACTCAACCACAGGTGCTAAAATCATTGTGATACAATAGCGATACTAGGAAACCATTACATAACGTTCGATATTCATTGTTTGATAATCATATTTTAGGGATTTGGAACAAAAAAGTACAAAATTCATAATTTTCACCAAAAAAAACTCTGAGGATACAATTCTTAAATATTAGGTTAACATAGCGTGTTCCAATATTGTTCTCTACAGCTATTGAAACAGCTGTAAACTACTTGTAATACCTGTACTAATTGTATCACTATTATTTTTGTCACGGGATTTTTTTTATGAGTGCACGTTTTTTTCTTTATTTTATCTCTCTGTCTATACATGAAAATCTCACTTTGTTTCATCAATAAAAATCTGAAGAATTTATTAATTAAAATTCATTGTTCGTGAATAACTTTTGTGGTAGTGGAATTATTTATTATGTGAAAGTGCTGGTCCAAGAACATAGCTGTGGCATGTATAAATTCAACAATAATTACTCAAAACTTGTAAAATTGTGTGACTAGTAAATCTATATTTAAACCAAAATAGTTGAAGTTAATCCCTGATTTAGATACTAACCATTTTTATCCAGGATCATTGTGAGTTTGATTTCAATGTGAAAACAAATGTCTGGATTTTATAATAATAATATTTAATATAATTTATTCTTGATAATGATTTCAGCTGGCATCTATGGTATCTTGCAGTTTAAATACAGAAGGAAAAGACCCATACACATCCAACTGGTTGGAACGTTTACGGCAAATAAAACGAGTCCGTAATAAAGTTATGCAAGAAGCGACCAATGAAAATTCATCTGATACACCAAAGAATAACGCATCTAGACGATTACCGATGGACGATTTCACAGAGTATACATAAGACTGAAATATAACATATTTATCACTTATAATTGTTGTTTATTTATTGAAATTGTTAAGCATGTGAAACAGTTTACTAGAGTTTGTATAAAAATTCTAAAGAAATAACTATAGAACCTCCAAATATAACATTTGGGAGCATTATCTCCTACTCGGTACTTGAGTATATTTATTACTAATTTTAAAGTATATTATTATTTTATTTATATACAGGTTTATCATAAAAGAATGGTGGGGTTTCATTAATTGATACGAAGGCAGTAGAGAAATTTCGTGCTGTTGTGTTGGTATCGCTGATAGCCTATAACCCATAAGTTTTCTTCAACAGCTGCTGTAACCTCAAAATTAGTTCTTGCATTGTTGTGGAAGTTTGTTTTCTGAATTGTTCTGTGTGGGGTGTGTTATTATGTTCTCTAATAAAGAAAAAGCAAAGTGTATTTTGTTGCTGGCTGAATTCGTCTGTAATTTCAGTGGAACATGCATTTCGACGCAAATACAGAAAAGATCCAATTCGAAGACACTGGATCAGTTCAAAAGTAGAAATCATCTGGCAGGCCAAGTGTATCAGGCGAAAAAGTTAAACTTATTAGACAATCTGCAATCAGAAGTCTTAAGAATACCTCGACGAAGCCTAGAGTTAGGTATTCCAAAAACAATCCACAAAGTTTTACACAAAAGTCTGAAATTTTTTAAATTTTTATTTTCCATTCCTTTTATTACATTGAGATAAACAAATCATGATTTAGATTTAGAAAAAGAGAGAAGATAAAAAAGTAAAGCTTTCTTTAACAACAAACTAAAACAAAACAAATAAATTGACATAATAATACATTACTTACACAAAAACAAGAAAGAAAAAACCAAAACAATATTACTTCTAAATCCTAAACAAAAAACAACTTAAGATAAACAACTTAAATTAAACAATTTAAGATAAACAAAAGTATACGGAATGGAATAAAGCAGCCTTCATGGGTCTACCTGTTTTGAGGCTGCATATCTCAAGTAAAAAGAAGGGAAAAAACAGAGGTCAAGAGACCATCGGAGGCAGTTAAACTATTAATAAATTAAAATTTAATTTAATATTTATTACAAATATAACTTGTTAAATAATAATTTGTTCTATGATAATTATGCCCATCTAATTTGCATCTATAACATAAATATAAAGTGGTTAAAACTTACACGTACGTAACATACAAACACTCACATACCATAATAGTACATACATACGCATTCTCTCTCATACCAAATATACACATCCCTAGCTCAAGTTTAACATGATAAAAAGAAATACAACAATAACAAAATTATTAAGAGAAGAAAAAAAAACACTACCACACCCCTATCACATCTCTTACACTCATCCATGCATCCAAACAAAATTAGAATAATAATGCATTCCTATACCACAACCTCCAACAGACCTTCAACACAACCCATATACAAAAGCCAGCTTTTCAAAAGAAATAGATGTTTAGGTTTGTGCAGGGTTTAATATTTTCTGGAAGTTGGTTATATATTCTAGGTGAGACTACAGAGTAAAATTTTGAATAGATTGTCAATTTTTCTCTGAGTACGAAACTTTGTTCCTCTGTCTAAGTAAGTACAGTAATCATTTCAGTACTGCAAGGCTTGAAAAGCTTCCACTCCTTATATAAAAAAATTTTATAACCTTAAATATATATAAAACATGAGGTAATATAGATCGTTGTTGAAATAATGGTTGTGACGAAACGTTCCTCCTTTTGTGCATGGTCAGTCTTATAAATATTTTTTGCACTACTATCAAAGGATTATTGCTCGTGATATATGTACCTCCCCAACAACAGATTCCGTATTCCAACCTACTATGAATCATTGAAAAATATATTTTACGCAGAACATATCTAGGAACAATTCCCTTCAAGTGAAAAAATAAACGTAAGATTCTATTTAAGTTGGGTTGCAGCGCCTTTATATGAAATTTCCATGACAGACCTTCATCCAAAACCACTCCTAAATATTTGCACGATTTAACTTGTTCTATTACAATGCAAGAACTGTGCACGACCTATTTCTTATTACACACTTCATGCACTTATACAGTAGAAGTGTTATAAACAACTTCGACTCTCCTCTCAAATTAAAGTTCGTTACAGGTTTTTTTTAGTATTCAAGCTCATGTAATGTTTTGAAAACCACCACCTTAGAGCATCAAGGTCTGCTTGCATAGCTGACTGTACTTCCTGCAATGTGTTACTAACTTAACACAAAGCTGTATCATATGCAAAAGCATTATACGTTTCCCTGCAGCCTCCCTTTACATAAATTATTTACATATATAATAAACAAAATAGCTCCTAGCACTGATTCCTAGGGGACTCCGTACTTATTCTTTTCCATTCCACCAACACTTCCCAAATAAGGCTAAAACAAAATATTTACAAAAGAAACCAAATAATACCGGTACCTTTAAAGGAATTACTACACCTCTTGTCCATAGAAATGCGTAATTTCTGAACTTCCTCGCCTCTCTCGCCATAGCATAAAAACGTCTTCTGGCCTGTGACAACAACTCGTTGATGAAGATGGTTTCGTTTCCAGGAAGTACTATCTGCTGCGTCGCAAGATCTCTCTTGATTCGTTTTTTCTTTAGGAACTCTTCCTTATCAAATCGTCTTGTAAACTTAAGGACGATGCCTGACAGACCTCTTTCACACCTACCCAAGCGATGACAGTTATCCACCATTACTTCAGTGACAAGAAAATTGCTTCCCCGATCTTTTGCACCAGTTCCAGAGCATTCTCCCCTTTAATTTCAGGAACTCTTTGTATCTCTATACAATTAATACGGGTATATTGCTCCACATCATCATCAATTCTTATCTGTAACTGGTCCACCTAAGCTTTAAGTTGCCGGTTTTCTGAGGTTAGCTCCTCTATTTTCTTTAGATACTCTTCCACCCTGTAAGTTGTCGTCGTTATTCATAGGTTTGCAAAATATTAAAAAATCAAATATATAAAAGAATATCAAGACTGTCCTTCTAATGGTAGGCGTCCATTTTCTGCATGGACGCTATTTTGCAACACTTAAATATGTAAGCTTTTATTAATTTGATTGAGTCTGTATGTACGTTATTTTTTAAATACAATTTCTTTATTTTATGTAATATTTATTTAAGGGAAAACAAGGTTATGACTAAACTGTACTTACCAAGAAAGCCATATATATGAAACGTTGAATGGATGGATGTAAAGAAATCTTTCTTTACTAGGCTTGTAATTTCAACAAGTTTTACAAAAATCATAATTTTCATAGTTTCTACTAATTCTAGACAAACATATAAAGTTCTATAAATATTATGCATGACCATTTTAAAATTGAGAGTTTTTGTGCAAAGAAAATGTCTGATACTTAATCGTTTATATCTCAGATATTTTTAAATAATACAACTCCATTGTATAATAATAGTTTTACCTTCATAGATTGTTCACTTATCACGTCTAATATAAATTTCTATATACAACACATCTGTTGTAAACGAGTCCTCACTTTACCGAATATCTTTCTTTCCAAAAACACACCATGTTACCTCTGAACAAGTCAATGTCCAATCTCTCAGTCCAGTGTACAAGTGAAAAGTGACGTCAAGCCAGCTTAACAACACCGAGCTTTTACTTCAATTTCCACCATTTCATGTTGTGGATCAATGAGAGTTCGCCTTTCTCATCTCTGACTCACTGTTCCATTCGAACGGGATTCGGTTTTTATCACAACCCGTGCCTTTTTGTCTAATTTCGTTTGAGAAAGTATCGTACTTTTTTAGTACAGCACGCGCTTAATTTGAATTTTTTAATTTTCGTTATTTATTTTTCTTTTTTTAAATATGTTTTGTCCAAAGTTTTAACAATTTTTGGTTTTGAATAATACTTAATTTCTTAATTAATTAATTATCTGACCAATTATCCTTAATATCTTAATTTATTTATTTTTTATTGGTTGTAGAATGTCCCATGCTTACAACCCTCACTCTCTGTTCGTCAATCGCCCTTTTATTGTCATCAATCTTCTTATGAGTAAGATCCGAAGCTTCATTAAGGTCAGCTTTCATTGCTTTTTGATCCTCCTTCATCTTGTTAATGGCCGCCATTATATCTTGCAGCCGTACATTGTGCTTCATTTACAGCCGAATCCAATCTTATACTCTTACGCCTTTCAACAGAACAAGGCCCGCATCTCCATATTATATTCTCTTCCGTTATAGCATCAATATCTGTTTTACTCATATTTTGGCAGATCGAGTGAAACACTTTATCGCACTCCTTGCAAATTTTTTTTTGCAAACACCACAAGCAGATGACAACTAAGAATGTGAAATTAGAAAAAAGGAGAAAGACAAAACTGGGTGCGTTAAAAGGAAAACAAACACAAATTAAAGAAGCTCTGCAACTAGAATGCAAAAGCCGATTTACCTGTAAAACAAAATGTAATAATTCAAAGAATTGCAAGAAAGCAACCAGTTTATGAATTCTTTGTCTCTTATCATGGAACTACGTGAACTTAAAATTCTAAGCAAACGTTATCTCCACTGCCAAACCACTCCCGATGTTAACTCCATGAACTCTGAATCATGACTGATTAGATGCATATAAAATCCAGGAATTGAAACCTGTTGATTATGCAAAATGTTTTAATTTCGCTGTTGAAATGTTGAATAAGATTGACGAAAAGCAATCATTTTTAGATGATATATTTTTTTCAGACAAAGCTACATTCCATATCAATGGGTCTGTTAACAGACACAATTCATGCATATGGGGATCTGAAAACTTACATACAATTGTTGAGAAAATACGTGACTCTCCTAAAGTTGATGTTTGGTGTGGTGTGATGAAAAATCGTTTGATAGGGCTTTCCTTTTTTGCTGAAACGACAATTAATAGAATTGTGTATCTCGATATGTTAATCAATTATTGTTTTCCTCAGCTGGATGAGCTCAAAAACATTTAACAACTTTATTTCCAACAAGATGGCACACTCCCACACTTTAGTGCATTTCTCACAGATACTTTGAATGAAAAGTTTGGAGATGGATGGGTAAGCCGCTGGCCTTCAAGGAATCCAGACCTGACACCTTGCGATTTCTTCTTGCAGGGGTACATCAGAAACATTGCTTGTCGAGAAAAAATTCTTGACCTAAATCACTTAAGGAACAGGGTTAATGAAGCAATGACAACCGTTAACAAAGACATGTTACCTAACATTTGGGCAGAACTTGATTATCGATTGGACATTTGCCGAGTGACTAATGGCGCACATATAAAAATTTATTAGTTATGTAAAAAAAAACTTTCAGACGACGATTTAGATAAATAAACAACATCAGCTGTAAGTAATTCTGTTTTCGTTTAAATCATGTTCAAAACCCCACCATGCTTTTATGATAACTGTATTTTTAAAAATGTGTGTTTTGTTTTATTTTCATCTCATTAATAAAAAAATACCATATTTAAATATTGTAGTAAAATTAGCACATCTCTAAACTCGCCAATCAAATGAACCAACTTTACTCTAAAATCAATCAAGATCTGGAATAGAAAATCTCAATTGCATCTAATATGGGTCCAAAATGCTTCCACTACACATAAATTATGATCTGGAGGAAGAATTGAACAAGTAAAACATATGATTCAGAAATTATTAACAAAAATGAATCTAGACAGCTGTTATTAAAAGGTTGATATTAATTATAAATGATTTACACAGAGTGGGTGATTGAGATGGTACAATGTTTGTATTTTGTCCAGAATCATTACACTTGGCTAGTCCTTATTTGACCAAAACTTGACCTTTGAACCTGGTAAGTTGATATGAACTTGGTCTATCAAAGACTAATACAGTTTCTGTTCTGATGCTAAGGAGGATATGCTGGAATTTATCTAATGTGACCTTAGGATATACCAGATCCCCAGCGTTTTACAATCAAAATGATATGTTAGTGACCATTAGGTTGTAGACACAAAATCTGTCTAATTTATTTTGTGAAAAGAGCCAACTCATTATATCCGAGGAGTTTGTCCATATGGAAAAAAAAAAGAAAGAAAAAGTGGATTATTTTCAAAAACCTTGAAGAATGGTCAGATTATAAGAACTCTCACAGCTATAGGTGGTAATGTGCAGGGACTCACTTTAGTAGTAAGGGCTTGGTAATCCTAAGGGATCTAAACTTTTTTTATGTAGTCTTAGGTTACAAATCTCTTATATATCGAGCCTCTCTTAACCCTTAACTACTATACTGACGTCTCACAGACGGTGCCAATTTTTACTTTCAATTCTCTCCCCCTCCCCCATCCCCTAGGAACCGGTCCGGCCGATTACCTCTAAGTTGAGTCAAGGTCTTTGACCAGAGAAAGTTGGTCCACTCTACTCATCTTTGTTTGTTCGTTATAGTGCATTTCCGTCTGACAGACGTGGTTTAGTAGTTAGGTTATTTTGAACTTGTAATGGTGACGTCTGGTTGATGTGGTATAGTAAGCACCAGACCCTATATCCATGCCAGACTAGAAACCCTCTTATAACTAAATTTTAATAATTCTATTAGTTTACTGTTTAATTTATCAAAGTAAAATAATTTTTGTTCATAATTTAAATGTATTAGTACTTACTTTCCCTATTTCTGGTGATCGAAAGCAGCAAAAAATAGATACATTTTTTTTTTTTTTTTTTCATTATGAACAAGACCAAAGCCAAAAGCGTTCATATTCACTATAAAACTTATCTTCCTCAATGTAAAAATATTTTAGCTTTATATAGTACAACTTTTATAATTTCAAATTAAAATTTAAAAATCCAACCCAATATTTTGTAACTTGTTTTTTAATATCGGGCAGTGATGGGCAATTTTTAATCAAAACGAAACAGTTTTGATTTTGTTTTGTTTTCATATTACCATTTAACTAAAATAAAGTAAAAAAACTTTTTTACAAAAAACAAACTTAAAAAAAAAAAAAAAAAAAATCATAAAATGACGTCTGACAGACGTTGTATAGTATTTAAGTGAGTATTTGAGCGTATAGTAGTTAAGGGATAACAAACTCTTGTCTTTTTGATGCTAGAGTATTCAAGGGCTAGGGGGTCGTTCCTTTTTCCTTTTTTTTTTATATAAAGCAATGATTATTGAGAGGTTTTCCACCTTTAAAAAACAAGGGGAAAACTAAATATATTTTGAGGTGTAGCTAAAAAGTTATACTTATTTTAGAGAATAAAAATCACAAAAGCATATGATATAATAATAATAATTTACAGCTTCCATTTTTACAATTGTAAAAAACCCTTTCAGGGGGAATTGTAAAACAAATTCCTTAGGGGGAAAATAACAAAACTTATTATAATAAATGTAATAAGTATAATTCAGTATTTTAGAAATACAAACAATATTTTTGGTAAAAACAAAAATTATAACAAAACCACCATATAGAGTTCATTCAAAGATAACAAACAAATTCTTCTTATAACAATTCAAACAATTTATGGAATGGTAAATACATGTTTTGTCTATAATTAATTATACACTATATAATAAAAGTAAATTGTAAACATAATTATTAACACTCTTAGGCCTAATGTCCACATGTGTTGTAAGTTTGGTTTAGAAACCTGGGGATTTTCTTTAGTTTTGAGGCAAATTTTTAACAAAATAAAGTTTCATATATCATTTTGATCGTTTTATTTCATCTTTTCCATCAGATTTCATGACCAAATCTTGTTCTTTTCTGATCCAGACACTATTCAAAGGCTGGAGGTCTATATTTGATATTTCTTTTTGCCTCTAGTTACTGTATGAAATATATATTTTTAATCGTTTTAGAAAAACTGCAATGGTAGATGTAATATGACTGAATACATTTATATATTATATAATACTATAAGTACAAATCGTATTAAAATATGTGAATAAACTATTAAAACTACACAATATAACATAACAAATACACTTAAAAATTGGTATGTTTTTTTTAATGTGTGTGTGTGTGTGTGTGTGTATATTAAAAATGTGGTTCAACAAATGACAAAGCAATATCATTGTTCTGAAATATGTTTCCGGTTAGTTTAACCCTTTCGCTTGATTATTAGTTTGTAATTAACTACTCTTAAAATATCAAGTATTGTATAAATATATATTATAATGCAAAAAAAATATATTGTAAAATAAAAAATAACACCCAAAAAGTTTTTTTGAAAAATGTTTCAAGTGCAGAAGAAACAATGCCAAAAGAAATCCTGTGACCATTATATATACATATTATTAAAATTCATTTAAAAATGAACACACACACACCAAATTTCATTAAATTATTTTGATAACACAGTAAGAACGATTTTTGTAAATTAACACATTTTCAGTTTTTCACTGAGGCCTTCATCAGCTAATATTAAAATGTAATTTACAACCCAACACAGTTTTTAGCACTATTTATAAATTTTCACACAAAACATAAGTTTTTCAATTATAACAAGAGTTTTATTTTAATACCAAAACACCTAACCTATAATTTAGGCTATCTAAAATAACTAGCCTAAACGGAACAAAAATGTTGGAAGAAAAATAATACTAGCATTTGTGTTATGGATAACACTTTTTATGCACACCTTACTTTACACATATAAAGGTTGATTTTTTTTATATAAAAAAATATTATAGACTAGTAAATTATTTATACAAAAAATGAGAAAACATAAAGAGTAACTCAAAACACGATCAAATTCTAAACTCAAAGGTTATAATACAAATAACAGCTGATATCAATTCAAAGGAAAAACAACTGCGTTTGACAAGGCCAACATAATTACGTTTCACAAACTAAATGTCGATCAAATAGATAACAAGGATAAAATAAAGCAAAAGCTTAAAGTTTCAAATATTTTAATAGTATAAATGAGCTACAATTGTTTCGCCTTGTGGCATCATCGGGCAACTGATAATTTACAGGTATAGACAACTATTTAAACATAAGTACAGGAAACTGAAATACAATAGAGAAATCGGGAAAGGTAGGGGGATGACCTAGCAGGTAGGTAAAGGTTAATGAACTATGTTAAGGATGGGTTTTAGAAGAGGGACGAATTTAATACAATTTGGTCATTTAAGTTGAGAATAGGCCTAAGTGAAATAGATCTATTTATTTCTAAACATTCTAAATTATTTAATCTATTGCTTTTATTTTCTATATGTAAGAGTTTAACATTCAATTTCGGATCAAAGCTATGACCCGAGTCCAAAAGGTGGTTAGCAAAGTTAGAGTTTCTATAGCCATGTTTCCAGCTATTTACATGTTCTTTAATTCTAACTTTTATGGATCTACCTGATTGACCTTTGTCATGCACCCACAATGTCTTGTCTTGACAAGATATTTTATAAACCACTATTTTTTAACATTTCTTTTTTATCTTTATTATTGACCAACATTTTCCCTAGATTTTTATTATAATAAAAAGCAACTTTACGATTATATTTAGTAGAAATAAGGTTACTGATTTTATAACTAGTTCTGTTGATATAAGATAATTTACAATATCTAACTATTTCAATGCTCTCGTTATGGGAAGAGTAGACTAAATTTTCAGCTTTACGCTTTAACTTTTTTCTTAAAATATTATCTATTAAACTAACATCATACTTATTATTAACAGCAATTTGTTTAACAACATTCAGTTCATCATGAAAATCATTAGGTGAAAGAGGTATACTAATAAGTCTATGTACCATGCTGTGAAAAGCAGCATGTTTATGGCTGATAGGATGGTTAGAATCAGCAGGTATAACTGTATCTGTATAAGTAGGTTTTCTGAAAATTTTAAATTTATGATAACTATCACTGATATTAATGTTAAGGTCCAAGAAATTAATGCTGTTATTGTTACCTACTTCCATAGAGAACTGAATGTTGCTATTTACAGAATTTATGGTTTTAAGGAGAGAGTCTAACTGTCTATTAGTGCCACTAAACAAACACAAAACATCGTCAACATAACGGTACCAATAAATTATATTTTTAAATAAAGGATTGTCTTTACCAAATAAATTATTTTGAAACTTTAAGCTTTTGCTTTATTTTATCCTTGAATATGGAGTTTCAACAAGAAATATATGCTATTACATTAATGTTAAATAGATAACATTTTAACATATATGGAAAGCTTGTTATTTCCCGATCATTTTGATATATATAAAATCTATTATTGTCTTTCTATTTACACAAAATAACATTAACTTTCTAAATATCCGAAAAACGGACGTTGAGATTCTGAGCAGATACCTGTTGTGTCCGTATAAAAGGAATTCAAGAGCGAAAGGGTTAACACAAAATATTGGCTAAAAGGCTCTGCAAACGCAGATCAGTTTATTTATAAAGACTCACGATTTGATAACCTAAATGAGTTTTTAGTACCCGTAAAAAATTTCAATAGAATTAAAGAGTTGGTCCATACTCAGACCTAGGCTTGAAGTGTTAATATGTTTAACATAACCGTAATATTAAGGTTCTGAAATACATTCAGAATTTCTTGAAAAAAAATAACTACTACCAATTAACATTGTAGAGACTATGGTAATTATTTAGGATAAATGTTTTAGAAAAAATTAAAAACAAAAAGTTAGTGCCAAATTTATTTTATGTCTCTATAATGGAAATAGATTTTGTCTACAGTTGTTGACAAAATGGCATTTTGTTCATTTAAATTAGTTTGCAAAACAGCTGATTTCTCAACAGTTTCACTTTGCTCACTCCGAATGGCAACCGAACAAAACAAAATTTAGGTTAACTTTATTTGAATTGATTTATAATATACAGGAAATGTCCCGTATGTAGGTTAGATTAATTCTTACATGTAAAATAACATAAATAAACAACAAAACAACGTTTTAAAGTTGAAAAAGGAAGTAATTATTCATGAAGATGATTGACAGTGTATGTACACGGAGAGTATTTTTCGTTTGCCGAGTTTTGAAGTTGGCAATCCCGTTTCTTCAACAATACACCTAAATTATTTGTAATATTCATAAATAACCTCAGTTTTGACGTGAGAACTTCTACTCAGTGTTGATGTGTTGTTTAGCACTACTGCTATATTTTATGTAGTTAGTTTTAAAATATGGACAATTCAGAGGATGAAAACCTGTCAAATACTCCGCCTAAATTAGCGGAAAAAGCTAACAACGTTGTACTAAATCTCCTTCCCGTCAAATCAAGGAAAAAGTACGACCTCCACTATGAACTGTTTTTATTGCCAAAATAACAACTGTAGACAAAGTATAATGTGCAATTCGTGAGCAAAGTGTCTTTTTCTAACTCGATAAAATTGACGCACTTGGCTTGCCTCGTGCGTCAACATTTTTCTCTCGTTTAAAAAAGTGCCACATTGCTCACTAGTTGCACAAATAACTATTTATTAAAATGTGGAAAAAATTAATGCGGATTTCAACAACATATGTTGTGTAAATAATAAATCAAAAACAAATTAATTATTTGAGTGTTTTATCACACCAGAAATTACAAATAAAATCACCTCAAACAAATGGATTATTTCAGTTAGTTGTTTCTCTTACAACTCCATCTGTATTTATGTCTATTGGTCAGTGGGTTAATTATTGGAGAAACTGCCTAGAGATCATTCATCTGTTATACTTTGAAATTTTAAAAAAACTTCAGTTAATTTTATTAGAAATAAAAACATTCCTACTCATTTCTCATTGATTAATCGTTTCAGAAAGAAAATAATACATCTAGTGCAATTAGTGGTACAAGGAAAGTGGTATATAAAAAGGTCCAGAGAAGTTAATTTAGATAATTACACAAAACATAATTGGATTAAGGGGATGTAAAGGTACCCCGACATATTGGATTTTTAGTGCCATTAGAACAATGTTAAAACATTTATCAAATACATTTGTTATATAAAAGCTTCTGCATGAAGGTCATTGAAGGAGGAAAGTATTGCATTATTTTGGATGACAACTAAAGCAGAGTATCCACAGCCAAACTTTGAAATTCTCAAGTTTTTTTGTATTTACAAACCTTTGTGAAAGTAGATTTTCTGAACTTGTTTATATTTAAAAAAAAAACAAATTTTTAAACTCTTGTTAATCAAAAGCAGCAACATGTTTCACATTATACGTAAATATGTCTCATAGATGTAGTGTTAACGTTTTATTAAAATAAAAAAACCTTTTCTTAATGATTTGTGTAGATGTAATAAATCCCTGACCTAGCCAATGACGTCTTAATTCAGCGTACTAGTGAGAATCACAGCTGTTTCACTAATAGCAATATAACAAAGTTTACCTTCTATTATTAATTTTTAAATATATTTTTTTTCAATAATGGGTGGACTTACTGAAAATGATATTCCATAAATTTGTAACATTTAGTTATTGTAAAGTGCTGTTTTAAAAATTGTCAATTATTCTTCATGAAAACTTATTTATATTTAATTCCTCGAAAATTTTACTCCAACAAAGCCTCTACAAACCGATATTTGTACCTTTTAGCGAATAATTTCCAAACGAAAGCATACTTTCCAAAATAAGTAAAAAAATACGGTGAAATCAATAGTCCTACCCGGCTAGATAAGGATAGATTATTTTTTATAAAAGGTCAACCAATGACAGAATTGGATATAAACAGACTGTATTTAAACAAACACTCAAAATTATTGATAATTTTGTTGAACAAATGGTCAACAAATTTTAAAAAAATATTAGGCCAATTTTAACAGAAGTTGGACAAATTGACCCTTTGACTTTTAGCAAAAAATGGGAAACAATATAAATAACAAAAGCTTTAGGAGTGTTAGATAAACCATCTTCATTTACCTAAAAGATATCAACATTTTTATTAAAACCTTTGAACCAATACATAAATAATTTTAAAATAATTGCATTCAATTTTCATAAGGTATCTGAAAACATTAGTAAAAAAATAAACTAATGTTTACACCAAAATAAAGTTTTTGGAGAATACATCTCTCAAGTACATAATTAATTTTTGAGCTTGCCATGTAGTGCGAGATATTAAACTTTGTCTAAACTTTATCAAGCATACTTTTAGAGTAACCCTAGTGTAAACTGATTAAGGCACAACATTACATTATGATATCATGTATGGCACAGACTGTAAATACTAGCCTAATTATATTTCATACTTACACAAAAACAATTTTTTTTTAATTCTTAATTTATACAAGTACTATCTTTTTTAAAAATAAACTTTTAATTTTTTCTAAAAAGAAAAAATATTTGAGGTTCCATTTTTATTGAACATTAACAGGAATGATATATCGTACCACTGGAAGTTATAACTCCCCAGATCCTGGCATGGGGAATGCTGCTGCGAATGTCTCAACTTGTTTCCGTAGGACTTCCACTTTGTCAGAAATTGTACGATCCGTTGTACATACCGTCTTGAATGAATCTAGTTTTGGACCAGAAACGACCATCGCTTCCTTTGCCAGCTTAAGACCTGTAATACAAACTCATTACTTATATTGTACCTTTTAGCTAACAGAAATTATAAATATAGCAATATCACTTCACGACAGATAGCTAACGTTATGAAAATGTTCACCAATCCCACCCATTTGAGTAATTTTACACCAATACTGGACTAATATGGGGTTATTTTATCGTTGGCACTATTAGTACCTCATAAACTTTTTTAAATGGAGAACCTTCCGTTATTTTTTCATGGAATTTTAAAAAGCGTTTTGTAAAATTTGTAAGTGGCCACCCTTTTCTAATATTCCAGCTAGGTTTAAAATGTATAAAGAATTACCTTGTTTTTTTGTCCGTCCAACAATCCTCATGAATTGTTGTTTCATGAGGATTCATTTGATTAAAATCCAATCTTTTAATAGTTAAAAAGGCCCTTGAACTTTGGAAAATATGAAGTTTGGTACATTTTAAGGAGACGATTTTTGACTCTTCCTTTGGTTGCATCAAGTTAAAAATTTAATTAGACATAGTGTAGGAAGTATAAATACCAATAGAACAGATTAAGTCTAGCTCAAATCTACTGTAATTATAAACGTAAATAAATGATTTTACAATGTAATTGCTCTTATCTATTCCACAAATTAGTTATTTTTATTTTACTCCTGCAGTAGTATTTAAATTTCCTAGATTATGTTTCTACTTCCTGATTTGAGAAAATTTTATCAAAATCATTGGAGACAATTTTTAAATAATCATAATTTTATGTTTTCTTTATTATAAATCTGTAAATTTTGAATTAATAATTAAATAAATCTCCAGATAAGGCCTAAATATGCTCATATACCATATTTAATTCATTTAAAAAACATTTAGATTGTAGATCACAGCACAGAAATTATTCCAAAAACCTTTTTTTAATTATTTGCTTTTAGGGTACCACCTCAAATGTATACATCCGCAAAAAACTAGACAAGATTTTTTGATCCATCATACACTATGTGATAAGTAAAAACACTAAAAAAAATTTATATCATGTATTAGCTTTTTCAAAATGTTTGTTTAGTAGCATTAGACCAAACATAATCAGTTCTGGTTTTAATGATGGATTGATCATATTATTAACTTGGTATAATTGGACATTTGCCATCATTTGTGTGTATAAAAAACTAATATATGACGTTTCCTTCAATTCTTGTTATAAAGTGTTAAACCTGGTAAATCTGTCATTTCCCGTCCTTTATCCATTGTCATTTTTTATAAAATCACATTTGTATTTTACTCCTAGTTTTGTCTGCTCAGGCGTAGCTTCAGTGCTGAATTCTTTTATTAAGTTACAGGTTTAGTTTTTATTTCCAACATGGCCCTAACCTACTACACAATGTAAGTATTTATCCCAGGTGATAACAATGTTTACTCTTACTACATTTTGTATTAGTTTTTTTTATAAGCCATGTTAATAATAATAATAATAATAATGTGAATGTAAAACTAACCTTTATCAATAAAATCCACAACAATTTCAATATCGGTTTCCTTAAATCCTCTCGTAGTAAGTGCAGGCGTGCCTAAGCGTATTCCACTTGGATTTAATGCACTCTTATCTCCAGGTACTGGAACAGTCACAAAGTATACATTGGACTATCATTCATTATAAATATTGGAAAAACTATGAACAAACTTTGTCACGCAACCAAACAGGGTGTGTAATATAAGAACTAAGGAAGCTAGGTAATGAGAGGAATCGAAAATTATGAAAGCAACTTCCATCCAATTCACATATGCAAGAAGAGCAAACAAATGGACGCGCTAGAGGAATATGAAATATATAAAGCGCAGTTAAAAAGTCCAGAACATATGTTGAATGACCAATTGAATTTTAAGTCCAACTTGATGTACGACTTTGCTAGAGGAATAGATAAGAAACACAAACAATAAGCGGTACTGCAGGTTAGGGATCAGTGTATTAAACGTATTCGATGGTGTGCACACGCGTTGATATTTTCTGTGTTAATGTGCGCGTGTATGTGTATATGTGTTGCGATATATGTGTTGTGTAATAATTTATTTTAATGTTTTAACGACCTCAGCAGAGCGATTTTCTGAAGATGGAACGAGTTCCGAAACGCGTCATATGATTATAAAGTAAGTAACTACTTTATTATTTAAAAAGTCACATAGACGGACATTATTGTTCTTTTATTATACGAAAATTATATCCCCTCTTCATACAATGGGATTCAGAGAATTGAATTCAAACAACTTAGCAAAGAAAAGGAACAACAATTCATCAAACGCCTTCTTTAGTGAGAATACGGGCTAGGAACCCTAGGTTAGATTTACACCTTTTTTCATGTAGTCTTGAGTTACTTCCCTCTGTTGACAAACTCTTGTTTTTTTCGACCCTTACACTATTTGAGGAATAGGAGTCTTTATTTTAAGCTCTTGTCTTCTTTTTTTTCTTTAGGTGATGACTGAGAGGTTTTAAACAATTTTTTTTTAAATTACTAAAAGAAAGGAGGTACTAGTAATACCAATCAGTCAAAGCAAATACTCGTGAGAAAATGGGAGAGCCATAAGAAATGATTGGAATAATAACAAAGGTAAATCAAGAAAATACTCCATAGCTTCCTTTTGATTCGAAACGGAACATGACCATTTTGCAATAAATAGAATTAAAATATTCTGAGTTGAAGGCCAACTCAAAAAATATCAAAGCTCATGCCAGAAGGGTAATGGACTGAAAGTCCAGACTAGCCTTAACACGTTAGCTGCCGAGGCCTAATACAATACTCTTTCCTGGAGTGCCACGATTACCAAATTATTTTTCCATTATTATTTTTGAATCTACCTATGTTTAATAATATAAGGCAATAGTATTTACTAATTTTATTTACATTTATGCATATATAGTTTCGAGACCGATCGGACCGAAATGCAATTTTTCGGCTTTAATTTTAATCGTAGTATAACGTTTAGGTCCGATCGGACAGAGGCAATTTTCGTGTTAAAAAAAAAAATCTAAACAGGCTATTTCATTTCTTTATGTTGGCAAGCTCACTATTTTATTTGTCTAATATTTATTTTATAAACATATATTCATTTTACCACTGTATTCTTTGTGAATTATTCATTACTAAACCAAAATGTTTTTGTAAAATTTTTAATCGGTCCGATCGTGCCGACATAAAAGTGAAAATATCTACTGATTTTAATATTATATTGAGTAACCATGGTAACGATTATTAAAGCATACAATATACTATGTCTAACACACGTCTTTACCCAATCCAGAGAATACCAAAATATGCCGATAGGTTGCTGCACTATCCAACTGTGAGCCACAAAACAAAACATTACGTCAGTGACTTTATCGGTCCGATCGTGCCGTAACGCTGCATGTACAGTTACCTTAGTTTCGGTCCGATCGGACCGATATGGCAGCTAACGTGTTAAGTTACAACATCACCCTTTTCAAATTTTACTACAATCTTATATAGTCTTGTAATTTGTAAATAGACTTTTAAATGACAAATTGAAATTCATAATTTATTTATCAATAGCTTTGAATTTGCAAAATTTCACTATATTTATTTGCTGTGATATATGAATGTAAAAGGTTGTTTGTGAAACTATGGGATGAGTAGGCAATCTGACTAAATCATTCAAGTGATGTTAAATGACTGACTAAATGTCTTGATGGTTGAGAGGGTTAAAGTCCCATTCTCTTGATCAAGGATTCGTGCCGAGAGTTGTTGGTTCGAATACTACCTAAGACACAAGATTTTTTTCTGTAAAATGATAGATTTGAGAAGGCCAACTATAAACGGCGGTTGTCTTGAATTGAATTCCACAGACAACACCAATGTTGTAAGTTTTATTCTTATAAATGTGAGTAAAAAAAAAAACAGTTTTACCATTTATAATCATAATTCTTAGTTGAAACCTCTGGATTGTTTAGTATATAGTAATTTACCTTAGTCTATAACAATCCTTTATTAATGCAACTATGGCTGTTTCATCTTCAATGAGACATCATCAGACTTTTGTGCATTGTAACACAAATATGCAAACATAAACATGTCAGCACTATATAAAACATTTTATGAATTGAATCACTATAATACTGTTTAAATATAATCATTAAAACGACCTCATTTTAACGACCTCTACGGAGTGAAATTACTGAAGATGGAGCTACGACTCCGAAACGCGTCATTGTAATTAAGACAAACGCAAAGTCACATGACGGAACTATAAAGGTAATATAAATAATTTATTACTCATTATATTATACAAAGTGACTTGGACACCAAACAATGAACATTATAATCATTAAAATCCACACACGTGTTGTTGTCAACTCACTATCAGTAACTGAAATGGTTTCTATTTTCTGGTCAGTGAATTGATTGTATCATATTATAGGATTTGAAGTAAAGTTCAACTTGTCATTCAGCAGCTTGTTCGGATTATGTCTGTTGCGAGAGTAAATCTAGAACTCTTCCAAGATATTTAATAGTTTACTCTTTTTACATTTATGAAGTATTTTAAGGTTGGATTCTATATTATTATAATTAGTTTTATTTGGTCAAATGTTCTGCGTATTTTGATTTATTGTTGTTTTTTTTTTTATGACGGTAAATGTTCTTTAAATCTCTGCTTAAAACTCCTTCCTATATATGATTTATTGCAACCATTACATGATAACTTATACACACTTCCATTGTCAAAAATATCTGTAGTGGCTCTGGGTGTACTTTGGTTAAACATATTTGTAACGATGTACAAAAGTCTGATGATGTTTCATTGAAGATGAAACGACCATAGCTGCATTAATAATGGATTGTTATAGACTAGGGTAAATTACTGTATGTATATATATATATATATATATATATACCATTTAGAATATTGTAGTCATATTTCTTAAAACTGGAACTGAAATATCCATCCAGAAAGACTATCTATTTAATGCTCATATATACACGAGCATAGAACCAAACAGGTTAATAAAATTAGAATTTATATTTACCTATATATTTTTTCTTTACTCTAAAACATTTATTTTTATACTATTCTGGATATCCACTAAAAACCAACTTCTAATTCAATGAAATTTGTGTCAAATTGTAGGCCTGGTAGTAGTAGTAGGCCTATGGCAAAAATCTCATGATAGAATAGGCTGAAAAAACCTAAGTCTTACAACATTATGTAGCCTATGAAATGTATGACATTATATTAACCTAATAAATTTATAGCCTACAAAATTAGAAGAGTTATGAAACATTTAACATACGAGGCGTGTGTCCAGGAAGTGATAGCCAGTGCAGCACTATGATCGCCACTCTCAGCATGCATACTAACTTATTGGTTTTTCACAGACACCATTACAGCTAGACCATTTTATTATACAAAATGTTTAACTGCATTGAAGATACCGGCGATTATAAAATACAGTCTGTATTTAAACAAAGAAACGTCAAAATTGTAGAAAATCATCAGCAGATATGTTGAAAAGTATGCTGAAAATGCAGCAAGTGTGAAGGAATGTGGGAGAGGCAGTTCATCATCATCCAAAATTTAGTAAGGAAAGTTAATGAGAAAATTTGACAGGATCGACAGTTTACAATTTCGTTACTTCGAGTTCCATCAAATTTCAGGAAGTGTTGTTCATGAAATTGTAGCAGATTGTTTAGGATATTTAAAATATCTTATGCCAAAAATGCTGTCTGATTTGCACAAAACCAAATGACTTGGAAGTGCTTATAGTTTCTCACCAGATACAGTGATGAAGATGATATTCTTTTGAAGAGTAGAGATGAGAACTGGCTACTCCACAATCCAAGCAGCAATCTAAGGAAAGGAGAGATGCACAAGATCCCGAAAAATCATGTGCACTGTGTTCTGGGACAGGAAAAGGATGTTGGTTGATTTTTTGCCAGGAGGTAAAGCAGTGAATACAGTAGCCTCAGACTAGGATTGTGTCTGGTGTAAGCGGTGTGTCCTTCCTTCTACTTGCTTCCCTAGCCTGACTTGACGGTACAACCCATTCCAAGAAAACTAGGTACACAAATTACTGCTTAGCTACATTTAATTCCTAAAGTTACAACTTCGAGACAGACTTTTGTAAACATTTTATTCTTATTTACACCGATAAAAGAAACAAAAGTAGGGTACGCATTTACACAGAAGCATTTAATGTCTATATTTTTTTTATTGGGGTTGTACCGCTGAAAGTAAATACAACAAGCAAATTGTCGGGCTCCTCTTTTCCTTTCCACCTCAGACACATTCCTACCTTGAGGTTGCTGTATACTGTGGTCTCTTAGAAAATGCATTGTGCAATTCAAAACAAAAAGTGGGGCATTCTTATTCATTGCACGATAAGAGTTTGAGTATCAAATTGATCCTAAAACCACAGTATTTACATTATTTATTATTCTGTCGTAAAACTATAATTAAATTTATATACCCAAATTTATCCAAACATATGTTCTTTAAAATAATTACAAATAAGTGATCTATTTTCAATGTTTACAAACTGAACTCTGTCCAGTTAGTGATAAGAACGGTTACAAAGTCTGTGGATGCCAGCTTACCTGTGTTTTTATTGCAAGCTATGCTGATTTCTTCTAAAATAAATTCTGCCTTTGCTCCCGTCAATCCAACTTTACGAACATCAAGCAGCACTAGATGCACATCTGTCCCTCCTGTTGCTATTTTGTACCCTCGACTTTGTAGACCAGAACAAAGTGTTTTCGCATTTGCTACGACCTGAACAATATGAACTTGTGTAAATTAACTCGTACTTGCAGTGGAAAATGTATGAATTGTTGACAGTTATGTGAATTGACAGCTGATTATTATTATCTTAGCCACAATGCAGCGTACAATGTATTAGGAAAATCCTATGCCAGGTGGTGAGTCACAATTATAAATCTAATCTAAAATGTACAAGAAACAATAGTTATATAAATAACTATTTAAATAAAAACATTTACAGACATTTAAAAAATAACAATGTTTAGCTCACACCAACTCAAGAGAATACAATTAGGTAATCTTAAAACTCATCTATAGAACAGAGAAGAATATTTTTGTAGTAGTGTCTTTCTAAATTAAAATAAAATTAATAAATTCCTAATATGAAATTCTAGCTTTTATGATCAACCTCGTGATAATATTGAAATCAGAGACCACGAAATGTACATCAATCCCCACCCACAAAAGTAATTTGGTATTAATTTGTACATACGAGGACCTTTCAGAAAGTAACCTCTGTTTTCACCCAGCACAAAAAGTAGTGGGGGGGGGTAGCGGCACCTCTCCTCTAGTGAAGTGTTCAGTAGCTCAGTACACACCCAATTGTGATAGTGGGAAGTTTTTACTGCAATTAGTTTGCCTGTATTAGGTTTCAAAATAAGTACTGCAATACAAAACCCCTCGAACTGAGTGCTGTGATAAGATTTCACTTTTACCAACTGACTAGACCGATTGTTGTGTTTGTATTGTCGCCAACTTAACAATACATAATTATCAATATGTTGTAATACCAACATAACAGGCTAAAATTATTGTACTACGTCTTGCTGTCAATTTGTTTTTATAGAATTTTTTTTTACCAACTGTCAAGTGACTTTTGTGCCACCCTGTATTACAAATAACTTAACACACGAACTAGTGTTCAAACATATTCATTAAAGCAAAAAAAAAGTACAAAACAAATAAATAAATTGAAAAAAAAAATTTACATCATCTTAGAAATGATAAATATTCATGTGTACGATTTCTTAACCAAACTGACTGTTTCAATGTAATAATTTTTACTAGTTTTTAAAACACTTAATACAATTAGCACACATATTTAGGTAATTTAATAATGACACATAAACATTAGTAATTGCAAATAACATTAAATAAAAAGAAGGCAAACCGCACAAAAAATCCAATGCTATAAACAACAAAACTTCACAATAAAATAAAACACAGACTGAATGTTCTACAGGCACTATATTGCTCTATAGGTGGGTGTTATCTAACGGAACACGATAAATAATAACATTCTAAAGGCATTACTGGAGCAACCTATTACGCCAGCTATCCTTTTATTTTTAGAAAAGATTTGCTTTGTTGCTGTGATGTTGACTTGACAGAATGTCCCGTCTCCACATAGTAACCTACTCCTTTATCTTATCTCTAAAAGTTTTGTTTTTCTTTATTAAAAACTACAACCGCGCATGCGTGTCTGTTATTTTTGTAACTGTTTGTGAAGGAACAATATTGACATGTAACGCTAGTTGAGTGTTATACGTTACAAAACGTTACTATTGTTAATACGTTAGGGATGAATGTAATAGGATAAATATCACTTAAGTAGTACGTTAGGGGAAACAACTTACTACTATTGTAACATTCCCAACAAACGAGAATGCGAATCAGTTATGGTCACTCTACATAAGTAACAAAGAGATGACCTTTGTACTAAAATGTGTTTTGCAAAATCAAATAATAGCGAGTTCAAAATTTGTTACCCAACCTAAAGAAAATATAATTTGGTAAATTGTCATTTGTGCTGTTTAGTCACCACTCCCCCCTCCCCTTCGTGAATCTGATATATCCCCCTAGAGCTGATACGAGAGTAGTGCTTGACACAGCGGTGACTAAAGACATCTCACAGCGTTCTTCTTAAATTTATTATAGTGCCGTATTTATTATCATGCCTTGCTAAACCCAAAGGAATAGGGCCGGTACAACCCTAGGGTTTATATCAGGGCGCATCGCAATTTTGGGTTATCGTAAAATTATTAGTCGAAATATACGCGGCCATGTTAGGCCCTGGTATAGAGTGACATGTTGTTGCAATACAGTGTAGTTAATATTAATATTGGTATTAGTGTAATTGTATTATTTTTAGTTAATTAGTCTGTAGTAATACTCGTCAAAAATGGCTAGCCTAAGTTGAGATTCGCCCAGTGTACTTATATTAATTTTACCACGCGATCGGGACCCGGTAATACATTACCAAAGTAGATCCACGTACCACCCAAATCGTACCCACCCCCTGCAATTGCACATTTCTCGCTTTGTCGCACATTACTTTAATTATCGATCTATAAAAATATTTACTTTTTTATCATTTCGTTACAATAAACACCCTGTAATAATTTTCTTTTTACACATTATATTATATTTTTTAAAGTAATACACATCTGATAAGCAAAAATAAATTTGTAATCTTTCGCATACGTCTGGTAACAAACTTACTGATTTCACATTACTTACTCTAGTTTAGTACCTCTGTACTTATACTATTTCAATTCAAGAGATATGGCAGCAACATGGGATTGAGCACCTGTACTCTTTTTTTTTAATGAAGTTAATCCTGGGATACAAATTCTTAGAAAGAATGTAATTAAATTAAAAGAGGCGTGATATCTGAAATGCATACATTTATTATCAGATTTATATTTAATACTAACACATTAATCAAAAACCTGAAACATATTTTCATAAAATAGTCTTAAAATTAACCAAAATAAATGTTCATGATCCTTTTTTAACAGCCAACACAAATTTCTCAAAAATCGCAGTGGAACCTCGATAACTTGAATCTTAAGGAAATTACTAACATTTCGAGATAGCAAAGTTCGAGTTAACAAGGGCAAAAAGACTTTGAGTTATAGAAGACCCATGTTGATTGACCTTTATTCACTTTGACAGTATGTTTTTGATTACTTTTTTAATCCTGTAAAAAGGACTAAGAGAAAGAAAACGTCACAGTACAAGTATTTTGCTTTAATAAACAGTTCTTAATTTTATTTTATTCAAAAATCGGCAGATTTACATATAAAAAACAGTACACGACAGTCTATAAGGTATTTTGGTAGGATTCCCAAGCCTTTTATCACTTTTCTTCTTCACGACTTCATGTATAATTTTTATAGGTTTCCTCTACATTCAATGTATTACATTTTCGTTTCACTAACAAAGCACTTCACAATCGCATTAACAAAAAGCAAAACTTTAAACAAATATAGAACGGTAGGCACATACATACACATGGGGGTGAACAATAAAGCTGTACTGAGCCCAACTGCAGGAAAATGCAAGGATGCAAAAGAGGGGGAAATTCATCTTTTAACATAAAAATTTGGTCATCTCACATGGTACGTCTATCCTAAACTTTCACTTACAAAGGTCCGCGGGGCAAAATTTCCAATTACAGAGGTGATTTTATTAAAACTTCTACCTATAGAGGTTTTCGAGCACCTACCTTTGAGTTATAGAGGTTTACCGACAAGTCCAGGATACAAACAAAATTTGTCTTATCAAGGTTCTTTCTTTAAAATATTCGATTTATAGAGGGAAAATTAGCGATGGAGGTTATGGAAAGTTGAAGGGGAATGGTGAAAATTTTGAGATTACAAGGAATTCGAGCTATCAAGGTCCAGTTATCAAGGTTCCACTGTATCGATTATTCCTTTAATTATTTTAATTAATGTCTCTAAACCACAACTTGAATTCATAAACATATTATAGTCCCTAAAATGAATTATTCCTTTACAAGATTATATAGTTAATTTAATGTAAAACTTAGTATCTGTTATACCGAACACACTTTCATTGGAATTATCAACTTGTAATTCAGTTTAATTGCTCCGAATTTATTGTTATTTAAATTTGATTACTGAACTTGGATATTCTCTTAGAATAACAACTTGTACTACTATTCTAAGCGAACAATACTAAATAATTGTCACCTAACCATGCGATAATCTGTCTTAACTTAAGATAGACTACAATAGTTGGAGTTTTCTCGAGAAGTGGTTTTTATCTGGCCTCTCTCCAAGACGCGAATTTCCTACTTTTTCTATTAACTAGCTGATTAAGTATGACATCATTAATTTGAAAGCTTCTAGAAGGTTTTTCTTTATTCGACAGAACTGATACGAAGGATTTGGTCTGAACAGTGTTATCAAATATCTTTTCTATGATTCGCCCTAACAGGGTTGTCAGATTGACCATATTATTTATTTCATATTTAACCTATTAACACGTTCGTTGCGGCTGGTATGAAATTGCACCAGGCTCTTTCACACCCCAAGCAGCCGGTACGAAATCTTACCGCTGTGTATTGCTATGGTGTGATGTTAGCTTCTGAGCATGTTCTTTTATTTAATTATATTTAAGAATAGCAGCGAACATGTAAAACCTAAAATTTTCTTATAATTAGACACATGTCCCTGATCATTTATATAGAAATAATAAAAATTATGTGATTTATATCTCTCGTATGGAAATCAGACATTTTGTTCCGTATTAAATCGTCAATCCAAAGTCCAATATTTCACAAATGTAGCTGTAGATGAGCCACTAAAACTTCTTAATTATATTACTGGTTACTGACGTCACAATCGGCAATTATCAGACAATTTCTATTATACTTTGACTTAGAGTTTGAAAACAAGAAGTGCAATAATGTGAAACATTATAATTAACAAATTATTTGCACTGCTAGAGATGCTTTAAGATATTTTTGCTGTAATTTTTTTAATTTCCTATCACAACTCTCCACTCTCTCACACCGCTAGGTTAGGTTACACACATAAACTTTTTAGACCACCTATAGGTTAGGTTAGGTTAGGTTAGGTTACACACATAAACTTTTTAGACCAATAGGAATTCAACCCAGAAACTCGGCTACTAGACCAACGGTAGACTCTATTTGCAGTGGATATACTATATTAATTATTTACTTACAATTAACACATTTATTTATTTTTTAAAGACATACCTGCTGTTGATATTGTTTGAATTCTGGCGTCTTTGCTTGTTTCATTGCGGTTGCAACAGCTCCAATTTGATGATTGTGTGGACCTCCTTGCAACGAAGGGAACACAGCTTGATTCACTCGACTTTCTAAATCATACATGATATTATTTCCATTTTTCGCTACTGATCGTAAACCTAGAAGAAAAAACCAAAATGAGTTACGAAAATGTAATTGAAATTCATTATTAACACTTACCACAACTAAATCTTTATTTGTAACAAGATGCTCACCCTCATTTACAGTGCGTACAGACATGGCAATCTCGTAGGAAAAATTTTACACCTATTTTCCTGTAGGCTTTAGTTAGATCTCTCTCTCTCTCTCTCTCTCTCTCTCTCTCTCTCTCTCTCTCTCTCTCTCTCTCTCTCTCTCTCTCTCTCTCTCTCTCTCTCTCTCTCTCTCTCTCTCTCTCTCTCTCTCTCTCTCTCTCTCTCTCTCTCTCTCTCTCTCTCTCTCTCTCTCTCTCTCTCTCTCTCTCTCTCTCTCATTTTTACTATCAGGTCCTCTTGTTCTATTCAGAACCTGATAATATTAAAGTATTCGAGAGCTAGGGGTCTTTATTTTATGCTCTTTTTTTGCCGTTATTTTATAAAAGGTTGATGACTGATTTTTTTTTTACATTTAAATAACAAGAAAAATGCATCAATACAACATTTAAATGACAAAGTCATCATGTTCAGGTTGTTATATGTACACAGAACTAGAAGGACATGGTTAGGTTAGGTTAGGTTAGGCTAGGTTAGGTTAGGTTAGGCTAATTAATCAATATCAATTACCACACCTCTAATGTTATCTATTTGCCACTAGTGTACAGAGAACTATGACACAGACAACTAAATGAATCATTTACAAGAAAATAACAAGGAGTCACTTCATCCTGAGGTTAAAACCTGTTTGGGATGAAATACTCTATACATTTCCAACAATACAGCTCAATGGGAGAGAAAACAATATGACCGACAAGTCCAACTTACATACACACACACAAATAACATTTAGAAAACTAGGATTTGGCTTCTATGACAAACCAATACAAATCAACATAAAACACTAAAAAAATAGAAATACAATAATAAAACTATAAACACACATACACACACACACACACACACACACACACACACACACACACACACACACACACACACACATATATATATATATATATATATATATATATATAATTCACACACACACACACTTCTACTATTCATATTACTGGTGAAGAAGAGAGTTTTTAAGAATAAAATACAATCACTTACTACCAGTTTATTCTCCCTCACTGGTTACTGAATTGTAATATTTTTTACGTGTGATTTTGCACACAAGTTCTGTCATTAATCTTCATATGTCAATCTGTAGCCTCAAAAGACCCAAAGAAATTATATTGGTTGCCATCTATCCATAAAATGCTGACTTATTAGTTATCGGTAAAAAAAAAAAGAATCGATCTTATGGATGGTTAATATAATGTAATTTCTCAAAATTGACTTTACCAATTCGTTCAAATTTTAGTGAAATGTGAAGATGAATGACCCAAACCCATGTGCAAAATATCAAGTACAAAAATATTATAGTTTACGAATAATTCACAAAAAACAAAATGAACTTTGAATGCTGTTATTAAATAATGTTTTCAATCAAAATACAATCGACATGTTTGTAGCACAAGCAAAGCTAGTTTAAACCCTATTTAAATATACAAATATTTTTCACTGATGGTTGATTTTATTTTTTTTGACCGACAACTACCAAACTGAGATTTCATGATATATACTTTTCTTAAGTTATTTGTTTTTGGGGGATGGATGAATAACAAAGTTTGTTCAATGTTTTTGCACTGTTTATTTTAATTTCCTTTCATATTTAAAAAGCAATTACAATTTTAAAACATTAGTAAACCCCAAATACAGTAATATCACAGCAATAATGAGATAAAACCACACATAATATTTTGTTTCATTGTAGTTTAAAGGTGAAAAACCTATCAGTCATCATCACCTTATAAAAAAAAAAAGAAGAAGAAAAGAGTAATAAATAAAGATCCCCAGTCCTCGAATACTCTAATAGCATCAGGGTCAGAATAGACCTGATAGGAAAGATGAAAGAGGGAAATCTAATTCAAGACTACCTACATTAAAAAGGTGTAAATCCAGCTAGGGTTTCTACCACACATAATATCTACATTTAGAAAGTATAAGTGGGGGGGGTTAGGTTAGGTTGGGTTAGGTTAGGTTGGGTTAGGTTAGGTTAGGTTGGGTTAGGTTAGGTTAGGTTAGGTTGGTTAGGTTAGGTTGGGTTAGGTTAGGTTGGGTTAGATTAGGTTAGGTTAAGTATAAGTATAAGTGGGGGGGTAGGTTAGGTTAGGTTAGGTTGGGTTAGGTTAGGTTAGGTTAGGTTAGGTTAGGTTGGGTTAGGTTGGTTAGGTTAGGTTGGGTTAGGTTAGGTTAGGTTAGGTTAGGTTAAGTATAAGTATAAGTGGGGGGTAGGTTAGGTTAGGTTAGGTTGGGTTAGGTTAGGTTAGGTTAGGTTGGGTTAGGTTAGGTTAGGTTAGGTTAGGTTGGGTTAGGTTAGGTTAGGTTAGGTTAGGTATAAGTATAAGTGGGGGGGAGCAACCTATCAGTTGAATTTCCCTTCCACTAACACTGAACATCTTACCTTTTCTGAAGAAAATAATTCCAGACCTTGGTCCTCTTAATGTTTTATGTGTTGTAGTGCTGACGATATCACTGTATTGAAAAGGTGATGGAATGATACCGGCTGCCACTAAACCTGATATATGTGCCATATCAGAAAACAGATATGCTCCGTTTTCATCGGCAATTTCACGGAATCGTTTGTAATCCAAGCATCGCGAATAGCAACTAATACCTGAAACAATTAAAAATGAAGTAATGACAAACAATTTCATTCCGCAAATACTTGGAGAAAATTATGTTTACCTTTTAGGATAAGGAATCATTACAATCTCTTCAAGACAACTGTCAATTTAACCCTTAGACCTAAATTAGAATTTGAGCCAATAATTATATCGAGCTTGTTATTTCTTTCATTTCATTTCTTTATTGTTTCTGTAAGAGCAATACATTCTTGGTATAGAACTAGTCATCCAATATACTAGGAATATTAATTTAAGTGATAATAAAACAATGATTAATTAGACAAATAACAGACAATGAAACAGTAACAGATAAACAATTAGCAGGACTATACTTTCTAAACATTTTCATTAATAAACAAAATGTGCAAAAACAACAACAACAAAATAATATCCTTAAATACAATCATCTACAGAACACACACACAAACACAGACACACAAATATATATTTATTTGCACTCATCATTACAAAACAATTTAAACTACACAATAAAAATTGTTCAAAAACATGCCAAAACAACTCTACAATTTCAATATTATTTATCTTAAAAAAGATTAGTTAAAACAAATGAGTATAGTAATAGATTACATATTACTGTCTTTAAACATATGGTTATAGCTGCAACTGACATAGTCAAAATAATTACAAATATACCTAACACAGTAAACAACGCAGCCAACAGTGAAGACTAAAAAACCAAGTAATTTGAACTCCTGGACACTATAGAAAGACCTGCTTTTCAGTCAAAGTGAAAGGTTATTAGACGCTTATTTTTCTAGTAATTTATATAAAAATTGTTGGAAATAAAGAGAACCAAACAGTGGAGAAAGTTTTTAAATAGCATGTTGTAGTTATTGTTCTTTCGCAAAAATAAGTAGGCCTGGTTTAGACAGCTAGGAATAACAGGATCATACGACACCGAATTGACAATTGTGCAGCCTGAAGATGAGACTATAAAAATCTTAAAAACCGTGGTCGCCTTTTCGAGGTGTTTTAGACCACTAGACAGAAAAAATAGAGTTAATTCTAGTTATATAAACATGTGGTCTGTTCACTATACAATGAAAAAAATAAATAAAAAATGATAACATTCACTAAACAACACTAATACACATTACGTTCACAAATATTAAAATAAAATGGATACATTTATATAGAGAGTGTGCACTCTCGGTCATGTCAAGTTATAACTGAAGATAAAGGGAAGAATATAATAGCCTAAATCTTGTATTGAAAGTGTTCAATAGTGGAAATAAACCCTAGTGCATTATTAAATGAAGGAAAAAAACAATTTCCAGTCAAACACAATTTTTGATAAAATAATTCAAATTGAATCTGTTCGATACAAGACTTAAGCTATCTTATTCTTCCCCCTTTATATTCATTTATAACTTGACAATGAATATAAATGTAAACACATGTGCATATAAATGTATCCGTTTTATTTTAAAATTTGCGAAAGTGATGTGTGTTAGTGTTGTTTTGTTAATGTTATATATATATATATATATATATATATATATATATATATATATATATATATATATATATAGTGATGCGAATCCAGTGCAAGAAATCAAGGAAGGGACAAAACAATCGTCATGTAAAAGAAAAACAAAAGTCACGATTGTGAGCTGTGGAATTGAGGTAATCTATACATTTATTTTCTTCCAAATTGAAGAGAAAAAAAACACACAAAAGCCCTAAAAATATATTGTTTTACAACCCAAAATAAAATAAATTTGAAAATTTTTACTGGTTTACTTTCTAATCATTTTATAGTACGTAATATAAAGAGAAATATATATATATATATATATATATAGATGGATCGCTCGCGAGTAGTAGAGCTGAAGCAAGTGCGGGAATCTGTTTATCCCTTTTCTCACACTACATCTCATTGGGACAAAAGCAGTTTTGATGGAGAGAGACCAAGGCAATAGCATTTGCTTTGCAACAACTTCTATACAGACCCAATGCCTACCAGAATGCTGTATCCATGGTCGACTCAAAAGCAGCAATACAAGCTATAACTTCCAACAAAAGAGTAAATAGCAAAACTGTAAATGACGGTCAAAAAAATGATCAAATGTCGGCAAGGATTGGGGAAACGTATATGCCTGCAATGGGTTCCCTCTCACATTGGAATATTGGGGAACGAGACGGCAGACAAACTGGCAAAGAAGGGAACACAGCTCCAACATGGGAAAGCAGCTCTGAACACTCTGACAGCCAAAACAATAATTAAGAAGTAGACAAGAAGGAAGGATGTGGCAAGATATAGGGAAGACCTGGGAGAAGAATAGGTGTAAGCCAAGAAGAGAGGCAGTGGCCGCATTCCGCCCAAATACGGAACATGACTGCTTGGCAGCTCATCTGCACAAAATGAAGATTTTATCCTCTGACGAATGTACCCTGTGCCACAACACAAACTCTGTAATGAATAAGGATCATCTAACAGTATGCTGTAAGCTTGATGCTGATCAGAGAAGATCACAGAACATACATAAGCTGTATTGGGACACCAGAAGACTGATGGAGTGAAATCCGTGAAGTCGCCATAGGAAACAAACAATATAAAGAGAAAAACACTGTATGAATTACAGTTATACCATCATTTTAAGATTAGTTACAAATATAATTAACACACCATGATAAAACTCCCATTTATAGTCAGGTTTTTATGGTATACGAGTGCTGTTTAAATACTGATCTTTTTGGAACGTAATTCAATTTTTTTTTTCTGGCTGTAAAAGCATAAAGTTATCATTTAATCAATTATCAAGTCGTATGCCTCATTAAACGTAGTTCACAGTGTAGTTTACAGGGACACTGAAAAAAAATGTAGTTTAAAAAAAGTAATTCCTAAACAATAATTTAAAATAAGAAATGTACCCTTTTTTTGCTATATTAGAAGTGATGAGTTTGTGACCTAGACTAGTACAATGAGCTGGGGAAAAGTCTTCAGCTCACGATTCATAGAGACTTCTTTCTTCTTATCGAAAAAAACAATATAGGTAAAATTTCAAACGTTATAATACACATTAATCGTCTAACTGTAGAAAACTCTGTAGGCTCGTGTAAATTCTATATCTACTACTAAACAATTAAAGAAGCCGCTATTTTGAAATTATTCGAGAATTTTTTATCAATAATATTCAACGATAGTAAAAACTAAAATTTCAATTAGAAGAGCTTTTTGCTGCTGATTTTTTGTTGTTTTTTTTTAACTAAAAGGTTATGTTTTCACTTTAGAAACATGTTTATCAAAAAAATTGAATAAAACTAAAATATACCTGATGAGAGTATTTGTTTTACTAATTTTAGTTTGGATTATAAATTTTCAAATCAGAAAAATTTTATTGAAATTGCTCGACCTGATTTTGAGATACACTTTTATAACGCTCAAGGTTCGTTTTCTTTTTGAAATTATAACTTCCAAACAGGCATTTCTGAGAAGATGGCAAACAGTTCTGTTTGTCTCAATAGAGGCTACATTTTAGAAAAATTTAATAAAAATCATTAGACCCGATTTAAAGAGAACAGAAATTATGTGTTTTGTTTAAATCCTTAAGAGATGGTTTTTAAAATAAATCTACAAATTAATTCTGTCATTTAGACGACAACCACTAAGATGTGAGCTGTAGGGTTTGTTAGGGACGGCTCCTCTGAACTGCCTGGGTTCTTAATTTTAATCAAAAATCAGAGGTTCAGTATACTAATTAATTTTATTATTGACATGAAACTTATGTCTATTTCCCTGATACTTTAATACAATATAAAAAGAAGAATTCAATTAAATGAACAATATACAAACTAAGTATTCATTACTCAAAGCCCAAAAGTGTTCCAACTATTGTTACTCTTTTTACAGATGAAATTACTGATTTTACTGGTGACTTTATATATTAATGCTTGCTCACCTTTGTAGAGTATCAGCTATGGACAACTCCTTTGTCCCCCTGTCCTAAAGTCAGACTTCCTAGGCTATGTCCTTCCGTCCAAGAATCAAGCTCCCTGGGCTATCTTCCACCACGGTTCGCGACGCCGTGTATCTTCCAAGCTCCAAAAGATCCCCTCCATATTGTGCTGCCTGCTTATATATGTTTCTGTTGCTTCTGGTGCTCTACTTTTATTGCAAGTCAAGCATTTCAACACTTTTTCAATTCTTTCACAATAGTTGGGTCATTCTGAGCTTTGTTAACATGAGTTATTCCTAACATAATTTACTTAACCTAATAACTTTAATTGAATTAAATATATTCCTAACAGGTTATACATCACATAACTTTCTCTATACTATGTACATGGGAACAGCAGTAAATCATACCTGCAATGATCACTTTGGGTTTAAAGAGACGTGCACTCTCCGCCAGTTTATCATAATCTACCAAGCCTGTCTCAGCGTTTACTTTGTAAGGCATTGACTCAAAAAAGATAGATGTCGCAGATATCTTCTTATTAGCAGTCATGAAACCATGTGTCAAATGGCCTCCGTCGGGAAGATCTAAGCCTAAAACAAATACAAAAACAATGTAAAAAAATTGAACAAATTTTCTCATAGAACCAAATAATAATTTGAACATTATAGTTCATGGATTATAGGTGTTCGAGAATGATTTTTTTTTTTTTTTTTTAATTAGGGACGAGAATAAGAAAGAAAACGAAAAGAGTAAAGATATTTAGGATGAGAGTGAGAACATCTTTTGCATTGCCGAACAACAAATTGCATTGCCGAAACTAGAAAAAAGTGAGACGAATTTTACTGATTTAAGAAAAATAATTATTACCGTATGTCAAGTGAGTATTGTTAAGCTAACTTATCTTAGATTTACTACTTAGGGTTACAAAATTTGTATAAATGAATTGTATTGGCTTGTAATTCATAAGTTAATTACTGTTTAAACCTAAACGTTCCCAAAGTTTTAATTTACGAAACTAATTTCCGTCTTTCTGTAGTGCCAATATCATAATTTACGGCTATTCACAGAATACTAAATTCAGCTTCTAATATTTATTTTAGCGATACATAAAATTTAGTACCAATTCATAGCGGAAATCTTAAATATACCTTACTTTATTTTAAGGTATACCCGGACAATCATAGGATTTTGTTTGTGTTGTCGTGTAGTGTCAGCTGCGATGATTGGTATTCCGTTCTAAATGTTTTTGTTTCGAAATTGGTGTTTAATGTAAATAAGTTATAACATGTTTATATTTTTTTAATTCACACTAAATTATTCGCAATTTTTACATCGCTGAATTTTAATTTTGTAATTTTAGTGATTGTTATGACCAGTAAAACTCGGAAACACTTTTTAAACAAAATATTTTTTGCCCATTCCTCAAATGAAAAATAAAAGTATACCGGTAATATATTTTTTAAAACATATAAAAATAAAATTTAGAATTTGCTGAATAAAATGATATGTAATAGTATGTATTCAATTTTAGAAGTATATTTATAATACATTTTTGAAAGAAAAAATGACTTCGATATATACTAAATGGTTTGACACTACAAATAGAACCATTGACATTTACTGTATAGGCTCCAGAAAACAATTATGTGTATTATTTTTAAAGTGTTTTCTAATATTGTGTATATATTTAGCAAAAAATAAATATTCATTACTATTTCAGAAAATACTCTGATCTGTTTACAAAATTTCTTTCACAGATAATATAAATGAATAAATTTCAAGAAATTACAATATCCGTATACACTTATATTTACACTTAAAATTAACATTGTAGATATATGTTTAAGTTTATTTAGGAGTAGAGCTATCATACCAACCACCATTTTCGGTACGAGACTTTTTTACACAAGCTTTGAATTACTTTCGAACATACCCTTTCTAATTGTACTATAGAAAGAAAAATAAGTGTATTTATTATTAACGTCAATACATTTTTTACTCTTACAAGATAATCTCAATTATTATAAAAGACAATTTTTAAATGAGATTTTGTTATTTTTAATGTCCAAGTTGGGGCAAAATTCAAAATCAAAAATTCTATGATCATAATTAGTTCTCACTTGTTTCTGTACACATAAATTTCTAGGTATACATATCTATACAATAGGTCACGGTAATAAAATTCACAATATTATTTTATAAGTTTCATATATTTATAACTATCTCGAGGAGGGGAGCTCGTGCTGGCTTGAGTAATGTTTCTTTACAAAAAATTATAAAATAAATAATTGTTCTTAAGAAAATTATTGAATTCATTAAGTCCCTTCTTAAAAAAATCAATTGCTTGTTTAAATGTAACTTGGCTGATATGAGCAGTCTGGAATTTTTATTGTGTTTATTGTATTGTACCTTGATTGCACTCTATTATGTTTGATCTTTGACACTGTCTATTGCAATGTATAAATTGTTTAATGACAATAAAACAAAATAAGTTGATAACTTTGGCTTCTATGGATGATGAAAGTTCAGCTTTTTATATGTTCAAATTTCTTGTTGTATATTAATATTTATTTGATTGAAATATTTATATAAATTGAGTTAAATAACGGTTGTTATTTGGGTGTATATTACCAGTTTAAAGTCTTCACTCTGTTATACAATTACACGAAACTATCGGAATACTAATTTAGTAAACTTGCTTCTTCTTGGGTACGCTCAGAATGACAGTATCAATCTTAATTTCTAGTGTCGCATCTTGTTTGAAATTCCTTCCAAAATGGCTATCCTTTCTGATTGGCTGGTGGCTTTCTTCTCCAATTGTCTGGACCAATTGGAAGGCTCTTTCGCTTTCTACACTTTTGTTGTATTTAATTAAACTCTTGGAATTATTTAAGATTACTTAATAACTTTAGAAATTTTAGTAGACATGTTTATAGAATTATTTTGTATCAGAAGATTGTTTATATGCAATTAAAATTTATTTCAATAATAATCAGAATTCCCATTCGTTTTCTATACATAATTGGTTGAACCAGTATTTAGTCAAGTTATAAACTATGACTAACATATGATAACTGTGACTAACATATGATAACTGTGACGAACATATGATAACTGTGACTAACATATGATAACTGTGACTAACATATGATAACTGTGACTAACATATGATTAATCTATCCTTAATTATTTGACTTATAAATAACCACTTCATACCTATTTATTTACATTTTAATGACTTTTAATAATGTTTCTTAATATTTAAAACTGAATTAATATTTGTTTACATTAGTTTACAGTCGCTAGTCTGACTAGACGTTCACTACTGTGCTTATTAACTTCCATGGTGTCATTCCCAGTCTATTCCTTCGCTTTACCAGTTTTTTCTTCTACAAAACAATACCACAATGATTTATAATTATACTTGGAAAAGGACTTGATGAGTGTTCTAATGGTGAATTCTACTGTTTTCCTTCTTTATCACAATCCAAAATATGTTGTTTAAAGTGATGTGTAAAATTTAAGTTGACGACGCATTGGTGTAATCTAACTTATTTTGTTATTGTGCTTTTTACATTAATACTTGGTTAACTAGGCTCATTTGGAATATGTTACTTTTATACTGATATATAACTAATTATTAATATAGATTCTATTTCGATATAAATTATTTTATTATCAATAAAATTGATTACAGTCTTTTAGTTAGTTATCATAAAAGCTTTGTCTTAAATGACTTCAATTGAAATTATAAATTTTATATTATAAAAAACGTTAAATGGTGTAAGAGTTTTTAGATATATATATATATATATATATATATCTCGAGTAATTGTTATAACACACATATAAATGGAAAACACAGGCAATTATTGGAGTCCATATCTCTGGGAATTATTTTATCGACACAATAGTTCATATACATATCGTAGGGTATTATTGCAACACAAATATCAATGGAAACACAATTAATTAGGCTATAGTCTATATCTCTGGAATTATTTTATACATATAATAGTTCATATCTCTTAATCTCGGGGTTCTAGGTTAGTGCGGCTTTTGCCAAGGAAATTAGGTATAATACCATTTAATATAAAGGACATAAAAGGAAAACAAAATGAAAGAATTAATTTTAGTTTTAGTACATGGAGAAAAATAAAAAAATGAGATGAATGAAGTTGACAATTTATAACTGTTCAAAACTGAATAAGCTGTTCAAGTTTGTTATATTTTTTAATATAGATGTTCGTATTCAGTTTTATGCTTTTATTGATTCCACTTTCAACTTGTGAACACTAATATTTATGAAAAAGAACAGGCCACATAGGGTTTATGGTTTTAAAAAAAATAACACAATGGAATGCAAATGGAAGGATCTCACCAGTTCATAGAATCTGTCTTGTCATCATCTTCATATCAGACCAACTTTAATATATATATTAACATTCGAAATTTTCACTCAATATTATTTCTTCTTATTATTTTCATGATGTAGGAAATATATTTTTAATTTATGTAAATTTCTTCAAAATTATTGTAGTAGCAGAAACTTGGAATGCTTCTTATTTGCCTCCAAAATTTTTAACTCTCTCCCATTTCACTCTCAATCATCGTTCGACCATGTACATAGAGGTTCGAATTTATATTTGTATTTCTTTGAAATGATAATGTAGGCTATATTTGGTTCACTAATGATATGAATATATGATTCTAATTTATTAAATGAGAAGTTGTTAATAACTTCATTTATATTTATTTCTTCTAATTTTGTAAATTAGGTTGTTAAACTATATTAAGGATCCAAATAACTTCTTTTAAAATAATATGTTGTCTTAAAACTAATATACATATTTTGATTTTAATCTTAAATTTATCGTAAATTCCCGCATCTCAATTGTCTATGGAATCTATTTGAATCACGTGATTTAGTTGTCGGTGGGCGTGTCTTTTAAAATGTCTGTCATTTGATTTCTTTCGGCCGCCATTTTGACTATGACTTTTTGTCGTAATTTGAAAGATCTTACCTTTATTATTGATTTTAAATAAGGACTCAGGTGACGTTTTATATTCAGGGATATATGGATTATATCTAGGCCTGGTTTGTTTGGTCTCGAGGCTTTCTGTATTTCTACAATCGGCGAAATACTGACACTATATTTCAAACTGGCAATTTATTTGATTGACTTTGTCGTCTTGATAAAAGCAGATTATTTTTATTTCCATATCTCTGCCTTTGAGTTGTTAATTTTTACGGGTAGATCGAATATTTAGGCTTAATTTTTATATAGGTCTTCCTAGGTTTAAAATTTGGTAAGTTACGTTAATTAATTATTGTCCGGTCGAAAATCTTGAATTTGACATTGTTTTGGATTGGCGTTTCGCATTCTTGCCGCTAGGCGCGTGTATGTCGTCGTTTGAAATGAATGGAATTAATATAAATTTGCATGATAAATTATTTATTGACAACATCTTTTTCGAGTTGTTACAATATCCCCTGGGTTACTTTTCCTGAAAATATTAAGTATTTGAGGTTTTCAGGGAACAAATTTACAACGAGAAACTATGTTGTATCCCAATACCTGTCTATTCCATTGTTTCAGGGCAATGAAATCAATCAGCTGTTCTTGTACTATTTACACACTAGACGTAGTTCTATTGGTTGTATGACATTGTAGTATACTTGTATTTCTTGAGGGAAGACACATGGTATGGTCCCTTTATGTTATCGCCTTGTAAATCGCTAATATAATATGTAGACACTCCTTTAATCTGGTTAATTCGGTATGGTCCACTAAATATTTCAAACAGTTTATATGTTTCTCCTTCTACAGCATTTGACAGTGGGTAATTTTTTATTAAAACTAATTCTCCTAATTCAAAAGTGGTGGGTTTAATTTTGGGATTTAATTTACTGGCTCTCTTTTCTTGTTTATTTTGTAATCTTCGCCTGGTCATAAATAATTTTATTTCAATGGGTATATCTAAATTTGCTAAGTTGGTTATGTATGGTTCCCAGAATCTCACGTCTCTTTTCCCTAACTGGAGTTCATTTGGTGTGAAGCCTGTGGTGTCATTGTGGACTTCATTTAACATGGTGTTAATGTCGGATATGCATCTAGCCCAGTTTTTGTGGTTCTGAGAGCAATATGTTCTTAAACATCTTTTAATTTCCCTTATGGGTTGTTCTGCCATGTTTGTTTGTGGGTGGTAGTAGGGGTTGAAAATAGGTTCTATGGAATGTTCTGTTAATGTTTTAAGCCATGATTTACTCCTGAATTGTGTTCCATTATCACTTTGAAGTCGGATGGGGGTGCCATAAATAGGGAAATGTAAATTGAAAAGTTTATTTAATATCGTTTTTGTAGTTGCAGCTCTCATGGGGTACAATTTGACAAACTTTGTGAAAATATCCAAAACAATCAGTATATATTTAACTCTACCTGTGCTGGTGGGTAGTGGTCCAATAATATCTACAGCTATTTGGTGATTTTTCCCAATACATGTTATGCCTTTAGCTGGGCCAACTGAAGGATGTGGATTACATTTACACTTCTGACATGAATCGCAAACAGAGAGGGTGATTCTGATTCGACGCCCCATATTTTTAAATATGAAACATTCTTTAAGGATGTCTAGACATTTTTTGGCTCCACAATGGAGGTAATAGTGGTGGCATTCCCATATCAGCCTATCAATGATTTGTTCAGGGACTACTATAAGCCATTGTTGGTTAAGTTGTTTATACAGAGTGTCTTCGTATATTTTATAAGTTTTCTTGATTTTTGATTTAGAAGGGTGGTGTTGATCTGTGTTTAGGATGTGTATGATGTGTGATAAGTTTGGATCCAGTTTCTGAAGGTGTGAAATGTGTTGAAGTTCTGTTTGTAAATCTTGGACTTGTATTCTGTTTATGTAGGCCATCATAAGTGGTGGTTGTTCATTAATGGGTGTTGTTGATTGGTGGTTAGGGATTCGACTTAAGGTATCTGCAGTACAGTTTTCACTACCCTTGCAGTGCAAAATTTTGAAATTGTAGTCTTGTATGGCCAAAATCCATCTTGTTAAACGTGAATTAAGAAGTTTGCAGGTCTTGAGGAAAGTTAGAGCATGGTTGTCTGTTATGATGGTTATGTCTGTACCATATATTATGTATCTGGTTTTTTGCAGACAGTATACTATGGCAAGCAATTCCTTTTCTGTTGTGGTGAATCTTCTCTCTGCCTGTTGCAAGGCTCTGGACAGGAAAATGATAGCGCGTTTTTCTCCCTGTTCATTATATTGATATAGGTGTCCACCTATAGCAAAATCTGAAGCGTCTGTTTGTAGGTAGAATGGTTTATATGGGTCTGGATGGTGTAAAGTTTGCGTTTCTAAGAAAAGTTGTTTAATTTTTTGAAAAGTTTGTTCATCTGTAGGTGTCCAATGGAATTTATAATTTTTTGAAGTGAGTCGAAGAAGTGGTTGTATGTGTTCAGAGAATTTGTCTAGAAATTTATTATAGTAGTTAATGCATCCTAAGAATCCTTTTAGCTGTTTCCTTGTTTTAGGTGAAGGAAAATCTAGTATGGGTTTAATCTTGCTATTATCCATTTGCAATCCTGTAGCGGTCATGGTGTAGCCTAAAAATGGTACAGATGTTCTGCAAAATAATGATTTGCTGAATTTAATAGTCATGTTTGCTTCCTTTAGTTTTTGAAAAATATGAGTTAGATGTGCAAGATGGCTAGGAAAATCTTGTGATAATACACAGATGTCATCAATGTATACAAGTGTGAAATCTTCAATGCTGTTTTCGAAAACTTTCTCTAATGCTCTTACTAGGGCTGCTTGAGAAGTTGAAATACCAAATGGGGTGACTGTATACTGATATGTCCTTCCTCTAAATTGAAATGCTGTGTATTTTCGTGATTCGGGTGCTAAGGGTATCTGCCAATACGATGCTGTGAGATCGATGGTACTTAACCATTTACTGTTTCTCCCTTTTGCAAGTAATTCGTTTATGCTTCGATTCTGTTCGAAGTCAGGCATAGTAATTTCATTTGCCCTTCTGGCATCTAAACATAATCTTAATTCTCCACTCTTTTTGACAACTGGTATTATGGGATTGATGAACTGACTATAAGATGACTCGATGACATTAATGTTTAGCATTCTGTTTATCTCCTGGGCTACTGCCTCCTGGTGAATTAGAGGGACAGGGTATGATTGTCCTCTGAAAATCTTATCTTCTCTAACCTCTATTCGGTGTGTATACTTGTTGCATAGACCTGGGGTGTCTAAAAAAATGTCCTTGTATTTTAAAATTAATTCTTTTAGTTGTTGCTTTTGTTGTGGTTCCAAAATCTCATTTTCATTCAAATTTACATCAATCTCCTCTTCTCTTAAATAATCTTCTCTATTAATTTCGGATCGTTCTAGAATGTTATCATATTTTAATCTGTTATTTATACTTGTATCACTGTAATTATATTTGTTATCATTATTATTATTATTTATATTTATATTCTTTGAAATGTGACATAAAATTCCTTCTTTATTAACCTCTTCAAACTTCAATACGATATTCTTATCGTTGGCCCTTAATTGTAGCATCTTTGTTTTGAAGTTGATTTCCATCTCATTTTTACTTATCCAATCCATTCCTATAATTATATCTCTTATTAGATTTGGCACTATTAGTGTGTGTATCCAAATCTCTTCTCCTCCTACTCTCACTTTAAACATGACTATTCTAGATACTCTACGAGTTTTTGATCCGACGGCTGTGGTTATTTGAATGTTCGTAGTGGGGAGTTCTTCATATTTCCCAATACTTTGTTTATTCCCCTGGAACCATTGTTCTGATAAACAAGAAATATTTGAACCAGTATCTATCAAAGCAGTGAGGCATATATTGCCAATTGAAATCATAATCTCCGGACATCTAATAAGGTTTGTTGTGTGTTTTATGGTTGATCCATGTTCTTCTTCATTTAACAAGAAGTTTCGGTCGCAAAACATATTGCTGATTAAGATATGATTGTTGGTGGGAATTATTTTTTTCTGTAGTAGCGTTGTTGGCCTATCTATTCCGAGGTCGTTTGATGGCACAGTGTTAATGTCATTGAGAGTCACCTTATGATGGGGTTGGATGATATGATGACTCATTTGGCCGGGGACACTTACTGCGCTCTGCAGTTTTCCTGCCGGGGAACTTCCTGTGATGTGCTTGCCTCCGGGTGGTTGATGGGTGGTCGATTTTCTGCTATGGCGTGGCAGACGTTGATCTGTTCGGGAGTTGGGTAGGACTGGTTTCGAGGTCCTGTCAGTCGTGGTGGGTTGGTCTGGTGGTCTGATCGGTTGATTGGATGGTTGCTTCTATTCGGTGAAGGTTGAAAATGTTGTTGTGGTCGAGATCTATGCTGTTGGTATTGATTTAGTGGAGGTCTATAATTATATTGGTGCGTAGGTGGAGATCGATTGTGTTGAAAATGGTTTTTATTTAATGCCGCTGGTCGAAACTGGAAAGAATTGTTTATGTACGGTTTCTGCTCCCTAGGAGTGAATCTTGGTCTCGGTGGAAATGATGTAGCTTGCTGTTGGTCTCGTCTGGTCCGGGTATGCGCATCCTTCAAATCTTCTCTTTGTAAGAGCAACTCAAATTCCAAAATGGTCTCAATTTTTTGGACTCTGCAGGCGTCCTGCACTAGCTCTTCGAAATGTTCAGCCATACATGTAATGATTTCATTTTCTGTTAAAGGTGGTTGTATAGCCCTTAATGTGATCACTCTCTCGGTGAAATACTCTGAACGACTCAGTTTTCCGTTATGTTGATATTTATCTACATCCAATCTTTGTTTTATGGCTCGTTGAACCTCCCTACTCCAATACTTCTTCTCAAAAGCTGCTTGGAAGTCTTCCCAGTTCTGCAGGTCCTGTTTAATAAGAGTAAACCACCTGGCAGCATGGCTTTCTAGACATAACTCTAATGTGTCCACGAGCAGGTTGATCGGATCGGTGTTATTATTGGTGATGGTCCTTCGTTCGTAGAATTTCTGTATTCTACGCAGGTGTTCTGTGGGGTTGTGTTCCCTACCATGGAACTTCGGCGCTTGATTGTCACTGTTATTCGACCCTCCACATGTTACGTATATTTGCTGTGCTGTGGCGGTGGTCTTATGACTCCTTATTTCCTTTTCTAGACCTTCCATTCGGTTGCTGTTGTTGGTCACTATACCCTCTAGTTGATTGATGTTCTTCTCCTGCTCTTTATTGATCTCTTTAATTCGCTCAATATCTTCCAGCACAATTGTATTTCGGGACTGGCATTCCTCTCGAACCTCCTGCGCTTTTCGCTCCAAGTTTTGTTGAATCTCCTCCTTGTTCCTTTGGTTAGTAATCGCCAAGTGTTTCTCTAGAGATCTGTGCCGTTCTTCCGTTTCTAGGATGAGTTTTTCTTGTGCAGCTTGGTGGTGCAATTGTAAACGCTGCCACAGTCTTTCTTCTACGCTCTCTATCTGAGTCCGGACGTCTTCTCGGATGCTCTCTATTTTTCTATCTTGCACGTCAAAACGTTGACTTATATCCTTTTTTAGTTCACCCTTATTATTTTCTAGACTTTGGTTTATTTCCCCTTTTAGTTGACCTATATCCCTTTTTAGTTCACCCTTATTATTTTCTAAACTCTTATTTAGTTGACTAAAAAGTTGCTCTAACGTCATCGGTGGTGTTGGCTGTTCTTGTTCCGCGTTTTTGTCGCTTGTTATTTCGTGATCCATATGTGTTCCGGGGTTCTCGCCTAACTCGAATTCTTCTTCTTCCATTTCGCTGATCGGTTTATCATAGTCAGGGATCCGCGACCCTTCCAGCGGAATGCCCTCAATGTCCATATTGTCACTCACGACCACGTCTTCTTTACGACGGGACGATGACATATCCGGTAGGTCTTCGTATTCGCTAGCCTTTGGTGTCAGTGTAATTTTCTTTCTTAGATTATATTTCGACTGTTGATCCATCTTAATATTTAGCGATAATATCTTGATACACAAAATACAACACAAAATATCTATCTTAAAACTAACATAAAATCTTAATTTGTTAGTCTAAAAGAAGTTATTTGGGAAAGGGAAAATTTCCTTGACAAAAGCCAACACGTTGGGCGTCATTTTGATATATAACTAATTATTAATATAGATTCTATTTCGATATAAATTATTTTATTATCAATAAAATTGATTACAGTCTTTTAGTTAGTTATCATAAAAGCTTTGTCTTAAATGACTTCAATTGAAATTATAAATTTTATATTATAAAAAACGTTAAATGGTGTAAGAGTTTTTAGATATATATATATATATATATATATCTCGAGTAATTGTTATAACACACATATAAATGGAAAACACAGGCAATTATTGGAGTCCATATCTCTGGGAATTATTTTATCGACACAATAGTTCATATACATATCGTAGGGTATTATTGCAACACAAATATCAATGGAAACACAATTAATTAGGCTATAGTCTATATCTCTGGAATTATTTTATACATATAATAGTTCATATCTCTTAATCTCGGGGTTCTAGGTTAGTGCGGCTTTTGCCAAGGAAATTAGGTATAATACCATTTAATATAAAGGACATAAAAGGAAAACAAAATGAAAGAATTAATTTTAGTTTTAGTACATGGAGAAAAATAAAAAAATGAGATGAATGAAGTTGACAATTTATAACTGTTCAAAACTGAATAAGCTGTTCAAGTTTGTTATATTTTTTAATATAGATGTTCGTATTCAGTTTTATGCTTTTATTGATTCCACTTTCAACTTGTGAACACTAATATTTATGAAAAAGAACAGGCCACATAGGGTTTATGGTTTTAAAAAAAATAACACAATGGAATGCAAATGGAAGGATCTCACCAGTTCATAGAATCTGTCTTGTCATCATCTTCATATCAGACCAACTTTAATATATATATTAACATTCGAAATTTTCACTCAATATTATTTCTTCTTATTATTTTCATGATGTAGGAAATATATTTTTAATTTATGTAAATTTCTTCAAAATTATTGTAGTAGCAGAAACTTGGAATGCTTCTTATTTGCCTCCAAAATTTTTAACTCTCTCCCATTTCACTCTCAATCATCGTTCGACCATGTACATAGAGGTTCGAATTTATATTTGTATTTCTTTGAAATGATAATGTAGGCTATATTTGGTTCACTAATGATATGAATATATGATTCTAATTTATTAAATTAGAAGTTGTTAATAACTTCATTTATATTTATTTCTTCTAATTTTGTAAATTAGGTTGTTAAACTATATTAAGGATCCAAATAACTTCTTTTAAAATAATATGTTGTCTTAAAACTAATATACATATTTTGATTTTAATCTTAAATTTATCGTAAATTCCCGCATCTCAATTGTCTATGGAATCTATTTGAATCACGTGATTTAGTTGTCGGTGGGCGTGTCTTTTAAAATGTCTGTCATTTGATTTCTTTCGGCCGCCATTTTGACTATGACTTTTTGTCGTAATTTGAAAGATCTTACCTTTATTATTGATTTTAAATAAGGACTCAGGTGACGTTTTATATTCAGGGATATATGGATTATATCTAGGCCTGGTTTGTTTGGTCTCGAGGCTTTCTGTATTTCTACAATCGGCGAAATACTGACACTATATTTCAAACTGGCAATTTATTTGATTGACTTTGTCGTCTTGATAAAAGCAGATTATTTTTATTTCCATATCTCTGCCTTTGAGTTGTTAATTTTTACGGGTAGATCGAATATTTAGGCTTAATTTTTATATAGGTCTTCCTAGGTTTAAAATTTGGTAAGTTACGTTAATTAATTATTGTCCGGTCGAAAATCTTGAATTTGACATTGTTTTGGATTGGCGTTTCGCATTCTTGCCGCTAGGCGCGTGTATGTCGTCGTTTGAAATGAATGGAATTAATATAAATTTGCATGATAAATTATTTATTGACAACATCTTTTTCGAGTTGTTACAATACCTTACTCCCCTAAGTGTTTGTAATTTTTGTGGATTTCATAATGTATCGATTTAGAATTGTTTCAGCAGGTAGGCGTACTTTGCAAGGTTAGGCTTTTTATTTTGGTTTGCAAATGGCAAGGTGTGTTCATTTGTGTTTTGTTATAATTTCAGTTATGTTCAAACTATTAGGTACATTCTTATTGATGAGGATTTAATCAGTCGAAAATAATTATAGTTAGGATTTGGGGTTTAGTTGATTGAACCATTACAACTGGGATAGTCTGAAGAAAGATACCACCTTTAAAAGTTAGTAAAGGATCACGGAAGAGGAGAGTTATTACTGGCAATAATAACCACTAATCTACTTCTCTGGAATTTGGCGTGTAGAGTTTATAACAGACATCAAGAGATCAGCGCTTCAGGGCTGGAAACTCGCTAATCAAGAAGAAGGTTTGAATTATTAAATTTTTTTGCTTTTTCATTCGTAACATGTTCGTTTCCCTTGATTCACTTTGTTGCACCATAGAAGTCTCCCTTTGAAAGATTGTGATACCTCTGCGCTTACAGGAGAACTTTAGACATTGTAACCAATTAAAATCATACAACACATAAAAACTGTATGAATAAACTTTGTAGAGATATACATAATTAATAATAGAAATACGTAAATAAAGAAAAACTTGATATTTTAAAAATGAAGAAGGAATTTTGGCAGAATCGAGAGAAATACATCAGAGGTAGAAATCGATATTACCTAACTAGATCTAGCTAGAAGGTGGGTTTTATCCAATATTGAATGTTTTTCAAGACACAATGTCCATTCGACAGATTCTAAAAATGTTAACATATATAAATGTACTGCCAAATAGTCATGACCTATGTTCAGTCGAAATGTAGTTACTGCTTCTCTCCTTCCTTTTCCCTTATTCGCTTCCCATGAGCTGACAATCCCGTTCCATATTTTGGACTCTGGATATTTTAACTGTTTGATGGAACTCAGTTGACATTTTTTTTTTCAATTTTAGTTTTGAATGACAAAACATTCAGGACGGATTGTGTGCCTTTTTCCGTTAGTTAGTCTGACATTTCATTTTCTAGTAATCCAATATGTGAAGGCGAGTTACAGCTAGTATTGATAAACCACCACCTCCCACTCTTAAAAACAAATGAAACCTACATGTTTTAAAAGGTTTTATCACTATTCTATACTACAATTACCCATAATCCTTTCATGAGGCTGTAGCAGAGCAGTATATACTGCAAAATTGGCTGGAGAACCAGAGTAAGGTTGTACATTACATCCCCATTCTTCTGAATTCAAATTGAAAGCTTCAAGGCATCTTTTCTGGCAGAGAAGTTCAATTTCATCAATATATTGATTGCCTCCGTAGTATCTGCAAAATGTTGTGAAATAAAGACAAATTAATTATGTCAATATGTACAGAGTAGCTCAAAACTTATTAGCCACTAAAGTGTGAATCCAGGAGTACAGTACACTCTCTCTCTCTTATCTGACGCACCTGTTTAACGCACTGGATTCAGTGTTGAATAAAAAAGAAACATTGTGTCAGGCTCAAACCAAGGATATAAGCATACAATTTTATTCATTTCATAAAGATAGGATATTTAAAAAAAAACTGTCCTACTTTTTTAGTCACAGTGAAAATATTAAAAATTTCATGAAGTCATACTAATGAATCCGGCGACAGTAAAACTCCGAGTTTCCAGAAGCACTTATGTCTTGGTTTCAACAACAGAGTTAAAGACATACTCTTAATTTCCGATGATATTTTAAAATAAAAATCAAAATATTTTAGAAATATAAGTACAAAAACAAAAAATTTTAGAACCAATGAAGTTTGGATGGAAAAATTGTAAAAGCGCTATTAGATTTTTTTTAAATGAGCAGAGAAAAAATGTCTGCAGATGAGGCCCGAAAATGATTATACAATTCAAGAGCAGCACTTTTAACTGTCAATTGTGTTGAGGCTTAAGTTGGCTGCAGTGGGCCAAGGAGAAAGGTGAAACTTCTACTGATCAAAGATATTCAAGAGAAAGCAATGACTGGTGATTTTAAAACAAAAAACAATAATTGATTATTTCAAATCTTGAATTAGTACAGTAGAACGGTTTTAAAATTTCAATTTGCTTTAGTCTAGTTACTGTATTCTCTTTTTCTCGTATGTACTGTACTGTATTACGTAATATTGTATAGCCTAAGCCTTACTGTAGATTTACATTAAAGGAAATCTACTACTGTATCATACAACATGTGTTTCCCTCTTAACCCTCTGTAATCAGACAGGGCTTCAGTCCCTTAGGTATCGGATTAGAGAGAGAGTCTACTATACTAAATGGTGAATAATATTTTTTAACCACTTACTGGATTAACCCGAGTTTACTTGGGCATGTGCCTAGTTGTCAAAATTCGTCGGGAGTCGCGGTATTACTGCCCAGACTGTGACGTCGCGCTTTATGTGGCGCCATGCTTCCGAGTCTACCACACTGTTGCTGACATCTAGACTGTATGTTATTATTTATTCTGATTTCTTGCAAACTTATCTGACATATTCAACTAACTTTATGTAAAACCACATTGTTAGTAAATTAAAAACAAAAAAAAAGTATATAGGAATATTTATTTATTTCCCCCTCCCCCCCATTAACGAGTAAACTCGGGTTAATCCTAGTTCAGTATTTTACAAGTAAAAAATAACATTAATTAGTAAAATAAAATAAAAAATTACACTGCCATATGTTTAGGCATAAAACAAAGTACAGAAATCACAACAATAAAAATATGACCTGAATAGTACATTTCTTGATACAAAATTAGACCGTTAAGTGGTTAACTTACAAAAGAAATGATAACATAACATATTAAAGTAAACTTCCCCGCCTTAGTGATACAGAGAGATTGATTTAAGAAGAAAGTGTATGTATATTTGGATAACTGATCAGACAATACTCAAGGCTAACTAGATCATACACACTGTGAAATACTGATGGTGCCATTGTTGTGATTACTCAACCCCATCATACAGTGTAATATATGCAGATCCTCAAAATGTAATGTCCAAAACTTGTAGAAAATGTTAAATTATAACGTTAGATCAAATAGTCTTATCCAGTAGGGTAAGTTTGTTTGAAACAGTTTACACAGGTTTTCTAATCTTTATAAATTGTGTATATTGACTTTATGTCAGTAGACCCTAACCAGCTTCTAAATAATAAATAATTTTCACTAGCTTTGCTAGTATTTGTGTCTCAACCCTACCAGATCTCATAATTACACGAATATCACATTTTCTTAGGAGATGAGGTTGGAAATTAAATTTTTGGACAATAACTTTGCTATTTGTGATTATAGTGAGGTTTGGTTGATGCTATTACATGCACAATTAAAATCTGCAAATTTGTATTGTTATGAACGGCCCTTAAAACTGCCTGGGTTCTTTAATTTCAATTAATAATCAAGATCAGTGGTTCAGTTTTTATTAAATCTCATCTTTGGTATTAAACTTATATCCATTTATTTGCCTGATACTTTACTACTATACTTTACTACAAGACTTCAATACAATAATTTAAATACAAAACTTTAATACAATAATTTAACTACAAAACTTTAATACAATAACAGGAATTTAATTAAACAATAAAACAAAACAATATTATTTATTCAAAGCCCAGAAGTATTCCAACTATTGTTATTCTTTAAATAAATGAGATTACATTTTATTAGTGATTTTATAAAAATAGAAATGCTTGCTTACGGTTTGTTGAGTAGATTTCCTGGGCCATCTTCCACCACGGCTAGCAACACAGCCATGTATCTTCCAAGCTCCAAAAAGACAAGAGAACTCTCCAAATATTGCTGATCGCTTATATACCTTTAGGAGTCTTGGTAACCTAGTTGAGTTTGCTAGTCAAGCATTTCAACATTTTTTAATTGATTCACAATAGTTGGGTCATTCTGAGCTTTGTGAATATGATTTCTTCCTAATATAACCTAATATTAACTTATTCCTAACAGTATCTAACTTAATGTGTTATAAATTGAATAACACACAAGTTATTGTGACCGTCTCCACTTCTTTTGACCAGCTGGAAGCTCCGGCTGGCTGGAGACCGCGTACACTTTAGCTGAATCTTGTCAGGATGGGCCAAGGAGTCGGGTTAGGACGCTAATGAACGCACGCAACGCAAGTGAAGTTAAATGTTATATTTTATTTGAGCGCCGTATTAGATTACAGAAATATTTATAATTTATAAAAAAGACATAACGGCAAGATAAAGCCTTAATAGTGGCCAAAAAACATACCGAGTAATTTAGCTAGCACGTGGCCGAAAATGGACTGACCTCGTCCCGTAGCGGTCTTCCTTCTCGCGGCTCTCGGAACAGACTCCCGCTCGGCTCGCTGGTTCAAGCCCTTCACTCCCCCCCCTTCTACGTAATCTTGCACTGCTCAACAAAATCGCAAGTGCCAATTCATTTTTATTATTTAGAATTCCTTTACATCCTAATTTATACTTATTATAGTTTTGGTTTGGTGGGCTCCTTGGCTGGGCCACATTATGAACAAAAAACTGTTTAAAATTACCGCCATTTTGACATTTTTAATTGAATTTTTAAGAAGTTTAATAGAGTCCCATATGAGCACATACTATATAGTCCACTATTACCAAATTTAATTTTCCTATCATAGTTTTTGTGACAGCTATCATGCTTATATTATACAGACGACAACAACATAGCTAGACGGAAAGTAGTTTCCAGAGTTCATGAAAAGTCAAAAATGGAGGTCAAAATTTTTGACTTTTCGAACTAACCCTGTATTTTTATATACTGTAAAACACTTAAATTAAACTGAAGGTAAATTCACCCAAAGCAATAAGTGAAAATCATAGCCTAGTAATCAACACAGCCTAGTAGGACCAACCAATGATAACGAAAGTTGATTTATACTCTTGAAATGTCGTGTATTAGTGCTTTTGTTTATATAAATGATGGCAAATGTCCAATTAAACCAATTAATCCATCGTTATCGGATAACCAGAAAGAGTTTTAATATTAGAAATAATTATGATCAAGAATTAAAAGACAAATAAATTGTGAAATCAGATAACTCAGAAAAAAAGATAAATAAATAATATGCCTTATGTTACAACTTATAATAGGTCTGTAACCCTAAGTGATAACCTCTTATCAATAGATTAATAAATAAAATAGTTGAGAAAAAAATACATCATTAAAAAAAATTATAACAATTCACACAAATATCCATTACAGTAAGCAAATTTCTCTTGTTTATAAGACGAAACAAAATGTATCTCATACGAAATGTATCATACAATTAATTGTACTGCATTTATTGTTTAATTTCTCAACAATAAGTTTATTACAAAATATTTTTTACACTTATGTTGTTCTTCTGTCAGATGGAGAAATCAAAATTGTAACATAAAAAGGTAACTGAGATTTATAGATTTTGAAATTTGTGAATCTGAATTCACTTGTTTAACAAACTTAATGAGATAAAATTTGTCGCAGAGTTTAGGAAAATTTTTCACAATTTTTGAGAAGTTAAAGGACACAAAAATAACCATACAAACATTCATATAAAATGGGCGTTACAAAAGCCCTTCTGTTTAGATTTTTTAACAACACATGAATATAAATACAAAAACAAGTACCCATCGAGTAATACATCATTTTAAAAGAGATAGAGTAGAATAAAAAACATGCAAATCAGCACTATTTCAGCCCTATCTAAAATGGAAGTCAAAGTGAATTATTTTTAAAATGTTATGAACCTTTTTTTTTTTACCAATCTTTACATTTCATGATCTCAGGAAACCAAAAAAGTTAATTTCAACATGCCATCCATCTGTCATCTGTACATACGCACAATAGTGGCCACAAAAATTAAGATGTGATTTTTATTTCGTTACTTCATAAAACGAAATCTGAGGAAAATCTTAAGCTTCGTATCGGCCATGGCGCTTTCAAGAAGCATCTTAACAGCATGGGATTATTCCAAGGAAACTTTAAATGCAGATTGCGTAATCAACACCTTGAAACAGCAGAACAGATACTTCGAAAATGTGATCCATTAATATGTAAAAGACAACTAATTATAGGCCCAGATGAGACCTTTGAAGCAACAAGCAACCTAGCTAGGAAAATCTAGAGCCTAGCCACGGGAATAGATATAAGCTAGTTAGAAACTTAGGAAGTACACAAAAAGTCTCATAAGCTAAAATGTCCAGAGGGTAAAACTCGATTAGATTATAATAATAATAACTCACTTTTCTTTTCCATGATCTGTCAACTGATCTCAGCAGCACAGACTTCCTCGTTCATTGTCTAGGACTGATCCCGCCAGAACGAATGTTCCCACCTCCGAGGGGTCTGTCGGCTGATCCCGACGACACTCTACCTCATTCGTTGCCTGATGGCTGATCCCCTCATGGTAAATTCCTTTCTAATGCCTACCACGTCATTTCCTACTAAATACGCATATTGTCGATGCCCTTCTGATACCTAAACTATAATACCTCTATCGTCAGTCTAAATCAAAACCAGCTCTGACATCCTAATTAAACTATTATTACCATACTTTTAAAATCAATGTTTTCTATGATAGTATATATCCTACATATTGGGGGAAACATGTTTAGAAGGTTAAATTTACTAATCTACATATATATGTTTAACAAAAACTCTGTGAATACTACAATAGTTTGTGAATAGGTAAGGTTAGGCTATACAAATAGATTCATGAAAATGATAAACTAGTTTGTTCTGAAATCGGGCTTAAGAGATTTGCATAAAGTATATGATGCGCGATAACTCCGGGAATAGGTTAGGGTAGGCCAGTTTATGTTATATATTCAAATACTCTATCACCTGTTTGTCATACATATGACACTTAAATATTAACCTAAATTTCTGGACTTTGAGCATTATCTATTTATGGGAGCATGCTCACTTTATTTATAGAATTACTCACAATGTAGGGCTAAATAAAATGTCAAATTATAGCCTAACTGTAAGAATTAAACAAAACTTTTTTAAGTAATCCTTAGCCTATAAATTATAAAACCTTTGTTAAACCATCTAAGAATTATTATTAAACTGTCTTAGGCTAAACATACCTCTGTCCTGGTACTCCTTCGGAATATTTGTTTGTTAAACAGGAGCTCAAACAATCAAGTACAGATTGAGATGTGAAATTTTCAGAAGCAATCATTTCCAAACCAACATGTTGCCTTTTCTTTTCCTGCTTTATAAGGTTATATAGCTCTGGATCAGACTCTTCCAGTGTTTGAGTAAGAAGTTTGCAACTCATGGTGCTATATGAACATAAATTGATGAGTATGCAAAACAACTAATTATTATTAGTTAAATTCATAACCAAGCTTTTATGAAGCGACCTTTTCTAGCAATATTCATGTCAACAATTCGGCCTCAGTATACCTAAATAATAACTGGCCAAAATTCAAATTTTCAAAAAATTATTTTTTTTACAATCGGCTAGTGCCATAATTATTTTTTTGTTAACTGTTGTTGGTATTATTACTAATCTGTAAATTTTGAGATTTAGTTAAGTTAGTATAAGCCTATGTCTGATAGAATAATACTCGAACACAAGATCTCAGAAAAATTACGTTTACTTAAACAAACACGTTTCAACGACAAATTTCAAGAGTGTCCCAAATCCATTACCAATACAAAGACAAGTACAAATATGAATCTCTATCAATATTCTAACAATGAAATTTTTTAAGTTGTTGGGAATAGCTGTAGCAGGCAATACGTTTCCAAGTCCTGCTCTCATTTGAAGAAATTTAAATAATAGGCCTATAAAAGTATATTTTACATATTCTAAAAGGTGCTGAGAAGAAGCACAGAACAATCAGTGTCAAGTGAAAGTTTTATTTTTTAAATCTACCAAAAGGTAGATATAATATCAAGCTATTGCCAAAGCAACCTCTATGAACCCAGTACAAAATGGCAGCTCATTGAAATTAAGTAAAACGTCATTGAGGCAAAATATGAACATCCACATTTAGGTGGTAAATATCCCCAATAGACATCTACTTTTCTGGGTTTCTTATACTGGGTTGAGATAGAAAGCTCTGGTTTCCACGGTTGTTCTTCTTCTTTAATCAAGGACTTTAAAATGAGGTGTCACTTAATGGGTCTTTACATTTAAAAATTTTGAGCTGCCCCCCAAAAATCCCATTTTGGAGAAATGGGCAAAGTTGTAATAGTGACTAAAACGTTCACTTTTATTTCCTAGAAAGGTGTCCTGACTTTCATTTTTCTATCTTTATCCATTTAAAATTTAACAGGGTGTATCCATACTTTTGACTCACAGTGTATATATATGTAATTGTTTACACAGAAAGTTACTACTGGTATTATTGACAATTTTTTTAAATCATATTCTACATACCTTATTTCTTAATAATAAAATAAGTATTCAATGAAGAGCTAACTTTTTCACAGAAAAATCACTATTTCGAAACTACAGAGTTCAATGCATTTATAGATCCCCTAAGTCAAGCAACAATGAGCGTGGTTAGTACTTAGATGGATGACCACTTAGAAAATAATGCACAATTTCTTCTTTTTTTTTAACAAATTTATATGTAGGTTCTTACTTGACCTTGTAAGGTAAAAATTTGTGTACAAACCATGTGTATTAATTCCTATTTTAACGCATAATTCACATAATGGACCTTAACTTAGAAAAGTTGAAATTCTGTTTTTTTTGTGAAAAAGTTAGCTACACGTTGAAAACTTATTTTATTATTAAGAAATAAGGTACCGTATGTAGAATATGATTTTTTTAAATATATATTTACCTTACTTGACCTATAGTTCTTTTACTAGGTCTGGGTTTTAGAGACCTAGTCATCCTGAATCTTATATCACAAAAGTGTAGTATATCAACTTGTAGAAGTTGATGAAGTCCGCATGCGTCCCACGAGATAATTAAATATGGCTATACGATTGAATATTTTACAAATTTGTCAAATTCATACATTGTTAAGTAAATAATGAATTGTGAGAGATAAAAATACCACTTGTGTTGTAAATGAGTATCTACTTGATGGAAAACACTATTTTGAAGCAGAATTACCAAAACTTAAATCAAAACACTTAAATCAATCGGACAACTTCTCTCCATATTTACCATTTAGTCAAATTTAGCATATAAGTTGAACTACATTTTACTAATCCTTTAACATATTTATTTAAATAGCCACACAATTTCAAAATGATAGCCTTTTGAAAACAGTTTTCAGTAGTTTTTTCGAGGAAATGTTGAAACCTATAATAGATCGAATAGTGTGACTAATGATGTGCTAGCTAGGCTTATTAATAAGAAGATCCAGGTTGAAAAAGAGTCCATACACAAAACACAGAAACAGAATTTGCACCCCACATATCAGTGAATCAGTACCTTTATGTTGAAACTTTTTCAACACCATTTAAATTATTCCCAAAATCATATGATTTATGTTAGTTATTAATGTCAAAACTAAATTAAGTAGTAATACATTTAATATTTTCTTGTATTAAAATGTGGGCAGTGCAGATTATGTAACAAGTAAACTAATGAAATTACAAATTATTAAACAGATTTCAAATATCTATTAAAAAGTTATATATCATGTATATAATGCAACTACAAAAATATCACATCATTTTTTTCAACTTACAATTTCACCTTGAATACAGAATTTCAATATCCAAAACCAACAACTCTGAGAAGACAAGCCGGCAAGACTATATTCAAATTTCAAACTACAAAAACATGTGAACTTGTGAACAAGCGCAACAACCTGTTGGTGTCTCTGTCTAGTGTCTATTACAGGAATTTCAAGGTTAGATTATGTCCATGTGGGAAGTATAGTAAATTAACATCAAACAAGTGGTCCACGGAGCGTATTCATAGGAATCTTTCAGATCATTCAAAGTTACAATCACAAAAAAAAAAATCAGGTCGAATTGTAATCCGAATTGTGATTTTAACAATCACTCGGATTGTTTAAATATAGATAACCACAATGTTAAGGTTATAGTTAAAGTAAATAAAAAGTGAAACGATTGTATTCAATATTTTTATACAATATCTCTATAAAAGTAGACGAGATAAAATTTTATCAAATTTCTAGTCAACAAGTTATGGACTTTTTTAAACGAAAGACTTATATTTTGGTTAAAGTCTTTGGATTAGAACAGCAGCTACATTAACATACTTTCAACGAATTTTCAATTAAGAACAAAATTTGCAAACTAAAATGACTTTTTACTAAATGCATTTTGGATATTGTTAGGTAAGTAAAACACTGTTTATATATTATTCAACTATTATAAATCAATAAGGACAAGTTGTTTTGTAGTTTAAAGAATCCTTGTTTTCCTTATTGTGAATATCGCCACAATGCTCCTTGGCCATTTGATATTAAAATAAAGTTTAGATTTGTATTTAACTGTAGTTTTATTTAGTAAAGGTTTTGGTTGAAAGAGGAAGTTTGTCCTAAGAATGAATATTAGTCGTGTTCTCAATTAATTTGGTGAAGAAATTCAAAGATCAATTTTCATTGGCTATTAGCGACGTCATCTGTGGCGTTTATAACCTTATTGGTTAAAAAAATTAAACTTGTTACGTTTTGTTTCTTGTTGGTCTAAGAGTATAAAAGGATTTTTAGACTATTCTAGTATGGTGTAATATAAAGTCATTAATGATTGGATAAACAAAATATTGGTCTTACAGACTAAATTTTGCATACCATAAATAAGAACTGTTATTACAAAAAACTGTAATTTTATAATTATAATTCCATGAACATGAAAATGAATAATAGAATACTTTCAGTAGGAATATGTATATGAATTTTATTATATTTTTTAGTATAAAAAACTAATAAAAATCTACTGTGGCTTTTAAATTTGCATATTATTTTATAAATTATTCCTCTATATTGGAATTAATTTGTAAACTGACAAGCAAGATAAATTTTTTAAAGTACACATCCATTAGTTTATAACAGTACTTCGCTATAATTCTGTTTATAATAGAAAATAATTGTTTAAAGCCTTGCTTTGAACCAAATCTACATGAATACTGCACTGCTAAGTCATGTAAATTTTGTAAATTAGTATTTTTGAAAAGATTTCCAAAACTAAATGTAAGCTTGAGTAGTTGTATTCAAAATTATTTCTTTATATTTACTTTTAAATACAGAATTATACCTAACGTCAATTATTTCTATTTGCATTTCAAAAGAGTAATTGATTACTTTTTGAGAGAAATTGAAAAAGAATCAGTAAATACTTCAATTTTTTTTTAACCTCCTGGAAACTAATAAATTGAGTTTAAATTAAGAATGCAATTCAGTTATTAAATTTGTGTAAGAATTGGATGTCTTATTAAACATTTTGGTTTGCTCTTGCTTTCGAATCAATTGAGATAATCTCTTCTGAGAAAACTTTCACCTTCTATGCGTAAATTAAACGTATTTAGATGCTTAATTTAACAACTATGTCTGTTGCAAATGCAGATCCCAGAGCGACTTTTCATAATAAGCATTTATTTGGCAGTTTACTAATATCTTCTGGAAAAGTTACAGTAATATGTCTGAGGTTCCAAAAGCTTTGTTTTTGGAAGGAGCTCGTCTTTTCAAATACCACGAACATTAATTACAATGAAGAAGTAATTCACCCTCATCTTCGACTTCCTCCGACAACAAGTGTTGAAATTCTTTGCGATGTATAATGAAGTGGTACCTTATTATTTTCCTATCCATGATATTATAATATTAACATGTTTTGTGTAATAATATTTTTATAATACTTTTTTCAATATTCAACAGAAAAAGATATTTTCCCACGCTTCACTGCTTGCCACTTAATATAACTCCGCGTATCACCAATTCGGCACGCCAGCTGTGGCTAGGTCACCACTGGTCTAGAAAGTATAAATAAATACCAATACAAGACTAACATTTTAAAAAATAGCTTTAGTCTACCATAATAAAAGCAAAGTTTTATTGTTCTAGAAATTAGTTATTATATTTTAGTCCTACATTGGTATTTATACTATTTGCCTAATTAAATAATTGTTAACTGATGCAACAATAGGAAGTACAGAAAATGGTGCCAAAGATCTCACAAACTATTAGATTCATCTATTTCAAATGTAGCCTATATTTATTTATTTAATCTGCATCCAGGAGACAATGTGAATTGTATAAAAATATAAAATATTCTGTTATTCCATTGATGCATTCTTCTATGGAATAAAGTTTATTTATTTTTTTAAATATTTAATTATTGAAGTTATACTTCTTTGCGCTCGTTGGGATGGGGTGTTCGTCAAGAAACACGTCACGCTAAAACTGAGAAAAATCAAGCGTTCGGGTATACTCGGCGGCAGTCGTGAACGCTCGGGCGATCCCGATCTGCTGCAAAGAGACACAGGTGTTCGTATCAGCCGAGGCAAAACCGAGTAAATGATACTGTCTAACCATGTGTTTTAGTATATTGTTATTGATTGTAAGAAAACTCTTGAATATTAGGCCTATAACCGCACAATTATACATTTTTGTGTTATCATGAAATGCTATAGACTGATACTAGTTTAGTTTATTCAAAACAGACCTAGGCTAGACAAAGTTGATTAAGATTTTTACTGCCCGCCTGATATATGGCCTACTGACATTGTCGTAAATTAATATTACACTGTAAAGTTATAATATAGTAACGGTTGCATAAAATAATAAGTGAATGGCCAAAGAAGTATAACTTCCACCGTCTGGTCCGACGCAGACAGTTTTTTCTCTTTTTTCCCCCTTTTTTTTCCTTCAAAAGACCTGTCCTCTGTTATCATTTAAATGTTTTGTGGAGACAGTTATGGAGAATAGCATCGGAAATTTTCGGCCATTCTGCAGTTTGAGAGAGCCTGTGTTTTGAGATGCTTAGGTGGTGTGTTTCCCTGTTGGATCTGACTCTGGTCTATTTCTGTGTAAAACTTAGAATTATAACACTCAAAATATAAATGGAAGGAAAAGTTAAAATGCCTAGTTTTTGGAATAGAGAACAGTACTAGCTTTCTGACTTTTTATCGAATATAACCCAAACTGCATACTTTTTTTTTTTTTTTTTAAATCATAGTCCACTTTGATGCATTTCCCCATATCGCAACACCATTTTTTAAATGACATTAAAATAGAAAATAATATGCCATTCTGAGAACTGGTAAACATAAATAGTTGAATTTTTTTTAAATGTAGATTGATGAATTTAATTTTGTAGATAATACCTTAACCCCTAACATCATGATTTAAAGTTACGCAATCAACATCAAACGTCTGGGAGACACCTATGGGCATTTAAATGAAAAAAAGGCATAATTAATTATCAATAAATGTAATAATCAGTAAAATGGCTTTGCATACCTATATTAAACATAGAGTGGATGTAGAATTAGTTCAGAATCATTTTTCACAATGTCCTTCACGACGCGTCTCGATAAAAACCATAGATAAAAACTATAAAATAAAGTCACGTAAACAACAACATACGTCTCACAGATGGAAAGTCATCAAAAACTATAAATAGCGCAGCCAAGGGGCGAGAAAAAACTGGCAATTTTCACCGAAAAAATACCAACGTCCGACTGGCAGCTGAGGGCCGCACAAAACCAATAGGTCAAAAGGAGGGGAAATACGCCGATTTTTATTTTCGCGCCCATCTTCAAGACGTATGATGTTAGTTAATGGTTAATACATTTTTTGAATTTAGTTTTGAATCTACTCTTAAAGTAAAAATTTGGAACTTTGTTTAATTGATAATAGTTCGTAAAGACATTTAATATGCTGCAATTTATTCTATCATTTGCTGTGAACAAAATATAATTGTTTCTTTTCGAAATGTAGAGCTAAGTTCTGTTTTTAAAAATACTCTATAGCTTGATTAAGCGAAATATTTCATTTCCAAAGAATTGATTTGACAGAATGAGGGTTGTATCAATCTGCATACATGAGAGCTTTACGCCAAGACAATTTCAGTGGCAGATCATTAGTTTAAAATATAAACAAAACTGGTCCCAAAATTTAACCCTGAAGCACACCATTGTTAATTCTTGGAATGTCAGACTTATGCACTTTTCCTTCAGCATCTGTATGTTCAACATGTTGAACTCTATTTTCCAGATACAATGTGTTTTAATGGAAGTTGTTGTTTTTCCGTGAATTCCATATCTTTTCAATTTATTAAAGAGCAACTTGTGATTCATAGAATCAAAAGCTTTGCTTAAGTCCATGAATATATTTTATATACTTACCTTTTTTATCAAGAGCAATTAAAATTGTTTCAAAATTTCTAACTTTAACAACTATTGTGTTCACCTTACCCTTCAAAAACTAAATTGCTTTTCAGAAATATTACTATTGTAATTTAAATGTATTAAGCGTCTATTCATATAAATTTTTACAAAAATGTTGGTAAAAAAAAATGGAAGAATAGAATGATATTAGTCTATAATATGTACATCATAATATGCTTCTTTTAAAGTTGTATATCCTAAAAGGGATATACAACTTTATAAATTCATATAGACTGGCTTTGGTGTCATTTTGTAGCAAAATAACATTTACTTTATATGTTCTCCATTAGTCATTACACATCCCATCTGAAGTCGATTTCCTGTCAAACCCGCAGCAGCTTGTCAGGCGTCTCAGCGAGTAAAAGATAGTTTATAAACTTTATCCTGATAAATCTCCAGAAGTAAAAATTGAGAGGTGTCAGATCTGATGATCGAAATGGCTATGAAATCAGCCCAGTTCAACCTATCCATGTACCTGGAAAGCAGTGATTGAGAAAATCCGGAGACCTTGGTGAGGTAGGACTATTGGGAGCATCTTTGCCATACTCAGTACGAAAATTCCAATGCTCAATTGTCACAGACTTTGATTCTTCAAACCAAAACACACATCAAGCATGCTCAAGACCAGTAAAGGCAGCCATCTTTGTTACAACTGTCGCTAGCACTTGCAGTGGTGGTATTCAGTACTATTCACTATGTGAATCAAAACCTTATCTATTGTGCAACAAAATGACACCAAAACCAGCTCTGTAAGTAGTCTGAATAAATTTATATGAATTTACAAAGTTGTCGTCCTTTTTGAACCACCCTCTTTATAACAATAATTGAAATTAAATTAATATCTACGTCAGTAGGCCTATCTGGAAACCACAAATTCAAGTTTTTCAATAAATTAATTTTTATTTTCTACTCCAAAAGATTTCAAACATTTAATTGAACTAAACATTTAATTTACTATCAAGAATTGAGATGTTATTGGGCAGGAGTTCACACATACATGACTAAAATGAAAATAACTTCTTAGTTTGTTCTTCATCTTACAGCATTTATTTTTGACGTCAATCTCATTGAACTCGCAATTTTAATTCTTTAATACCCATAGTGCAATTGTGTTGCCAGACGTGATACTTTGCCAAATCTTTGCGAGTTATCATACCAACAGGCTAGAAAAAATAAATAAAATGTATATTGAATACCTTATGCAGATACAAAAAAGATAAAACATAATATGTGATACTAGAAAAAAAAATTCTATTAACCTTTAGGAAGTGGTAATTATTATACTGGGTGTTATATAGTTTATTTGCAGTATATAGTGCTTGTCCACGATCATAAACTACAACAATCAAGTTTTATTTTCCAACTGTTTATTTTACATTTTCATGCTGTTTTATTTTCCATTTTCACGCTGTTTAATAATAAATTGTGTAAAAACTTGTTGTTTTTAATTGTATTACAAACTTGCTACTGTAAACCCGTGATCCAATAGTGTCATCAACACAACAAAAAGCACAATGCATATTATGATTTGCAGAATCAAAATCAGTGACTGTTGTGCCAAGAAATCATAGAGTTTATTGTAGAAATGACAAAAGCACACATAAATGTTAAACCTACAGCCTCTAAATATATTCATAACGTCGGAGGAGACAGGCTGCCTATAGACTTCATAACTATGATGGTTAAATCCAAAAATCCAAACAATCTTGAAGTACTATGTGTTAGACATATTATTTGATAGCATGCAAACGGAGTCTGTTTTCACTTGACCTTTTACAATTCTTTCTAATTCACGAGAAGACTGGAAAGATGGCAAGTTACCGGTACATTAAGGACAGCTTGTTTGGTACACAGACGGATTATTGGATGATCACAGTCTGGATACTGTAAACCACTGGGGCAACTATTGAAGCTAGCTTAGCAATCTCAGGATTTGTACATCAAGGATTAAAAGAAAGCATTAAACGTATGGACATTGAATGGTAAGACATTCTAATACTCTCAGACAACCAAGCAGCAAGCTGGATATTTCATCCAAACTGGTAAGGATCCCTCCGGTCTTTAAAAAGGGAACTGTTGCCTGCCTGGTGGGACCAGAACTTGCTTGCGAGATCAGTCTTCAATGAACACATCAAACGATGGAGACAATTTCTTCCTGGCCAGAGATTCAGAAAACACCTTCCCTCATGACCAGATCATGGACTGATAAAGGCACTTGTTTAGTTTAACTAGAAGTCTCTGAGAATTGTCATTAGCATAATTACCATACATGGCTATATCCAAAGCCATATAAATAAGGTGGGACTACTTCAAGTTTCACCTATTTGTCATCTCTGCGGTCAGCAATCTGAAACTTTACATTAGATTGTAGGGCTCTGGAGTCCAGAAGAAGGATAATATTTGGACTTCAGCAGCCAAATAAAGATTGTGATGAAATTCAAATGTGTAAAATGTTATAGATTATTAAATATTTTGATATATTTTCTGTTATTGTACACTTCCATTAATTTTGATGAAATATCGGAAATAACCCAACCTACACAGGAGAGAGAACATGTTGACTAGACAATGAAACCTGGGCGTATAATCTTACTCACAAGAGACTAAAGCTGTTCAGAGTTTAATCTCTTGATTTCTTGCCACCAAAAATATCAGTTCGATAGTTGTCAAACAGAAAGTGAAAATGAACCATGGACAACATCTTTGAATAAAAATATTTAAATGAGGGCATTAAAATCTAGCTTTTAAATGATGGCAATCAAGGTCCATTTTTGTTTTATACCAATTATTTCTGAACGGTAATATTTTTGTAAATCTGATTATACAAATAAGTTTAAGTCAATAATCTTCTAATTTTACCAAAATTTGTAAGAATTCGGTAGAGCCGATATTTATAAATTACGTATTTCATAACAACCCCAATGCCAATTACTTGGTTTATTACTAGTAACTCATAAAACCAACTTTTTTTTGAGAGATAGATAGACACAGGGATTCTCAAAATGGGTATATCTAGAAAAAACTCAACATTGATTTTTGACCCCCAATATAACTTTCTCTAGATTATGTATATGTGAAAAAGTAACTGACTAGCTGAGGCTATATGTGACTCTCCCTGAGGCTCAGTTTTAAACAGGCTGCAAAAAGTCGTAGTGACCTCCGTTACTCTCCTTCTTTTTGACTCTGGTTCTATTTCCTTGGTTCCATTCTTTATAGTAGTGTTCTTTTGATCCAATTGTTTTGCCCTGGCTTCCTCTGATGGCTTGCTTTGAGCTAGTGATCGCAGATAACTCCTCCATTTGAGCCTCTTCTCAGTGGATCAGCTATCGCGCCAGGTTTTCTAGTGAGTGGCAAGATTGGGATGTTCCTTCATCCATGATTTTGATGGCTGAATGGCCTGTCTTCCCCACTTTTTTAGGATATGCCTTTTATCAGGAGTACGATTCCTCCTAAGTGACCGTTCTCTACTAGATTTATTATCTCTGCAATGACGAGGAAAACTTGACAAAGTTGAGGACTCCCAGATAGCCATCTCAGAGGGTATGTTCCATTTTATCCACACACATGGAGTTGCAGTAAAATCCCATAAAACTTGTTATTTTTCATTTCTCTCTCCATGAGCAGCTATGGAAAGGATTGCTCTGCTTAGTCAGGTAGAGCTAAATACTGGAGACATCACCAAGTATCCCACAGACTCTATATGCGACACTTTTATCCGGTGCCATTTACTCCACCATTACGGGTCATTTGTACACTGTAGTGTTGGGCTGAAAACAGAGAGAAAAGGGGAGTTAAGATGAAAAATGACTGACAGAATAGATCATGGAAGATATACACTTGGACAGGAGTTGGAAGTAGTGTAGGACACAGGAAAGATCTCAGAACAATATGAAGGGCAAGGATCTGAGGAGGCTGTTTCCAGTGAATGCACATTGGACCATGGGTTCACAATTGTAATAATAAATGATAACATGATTTACAAAAAAATATTTATACAGAGTTCATTTTATTAACACTTTGAAGCCTAAGCCCGAGTATAGGTCGGGCAGTGCGACAGCGCTCGCAGCCAAAGCCCGAGTATACATCGGGCTGCGCTAAATAATTCTATACAATCGCGATGTCGGCATATAATCGGGTTTCGGCACTTTTGCTTAGCTAATTGGTTATTTATATTTGCATGTCTTTGATTTTCTAATAGTCTGTGCTGTTGATATGGACTAAATATAAATATTATAAAGCTGATGCTAGGCAACGTAACACGTCTACGAGGAACGTAGAAGACGTTTGTTTAGTTCAAAGTTAGTGACTGAGTAATCAAGATTCGTTATGTTTGTTTGTTGTTTTTCTTGAATACTAAATAGTATTTGAGTTATGGTGGTGCCCAGAATGTTCAGTACCCCTTTGTGTACCTGAATGTTCCAAACTGTATCATACAAAGGCCAATTATGTTTAGTGAAGTGCTGTGTAGCTATTTTTGTTTGTGTGTGTAAATTTTACCCCTTTTCAAGACTAAGGAGTGTTGACTGTGAGTAAAATATCTATTTACATGTATATATATTATTTAAAAAGGTAATTTCTTTAGGTTTAAAATGATATATAATAAGTCATATATGATAAATATAACAAATACCACAATTTTTTTAAAACCCCCAGGCACAGTAGGAAAGCAGCGCGTTAGAGAGTTAGGCTTCAAAGTGTTAATTGGACACCTAAGCTAAATGCTGTGCTGTTCCTTCGATGTTTTCGGCGACTTTTCAACCGTATTTCAATGAAACCGTAATAATGTTCACTACCAATACTGAAAAGCTAGCAAGTAATGTAAAAACTAAACGACACAATATAAAGCCTAGAAATTTAATGCATTACTATACATTTATTCATATCTTACTGAAAATCTTTGTACATACATATTTATTGTAGTTTTCACCAAGGAATTAAATGAAACCAATTTCCTTCTTCTTCCGTTTTAGGTTTTTATAAAAAATTAATTTAATTTTAACAATGATTCAAATATACCCTGTACCATTATTACAGTCCTTGGTTCCACCTTCTTACTCACACCTTATATAGTTTTACTAAACTACTCCTGTAATGAACATGCTTACTATAATAGTTCTTAGTCCTGACAAATATTTTTAACCAAAATTAATTGGTTTTAGTTATGTAAAATATATTTACCTCGCTAGAATCATTTGAAATAACTATGTGTCGAAGTCCAATAGATCGAAATAGTTTATATACACTTGTTAGAGACGAATTCTGAAATAAATAGTAAGAAAAAGTTAATTAAACTGAAGGAGACAATTAATTACTTGTATAATTAAAACAAAAATAAAATACAACTAGTTATGTTTGTCTTTCGTGTTTTTCAGAAAGGCATTGTAGTGGGGGAAAAAATGTTGATGTGATTTGCATTGATTGCATTTATTTTTAGGCTTCTCTAATATAGTATTCTTCTCTCTTTGTACTGTCCATGTTTGTTCCTGTACACCAAATGAATTGATATGGAAAAGATTTTTTAATTATTGTTTGTACAGAATAAATTTTAGTTACCCAATATACAGGTAAGTTTGGTAATACCAAAAATATTTATCTTTGCTTTTTTACTGATCTTCACATTTTATGGTCTCAGGAAACTGTAAAAGTGATTTTTTGACATGTCATCCATCCATGGTCATTGTTGTAGCCATCTGTACGTAAGTACAATAATGGCCAGAAAAATTAAGATAGGAACATGCAATTTGGTATAGGGGACCCTATTGTAATTCAAAAAACACCAGTTACCATTTTGAAACTGTTTGGGTAATGAAACCTTTTATTTTTTTACTACATATCTGGACAATTGATTATAATAATATTATTATTAACAATTATCATATTTCTATAATATTTTGGTGTGGTAATTCTTGAGTGTTGTAGACAATTACCAAGAAATTATGTTTTACTTTTTTGTTGATAATTCAGTTAACAATAATTGCTAATACTGTACAGGAAAAAAAATTGTTTTTCATGAAAATGGGAAAATCTATTGTTATCTTGTAAATATTTTGATTTTTGAAATATTTAACACTAAACATTTAAAACATCTGCCATTTTGAAAATGTACAAAATAAAGTCTTGATTTTCTGGTATAAGGTTACATAAATAATACATATACAAAATCTTCATTCAAATCTACTTCCAAAGATGAATGTTTTTTCCCAATAAAATGGCTGGCAAATGGAAAACTAAGCATTTCCAGACCTATAATTATGTAAACTTTTATTTCACTTTGTAAATTATGTGGCAACTGCAACTTACCACATTTCTTGTATATGGGAAAGCATTCATGTACGGTGTCAATTCTATAGATACATTGAAATACTTTTCCTTTACTTCTATTTCCTACATGGAACAAAGAAAATTCACAATTAGTTAGTATATTACAGAGTATTGTGCAAGTTGATTAATTAAAATTATATTGTAAAAGCATTTAACATTGTATATCATTCGTACAATTCTTAAACACTTATCTAAATCATTTAGAAAATCTTGCAGTAAGTAGGACACCCTTTGATATGTAAGGAAGATCAAGGCCATGATGTAGGGAAGGATTGAGAATCATTTCTGAGTAGTTTTAGACCAAAGACTAAACTAGAGTTCTCATATCAATTGTGTCATTGATAGGGGGCAAGTCTTGGGGGTTGAAACTGAATCTGGTGCTTTGGCTTTATAGCATTGCGATGAGACCCACAATGGTGCATAATGTCATTGTGTGATGGCTAAAAATAGGAGTCAGTAGCAAGATTAGCAAGGATTCAGAAACTTGTATGCCTTGCAGTTATAGAGTATTTAGTAGCACTCTTAGTCCAGCCTCGGATTGTTATCTCAACATCCTTCTACTGGATAAAGACAGAAACAAGGAAAAGTGCATGTCACCTTCAATGTGAAGGACTATGAAAGTGTATACAGGATCATCTGGGACACTCCAGAATATCATCTGTGATTAACAGAGACTTGACATTATAAACGATGAAGGTACTGTACACCTTCTCAAAACCATTCTCAGAGGTAATACCAGATTGTGAGGAATTGTTAGAGGGGGGGGGGGAAGAAACCTCTACTCTTGTGTGAGCTGGAATGGTTTTACAGATGGCTCTAAAAGAAAGGTGGAACGGGAATTGGGATTTGGGAAGCAGATCTGGGCAGGAACTTGTCCTGCGAAAGGAAATATACCCAATGATGTTTCAGTCAGAAATTACAGCCCTAATGATATGTGTCTAAGAAAACATGCGACTTGTATACTAGAATACAACTATCACTGACTTGTATTTACAGATAGTCAGGCAGCTTTGAAACCCTAGGATATTAACAAATTCGGGTCAAAGTATGTCTGGATTGTTTCAAAATCACATCAATGCTAGAGGGAGGGACTCAATAATGTAGGGTCCCTGGAGATGCTGGGATTAAAAGGAATATGTGTGTGTGGATACACTGACCAACAAAGTATCAGCGGTAAAATTCATAGAACTCGAGCCATTCTGTGGCACATCCAAGAGGTTGGCTTTTCCTTTCCATATTTTTTTCAATGCATTTAATTTGTGATTTGAGAAATTTGTTTTGAATAGTAACCATAAGTGGTACTGTCTATGTTAATGGAAGTGAGAAACAAACATTTATTTCAAAATATCTATCTGCTTAAGACTAATATGTTCTTAAAGTATGTTTAACATAGAGTAATCCATGGAATACCCAAAAGGTGTTAATGAAATCCCAAATAGATAGGACCTCTTTAAAGCTGAAGAGGGTAGGTGGAAAATTTGAGTTATCGAGTAATGAAGGTGCGAGTTATCAAGACATAACCAGCAAAATATTGAGATATCAAAGTTCAATATTCACCAGTAAAAATGCATGTGTAACAGGCCCGATTCTATAACTGGGCAACATGGGAATATTATTTATTTTTTCTTGCCCAGTATTAAGGCAGTATAAATATGTCGTTAAAAGTTTATAAATTAAAAAAACTATAAAAAATTATAGAGCTGAAAAATCAAAATTTTAAGGTAGCACAAGCATTCTTCAGATCTTTCTGAACAATTTGATAACATTTCCATGCTTATCGGTTAGAAAATAGCGTCCGAAACAGAAAACTTGTTTTGCCCCCTCTTCACCCGCGCATCGCAAAAATCACTTCGTTCGTATAAATTCATTCAATGGTAGTAAGTGTAAGGCCTCGATTTGCCAAATCTTACTGAAACACAACGATTTGAAATTTTCAGCTCTCTTAGAGAAAAGCAGAATGACGATATAAAAGAGCAGGCTCAAAGGGTAGTTCAATGTTACTCCCATGACATTTACAAGGAAGACTTTGTGCAAGAGTGTCTACATTTTAAATTTTATATGGAAGCTGAAAACATCACAAAAATTAGGGAGTGCTACGAATATATAAAAAAACACAGCTTAGAAAGTACATTCCCAAACTTGGTGGTAGCTATTCGAATTTACTTAACATTGCCAATCACAAATTGCACAGCTAAGAGGAGCTTTTCGGCCTTGAAAAGAATAAAATCTGAAAATCGTTCTACAATAAAAGACGAAAAGCTGAATAGCTTAATGCTGTTATGTAAGCAGAGTGACATTACACTGAAGCTTGACTTCAAAGATATAATTTGATAGTTTTGCTACATCAAAGATCAGTAGAAAAAAAGCAATAATGTAAATAATATATAAGGAGAAAGTATGAGGAATATGTATAAATATATATAAAGTATAGTAATAAGAGAAAGAAAGTATAAAGGAAATAAGAGATATTATGGTTGAAGTATTAAAGTTGTTTTACAAGACTCAATTAAAAAGTGAACATACAGTTGAAATAAAATGAGCTATGGTTATGTATAGTAATAAACGTTTGCAATAATTAAGAACTATTATTTAGGGTGGGTGGGTGGTCCGTGATACTGTAAAATACAAGGTTGTTATGTTGTGACGTCAATCATAACACCTACGCCTATAACTGCAGTAATAACACTTGCAAGTTTTTACAGTAGCCGGTTGCCAGTCCGTAACACGGCGGAGGGGGGGGGGGCGCATCTCTCTAATTTGCTCAGGGGCGCTAAAAGGGTTTAAAACGGGCGTGATGTGTAACCTCGATAAGCTCAAAGTTCTACGTGTTTTATCTCTATAGCTCAAACTGGCAAAGTTCCTTTATCTAAATAGGGTGACACAAACCCAAAAAGCTCATGACAGTATTGAGGTGTGAGGGTAGTGACTCATTTAATCGTTTGTTGTTTACCTAGATACAGACTAAGGTGAGTCTTTCATGTCAAGACATGAAACACAGTCACTAACTTCGAGTAATAGAGGTTTTCTAATATGATTATGACTTACTTAAAATTTGACTTATCAAGCTTTTAATTCGAGTTATAGAGGCCATTTTAGCTTTGAATGTTATGGAGACTTCAAGGGAATTTGAAAAAATTCGAGATATCCAGGTACAAGTTATTGAAGTCCCTAGACATTCCCAAGAAGACCCATGGGCTACATGAATATTACAACGTTGCTGTTGTTTTGAAAGATTGTTTGTCCCTTAGTCAAAGATCCAAGAGTCTCAGTCTTTACCCGATCAGGGTCTTTGCAATTGAAGGTCAGGTGCATTGTATTTCTGTTGCAAGCCAGATTTACTGTCCACAGGCTCATCCTCTGAATATGGTCCCTATAATGAACCCTATTTATATTGCCTCTGCTTTCTTTTCTTCCTATATTTCCTGAAATTTGGAGTACAAAAAAGCCCATTTTGTCTAAGATATGACTGCAACCATTCCTTCCCCTCTCTTTTACACACATAGGCTGCAAAGTATCCAAGTATTCAAGTTCTATTATCCTTTGATTTTTCTGCATATTTATTCTCAGAAAGATCAAAAGTAAAAAGTCTACCAACTATCAAAACCAAAACACAAGGATTACCTCTAAATCTAATTCTTGACTAGCCTCAGTTTTGAATACTGCATGTCTGTCCACAAAATCTTTGTTCGTCTTTGGTTCTGGATATTTGTACATTTTATACTTAAGCATAACCAGTAAGTCATGTCTCAATATCAGACCTTTCAGAATTGTTAAACCACTCTGACTTGATTTCTGAAACAATAAAGTTACAATTGTAAATAATCCGAGGCTTTCACAATCATAATAAATTAAAACATGAATCTTACGAAACTGGTTCAAACTTTGCTAGTGTATTTAAAAAAATATATAAATTGGTTTCGTAGTCTAACTGGGGTAACAACTGCTGTTACAGATTTAATATTAATGGTACGAATTATCCATTAAGTCATTAAGTCTATAAGTCAACTATAAAACTATGCGAAATGAAAAAAACAAGCCACAGTCAAGAATACAAACATAGTTTACAGTAAATTTTTAAATAATGAATTTACCATACACAAAATACATTACAAATAGAACAGATCAATTTTAACAGAATCCATTACAAAGAAACCTCTAAATATAATAACAAGTCTTAACCCTCCAGTGCACGCGTCGCGGACTGACAGTCCGCAATTTGGTTTTTTTGTTAAGTGAGAAACAAAAAACGCCGCCAAAGGACTATGCCTCACAGTACCTTCCCCCTCTACTTTACTTAGCAGTGTACCGATATTTTCTTGGAATTGCGCTCACTCATTCGTTACATTGAAGTGAGGACTAATAGTCCGCAAGCGTGAATTAATTGTGCTGAAAATTACATGTATCTGAAGGTAGGTTTTTTTTATTAATTTCTTCTCTAACATTATTTAAAATTTATAAAATATTTTTGTTCTGTTCTAAATGATTAGATCCAAAATACACTAATTTTCAATTAAGTATACGATTTATCAGTAGTTTTTGATAATACTGAAAGATACTACATTTAGTATATATATATGGACACACACACATATATATGTATAGCCTACATATATATACTACATATATATATATATAACTATTTTTTGCAATTTCTTGAATTAACCAAGATAAAATGAAAAATTAGCACTTTTGACAGCTGTAATTTGACACAAAATGTAGGTAGCGGTGAACAGGTTTTTTGTATTGAAAAGAGATTCGTTTTACTACAAAAATCACCAGGTTTCATTTATTCATCTTTTTTTTCAAGTGAATGTTCTTATTGTCGGGCTATAGGTAGGTCACAAAAATGTTATCTTATTACGAACTTAGAATATTCTTTTTTTCTCTTCAGAATAATGGATGTGCAGCATGAGGATGAGATTCGGCGTATGCTAGAATTTGAGCTTGACACTTCTGACGACAGCGAAGAAGACATAGTCAACGAAAGCAACCATAACACAGACACCGAACAGTCTATTTGTAATAAATATAACTAAATTTTTTAAAGAAAATGTAAAAATATTAACAAGAAAAATAAGTAAATATAATCAAAGTAAATGTTACTATCTTTTCTTTTTTATAAAACTTGTATCGTTAAGAATAATAAATGTGTGTTTATGAAATAAAAGTGTTTCATTTAAAAAATTTTAAATATACTTTGCTAATAAATCAACTGTAAGAAATAAAAGTAACATTCACAGCAAAAAAGCCAAAAAAGTGTTTAAACTGTAAAAAAACAACTAGCGGACACATATGTCAATAAACACTTTGGCATTACATAACTACCATTAGTAAATGGTTTCAACTAAATAGTCATTTAATAAATAAATTATGTTCTGAAGAAGTAAATCTTTCACTTTCTTTCTGCTTAACACGGTAACTGCCATATCGGAGGGAAACCGAAACTAAGGTGAATGTACATGCAGCGTTTCGGCACGATCGGACCGATAAAGTCACTGACATAATGTTTTGTTTTGTGGCTCGCAGTTTGATAGTGCAGCAACCTATGGGCCAATTTTGGTATTCTCTGGATTGGGTAAAGATGTGTGTTAGACATAGTATATTGTATGCTTTAATAACCGTTACCATGGTTACTCAATATAATAATAAAATCGGTGGATATTTTCACTTTTTTGTTAGCACAATCGGACCGATTAAAAATTTTACAAAAACATTTTGGTTTAGTAATGAATAATTCACAAAGAATGCAGTTGTAAAATGAATATATGTATTTATAAAATAAATATTAGACAAATAAAATAGTGAGCGTTGCCAACATAAAGAAATGAAATAGCCCGTTTAGATTTTTTTTTTTACACAAAAATTGCCTCCATCTGATCGGACCTAAACGTTATACTACGATTAAAATTAAAGCCGAAAAATTGCATTTCGGTCCGATCAGTCTCAAAACTATATATGCATAAATGTAAATAAAATTAGTAAATACTATTGCCTTATATTATTTAACATAGGTATATGTAAAAATAATAATGGAAAAATAATTTGGTAATCGTGGCACTCCAGGCAAGAGTATCGTATTAGGCCTCGGCAGCTAACGTGTTAATGGAGTTAGGCAAATGATTATAAAGATATATAGATTTATTCAACTCCCTTTTGACATAAAATTATATTTTTTACTCCACAAAATAACTCTCATGATCCTCTTCTGTAGTTTGATGAGCTGCCCCAGATAATGACGCCATGTAAAATAATTTAATAAGCGAAATAGATTTTTTTTTTAAATGTTGTGGGAACAAACTCCTCTTAATGACAAAGCAAATCTTACTAAGCTGTTTTTAAGTTTCTTTAATGTGTTTACCAGTTCAAATTTTCATCTATATTTAGAGCAAGAAATTTTGCCGAAGTCACTCCTGTTAATGTCAATATTATAAATAAGAGAATGGAAAGTATTAACTTTAAACTCAAAGGAAAACATCATACCAGAAGTTTATGCAAGTCTAGTGTCAATTTGTTTTATTGCTAACTTCTGAAGAACTGCATCATTTTTTTTTTTTTTTTTTTTTTTGCGAAGAGACTGAATTTAAAATGTTCATAAGAACATTAGTATTATCTGGAAAAAGTACCAAATTTCCACTTTTAACAATTTCCTGAATGTCACTATGGCATTAGTTTTTATTCCAGAATGAAAATAATCCATATAGTCGTCTTGATTAATCTTATTTCCTTCTTAATCAAAATGTAAAGATAAATACTATGCAGAAATTTATTTATAAACATCCAAATTATCATTTGTAAAAAACACAAATGAGTTGTCTGTTTCCAAACACCATTTTGCCCATCATAATACATTTTGAGTAAAATACAAGAAAAAAACAACTTATAGCGTAATTACTAAATTGTATACTGACATGATTTTTTGTCCAATGTTTATTTTTCATTCCTAATTAAAACTGCAAAATCGCATAAAGATTGACAGAGTATTTTTTAAGGAAATAAGTTTGGACATAGTAATGTTAGGAAATTGTCTTCTAGACAAAGTGGTAATTGGAACCGCAGAGAATGGACAAAGTGGTGTTTGGAATTTATTTACTGGAAAAAATGGACTACCAGGATTATAGTAGTGGTGTATTCAAACAATATTAAAATGTGGTAAAAATCCTATGTTCTTTGTAGCGGGTTTTATAAATATGGGTGTCAGACTTTCCTCCTCCTTTTTATAAAAGTAAAAAATAATTATTTTATTCAATTAAAAGTTGAAAGTATCTTGTAAAATAGTCATATTGTTTTTCCCACTACAGAACCAAGAATGAGGTTAGATTGCTGGCAAATAAAATAAACACAATGATGCAATTCTTTTACTTTTTACAGCTGATTATTTTACAATATAGGGGTGCCAACATATTAATTAAAAATATAATAAAATCAATATATAATCTTGTGTTCAGGACAAAGATGGATTTGGAAATGTAATCATAATATTGCAAAGTGAGTTTAGTTTTGTTTATTGCACAAATGAATATATTTTCTTACAATGAAAACAGGTGAAGTGTCAAAGTTCTGAAACATTAACAAGTGCATTGGATAAAATTGATGTCTGAAAACCAAAAACTGTGCACAAAATGGTCTTTCGAAACTTCTCTAATTTTTAAATGGGGGTTTCAACACTGAGAAAGTGAGTTTTGGAACAAAAGTTATATGTCACAGTGTGTATTTATTTCATAATGCTAATTACAGTTGTGTTTGGAAACGGACAACTCAAATATTAGTGAATAAATAAATAACACAAGCAATACTTTTCCATTAAAAAACAAACTCATCTTGTCAAAAAAAAAGGTTTTAGATGCAGTGTCGAGCGGCTACCAAAGTAGTCATTAAAGGCCACCAGAACAAGAAGTAAATTGATGGGGCCATCATGGTACTTACCCAGCCCTATAGTACAAACAGATCCTCTAAATGTAACGCCCAAAACTTGGTATCTTGGACTTTGTTGGAAATGTTCAATTGTTTTGGAATATGAAAGGGTCTTATCCAGTAGGGTAAATATGTTTAAATCAGTTGTTACACAGGTTTTATGAATATCATATTGTGCATATTACTACTCTTTTGACATCGGCTAGGCCCTAATGGCCATGTAAATGTGTTTATGTTAAAAAGTCGTCATTCACATTGCTCTGGTCCAGTGTCTTGGTATGTGAAGGAGTCTCCACTAGCTATGCTTGTATTGATGACTTGTCCTACCGGATCTTGTAATTATACAAATATCACATTTTCTTGGAAGGTTTGAATTCAAAATTACATTTTTGACAATAACTTCACTATTTATCACCATAGAGATGTGGGCTTGGTACCCATTACATGCATAATTGAAATATGTAAATTTATATTTAATTTAAAATTATTATCAGTTGAAGATATTGACAAAAAACTGTTAAAATGGCTGGCATTTTGATATTTTCTGAATTTTAATAGGGTTCAATATGAGCACATTATAGTCCTCTATACCAAATTTCATGTTTCTATCTTAATTTTTGTAGTTGCTATAATGCTTATGTATAGATGACAATGACAATGTTTATAGATAGATGGCATTTTGAAAATCATTTTTTCGATATCCTGAGATCATAAAACGTGAAGATCAGTCAAAAAACAGAAGTAGAATTTTTATATATGATTACCAAACTTTCCTTGTACTTCACTCTACTGTGTTAGTAAATGTGAATATGGCAACCGTAATGAGACGAGAGACATCGAGCAAACTAGATGCAGTTACCTCTGCTGTGCCAAATTTGTGCAGGATTATTTATATTTTCAAGGTAAGGGCGTCCTAACGTCCTAACTGTGGAGGCCTAGACTCCTAGTACGTAATTTGGCACAAGTCTTTTGGTAATTAAACCAATAAACTGGTGAGATAGACCAATTAGGTCGAATCACCAGACCCAATTGTGCTGTGAAATTTCTTAGCATGTAAGTTTACCATTGACCTCCCCCCCCCCCCCAATGTTATCTGTTGTTTAGACATACAGATGATAATTTACCCCTTTGGAAACCAAATATGTCCAACTGTGACAGTGCTTCAATAATGTCTAACATGTCTTTAGATATTTGCGAACAAAAGTCAAATAGTTAAAATACTAATTGTAATATCATTTAGGAGATAAAAAATTGTTCTGCACTTTTGCTGTACTTGGTACTAAAATATTACAATTTCATAGTTTAGGTGTTTCTACAATGTGGAAATCTCTATGTATTATTATTAATAAAACATATAATTGTGCTCACGATACCTGAACAACTGGAAAGCCATTGTGTTTAGTTGAATCCAGAGTGAACAGGATTTCCCTGACTCGAGGGACTACTGGTAGAACAATCAGAGGCCCACTGGACATGACTTCCATAGCTTTGATTTCTTTACTGAGAGGTGGAGGATCACTGGAAAGGAGAGGTAGTCCCATCATGTGTGCTTGTAACTCATAAATGGGCTGAAACAAACAAATATACAACATAAGACAATCTTATAAATTTAATGTTCATTGTTTGGTGTCCAAGTCACTTTGTATAATATAATGAGTAATAAATTAATTTATATTACCTTTATATTATTTAATTGTGTGTATAGTGTCAATGTTTTTGTGATGTTTAATGTTTTAACGACCTCTACGGAGTGAAATTACTGAAGATGGAGATACGTCTCCGAAACGTGTCTTTGTAATAAAGACAAACTCAAAGTCACATGACGGAACTATAAAGGTAATATAAATTAATTTATTACTCATTATATTAATCTTATAAATATGTGTTACAAACAGGAGAACAAAATTAATCACTTATCTGGCAAAGTACAACAAATGTTTTTGCCACAAATATAAATACACAGTTTAAAAAGACTGCACAAACTTTTCACTTAACCATTCTCCATAAGCAAATACAAATCAACCAAAACAACTCATTACCAAAAATGTCATTTCGAAAATTGACAGTCAACAAGTTAAAATGAACCATTATGTTTGCTTATAGCCCAACTGGATTGTTAATAATTAATTAATATTTAATTACCTTGTTTGAGGTGACGATTACCCTAATTGACGATCGTGAGTCAACGAGAACGGTCACTGACAACGCGCTTCGTCCGTATATGTAAGTTTTTAATCGTGTTTTTAAATGTGAATTAATATGTGTTGTTAAGTGTTTATATGTGTTTTTTATATTTGAAAATGATTGACAAATAGTCGAAACGCGTCATTTAAGATAGTGTAAACTACAATTAAGGATTGTTCGACGGTAACACCTCAAACAAGGTAATTAAGTAGTACTAAAATGAACCACGGATATTGTCTTTGAATAAATATTTATATTTAAATAGGTATTTATATTTTTTCTCAAAATATGAGGGTAGTTGCCAAAAGAAAAAAAAAATGGTTTTCTTAAAATTGGCTATAACAATATTGATCAATCTTTGCTCAAGTGTAGCGTATAATGACGTAAATAAAAGTATTGGTCGCTTTCTATTCAAAAATGTCCATGAATCCTCGGTAAAAAACAACAATAATCCGGCATAAAACACTAAATTTCTCAAAACAACTCTCTATATATTTTGTTGAAATAAATGTAAAGATTCATGACACAAACCCGTGTGGAGAATCGCAAGTTAATGTACATAATACTCATACATAAACAGTTCTATGGCAGAAAAGAAAAATGATCCTTGACAGCTGTGATTAAAAACTAGATTTTAATCAAATACAATAATTCATGATGAGGATGTGTTTATAAAACAAGCCAAGCAAATTTAAATGATGTTGTTGTTGTTGTTATCAAACGGCTTCAGTTGGCTCACGCCATCCTCTGTTGTGCCTCGTGCCTCCCAGTAAAGACCAGGCAAATCCTTTCTCCTCTGCTTGTCCATGTCCAGCTTCCTGCAGACCAGAAGATGATCCTTGTTCATGATGGAGTTCGGGCATTCACACAATATGCATTTGTCTTGCTTTAGTATTTTTATTCTTTTCAGGTGTTCAGCCAGGCAGTCATGTCCCGTTGTTAGACGAAACAGTCCAACTGATTCTCCTCTCTGCAGGTCTTTGACTTCTTCGTACAGGTTAATTATGTCTTCATACGGCTTGTTCTTGATATCCTCCTTGACTCTGCTGGCAGATTCCATTTGTGATTTACTTTTGAGGGTCTTGATCCTTGATTTAAGTGTGGGCACTCTTCTTGGTTTCTGCACTATGTGAGTTCCCCGTCTGGCCAACTCGTCCGCCAGCTCGTTGCCCTTTATGCCTCTATGTGATGGAATCCACTGCATTACTATTTCCTTAGTAAGGTGTTTTACCACCTTGTACTTGCGCTGGATGGATTCAATTAAAGAGCTTGTGTGTGTGTCATGGTTAGCTATTGCTTGCAATGCAGACTTGGAATCGACCAGGATCACTGTGTTGTTGTTCAGCCAAGGTCTCATTATTATTTGTCTAAGTGCTTCATTGATTGCAAACAACTCTGCCTCAAATGCAGTAGCCGCTGAACATAATGCAAAATAGTGGGAGAAGTGCTCACAATGTATTCCTGCTCCTGTTTCTCCCTCAAATCTGGATCCATCTGTATATATTCACAACCACTGGTCTGATGGGTACCAAGTGCTGATAGTCTCCAAAGAGATTTGGGTGACCTTGGTTGGGCTGTCATTAGCTTTGTTTATTGGTTCTGTGAGTTGTGTGCGGATCTTGTATCTCATGTAGTCTAGTGGATTCTTTAACTGTGCCGGTTGTTCAACCGCTGAACTGTCTGGTGTCCATTCAAGCACAAGGTGATTGGGGTTATTATGTTTTCTGTGTAGAATTTTTTCGTAAGTTATGATTGCTTGACATTTGTATTCATCAGACAGTAGTTTGGTGTTTGTAAAAGCATGAAGAGCTGAAATTGGTGTAGATTTTACTGCTCCCATTACTATTCGTAGGCAGTTGTTCTGGCTTGTTTCAATTTTCCTCATAGTATCATTGCCAGCTGAGACAAGGACCTCCCCACCATATAAGAAGTTTGGTCTAATGTATGTCTTGTAGGTTTGGTTAAGCAAGTCCTCCCCACTTCTTTCCTGCAAGTCTTTTCAATATATTACTCTTGGAGGAGATTTTTGATGTGATGTACTTTGTATGTTCTTTTAGGTTCAGTTTCTTGTCCAGGATGACTCCTAAGTGCCTGTTACCTCCACTCTGCTGAATTGCCGTGTCCTTCAGCTGAAGTTGTATTTCCTGTGTCTTTGTTTTTAATGAAAAGAGTTGGTAATTTGTCTTTTGATTGTTAATTTTCATGTTGTTATTATCGCTCCATTCTGCCATTGCCCTCATTGCCGCATTCATCTTACCACTCATCGAGTCAAAAAGGTTCTTATTCTTGTTGTTGCTTGCCGTCCATATCAGTATGTCATCTGCATACATTGCACAATTGAGTTTATCTTGAGGTAAGGCTTTAAGGTAGGTCGTTTATGTATATATTGAACAACAATGAGCTGAGGACAGCTCCCTGCGGGAGGCCTACTTGTGTTTGTTTGAATGTAGATGTTGCTGTTTTCCATCTAGTACATATCCACCTTTGGCTTAGGAATTGTTTGAGCCAATGCAACATGTTTTTTTTTAAATTGCTGCATTTTTTAAATGATAGCGTACAAAGTTATATTCATTGATAACTACCAAACTGACATTTCTGGTGATGATTAGTTTTGGTTTGTTTTTATTTAATTTTGGGGACGTGTGAGTAAGAAAATTTGTATAATGATTTAGTAATATGTATTTACAGTTAATTTAGTATTGCATAAAAAGTTGAAAATGACAAAATAGTTTATTGTTTGGAGACAAATAACAGAATCTGAACCTCTAAACATACTCACAATCATATTTTTATCACATCTGTACTAATTTTAATTTTTTTAAATAAACGTTACATATCATAAAAACCTAGATTCCTATTTTTTAAATAAGCAACACAGGCTGGGATAATTCAGATCCCCTATGGGTCATTGGCATATTATAATGATATATTATAATGATGCCTATGACACATAGGCATCATTATAATCATTCTTTATTAGTCTTTTTGATAAATAGTATTTTACAAATCAAGTAAAATTTTAGTTTACCAAAATGAAACTTAAGATAGCCAAGGAAAGTTTTAGTATTTTCCAACAAAATTTTCTCAAACATTTCACTTATTTTTTTCAGCCGTTGAAAAATAATATGTACGGTATGGCCTTAGTCATAATTTTGGTAATACGTAAAATATTTTTAAATATTGTACAGTACAACAATTCAACGCTAATAAATCAATAAAAATTTCAAAACTACATAACAAACTTTATACATCCTAATATTACTAACACAATACAAAATTACTAGATTTAAATATTCAAGAACATATACATCAATAATAATTTTAAAACATCAAAATATAACAAAATAAATATTTATGATTTTTAACTAAATAAACATGTCTATATACCACGAAAGCAGGCTACGCCAAGTGAGTAAAAGCTACCACTGAACTCACACACTGAGTAAAAATACTCGGACTATAACAGTCTCATTTTCTGCCAGTCTCATTTTCTCTGAAAATTTATTGATTAAGGAAGCTTTCTATAAACATTAAACCTATGAGACTCATATCGTAAATAGTTTGCTCCACTAGTTTTGTAATTATGAAAATCTTGGTTACGAAGTGGTTTACATTTGATACCAATTATATATAATTGTTTCAATAATACGTAGGATAGGAAAAGTTAATATTTCAAATCCTTGAATGCATTCCTAAAGGATTCCATTTTTTTAGTCGAGCTAAACTCTAATTTATTTGTTCTGCAAGTATAACACTCTATGTAACTATTGAATCGAAGGACATATATGAAAGAATGGAAAAAAAAGTAGAAAAATTCAAATGACTGATAAGTTTTTCCGATATGATGGAAAGTTTCATTTTCTGTTCATGTGAAATATAAAGCAAGACTGCAAGTGTCTTGGGCCTAAGAGATGCTTAGTAAATTTTTCGATGATAGGAACAAAGAGGGAAATTTTCAAAAAGGTAGTTTTGTTATATAATATTTTATTCAATCTCGGAGTAATAATACAGGAATTTTATTAACCTCACTGTTAATACTGTATACAAAATAATCTTTGTATACTTACCATTGTGAAAAAGTCTCCCACTATTCTAACTGTAGTTACAACCAACATCAACGGTATGGCAAAACTGATATTCCCGGATGCTTCTATCATGATTACCATAACACTGAAAGTCTTCCTTATAGATCCACTTAATTGTGCGGCTGCTCCAAGGAAGGCGTATTTAGATGGCAACGCCCATTTCTACAAAATATTTATATATTTAATTAAGCTGTCAACCAAATGTTTACTTTTTAAACAAGAAAATAATAAACATAAGCTAGTCTTCCTCAGTGGCAGCACACTAGATGTAAATAAATCTTGTAGCGTAAAATTCAATAGAGTTTTGGTAATATATTTTTAAAACAGTAAATTTGACGTTTCAAATGTAAAACAGTAAATTTTACAAACGTAAGAGAAGTAAGATCAAGAAAGTCAGTATTAAGGAAAACATTTTCCATCGCCTGATGTCTGAAACATAGCTTAGTGTAGTACGATTGGTAATGGCATGCATGGTTGCGTGTAGGACTGGAAACCATGAAGAATAATTGATTTTCCAACTAGGCTTTTTTTTAAATCCTCTAGTTGTATGCAAAGCTGTTACAGAATAAACTAGTCGTTGTACTTCATTTTTATTTGTTTGTGTGTGTGTGTGTGTGTTTAAAAAATGTAATTTACCTTTGAAAAACACATAGTGGAAAAAAAATCTACCTACATTACTTATACTATACAGCATTAGTTTGATAGTCACAAAAAATGTTGACTGGTCTTTACATTTTATGGCCTCTGAAAACCACAAAAGTGATTTTTGAAATGTCATCTACCTGTTGTCGTTGTTATCTGTGCATAAGCTTGAAAATATAAGATAAAAATATGAAATTTTGTATAAGAGATTAATAGTGTGGTCATAAAGCACCCTATATAAATTCGGAAAAATCTAATAAAAAATGTCAAATAGATGACTATTTTAAATAGTTTTGTGTTTATATCTCACATACTATGGGGGACACCAGCTTCACCACCTATTCTTACCTTTAAGTGAGAAGGACTTGGCAATCCTGAGAGACCCTAGCTGGATCTACACCACAGTCCTGAGCTAAATCCCTCTCTTTTATCTTTCCTATCAGGTCTCTCTATTTCTTTTCCGACCTTGACAATATTAGAGTATTCAAGGGCTATGGGTCTTTTCTTCCTTTTGTTATAAGGTGATGATGACTGATAGGTTGTAAAGAGGTGAGGTGACAGAATTGCCGAATTGAAATGTGGAAATTTTCATCCAGTTTAGTGTGCAATAAGTTGAATAATAAATACACAAGATATGTAAAAAAAACTACTTAAAATAGCAGCTATTTTGACATTTTCAATTGAATTTTTCGGGTTCTACAAGCACGCTAACGTGCCCCACAAGAGTGGGGGAAAGAGCAAGTATTCAAACTGGATAACAAAAGGAATTCTTGTTTCCAAGGCTAAATTGAAGTATACAAAACCTCAAACTGTTTCACATTTAGGAAATTCTATAAAAAATAAAAGAGAATATACAGGAGGGTTATATTGGTGGCCAAAAAATACAATATTTCCAAAAATTAAGGCATCATGGGAGATAATTACATAATTAAAAATCAAGTTTACAAAACTGGGGATATTAAATTGAACATTGATGGATTAAAGTATTCTGAACCATCTCTTGTTGCTGATTTATTTAATAATGTTTTTGGTAGACATATTGTAAAGAGGAGAGGAGGTCTCTTGATTCTGTAGCAGGTCTTACTGAGAGTAGAGAGTCATCAGTGTTTCTTTTGCCTGTGTGTGTGGAGGAGGTTTTCAGGGTGTTTAACAGTTTGAAAAACCAAAAAAACTGCTGATATTGATAGAGTTTCCACATGGCTCATCAAACAGTGCTCTGAAGAACTTACCAAACCTCTTCAGATCTTCCAGATCATAGTAAATTCTTCATTTTCAAATGGTAAATTCCCTAACAAATTAAAATATGCTAAGTTATATCTACTCTTCAAAAAGAAAGACGGTGAAGATATAAATAACTACAGGCTTGTTTCTATATTACCTGTATTTATTAAAGTTTTTGAAAAACTATATCATCACAACTACTTCATTATTTAGAAAGTTTTAATATCCATTTTAGTGGCTCATAAGGCTTTCCAAAAGGCAAGTTTACAGTAGATGCAATATTCAAGTTAATGATAAAAAAGTAAAGTTATGAGTATTTTTCTGGAGCTTTAAAAAGCATTTGACTTTGTCAAGTTTAGACTATTGGTTAATAAAAAATGTGAACAAATTGGCATTCGCAGTACACCTCTATCATGGTTGGAATCATACATATGTGGCAGTAGCGGCCGATGGTTAAGGGCAATGGGAGGGCTCTGTTTTATTTTATACATGTTATCATTCACTTAACATTCACAATCACAAAGGGTTAAACTTAAAAACATAAACAAACAACTCGTGTGAGTGGCGAGACACTATTTAGAACAGTTGCGCCAACTTATTTTGCCCATCGAAAACAAGGTTTTTAGTAATGCGGAACATCTAATTTATGGTGGCTGCACTGACTGATGTCGGACTCTGCCCTAGAAGCCCATTACATGCTGTGTAAATGACGTCACGGCACCCTCAGCTCTGTTTGCTGCTTGCCCCATATGACTAAATGCAATGAAACTGGGACGCTCTGGCCACCGTCCGAACTCCAGAATACATTCGTCAAATATTTTATATTGTAAAACTTCCGCTACAAATGATGGTGAAATCCATAGCGGCAATTCATAATTCATTTATCTCCAAAGAATTAAATACATATAGGTATTTACATTATTAAAATAATATTATCATTGGGGGGCGGCGTCCGAGAGTCCTTATGAGTAAGCCGCCACTGATATGTGGTAGAAAACAAGATGGGTCTGTTGCAGATAGGCTGTCTAAACAGGTTCAGTTGAACTATGGGGTCCCTCAAGGATCAGTTCTTGGGCCAGTACTATTTTTAATATATTTAAACGACCTATCATCAGCAATAACTGTTAACTAATTAACTCAGTTTGTGGATGATACTACTTTGACTTTCCAAGCAAACTCCTTGCAAATCTTAGAGCTGAAGGCCTTCTTACAGGTTAACCATATAGTAAAACTTTATTTAGTGTTATTTTATTTAAGCAAATTTCAAACAAAAAAAATTATTTAAATAAGTATATTCTTTAAATTTTCAAAAAAAAATATTATTGTCTATCTCGGGGGGTTAGGTTGGTGCCGGCTTTCTCAAAAAAAAAATTATTAATAATAAAAAAATAATAAATTAAATATAATACAAAAAAAATCAGTCAATAAAATATAAAGTGTATTAGTGAAAAAAAACAAAAAGAAAATGTATATATATATATATATATATATATATATATAAAACAGTTCTGATTAATAGTTCAAGCCTCCTTCATTAATTACTTAAACAAAAAAATATATTTCAACCACAATTATTTAATCTCACCGCTATTTCAATGTTCTCCTCTTTCAATATTATTTTCAGGTAATTGACCAGTTTGATATAATTACTTCTTTCTTGATGTCTTAACAACCATGTCAACACTTCATTGTGATTAACTATTTTATTTTTTTATCCCATCTAACACACTATATATCCAACTGAACTTCATATATTTCACACAAGAATAATAATGAAAATTTCTTTTTTTTTAAACTGTTGTTTCTAATCACATGATTCACTGTTGTTTTCACTCATATAGTCTTTTTGCACTTGCCTATTAAATTTTGTATTTTTGTATATGTGTAATGTTTGTGTGTATATAAATATTAATGTATTAATTTAAATGTATAATTTATATATATTAAATAATGAAAATAAATTTGAATAAAATGAAAGATTTAAATAATTCCCTTTAAAATATATATTTTGAATTGTTATAACCAGTATCTACTTGGAGTATAATAATTTGGCAATAAATCCAGAACAAAACTAAGTACACGCATTTTAAATTGAAACATGACTTAAAGCAAGCACCAAGTGTCTTTCTAGGGAAGATTGAACTAGAGGAACTAAACTCAGCTAAATTCTTAGGTGTCAATATTGATAACAAAATTTCGTGGAATAATCATATTGACGTATCAGTGCAAAGATTACTTCAGGTATACTTGCAATGAGAATTTTAAAACAATATCCACACCCTCTATTTCTTAACTGCTTAAATGGGTTAGTATATCCACATCTAAGCTATAGAATACTACTCTGGGGGAATTCATGTGTTCATAAATTACTCAGAATATTTGTCTTGCAGAAGAAAGCAGTTAGGCTTGGTAGCAGGTCTAAAGAAATTCCAGTCGTGTAAAAAATGTGTTTAGGGAACTTGGAATTCTTACACTTTCAAGTATGTATATACTTGAATACTTGAAATGTTTCCATATTTTAAATTCAAGTGTGTACACGTCCAGAACAAGGACATTCACAATTATAGCACCAGACAAGTTGAAAATTATCGCGCTAAACAGTATAGATTATGCTTATTCGGTAAACTTCCTTCCCAATTTGGTGTAAAACAAACTGCCGGACAATATTAAAATTATACAAGATTATAAGTCTTTTAAAAGTAGACTTAGACAGCTTTTCTTATCTGGATCGTTTTATTCTGTAGGGGAGTTGGTCCACCATATGTTACTTTTGAACCATGATACATTGAGGTGATCTCTTATAGCAGGTTAATCTTTAATTTTATATTGAAGTTAAAGGCAGTCATTAATCTTTATATGTTTATGAATTGTATTATATATTAAATTATGAATTATTGTTTATTAATTTTTAGAATGTATTTTATAATTTCTCTATGACTTTGTTCATTGCGTTGTGTGACTGCACTGTATTTGAATTTCAGACTATTTGGATTTTATTGTATAAGAGTTTGAATGTATATGTTATTGATTGTCTTTACTTGATTGTATGTTTGTGTTTCTTTAATGATGTTTTCATTGTTTTAAATGTATTAATGTATCTTATGCAAAATGTATCTATTGTCTACAAGATGGAATAAATTAATGAAATGAATGAACTGTCTCCTATATCAAATTTCATTTTTCCTGGTAGTTTTGTAGCCGCTATTATGCTTATGAAGAGATGACAACAACAACAACAACAACAATGGATGGCATGTCAAAAATAACTTTTTCAGTCTCCTGAGGCTATGAAATGTGAAGATCAGATAAAAAACAGATAGAATTTTTTATGATTACCAAACATAGCCTATATTTCATATACTGAATAAGTAAAATAATAAAAACTAGTACATTAACATACAAGTGCACATTGAACCGAAACTGATAAAAAAAAAAGAAACATATTTTACACACAGCAGTGCACTCATATTAAAATTTGTTTATATTTTCTTTGATTATTTAAACATTTAAAGGTTAAGTCCATCTCTTGGTCTGCAGAAAGCTGGATAAAGAGAAGCAGAGGGAAAAAGACCTCCCTGGTCTCTACTTGGAAGCAAGATCAAAGATGGCGTGAGTCAGAGAAAGCCATTGGACAACAACAACAAAATTTGAAGGTTGTGATTGTATCAAAACTTGATAAGCTATTTAAATATCTTTGATACATACTCTTTACACTCTTTAACCATACTTATTTTTAAATCTTGATCATTGAAAACTTCAATTTAGACAAATAATGATACAAATTTGTTAAATTTTCTATTTACTCTTTAAATAGTGGTAGATAATAATGAAATAATTCAAAAGTTTTCCCCACAGATAAAATTGCTCAAACTGAACAATTAATTAGTTTCTTTTATTGCTAGGTAAAATTATTCTTTATATATATATATTTTCTTTTCTTGAAAATTTTCAAAGATTTTTGTGTAAATTAAGCGTTTCTTCAGACTCACAACCCATATCTCAATGTAGACCGATGTAAAGTACAGTGTAGTGATATGGTTGCGCTTGTTGTATGTAAATATAATTGTAAACAGTTGTAACACCTACGCTTGTAAATAAATAACTCATAGCAGAGAGATGGAGGAAGACTGAATTACTCAAGGCCGTGCAGTAGGGGACATGCACATGCACTAGATTGAACTCTGCGACCTATAAATACAAGCCGTATCAACTTCGAAATCATTCTGTTTCACAGAGTCACCTTAGAGCATTTTGTCTCTCTCTCTCTCTCTCTCTCTCTCTCTCTCTCTTACTCTCTCTTGCTGCTCTTGTTACCTAATTTCTTTTGTTTTCTTTATTGTTCCTTACTGTCTTTTCTACTGTGGTCTGTCAGCTGATCCCCTCAAGACGAACTCCTTTCTAAATTACTACCACATCATTTCCTACTGAATACGCATATTGTCGAAGTACATTTATTTCTGATACCTAAATGATAGTACCTCTATCCTTAGTCTAAACCGAAACTCGGCTCCAACATACAGTAAACCAAACATAGGGTATGGCAGAGTTTAACCTTTAATGGATGTATTTACCCACAGAGTATACAGCCAATAGAATTGAATTTTGATTTTAAAGATACAGAGCTCACTTCTACGAAAACAACAAAATTTATGGTGCTTCATATTGACAGAAATTTAAACTGGGAACCATATTTGGAAAGAAACTTAATATTGCTTGTTTTAAAATATTTGTATTATGGAATGTTTATAAAATTAAATAAATAATTTATCTGAAAGCTTTTTGTTGAGTTGTGGAATTTTACTTGATGAAGTGTAATGATGTAAAATTCAGTTAAAAGTATTTTATTCACAATAAAATTGCAAACACCATTAATTATGAAGACAAAAAATTGTTTAATGGTTTTTCTTTTGTATATTTAGAAGATGAGATGGTCTTTTAACTAATCCTTAATAGTCATTTACGGAACGATTGTATTATGATCAAGTTTAAGGTACAAGAGAGAAGTAAGCTAGGCAACAAGCGAAGCGGATCTTATTAACCAACTCTTGTTCTTTCCCAACCCTACTGTCGCTATTAGAGTATTCAAGGGCTTTATTTTATGTTCCTTTCTACTTTTTTATACGATAACTGAGAGGTTTTTTGCCTTTACACAAAAAGAAGAAAGAAAATAATAGCAAGTATTTATTATAAATACACTGGTTTCTCAAATCATATCTTACTTGTAAACTCTTTTAATACTTACAGGATTACCGTGGACACTCCTTACCATAAGCCCAAATAATCTGCCCCAAATTGCACCGAAAACAATTTGTGGTACAAAAATACCAGCAGATAAAGTAAGACCCATTGTAAAATGTATATTGATCAGATATAAAACGAAAAGTATCAGCAATGCACCTACGTCAACATCATCTAAACAAAAAGAATCAAATAATCAATGATGTATAGTGCACACTCAAACTCACATATATAACAAACAAGTTGTATGGTCGCCATCATAGTACTTACCCAGCCCAATCATACAATATAATAAAAGCAGATCTTTTAAATATAACTCCCAAATGTTGGTACTTGTGTAATGAATGTTGAACTGTATTGGTAGACCAAGTGGTCTTATCCAGTAGGGTAAGTTTGTTTAAAACAGTTGTTACATAGGTTTTTTTTTTTACTTCATAATAGTGTACTATTAAATTGAAGTCAGCTAGGCTATGATGAGGCTTATAGATGTGGAATGTAATGTCTCAGTTCTAGCAGGACTCAAAACTATACATATGTGATATGTGAAGACGTCTCCACTTGCTAAGAACAAAAAACTGTTTAAAATGGCCATCATTTTTAAACAGTTTTAATTTGATTTTTCTGAACTTCAATAGGGTTCTATGTGAGAATAATATAGTCCTTCTATGTCTCTATCATGATTACACACAGATGACTGACACAATGTAGAAATTTACTGAAATGTGAAGATCGTTCAAAAAATTGAAGTTCAAAATTTATTTGGGATTACCAGATCTATACTATGTGTACTGGGGTAATTAACAAGTAAACAACAAAAGCTTAATTTCTATAGCTACAAGAATTTTGACACATTTCACATATACCAGTTGTCTCAAAATTACCGGGATCCCTGAATATCTCAATAGAAACACAGTTTTCATAGAAAACTTTATTTCTAAAGGTTGAAGGATTTTAACTGAAGAATCAGATGGTATATTTTGTAACCGAAAAATCACTGTGGAGGTCATGCCAAGGTCAAATCAAATATTTCACATGAAATCCCCCGCTTTTTTGCCAAAATTACATAATAAGGAAAATTCTACATTGAAATCTCTAATTTTGTAAATTATGACACCTAGAGGTCATTTAAAAGTAGAATATATTTTCTACCTAAATATTTTATGTAAAATACTTTTAGAACAAGTTGTGGTGAATTGAATAATCCCCCCTCCCAATATATGCCAGTTGTTTTGGTCACATCATGGTTTCAAAATACCCTGCGGGTAAGTTAATCATTTTCATAGCAACAGAGTTTTGAGGCTACACGCACATCCACATAATCTCCGCCTCAGTTGTTAGCTAGCAACATAACAGACCAGTCCTTTTTTGGGTGTGACTAATTTAATCCAGAAGTCTATATAATTTAAGTATGGTTCCCTAAGCTGCTTGAAAGTTGGGTCTAGCAATGCTGGGGTAAGCTATTAATGGTGCACACATGAATTTGGAAACACTTAGTTGAATTACGGCTTATTAGTGCTGTAATTACTTTGACTGACATTTATTCACATAAAACGTAGGATAACTTGTGTTAGTTTCTTTTTTTAATTGCTTCTTCAAAGCTGGTTAGTTTTACAAGTGGTGTTGCAACGAGAGAAAAGCTGGAAAATGACCATATCAGCAAAATGATCGACGACATCCGATATGGGCTAATCGACATGTACAATATGTTGTACAATGATTTTGGGTTTAGTTATTAATAATAGATACTAATGCCCCCCCTACCCCCAATATGCCATCCACCCAAAAGAGTATACGTGACAGACTATTGCATCAAACTATCTCAAAAATCCAAGTGTAGTACTGACATTGACGTTCACTAAAGGTCATGTGAAAATCAAGTTAACATTTGAATTAGAAAGTCTTAATGTTTAGTAATGTTGTAAAGAAACTTTATTTTCGAATTCGATGTTACGCTATAATGAACTTTAGGCGCAATTACAAGATGAAATAACAGTTTTAGTAAAGATTTTTTTGAACCAATTTGTGTCCGAGAGGATTGTAAAGACTGAAAATTTGTTACTACAAATCTCTGCTGCACTCCAAATAACATGGTTGGTCACAATGTTTCTAAATAATATATTTTTGTGTTTAACACACTTCCTATCACTTCATAATTGTGATTTTTAGAAAGTTTTAATAAATGAATTTGTGTTATATATAACACGCTTCCTGTCAGCAAATAATATTAGATTTGTAAAGTTACAAATCAAAACTATAATTTTGATCTAATGTGAAAATTACCACTTACAGTCGAAAAATGTATAACCAGAAGAGACAGTGTATCAAGACGATACACAAACTTAAAATCAGTATTAAATTACTTTGTTTTAAGTAAAAATAAAAATCTTTCTACAAACAGAAACCACAATAAAAATTAACAAAAATTGTGTACACAAAAAATAAATCTTTAAAAATTTCAAAAACACAAATGGTCGCACCTTATCAATTTGATTATTTTATGAAAAGATAAGAATGTATCATATTGATATAAAGAGTATAGATCATGTAACAGGTTCCCTCAGTACATTGAATTCCTAAACTGAACTGTAAAAGGGTTAGGAGGTGATTGCCAGAATCCGCCCTAAAAAAAACTGTTGTTCTTGTAATTTGATCTACTACGACCGATGGTGGATTAAGAAGGTAATGGAAGACATACAAAATCAGGAAGTATTTACTTCAATCGTAAGAGAGTATGGGGGGGGGGATAAACTGTGATTTGACTTTGAATTACGCCCAAAGGTCAAGTTAAACTCTGATCAGAAATTAAGTGAACCATGTTGGTAGTAATTTGTTTGTCTACACAAATTATACTGATTTTAAAGTAATACCTATGTAATAGTAACTTACCGGCAACTCCACTAAACATTATATGTATCAACCCCTCTTGTGTCTGGTAGATAAGAAGGGTCATCACACTGTATTCCCCGTCAGAACAATATATCTAAAAAAATATTAATAATACAATTTTATTATGTATGCAAAGCTAGGACTGTTAAATCATATCTTTCACTTAACCTCAAAACAAAATACTTTTCATTTTAAACAAATTAAACCAAAAAAATTTACTGATGAAAAATAAAAATACAATAGTTATTTAAAAAAAAATCAATAATTAACATCAAAATAACAAAATGAAATAATTTTTCTCTTAAAGCACAATACAATACATAATAATAAAACAATGTACTTTAAAATATGTTAATAAGACTTACCTTCAACAATAGTCAATATTCTTTTCTTTTTAATTTTGCACTACGGCTGTTTCAGCTGTTTCGGCTATTCCGCGATTAACGAGTGCTTGCTGGATAGTTCCTGTGGTGCGAAATTAAAAAGAGAAGAATATTGACTATTGTTGGCGGAAAGTCATTAACATATTTAATATTATTCAATAGTCGGAATGCCGATAACAAATATGATAAATTTCGTGTCTATTAAATTATAAGAATGATATAATGACTCATCTTTATTTATACTTATCATAATACTGACGCTTTTCCCCCTCAATATAGTTTTCATTTCGACTTACACATTGATGCAGTATTGTTTTCCACTGGTTAAATACGTAGAACAGATCTGTTTCCAACGCATTTACCATTTTCTTCTTTACTACATCAACCCTTCAAGGGCTCACTTATAGTGGGTATGAGCTTGGCAATCCTAAAGTACCCTAGCTGGATCTACACCCTTTTTTTTATAGTCCCTCTCACTCATCTTTCCTATCAAGTCTCTCTTGATCAACTCTTGTTCTCCTGTTCCAACTCTAATGCTATTAGAGTATTCAACAGCTAAAGATCTTTATATTCTTTTCTTTCTTTACTAAAGGCGAAGAAAAAGAAAGAAACATTTTTTTTTTTTTTTATAAGGTGAAGATGGCCAAGAGAGGTTTTACACCTTTAAACAACAAGAAGGTAAAAAATTACTATATCAACTGACTCAAAATGTGCTAATTTAAGCACAAATTTCACTTTAAAAGAAGAAAAGTCACATGGTGCCAAATCTGGTGAATATGAGAGACATTCTAATGTAGTAATCTGCTTCACAAAAAGTGATGTGTGAGCAAACACATTGTTTTCATTAAGAATAATACCTTTTCCCGACACAGTCTTGTCGTTTGTTTCTGATTCTTTCTCTCAGCTTTGTCTAAACTTCCTTGTAATAATACTAGTTCACTGTAGTGTTTTCTGGAACCTATTCATCCAGATTGATGCCATACATAACAAACTTTGAGCATGGATTTGAATTTGGACTTGCTTTGACGAGCTTTTTTCATTCTTGGTGATCACTTATTCAATGCATTGACTATTGCTTCTTTGTATCATATTGTAAGATCCAGGTTTTATCACAACTGTTGATATTTTAAAAATGCCGGTGTTGGTGTCAAATTCCTGCAGCAGTTAGTTTAAATGTTTTTGTGGTGTTCTTCTTTGTTCTGATTTGAGAACCTTAGTGACCATTTTAACACAAACGTTTTTCATGTGCGGCATATGGATACTTAATTTATGATTATTATTATTAATTTAGGTTGGGGAATAGAGGATCGTGGATCGTTTAAAACTTGGTTGGCACAAGGGTCGCAGCCCAGGCCTATCGACTAAAACTAAATACCACTCAGTCAGCCAGCACATGATGAGGGACTATTACTAATACTCTAAATAATGATTACTAAAATTAGATATAATATAATTAACTTACTTAACAGATATTATTATTCACTAGGGATTGACTCTAACAAAAATAGTGGTCCCGTTGTAGACACTAGCCTAAAATGGCCGCCATTCTACACTGCACCGGCGATCGCGGAAAGCCGAATGTTTGCGCTCCATTTAACCCGGGGTCGACTGACCCTACCCAATTTGACTATTAAGCCATTATTTTTGGGGGGTTAAAACTAGGAACAAGAAGATATGTACAATGATGAATTCGCGATAATTGTGATAGTTGCAGCCTTCCAACAGGTCCAGCTCCTTCCGAATGTGGTGCACAACTGGTTATCTTTTGTGCGTGACCAGACTTCTGGGCTCGCAGGGTGGGGGAACATGCAAGGCATCATCCGCTGCCCCTGCATTTGTGGCACCGGGCAACTGATAAGGCACCGGATGCTGACAAGTAACTGCTACCTTAAGTGCAGGGGGAATTGTGGTGGGCAGATCACCACACATGTTAAGATCCTCATGCAATATTACTCACACTGTGTTTTTCTTAATATTCACGGCTTCAACAATCATTTGGATTATTAGTCCACGGTCTTTTCTCATAATCTGGTTAATTTTTTTCATCTCTTCTTCAGTTCTTGAAGTGGTAGGTCATCCAAACCATTCTTCATTCTTCACGTTCTGATGTCTTTCACTGAATTTTTTGTGCCATTCTACAGGGGACATGCAGTTGTTTTGTTCCGTTTGATTGACGTTTTCAAAGTGACAATGTTGCTCAACACTGAACAACAATAATTAGAAATAATCTCTGAAGACTGAGATGCCAGAAAAATGATGGATTAATTCCGATATAGTCATAAGAAAACAACAACTACATATTCTGCAAAAAGTCACTTCAGGAACCAAGCACAATAGCACATAAATTGGTGTAAATAATAATTATTACTACAAACTCGCTAACACGACCCTCAATAACACAACTTCCTCGATAACAAGTGCATTTTTCTAATCCTCCTGGGATTACCATAACACTTAATGTTAAAGATACCTCTATAGCATGACTATTATTATTTAAAAAAACCTCAATAGCACAGATTTTTGTCCCCAACCTCAGTAGTAAGTCTTTTTATACAACGGAACCCTTATAGCATGACTTCACCCTTACAGTGTATAGTTCCCATGGTCAGTGACTCAACGGAACGGATGTTTTGAAGGAAACGATGTCTTACGCTCAGGTCTAGAAATGAAAACCCAGCTTCCTCCCCTTCATTACAGTACATACTTTGTTACAATAATAATAAAATGTACTTTTTTAAAACAAAATGTGCTAATGAGGGTTGATTAAAAATGCACTTGCTATAAAGGGGTTTCAGAAAAAACAGTGACCTTGATAGTACGACTTTTAGTCAACATAACCTTGATAGCACAAACCTCAACTGGAAGAGTCCCTCGATAACAAGACTGTTTCCCAAATCCCCGTGAGAGTCTTGCTTTGAGGTTCTACTGTATTTGTTTGGTGAAAAGCCTCACATTGGAGTGCCATATATAAAAGTACGTAATTGTCTGAAAATAATATTATTATAATTTACTGCATGGTTTTGTTTTGTCCTAAAATATCTGATTGTGAAAAGTGCAATAAAATTTATCAAAATTGTTAAGATTGTAATTAACAACTTCATTATCAGAACTATTTCTTACTTTTGAAATATGAAAATTCATCAGAATATCTTAATACATACTGAGAAAAAAAACCAAACAAAATAATTGATTTGATGATACCATAAAAGTTAAGGTTTTATTAGATTTAACTAAACATAATCACAATAAAATTAAATGGATAATAACAATGGTTAAATTCAAAATAGACAGTTATTCTAAATATTTAAGTCTTTGTAAGTCTTATACACACATGTGAAGAAAAAAAACCACACTTATTAATAATGAGCCTATATTCTCTTATTAGGTCTCTCACCTAACATATTATCTAACACAATCAAAATAGACTAAAAGCCAGAATGTTCCTGTAGATCCCTTAGTTACTACAGTTTAAATATATTAAAGGTGGGTCTACATATATATACACAAAAGAAAATAATTGTCTATATTAGCCATCGGCTGCTCAGGAATGGTTACAAGATTGTATATTTAAAATTATTAGGACAGAATCTCAAAATGTGGAAAACATCATCGAGGAAATTTCTGCTTTTTCATTATTTAGCGTACCAAGGTTTTGAATAAGTAAAACTAACTTTACTATAAACTGAGTTCGTCCTTTTCAATACCAAGCTCAACTTCCATTAATTTTAATCACAAGTGATATCAGAGTGGGGGATAGGTCCACTGGGAGAAGGAACAGAAGTTTAGATTGCTACAGAATCCTATGAGCTGTTTCTACTAACATCCTACATATGGTACAATGAAATCGTTCATTTTGCCCATTTGATATTGGGTGATACACCGATATGGTATTGCGTAAATTTTCTTTCTGCCTAACAATGTACATACATTCTTCATGAGATCACTTTGTAAGGTTTGTCCCCTGTCTGTTATAATATTATCAGAAGCTGTTCAGATCTAACTACTGTACTCTCCAGATTGGACGTTATAACTTCAACAGATAAAATAATATGTCAGTGTTGTACACGTGTGTGTAATTTCATGTTAATGTGTTTCTTTAAAATAAAATAATATATGTGTTTAATATCAAATGAAGCTAACACGGATCACTACTCTGAAGATGCTAATACAACAAGGCAGCGGAACTTGTAGTATTAATACTATAAAAGTTTAAAGTGCCATAAGTTATAGATATATTTATATTAAATTATACCCATTTGATAAAAATAATAAAAAGTTTATATATATAACAGTCAATTCGGGACATTTTTAGCATTGGTTTTAGGCAAAACCATTTATCTCTCTCTGACGATTTTTCAGGAACATATGGCAGCCCAACTCTGGAGCGTTCTGTTTTTAATAATAATAGTGTAGGTCATGTAAATTAACAGGAACAAAAAATTAAGTTATTATAAGGCTAACAACATTACAGTGCTAAATAACACACTCTAGAAACATGGAATAGATATAATCAAAAACTCCATTCAATTGACCAAGCAACATGTAGTTCCTGGGAACTTGTTTGATTCAGAATAAGCTGTACAGATCAGAAAACAGATAACATTACATCCAGTCAATTAACAGCAGATTCAATAAGTGAACAAAAACAATTGGGGTAGGTACTTTTAGAAAGACTTCTATTATACAAGACATTCACCTGATAGTACTGAAATACATCTCATGGTCAATGTGCAGGTGCTAGCATAATATTTTTACTAATAATTTCTTTTTGTGTTTATAGAAAGATAACCAATATAATAACATATTTGCCAAATTTTTGCCCAAGAACTGAGAGACTGAGTAATCCTGTCTAAACTTTACAAATAAAATTATAAATAAAAGTACGAGTTGTGACAGTGGGCCTACTGCATCATGTTTTAAATGTTTAAAGAACTTGTGTGTTTGTTATGTGTCGTGTGTTCGTAATTTGTGATTTTAAACTAAGACAACGGGAAAACCCAGCATAACACTTGAAAATGGCTGAATAGCCGAAACGGCCGTAGTGATGTAACTACATACAAATATAGACTATTGTGACGGTAAGTCTTATTAATATATCTAATTAAAATTATAAGATATAAAAAGCCAACTGGACTGAGTTTTGGGAATATAAACGATAATGGCTAAGTAACTCTTTTCATATCAATTTATTATATGCATAATATGTTTTAACCTAAAGAAAATAGCCACACGATTTTGTTTTTATTTTGAAAACAAAGAAACTGTAATATTGAATAATGCAACATATTTTTAAATACATACAACCTTGTTATGACTATGAAACGACTAAATAATACCGCCTTGAATAACACTAATAATACGGTGTTGTTTTTTTACTTTGCGCCTAAATCACAATCTGCCGATCTATCCTGATAAGGTATTCCATCAACATCTTTGATCGAATAAGATCAAACCCAAATGGTTCCTAAACCATTTGGGTTTAGGAACCTTCAAATGGGCAAAATGCCTTGAAGGCCCTAAATTTTCTCATTCTGATTGAATAAAACATATAAGTTAGTTTAAAATGCTAAGTAGTTTGTAGTTTATAGTTCTGATAATCTTGTATACACCAACATTCTTTTGATCTTTTGTTTTTTGATTGACTGATCAATGTAAATAAGACTATATTTCTTTTTTTTTATCCTATTTTTTTATGTATAATTCTCCTATTCTTGTATGTATAAATCTTATAATATATTTATTTAGTTTTTATGTATTTAGTGTTACGGTGACATCAGTCTTGGCAAGTTTATTACAGTGTTTGAACTTGGACATGTGTTTAGTTATTTTTGTATTTTATGTAGCAGATTGTGGAAATAAATACATTTATTATTATTTTTTTTATTACATAATTGTCCAAACCGTCAACTGGGGATATCCAGATCATTGAACGAGAAATTTTTAGTCGGAAACTACAGAAAGCTGCCACAATTAGTTCATAGTAGGCACCACCCATAACCATAGAAGCTGTCACTGGTGCCACATCCATACTGTACATACACTGCCTCTGATCTTTGTCTGACTGGACAGGTCGGAGTGGAGGAGTAAGTTATCCCATTACATGTTGCAGATATAATTTTAATAGAATTTTGGTAGAATTTCCTGACCTGTGATTTGTGACAGAACATATTTAACTTAAATGGAAATTTACCTACGTAACGTGTTTATGATATAAATAAAACGTCTTTTGTTTACAGATGAACAAATTTAACCCCTAAAAGTTGTCCAACAAAAAAGAGGCAAGTAGGAAGCATTCTGTTCTAACAAATACTAAACAATTTTAGTAGTTGTTAATCATGCAAGGATCACAAGAGTTGAGAGCCCGACAACAAGCATAACTAGTGAAGGTTTGGTTTAGGAAACTGGAAGCTTCTAGTCTACCAATTATCAGAAGTATGTTCACATCCTTGCCACAACTTATACCTATTAGACAACTTCCCTACAGTCTTCATGATTCTCCTCTTTCTGTAGTTTTCGTACAAGGTAATTGGACTACTTTTATATCAATTTTCTCAGATTCTTCTTCACTCTCCTCTGGCATTCCTTCCAAGTGACCAATCCATCTTATTCCTAATTTGTACTTTCTTACATATAACTAGTATAAGTTGATGTACAGTTTTTGGCGGATTAAAAAAAATTAAAATTATTAAAATACCAGACTATTTTAAACTATTAAGAGAAATATTATCATTTTTGGGCAATATATTATTCTATATATTTGGGCAAACAATATCATAATTTCACAATATTTTTAGTTTAGGTTAATTTAGGATGTTGTAGACAATTACCAAGAATTATGTTTTAAGTTTTTTATTAATTATTAGATTATCTTTTAGCCTACAGAAAAAAAAATTAATAAAGAAACTTCTTTTTCATGAAAAGGGGTAAATTTTTTGTTTTTTAAAGTACTTAATATGTTAATGGTTTTCAAGATGTTCGACAGTGAAAATTTAAAAACATCCAGAATTTTGAAAATAAACAACAACAAAATCTTGGTTTTCTGGAATATTGGAGAAAGGTCTTATCTACATATCTTATCTACTTCCAAATATGTTTTTTGTATAAAAATAAAATGACCGACAGATGGAAAACCAAAGTGTTTCCAGACCTATGTTTATATAAACTTTTTTCTTATTTTTAGCTCTGGAATCAGCTCCCTAAATATTGTATTGCAATTTTTAATAATCCTGCATACAATTAACAAAGTTTGTGCATTCTCATTTTTATATTTAAAAAAAAAAAAAATTAAATAGTAAATGCTGTAATATAAATTTTAAGCTCGCACTAACCTGTCCAACTGTCTTATTAGCTGCATGACCTCCAGCTTCTGTTTTAACATCTAGATTTCTACAACTCTTGTATGAGAAAATTACTATCATAGGTAAAGAAGCAATCAAACAAGCAGTGGCAAAGCTCTCTATGAGTTTACGTCTGCGTGTATTGATATATCTGCAAAAAACAGATCAAGACTCTTAAAGCAGTCAAATAACTTCAGAAATTTCCAGGAGATAATGAAAATTTAATCAGGGGAATAGCTTCATATAACATTTAGTACACTTAGAGGTTTCACTTAGTGAGCATGGGCTTGACAATCCCAAGGAACCTAGCTTTATCTAGTCTTGGCTTAGATCCCTCTCTTTCATATCAGGTCTTTCTTGACCAACTCTTGTTCTTTTCTGACCCTGATACTATTTAGAGTATTCAATAACTAGTGGTCTTTATTTTATGTTCTTTTTCATACACGATAACAAGAGTTGATTTATACTCTCAAAACATTGTGTATTAATTTTCTATACACAAATGATGGCAAATGTCCAATTAAATCATATTAATGATGTTTTTTTTTAGGTTTTACTGAACTGCATTCCTCTCTTTGTTGGGTGATTCTTCTATCAGGAATGTGGTCTGTTTGACCTTCCTCTACTAGGTTTATATTTCCACATTGTTGAAGATATTTCGACATAGAAGAGGTTTTAGATTTAGTTTATAAGCAAGACCCTCCGATGATGATAACCAAGTTATTGAAATGTACATCAGGGCATTTAGTAGAAATAAAGAACAATTAATCAGATAATTGTGTTTTATTTTAAAGTTTCTAGTGATTGAGGTTAGGGGTAAATTCGTATCATTATTATAGAATAGGACTAATCATGCTGATAGTCATAACAGAGGACGTGCACATTGAGTTGTAGTGTCATTCCACACAAGCTTGTTATTTTTAATTTATCTTTCCATGTTTTTTCCACGAGCACGAAAGGATGGTCAAAACAGCCTGAGCCTTGGTTGAAAGGTTATCAAACAAAAGGAACAGAAGAAAAGAAGGGGATGAAGACTTAGTAGGGGGGAGTTGGGTGAAAATGAGTTGGCTGAAGAGATCAAGAAGGATACACCTGCATGGGAGTAGGAAGTAGTATAGGTTACAGAAAATACCCTAGAACATTAACAAAGGATCTGAGGAGGCGGTTTATAGTAGATGACCACTGAGGGATGGATTCACTAAAATCTAAGCCATAAATATATCAACACAACAATTATCTTTCATAAATGTATATTTTAATTTAATAAAAGTATAATTACCTCCTACGTAAGTAAGTCATGTTCATATGTAAATAGATTATTATGGAACCCAGAAGGCCACCTATAGCACCAATCAAGATGAAATACAAAAGTTCAAAATATTCATACTTTGTTGTCTCATCTTCTATTTTACCCAGTGTCAAAAGTTCAGGATTGTTGAAATAACCTAAATGAAAAAACATAAATTGAGTCATTTATAACTGAATAAATTGGCCTCAATAATTATTTACAAACACAAAAGTGATGAATCATTTGTTCATAATGAATGGATCACAACTGAAAGTAAAGGGTTAGAAGACTAGTGGCTATTTTTATAGTCATCATTTAAGCCAAAGTGTACCAGCTATTTACATTTAACTCTCACTCCTGCTTCACTCGACAAATAAAATGGGTTACAGTGTGTAGACTAAGCCAGTTATATGAGAAAACTGGGGGACACAATAATCTATGATTGAGACAGTTCCTATTTGAGACCTCTAGAATCATAACTCACAATATCCCAAAACCAAAAAAAATTAGTTAGCACATGTTTCTTATAGTATTTCGTGCGACAAATCCATTTATGAAGTCAGTTTCTGTCAAATCTCACATTATCCAATAGAAAAAGCATTCCAAAGTCAAGGGTGAGAATCAAAACTCACAATATCGCCTTGGATATTGTTAGTTCTGACACCAGGCTAATTTGGCCAATGAGAGAGCACCATACAGGTCACGTGACCATTGTTTTGGTTCTGAGGTGTCATGTCTGCCTTCACTTCCAAATGAGTGTGTGTGCTAGCTTTGTCAGTGAAGTTTTTATTTCATAATTAAATAGTTTTAAAGTTTGTAAAATGGAATTATCCGTGTCACCTGCTGCCAGCAGTGAAAAGACAAGAAAAGTAACACCAAACCCATCGTTATGGAAAAAGAATGTAAATAAAACTGGCAGGTACGTTTGTTATGTTTTAACCTAGGCTTACAGTGATGTCAAAACGTTATTAATTATATATTTCAGGTACAAGAAATATACTTCTCTATAGTTGATTATTAATAATGATTGGCACATAGTTAGGTAGGCCTAAATTAAAATAATGCAACGCATATTTTTGCAAGTGTTTATTTGCTGAAACACTAAGCCAGAAGAAAGCAAGCTTATTAGGCCTAGCCTAAAAGTTTCTTTCTGTTTTAGGTACAAAGCCAAAGGGATGCCGGTGTACCCGACATGTAACCATAAAGATGGCTCGTTCAAGTGCACCTCGCTTTCTATGAGAGATTTAAAAGACTTTCACAGTAGGTTTTATAGAAAGCCCGACAGACAATATCAAAATGATTTTATAATCAAACATGTAGATGTAAAAAATGTCAAAAGGCGTCGACCTTTCCAAAAGAAACGACCAGACGAAATTAAACAGTATAATACACAAATGAGAAGTACTAAATACTATGTTATGAATAGAAATAAAGAAAAGGTACCTGTGTGCCAACAGAGTTTTTGTGGAATACTGGGCATTTCGAGGTTTCGAATCAATAATATAACTAAGCAGTATCATGAAGAGGGAATATTGCGTGAAAAAAGAGGTGGATTCAAAAGGACTGGTGAGTTTGCTACGAAAAAGAATTGCGTGATGACTTTTATTGAAACCTTGAAATGCATGGAGAGTCACTATTGCAGACGCAATACTAACAGAAAGTACCTGTCTTCTGAACTCAGTATTCGAAAACTGTGGAAAATGTACTCCTCTGATGAAAGTAGAGTTCCTGTGAAGGAATCTTACTTTAGGCAAATTTTTAACTCCAATTACAACCTTGGATTTGGGAGCCCCCGGACTGATGTTTGTTCAACTTGTTTGAGTTTAGACGAGAAACTAAAAAGAGAAAAAGACCAGGGAAAGAAAAATGAGATAATGATCGAAAAGCGTGTCCACAATCTTCGAGACTAGGCGTTTTACAAAAAATTACAAGATAAGGCTGATGATTTACTTATTTTATCTTTTGACTGTCAAAAAAACTTACCAATACCAAAGCTACCCGACCAATCCACATACTACAGCCGTCAAATTTATGTGCAAAATTTTACGATAGTAAATCTCCTCTTGATCAGAAAACGGTTGATGCCTATGTTTGGACAGAAAATCAGTATGACCGTGATTCTAACATGATTGCGTCTTGTGTGTATGATAAATTAACGAAAACAGACATGTCCCCATATAAAAAAGTCCGTTTAATATCAGACGGTTGTGGCGGCCAAAATAAAAATTCCATTTTTATAGGAATGTGTTCTTTTTGGCTGGTCACTATAGCACCTGAACACATCAAGGAAATAGAAATAGTATACCCAGTGACAGGCCATAGCTTTTTGCCATCGGATAGGGTATTTGGCTTCATAGAAAAAAAATTAAAGAAAAGAGAGGTAATAGAAACCCGAGAGGAAGTTTACGAAATCATTTCTGAGCATGCCAAAGTAAACTATGTAGGTAAAGACTGTGAAGTTGCCGATTTCCGCACCACAACCAGAAATTACATGAAGGAAACCAAATATTTTCACTTCAAAATATCTCAATGTAAACGCATATTTTGCAAAACAAACCTAATTATCTATGCCTATTCATCTTTTGGTTTTATAAGTAGGGCCTAAATATTTTTTTTATTTTATCAACTAAATAACTTTGTAATTTTTCTACTGTACTGTAATTAAAATACTGTTTTTAAAATCCTTTTTTATTTATACCTAATATCTGTCATAGGATAGTTAGTACACAATTATATTTTTTTCTTCTGGCTTAGTGGAATACAACTTTAAATTTGTAAAATCTTTGTCAGCTAACATCGTGAGATACAAAACTAACAATATCCAAAGCTATGGTTTAGTTTCAAAACTATACAATATCCAAATGGATTGGAGGCAAAACTCACATTATCCACCGTGTAGTGTCAAAACTCACAATATCCCAAATTAAATTTCATTTTTTTCTAAGTTATGCTATTAAAACTGTAATTTTTATTATTTCAATCAATTTTATAGGCCTATTTTCAGTACATAAGACATCAAGTGTATAACAAAGTGTTCTGGAACATACATATTTTGGTTTTTGGTCAATACTGAAAATTTTATTTTTCGGATATTGTGAGTTATGATTCTAAAGGTCTCATTTTGAAAATGCATTATTTCTGTATTTAAACTATTAAACTTTAACCCATTATCAAAAGTCCATTCCTCAGTAGAAGTAAGAGTTTGAGCAAATACACCGTGAAAGACTTACAAAGTTGGAGTCTCTCAAAACAACAGTGGTGTCGTCTGGATAAAGAATAGACAAAAGAAATAGGAAGGGATCCAAGATAGAACTGTTAGGAATTAGGATAGTTTTAGTTAGGAATATAGTCTAATTTCTTTTTAAGAAGCCAGTATGACAACAATTATTATTGTGACAGACCTGGAAAAATGATGAAACTGCTTACCTTGCAAACAAGGCAGACATCATTGATGCTACAAAGATATATAAACCCTTGGGTGGGTGGAGACTTGGTCGGTGGGCCAAGATTGATCAAGGGAAGGTGTGCAGGAATTCTTAAAGATAGCCAGACGAAATTTTCGAGTAAGAGTTTCCTGGGAGAATAATACTTGAAGATAACCAGATCGACTTGGCAAGTAAGAGCTTCCTGGGAGTATTGAGACTTCGGACGAGCATCCATAAGAGTGGCAAGCAGAGTGAGCAAACTACGTGTATAAAACTTGTAATTATTTCAGAGACAAATCATTAAAATATAACATAGAATCAGATCTGTGAGTCACAACAATTAGAGTCATTCTGGATTCTTAGTAATTAGGAAGATTAAAATATTTGTAATTAGTATATTAAGAGAACTAAGAGAAATATGAAGTTGTATTAAATAATAAAGAACCATTAATTAAGTAACTGAACCACTGATTTATTTAGTTTAAAGTTAAAGAACCCAGGCAGTTTAAAGGAACAAATCCTAATAGAAACCCAATGAACTCCTGATTTTAAGAGTCCTCATCCAGACTCATATTTAGAATTATTAGAATAAAATATGACTTTTTGTTTTCCATCCCCTAAATAAGTTCTGAGCCAGCCCAGAGCGTCATCTCACATACCATATATTTCAAGCAACGTTACCCGCGTTTTTTTCAGCAACACATCATGCTGTGCACATTCAAAGGTTTTAGAGAGATCACAAAATGTTGCAGAGACAGCCTTCCTGTCATTTTAAGCCTCTACCTACTGCATTTGTTAAAATTACTAGTGCCAATTCAGTACTAAAACTTTTACGGAAACCAAACTGTTCAAATAAGCCAAGAGTTGATTATTTTTAACCTTTTCAAAAATCTTAGAGATACTTAGAGATACTAATGAACTGATATGGGAAGATACTTTTAAAATCTTTACTGTTATCTTTCTTGATAAAGCTTAACTAACTATTGCAAATTTTTTTTTTTTTTTTGGAAAAACAGCTTGTTTAATAGCTGAGATAATAATATCACATATTGGAGTACAAATCTGATCTTTAACCTCCTTGAGCAATGTAACTGGAATTTCATTCCAAATTGTTGAATAGACTTTGGCGTATTTATGTAATTAACTCATATTTTGGCTAAAATATGTTTGCTATTTAAATTAAGGCACCTTGGTTGGGGTCACTAGATCCTTCCAAAGGGAGAGGTTAGTCACTCATTTTCGGGGTAACAGTGGAAACCAAAGAAAATACAAACACACTAAAAATACAACTATCCTTCTTCAACGCTGGTGGCTCAGTAAGATAATAATTATAAATAAAAACAGTTTGAAATTAAATGAATAATAAATATATCATATAGGTAATATATTTTTAATTTAATCAAACAATATGTAGAACAAATACTAATTTTTTAAATTTAAATATATTTAAGCTCTTTAAGTAAAGTAGCTTTGGGACCTTTTTCGTTATTTTGCATCATATAAGTATTTTTCTGTTTTTCAAAACATAAGTGAGTAAAAAGGTTTAAAAATTAAAATGTATCTTACATCTTACATAAATAATTATATTTGTTTGTAAATCAAAATTAACAACAATTAACAGTATTTCAAAAGTTCATTATAAAGGAGCCATAAAATTGGCTTATATGCCAATAATATAACCTAACCTAACCCCACCTGTTCTTGCCTCCAATGTACAACTTCAAGGGATGTCCATTAGTGCACAACCTACGTTTATGCAAAATACCTGATGTGCGATAATGGAAAAGGTCCTAGTTTTTTAGTAGATGTGAATAACTTTTATAGAAATTTTTATTGCCAATCAAAAACATGTTTATATTTGGCTGATATGAGTCTGAATTAAGCCATATCTCTGACATCTGTCAATCTGCAGCCATTCTCAGTATTAACAAAACGGATAGTCAAACTCAGTTTTAATAAAGTAATATATGAAATGAGTAAATAAATATCAAAGTAAATGTGTGCTGTTTTTAAAAAAAAAGTTTTTTCAAACAAGAAAAAATATACATAACTAGTAAATAACGTTGAAAAATTTAAGTTTTGTATACTCTTTTCAATGAACGCTTCGTATATTTGTATCACTTGAACAAAAATAATTACAGACATGGGATTTTTAAAAAAGAAGAAAAGTTTATCTTTAATTGGACTAAATTATTAAAGTTATTGGTTGAAGCTAAATGAATCATAACTTGTGTTAAAATTTTGATATTGAATGTTTCCCGCTGGCAATCAAACACTACTTGAAGACACATAGCAATTGTGCCTCCTACAGGATGGTTCTTTCAAGGTCAACAATCTCCTACTTCAACTGCAAAGATATGTGAGCCTTACTGTAATAGTATACATTATCACCTGGTGCTCCTTCTGCAATGGACATTAGAAGGATAATAAAAAACACACTGGTAATACTGCACACAAATATCTTCCACATCAAATGAATATCCCAGTAGCTAATCCCTTCTTCTACAGCCAGTAACAGACCACCTATGTACAACAAAGTTAATTTATCTAATTACTTGTTTATTTAAATATACTAGCTAAGGGAGAGAGTATTCTCGTGTCATGTTTGTCTAGTGTTTTACATTAAAATACAACGAGAAAGATGCATTGTAAATACTTGACAATTCCAAAATTCATCACTAAAAAATTTAATTAAATCAATGTTTTTAAATACATAAATTGTTTTATCACTAAATATACCAAAAACTCAAAAATAATTATTACAATGCAAAGTTGTTCCTAGCAATATCTAGCGGAAAGAACCTACAAATGTTAGGGGTTGTTAATGAAATGATCAAGGATTGGTGCTGATATTTGTGTGTTTTTACTTTTTTAAGGAAAGAACCATTGCAGTGGTTATCGCCTTTGAAGGTTGTGAGGTTCAAATCCCAACAGACACAAAATTTTTCCATCCAGTTTAGTTAACTTCAACCTGTGGTATGGCGGTGGGAGGGGGCCACTATAAATAAACGGTGGTTGGCTTTAGTGGAAGATGACGGGGTTGGTTAGAAACAAGTTGTGCAGAACACAAGTTTTATTTTTGTAGATGTGTTAAGTAAAAAAAAAAAAAATTTTTATCTAGAAATTGGTGTCCGTTTAGAAAACATGTTCTAGAATTTAAATTAACTCACTTCCTACGGTAAAATTGGTTTTGGTTGCTTCATTATATTATTTTATACTCAATATTTTTACTAAAAAGGAAACTCATTGTTTTTAAAAAGATAGAATAAAAGAAAATTTTATAATATCCATATCTGCATTTATATATATTTAAATAATAAAAAGGGTTAAAAACATCCAGTTTTAAACCATTTTAAACAGTTTCATAGAGCTGGATCATAGAGACAATCACAAAATAGGTGGACGGGCACTGCCCATTCTTGTTATTTACAGAAAAGATCTTCAGGACCGGCCAAGATACGTCTTTGGTGCTCAAGGGGTTAAAGTTGCGTCATTACATTCTCATTTAAATTATGGAATGGTGGTGGAGCCTAATTAAACACAGTGTAGCCTAACTGGCAGATTGTTAGCTACTTGGTAGGTTATTGACTGAAATAAATGTTTCTATAAAAGAACATTATTCATTATGTTCAATACTCATTACGAACATATTAGAGGCTGAAAGGTTACCTAGATGGATGCTCATACCCTAGTGGGAAGCAGAAAGAATAGTTACCTCGATTATTTAGGCAATGAACATGCTCACTATATTTGCCTCTATTACTTACTTTATATCGGATTTCTTACCCATGTATCTCTTATGGGAATAAACATTTAAGTAGGCCCTCCCACCACTTACCAACTTTTGAAATCTATAAATATATCTTGGCTGCATATTCAGCAAAACAGCAATAATACACCATGTAACTATTTCTTCTAACTGGGAATTAAAACAATTTTTTTTAGCTTTATCTTACTGAATTTATTATTAAAGATTAATAAATTTTATTGGGCACCATTCTATGATTTAAAGCATAAACACTTAATTAACCTAATCATGCATGAATTATGAAAAAGTTTAAACAAAAAATTTTCTTTTTGATTTTCTTATTTCTTAGACCTTTTTGAACACAAATTATCCTCTTTTCAGAATTTTTAACCTTTTTTTAAAAAATGGCGGACCCGTCGTCATATGACACCTCCATGCAATAAGAGATATAAAAAATTTGAAAAAAATATTAAACAAAATTTTTATTACTCATTTTTGTTTACATAATAACACTTATTTACTAAAGTTAGAGGTATATAGAAATATTTTTTTAATAATAGCTAAAAAAACATATTATTGTTTTTAGTAAAAATACACAAAATTCTTAAAAAAATTTGTAAGACAAAATAAAAACACATATCTCTTAGGGAACAGTTATGAGCTACTTTTAATTGGTATGAAATGACTCCATACAATCTGGGCAAATATATACATTGCATTTCTTTTGAATCTAGTTTTTCTTGAGCAATCTTGAGATCGGCAACGTTGTTCTCTCGTGTTTTCCACTTTCAGAGGCCAGTGACCAATATTATCATATCTCAGCTCTGGGATCACATTGGAAGCCAATTTCCTTTTCTTTATTAATTCCCTATCATTCCCTGGAGACATTGAAGGCCTTCCCCACTTTCTTTCCATGGTCAACCCTTTGATAATGAGAGTGTTTACAAGAGATGATTTGAATGTCAACAAATCCATTTTTTCATCAACTGACTGTCTGTAGCACAGCCAGGCATTCACAATGGTAATATTGAGTAGATGGGAAAAAAATCTACGATACCATTTCTTTGCCTTCAGATAATGTGATATCATTCTGCCATTTCAACTCCCCCCCCCCCATATAGGAATTATATTCGGAGATTGCATAGGGTCGCGTTATTGTAACAACAGTTTTTAACTTCCTGTCGTATCGTTTTGCAGTATCTTAATTCTCTTAAGCACTGATCTATTATCTCATTGCATTACCATATATTTTTAACACCTAAAAGGAGAGAAAAACATCAATAAGTGAAACAGTACCTATAAACTGTTGGGGGCACATTGGTTTTACTTATTGTATGGTGGTGTCATGTGACACTCTGTGTATATTCTCACGTAACTTTATAACTAAAAATAATTTCAATAAGGTAATAACATAATTAAGAACTATTAGGCTAATAAATACATAAAATATTTTTTCTTACCCTGAAAATAGTCTTTATCACCCACAAAAAAAAATTAGCAAAATGCACATAACCTGTCACTCACAACACACTAAACTTGGCTGGAATGAAAAATAGCAGAAAATAGACCATGTGATTTACAGAGTGATTGACTGGACAGTGTTGCTACCTAGATCTCCAGAATGAACTAAATTGAAAAAATATTAGTTAGAGTATGATTGCTATTGGAAAAAAGTAATAAATACTAAGCGGTGTCAAATGACGCCGTCATGCAAGAAGAGGTTAAAATTCCGGGATCATGGTTTCTAGGAAAATTTACTTTAGAATCACATGACAAACCTTAGTTTTATAAAGACACACACTTAATACTTTTTAGTATTTCTCCTTTTTCCCTGAAAATGCTTACATTCACTTATTGATAGTTATTTATAATATGACATAAATGAAAAACATGATTTCAATTGGATGCGCTCCTGAAATAATAATCATACTTATCTAACAACCTTACATAATATAATATGACATAAATTCCTAAAATAAAATGTTCAAAGTCTTTTCAATTGTTTACAAAATTTACAAGTTTAAATAATGGGTCCTTAATTTAATCAAATATTTTATGTTTATTAATCCTAATTACTCACAATCCGTCTGATTGTCCAAATACAGGGAGCATACAAAAGCTGTCCAATGACATAGATATGATATTTTCTCAATTTAATGTTTTTTATAATTATGGTATACGTGGGAAGGCAAGCAGTTGGATAAGATCATATCTTTATAAGAGAAAACAGAGAGTTATCTATACTGACAGTGCTCTAAACTCTCACCATTGGGAAGAAGTAAATGGGAAGTAGTCCTGTGTGGTGTTCTTCAAGGGTCAATATTGGGACCATTGCTTTTCCTTATTTATGTAAATGATTTGCCTCAAAATGTTGGACAAGCAGAGGCAGTGTTATTTGCTGATGATACTACTTTAACAGTGGTGGGCAAAGATCAAGCAGATTTGGCTGAGTCGGCAGAGTTAGCAATGTCCATGGCGGAAGATTGGTTCGCTGTAAATAACTTAAAACTGAACGTGACAAAAACAAAGTTAATTCAGTTTGGTCTAAAGTCAAATCCTAACCTACATGTAAAAAAAGGTAAAGAAATAATCATGAGCACAAAAAATGTTAAATTTCTTGGCATTACCCTAGACGCAAATTTAAATTGGAAAAGTCATGTTTCAGGTTTGGCTCAGCAACTGGCGCCAGTTTGTTTTGCTCTCAGAATGATTTCCTCTGTGACTAGTTTAAAAGTAATAAAAGCCGTTTATTCTGCTCATATTGGTTCTCGGCTAAGATATGGGGTGGCATTCTGGGGGAACTCTGTAGAGTCTATAAAAATATTCCGCCTACAAAAAAGAATTTTACGCTCAATGTTTCATCTGAGGTATAAACAATCGTGTTTTCATTTTTTCAAAAAAACATAATATTTTAACCTTTCCGTGTATTTATATCTATGAGACGTTAATTTTCTTTAAGAGCAACCATAATTTATTTGAAGTGAATCAGCACCACCACAAATACCCTATCCGTCAAAAACTATTGCAATATCCTGTCCACAGACTAAAATTTTTTGAACGTGGAATATATTACTCGGGTATTAAATTGTTCAATGCACTACCGGAAAAAATTTAAAAAACGGATTCTATCCAGAGTTTCAAGAGTTCACTCAGAGGCTACCTTCTAGAAAATGCATTCTACTCTGTGGAAGAATATCTGGCCAGAAATACTCAAACCAATTCTGCTAATGTCGGGTATGACTTATGAATGAATTGATCCAGTATCAACCCTGCATTTGTCTCAGTTATAGCCTTACTTGTTAAATATGTATTTGTGTGTATGTAATATATATATATATATATATATATATATATATATATATATATATATATATATATATATTTATATATGTATATATTTGTTATATTGTATTGTGTAATTATATGTTTGTAAATATGTGATTGACTAATGCAGGAATGTAAACTGTATTTAAAAATACTTGTGAATTACTTGTAATATAAGTTATTATTATAAATTTAATTTTAATTTTTTTATGTGACTCTTGCTATGCGAATTATGTTTGTCAACAGCAACAGAAATAAATAATAAATATAATGAAATTGAAATATCTATCTGATATTATTTAAGTTATTATTTTAAGTCCAGTTTTACAAATTTTACATTTTTTTAAATATACTGTAGGTTATAAAAATTTCAAAGTATACTAGGACGCTATCACTGATTTTATTTAAGTTCAGGTTAAAACTGTATTATTATGAATAGCTCTTTTTTGAAATGTCGCTCTTGAAGATTGTAGAAGGCAATCAGCCTAATGAGAAGGTCTCCGTTGACAGAGAAAAAGCCAAACGTGGTTGTACAGCTAGTAAAAACTACAAGAAATCTCATGTACCAGTCCAACTGAAAAATGCTATGATTGGTGGATCCTTTGCGGCAATTGGGGATAACCTGACAATTAAATCAATGTACTACTACACTGCACTCACTTAATATGTTTTTAATTTAGGAGACAAACTATTATTTCTTACAATTAGTTACTTATTTATTATAAAAATTTACATTATATCTTAACCCTTCGTACGCTACCATGAAAATAGTAAAAAATCACTCCAGTGCTTATTTAGGCGAAAAATTTAAAAAAATATTATTTGTTAAAGTTTTATTTATTTTTTTAGTTCTATAGGTTTGTTACCCCTGAAAAACAAATATGATTAAATTCAAAATGTACGGTACTATAAAAATAGTATAAATTGATAGTGAGTATCAACTGTTCAGTGTTCACTGCCAGCCAGCGAAAATATCCGCTTCCAGCGTACAAAGGGCAACTAAATGCGTGCACACGCGACAAAACAAAGGCTTCTCTTGTTTGTCAACAGCTGTGATGCGTCATACAGCCAACAACACGTTATCTGACTACTCAAGGAACATTGTCACGCATTCTATCGGTGTTTTGGTGAACTAAAATAAATAAAAACCTTCCAACGGCCAAGAGCGGAATATTCCACTTAAAAACCAATAGGTTTATATACAAGGGGCGGAATATTCTGCTTATCGCATACGAAGGGTTAAAACTATTCATCTTTTATTCAATTATTTACAAATTTCATTCATATAACTCATTTACACACGATTCTATAACATTGACCAATTTCATAGACTCGTCCGTCAATACAGAATCTTAATATACATTGCGAGATACGACACAAGTCTCTTACATCGTATATCACTCACTTCATATATAGAATCAAATACTAACACAAATTTGAGAACAAAAAATGTGAAACGTTACAACCAATCGATCTTTACACAAGGTATATATATTATAAACTACTATGTGATGACTGTAACAAACAGTAGGTGAACATCTGATAAACCAAGACTACAAGTACACTGACATTAAGACACATTTAGAAATCGTACATAAATTACACTAAATAAAGGCAGAACCCTGGATATATTGGAGGAGTACAAAATTTACAAACATTTCAAAACTAATCCGAATAGTTTATTAAACAATAAACTAAATTTTACATCCAACTGTTTATTTGATACTCTAGCCATTATAGAAAACAATTCCGAAAACTAACAGCATCCAACCAGTGAGCGAAATAATCATGTATACTAGCTCAGTAAGTATTACATGTACCCACAACACTTAAAACACTATTTATACTAGATAGTTTGACATATACTATACTGTAGTACCTATCATATGTATTAATTATGTTGTTTTGTTTTTGTGTAATGAATATTAGTGTTCAATATAAAATGACAAAAAGAACCTTCTAAACAATGAATGTACGACATAAGTTAAAATAAGTTGTACGTCATCTATAAGCAAAAATCTTACACCTGCCAATCATTCTTTTCTTGTAAAGATGAATTCAAAATACTGGGTAGTCTAACTTTTCCCTGTATGTAAATTTTAGAAGTTACTTTATATTATAAATTTAAAAGCTTATTGACCTTATATTAGTGTGTTCACACATAACACCTGTGGGAAATATGATTTCCGAGGATGACAGCACAGATTGGTGGCTAAAAAAATTACTATCTAAAGCTGGTGGTTTTTTTTATGAAGAAACTTCACATGGAGTATAGAGAAATAATGAAAGTCAGAATATTTAAAACTAAATTAAAGCAGTTGCTGAATGCCAATGCTTTCTACTCGACCGAGGAGTTTCTTAAGGCCACATTATGATAGTCATTAATTGTTATTATTTTGTTATTGTAACTGACATTATTGTTATTGTTGTTTACTTTGTGTAATTGTATGTTAGTTTACTGTGTTATAATTGTAGTTTAAACATAAGCTAAAGTTTTATATTATAATTTTTTGACACTTGATACAAAACTGAGTTTTGTCAACAGCAAGAGGAAATTAATTAAATAAATACAAGTTTAAACAAGCTATGAAACACTACTGATGTTTATTACAAATGTGAGTGTTGATTGCAAAGGAAGTGGTTTATTTTTAACATTCGCCATATCCGCCTTTTTGCTATCTGGCCCAGCCGACTGCCACATTAGACCGGATAGTCGCAAGTCTATGGATTTGTAAATGAGTAGAGCTGATGTTAAAAATCACGTTTTTAGGCATTTTTGTATATTGGTTACTTATCTAAGAAAAATCAACTTATAGCTCATCAGGTGATATTGAGGAATATCTGAAAAAACATTTTATCCCTTTTAACTCACTCAGAGTCGAATTTTGGATGATTTCTTCTTAGTCGATCCTTACATTAATTATTTACTTGTTTTAATAAATGTAGCAAAGTGTTAGAGTTGTAGTCAGTTACAATAAGATCAATAAAATATAAAGATATAAATAAATTATGAATAATAAGCATAGAGTTTATAATTTAAATTAATAATTTATTAGAACATGGCCTAAAATGATTGAAGTCTTTCAGACTGAATATATTAAGGCTGAACAACTGTACAACTCCAAAATGTACAAACTTATTGTTCCATTCCCTACACATTCTGCTCATGATGTTGGAGTCGAAAAGACGATCAGTTGAGTGACTGGCGATGTAAATGTTGGAACGGTTCTTAGCAGTCATTGTGGAACACAGAATTATACAAATGCAATAAACCAGGAGAGTCGACCTTGGATGTCACTAGCTTGTAAAGAAAAGTTATATCATATTTAAGGAACCTGATCATATACTTTCAATATTTAGATCTTCAACCTGAGAGACTGGCACATTTTTTAAAGAAAACTTCTAAAATGATGCTTTTCGTTCTAGTCTGACCATATCACACTTGAGAGTTAGGTCTCCATATTACAGACGTATACTCCAGAACATTTCTGATCTAGAAGTTTTACAAATTCAGGATAGCTTTAATGTCCCTTGCTTGTCGCTTGATGTAACCCAGCATTTTTGAGAGGGCTTGTTACAAACTTTATCGAAATGAAACTGGAAGCTAAGCTTGGTGTCTAGTAACAATGCCTAGATTATGAACTATCTCAGACTTCCTCACATTATGAAAAAATTATACTTTACAAATTGCATACATCTAGATTTCCACAGATTGGACTGGAGGTCAAATGAGTTAAATTAGTCAGGACATAAATTTATCGTATTGTTTACAAGTTGTTCGTTACATTATGAATAACTTCATTAAATGGTTAACTAAGTTTAATTGAACTCACCAACAGGTGCATTGAAAGCGCAAGCTATGCCTGCAGCAAAGCCAGCAGCTGCTAGGTCTCGTTTTTCTTGGTCATTTTGGAAATCATGACACCATGGACACAATTTACATTTTACAAATAAATCAGGAAACCTTCCTCCTACGGTGGCACCCATATGCAACATTGGGCCTTCCTAAAATCAGAAATTATAAAAACAGTTTACTATAAATGTAATTGCTTTTCTCTTTTAACCGTTCTTTTTTTAATAAATTAAACTACTAAATTAAATTAAAAAATATGAAGTTTCACACACTCTGCACAACAGCCAATTTAAATTTTACAAACTATTGAGAAATAACCAAAATTTTGTTTTGATATGTATTGTAACTGTAATGTGAACAGTAAACTTGGGATATCTATATAACATTTTTCATCAGCAGCCAATTGGCACCAAGATAACGATAATATTTGTGATATTACCTTAGCTCATGGCACTACAGCCTTTAAAGAAACTTAGTGTCTTAACAATTCCTAACCTGTTCCCTTCTGTTTCTGGCTTTCTCTCTCTATGCTCTAACACCCATTCTGATCTAATCGCACTCCACATCATCCAAACGTCCTACTCTTCTGACTCCCCCTAGAAGATGGAAATTAACTTTCCTGAGAATTCTAGATTCCTCCATTCTTTCTATATGTCTAATCCATTGTATTTATCTTTGCTTTATCTCTTCATTTACAGCTCCATAGACTTTTCTCAATACTTTCCTATTATTAATATGTTTCAATCAGACATTTGCCATTATTTGTGTACAGAAAATCAATACACAATGTTTCGAGAGTATAAATCAATACTCATTATCAAGTGTGAAACTACAATATAATAGAAAAACCCTAACCTAACATAACCGAGTACCCTAGAGCCATGTTGGAAACTAAAACTAAATCTATAATCTAAGAAAAAGCACTCAAAGCCTAAAACTAGGCCTGAACAGTCAAAGTTAATAAGAAAAACAAGGATTCCCCGAGCCACAAAAACTTATCCAGCATGATAAAGCGCTCTGCGGTACAGCTGGATCCTACAGTAAAGTCCAACTTAGCCATACATAGGTCCAGCAATGTGCATGAGCTGCAATACTTTAAGCTTGAGTTCGTTTTCTTCGATCATAGATTAAGTTTTAGTTTCCTGGGCTACTAGACTATATTGGTGTTTTTTTCTTTTCTTATGTTCTAGTTTCACATTTGATAACAAGAGTTGATTTACACCCTTAAAATGTCATATGTTAATTTACACAAACGATAGCAAATATCTGATTAAACCATATTAATAATATGAACAATTCATGATTATCGAATAACTTTAAAACCAGAATACTTTCCTCTCCCACACTCTTGGTGCTGCTTCATCCTTTTTTTTTTTTTTTTTAGCGTCCATGTCTATACTCCAAAAAAAACCACTAGTCTTTTTATTGTCTGATATATCATGAGTTTGAACTTTCTAGTTACTAAAGATTAACATAGTCACCCTTATAACGCATAATAACACCTGTTCCCTGCTGCCAAACTTGCTTTTATCTCTACCTAGACTCTCCATTAATCTTTTGAAACTGTTGTACCCAAATACTTAAAAATTTGTACACTTTCAAAATAATCTTTCACGTTTTCTTATAGTTTGATATCTATTTTTATTTCTGGTAGTAATAATGTATTTGGTCTTTTTTATGTTTAGACATTGTAGCTTCCTTGTGAAAATAGTACTTCCCAAGATTTATCTGCAACCTTGTTATGGCTGAGTTTAGACTAATATTAAACAGTACTGTCTTGCTCCACTTATTTCCCTTGATAGCTTCCTTTGGATCCTGTCTTCTTCATTCATATTAACTAATACAATTAGTTTTTCTGACATATTCTGTGATATGCAAAATTTTAATTTGTTAAAACTGTTCAAAACACTTTCCAAAGAATGTATGTAACACAGCTCCCTTGTTGTGGAATATACCACTCGTTCATTCCAGCTCACACTTAACAAAAGGTGTAAAGCGATTTGGTAGGAGTGTAAACGTTACTCATTTAAATGATTAATCTAATCTAACATAATTACACTTACTTTTCCTCCTGCTAGACCCGAGGTGCAGGTAAAAACAGTGCTGAACATTTTCACAAATAACCCTTTTATACTGAGTAGATTGGGTACACGTACTCCGTTCAAATAAGCAATCGTTTGAGCGACACCGCCTCCTGAAGCGTAAGGCTACAACATAAGTCAATAAAGATAAAACCATAAGTTTTAATCCAAAAAATAAATAACCTTGCATTTATTACTTTTAATAGTCCGACAACTGAGAAAAGCTTTATACTAATCAATAAGCAACAATGAAACAGATGTGTTTTAATAAAATAAAGGACTTTAACATTCTCCAACTCATAACGTTGCAAAGCGTAGGACAACCTCAAGACAACCCTGTTACAAAAACTCTACAGTTCATAGAGCTGGGCTTCTGGGGGATGTCTAGAAATATACATCGTCTTATCTCACTTGGGTTCACAATAAGCCCTTGTGGCTGACCTCTAGATACTTCGGTAGATACTTTATCCTGGTGAAAATTTTTACTACTAATTCAAATATTTGGTAAAAATATAATGTTTTCTTCCTTTGTTTTTGCAGAATCATGTGTCATTTTATTGTATTAGTTTATATTTTGGTATTAACCATATGGCAGTATGAGTGACAATTATTTATCTTTAAGTGACTTTGATATTGATGTGAATTTCGTGAGAGAAAATAAGAGTTCAGGGATGAGTAATGAAGGATGAAAGTGAATGTGATAACAGTTTGGGGGTGTAGGCCTAACCTTGAACAACTGACTCAGTCTGTCATTTGATGTGAGCATATAAATACTGCTGAGCCTTATTTGTATTAGATTACAGTTTAAAGGGTGATTAATTATCATTGGTTTCACAAAAACAAATATTTTTATTAATGTTATATTCAAATTTAAATTTAAAAAAATATCATAACAAAATATACAACCGGTATAATTTACTGGTAGTTATATAAAACATGTAGGTACATGTAGTATGAGTACCACACAAGTAATTTCGTGGCGATAAATTGGTGCTATTGGAATGCACACATAGTTTTTAATATGGGTGCGAAAGGGTTAAATATACAACTGGAGTCCATTTCATATCAACTGATGATTAAGATGCTACAGTCTATAAACTAACATTAATATATTTCTAAGATTGTGCAAGAATGTTGCTCATGTTTATTTAAAGACGAAAATTGAGCAACCTAATTTGTCCCGGATATATCGTTAAACTCCTATGATATTATTATGTATGGAACTAATTTAACACTTGGAATAATTTATCCAAGTCAATTTATCCAAGCTACAGAGTCAAAATTTGCTGAACACATTATGGAAACAGTGCACGGATATGATGTGATTGACAAATCTTTGACAATTCTACATAAGTGCGGCAAAGGAAGGCGCATGAATGCTCTTGAACAGTATGAAATATACAAAGCTTTCAGGACAGACAAAGAAACGCTACTTAATGACGAACTTAATTTCAACTCCAATCCATTGTTCAACATAGTAATAGATATCGCAGAAGCAAATAAAGATAAGAACTGTGCTCAACCCTATACCGACAGTATAGCCGTGGACAGTGAACAGACCACACGCACTAAAAATGTGCGAGCGTGTATTCGTTAATATTTGTGAACTAGTGTGCATAAGTGTTTTTACGTGTAATATGTGTTTTTAATTTTATAATGACGAAGGACAATAGTCCTTAACTTGAAAATGGTTGAATAGCCGAAACGGCCGTCGTTGGAAGTTTTAAATAAGACTATTGGACGGTAAGTTCAAAAACGTTTACTTAAATAATTTATCATTCAACACCATCCAATCTCTCATATACAGAGTGATTCAAAAGTCTGCTGAACTCTATTTTTAAATATTATGTATGCGAACATTAAACAATAATTATGAATACCATAGCTTGTGTTGAGTTTTTTCACCTTCAAACATGAACATAAAATCATGGGAAAGCAGACGCAGGAGCAAGAGGGGGAAATAAAAAACCACTCAGTTCTACACGAATCTCAAGCAATAGCAGATGGTTGTTGTGTCGGAAGCTTATTTCTTCACGAAGTCTTATAAACATTGCATTCAAATTTGTCAAGGAAATTTCCCCAATGTCGAAGACCCAAGAAAGAGAAGAGTATATTTTATTTATTTTTATGGCCGTAGAAAACAAATACAATTGTATAGCCATAGTCAATTTCAAATATTACACAAATAATACAACAAATAAATCAACATAATCAGTCAATACACACTAGACAAAATACAAAACAAAACAACATTTCACAACATAATTCCAATTAATCAATTATCCAAAAAAAAACAACTATATAGTGACTGACAAAAGTAAATTAATATTAATGTACACAATAAAGACACATTACAATAGTATAATCAGTCCTATATATAAATTTAGATACAAAGGAGAGAAAGAGACCACATCCATCATGTCAAAGGCCTGGCATACAGTACACAAACTCCTCCACAGAGTAAAAGGATCTAGACAATATTTGTTTAAGGCTTTTTTTAAAATGGTAAAACATCCTGATGGTTTTTAATGCTCTGTGAGAGCTTATTTATCAGTCTAGCATTAGTTCTGGGAAGAAAGTTTTCTATATAAATTCAATCTGTGCTGTCCAGCTCGATAATTACTAGCTTGTCTGTTTCTATAACTGTGTATATCTTTATTTTGGATATCCTCACATTTGAACCTGTAGTAGAGTATCACCTCAAGTAGCCTACGGTATATATATATATATATATATATATATAGGCTACTTGAGGCTACAGTTTTATATATATATATATATATATATATATATATATATATATATATATTAGGGAATGTAAGAAATCCAAACTTTATTTTGAGCTAGTGTGCAGTTTGAAGAGTCACCAACAATGTGCTATGAGAAACCAGTTGTGCTACCTTAGGGTGTGTAGTTTCTTTTTATGCTCATCGTTACCCCTAAAAATGGACAGCTATGGTCTAGTGACCCAAGATAACTAGATTGGAATGCTCATATGTGAATTATCAGAAATAATAATTACGTGACTGTGGCCTAAAACATGGCCGAATAATCATGTAATTAGTTTGACCATGATGTCCTTTTTTATATAATGAAACTTATAAATGTGTCATAAACTAACTGTCTGTAGTTCATCAAAGAGCTGGCTTGTGGTAGAAAAATAAGTTCAAATTCAGAAAATGGTTGTCCTAGAACTGATTTCTCTGGGTGTTGTATCATGTCATTACTAACTGTTAACATGCTTTCCACATTTAATTAAATAGCCAATTAGTTAATACAGTAGAGTCCCGCAAACTCAGCATAATGTGGACCGGAAGTGTGCCGAGTTTGTGAAATGCCGGGTTATCGGGAATAAGGGCAAAAAATAAATTGTAATTGAAACACCAAAGCGGCGGCAATATCAAACGACTATGTCGATAGCGGTATCCCATTGTCGGCAGTGTAAAAACACCGCAGCACCAAAGCGGAGGCGATATCAAACGACTTTGTCGATAGCGGTATCCTATTGTCGGCGGCATAATAACACCACGGCTTTGGCACCCGTCGGTATAGCAGACATACACCTGAAAAAACGTTTGATGGGCCGCTTTTTTTCCACGAATCAATTTAGTATACATTATGGAAAATATAACATTTCTTTTCAGTTTTATTTGACAGGGTATGATCTACGCACAGTATATACAGTAAATAAAAATGAGCGAGTTACGAAAATGGAAGCGTGTGTTGATTTCGATTGAGACACGGTTAATGTGTTAAAAAGACTTGACAGAGGGGAATCTGTAAAAAAGCTTTGTGACGAGTTTAATGTGGGAAAAGTACCATCAACAATTCGATCAATCGAAGTTAATGCCCGCTTTGGGATCTGCCGAACTTTTACGAACATCGTTGTTTTTAGCAATGTATTTTTTCCTGTCGGGGTCGCCGAGTAATCCGGACTGCCGATTTATCGAGTGCCGAGTTTGCGAGACTCTACTGTATCGTCATAATAAACTCTCCCACCCAGTACCAATTATATTGCAGTCCAGATCCAGCTAGAATACCTCGAGATAGTACTTACTATAAAGTGAGCCCCTATTCATAAAAATATGTCTTTACCCTCATACTGAGTAAACTTTGTTAATATACTTACGGCAATAAAAACGACCAGACTAGTACTTATCATAACAGGTAAAATAACACCCAAGTACCAGACGAAGATGAAGAGGAAATAACCGCCATTACCTTTGCGGTAGTTGTCATCTATAACTGTAAACTGAAATTAAGGCAAATATTACATCAATACAGTGAGGCATGCACACAGAAATTGTGTCCCTTCAACACCTGCACAATTTTCATTTTCTCACATATACACAGTATAGGGAAAATTATGTGATGGGTCAAAAACAAATTTACGTTGAATTTTTCAGGCCCTTAAACTTCTTAAAAATGATTTTTCAATAATGTCTCTCTGTCGTCTTCTCTACAGCCCAAATGTGTGGACCAATTTGAATAAAATTTATAGTATGTAAGCAAAGTTTGGCCATATCTCAATACTTTTATATTTTCAATAATTTAAAGTTTCCGGTGTTACTGCTGTTAGAAAAAATACAAAATTACATTTTTGAAAAATTGAGTTCCAATGATTTTGTTCAAGTTTTTATAAAATGTAGCTCCTAAATTACTCAAACAAAACATAATGGTTGTCATCGTTTTAAAAATAGTGACTCATAAAGGTATAAATAAAAATGTAAAAATTGGGCATACAAGACATAATTACTCTAAATCGACTCAACTATTTTCATTCAAATTTTGGTCAAATGTATAGAATAAACACAAACTGGTGAACAAAATCACAAATAACCGACATTTACCGTTGAGGAATGATTTTCAAAAAACTAAAATAAACCTTGATAGTCATCATTCTTAAACAATAATATACAAAATCTAAAACAGCATCCGTCATTAAATTTCACTTTTTTATTGACAACCACTGAATTGATAGAGTTTTGGTAACAAATAGTTTTCTTAGATTAGTATTTCAATTGTGAATAGCTGTATGAGAAAGTTTGTGCAATGTTTTTGCCCTATTTATTTTATATAACTTTAAAAGTCCCATATAACAAATTTAAGCAAAAAAAATTCAACCCCCCTCCCAGACAAAAAAAAAGTTTTATGCCTTATTTTTTACTCGATTACCTCTCATATGAAGAACTAATGAATGAAGTATTAAAACTCTTTGAGAGATCATGCCTAGTGCCAGGGGATTTTATTCCTCTAACTTCTTTTACTTTTTCACATATACAGAGTCTTTCAAAAAAAAAAAGTTGAACACTTATAGGATTACCAATAATTTGTATTCTTTATTTTATAACATCACTTTTATAAATAATTAATTGCAGCACTATCAAACTGATAAAAATGAATTAAAAATGGTTCTTCATTAAATTGTTGATAGTTGGTTTACAGGGTTTCCACGTTCCACAATATTTCAATACAAGTCCAAATGTCGCATCTAGTTTTTGCAAACACATTTCTCGTGGAATTGACTCGATGACTGCAGATATTCCATGGTGCAGTACTTCAACTTCTCTTACGGTATTGTTGTATACACATTATTTAGTCATCACCACAGCCAAAAATCACAGGGGATTATGTCCGACTAATAGATTGGCCACTAAAGAAATTTTGCCCTACTTCTGGTACTGTAATGGAATTGGTTGTTCTTCCTGCTATAAATGGCCAGAAACCAAATATTTTAAAGGAATGTTGTCAAACGTATATGGCGCCACTTGAAGTAATAGCACACCACATATTTACTTTAAGAGATGCTCTCTCTCTCTCTCTCTCTCTCTCTCTCTCTCTCTCTCTCTCTCTCTCTCTCTCTCTCTCTCTCTCTCTCTCTCTCTCTCTCTCTCTCTCTCTCTCTCTCTCTCTCTCTCTCTCTCTCTCTCTCTCTCTCTCTCTCTCTCTCTCTCTCTCTCTCTCTCTCTCATGTCCATGGATTACATTACAATTTTATGTTCCATAGAACACACAATAGTGGCGATTAAAGTACCCGCTCAAATGAAAAATTGCCTCTTCACTGAATACAAATGATCTATGATCTGTCATTAATGTTTTTCATTTGAACAAAAATTTGACTTGCCGTTACACGTTTTAATTTGTCTCCATCACTCAAAGCTTGCATTAATAATTGTACACAATAAAGTTTCATTCCTTTCTTTATTTCATATTCTCCAAATGGATTTTTGGGTAATTCCAGTTAGAATACTAAATTGAGCTATTGACTTAACAGGGCTTTGAAGGATGGCTTGCATGTACAACTGCAATATTGAGCTCACTTCTAGATAAGTTATTTGACCACTCCTATTTTTATAATTGTTAGCGACGGATCCAGTTTCGCAAAGTTGGAAATTTTATAAATTGCCAGATGGCTTGGAGGAGATTTATTAAAATATATTTTTTAAATTGCTGTTTTAAAACTGTTGTAGAATTGAATACTTCCATGTCACTTGCAATGAATCGACTCTCTTCAAGATTAAATCGTGTTCCTATTTTGCAATTACGAAAATTGTTTAGCAACTAAATCTAACAATAAATAAGTAATTTAATTGTCAGTTAATAATTTAATCGTATGATTATTTAATAATCAGATGATAACTATTCATAAATACCCTACCATATTGGTGAAGACATTTTGACCATTTATGTGTAAACGCTACACAAAACATTAATTAAGAAGCATTTAATTTTATTTATTATTATTTTTTTTTAATTTGATAATGCCGCAAATAATTATTTATAAAAATTATCTTGGTAATCCCACATAACTGTTTAATTTTTTTCAAACATCTATACATAGTACAGAGAAAGTGATATGTTGGATTAAAAAAACTAATGTTACAAATTTGGTGAATATATTTGTTTTGTAGTATCCACAAAATGGGGTTTTTAGAAAGATGTCCATATGTCTGTTGTCTGTGCAGTCCTCTACAATCCAAACATGTGGACCGATTTTATTCAAATTTGGTATGTGGGTAAATTTAGTTATATGTTAGGAAGTTTTTCCATTTTTTCTATAACTCAAAATTTAGGGTTAGCTGCCATGGAAAATTAAAATTTTCTCAAAATCGGCTCCAAAAATATGCATTTAAATTTTGCCCAAGCCTCTAAGGACTCAAACAAAACATATTGGTTGCCATCTTTCCAAAATTTTCAATTCTTAAGTTATCAGTAAAAAACTAAAAATCGCACATGGTACTATGATGAAATATGTAATTTCTCAAAATCAACTGTACCAATTTTGTTCAAATTTTAATGTAATGTAAAGATTAATGACCCAAATCTGTGTGCAAAATAGCAATTTAAAAATTATTAAACTTTAGGAATAATGATCAAAATCAAAAATAAACCTCCATCGCCGTCATTAAAAACCGAAGATGTGTTTTAAGGCACAACTAAAGCGAGTTTAGCCCATTACTTAAATAGTTATTTTTCCAATTCTCCCCCCCCTTTTTTTCATTTCTTGATTGATAACTACCAAGCTGACATTTTTGGTGATGATTAGTTAATTTTTATTTAATTTTTGGGAATGGATGAGTAACAAAGTGTGTTAATTATTTTTGGATGGTTTATTTATAATGTAAATATACTTTAAATTTAAAGGCTGTTTCAAGGATACATTTACTTAAGAATGAATACTTATAATGGCCAATCTCCTGAATAGATAGATCTATGAAGGTTCCAATCACAGCTATTATAATACCAGCACAACCAAAGCATAGAATTCTGCAAATATTTCTCGTGACAAAGTAAGAATATGGTTTGCTTTTCTCATCTTCCACACTAATAGGACACTCAAAAATGTCATAATCAAGACTCTGTAATAAGAACATTAAACACATAAATATATTTATTAATTTTTACGATTGAAACATTAAAACTGGTCTGCAAAACCAACCATTAATTAATCTTTAATAATCCTGAAAAACTAAATGTTTAAAATCGTATTCATTCATTTTAAAAAGTTGTAATTATCTTAAAGGTAACTGATCCAAACAGCTTGTCTGTTTGTCTAAATTATTATTAGTAGAAAAACACAAATTTAAACAGGAGGGATAACCTACTTTAAACCTTACCATTATCATTGCACAGAAACTCTCACAAATCGTTTTTTTTTTTTTTTTTTTTTTTTTTTTTTTTTTTTTTTTTTTTTTTTTACAATTATAGTTAAGATAGAGTTAATACTTACAATAATTTTCCAAAATTAAAAAAAAAATTTTCTTCCAAATTTTAATTTAAATTAACGTTAAAATATCGAATTGTTCATTGTCTGCTGTCGATCGGAACAGGAAAACTAAGATGTTGGCTGAGAGTTGTAAGGGAAGCTGTATTAGTTGAAGGCAGTTAAGTACTGTAATAGTTTTCTATGAATTATAAATAAAAATTGTAAAAATATTCCTTCACATATATTTCTCTCAAATTAAAAAGACGGTCAACAGAAAGTATTTATTATCAACACTTCTAGTGAATTTCATATTTACGGAGGACCAGTTAATTAGATAATTAGATAATTTATGTCTTCAAACTAATAAGTGTGATTTATTACATTGTGTCGTTGGAATTGTTTGGTACAAACTGACAATATGATGTTCATTTTTGTTCTAGGTAGAACACTCACAAACATCAAATTAAGTTCAAACACAAACTAATGCAGATTATAGAATAGTTTCACTTAATTGTCACTATTCAATTTAATCTTGAAGATTAAGTTAGCAAGCAAATTTCACACATACTTATAAAGCGAGCGTGGGAGTTGCAAGCGAGAAAATGTGTAATCCCATCTGATTACTTTTCTGTTATAACGGTTTTTCTGCTTGGCTTCTAAGTGTACCCTACATGCTGGGGGCAAACTGAGAGTGTATGAAGTGTTGTCCAATCAGACTTGGTTTGGGTATATGGGAAAGAATACAGGCCTCTGGCTGGTTCAAGGGTTATGATCCTGCTATAAAATTACAATCTATCTAATAACTGGTTAAATGTCAATTTATTTGTTTTTTAATTTAAAAATCTACTGATTGACTTCATAGAGTCTCATATTCTTGAGGTGAAACACTTAGTAAGTACATGGTACATTAGTTTAAGTTATTGATTTTCATAATTCATCAAAATTTCTATTGCTGAGCCAATTTTTTGTGCAATTTAAGTTTTAATGACAGCGATAAGCTCTTATTAAATTTTTTATCAACAATTACTGAATTTGGAAATTTTATTTGATTGAAATATTGATTCAAAATATGAAATTGTATTGAGGGTGGTCAAGGTTAATTTTGGTTTTTTGTCAATTATTTCTAAAATGTAATTTGCTTTTCCTTAAAATTGGCACTGAAGTGAGTGTAAAACTGATAATGTTAAATTTTAAGTCTTCATGAAAACAAGTTAATGAATTTTTGTTTTGTTTTTACCTGTAAATCCAAAACTTGGTATTTTTGGGAGATTGAAACTATAATGTCTTGTGTGGATCCTTAGTGGCTATTTATTTTACAAAATTCGAGTACACTTTTACAGCTGATATAATGTAAACTTACTTTATAGTGCTACAGAACCTACTCATTTCAATCCTCAGGTTCTTGGTTAGCCTCTCAATTGTCTCACACCACACCCTCTAATGTCCAATTTGGACTCTTTCTTATGTCCATCTCATGCACTTAACCCAAACATTTCATCTTAACTATTATTATTATTGTTGCAGATTAGGCTTGTTGAATAACTTTTGTTATATCAAGAGGCCACTTGTGGCTCTGTATGATACATTACTCCCACTTAAAACCCCAATGTAAGGTGTAGTTTATCTTATTTGACACTTTTTCATAGAGTATCCTTAATATTTAATCATTAGTCACTATATAAAAATCTTAAACATTTTAGCCAGGCTCTATTGTAAAATAGTGTATCCCTGGCTTTACTTTCTTCAACTTACCTCAAATCGAGAAGAAATATAGAAGAATGAACGAGAATTGGATTGAACAGCTGGTCTTAAATCTTGTTCTGGCTCGAGAGGATTTGTCTAGAATCAAAAATAGCAATTAATGGTAATTATTGATTTTATAGTATTGATCTTCCGAAATAAGGACTGGCTGCAATACATGCAAACTTAATAAACATCTTTTTTAGGTAAATTCAACGTTCAGTCATTTTTAACTGTCTACTCCACAGATTTTGATGAATATCTAAAAATTAAGTATGATGTTTCATTCGGTATCAAAAACACAAATTTGGAACTACCATTTAGCTTGAAATACTATGTGGAATCATTTTTAAGTCTTCTGATGTATTGATCCACATCATTCAAGGAGTTTGCGTAAAATCTGTTATTAACATGCCTAACTAATCTAATCGACTTGTAATAGTTATAAAAATGAGCCTTTGTCGTACTTGAAGAGTACTTATTTTTATTAAAAAAATATAAAAAAATGATTTTATTTTTATTATTATTTATAAACTTTTGCCAAGCTTTTTATGGGCGCCAGGAAGCGTTAGCTTACCAATTTAGAAAAGAAAGAAGTTAATTGTTATTATGATTAAAATCTCTCAGGGTCGCAAGTCCTTTTAAAAGTGTACTTCAGTGGTTCTTGATGAAATAAAGAAATCTTAAGTGTTGTGCTGAAACTTAACATGTTTTATTGAAATGCAAATATTAAAACATTTATACAAGGTTATCATCAAATATTATTAAACATTCATATTCAGAAATCATAGCTTAATACATCCTCATATTTCTTTATAAAAAAATCAAATTGAATTTTATTCATGAAATTTATTTTTTAGTTGCAACTCAAAAGAAAAAGTAAAAAGATTTTTTGTTCATTTAATTGAATTAGTGTAATTAGTAATTTAGTTCTGCAAATTAGATAAAGTTTCATTAATTTATCTATTTTAAAAAGAGGATTCTACTTTAGTAATTTCATGTTTTACAATATAAGACATTGTCTCAATATTAAACTCCAGATTTTCAATTAAACTTATAACTAAACATTAAAAAATTATTATCCTATTATAGACAAAAATGATTTTAGAAATAAAGTCTTAACGTGTATACCAGGCACGTTTTTTTTTTTAGTTAAAATCACAATTCCTTGTTTCCGTCTTGTAGACAATACATCTCGTCTCGTGTCGAGTCGCTGACATGGTCGATTCATTTTGCTGTACGGAATTCATTATTTTATTGTTCAAATAACTCAATGTCTGTTAGTATCATGATTAAAGTTCGAACGAGTGTCACTTAGATCAATTTTAGATTGATCTTAAGGCTACTTTTAACGTATTTACCACATTTTATAAAAATTCTCTACACAAGACAACGTCTGACTAACTTGAACGTTTCACTAGACTGCTAAACGTTTTCACTACATATTACAAAAGTTTATATATATAAAAATACATCTGATCACGCCAGACTCCCTCTTAAGACTCTTTTATCACATATTCACTACTTTTTGAAAAAGTTTCTTTGAATTGAAAACACGTCTGACTTACTCAACTGTCCCCTTAAGACTCTAAACCACATGTCTCTTTGTCCAGCTTCCCAACCAAGCGTCCTATTTAATCTGCAACGTATGCGAGAATTATTCTCACACCTAGCAACACTGACACGGTTCAAATTATTTTACCTAACAATATAAATATTACCTAAATATTTATTACAACTTATAACTAATTTTTTATACATGACATTATTATTTTGGAAACCTATATTTAATTCTTTTATTACCCTAGTTTTAATAATCTATATTTTTGAGTCATCTTTTTGACTTCTAAAACCCCCTCCCTTATTCAACTTTAACGTTTCCCGGGTTACTTTAAATATTCAAATCTCAATATAACCATTTTTTGGTTATTTAGGTTAAAATTACCATTTTTGGTATTACAAATACCCCATCAAAGCTGTGATTCAATATATAATATTGAAACACAGATTTCTCTTTTATTTAACAAAAAAAATTTTAACTTCAAAAAAAAACTTTCAAATTCGGTCCCTATAGATTTCCAAAATTAAAAAAGTTTCAGCAAACTAAGAATATTCATATTCCTTTTTTAAAAAAAACAAAACTTTAAAATAAGAAATCTTCTCTCTTTAATTACATTAAACATCTTATAATCTATTGATTCACTAAATCTACCTAGTTGCATATTCTAATCAATCAAACCACTTATACCCAAGTCTTATCCATCATCAAAAAACCTTCATCAACTTCTTATCGTTGAGCTGTCCATCACTCATCTTTTATCTTGCGACGTCAGAGTGTCTACTCCTGATTGCTAAAAGAAAAAAATATCTCTATCTCTTTGCCAAGATCCTAACTATTCATCTGAATATTTCTTTCACTTTAATACAATCCAAAATTAAAACTTCTCATTTTTATTTAATATCATTACAAAATTATTTACTTATTACTCAAAATCATTTTAATTTACTTTAAACTCTTCAATTTTAATCTTATATTATTTTAGTTTAAATCCAATAATTATTTATTCTTACTTAAATTCTTAATTACTCTTTGTCTCGCTGGGACAACATGTTAACTACTGATTTTACAATTACCAAAAACTCCTCTCTTCAACTAAAATTCAAAAAAATATAACATCATTATTACAAAAAAAAAATCACTTATAAACTCATCTCATCTATTTCAAAATTACCTCTTTACAATTGTATCATCTTTTAGTACCTTATCTTAAAATTATTTCCATCTTATCTTTCATATTTTAATAATTCAAGTTGCATTAATCCCCAAAAAACTCTTCATCATCTATTTATGCAGACCTCGCGGGTTACCTACATATTTGTATAAATAATCTCTTTATTTCAACGTAGCTTCCTTTAAAAATCATAATAATCGCCGTATTTCGTAGAATTCCTCAAATCTCCCTTTATTTCATTAACATCGTCGCATATTTCCTTTATTTCATCGCAGTTCTCAAAAAACCTCTTAAAAACTAAAATTTACCATTAATGCAACCTAATTACTCTTCTTATAAAAGTTTCTTAACAGAACAACTTCATTTTAAATACCACTTTACTCAACAATTCTGTAAAGTCATCATCTTCATATAAAACTCAAAAATCTCTCATTTAAACTACTTCTTATTAAATCTCCTTAATTATCTATAACTTGTATACAAAAACTTCAAAAAAAATATAAAATTTACATTGTTTTCCCAGCTAACATCGTATTTCATCAAAATCTTTAGACATCTTTATCAGATAACTTCTCACAATCATCTATTGTTTTAAATTCAAACATTATTTATTAAAAATCGTTAATTATTTATTTTGTTTATAAATTTCATCAAAATCTTTCTCTTATTATTGTTAATTTATTACTCCTTCATTCATTTTTTAACATCAAAAACTTAAAAAACTTAATTATTATCTGTCTTGGCAAAACTCACATAAATTCTCTTCATATTATATTATTTATTAATTATATCTCCTTCTTTAAAAAACAAAAACTTTAACATTTTTAACTCCATTATTCATTTTATTACCATTTCATTATTAAAAAACAAAAAACTTCAATATTATTATCATCTTAGCAATGCCTCTTGAAAACCACTCAATTCCTTTACAAGTTACCTTTCAAATCTCAAATTATTTAAATCTAACAATATTTTGCATATAATTACTTATTTTATTATTCTTAACTATTGTAAACAAATATCAAATACCTTTTTTTTTTTTTTTTTTTTTTTTTTTATATATAAGCCAAGCATTATTACTCTTAATCTATTATATACATTTTAAAAATTACTATCTTTCTTACTAAATTACTCCCTAATAATGTCACGTCCGGTTTTATTTTGTATATATACAGATTGATCAGTTCTGTATACACTACACTTTATCTTTCTTCTATCATCTGTCTAAAGTATCATTACATGGAAATTCTATGTAATATTATATCAAATTATTTTGTCTTTACCGTTGTTACAAATTCTCCATCATCTTATCAAAAATACTTTCAATTTTACTTAAAACATTTTAATTTTAAAACTTTTACAAATTTTAACTCATCATTTTCCAAAATTTACTTTTTTATCCAAATTTCAATTATTTAGTAGTCCCTTGTATATTCTCCTATTATCTCCAATTTCCACGACACTTCTTGTCGACTTAATTACACTTTGTATCCTTCTGATTACAACTTTAGACACTTACATTGAAGTCTGCATTATGATCTTCAGATGTGAGAAGGTTGAAATGCAAAATTCCTACTCAGTTCAGAATAAAGCCCACCTCACAACCTTACAACCACAATACACCTTTAATGCTGTCTACATGCCTTATTTCTAAGAATAAGACATGTTTTCGACTACCGTTACCCTGCCTCCTCCCATATGTTCATTTAATTACCTAAATGCACTTATTCTAAGAAAATTTAAAATTCATAAAAAATTTCATTTAAATCGTATCATCCGAAGTTGAAAAAATGTTTATTTTTTTTTTACCAAGTTTATTACTAGCATCGTCGATTTTCTGTTTATGTAATCCTTTCTAGATGTTATTATTCAAATTCAAAAAGAAAATTTTATTTTTTAAAATTTATTCTAAGTTCTTTACTTAAAAAATTTACCTTCAATACTATTAAAGTTATTTAAGTAATCTACTTTTGTTCTTGTTTACTTTATTTAAAGCCAATTATCCTTTATTTAAGTAAATTTTATTTGAAAACACAAGTTAAATTAGAATTATACGTCAAAAGTTTTTTTATTTTCCTAGACAGCATTTTGGTAACACCCTATATTTCGTCTCAATGTCATGCAAAGGAATTCTAGGCCTGACTAAGGAATAAACAATCTCCCCTAGCTGTATGAAGCAATCCTTATCTGTCTACTGATAAGACATGAAGACCTTTTGGTTCCAATACGATCTGCAAATGAATCTCAACTCTCTCTCGTCACATTTTATTGAATATTTAATATTGAATCCACCTACTTAATATTGAATATTATTTCTTCAACACTACACTAAATCCTTGCTTCGAACTAACTATCTTATCTATGTCACGTTTCATAATTATTTATTTTGGAATAAACAACATTCAGAGTTATCTACTGATATAAACCTAGCGTCTTTCACTTAGCAAATACCTAAACGTTTTCTAAAACTAAACTCTTAATCATACTAGCCTGGCTTATATTATTATTTATTAATACTCATACTATTGTTATTTCAAACTATAGACTATACATTATTCAATTTTAAAACTACTTATTAACAGAATCTTAACTACTTTTTATTAATTATTCTTCAAAATCAAGTCCGTGTCATTATAAAAATGTCTTTACATTATTATTAGTCATTCCAAATATTCAATTGATTACAACAATTATAAATTATCCATTTTTTTCGATGGTTCCCCGATTGGTGAAACATTTTGTAAAATATAGCCTGCTCTCTTAACATAATTACAACGTTAAATACTTCTGTCCACACGGACAGTTTGCCTAGCCTAGTCATCATAACAGACCCTTTCCTAACAAAAGATCGCCCTTTGTTATTGTCTCGGAGTACTGACAAAACACCTCTCTCTTTCTCCCTTACAGACCTATCTACATTTCTCTTTCTCTCAAACATCTTAGAATCTACTGACCTAATTTCAACATCTGTTTGTTTAGGAATTCTTACCCCACCAAACCTGTATCCTATTATAAAATCTTCTTTTGCACATATGTTTTCATACTTATTTTCAAAGCTACTCATTTCACAAAAACTTTTAATTTCTTGCTCTTGGATTCTAAAAATACTTGTAAATTTCAACATTACGTAGTTCTCAAAGCTTACAGTGCTACAAAAGTTTTGCCTTTTCACACAAACAGCTGACTCTTTTATTATTACATCATTTATCTTACTCACACATTCATTTACTTTAATTTTACCCTTGTTATTTAAATCACTTACAATCTCTCTAACCCCATCAAAATTGGTAACCCCATCATTTTTCTTAATTTCAACATTACCTGTTAACTGTTTTAACTCATTGTTCTCCATAGGCTCATCCTGACACATTTCATCTTTCTTAAATTCTAATTTCATCTCATTGTTACTTAATCCATTGTTTACTTGTTCAAAAACATAATCATTCATACAAATATTCTCTATTATTTCAGTTTGATCATTTTTAATAAAAACTTTTAATTGGAAGTTAATTTTTTCTTTTACAGCTAATCTATTTAACATTTTATTATAAACTTCATTTCTTACTTTGAGAACAGCATGTAACATTTTAATTATTTCCTTTAACTCTAATTCTTTATTTATTCCACCCCTTCCTAATTCTTTATACCAATATTCATTTAAATCATCCCTACTTATTTCTATACACCATAGTTCAGTTCTATTACCCAAATCATCCAATTTCAAATCTTCCTTCCTAAAACATTTACTAACTTTACCAAAATACTTATCAGCTTCTTTTTTCATAATTTTAAATTCTACCATTACTCTGTCTTTCTCACTTATTAAATTATTATTAATTGTACCCTCCATTTTTAATTATTATTATTATTTAAACTTTAAATTTAGAATTAGTTATTTTAAAATTACTTATCTACTTATTATTAAAAAAATTTTAGAGAGAACATTCTTATTTTTATATTGACTATGAATATTCTTACCTTTTTGATAAGAATTTCTAATCCACCAAGAAACCACTGTTTTTCGACTTATATTCTTATATTTTTCAATATAAGAATACAGCCCCGAGTTGAGCGACACTTGTAATAGTTATAAAAATGAGCCTTTGTCGTACTTGAAGAGTACTTATTTTTATTAAAAAAATATAAAAAAATGATTTTATTTTTATTATTATTTATAAACTTTTGCCAAGCTTTTTATGGGCGCCAGGAAGCGTTAGCTTACCAATTTAGAAAAGAAAGAAGTTAATTGTTATTATGATTAAAATCTCTCAGGGTCGCAAGTCCTTTTAAAAGTGTACTTCAGTGGTTCTTGATGAAATAAAGAAATCTTAAGTGTTGTGCTGAAACTTAACATGTTTTATTGAAATGCAAATATTAAAACATTTATACAAGGTTATCATCAAATATTATTAAACATTCATATTCAGAAATCATAGCTTAATACATCCTCATATTTCTTTATAAAAAAATCAAATTGAATTTTATTCATGAAATTTATTTTTTAGTTGCAACTCAAAAGAAAAAGTAAAAAGATTTTTTGTTCATTTAATTGAATTAGTGTAATTAGTAATTTAGTTCTGCAAATTAGATAAAGTTTCATTAATTTATCTATTTTAAAAAGAGGATTCTACTTTAGTAATTTCATGTTTTACAATATAAGACATTGTCTCAATATTAAACTCCAGATTTTCAATTAAACTTATAACTAAACATTAAAAAATTATTATCCTATTATAGACAAAAATGATTTTAGAAATAAAGTCTTAACGTGTATACCAGGCACGTTTTTTTTTTTAGTTAAAATCACAATTCCTTGTTTCCGTCTTGTAGACAATACATCTCGTCTCGTGTCGAGTCGCTGACATGGTCGATTCATTTTGCTGTACGGAATTCATTATTTTATTGTTCAAATAACTCAATGTCTGTTAGTATCATGATTAAAGTTCGAACGAGTGTCACTTAGATCAATTTTAGATTGATCTTAAGGCTACTTTTAACGTATTTACCACATTTTATAAAAATTCTCTACACAAGACAACGTCTGACTAACTTGAACGTTTCACTAGACTGCTAAACGTTTTCACTACATATTACAAAAGTTTATATATATAAAAATACATCTGATCACGCCAGACTCCCTCTTAAGACTCTTTTATCACATATTCACTACTTTTTGAAAAAGTTTCTTTGAATTGAAAACACGTCTGACTTACTCAACTGTCCCCTTAAGACTCTAAACCACATGTCTCTTTGTCCAGCTTCCCAACCAAGCGTCCTATTTAATCTGCAACGTATGCGAGAATTATTCTCACACCTAGCAACACTGACACGGTTCAAATTATTTTACCTAACAATATAAATATTACCTAAATATTTATTACAACTTATAACTAATTTTTTATACATGACATTATTATTTTGGAAACCTATATTTAATTCTTTTATTACCCTAGTTTTAATAATCTATATTTTTGAGTCATCTTTTTGACTTCTAAAACCCCCTCCCTTATTCAACTTTAACGTTTCCCGGGTTACTTTAAATATTCAAATCTCAATATAACCATTTTTTGGTTATTTAGGTTAAAATTACCATTTTTGGTATTACAGACTGTACCTTATTTCAAACTTTAAAATGTTGAATCAATCTAAACAACAATTGGTATAATGTGTGACAAAACATTTTATATTGATACACATAATTTTGTAAAATTATAATGTTCTATATTTTTGTTAGCCCCTAGCTGATGCTGATCTAGTGGTTAGTTCTCTGGCTTCACAAGTGAGAAGTTCTACGTTCAATCCCCATGGAGGTTTTAGCTTTACGGAGTTGACCCATCTTTAGGTAGCAAACTCTAGTTGCGACTGATAGAACAACGGTGATGGGAATTTCGATGTGCAAATCAGACATTACCCAACTGAAAAGTTGTGTAGCAATCCTAGGCTATCCACAGACTATTGTGTCATGGAGTTCAGTTCATATTTCTGCCAGGAATTACATTCATTGTAAAATATATAAGACATGGGCATAGTGCATCATATATAGAACAAACTGGAAGGAAATTAAAATCATAATTTATAGAACACATTATGTTTTATAAGTACAAAAATAAAGATTCAAACTACATCTTTAAAGGACATTTGCACTGCTCTTTTTATGTGCTTAACTGAGGATTCTGCTGGGATGCTTGCTGGAGAGGAAAATTAACATGGTATTTCAATGGACTCCAGTTTACAGCGGTGTTAGATGAAACGAAATGGCTGACTTTATTGTTAAAAAGGCTTTGGATATGCCAAAATACTCCCTTAGAAGATGCCAGAATGTAGTCACCAAAATAATTAGAGAAAAGTGGAAGAGAAGATGAAAGGCAGAAACACTCAGTGGGTGTCTGCAATCCAACCACAGTCAGCTGAGCCAAGCATGTACTGAGGAGTTCCTAAATCAACTGTGATATTTGTAGCAAGAAGCAGAACAGCGCACATCATTATGCATGAATACTTTCAAAGATCCATCTGGTACAGTCGTCTTTATGTCAGGTGTGTGGAAACAAAGAGGAGACCCTGGAACATATCCTGCTTAGATGTATCTACCCAAATTCAGCCAAAAAGCGCTCATCATAAGATCCAAGGGTAATAACTTGACTGGAATAATGTCTAGATAAAGCCTGTGGACACACACACTGGCAACTTATAATTGAGATTGGACTATTACTATCACATGATGCTGGAAGCCTGGCTTAAGAAGAAGTAAACTTCACATTATATCTATTGGAAGACTATAAGAAATTATAGATTCTATGAAATTTATCAGTTATGACAAAGTAGCTGAGAAACATATTGAAAAATATGTAAATTATGTTGTATCCATAAAATTATAGTGGGGTTTTAAATAAATATATTTACAAAAATTTCCATTTCTAGAAAGGTAAAAATTAAGGTTTGTTTGAATGTTTAAATAACGCGGTTGCAAGGGAAGGGATAAATTGGATTAAATAATATTTCGTATTAAATAAAGTAAATTCTAACATAAAAAATAGATTTTCAAATCAACAATATAATTAATACTGTATAATTTTAAAATGAATTGTTTAAATAATGTGTTTGTTAAATTTGTGCTGTGTAATTTGAATTGGAAATACCAAGGGGAGTATGTGAACTATAAAAAACTGTTTTAGCGGGTATGTACAGGCTCGCAAACAGCGGTGGACAAAGCATTTTAAGCTAGTCTAGTTTTGGGAGGAGAAACGTGGTAAAGCAGTCTGAGAAAGGAACGGGTAGATGATGGTTGTGTTTTAAAAAGTCTTAGAGAGTCTAGTTTTGGGAGGAGTTGCGGACAGACCTGTTTTGGGTTGTTCTTTGGAATGTGGTCAAACTTTTCAAAAATGAGAAAAACTCGTAGAAATAATCAAGGTGGACAATGTAGAGTGAACAGTAGTGTTTTCAGTAAATAAACTCTTAACAAAAAAAACAAGAAAACGTGTTTAATCGGACTATGTTGTGCAATCTCAGGCACGTGGTTTCGAATTTAGGACAATGGACAGTTATATTCACTAGTTAGTGATATGAACTTTAGATATTTCGACCTCGACATTTTTGAAGAATACAGACGTATTTCAACTGTACTCATCTAGGCCCTACTACAATTACGAGATCAACAATGATGTTGCAAAACGGACAATGAGTTTCGACAGTCTGGTGAATAGAAATGCATCACAGGTTTTATTGTCTTATATAAACTCTTTATAATATGTTATATGTATTTTTCTTTGTAAGTAATATATGCAAATTTCATTTTATTTTATAAAAAATCTATATGAGTCCAAATATCATTTAGATGAAAGACTAAGTTATTTTTTGTCTTCTTTTATCTTTTATGCTAAAAAATTAAGAAGTAAAGTAGTTATATCTAGATTCTTAAATTCAGTTAATGGACTAAATACTTGCAAGTTTTATTTTTAAATAATACAATTTTCAGATTAAAGTAAAATTTTTTAGAACTAAAGAAATGATCGATCCTTTTCAGAAATAGTAAAATTTATAAATTAACAAGACGTTAATAAGCATTTATATTTATCATAATTTGTGTGTAATCAATGTATGTTGATATTTTGTTTTTGATTTATGTTAAAACTAATCGTAAATATGTTTAATAAACTTTTATGTTAAAATTTCAGCTCAAGTGTATTCATTTCCAACCAGAATTCACTGTATAGTACACATATGAAAGAACTTGCGACCCTGAGGTTAAATTCACTAAAATTTAGTTTTATTGTTGTTTAAATTTGACGAAAGTCTGGCGCCCATGTCTGAGCAATATTTTTGATTAAAGAATAAATTCATAAATTAATTTTTTTTTGTAAAGTAACATAAACTCAAGAACTCTTCAAGTTCCCCTTTTTGAATTATTACATAATGAATATGTGGAGAGATGCTGGAACACATTTTGATGCAGTGCTAATTTTAACAACCCTGCCAAAGAAAATCTTGGTTAGACGAAATAGTGGTTTGGAGAAAATTCTCAGAAAAAAGCAAATATGCCCATTAGCAGCCGCGACATCCAAAGGACATTGGACCAATGGGCCACATAATTCCTGGAAGTCTGTTAGAAGAAGTAAGTAGGCCTAATCATTTTAACAAGGTAGTAAAAACAATAGGGTTTCAAAAAAAGTTGTTATGAGCAGAAATGTTTTTCTTTGGAAAAGTGGAGCTAGGAAATCCCGGATAGTAAGAATAAGAAAATAACACATTGAGAAATATAATGGAAGCAGAGGATAAAGTTGTGGAAATGATAAAAAGGAAAAAAGATTAATCTGATATGGTCATAAAATAATGGAAGAATTCCAAAAGCTATGGCAGATTGGGAGGTGAAAAAGAAGACTAAGAGGAAACCCAAAGAAGTAATGGATGTGTAAAATTGTGTAAGAGAAGATGTGAACAAATACGGATTTCAACTAAAAGATACTACAACATAAATGGTGAGAGAAATGCAAAAGAAATTAATATATCTAGCACATTTTGTGAAAATTCAAAATATTTGTAAAGGGAACTATGAAAAATATGTTTGTGCTTTCTTAATTATTTATATAACCTAGTATTTTAAAGTTGTAATGAGATAATCTTATTATCTTTCCTGGGTACAATTGAAAAGAAAATATTAGAATTGTTAAAAATGTTAACAGTCAACCTACTACTTGAACAATGAAATACAAAATGAAACTACAGTTTGGAACATAGAGTCTTACAGAAGTGAAAATTTATATCCTTAATTTAAGCTAAGTATGTTTACAGGTCACATGACCTGTCATTTTTAGATTACTGTACTTCTTTTGGGGCTCATTAATAGACAATATTTTGTAAAACTAGGCCAAATAATGTCAATGAGTTAACACAGCAAAGCCCTCTTACAGAATGTACATGAAATGGCAGAAAAACCTCCTGAGATCCTACAGCATGATTGCTTCTACAATTTCTTAGTTCACGGTAAAACTACAGAAGGGAAACAGTATACTATAAGCATTTAATGTAAAAAGAATAAGGTGATCTTCCATAAAATCTAATTTTAACAGCTGTAAATCACAGAGAGGGGGATAATTGTAAATTTGTGTTAATATAATGCAGTGTATTATTTTGCTCTATTTTAAATATTTTACACACACAAAATATTTACACAGTTCCATAAGACAAAACTTGTGAAAGAACTATATTAAGTACTACATGCATCTATAGAAAATTGAAACTAATTTAGAATTGGAAAAACTATATGGAGACCCTGGATTGGTGAAAATAATTAAACAGATAGAATTATGACCAGCAGATGGAATGGAAGAATTACAAAAAAAGTATTATGTATGAAGAAAACTTGAGAGATCTTAAAAGAGGTGATTTAAGAAATATGAGAGTCAGAAGATGGAGAAGGTTATTTAAGAGACAGTTAAATTGGAGAAGTTTTTGAAACAGACCAAGACTCATTCAGGGTTGTGGTGCCATTGGAAATAACATGCCCTAAACTATCTATTGTGATTTATAGATCAAAAAGTAATCATCTTAACCTTATATTTGTAAATCAATATTTTCAGCATGAGTAATTTTACCCCAACATTTACAAGAAATTTTGAAAAAGGATGTTAAAATTATTTTACAAAACATATAGGCTAGCCTAGGTAATCAAATAAGCGATAAAACTATATAGTTTAAAATTATTAACAATATGCCTAATTTTCTCTAAATTAACACTATAATAAATCATAGCTTAATAGCAAAGTGGTATAGGCCTATTACATACTTCAAATTTCCTTGGGTCTATAGATATCATGGAGTATTTTCCAGTTTTATCCTTTTGGTCAACTTGCAGCATGGTTAGCTGTATTTGTTTTGTTGTAGTCACAAGAAAAATAACAGTATAATTTTGACATAAAAATTACACAATTGATTTATTATTATTTTTTAATAAAAAGACTGAACAATATTTTACACCCAGTCCACAATAATTTACAGTATCACAACAAATACAGATTTTAAATTATACTGAATAACATAATAATATGATTATAATAGGCCTACCTAAATAATCATGTGTTTTGAAATCACATGTTTATTGATTGTTTAAAAATTAATATTTTGTATGATATTCAAATTTATGGAACAGAAATATAGTAAAAAATATGGTCTTCTTTTGGAATAGGTTTAACCTATTGAAATAGCTACTGCTACTGATGAAATATAATAGCTACCTGAATAGCAATATTTTTAACACATGTTTGTAATATGGTAATTATTATGTCAATCAAAATTATATTTTTACACTTAACTTAATTTCAAAATGTTGGTAATTTGAAATAAGTATAGCCTGTTTGCATTTTTTTTTTTTAGATTTAACTACAATTAACAAGACAGTGTGTAGTACCCTACCTAATAAGGTAAGGTAAAATATTTATGATTTTCATTTTAGAAAGTAGCTTCAAATGAGAATTAGGAAATTAGAGATATACAATATATAATATCTCTGTAGATATAATATACTGTATTTATACCATACTGACCACAGTTTTGAGGTTAGAAATTGATGTAAACAATAAATTAAATTAATATGTTTAGGAATAGATACTTTGATTAGGGGATGTAAAATAGGAAGAATGAAAGACTGAGAGAAAGACATGATGTTTAGAGTTGTCAAGATTAGCTTGGCTTTAGTCTTTGCTGGTGACAAAGTATGCCTCCATTCCATTGATTGTCGTTTTGATTCAGAGGTTTTATAAACGAACCCAGTCTCATCCCTGGTCACTATTTGGCTCAGAAACTCATCACTTTGTCGTAACGTGTCAAAAAGTCAAGTGCACTGCCCTGATACTGTTTTTTTGTTGCTTTGTAAGAGTTTTTTGCACTCAATGAGCACAAATTTTTTTAAAAAGCAGTTTTACAGAAATAATATCATAGATAAGTAGTCTTGCAATTTACGGAAATTCCATGAAAGAGCAGAAATTGTAAACTTATGGTTTTCTTTAATCTTTCTTGTACTGTATGAACCAATTCATCACTAACCAAAGAAGGAAGTGTACTTTGTTCATCATCCTACACTTGATCAGGTCCTTCATTGAACACCAGACCCATCTATCTCCTTACGCTAATCACTCATATTTTCTCCATAAACCTGACAGATGAATGTAGACTGGTTTAGTGTTCTTCGTATTCAGAAAATAAATTAAAGACCTAATCTTACAAGCAGTGGGATTTTCAATCAACTTCGCCATTCTACAAAAGTACTACTAAGTGTGAACCACAAACAGCGATGTCAAAATGGTGTTTTTTTTTTCTCCTTGACTCAGAGCAACTATCGAACATGCACTGAACTGTGATCGAAGCACTGTTGCGGCAAGAAATACAAACAGAATTTACTTTCTGGATGTACCTCGTAATTTTGCATGTAATGGTACCAACGTCACATATCTGTGATGACAAATAGTGAAGTTATTTTAATTTCGAACCTTGACCTCATAAGAAAATGTGATATTCGTATAGTTGCAAGATTTAACAGAATCGAATCATAGACATGAGCGTAATGAGTGGAGCTTTTATTGAAGCTGTTTATTTCAATTAGAAGAGTTTAATTTTATATTTCTCTTGGGAATTTTAAATTACTGTGAGAAAATCACAAATCAGTGAATTACTGAACATCATTATTACTGATTATGACGGCAAAAGTGTTAAATCCATTCCTGGTGGTAAGATATAATTAAAATTAAAAAACAACAATTTTATAAAGATTTTATTGTATATAATAATATTTACAACTCACATAATTCACAATGCTAAATGATATACGGTATTAAATAATATTATAGTGGTAAACTATTATGTAATACAATTGATCTATTTTATTTTAAATTCAAACACATCAGTAATTTCTGTCTGTCAAATTGTGAGCATTTTCAGAAAGTTAAGTCAAGTCTTTATCTTACAATAGTTAGCAATCATTTTATATTTAACTGGATTAAGGAACACATATAGGCCTATTAAGGTTACATCACAGAAATTGTACATGTAAAGTTTTCTTCATTTAATCTTTTAAATTCTAGACCCACCACTAAACATTTGACTTTACACCTAAATCTCTTTCTAATTTAAACCTAAAACAATCCACTTTTGGACTCAGATTGTGAATAAAATTATTGTGATGAAGATGAAACTTATTTTTTTAGTGTCATTTTGAAGACGGGACTAAATTTTGACATAATATCATTGGTATAACTAACGACACATATGAAATATTATTATATTGTTTTGCAAAAGCCAATACGATTGAATTGATACCAGGACATATAAGTATTGAGAGCAATAAAGAGCTTGATGGGCTAGCCAGATCATCTGGAGTCATAGAATCTAACTCTTGAGTAGAGGTCTTATTGTGCCAAAACTAGGACAACAATCAACAGGTGAACAAAATAAAACCACCATAAAAAATGAGATGAACATTCCTGTATAAAAAAAATACTGATGTAAGATTTGTACAAATTGAAAAGTTTTATCCCAATTGATTTTTTTGTTCATTTGATTTGCCAAAAAGAAGAAAAAGTATATACAATTTGTTCAGAATAATGTAAACAACAAAAATATAAAGGTTTTAGAATCTATTTTCAATGAGTAGGCAACATTTTGTGTTTAACATTAGCTAATTCGAACAATTACAACAGATTACACTACACACGAGATGTAAAATATTTTCGTGAATATAATATGTATAATAAAGCATAATCGGTTTTGAATATAAATGACAAAATTTACTACAAGAATGAAATTTGTTGAAATATATATGATGCTGAACGTCTATTACTGCATGATGTCTAATAGACTATGAAAAGCTTACAAACAAAACAACATAAGTAAACTCTACAGAATAGGAATCATTGATTCTTAACAATCATTTTCATGTGTGAATAATGATTGATAGATCGACATGTTTTAGCCGAATAACAAAAAGCATTGCATGCTTCAATGAAACGTACACTTTTGCGGCTAATAGTAGACCTGGATATTTTGTCAAATAACTTTGATTACAAATGTATGTCAATTAATTTATAGACTATTAAATTTATTGAACATAATAAAGTCCCTAAAAATGGCCTCTGTAGGTCACAATATCATAGGCCTATCATTTGTGTTCCTTAATCACTACCAAATCAAATCCGCCTACAAATTAATTCACCTTGGGGAAATAAATAATAACTTTGTTTATTTAACTGCAATTCTAAAACTAAGCACAAAATGTTTGTAAACAGTTGAAACAAAATCTTTAAATTTACAACATTTATTTAACTACAATCACAATATTATTAATATTTCTTATATATTAATATATTATTTATATATAAAAACAATACAAATAAAATTTGACACCGTCAGGAAGGGGAGATTATTTTTGTACAAAAATATTAAACATACAAACTGGGCAATCACTTTTTTTTTTCCTCGTTGTGATTATTTAAAAAAAAATTAATTGTCAAGTTATATTCGAATAACGAAAGGGAATTATTTGAAATAGATTGTTTCTGTTTCATTTATGACCGGTCGTTGTACAAAGAAACATTGTCAGTAATGTAGAACTGTTAACGTATTCTTTGTTTCTTTTGAAATTATATTTGTAAACTATTTTCGTTAACACTTTGCAGACAATCGCCGTAATACATAAAGTATTGCATAAATAAAAACCTATAAGGTGGGTTCTATGTTGTCACTTCTGCATTGCGAGTTGGGAGGTCTCCAATGTTGAGTTGAGTTTTTTACAATGAGAAATCTAGGGTTTTAACTTTGTCACTGATTGAAGCATATAGACCAATGAGGGACTAAGTATGTCTCCGAGGGGGGTTTGATTTATTTATTATTTATTATTATTATTTTTTTTTTTTTTTTAATAAATGGTTTCAGATAAGAGTTTGTAGTTTTGTTAGTCGAAAGGTGGAATGTTTTCGTATCAGAATAATTTTCTCTGCCATGTTAGAATCTCTCCATGTGTTTCCTTGTAGAAAACTTGAAAACTAAACTTGAATTCAACGTTAAAATAAAATATGTTGCAAACTCTCCTCTCATCGCATTTATAAATGGTACCATAATATTAAAAGATATTTTATTATGTTAAAAACAAAAATATTTCAACTTATTGGTGTTAGTATAGTGAATTTTGATTTTACACATTTTTGGTCTACAATTATTACAGTGTAGTTTCCTTCCTCTAGGGAGAGTGTAGTCCGTGGAAGGATATTTTGGCAGAAATCTTCAACATATGAGAAATAGCATAGCAATCTTCTCGGAACATATCCGCAAAGTGTTAAAATTTGTTGAATTAGTCAATATTTAGTAGCCTACTAAATAACAGCAGGTTCTCTTAACTTAAATTAATTTAATTAAAAAAACAAATATCAAAATTATAAAACAAAACATATCTGTCTAAATTATTAAATTACCAGAATTCAATTGTTCCGGTTGTACTTTCTTTTTACTTCTTAACATTGATTTATATGTTCACAGATTTTTAAGTTGAATAAAATGCTGTGATTTTAAACTAAACTAAAATTGTTACAATTCTTTATCCTTCTTGAGACCTTGGGCCTACAACTGGGAATTATCGCTCAGAAAATAATCTTATTTGTTAATTTTTACTTTGAACATTTTTTATTAATTGTTCTCGTATTAGAACATATAATTAGTAACAGTTTACTATATAATAAAACTAAATACACAATGTGTTTGAAATTGTTAAATCACAATAATGCCCGGATTTAAAAAAAATCCTATTATTATTAAATACAAATTTCTGTGTACAATTTTAGCTTTAAAAAAAATAGTGAGGTTTAGCTTAATAAAAAATAACATTTTCATATCATACAATGAATTTCTTTAACATTGTATTACCAGGCCATTAATGGACAAATCCCATTGGTTAGGTTTGCTTTTGAAGCAAATAATTCCCTTTATAATAACAATCGTGAATTATCGTCTAAACGACATCCTTTCTATCTCCTCTTTGATGTAGGTGGTGCTTGTGTGTGATGCATACATCCTTCTACATTTTCTGGCCAATCGCAGACATTTTCGTTAAAGTTGAATACAAGATTTGATGGGCAAGGCATGTGATGTTTCCTTTCCCCTTCACACATGTAGTACATAGTACAATCTGCTTTATCAGGGTGGTAAGAAATGTGTCCGTCTTCTTCTTCGCATGTCACTGATGTTGCTGGAAACAGATATTTTATTTATTTAAACATTACTATCAAATATTTATAGTAAAACTAACAAACATACACATGTTCCAGATTTTATTTACTCTCTGTATAGTAAAACAAATACTTTTAGTTGTCGTACACTTCTATCTTTTGCTCTGTCAGTACCTTTTTTGTTATCCCTTTAACCTTTTAATGATGAGTGGTATATTAGAATTATTTGCCCTTGGGACTATGCACTTCTATAGGCGTATTGGCCTTAAGGACGGACCACATCTTCAAATGTATTTATACTTTGCAGTCTAACACCAAGCGCCAGTCTTTGAACATATAATGGTACTTTATTAACCGGTACAGTTCTGACATCTATTAGAGTTAGTTGAAACTGAATTCTAAATTATGTAGTCAATTCTTAATAAATACCTTTTGTGTAGTCAATTGTAGTTTTTTTTTGTTATTAACGCTTGCCTGCTTGTTTCGCTGCACATAGGCAATATCTTCAGGTAAGTCAATTATTAATAAAATATCACATATTACACATCACACAACACTAAAAAAAAATAGGATTGACTAAGAAAAAAAAATGTATTAAAATGTAAGTAGTTCCAAGGCCAAACAATGAATATCAACTATATATTGCAAAAACCATACAATAATGGTTCAACACGTGTTTGTAGAATTGACTTGCTTTTAAGATGGTGTCAAAGCAACCATGCTTGTTATATCATTGTAAGCTATACAAGGTGAGGCAGAATAAAATAATATTTTGAAAAGGATGTACAAAAAATTAATTAAGTTTTCTAAATTTTATTTTCATCACCTTAAACTACATAAAAAAAGTAACTACACTCATTTTTTTTAATAACTCCTTTAAGATGATGTCAGTTCAGGTGTACACATTCTTCCAGCCGGGAATCATGCTGTGCTGATGGGAGATGAGATAGGGATGCTGTTGGACATGTTCCATGCCAATTATCATTCAGTAACAATAGAGCGGTGAACCCTTCAATATCATGTATACGCTAACAAAGGGTTTTATCAAAATGGTATTTTTTACCATTTTTCCATACATATTCTTCCATCACACATGTTGTGCTGATGGGAGATGGTAAGGATGCTGTTGGAAATGTTCCATGCCAATTATCATTCAGTAACAATAGAGCGGTGGACCCCTCAACCACGTGCGTACGCTGTCAAAGCGTTTGATCAAAACGATATTTTTACAAGCAGGCACGTCATGCTTTTTGCAACATTCATCAGAATTGACCATTGTCTGCAAAATTAAAAAGTGGGTTGAAAACTTTGAAGAGACTTCATCAACAACAATAAAGAAGCATTGGAAACCAAAAATTGCGCATACACCTGAAAAGATTGAGCATGTAAGAGTTACGATCGAAAGAAACCTGCATCGCATAGCTCACTGTCATACAATCACAGTTGGAATTTCCAGCAGAGCAGTTAGACGGATTTTACACAATAATCTACACTGTCATCCGTACAAAACCTAAATTGTTTGGCTCTAAAAGACAGAGATTATATGAGTTGAAGGCAGGATTCAATAGCAAATGGTTTTTACAGCCTTGTCAAAATCACTCTTTATTCTGCCCCATCCTGTACTTCAGTTGATGTAATTTCGAGTGATTATATTGATAGTGAAGAAAGTGATAATGATGTGACCTGTAAATAGGAATGATTGTGATATACTTAATGGGTTGACTGTGACGAATAGCTTTAGTTGAAATCTTATGCCTGAAGGTTTATTTTTATATACAAAGATCTATTTATGTGTTTATTCTATATAAAATGAAAATCCTTCATAACCTTCGTCTTGGGGGATTTGTTTACGCAAGCTGACCAAGAGTAACATTTCGAAGATATGTTGAAAGTTAGGCGTAGTCCTCAAAAGGTTAAAGGAAATGATTTTGTTCTAAGATTTTCATATTTAGTACTCAACTTTATTTCATTGTTTTAATTTTTTTTTTTTTAATTAGTTTTGTATTATTCTGTTTTAAAAATTATTCATGGTTTTTAAGTCGGATAAAAGGTATATAAAAACATTTATTTACAAATAAAAAAATACAGTGAAACTTTTAAAAAATAAAAAATTTGTGATGGTTGTATTTTTTAGGCAATAGTTTCTGTATATTTAATTTCCAACAAATCTACTTACGATCTTTTGTGGTATAGACTCCGTTAGGACTTGATGCTTCGTATGGTCCATCGTAATCAAGTTTAACAGTGTAGTTCTCCAGTTCTTGTCTCATGGCATTAATTAATGGATATTTTCCTGTACCACATTGTCCTCTGAAGTCATCCATATCTATTGACCAAATCATAATACCTCCAAATCCTTCTTCTTTTAACCATCCCATCTGTGGAAAATAATTATCATACATTATAATGAACAAATGAATCAATATTTATTTATCACCACAAAAATAAATAACTTTTTTTCTCTCTTTACATTTTTTTCTCTTGATAAGTAAGAACATGTGTATGTATACTGTTAATATTTGTGTAGAATGCTTGCCGATAGTCAATATTTTTTGGGAAAAGGTAAAGAATACTCTTTGTAAATTATAATTTTTGTTTTAGGAGCTACATATTGTTAGGTTAATTTTGTCTTACTGCTGTCATATTTTATTTCGCAAAATGTACGTGTGGCTAATTCCAAAGTGGGCTATGCCTTTAGGAGAGCCGGGTGTTTTTTTGTTTGTTTTTTTCTCTTCCAGAATAATGGGGGGGGGGTTTCTCTGAACTATATTAAATTTTCTATTCAAGTAAATGTTTTTTTTATACTTTTAGTTTAGATAAGCAAATGTTATAGTTATAAGCTATGTATATTAGTTTTATGTATAGGGTGTGTAAGTATGATTGGGTGTAAGTGTATATAATTAAGAATATGGTACAGGTCAATGTACATTTTATATCTAGGTATTGTAGATTTGTTAAATTTTTTTGTTTGATTTTTTCTTTCTCTTTTTTCACTCTCACTAATTACTATTGTATAAAATAGCTGTAATAGATATGTTAATATTTTGTATCTGTATTGTTTCTGGAGGGAAATAAAATAAAATAACATAGTTTTTACACATAGTTGATATACAATGCATTATAATTGATACTTGGTGATAAATTAGGGAATCCTCAAGCACTGCCTGTTAAGGATTGATAATAACTGTTCCATTTAAATTATAAAGAAAAGAAAAAACTTGCATGACGAGTCCCCATTTACAATTTAAAAGAGGTTTCTTCATTTATTATAAATTGCTAATTCATACTAAATAAATTCATAAAGTAAATTAGCCCTTTCCAGTTAAGAATTTTAACAGTCTTCATGATTCAGTGCCCTTCAGAATTGGCATTTTCTTGTTGACCAATAAGTGTTTGACGGTTTTCGTGCAGTCTTCCTACGGCCAGAATTTAGAATATTTTAACACCTATACGATTGTCACACATTAACAATAAGACAAATAAACCGTTAACTTTTGGAAGATGTAGGCAAAAAATCACAAATAAAGTAAGCACTCTACAGTTGTTGTTAACTTTGTGAGATAAAAAATTCAGACCCAATTGTCACACAATAACAATAAGCCATATAAACCGTTAACTTTTGGAAGATGTAGGCAAAAAATCACAAATAAAGTAAGCAGTATACAGTGTCTACAGTTAAGTTGTTAACTTTTGTGAGATAAAACATTCAGACCCAATTGTCACACAATAACAATAAGCCATATAAACCGTTAACTTTTGGAAGATGTAGGCAAAAAATCACAAATAAAGTAAGCACTATACAGTGTCTACAGTTAAGTTGTTAACTTTTGTGAGATAAAACATTCAGACCCAATTGTTACACAATAACAATAAGCCATATAAACCGTTAACTTTTGGAAGATGTAGGCAAAAAACCACAAATAAAGTAAGCAGTATACAGTGTCTACAGTTAAGTTGTTAACTTTTGTGAGATAAAACATTCAGACCCAATTGTCACACAATAACAATAAGCCATATAAACCTTTAACTTTTGGAAGATGTAGGCAAAAAATCACAAATAAAGTAAGCACTATACAGTGTCTACAGTTAAGTTGTTAACTTTGTGAGATAAAAAATTCAGACCCAATTGTCACACAATAACAATAAGCCATATAAACCGTTAAATTTTGGAAGATGTAGGCAAAAAATCACAAATATAGTAAGCACTATACAATGTCTACAGTTAAGTTGTTAACTTTTGTAAGATAAAACATTCAGGGTATGTTTATCTTCTCTTTTTATTTGTGTTCATTATTTAATAGTTTACCTAGCTCACATCTAAGGAAGAATTTGGAAACCAGGACATCATCTGATCTTTTCCATTTTCAAGCACCAGTATGTTCCTTCTCTCTTTTTTTATTAGAGTGTCCATTACTTAGTACTAAGTATGATTTTATTTTTATTATAAATAATTGAGCATGTTACATCACTCAGAGGTAGAACTGTTGACCAAACCAATAATATGAGCCTGCTTTATAACTCTAATTAAGTACAATTTACACAATTACACATTTAGTTAAAAATAAGGAAAATGTTGGTCAAACTAAGTACATGATTAGTAACTCATGTTTTAGGCTGCAATCATGTAATTACTTGTTATTTCAGCTAATTTGCAAGTTCATACATTAATGTACTTTCTTTGGAAGCCACTAAACTCTTTTAAAAATGAGCTTAGCCAACCATTTTGAATAGTATCAGGGTTCAAGGTGGGAAACCTAGTTTCCAGATTCTTCCAAAGGTGCAAGCTAGGTAAACTGCAAAACAAGAATGACTACTAAGTAATAGACACTCTAATATAAAAGGAAGAAAGAACATACCGGTGGTTGGAAATAGAAAAAATTGGATTCAATCCTGATGCTGGCGAATGAAATGTGGATATTTTTGCAATTCACCATATAGTATTTTTTTCAAGAGTTGTTTTATTAATAGCTTACAATTTTCTTCTATTGGGTAACCTCTTTTACCAAATGATCTTATTTTACCTCATTTTTAGACATAAGCCTAAAAAATGTAAATAAAAACAGAGTACCAACGATTGCGGAAATAAATTATGAATTATGTATTACCTTAGTTTTTAGACTCCGTTCATCATCAAAGCCAACCCATTGGTCTTTACGGTAAGCAAATGGCACTTGTTGTTCATTGTCCCAAACCAGAGTAGTATTTTCTCCATGTAAGAATTCACACACCTAAAAGACAAAATAAAAGTATTAAACAATTGTTTAAGAGGAAAGAAAATCATTTTGTTCAGTAACAATTATTGAAGATGATGTAGTCCTTAAAACATTGTTTTTTTTGTGGAAATGTTTTGTTAACTGTTAGTTGCATTTTTCAATATACATTACAGAAATTTTTGTTGTTTGAATTTTAAGACATTAAGATCTGGCTAATAAGAGTATGATTTAATACGCAAGTCCAGCCATTTTTATGGTTTTTTTTTAGAACACATAGGATTTCTGTTATTCTTTTTGTCAACATATTTGATGATAATGTTGTCATACCTAGTGACTATCCGTTCTTTTAATTCTCTGAGTGCTTGATTATTTATGCTTATGTCAGTGCCTCTGTATTATCCAAGAATATTCTTGGTGCTCTTGACTCTCATCTGCATCATTTAATTTTTTTTTTAAATGTATTTCTTGTTATATTTAGTAGCAGGCTTTTGCTATAGATTGAATATAATAAAAGGTAATTAAAATTAAACACGAACAGACCGTTAGGCAAATATGGAAATTATTCATCATTTCATTTCTGTTTTGTTCCTCTTCCTCTTCCATTTCCTCATTCAACACCTCTTCAAAGAATTCTTCTCAATTGTTTTCTTTCATTTGTTTTAAATTTGTTTACTATTGATAATAGTGTACATTATAATAATGTATAATGTAATAGTGTACATTTTTGAACTTGTACAAAGTGGGAGACTCGGCGGGAGAATAGTAGAATGAATGGAAAGGAAGTGTGTCTTGGAAAAGTAATAGCGTAATATTTTTTGTTTATCTTTGAATAACTTAAAAGAAACAAAATTTGAAAATAAAGTGAGTGATAGTAAATGATCAGAGAAATTTATTTTATGTATTGATATAATTAGAATTATTATAAATTTTGTAAGTAAAAAAGTGAAGTATAAACATTTTGTAGACAAAGAACAGAAGCGTGATTCTAACCGCGAAGTGGAGAAATTAGTCAGTCGATATTGAATCTTCAAGGCGAGCGCACGCAGTTCTGGTAAATATGTACGCTCGAATAAAGTGGAAAGACAAAGAAAAAGTGTTTTATTAAGTAACTATTGGTTGATAACCGTATATTGTTGTGAACTGTTGTGAATTGGTTAAATTTGAGAAGTTATTTTGAATGTTATTACTCTTAGAACTTTCAAGGTGGTAACACAAACACAATATGTATTAAAAGTGTGTTTTTCATACCAAGTGTGAACTATTTTGTTAATGAAACAAAACAATAAAGTTTCTATTATATATAAACGTTAGAGTGAAATGGTTTAAGTAATGAACTTTGCATACCTAGCAAAAGTGATGCAATTTAGAGAAATAATGATGTAAAGACTAAATTTATTTGTGTTTCAATTTAAAAATAGAACAATTTGAACATTGAAAGATACTAATTCATAATATGAACAATTAATGGGCTTTTATAAAACAAGAAGCGTGGACATAAGATGTAAAGGTTGGAGCGATTTTGATGAATCATCATAATGCCGATGCAGAGAAACCTAGGAAGTGATTTTAGATGAAAAGTTTCTTTAAAATGAAGACGTGTCTTGGTATAGCACGTATAAACTTTTATTATGTAAAATAAAATATGTATTTTTAGTAATTTATAAATTTCCTCAGTGTTATAATTTTGAATTTGTTATTTGATGTCTTTTCATAATAAGACACAATGTCTTGAATTTTAAAGTAATGTTAATGTGTTAAAGTCTTTTTTTGAGAGACTAACTATTTAAAAATTTTATATATATATATATATATATATATATATATATATATAAGAAGAATACTTTCATAAGAATTCAATTTTTTCTTCTGAGAAGTAATATTAAATTCATTTTATTTTTTATTAACAAGTTGCAACTGAAGATCAAATGAAATAAAACTTAACTTTCTTTCCTTATAATGAGTCTTGAATAAAGTAGACTATTGTGTAGGATGTACTAACATAATATAATATACAGGAATCTAATTCTGTGTATGTATTCTTATTATATTTATATGTCTAAATAAATATCATGTGCAGTTCAGCATAAAAAGAACGTCTATTCTTTCATCCGATGTTCTGTTGAGTACACTTTTTCAAAAGAACTTAAGACCCTAGAGATTTTAGTATTCACTTTTAAATTTAAAATTTTTATTTTTGTAATTATTAAATTACAAATGGCGCCCAACGAGATTTGAACTTATCATTTTTAGTAAAGTCATCCTCATTTTTCATATTATTACAAACCCATTTTTGTCTTTGATAGATTTCTTTGTAGAGAATTGTCTTTAACATATTTTTTTTTAAAATATTGATCAAAATAGTGGTGAACACAAATTTCAAATGGACATCTATTTGAAATAGAGTTGTGTCGAAATATATATATATACTTTTTAGGCTTGTTTACAACCATGATTCAAATTTGTAAACAAAATTTGGTCTCAACATTTAAATTTGTTTCTTAAAAATTAAATTTATTCGATAAAACGCTGCAATTTAACAAGTTATTTCAACAAATATAGTTTGTCAGGTTTAGGATGGTCTGCAAAATGTGTGAGAGGGGAAGAGTCTTACTAGTGAGAAGGGAAAAAAGCAAAGCTGGTGGAGAAATTCTACAAGAATTACTTTTATTACTACGTACATCGACATAATGCTTTGTCTTTCTTTTACACTTACATCAAACTGAATTAACGTTTCTGAATGAGTTGGAAATTTTTAAAACCTAAACCAACATCTTGCTTTTCATTTTAGGAGTAATTATTTCACATGGGTTACTTGACCCAAACTGTCCTCCTAGAGAATTTTTGCAATGTTATAAAGTTTAAATAATATTTTCATTTTAAAGAACTACCAAAAATTTCAGTAGTTCTACCATACAATTTTCAAAATTATTTAAATTAATAACTCCCCCACTTTCATATACCTAAACACATTAGCTATTATTTCTCTAGATTGGCTATTTAGAACTTTACTACCACCTTCTATTGTTTCAATAAAAACCCAACGATAGAAATGTTTTTAAGTTGGTATGTAAACTAAAACAGAAGGAAACACAGTCAAAGGTTTGAGAACCAACTGAACTGTAGATACCCCCCCCCCATTCATTAAAGTCAATGATTACTGAGCATCTAGAGTCCACAGGTCAAGCTGTATGTTTCTTGAAAAGTTTATTTAGAACTCGCTTACATCTACCAATTATAGTCATTTTCCTCTTTAGATGAATTCAGGTATAACTCCTTTTTTATTTTTGAAAACAAAATAATATAGGATGTTACTTAATATATTTAATTCAAATAAATATGATCTATTAGTTTCTAAAAGGGAGTATACAATTTAAAAGTAGTCTTTTTGACTCTTACAATACTATTTTGGTTTAATTACGCTAATATATTCATTCTTTAATAATTTACAGTTTTTAGCTTTTTAACACTTTGTATTTACCTCATAATATGACATGAATCCAGCTTCCCCTGTGTATTTTCCAGGTGTACCACCTCCTGAAGCAGGTGCACCAATATCAAATTTGCTTGGATCAACTAATGTAAAGGAACGGCCATAAGTAGGCATACCAATCATGAGCTTTTCTTTAGGTGCTCCTTGCTTGACCCATTCTCGAGCACTATAGTCCTTTAAAACAAATAATAACCATTCAAAGACAAACTTTATCATCTTTTACCTTTTTTATTACTCCATTTATATAATATGTACCATTTAAAATAATAAAATATTGGCAACTTATGATTTTGCTTTTAGAAATTTTTATATGAGATTTAAAATGTAGAAAACAAACTTAATAACTTTTAGTTTCAGACTTTTCTAAGACCAAATACATAAAAACAAGTTGATGGGTCCTATCACAGTACTTAACCATTCCTATCACACAATGTAATACAAACTGATCCTCTATATTTGATAGCAAAAAGTTGGTTACTTAGCACATCTAAGAAATGTACATTGTATTGGTAGATCAAGCGGTCTTACATAATAAGGTAAGTTTGTTTAAAACAGTTGATACCCAGGTTTTCCGAACCTTACAATTGTGTATATCAGTGTACTTTCTTGACATCAGCTAGACAATAGAGCATTGATAGCAAAGTTCACAGAACCAGAGCCGTTCCGTAGGATCTCCAATAAAAGGGCTTGTACACCATCAATATTTGGGCTCATAAAGAGTAAGGGAGAAGATGGAGGGACATCTCGAGATTGATAATGAGCAAACGTACACTTCTTGCCTCCTTTACCAAAAAATTTCTTCAAATCTTAACCCAGTGCAATATAGGGAAGATCGTTGGCTGGATTACAGGACATGGCCACTTTAGAAAGCATCTCACAGAATGGGAATCGTCACAGCGGAACCTCTGTGCAGAAGATGTTGTATGCATGACGAAACCCGAGATCACATTCTCTTAGACTGCACTAGTCTCAAGAGGGAGAAGATCATTGAGTATGATACGAAAAGCTTGTGGATTTGTAGGGTGATTTCAAGGAGGTGTACATTATATTTTGGGAGTGGAATAAGCCTTAATGGCTGAAATGTCTATAGGGCATGGACCGGCAGAATTGAATAAAATTGTGCTTATGTACATATGATAACAACACCAACGACAACTGATGGCATCTCAAAAATAACTGATGTTCTGAGGCCGTGAAACGTGAAGATCAGACAACAAACTGAGATTGAATTTTTCCTGATTACCAAACTTACTCTTACACTTCGTATGTGAAAGGGGGAACTGGAGTTATGGTGAAGGAATCTCAATGTGCTGACCACATCAATTATTAACACTTTGAAGCCTAACTCTCTAACGTGCTGCTTTCCTACTGTGCCTAGGGGTTTTGGACATGTTTTTAAAAAATTGTGGTATTTGTTATATTTATCATATATGACTTATTATATATCATTTTAAACCAAAAGAAATTACATTTTTAAATATATATATATATACATGTAAATAGATATTTTACTCACAGTCAACACTCCTTAGTCTTGAAAAAGGGTAAAATACACACACAAACAAAAATAGCTATACAGCACTTCACTAAACATAATTGGCCTTTGTGTGATACAGTTTGAAACATTCAGGTACATGTAATATATGCTCGTTGCCACTGTAATATATGGTAACGATATTACTAAATTTGGGTTCATTTTAAATAAAATACATTGTATTAGATTAGAGCTACGACTGCGTGTTTCAGGTAGGAAGGTGAGTTCAAGACTGGCTTGAATATGTAGCCAGGGAAAGCGTCAGTAATAAGGGCTCGTGGGAAAAGGTACTGGATTGCAGCCAATAGCATTTATTAATTTGTCGTATGACATATCGAACCATATGACGTCACACATCATACGATGTCACGTGATACTCCCACTCTTGTACAATTGTATACATCACAGTACACAAAGGGGTACTGAACATTCTGGGCACCACCATAACTCAAAAAGTATTTAGTATTCAAGAAATACAACAAACAAATATAATGAATCTTGATTACTCAGTAACTAACTTTGAACTAAACAAACGTCTGATACGTTCCTCATAGACGTGTTACGTTGCCTAGCATCAGCTTTATAATATTTTTATATTTAGTCCATATCAACAGCACAGACTATTCGAAAATCAAAGACATGCAAAGATAAATAACCAATTAGCTAAGCAAAAGTGCCGAAACCCGATTATATGCGATCGTATAGAACTATTAAGCGCAGCCTGATGTATACTCGGGCTTCAGCAGCGAGCACTGTCATACTGTCCGACCTATACTCAGGCTTAGGCTTCAAAGTATTAAAAGTCACCAAATAATCCTCTCTTAAACCAAGAATATTTTACTATAGTGCTTTCTGAATACAAAGACAATTACCAAAGCAAGATCAAGTCCACTTGGATCCATTACACCTAATGTGTATTGATATGTGAAGTAGTCTGCTTTTTTATCTCTAAGCCTATCAGTTATGCTACATCATTGTGTGTAAAATATAACAACTTTAACTATAGATTGCCCATCATCTACCAATACAATTTAACATTTCCTATAAGGCTCAAGAAACAAACTTTTAGACCATTATAGTAGACAACTTATGATACATTGTATGAAGGAACTGGGTAAGTCCCATGATGTCTATCAACTTGTTTTCTTATGATGATGGGTTAACACTGTATTTTTTTGAGTTCCTATGGGAATTAAATCCGAAACTTCTAGCACATAAAGTAAGAACAATAGACCATCAATAATACTGGTTACTGTTATCAAAAGCATTAAAAAAAAGATATTTAACAATTGTCTAATAGTTTTTTTTTTGTTTTTTATTTTAGGTTTGAGAGATAATGATAAAAGCAATTTTAGTGTTCAACAACCAAGGGAAGCCGAGACTTTCCAAATTTTACTTTACTGGAATATCTGAGGAAAGAAAACAAGAGATCATCAAAGAGACCTACCTCCTTGTTTCAAAAAGAGATGATATAGCCTGTAACTTCCTCGACGGAGGAAAACTTATCGGAGGTCCTTATTGGAAACTTATCTACAGACATTATGCTACTTTGTATTTTGTATGCTGTGTTGATTCGAGTGAATCTGAACTCGGAATCCTCGATGTTATTGAAGTGTTTGTTGCAACGCTCAACAAGTGTTTTGAAAATGTTTGCGAGTTGGATTTAATATTCAATGTGGATAAGGTTCATTATGTTCTCAATGAGATTGTAATGGGTGGGATTGTTTTAGAGACAAACAATGTGGAAATATTTTCGAGAGTTGAAGATCAGATGAAAATGGAGAAGAAAGAATTGAGTATGATAAGCGCAAAGGCTATGACGAATGTAATGAGCAATCATTTTAGCAGCGTGAAATTACCAAATTTAAATATATCTCAGACTATTAAAGAACTAACACAGTAATGTTGTGTGTATAGTTTAATTGTTAATTAAGGACTTTTTGTTACCGATTGTGAACAAAATAAATTATGCAAGATGATTGCATAAATTAACTTGCCCACCTATCTCTAAAACCAAATAAATACAAACTAAACTAAAAAGTCATCAAAAATGCGAGTTTGATAGTTGTTAATAAAAATTGAAAATAAATCATGGATGTCATCTCTTCAAAAAATATTTAAATATTAATATTAAAAATAATTCTCTTGTCCCATAAACATGTTTTCAGTGTAAGTCGTATTTCATTAAAAATCGAGCTTAATTTTGTCAAAGCTCATTATTGTTTTTGCCAATTATTCCTGAACCAGATTATTTTTTTTTATTATTTGCATTTTTTCACACAAGTTTGAGTCATTAATCTTCACATTACATTAAAATTTTAATGAAATCAGTATTGCTGATTTTTAAAAATTAACTATTTTTAATAGCCCCATGGTAATTTTTTAAGTTTTTTAGCGATAACTCATGAACTGGCGTTTTGGAGAGATGGTAACCAATACATTTTGTTTGGACCTTTGAGGCTACAATTATCAAAATCGTTAAAACCAATTTTGAGAAAATCATAAGTTTTTGTTTTGTTTTACAGCAGCTACAAATTTTAAGTTATCAAAAAAATAAAACAAAAATCCAATGATATGATAAAAATATGCTGATATACCAAATTTGATTAAAATCGGCCTGTAGAGCACTGCATATAAGACCAAAACATCATTCCAGAAATCACTCTGGGTATTTCAAAACAGCTATATCTGAAAAAACTTGTATGACAATAATTTTTTATTACTGTTTGTTTTTATTTGGTGAAATCGTCTTGAATGTTAAGGACTTACAAGATATACTACGATGTAAATCCTAGTTTTAATCCTAGTTTAGTAAAAATTTAAGGTTTTTATATTTTATTTTTCATTTTACAATGTCCAAGAAGGAATAATTAGTATTTCATAGGTTCAAAACAGTAGACAGTTCTCCAAATAAGAATGGCGGATACGCTCCAAAGTATTATATATAACAGAACATAGAAACATCGTTCCTATGATAATCACCCGACCTTCCAAAAATTAAATAGAACAGTAGCTTATCAAACCAATAATACCATTAAAAAATTACTTCAACACAAAAACACAAACTTTTAGGAAACGGGCTTGTACAAAACAATGTATGACAGTTGTGACAAATTATACATAGGCCGAACTGAGACGGTGTTTAAAGTGCTTTTTAAAGAATAGATTATTTTAGGTAATAAATCCAATTATGTATGTCACTTAATAGATGAAAACCACAGTTACACAGACTTTAGCAGAAACCAATTCAAATTTGCACCAAAAGAACAGGTATTTGATCAGTGTATGTGACCGTCTCCACTTCTTTTGACCAGCTGGAAGCTCCGGCTGGCTGGAGACCGCGTACACTTTAGCCGAATCTTGTCAGGATTAGGACGCTAATGAACGCACGCAACGCAAGTGAAATTAAATGTTATATTTTATTTGCTGCCGAATTAAAGAACAGAAATAATTATTATTTATTAAAAAGACATAACGGCAAGATAAAGCCTTAATAGTGGTCGTAAAACATACCGTTTAATTTAGCTAGCACGTGGCCGAAAATGGACTGACCTGACCTCGTCCCGTAGCGGTCTTTCTTCTCGCGACTCTCGGAACAGACTCTCGTCGGCTCGCTAGCTCAAGCCCTCCACTCCTCGTCTCTCCTCTCCCCTTCTTCTACGTCATATTGCACTGCTCATCAAAATCGCAAGTGCCAATTCATATTTTATTATTTAGAATTCCTTTACATCCTAATTTATAATTATTATGATTTTGGTTTGGTGGGCTCCTTGGCTGGGCCACATGTATATGATCAGGTATTTTGGTAAAGTGTTAAGTAAGATAGTGTTCTCTGGATGAGGTAATGGCCAAAAAGGGCTTTGAGGCCTAACAATTTGGATGTAACGTCCTCCCTATTCTATTACTGATGTCAATATATTTTTTACAATAATTTTAATTTTCTGGCTTTGTTTGTAATTTTAAAAAATTTTGTGAGACTTAATGCTGGCCTAACCCAAGAAAATATTGTAAACCAGCATTTTAGAAGCTGTCAATGTTGACATTCCCATGTATGTACATAATTGAAGTCATTATGTACTTCAAGTTAAATATATACCTACTGTCAAAAGACAAATGTTCAGTAGGCATATAACATCAGGAAAGTGAATGACCTCCAGCGGCGACAAAAAACTGTTGTCAAGCTGGTGGTATCCTTACGAATAAGCTCCTTTAACAAGGTTATACAAATTCAGGGAATAAAGTCCTTTCATAACAATCTGAGAAAGTACTTTCTGGAACCTTCTACTTGGTGGAGGAGTTTCTCTGCCATAACTAGGTAAATTGGCATTATTAATGTTAGGAATTTTATTGTTGTAACTATTGTTAAAGTTTTGTGGATAGGTTAATCATTTTAAAGTATGTATTGTTGTTTATTTGTTTGTGCTATATTTATTTAAAACTGTATGCATTTTTATTTTTGTTAGGTGTCTTGTTTCACTCACTCAGTGCAGTTTAATTTTTAAAAACATGAATTGTTCTCTTGATTTAAATATTATTTTAAGAATTTGCAAAAATTGATTAATTACATTTAATCAATCAAAATTTTCATTATTGAATTTTTATTTATTTATTATTTCTACTGTATTATTTTATTTCTGTTGACTGATCAATGTACGCTTTATTATTATTGAATTTTTAGTTTAACTATGACTAGGTACATACAAATTAAATTTGTCATTGAATATAACAAATAAAAAAATTAAGTAATCTCAAACCATCTCAGAGATATTTAAAGGCCTGTAAACAATCACAATTTGACTCAAAAATGAGTTACAGAAGAGATCGTAGATTACAACCAAAAGTAGTAATGTCTATTACTTACAACAGTGAGTTTCTTCTGATATGCAGTCGCACTCTCCAATGGATACAGAGGACTGTTATGACCTACTTGTCTTTCCCATTGACCATGGAAGTCGTATGTCATTACGTTGATAAAGTCCAGATATTTGGCTATTTCAGGTACATCGTAGCTACAAACAAAAAAATTCAGATTGTTACATCAGCTGTAAATAAAACAATATTCTGTGCAATATGCTCCAGAAATAATGGAATTAATTTTAAAAAACAAAACAATTGGGTGGTTTGATGGTTTATTTTTAGATACTGATACAATTTGACAATTTTTAATTTCTTTTCTTGCACTCAAACATAATATTTTATTTTAGATTACTTTTTTTAACATCATAAATCATCCAACATTTTGTTCTTCAGACTTTAGTGTGGGCTGGGTAATTGCAAGAGAACCTACAGTAGGTGGATCAACATTTTTCATTTAGTCTTGGGTTAGATCCCTCTCTTTCATCTTTCCTATCAAGTCGCTCTTGACCAATAATTAGCGGCTATGGGTCTTTATTTTTGTAGGATGTACTGTACACGGGTAGATTATAAAATAAAGTGACCATTTGTTGAATTTTAAATTGTGTATTGTGTTTAAATGATTGTGTATTTATTGATTGTAATTTTATAATTGTGACAAGTGTGAAGCCTGGTAATGTCTCTTTGCAGACGAAACAGACATAGCAAAATAACATTCCAGTAAGGATTGTTTTAGACAGAGCAATTAAGGTAAATACAAAATATATATCTTGCACAATTATCTGCTGAAAAAGGCAATGTAAGGACAAATTGGAACAGAAATAGTACTAATGATACCAAATAATGAACCCGGTTGAACCTCCAGAAGAGTCTAAAGCTAATGAAGAACACAGGGTATTTAACCAGTGAATCGTTTCATCAGAGAAATCTGGGCTATAGAGGCTAATATGTTGATATGATAAAAATAATTACCTGATAAATATTATAAATCATTTACTTTAACTGCCAAATCAACTTTTAAATAAAAAATGTCCCACTTTTTTGTTCTCAGTAGCCTATACTTTATTAAGGTATTTCAGTTGTAATAACTCAAATTGAATAACAAATTTATGACTCATTATTTGTATAATTTGTGGTAAAACATTCATAGAGACAAACTGGATCTATGCAAAATGCATTAAAAGTGTTCCTTGAGAGCTCAAAATATCAAGCATGATATCAAAATTTTAGATATTTAGTAATTGCAAAATGGAACTTATGTAATTTTTGAATGACGTTAAAGTGCAACCTTCAAGATTATGTATCCTGAATTTTAGTGATGAAGGGAGTGCTTAATGAGTTCTGTCCTTGGATCATTAACTAAAATACCTAGAGAAGAGTTGTGGGAAAACCTATCCCTAACTGTGTGAAGGGGTCTCAATTGAAATGATTTTTGGATTTGTCAAAGTTCAAATTAAAGAGATTCAATTTAATTAGTAATAATTAAGAAGTGAATCATCAGAAGAATTCAACAAGAGCTGATGATGCTATCTGTTGAGGATGAGTCGACAGGAAAAAATCGGAGATGAGAATTCACCTTTCCTTCTTGTTTAGAAATAAAGTAATTAAGAGCAGGCAGGAGTTATGGTGTACAATAAGTTTACTAACTGGACACCATCTAGGAATAATAGATTTGTGAAATAAGATATCTGTTGGTTCAAGACTCCTACAGAATAAAGATGATAATCGATGGAGATTCAGCAGAAGTAGGAAGAGCCTTTGTAGGCTTTGAATCTTTAGGGGTGCTCATGGGTCTACAGGGGATATGAAAGGGATTCTAGTTGAGTCAATATATTTTCCATAATAGGTCATTTTGTGTAACAGTATGGCTATCATAGCATTATAACTCTAAAGGGAAACAAAAAATTATAAATAGAATAATTAATTTAACTTACCCGGCAGCGATGGCTTCAAAACTTGCAGGTACAGCAGCAGTCAATAATAACCTGGGTTGTCCTGAACTCTTTGCTTCTCCTTCAAAAGCTAACCTCAATTCTTTCAATAAATTAACATAGCTTGCACGATCATCTGCACCTCTGTTTATAAACAAATAACATACCAATTACCTAAATCTTATAATAAATGTTTCTTTTATTAATGAATGAATTACTAGTAAGATATTAGGTGTGGCAATGTACCACTAGCTCTTGCACTTTGATTTGTTTGTTTAGAGTATTTTTGGTAATTGTTTAACATTTCCCATGTGGAAAGTATTCATTTTCATTAAAATAAATGTCCAAATAATAAAAATTGTATTTTTAATTCTAATTTTGAGTTTTGAAATTAAGTTTAATTGTTGAATTCGTAGGATGGTGTAGATACATTCAAATATAATTCCCAAAATGTTTTTAAACTTCTTTACATTTAAAAAATAATACTGATTTAATTTTCATTACTGTTGAGACCGATGGTTCTTGCTAGCCGACCAATGGTTTCGCCTGCTAAGCCTCGTCAATGCCTTAGCAAGTGAAACCATTGGTCGGCTAGACTGGCTAGACTAATAAAAAGTGGATAGTACAAAATAAAAAAATTGTGTTTTATTATCTTTAATACTGATTTACATTTTTTTTTAAAGATTGAAATAATAATACCTTCACAAAGAAGTAGTCAAAATATGTTTTCTTTTTTCTTTTTACAATAAGATATTTTAAAAATATATTTCTTGGTTATTACATTGAGAATAAAATTTTTGTCACTTAAACCAACTAATAGACGAGTAGCAACGATGGATTAAGACTTTTACCACCATAAGCAGAAAATATTCTGCCACCATCTGTCCACTCACACCTAACCCTTCCCACCCCTCACTCTCCAAATATTCTAACAAAATCATAAATCACTCATGTGTAAAATAAGGTTAAAAATAATTAAATTTCAAAATATTTTATAAAGTATTTCTTGTTTATTGAATAACATATTATAAACAAAATATTTCAATTTAAAATTCACTATTTCTAACGAATAACACGAACATAATACCATTCTATAAACATTATGTCTGTAAAGATGTAAACAGGTAGAATTTAAAAGTTCACCGTTTAAAAATTGCCTCTTTAATTTTGTTTTGACAAATTGTCGATTGTATGTGATAAATCATGTGACAATTCTCCTTAATACTTTTATGAAAACTTGACAGACACTGAGGAACACGGCGTGGCAGGGAAAGAGTGAGTCAGCCTTGCTTCAAAGAACTGTGCAGTAAACCTTAAAACTATTCACAGTAACATCCAGCACTCTTCATATTCAAATTAAGTTAAAAATTAATGTAAAGAAAAGGCTACATACAATGATTACTTCAAACAAATAATAAATTTAATAAATTTTTTTTAACTAGCAAAAATTTATTTAGTAGTTTGGATAGACATCATTAAGACTTTTAAAAATTGGTCCAATACAAAAGGTCAATTCAATTATATAAAATTTATAATCATTTTCTTCCCTTGACAAATTTCAAAATTTCTATTAAAATTTTGCTTAGAGCTATGTTCAGGACTGTATTAATCTCAAGCGAGTCTTTATTTTGCAAAACAAATGTCATTAGTAGAATAGTCCTACCAAGATGTATTCATGGATTTGGGATTTCTTACACTGCATTGTCTTTTCATTATGTAACTATTTTTGTTGTTGCTAAAACCAAATGAAACTTAATTATAAACAGAGACATTCATTTATAAGATACTCATCATAAAAATGACTTTCACATAAATAAGGAACATTTTATAGAAGTCCCACACAATCTGCTATCATATTTCTTAATTGCTCCCTGAGTTTCTGGAAAAAAATACAGGTTTTTCCATATTTGAAATTAACTTGCATCACTATCTGGTGTCTTAATGCCTATTGCTCCGTGGAGGAATTGACTGTTGCTCAGGTGGTGTGATGTTGAATGGCTATGCTTTTTGTGTTTTATTATTTTTTTCTCGTTTAACCTACAAGTATGTATATGTAAATGTTATTGTAATTTATGTCTATATACTCGTATTGTTGTGTTGTGACTTGTCGAACACAATGTCTGTGTTGTCTACAAGACAGAAAAAATTAATGACAAAAATGTTGAATAAGTCTAGTGTTCATTTGTTTCGCTCGCTTTAGTAAGTACAGTAGAACCCATCTAATCCGTCACCTTCGGGACTGGGGGCATGGTCGGAACACAAAAAAGGTCGGATTATCCGAAAAAAAAGTCAATATTTATTACATATTATATAAAGAGATTTTTTGAAAGTGAAATAAGTGATGTATAAACTTTTTAAAGTCTATATATAAACTTTGCAAGTACTATAGCAAATCAATAGAAACAACACGAGAGATGACACAGCACTGAAGCGGGATGACACATCACTGAAGCGGGAAAGCGATAACAAACCGGAAAGAATGGCGCCAGACGGGCCGTGAGTCATCGACAAGTCGGCAAGTCGGCACAATATCGCGAGCTCGAGCACGGTCGGATTAACCGGAGTAACGGACCAACCGAGGGCGGATTCTACTGTACAGGCTTAGTAATCCCAAGGAAATCTAGTTTGATCTACAACTTTTTTCATCTTGTCTTAGGTTAAATCTTTCTCTCTTTCATCGTTCCTATTGGTTCTCTTGTTCTCTTCCAATCCTGAAACTATTGGAGTAGTCTTGGGTTAGGGGGTCTATGTAGTCTTGGGTTAGATTCCTCTCTTTCACCCCTACTATCAGGTCTCTCTAGATCAACTCTTGTTATTTTCTGACTTATGCCATTCAAGGATTAAGGGTCTTTATTTTATGTTCTTTTCTTGATTTTTTTTTATAAGGCGGGAGGTTTTTCACCTTTAAACAACAACAAAATATAGAAAAATATAAAAATTTGTATATTTTCAGCCCCCTTTAATGAACAATACTCGGGTACTAATTTAAAAATCTAGAAATACTTGAGTTATCATAGTTACCTTGGATATTCCCAGTCAACATCCAGACCATTAAACTTGTATTCCCTCAGGAACTCTATAGCTTGATACACAAATTGATTCATCCTGAATACATTGCCTGTAAGCTCTTTGAATGGAGTTGAACCGAAAGCCCATCCACCGATGGCAAGCAGAATCTAGACAATACACATTAATTTATATAGACTTTAGATTAATTTGGAAAAGAATTGTTAGTAGTTATCTGGTGATATTCTTAAATTAGAACGTACAATTTCCGTTAAATATAAGAAATAATTAATATATTAAGCAATACCTTCAGATCAGGATTTTTCTCTCTCAATGCAACCACTTTTTCATATTTCTCACTATCCTTGTCATCAGACTCTGTCAACATGTGCTCCTTGAGTGTACCAAATGCGTAGATTACATGTGTACATAACATTGGATCAATGTTGCCAGGAGTGAACTTCCCTGAACCAGGACGTTTCTGTGACCAGCTGGTCATGTAGCACATCACTTGAGCAGGACGTTCTAAAATACAAAATTAAAAATATGTGGAAACGTTTTTATAAGCTCATATACAAAAAACAAAATAAAATAATAATCCTTAAACACAATCTTTTAATTTAAAATATAGACAGAGTGATTCAAAGACAAGTGCTGATAATTGGTAAATATCAAGTGTGTCCATTTAAAAAAGTAAGGACCAATTTACTGCACGACGGCAGAAGTGGTGCGATCACAGTTTTGTGCATGCACCCCCGATTCATTGGCAGATCAGAATGTGTTTTTAGTTTGTTTTGATCATATGAAATGTTTAACTTTATTCAAGATTCCACCGAACAAAAGAAAATACAACAATGAAGATGATGAAGCCAAATAGTAACCGGAGATGAGACCTGGGTGTCCTACAGCAAACCGAAATCAAAGCAGAAGTCTATGAAATGGAGGAACAAGAGTTCCCTGAAAAATACAAGTTCAAGATCACAATTTCAATACACAAAAATTATATGTACTATGTTCCGGGAAATAAAGAAGTGTTGCTGGTTGATTTTTTTGAAGAACAGTAAACGCTGAAAGATATAGTGAGATCCTTAGAAATGTGCAATTCAAAACAAGGCAATTTTAGTCATTTAGTTTTTTTGTTTCATTCACAAAACATGACTGTATGTTGCTTGATACAAATGAGACTTAATGACACAGTTTGGCTGAGAGCATCATCCTTACTGCCCAGATTTAGCACCTAGTGACTACCTGCATCTGAACCAATTCCTAACCTGCCAGCACTATGACAATGTTAAAAATGCTGTGCGACAGTTATAATTTCAGATGGTATTATTCTATGAAGAGGGTATAGAAAACCTAGTAACCCAATATGACCAGCAGTTTATGGTGTGCTCTTTCTTGTAAAAACTAAAATAAAAAAATAAATAAATATTATTACATTGTTTATAAGACAATGCTTACTTTCTGGACACGTCTCTTCATGTTCAGATGGATTAAATAAACAAAAAATTCCAAAGTAAACTATTCCTGTAACACTTGGGGTGCAATAGGAAGTGATGCGCAATATATAGCCTCTCCTATCCAAGTGTCAACCTCACCTTCTCGCTGGTGCACCCTGTTTTAACTGACGAGGCTCTGACGACCGAATATGGCGGTATAACTATAACCCAATCCAAGGTGGAACAGCATATGCTGATGGATGGATGGCTGATGGGTAATCAGTCGCTAATATGCGAACTCTGGATACCAGGTGACCTCCAGTAGTACATAACCTTATCCAGTAAGAGGCTCTGCTGGATGGACTGTTTTACTTCTCTTTTACTCGTGGGAACAAAATGGACCCAAATAATAAAACAAAAATGGAAAATATGGAGGTGAACAAGCCCTCAAACCAAACACCCAAACCTGTGGCAGTGGAGGCGGGCGAAAGCAGCGCCTCAAAGCCAGAAGGTGGGGTTGAGAAATTGGTATGGAGTGCGTGCAGGTGAACCTCCACCATGCGAAGGCTGCTTCTGCCACCTTATGCAAAAGGTTTGCCCAAGGCACAAAAATGGTGGGACTAGTTCAGGAGCCCTGGATCAACGGGGGACGAATTTGTGGACTAAACACAAAAAACTGTAAGTTGATTTATGATAGATCTACCCTGGTACCGAGGGCGGCGATTCTGATCAACAAAACCATCAATGTAATGATTCTCTCAGAATTTACAGATGCTGATACAGTCACTGTAATGGCAGAGCTGAGTGTCCCTGGAGGTAAGAAGGAGGTAGTTTTGACCTCGGCATACTTTCCTGGAGAGGAGAAGGAGGCGCCACCAGAAACGGTGAAACGACTCGTCAGCTACTGCGAAGCCAACCTAATCCTGGGTGTCGATGCCAATGCCCACAATACCATCTGGGGGAGCACCGACACCAATGATCGAGGTGAGTCATTTTATGAATACTTACTTACTACTAACATGGTGGTTGCTAATAAGGGTAATCGCCCAACATTTATAAACTCTATTAGGCAGGAGGTACTCGACTTAACCTTAGTGTCTAGAGGGGTTTCAAAATTAATATGTGATTGGGAAGTGTCTGGGGAGGCTTCTTTCTCTGATCACTTCATGATCATGTTCAAAGTAAGGGATTGTAGCGTGATTAACCAAACATATAGGGTTCCTAGCAAGACCGATTGGGTGGGATACAAAAGTTCCCTACAAAATGGTGTGAAGGATATATAACAAAAAATAAGATCCATAAACGAACTGGAGAGTACAGCTAACCTCACAACGGAGGCAATAATGAGGGCCTTTGAGGATAGCTGTCCTCTCAAAACCAAAAAAACTAACAGTAAAGTACCCTGGTGGAACAATGAGCTTATTAAACTATGAAGCAAGGCCAGAAGGGAATTTAATAAAGCGAAGAGAACAAATAACTGGGGAGAGTACCGTAAGGCTCTTACTGAGTTTAATGTAACACTTCGTAAATCGAAGCGTAGCTCATGGAGGACCTTCTGTGAGAATCTTAATGAAGCACCTGAAATTAGCAGGGTGCAGAAGGCTCTTTCAAAGGGTACTCAAGTAAACATTGGTGCACTTAAACGTGAAGATGGCACCATAACATCAACCTTCCAGGAAACTGTGGAAGCTTTATTAACAAAACATTTTCCAGGTTGTATAGCACCTGGAGAAACAAGGGTGTACAATGGTTCCATAAGGAGTAGAGCAGAACTCAAGATGGACTGTCTCCTTGTCAACAAGATTGTATCGCCTGAAAGGATTAAGTGGGCCATAGGGTCCTTTAAGCCTTTTAAGGCTCCAGGCCCTGATGGAGTGTTCCCGGCACTCATTCAGAGAGGGCAGGACATCTTAATCTCAATACTGATCAAAATGTTTAGATCCAGTTTGTTATATGGCCACATTCCTCAAGTATGGAGGAAAGTAAAGGTCATATTTCTATACAAGGGGGGTGCAAAGCCCCTAGACGACCCAAAGTCGTACCGTCCAATTAGTCTCTCGTCGTTTATGCTTAAAACAAGGGAGAAACTAGTGGACCAACACATTAGAATGGAGGTTATAACAATTTCACCTCTTCATAAATACCAATTTGCCTACCAAAAAGGCAAATCAACAATATCGGCATTGCATCAACTTGTCAAGGCCATAGAGGAAGCACATGAGTCAAAGGGGATAGCCCTATCAGTCTTTATGGACATAGAGGGCGCCTTTGACAATGCTGCCTATGACTCAATGACACAGTCTCTCAGTAAAAGAGGGATTCACAACTTTATCATTCAATGGATAAATAACATGCTGATGGGTAGACATGTATCCACCAGCATTGATAGCGCTACACATGAGGTAGGTACCACAAGAGGCTGCCCACAAGGGGGTGTTATCTCCCCACTGCTGTGGTCGCTGGTAGTGGATGAACTACTAAACGACCTGAGCAGGGCTGGGTTTGACGTTCTTGGTTATGCTGATGACATAACCATAACTGTGAGGGGCCAGCATGACTCCGTTATAGGGGAGAGAATGCAGAAAGCCATTAACATGACAAAAAACTGGTGTCTCAAAGAGGGCATGAATATAAACCCATTAACCCTTTGAAGAGTACAGGGAAATACCGATAAACGAGTACGGCCGTTCTTGAACGTTCTCTGTGCTGTTTGCGTAAATGAGTATGGACGTTCCGGAACATTTTAGGTTACGTCTGAGCAATAAAAGTATTTATCATAAAACAAATTAGTCATGGCTTATTGTGTTGTCACAATTCAACAAGAAATAGTACTAAGAACACATGAAATCGGGTTTTTCACAATTGTAAGGCAGGACAACTCCAGGGGGCGTGGTTTCAGGAGAATTCACCATTCGTATTGATTGACGCGTAAATGTAGGCGATGGCATCGTCTTCTCCGCAGTTGTTTCCCCCCTACACACACCTGTGCCTATGTTCCTTGTCTAGTATAAGTGATTTGTATCATTATATTATGTTACGTATATTATACATCAAACATGAAAAATTAAACACTACAAAGCTTTTTTACAGATTCCCCTCTGTCTAGTCTTTTGACACATTTAGCCGCGTCTCAAACGAAACCAACACACGCTTCCAAGAAAATTGAAAAGAAATGTTATATTTTCCATAATGTAGGCTATACTAAATTGATTCGTGGAAAAAAAGCGGCCCATCAAACGTTTTTGTCTGTGTATGTCTGCTATACCGACGGGTGACAATGCCACGGTGTTTTTATGCCGCCGACAATGGGATACCGCTATCAGCAAACGAAACCAACACACGCTTCCAAGAAAACTGAAAAGAAATGTTATATTTTCCATTATGTAGGCTATACTAAATTGATTCGTAGAAAAAAAGCGGCCCAGCAAACGTTTTTGTCTGTGTATGTCTGCTATACCGACGGGTGACAATGATTTTTCAGTGCAAATTTTTTTTAAAGTACATTTATCAGTGTAAATTTTTATTCTTACAAGTTTTTAACACAATATTATTATATTATTATACATTTGTAACCAATAAAACAACTATTTAAAAATTTTTTTTTCTTACTCCTTGACAACAATTTTCTTTGTAAATACTTACTAACCAGCTGTTGGCTATTTGGGACGTTCAGGAACGGCCGCACTCGTCAAAGGGTTAAAGACCACTATTGTTCCATTTACTAAACGAAGGAAATTAAATTTACCTAGCTTTCACCTAAGTGGAACCACCATTTCCCTCGCTAAGGAGGTAAAATACCTTGGGGTGACACTGGACCAAACGTTAACGTGGGAGAGTCACCTATCTAAGACGACCAACAAGGCCATTAAAACACTATGGTCGTGCCGCCAAATGGTTGGCAAAACGTGGGGTCTGAATCCCAGAGCTAATAACTGGATCTACAAGCAGGTCGTTAGACCCACTATCCTCTATGTGTCAGCAGTTTGGTGGAGGAAGGTAGACCAAAGTACCACGCAAGCAAAGTTGGCTAAAGTGCAAAGACTAGCATGTCTAAGCACCATAGGTGCCATGAAAACAACACCCACTGCCGCGATGGAGATCCTTCTAGGCTTGGATCCCCTACCGGTTGCAATTAAGGAGGAAGCTATGAAGCAGGTCCTCAAACTACATGAGGAATACCATTTCAAAGTAGGAAACCTCAAAGGACATCTAAAAATTCTCAGAGCCACTCCTTTATTGGATATGGCTGCTGCAAGTGACCAGATGAAAGTAAAAATGATCTTTGATCACAAGACTGATCAAAAAGTTCAAAGTAGTTATACAAAGTTCGCTTTTCCATTAGGGAAACTGGACGGGAGGCGCGGAATGTGTGCCAGCGGACTCCCAAAAATGGTTCACAGACGGATCCAAAATGGAAGGTGGTGTGGGGGCAGGAGTGGTGGGACCAAGGTTCAAAAGACATGTGTTCCTCAGTGCTGACGCCACCATCTTTCAAGCAGAGGTACATGCCATCCATTTGGTGGCAAATCATCTGATCAATAAAAACCAATGCAAACAGAAAATTAGCATTATGTCGGATAGTCAAGTGGCATTAAAAGCACTTCAAAGTAACAACTTGAGATCAAAGATGCTTCACGAGTGCCATCAGGCCCTAAACCAGCTGGCGGACAAGAATAAAGTTGAACTTATCTGGGTGCCAGGGCAATGAGGGAATAGAAGGCAACGAGGAAGCAGATCAGCAAGTTAAACTTGGTGCATCTAAACCCTTTACAGGGCCATCTCCTATGTATGGATTTGGATCTAGGGATTACCAGGAGGTTATTACCAACTGGGCCAACAAAGTAATCAACAGAACCTGGAATACATTGCCGGGTCTAATACATTCCAAGAAATTCCTTAGCCCCAATAAAAAGAGAGGGAAGGAAGTGCTAAACCTAAGCAGAAGAGAGCTAAAACTCCTCTGTGGTATACTAACAGGACATATCCATTGCAGGTACCACTTAAGTAAGATGGGCCTGGTGGACGATGATACTTGCAGGTACTGTGGTGAAGAGGTGGAACGCATGGAACACATCATCATGGAGTGCCCGGCCTTATGCCAAAAAAGACATAAATTTCTAGAATTAATCTTCATTTCGGAAGAAGAATTACTAAACCTCCCGACCAGGGGTTTGATCAATTTTGTCAAAGACATAGATCTCTCCCGAATCCAACAAGAGGGGGGCACAAAAGATCTAATTAGGTCGCAGTGCAGGAGGCGCTTTTAAAACACTCTCCCCAGTCTTAATAATAATAATAATAATAATTCCAGTAACGCTTTATTTTGGCATTAGTCAGTTTTTCTTTAAGAATAAAATTTCTATGGAATTGATTTAGATTTAGTAACATATAAAGGCAAAGTTTTCAGACAGAAATTACAGTCTTAATGGAATGTGTCCAAAAAAATTTGAGATTTCAGGATAAATGTATATATACAAACAGTTAAGCGACATTGAAAGCTCTGGATTCTAATCAAGTCAAAGATAGTCTGGGTTTATTTCAGAATCACATCATAGCTGGAGGTGGAGGGGGTGAACAATGTTACACTTTGTTGGGATTAGTGGAAATGAATGTGCAGGACCTACTGGCAAAAAAAAAGTCATCAGCAAAAGTCATAGGATCTGAGTCATTCTGTCGCATATCCAAGAAGATGGTTATGCAAGTTAACAGCACTTGGTCTCAGAAAGAACACAAGGAGATGAAAGAGTACGTCAGGTTTAAGGACGACCAAACTCTGATTTCATGTTATCTCTACGCAAATTGCATCTAACTTTCTCTCATTAGATATGAACAATATAAGATAGATGATATGGTTCGTTATAGGATACTACAACCTGAGAAAACATACACACAGGATGAGCGTATTTACTGAGGAGTCTCTGCGTGGGAAATGTGGCCTGCACATGATCTTTGTGAAGCCCATGATCAGGAAATTACTAAGACTCTTGGATATTTGATAAAGGACAGACAACTCTTAGTTAGATTTTCATTGAGCTAAATTTCTATTTAGTTTTATGTACAAAAATGTTAATAAAAACAAATGAAAATATCAAATAAGATGTTAAACAATAAATATAACCTAATCTTACCATTTGCGTTGATGTTATTTGACTTCAAGGATGTGATTTGTGGTTTAACTCCTTTCACTTTAGACATCAACTCACTGACGGAGATCTTGATTGGTTCAGGCTTGGTTGTTGTATCTATAAGGATTGTATTAGCCACCTTGCTCCAATCAATGTCCTTAGCATTGTTTCCTCGTTTGATACCTCTCAATTCTTCTCTGTAAGTAAAAATTTATATTGTTACCTAGTCTCATATTAATAGTATTAAACTAGTAGACAAAGTGTAGATAGAACAGAGGGTTGTGTCACTCGTAATGATTGACAATTGTGGAGACTTTAATCATCAAATGAAATAAAACACAATTTTAGACAATGAACACTTCATTTGTAAGACCCCCCCAGAGTATGACTTTAGTGAGTACAGGCTTGGTAATCTCAGGATATGCTAGCTAGATCTAGACCTAGTCTTGGGTTAGATCCTTCTTTCAATTTCCTATCAGGTCTTACTTGACCAACTCTTGTTCTTTTACGATCCTGACACTATTTGATTATGCTAGAAGCATCTTTATTTTATGGATTTTTGTCTTCCTTCTTTTTATAAGACGATGGTGACCAAGAAGTTATTTGCCTTCAATCAAGGGAAAAAATAATTTTTAATAACACTATGTTTCTAAAATTGGCATCATCTTCAATTGTTACATGTAACTTTTGGGTATTGTGGCGTAAGGTTTAAGTATGTAATAACTTTGAATCACCTTTTTAAAGCCAGCGTTCAAAGCTTGTCTAAAACCCTTTTGAGAAAGATCCAAGATCCATCTGAGAAATCTAAACAAAGAGATGTTCGTCTCTATATTGGAAGAAAAATACTGGGCTTGGACAGGTAATGAGGTTTATCCAAATATCCTAATCAAAAGCTATAAAATATGTATGAGTATCTCTATGTAGAAAGTACCTTAAATGAACATATTTAAACCAAATAAAGGATGAAAAGGTGTGTACTGACATATGCAGCTTCAAGTATGGATATAGAGTTATTAGCGAGTAATACAATATTAATGTGCCATGTAAATTTAATCCCTAGTAAAAAGTAAGTTCAACGGATTACAGAGCATGTCAGCCAGAAAATGCATACTAATTCATTCAGTTTAGCGCAAATGTAATCCTGGACATTAAATCCTTAGTACACAGCCATTGTTATATAGCTAACGGGCTTGTTGTATTTAATTTTCATGTTTAAGGAAAAATATTAATTTGTTAAATTTTTTTTTGAAAAAATAACAATTTCCTTTCCCTACTCGTTGAGAAGTAGTGTGTCTGCAGAATAATACACTTAGAATGTTTGGGGATATTACAAAGATAGCAGATTACTAAGGAAACACAATTTGACCAATCACGTTATCACTAGACTCACAGAATGATTCCTAGTCTCCACCTATATCCCATTTCTGTGTTGTGCTACCCCCTACCAGCCAATTTAAACTATATTTATTTTAAATATATGCCAGCAGAATATTTTGTATTTCAATTTCTAGTAAATTAGGCTTGGCAGAATATTCTGCAAACCGAATTTAAGCTTTTAACGATGGGAGATATATTGGAATTATTCATCCATGGGGCTATGCATATCTATTGGTATTAAAGACGGACCATGTCTTCAAATGTATTTGTACTTTGTAATTAAACCATAAAGCCAGTCTTCTAACGTAAAATATAGTTATATTTTATATAGTCACCTTATACTGGTGAGATCCGTTAACTATATTCGTTTAACCGAAATCCATATAATATGGTTTACAACAAGGTTATAGCACTCAGTATTTTTAAGATGGTTTCAAAGCGCCCACTTTTGTTTTGTGAGTGTGATGAATTATACAGTATTATTTCAGAATTTGAAGGTTAAATTTTTAATCATGTAAGGCTTATTTCAATGTACTTTTACATATACATGGACATATTTATGTGTTTATTTTCTATAAAATAATATAGAAGTAATATATTTAATTAATTACGCAATATATTATTATTACAAAAAAGAAAAAAACCTTCCTAACCCCAGATTAGGCGATCTGCCACCGGTTAATGGCATCATTTAAAAACGCTCAAAGTCCTTAAAAAGTTAAAGCGATAAGACCCAGTTAATGGTCAGTTTTTTGTCTAGGATTTGCCTGTCATCCTAAGAAGGAATTGAATCACCAGTAACACTAAATTGTAGGTAGGTATACTAGAAATTGCCTAGTTCCGATTAGATAAAATTAGGTTATTGGGGTATGAGGACTCAAGATGCTTGTATGTCAACCAAACCTTATCGTATACTCCAAGGACCTACTAGCAAGGTAAGCCAACGGCTGTGCATTCAATGACACTTAAGAGTTTTTGCCCAATGTTAGCATCAGAATCATCACCTGGTTGTGAAGCCCCGAATATGTCCCTTCTCCTAGTCTCAAGTTTTTCACATTCAATTCTAATTGCATAGTTACTTACACATAGAATTTAAGTTGAAGGGTACACTCAACCCCATCATACAATCTGATCCTCTAAATGTAACGCCCAAAAATAGGATTCTTGGGCCTTGTAGGAAATATAAAATTATTGTATTGGTAGAGGAGGGTCTTATCCAGTAGGGTAGGTTTGTTTAAAACAGTTGTTACACAGGTTTTCTGAACCTCGTAATTGTGTATATCACTACATTCTTAATGCTGGCGAGGCCCTTATAGGCCTCGTAGATATTTATCTATTAAAAAGCCTTGAGGCAATACATATATGAAAAAGCTTCGACTCACTATGTTCATGTAGGTAATTGGGTCCTGACGGATCTCGAACTATCACGAATATAAAACTTTCTTGAGAGGTCAGAGTTGGAAATTACATTTTGACAATAACTTCGCTATTTGTAATTGTAGAGAGGGTGGGGTTGGTATTGTTACATGCAGAATCTAAATCTGCAAATTTATATCTAATTTAGTGTGTTATAACAAAAAATTTAGTTGAATGGTACAAAAGTTTAATTTGTTCACCATTTTGACAATTTTAATTCGAATTTTCAATAGGGTTGAGCATGAGCACACTAAATTTCATGCTTCTATTTTTATTTTTGTGGCCATTATTGTGCTTATGTACAACAACAACAATGGATTGATGGCAAGTCAAAAATCACTTTTTCAGCTTTCTGAGGCCTTAACAAAACTTAATGATTGATGATTTAGCTTACCTCATTGCTCCAATAAGAGGGTACTTCACATCCCCACCACAGATGGATCCTGTAAAGTCATCCATATCTACAGTCCAAACCATAGCTCCACCATAACCATTTTCTTTAATCCATCCCATTTTATGCCTAATGGAACGTTCATCATCAAAACCAACCCATTGGTCACCATTAATAGCATAAGGAACTTTCATTTCATCATCCCAGATGTAGGAGGCTCCGTTACGCAGCATTTCACATACCTAAACAACAAACAGGTTGCATAACAGTGTGTTATTGTACTATTTCTTCTGGTCCAATATGTAACCTTAAGGTTTTACAAGTTAAAAGTAAAAAAATTATAAAAATACTTATTCTATATTCTTAATTCGAATTTCGGTTCTTTATTCTAAATTATAGCCCAAAATGTCCTATTTAAAATGATCTATGGTTTATGTACCTACGGTACATAAACCAAATAAAAACCGTGGGTACTTATGTACCCATGGTATCAAAAGTGTAAAATAAAATAATTTTTAGAACTAGTTTTAAAGTTTTAGAACCAAACTGAGTGTAGGGTGGACCATGCTTCATGGTTATTGCTCAAGTTTCTACATACAATAAGAAATAGTTTATTTATTTTATTTTACCATATTATGTGGAGCACATTCAGAAAAGAATGAGCTCCAGACTGAAAGTTTTGAAACAATCAAAACCGGAAGTAAATTGGAGGGAAAAGCAACTAACGGACATCGCATGATTCATTAGATAAGCCTTTCAAGACGAAGATCTTCTCTAGGGAAGAATGGGAGTCTGGAAGGAGGTTATATAACGAGCAGGATATAGTCTGGTTCACAGATGGCTCGAAAACGGAGATGGGTACGAGCGGTGGCATAAATGGGCTCAACCCAGAGAGTTCCATCGTACTGCGCCTAGGTAAGCATGCTACTGTTTTCCAAGCAGAAGTAGGTGCTATCTCTGAATGTATCAAGGAGAATCTAAGAATGAAATACACAGGTAAGAACATTCTGATCTTCACAGACAGTCAAGCTGCTATTAAGGCACTAAACACGACTAGAGCAAAGTCGAAGCAGGTATGGGACTGCATCTCATCATTTATAAAGCTTAGTCAGGTGAACATGGTCACTGTGGGCTGGGTTCCTGGCCACTCAGGTATTGATGGTAATGAGAGAGCAGATGAATTAGCCAGGTCAGGTTCAGAATCCCCTTTCGTAGGCCCGGAACTGGTGTTCGGTATCTCCTATGGACATGCCAGAGCAGCGGTTGATACATGGATACAGGAGGGGATGAATAGGGCCTGGACGAATTCAACTACTAGTAGACTTGCAAAAAGGCTATTTAGACCAAGCAAGAAACTTGCTGAACAACTCATCTCTCTCAGAAGGGATAACATGAGGTGGGTGGTTGGGCTCTTAACGAGCCACTGTCACCTCAGAAAACATCTACACAGGATAGGGATTGCTGCAGACAATACTTGCAGGAAATGTGGTTTGGCTGAAGAGTCCGCAGAACACATTCTCTTAGAGTGTGAGGCGTTAGGACGAGCCAGGCTATACTCTCTAGGCCCTCCGGGGAAAGAGATGGAAACCATCCTAGATAACCCCATTGGTAGTATCTGTTCCTTCATAAGGATGACGGGTATTACTGATTGGGTGTAGGAAGGAAATTGGGGCGGCAAAAGATCTCTAGGTCGACGCCGGTGAGGCCTCTGAAGGAGGCTTTCACAGCCCAGAACGGGGGGAAAAAAGGACATCGCAATCCTGCAGATACAAGAATAATACAAATTTGGTATACAGAGAAACTTGTCATCTATAAAGACATGCAAGCTGCAGTCTGGGCTGAGTATTTCCACTTAGCATCATCCAATGAGAAGCCACAGCACCCTATCCCCAAAGACAGTGTAAGTTTCACATCGCATCGCGAAAGCCGTAAAGTGTCAAGATGAGCTTCAAAAGAAAATAAGGCAGTGAAAACATAAACTAAAGAAGAAAATTGAAGATGAATATGAAGAAGGAGATAACCCCTCATATGCTCCTGGCATGTATTGAAAGGTAAAAATATCATTATTAAATAGTTTTATACCACAAGTTTGCTTATTTTTTAGTTTTTTACTGTTTTTCCAACAGTTTAGTTTTTCATAACTTATGTACCTTTTTCTCAGGAAGGGAAATAGATATCTCAATTAATGTAGTTGGGCTAATGAAATAAGGCTCAAGGCCAAACTAAATAGAATCAAAGCATATAATAATAAAAGAATATCAAGGAATAAATATAGGAAATAGTCAAAATTTAATCGTATGAGTTGAATACAAAGAATAGCCTAGATTGAAAACATTGGCAATGAGAAAAATAGATTTAAAATTTGCCGTAAGCTAGTTAAAATGTATAATGGTTTAAAAATAATTAAAGGAATATATCTAATAAACAATTAATTGAAATTAATAAATAAACATGGGGAACAGTAGAATTTTTAAATGATAATAATCTAATAAAATTAACTACGATGTAACAAACCTGCTTAGGTTACAAAATGTTGATTTATAAACAACATGTAATTCATAATTGAAATCCAAATAAGACTGTTAAATCATTTTAACATTAAAATAGGGGAGTACAGTAGAAGCTCTTTTAACCAGCACATTCGGGACCAGGGCCATGCCGGATATTCGATTTTGCCGGAAAATCGAGCGTATCTAATTTTTAACCCTCCAAGTGCTAAAAATCGCGATCACGATCTATTTTGCCGCGGCCAAAGTGCTAAAGTTGCGATCGCGATCTAATTAAACAAGGTTTGCTAAAATCTTTTTATTTTATATAGTAACTCTGAGTAAAAGACGCTCTATTCATTTTGCACAATTTTATCGATGGTTATAAGAAAAATCAATGTTAGTGAAAATCAATACCGGCAGTGAATTGTTGTTTAGTGTTTTTGTCTATATTATTTTGGTAAATACAATTTATTTTATGATTATTTAGTGTATCAGTAGTGTTTTTAGTGTAGTTTTACCCATATAATAATGAGTGAACTTGGCAATTCAAGTGATATTCATAACTGTTTGTGTGAAAGTGATACCGCTAGTGATGAAAGCGATAACTCCGATGTAGGAATCAAAATGTTTGTTTCTTTTTTGTGTGTGTGTGTATTACATATTTTATAATAACTAATGTTAGTAAATACATGATATACAAAGGTTAAATGCCAATACTTTCTAAAGACACAGAAATACTTTCTAGAGCTCACTAATTTGCAAAAGTTGGATGTAGTGTCACACAGTGCACGAAATTACTGAATTTGAAGTTTGTGTATGTATAAATGTTTACAACGATGTTGACATTATGAAGAAAGTAAAGTGTTACTTATGAAGCAGACAAACACTGGATGACTAAGAAAATGGTGCACGTAGTAACTGCACTGGCGGGAAATGTCAGTCGAAGCCTGTCAGCCGCCCGAACATAACCGGAAAAAACCAACCATGAGTGGCTTGGCTGATGCCGGTTAGTAGAAATTGCCGGTTGTTAGAATGCCGGTTAAAAGAGCTTCTACTGTATAGTGTTAATAAATAAAGAAATAACTTCATGTTTGTATAGTTAAATCAAAGGTTAATAAATGATATAAATAAACACAGAGACCATGGCGTGATGTCACAACACTGATTTAAAACAATGTAGGCATGGCCATCGAGATTCAAAATAATCTAATACAGAATTAAACATTCCATATAGTAGTCAATAAAAAAAAATACAAATAAAACAATGAAAATAATTAAGATATAATAAAATTAAGATGTATTATGTAATATATTTAAGAAATGTCTTTAGAAAGTGATAAGGGTAAGTGAAATAAATAAAAGTGAAAATGAGTATGCAAATGAAGAAAAGAAACTTAAATACCATGCTTGCAAAACCCAAGTCATATTTTGGGCAACAATGAACTGGACTTCCATTTTTTTTTTTTTTTTTAATGGAGACAACACCTATGTTCAATAGCTTCAAACATAATTTTAAAATATAAGCAGACAAAAAAACCTCGTGGAAATTGTAATCGCTATGTAAAGCTATGAGTATTAAATAAGATATAGATTGAAAAAAAGTTTTAAGAAGAAAAGAACATTAATAAAGGGTATTATAAAATTCTACCCAAGTTTGAAGGTAATATAAATTTTAATTTTCACATAGCCATTGAATCTACATCAGACTTTGCAACTGAGATATTTATAAATAACCATTTTGAGAACTTACTTTTAATATTAAATTAAAGTTACAGAATTTTGAATAAATTTAATTGAACTTATAACTTTCTTTGAATATACAGAAATATATTTGTCTTTAAAAAAGTCTAGTTTAACTAAGTTACTTTATATAATAAGAATTTATAGGATTATTTCATATCTTTTGAATATAGAAATTTATCAAATGTCCGAATTTGAAAACCTCCCGAGAAAAAGAGATCTAACTATAAATTAAACATTTGAACTAATTTAAACAAAACAGATTGATTTTGTAACCATAATGGTTAAAATGGATTTATGAAAATGTTCACGGCTTGTTATTAAGACTTATACCTAAATACTTTTAACTCTCTACATGATAGTGGCTGATAGGTTTATTTTGGTTACATTGCAGACACTTTATAAAATTCATGAAGTGTCTTGCGTGAAAGTAATCCTGACTTGTCGCAGAAATTATCTATTGCTTCGCATTGATAGCATCGTTGAATGAAAGCTTCATAGGCATGCCAGTAAATGTGAGTGTGGGATCTTGAGAATTTCATTTTCAATCATTGTCTTTAGCTTCTCATCTGTATTGGTGGTGTGAGAATAAACTCGGTATTAAGTAGACACACAAAAGATGTCACTAGTGGTTAGGTCTGGCGATGTCGGCGGCCAGTCCTTAAATACAATTTTCCTCCTCGATCCATTGATCAGCAAATTCATTGTTCAATATTTTTTTTTTACTAAATTAGCACAGTGCAGAGTTGCCTCCATCTTGCAAGGCACAAGATTCCATTTCTATAACTGTAAGTTTTGGAATAAAGCGTTGATTCAATATATGATGGTACGTATTTCCATTCATAGTGCTCTCAGAAATACCATAGTATAATACTTCATTAACTGACATTTCTACCCAAACCGTAAAGCCCTTACTTTTTAGTTTTTCTTCTTCAACTACGTGATGGTTGGTAATATTATCATAATTGCAATTACGTTGACTTACCAAGCCATTACAGTGAAATGTAGATTCATCAGAAAACACGATTCAAAGATGTCATTTAGGGACAGTCTTATTCAATTTTGACAGTATTGTAATGACATAGAAGGGCAGTATGACTCTTGTAAAACTACACTTTATGTTTTTAAATGATTCTATAAACCGTAGGTTTGGTCACACTGGTGTTTAAAGCCACTTTTCTAATCGAATCCAGTTTAACGGGAGATTTTAGCAGGGCAGAACACAAACTTATTTTTATATCTCCATCAGGTTGACGACTATTTTTTTCTGTACACTTTCAGTTTCCAGTAGTAGTATTTTTATTAATTTTTATGTCTCCAGTTGCAATAGTTTAACAACTAAATAATGTATATTTATAATATTAATATATATATATACCTTGTTTCCGTCTTGTAAATTATAATTTTTTTTGTGTAGTGTAATACTACGCGCGTTTCAGGAAGAAGTTCCCACCTTCAGGTTTTATAAAATTTTTACTCACATGTGAGCACGTCATAATTTAACATAAACACACACATACACATGAACCAAGCACGAGTTATTGCACATATAATTAAAAAACAAAGTATAAAAATTTTTTATATTTAAATATATTTTTATATTGTTTTAGTTGGCTTTATGCCATGTTGACGTTGCACCGGTCACTGGTCGACTCCGGTGCAACCAGAGTTCTGTTCTAAAATATATAAAAAAAATTTTTATACTTTGTTTTTTAATTATATGTGCAATAACTCGTGCTTGGTTCATGTGTATGTGTGTGTTTATGTTAAATTATGACGTGCTCACATGTGAGTAAAATTTTTATATAAATTTTATAAAACCTGAAGATGGAAACTTGTTCCTGAAACACTACAAAAAAAAAAAAAATTTGCAAGACGGAAACAAGGTATATATATATATATATAAATATTATAAATATACATTATAGTTGTTATAGTATTTTTAATTTTGCTATTGATTGTGTAATAATGGTTCAATATCTGGATACATCTTGCAATCATCATTTTGCTTAAATATCATTATTAAATGTGATTGCCCATGAACAGTGATTGGTTTGTACATTTCTTTATTGTCTACTGACAAAGTAATAATTAAAACAACAAAAAGAGGTTAACTAATGAATACATCTGTTTCATACAGTACAATTTAAACACTATTCAACAATGCACATTAAAAAAACAACAGCTGTTTTTCAATTAACGTAACAGCTGTTTTCAATTTAACGTTACAGCTGTTAATAAAAGTAAGATAATCTAATAGCTAAAAAAAACATTCATGCAAAATTTTTAATAAATCGATCCAAAAACAATTGTTACGTAACAAGTCAAACATTGGAATACTTTCATGGGACAGACTGTACACAAAATAATCTAAACACTATAAAACATATGTATGTTTATACAAAAACTTTCTGATATTTTTTTTATTTAATAAGATACAAAACAACTAATGTAATAGCAATTCCAAGGATGTAAGGAATTGTATTACAATTTAAAGAGTAATTTTTATAAGTTTTAAAATTTTATTTTGAAAATGGTATGAAGGATTTTGTTTAAATTGCGAAAATTTACTTTTTCATGTTCATTTAATTAGTTCTCGACTTTGAGAAAACTCATTTAGGGATTATATATACATCGTGAAACTTACAAAAAAAATTAATAAAGTGAAAGAAAAAGGAATATGTAGGTTAAAAATGGGGTAGAATTTGTGTACAGTTTAACACGTTAGCTGCCGAGGCCTAATACGATACTCTTTTATCGTGAGTGCCACGATTACCAAATTATTTTTCCATTATTATTTTCGCATCTACCTATGTTAAATAATATAAGGCAATAGTATTTACTAATTTTATTTACATTTATGCATATATAGTTCCGAGACCGATCGGACCGAAATGCATTTAATTTTAATCATAGTACAGTAGAACCCCTCTTAACCGGTCTATTCGGGACTGACACCTGGGCCGGTTGCCCATTTGGCCGGTTAATCCGAGGTTCCCGTGAAAAATCGCTTTTCGTTCAAAGAAAGCTCATTTAATCAGGTAGCACTAAGAATTATGCATTTAAGATGTTATTGCAACTCATTTTATTGTACATAAATGTATTGTATATATTATGTTATGTATATTATACATCAAACATGAAAGAATTAAACACTACAAAGCTTTTTTACAGATTCCCTCTGTCAAGTCTTTTGACACATTTAATCGCGTCCGTCTCAAACGAAACCAACACACGCTTCCGAAAACTGAAAAGAAATGTTATATTTTCCATAATGTATACTAAAATAATTCATGGAAAAAAAGCGGTCCATCAAACGTTTTTGTGGGTGTATGTCTGCTATACCGACGGGTGCCAATGCCGCGGTGTTTTTATGCCGCCGACAATAGGATACCGACAAAATCGTTTGATATCGCCGCCGCTTTGGTGCCGCGGTGTTTTTATGCCGCCGACAATGGGATACCGCTACCGACAAAGTCGTTTGATATCGACGCCACTTTGGTGCCGCGGTGTTTTTATGCCGCCGACAATGGGATACTGCTATCGACAAAGTCGTTTGATATCGACGCCGCTTTGGTGTTTCAATTACAATTTATTTTCGGAAACTCTCATCCAACCAGTACACTACGATATAGGCCGGTTAATCCGAGGACCGGTTAATCCGAGGCTGGTTAACAGAGGTTCTACTGTATAACGTTTAGGTCCGATCGGACCGAGGTAATTTTCGTGTTAAAAAAAAAAATCTAAACAGGCTATTTCATTTCTTTATGTTGGCAAGCTCACTATTTTATTTGTCTAATATTTATTTTATAAATACATATATTCATTTTACAACTGTATTCTTTGTGGATTATTCATTACTAAACCAAAATGTTTTTGTAAAATTTATAATCGGTCCGATCGTGCCGACAAAAAAGTGAAAATATCCACGGATTTTAATATTATATTGAGTAACCATGGTAACGGTTATTAAAGCATACAATATACTATGTCCAACACACGTCTTTACCCAATCCAGAGAATAACAAAATATGTCGATAGGTTGCTGCACTATCGAACTGTGAGCCACAAAACAAAACATTACGTCAGTGACTTTATCAGTCCGATCGTGCCGTAACGCTGCATGTACAGTCACCTTAGTTTCGGTCCGATCGGACCGATATGGCAGCTTACGTGTTAAGTGTTTAGACACACTTGTTACAAATAATTAAAAGAAGAGCAAGAATCACAGCATTGCAGAAGATATTTAAATCAAAAGCTCTGAGTAGGATAAGAAAGAAAAGACTCTACAAAACAATAGTCAGACCAGTTGTAATATTCGAAGCCAAATCATTGACCCTAACAATAAGGGATAAGAATATGAAACAGAGATGGGGGATGAAAATCCTTCGTAAGATCTACGAGGAGATTAATGAATGTGGATGATGGAGGATTAGAAGGAATACAGAGTCAAAGTATGTGTATAGGGATCCTGGAGTACATGTAGAAATAAAAAGGGCTAGAATTTCATGAGCATGTCAAAATACAGAGCATGACTGAATTTACTAAATTGTTCTGAGGGAAGTAGACTGGGGGGTAGATCTAGGACAAGATGAGTGAGCAATGTGGAGAAGAGTTGCTAACAACCATGGAGAGTGGAGGATGGTTACGGAAGACCAGGGTTATATGAGAACCGTGGTGCTGAGCATGTATGTAAACTTTAAAAAATTGTTTTTTCTAAAGAGATAAATGCTATTTTCAACTTGAACATACAAGTAATTTACAAATCAGAATACATAGAAGAATGAATCTATGTTTAACTTTCGCAACCTCCCCATGCTACAAGAGAAACCGTTACCTACCTGTTATCACGGACAGATTGTAAATACATAACTGATTTTATCATTACACACGGTAGTTGGAGATGTATAATATGATTTGTTGAACTCCATACGGCTGTCTTATCAGTAGAGAAGTTGTTAGGACAGTCGTTTTTGAATAATTTATCATTATTATGTCTTTTGTCGGGCAGCATATTGAGCTCCCGATGTCATAATTTGCAACAAAAATATATCACCATCGATAGTAGCTCCCCAATTTTTCATCACAATTAATTTTTTCATCCCACATGAGAAATAAATCTGGGATCTCAAACCACATTAAGCGTTAGTGCTAGAGTAGGTCTAAATGTTTACAGATAATTTACTTTACAGGATTAATGGTGTAACATTAATCAACAAACTTGCAGAGAAAATAAGACTGGAAGAAAATTTTAACAAATTATGGAACACCCTAAGACAAGTAACTGTTATTGTTTGAGTCCTCTAACACAGAGGTAACTTGCTTGGCATGGCCTAGTTTTGTAGTATGTAGACAAAGTTATTTAGTTAAAAATCGTAAATATTTAGTTTGTTATATTTGAAATTTTATTACTGTTTTTGATGAATATGTTCTTTAAAATAATATTTAACCCTAGTAATTTTATATGTTAGTAATGCTAGGATAGTAGTAAGAATGGCTGAATAACCGAAACAAGTCCATTAATCATAGATTATAATTAATTTTCGAAATGGCGACTACAAAACGTTATAATGTTTGTTATGTAATTTTGTATGTGTTTTTTAAATGTTAATTTATTACTGTTAAATTTTTGTACTTTTCATTTAAATTATTACTATATTTTAACAGTATATTATGTTTATATCTAATCAAAATTATGACTATAGGTTAGAGTTTAATAGGGCACATACCCTATTAGCTTAGTTTTGTATGTAAAAGAGACACAGGCTTAGCCCTCAGAACTAAGAAGATTAGAACTGTCTCATCAATGGGACACAAAATCTAGAGAACCCTCTAATCTTAATCTTAGATGAATCATGATTTATCCTTTTTCTTTTCCTAACAGGCTTGTACAGTGTTTATGAAATATTTCAGAACTTTAGTGTTGTTTTTTTTTTTGTACTATTAGGTACCAAAGACCACTTTCCAAGATAAGTCTGTGTCTCTTATCTATACAAAATCTAAGTAAAATTATGGACTAAGGACATAATATAATGGTGTTAGCCTCATTAACAAACAACCAAACACAGATATAGTCTGAGAAGGTTTCTGGGTTCTTCTACTCAATGGAGGAATTTCTCAGCCACAGTTGGCAAGATAATTGAGGCACAAGTAGATGTTACACGTTGTTGCAACCTTATGTTTATGTTTATGTTGAGAGTTATTTGTGTTGTATCTTTCTTTTACTTTTTTGTTGGTCTTATTTGGATTTTGGTTATGTTACATGTTTTTAATAAGAAATGATAGATGTTGACTGTTGTAAAAAAATGACTCTTTCTATACATTATTGTATCAATGAAACAGCAATTAATATTAATAGAAATGAATTGCCCTATGTGTTACATGTTTTTTATAGTTATATGTATTGTTCTTAATAATTTTAATTTATATAGTGTTGACTTGTCTTATGCAATGCAGTGTATTGTCTAAAGGATTAAATAAAGAAATGAAATATATTTTTGTTAACAGCTGAAAAAATAAATAAATCACTAGACTAAAGGGGAGCTCTGCACTCCATTTATAATTCAAGTAACAAATTAAACAGTAGCAACTGTGTTACGGTTATTAATTTAAGGGGATATTATATTATGATAATATTAATAAAAGTAATCTCACTTAATTTACCTCATAATAAGCCAGGAATCCTCCTTCTTTGGTATACTCTCCAGCCTTTCCTCCTCCACTTGCAGGTGAATTGACTTTGTAATTGTTAGAATTAGACAAAGTGAATGTACGTCCATACGTAGCCATACCAATAATCAGTTTATCTTTGGGTGCTCCTAAACGTACCCACAGAGATGCAGCGTGATCTACCGATAACTGTTTACGCCATTCAGAATCAGACGATGGTGCATACAATGGTGCGTTATGGCCTGTTTCTCTTTCCCATTTACCATGAAAATCGTATGCCATCAAGTTGATGAAATCTAAGTAGCTGTGAAAAAAAGGAAATTATCAGTAATAAATTGTATAACAAAACTGTGAATAAAAGAAATTTAAATGCTGGTATCCACAACAAAAACCTGACTTTAGTTTAACATAAAATTTAACAAGAAAATAAGGAAAAAAAACACTCTTATAATTTGTTTTAATAACTTCTTCAGACAGTGTAAGAAACCAAACAATATGTAAGATCAAAATATAGAAATGTGTTATTTTAGACGCAATCATACACTCTAATATGTACGGCTAGACTGTTTAACAAAGTAAACAGGCTATCAAAGATGTTTGATGTGTTCACCTCTGTGGTCATGGCATCATAAACAGGCCAATCTTGGGTCCAATTTTGGCAATATATTTCCAAAGATAAGATATGTCTCAGGTCTACTTCTGATACATCATCTCAATATGTCCCTAGAGGTAATAGTTTAGATATGAGAGGTCAGGTGACCGTTGATATCACTCTACTATGCTTCAGTGTCCAATTCAAATGTTATGGAACTAAACCACAAACCACTAAGTAAACATAGTTAACTTAATGTGAAGAGGCTCTATCCAGTTGGAGCCATTTTGGATATACATCTTCTGCATTCCGAACTTAGGGCATGATGACTTCATCCAGTATGTTCCGGTAGTTATCGGTAATTAGATAGTCATCAATGAAAAACAAAATAATGTATTCATCCATATGCTTCTTGTCAAACCAATCTCCTTAATGGCATTGTATTTTGCTAACAGTTATCAGCCATTCTTTTGTTACGGACGTGGCAGTTACATGAATTACAACTTGGAAAAAAAGAAAAGTTAATTTTATTTTGTGAATTGTTAAAGCTCAACTGGTAGGTAATTTTTTATACTATTTTTGCACTAAATTTGAAAATGATCATATTATTGGTTTTGATGTATAGTTCAACTAAGTTGGAGTTACGGACGTGACTTGAAAAGCACTTGTCTTCTGACATACTGTTACTTTTTTACATACTTTTTGGTAAAAAGTCTGTTAATTACTTGGGAAATTTATGAATTAAATTTTTGTCAACTTATCTTAAGATAAATACCTTCTTAGAAACAGTAGTGTTCAATCTTAAAATCACGTAATATTTCAATTAAAAAATTGATAAAAACGTTACGGACGTGACACTGGTTTGTTACGGATGTGACACTGGTTTGTTACGGACGTGACAATAAACTCAACAGTCTGTTAAAAGTACTTTATTTTACATTAAAAAGTTTTCAGTGCTCTTCTTACATTCTTTTTAGTTAAAGTAAGACTTATTTGATCTATAAAAGAACATAAACAAACTTAATAACATCTTAAATATGTTTTTGAATCAGGAGGAATTATTGTGAAATTGTTAGGAAAATGTATTCATTATTAATGAAACAGTTATCATGTTTGTAAGCCACAATAATTTGTTCATAAAGTTCACCGATATTCTTGGTAATTTACTGACAATTAGTCACTGATAAATATAAAGTGACTAGATGTATACCAACTTCAAAGATGAAAATATCCATAAAATAAAGAATTCTGCTACAAGATATTGTTGGTAATATTAAGTTAAGGTATTTTAATAAACTTTTTACTGAGAAATTCAGAAAATAATTTTTTTTAGTGTTAGGTGTATGTTTGTAAAGAATGGCTGACATCCAATACTGGGTTACTGCCGCACTAATTGTGTAAGTTTTTATAGCTAACCTCTCTATTGAAGTAGAAGTGTCTGAAAAAAAAATCCTACGTAGAAACCAAGGGTTGTTCGCAATCCATTCCAGAAACTTATGACAAAACTCCACTACCCTATATTGAACATCTTCCATTATGTGTTTGTGGAATTACATTTTGATTTTGATGAATATTTTGATTATATTTTGGTGAAAGGCCATTTTTTTATGTATAAAATTCTAATAATTCCAGTTTTACTAATACCTATTTCAAAGAATTAATCATTTTAATGTGGTTTTTTTATGCTACCAGTTCTTAAATTTTGTTAAATATTTTGCGACAGTGACTAATGTCAATTGAACCTATCCTATAACACACTACGCTTGATATACTGCGCTTTGTGTCAGTCTATATTGAGATATGAGCTGCAAGCTTGAGTAAATCGTTTACTCATATCGGAAGCATTGAAAATTTACAATTATTTCACCTAGAAATTAAAAACCTAAAAATAATTACCGGTAAATGTTTTGTTTCGCACAATTTTTATTTGGCGGAAAACTTTATATTATTTCATTAATATCGACAAATTTTTAAGAGTAATTGTAAAAAGGGAAATTCATACTTTTGTTTTTCTAGATAGAGGTTTTAAGTGGTCCTAAGATTTTAAAATAAGTATGACAGGAGAACTCGTAGAGTATCAAAGATAGTTAATATTTTGCCAGATGGCTTTGATATAGTAGTTGCGAATTATAAATGTTTAAAAAATTTCAAAAATACAATTAATTAATATGGTTGAAGAAAGCATTTTTATAAATCGATATGGTGGTGCTTGTTTTGGTTTATTGTTCATTTTGTATTTTGTACGCACTTATTTTTACTTGTTTTCGTTGATTTTGAAGCTGTAATTGTTCAATTATGCATCCTTACATTTATTTATTATGTTTGTGGTAGTTCTTGATAAATTTATAATTATTGATGTAATTTTATTGTTCTATTTAATTTAAATTTAATATGTATTATAGGTTAGGTTTAATATTAAGGATTGTAATATTTATTTAACTGATTAAATTTAAGGTTATTTAAATATATTTATATATAACTAGAAATAACCAGTAAAAGACCATTACATTCCTCTTTAATTGCTAACACTGAATTGATTTTTTTGGTTCAAATAATTGTGATTAATTAGTGGTATCTTGTTGTCTGACAGAACAAAACCCAAGAATTGTTCTAACAGAGACACATGCATGATGATTAGAATTTATCATTATAAATGAAATGTTTGTCTAGAGATTTTTTAAACACTCTATGTATTTCTTACTTATATATTTGTAAACTAAATACAAAGTCTACCTTGCAACAGCAGGTACATCGTAGCCTCCCTTTACATTGTCTGGACCCACGGGAACAGCTGCTGTCAAGAGGAGTCGTGGTTTCTTGATTTCTTGAGCTTCAGCTTCGAAAGCTTCTCTTAATTCTGAAGAAGAAAAATCAAATGTTTTAATTCTTATAGCACTAATCTCTAAATTATTTACCCAGTATACGAAATATAAGATAAATTTGGTAATCGTCAATAATTTTGATCTCTGTTTTTTGACGACATGTCTTCCATCTGTCATTGTCGTCTGTACGTAATCACGATAGCAGCCAAAAGCAATAGGTTAGGAACATGAAATTTGGTATAGAACCCTCTTGAAATTTAGAAAAATCAAATTGAAAATTTCAAAATGGCTGCCATTTTATGTTGTTTTTTTTGTTCTAATTGCGTGTATTATTCAACTTTAAACATACTAAATTATATAAAAATCGATAGATTTAAATTCTGCATGTAATGGTACCAATCTCACATCTCTACGATGACAAATAGCAAAGTTATTGTCAAAAATATAATTTAAAACCTTGATCTTACCAAAATTATTTATACAGTATGCGCCAAAATAAACAGTACTGAAATTGTAAGATTTTATTTACATAGTTTTACCAATATATACCAGTAAAAGGAAGCAAAATCGATTAGACTCGGGTAATAACATGTTCAATATGACGTCCATTAAGTTTTAAGCAACACTCGTACTGTTTTTGAAGGTTTTGCATCACTTTGGTGAAGAGGGGTTGTTTCATGCTCCTTATACACATGGTTATTTTTTCCTGGAGTTGGACGATGGTAGCTGGTGGGTCTTCATGGAAAATCTTCTTCTTCTACATTCAAGGATAAAATAAAGCAAAAGCTTAAAGTTTCAAATATTTATTAGTATAAATGAGCTACAATTGCCATCAGGTGATGTAAGATCAGGGGAGTGGGCTGGGTAAGGAATGTTTGTTCTAAGGGAGATGAGGCGGTTACCAAACGTTCCTTGAAGGAAAGCAATGTTGGTTAATGCAGTGTGGCTGGTTGCGCCATCTTGCTGGAACCATTGTGAACGTAGAGACAGGTTTCGAGCAAAACGAAATCTTCTGAAGTCTCCTATAAAATTATCAAGAATGACCCTATATCAGTCCTGATTTACAGTAAGAGGATTTCCATTATTGTCTTCAACAAAAGTTTGGACCAATTATGCCTCTCCCTGATACAGTGAACCAAATGGTTACACGCTTACTATGCTGTGGCCTCTCTACAACACTGTCAGGACGTTCAAAACAAAGAAAACGTGTTGTCTGCTTGTTTATGAAACCATTAAGGTGCACATGACATTCATATGAAAACCATACATCACTCAGAGACTGAGATTCTCCATAGCACATAGCTAACATTGAAGCACACTACTGAACTCTGACTGATTTGTTTATACAGTTCAAAGGTTACCCAGTTTGTATCTTGTAGGGAAAACCACCATTATTTTTTAAACATTTTTCTCAACGACGTATTGCTTATATTCAGTTCAATGATGTTCAGTTTAGGCTTCTTTTCGGTGACTGCAACACTCTTCCGTGGTTTTCATTTGTACAGACAAGGATCATTGGGCGACCTGAATAGCCCTTCCGCAGCGTCAAAACACTATCTATTCTTCGAAATTTTTGAACAACACTAATAATAACAGCATTACTAGGCGGTTAATGCACTGAAAACAAAATGCAGTGTGTGACAAACTTGGCGAACTCGCACGTTCAATTCTGTATGAGCGAAAATAATGCCCTATGATAAATGCTTTCTCTGCAGTAGTTAGCACCACGTCAGCAAAAACTAACCTCAAATAAGAAAGACATAATAATCACGAAGACGTGGCAACAATCAAAAGTTGACACAGCTGATCAAGAGGGCAGCTACAGTTGATTCAGTTTTCAGTAGTGTTTATTTTGGTCCATACCATATAATTCCAAGACCCAAAGCCAAGTCACCCATTTGAGCATGATAGTGGAGGGTTTTTCAAAAATGTATAGCTTCAAGGCTTGCCAGGGCCAAGACACTGACACGAGGGAGTGTAGACAGTTTAATACATACAAGTCTATGAGGCCCATTAAGGACTAGTCGATGTCAAGAAAGTAGTGATATACACAATTACAAGGTTCAAAAAACCTGTGTAACAACTGTTTTAAACTCCTTGATCTAAAAATACAATTTAACATTTCCTATAAAGTCCAAGAAACTAACTTTGAGCATTACATAACTAGAGGATTTGCTTGTATTACATATATGATGGAGCTGGGTAAGTACCGTGATGGGGAAATTAACTTTTTTTTTTGTTAATTGTAACAAAGTTCAGATGTTACCTATATAAAGTAGGGTACTGATTTGCAAATTAGTAGCCTCAACTCATTTCATTTTATGAAGCTATTTCCTTGATTTTTAATATATATATATTTTCCATGGTAGTTAATTTAGCTCTGTTATACAAATCATTAGAGAAAATGTTTTAATTATGTACACATATGGTCGTGTACAAGAACAAGAAAATAATATTAAAACACTTTTTTGGATGTATGGACATTTAATTTGAATTAAAAAGAAGGTGGAAAACATCATCCTCTTAATGTAATCTTAAAAATTGGTTTCTTGGGCCTTTTGGTGAATGTTAAATTGTATTGGTAGATCAAGGGGTCATATCCAGTAGGGTAAGTTTTGTTTAAAACAGTTGTTACACAGGTTTTCTGAATCTCATAATTGTGTATATTATATTGTTTACACTGATGACCGACGGACGGTACTTGATAGAATTCCATTAACAAATAAAACACAATTTTTCTTTTGTAAATTGCCTTTTTCAACCTTTTATAATAGTTACGGTGTGCATTATATTTAGTCTTGTAAGAGCCTCGTCAATGTCGTAACTGGCGAAACCATGGTCGGCTAGACCAAATAAATTATAGAATTTTACAAAAGAAAAATTGTGTTTTATTTGTTAATTGTGTATATTGTTCCTTTCTTAATGTCAGTTAGACCCAACAAAGCTTATATTGATATTATCTTTTTACCATTAACAAATCTTCACTCACTCTGTTCGTGTCAATGTTTCAGGCCTAGCTGACCTTGATGTTGTACACAAGTGAAGGAGTTTCCACTCGTTATGAGTGTTGATAACTTGGTCCTGTTGAATTTTGTAATTATACGAATATCATATTTTTTGAGAGTTCAACGTTCAAAATTACATTTTTTTGAGAGTTAAATATTACATTTTTAACAATATTATTTGTCTCTGTAAAGATGTGGGGTTTAATCCATAACATGTAGTATTGTAATCTTCAAATTTTTATGTAATTTAGTATGTTGAATAAACAAAATACTGTTTCAAATTTTGACATTTTCAATTTGCTTTTTCTGAATTTCAGTAAGTTTGTACATGAGCATACAATAGTCCCCCATAACAAATTTCATATTTCTATCTTAATGTTTGTGTATACTATTATACTTACATACAAACAAAAACAACGACAGATAGACAGTAAAGACTTTTTTCATTAAATGTGAAAGATCAGTCAAATCTAACGTTTTACTTTATATACTAGAGTAGTAAAAATAGGATCTATTAACAATAAACATTTGTTGAAAATAAAAGTGAACATGAGAATAGAAGAAGAAATGGTTTTTGTGGTTTGCATGGTGAGAATTTAGTTTTTTTTAAATAACATTTATCTACCTATTATTTCACTTTTAAAATGATATAGCACATGAGAATACATTTTATTTAATAAAATGTTGTTTCCACCCCCCCCCCCCCCCACACCCCGAGAGGCCAAAAATCCATAATTATGATTTATTTAGATAGAACCTCTTACCTAAGAATATTCATGAATATAAACTAAAGAGTAACAGAACTCGATTTAATTATTGTAAAAGGTGGGTGTAGCCATGAAACATTTATACATTAATAAACTTTAAGGGGGGGGGGGTAGAATAAATTTTTTTAGCTATCTTAATTATGTCACAGCCTTAATTACTAAATGGTGGTCCAATAAATAATGTTTTTTAAATAATTTTTCTTGTTGCACCAAGCCCTTTAAAATGATGTATCACATGACCTTAATAGTAATGTAGTTAAGGAAAAGGGGTAAATGTAAAATCCAAAATTAAATATTATAAAAATTGATGAATACAATTTAATGTTCTCAGCCATATATTTAGTATAAACATAAAAATCTCATTTAACCCTTATTCGGTCACAGTAAATCAAATTATTACAAGTGTAACAATTCGTGTCGTCATTTTTTTAGAGTGCAGTTTGGTGATCCCCTCCATGCCAATATGTTCGCACCTCCTCCATACTTCAATGAAACAATTGAATTAACTGAGAGAATATGTTACTCAATCTAGGTTCTTTATCATAAATACACTGAGACCTTTTCAAAACAAATATTTAAAAATTATCAAACTGATACAATGCGACCATTAATGTTTTATTCATTTAGAGATTAAAATATTTTGTAATTTTTTTTTTTTTTTTTTGGTTCATTATTCTTATTGTTTATGTTTGTAAAAACATTCTACTTTTAATTTTAAAAATAACATAATTTAATACCGTTTTCAAGTTTGTGGATCAACTTAATACACTGTGACTTTTCTGGTCACAGATTTTTTAACTGAAAGTGCCAATTTATAAAAAAAAAAAAGAAAAAAATTTGAATTTCAACTGTTGACATTAAACATATAGCACAGATTTATTTATTAAACATTAAAAAATCACAATTATTTTGTCATAGAAAGTGTTTAAACATAAATGTATCATTGTGATACACTGCAACCAACCATGTTATTTGTAGAGTACGTCTGAGAGAGGGTATACAATTAGCATAGTGATCAGTAAAACAAAATTTACTCTGATCATTCTGATTAACTGTTCTCGATTTATTAATGTGTCCTTTTTTAGTTATGTAATAAACGAATGTGGAAAATTAAGTAGAAAGATAGTTTTTAATGAATTTTAAAATTATATTTCCTTCACAAACATTGGTTTTATGATACATACCTTTAAGGAGCAGTACATAATTCTTTTTGTCATCAGATCCTTTAGGATATTCCCAATCAATATCCAAGCCATCGAAGTTACGTGCCCTGAGGAAGGGAATTGCTGAGTAAATGAATGTCTGTCGAGAATAACGGCTTGAGGTCATGTCTTTGAACTTCTGAGTGCCGAAGGACCAACCCCCTAGAAATACAAACAAACTTATACTAACTATGGTTACCATAATTCTGATGAAGAATTATATCTCGAGGCATTAGATTATTTTTTAGGTTATAACAGCTGTTAACTCATTGGCAGCCCTTTGTATAATTTCTAATGTATTTTGTCAAAGGGAAAATTAAAAACTAGGCCTCAAACAAAATAAGAAATGAACATACATCTCGAATACTGCAATAGAAGATGTGAAAGAGGGGGATCTAACCCATGAATATACTCAAATATATTAATAACATCTTTTTGGATCTAATTGATTAATATAATTTCAGTTTTATTTTATTATTAGCGTGACAACTATCTGTCATTAACAAGAATAGAGATATAGAGATGGCCTTGGATTATTTTTTTTGTAAAGTATAAAAATTTTATAAAAAACAGCTTTGAAGAAATCTGTAAATAATAATGTCCGAGGGAAATTAGAAAACAATTCATTTCATATTATTGTGAGTTACATGAAATCGTCATGAGCAAAGTAACATTTAAACACACAAAATAATATAATTAATCATACATATTAGTATTCGGTGAAATTCCATAATAAGGCAAAACAAAAATGATAAGCACTTATAATTTCACAAAAAAACAATTTATTGCTACAGCTGTTTCGCCGTTAGGCATCGTCAGACAACTAAGAACTAAAAACTAAAATACAGGTCAACTTAACACTGAGATCTAGGAATGAAGGTGGGGATGAAAGCAGAGGTAGGGCAATGACCTGGTATTACCTGAAAGGGACATGGATAACAGAAAGTTTTAACAATAGGTTTTAACAAAGGGGATGGGTTATTTACTTGTTCATTCAGGTTCAATGGCGAAACAGCTGTAGCAATAAATTGTTTTTTTGTGAAATTATAAGTGCTTATCATTTTTGTTTTGCCTTATTAATCATACAATTAAATAAATAAACGAAATACAAAAAATAACAACAAGAGATATAGTATAAAATATTATTTATAAATATCATAATTCATTCCATCCACTATTCAAACTTCACATGTCCGTGACATATATTTCTGACGGGGATAATAAACACTATTAATAAAAATTTGTTTTAAGGCAGTTTTAAATGGTTTCCCAATTAAACATTTTATTTTCTCACGCAACACATTAAATTATTTGGTATCATTATAACAGGGTTTTTTTTCTTCAAACAATTTATGTTTGTGTAATTTTAAATAAAAATTGTTGTTTTTCATGTGTGTGGTATGAATAAAATTTTGTAAGTATGTTCTATGTGAAATACTTTCAAAAATAAACATGCTGGGTAATGTCATGATTCCAAATGTACAAAAGCATTTCAGTATGAATCTTGCCTTCACATTTTCAGTATATTACGAACTAGATTTTTCTGGATTCTCCAAACCATTTTTATAATCTGCTCTTATGAATTTCCCCAGAGTGTAATTCCACTTAAAATGGATGTACAAGAGCATATTAGACTGATTTTAATGTTACTAAATCAAAATATTGTCTACTAAGGACAAATATGCTCTTTGGCGACATGTTCACATGAACATTTCAATCTGTTCCTATCAATTTTAAGCCCAAAATATTTTGCACACTCTACTTCAGTTAACCAAATGCCATTCAACAAAATTGTAAATGTTTATTGATTTTAGCAAAAAAAATTATTAAATGAGTTTTGGTGGTATTGAACTTAAGTTTTAATTTGGAAAAGTACTGCATAACAGCACTGACTTCCTGGTTTATAACTCTTTCTAACTTTAGTTTATAATCACTTCTAGTCTAACATAGGTAACAACAATAAAATTTAGAAGTTAAAACCTGTGATTCACTCCCAATTTATAAAATGGAGACCATTGAAGTTTCAAATATTTTACATAATTATTAGAAGAAACCTTCTAAACATTTTTTTTCATTAAAACTATTGTTTGGTTGAAATTATTATGAACAGTTACAAATTTAAATACTCTTGTATAACTTACCAATGGCAAGAAGAGTTTTGAGCTTGGGGTTTGCCGTTTTAAGATTTTTGATTCTGTCGTAAAGACCCACTTTGCCATCTTTGCTTTCATCATTTGATTCGTAGGACGAGAGTTTGCCCTTCTTCAGCCAACCGAAAGCAAAGATTACGTGAGTACAGAGATCTGGATCGATGTCTTCGGGCAGAAATTTGCCTTGTTTGGGTCGATATTGTGACCAGTTGGTGTAGTAGCAGACAACCTGGAAACAGATAATAATGAATAAAATGGTAAACACTATTACAGAGATAAAACAAGTTGATTGGTGCCATCGTGGGACTTAACCAGTCCCATTTTACAAGAAGATCCTCTAAACATAATGCTCAAAAGTTGGTCCTTGAGGAAATGTTAAATTATATTGGGTCTTATACAATAGGGGAAATTTGTTTAAAACATTGTTACACAGGTTTTCTTAACCTTGACAATGATATATATCAATACTTTCTTGACATCAGCTAGATCTAAAGGTCTCGTAGATGTGTATATATTAAAGAGTTCCCAATCACTCGCTCGTGTAGTGTTCCTGACAGATCTCAAAACTATACTACATTATGTGAGTGAGCTATAACTACTTGCCATGTTTGTGTCAATGACCCAGATTTTGTAAGTATATGAATATCACATTTTCCTGGCTGGTAAGGGTAATTAGGCCTACATTTTTGACAATAACTTTTTTATTTGTCATCGTAGAGGGGTAAGCTTGATACTATTACATGCAGAATTTAAATCTGCATATTTTGATCTTTAGTGTGTTTTAAGTTGAATAACACACAAGATATGAACAAAAGAAAAGTTTAAAATTGCTGTCTGTCATTTTGACATTTTCAATTCGATTTTTCTAAATTTAAATATAGTTCTATATGAGTCCTCTACACCGAATTTCATGTTCCTATGTTAATTTTTGTAGCTGCTATAGTGATTATGTACAGAAGGCAATGAGAATGACCACGGATGAACGGCATGTCAATTTGATGTTTACTGTTGATGTTTACTGCTGTGTACCGGCAGTGTATTGTTGTTTAGTGTTTTTGTCTATATTATTTTGGTAAATACAATTTATTTTATGATTATTTAGTGTATCAGTAGTGCTTTTAGTGTAGTATTACACATATAATAATGAGTGAACTTGGCAATTCAAGTGATATTCATAACTGTTTGTGTGAAAGTGATACCGCTAGTGATGAATGCGGTATCTCCTTTGTATTAATCTTAAGGTTTGTTTGTGTTTTTGTTTTTTTTTTGTGTGTATTACATATTTTATAATAACTAATTTTAGTAAATAAATGATATTCAAAGGTTAAATTATTCAAATGTTAATAGAGCACACTAATTTGCAAAAATTGGATGGACAAAAGTTTTTTTTTTTTTGAGGATATGAGTTGAAGCAGACCTTAGTTTTAAAGTGGTAAGTTTAAATTTTATTTCATTTTGTTCTATGGGTTTTCCTGAAAATATTGATGTATAATGTGTCATATTTCAGCCAATAAAAGTGTATTATTTCCTGTAATAATAAAAGCCTTGCGCAGAGCGTTGAACTAGCTTAGCACTGAGGACTAAAATAATCAGCACTTGGAGGGATAAATAACTTCAGGTAATATTGACAATTTAAAATTTGTCTTTTCTACAAATGACAGTTTGGATGTTTATGAACAAAATCTCACCTCATCAGTTTATCTTTACATATTGATAAGATTGCAGACAGACGTATGGATCAGTTTCGTCCTGGTATTGCGTACACTAAACACGAAAGCTGTTTTTTAAACATTTGTATCTTTGAAAAATTTTCCACTCGTGTTGTTCACTTTGACTTTGGCAGTTTCAAATCTGGTATATCGGTATATTTTAGCCACATCTTGACATGGTTATTAACCACCCAATATATGAAGCATGTGGTAAGTTTGGGTATCTTCAAAAATTTCCCACGATAGCGGCAACACAAAAATTAAAATAGGAACATGAAATTTGGTGTAGAGTTTTAAACTGAATATCAGAAAAAAATCAATTAAAATGTCAAAATAGTGGCCATTTTAATTCACATCTCTTGTATTATTCAACTTATAACACACTAAATTATATAAACATTTTACAGATTCAATTCTGCATGTAATGTTATCAACCCCACAATACAAATAGCAAAGTTATTGTCAAATGTAATTTCGAACCTTTCCTCCCTAAAAAAGGTAATATTGTTATTACAAGGCGGAGTCACCAACACAAGCATAGCAAAGAGAAGCTCCATCAAATAAGACCTTTGATCAACCAATACAATTTGACGTTTCCTACAAGGCCCAAAAAACCAACCGTTAGGTATTAGATTTCGAGAATATGCTTTGTAATACAATGTATGATGAGACTTAGTAGGTACCGTGTTCAACTTTTTTAGTATGTTATCGATAAAACATTTCAGGTACAGTACCTGATATAAGATAAAAACTTTAAATTGGTTCCAACAACTAAAATGGTACAATTTAAAAACCCAAACAAAATACATGCGTGAGCAGCACTCAATAAATATCAGGGTTGTCGGTTAACAATGGGTAATGGATTATAAATCCCATCGTAAAAATTTGAATATCTCTAAATTGGTTTTTCTTAAACATTGGTGAAGTTTTATAACCTAAATTAATTAATTACTATACATATCATGAATAATTTTGAAAATACTCAATTGAACCTTGATCCTTGGGAGTTGTATAAAACGAGGTCGTAGATAAAAGGAAATTACCAAAAAACTGTTTCAAACATCATTTTAAAATTTTTACAGTCTTTTTATCAACCAAATTGAAGAAGTAAAAACCTATGTTAATTGTTATATTTCATTAAAATTCAACTAATATTTCCACTAGTACAGGATTGCTGACTTTTCTTTTCTAATTTAGATTGTTTACACTGATGACCGACGGTACTCGATAGAATTCCATTTTAACAACTAAAACACAATTTTTCTTTTGTAAAATTCTATAATTTATTATAAAAGGTTGAGAAATTGCCTTTCTCAACCTTTTATAATAGTTACGGTGTGCATTATATTTAGTCTTGTAAGAGCCTCGTCAATGCCGTAACTGGCGAAACCATGGTCGGCTAGACCAAATAAATTATAGAATTTTACAAAAGAAAAATTGTGTTTTATTTGTTCTAATTTAGAATTTATTATTTTAACAATTTTGTTTTTTAGTTTCTTTAATTTCGAAAGTATATAATTATTTTCACACCGTTGGATTCCTATTTTAAAATTGTACACAGTGAACTACTGAATGATTTTGTACAAAACAAGGATTACTTTCAAAAAAACTATTTTTAAATATAAAAATCTGCTATTTTTTCAAAATTCACAAATCCATTTTTTTGTAGTTACAGAACATAAAACCTACATAATAAATTTGAATAAAATCACATCAAAATTCCAACTTACACGTATTTTCTAACACATATTCTAACAAAAATATTTAATCTAGACAATATGGAGTTTTAATATTTTCTTCAAGGCCGATTTAACATTACATTGTACATAGCAAAATGTAAACTATAGGCCACTTATAACGCTAAACAATTGAATTTTATGGTAAGAGAAAGCAATAGTCCCACCTACTCAAGGTTCCTCCATGTTGAAATTGTTTTGACATAACATAGGCTTATTTTATGATTCGTTACCATGGTAAAGTAATTGTATGTTTCCTACAGATTGTAATCAAGATAGCAGGTGTAAATACAGGTTAGGTTATCAATCTCTTATGTCAAAAGCTAAGCATGAAAATAATTTAAATGCAGAAAAAAAAATTGCACAATCTTCCCTGTTCATACAACAACAAAATGGGTTGTTTTTTTTTTTTAACAGACCAATTAAATTTTTGAAATAAAACTATTTCTTATTACACTTTTTTAAACACACTTAAGGTAACCATGCTCTATGTCAAACATGTTAAGGTAAGAATTTTTTACCAATGTATTTTGAATGTTTTTCTATCAAGTTAACCTATTTTTAAATTCACAACAAACAACAAAAATTATTGTTAACTTTTTATAAAGTACTAAAAAATTTAAGATTTTTCTGACTTAATATTTTTTATTTATAAAACAAAAATAGATTATAAAAGTAGGCTAGCTATTAAGCCTATTGTTGAAAATACTGCCAAGTGTGACAGAAAAAAATTCAGACAGTTAGAGCATTGGGGTTTAGGAAAAAAGTGTACTTACATGTAAACAAAGTTAATTTTCCCTAAAGGGGCGTTTACACTAGCATGTAGCGCTTGCGTAAGTTTTATTTGCATCCAACTTGCAGAAAAACTTGCAAATGTAAACACTAAAATGCACGAAAGTTTAACTTGTAACGCGGACTTGCACGCATTTGTTGCTTTCGCAAATAATATCTGTTTTGACAGAAATTACTTGCGCAACTAACAACTTTCGTGAAAGCTCCACTTGCGCGCTAACTGTACTTTCCTTTGTAAACCTGTTGCTTGCAGACAACTACTACTTGTAAACAAGTGACGAGAGTGTTTGGTCCTGTACTCTGTGCATTGAGTTGAATTTTGTGTTATAATTGTTTAGTGAGTTGTCATGGCTGATCCAGACTTCAACAATGAAGGTGATGAACCAGTGATAGGAAGGGATACAGTAAAGAAGGAAGGCAAAACGGTCCAAAAGTTAGATAAATGGAATTTAACTACTATTGAAACTTTTTTTGGAACTTTATGAGGGACACCCTTGTTTGTGGGACTATAAATTGCCTGAATACAAAGACAGAAATGTTAAAGAAGAAGCCTGGTTACAGATGGTAAAAGCAATGAATTTGAAAAAGTTTAACGTTAAAGAAGCCAAAGAGAATATTCACAGCCTGAGAAATACGTATTCAATCGAGCTGTTTAAAATATCAAAAAGCAAGTCTTCAGGATCTGGTCTGGATGACGTGTATACTCCTATACTTATGTGGTTTTCAACAATGGACCGCATTTTAGGAACAGTCGTGAAGACAAGGGAGAGCCAAACAATTGGAATTCCAAAACATGTTAACAAGGTAGGGCTTAAGTTCTGTCAATGTAGGTACTAAATAAATTTTCACGATACTACTGGAATATCAGTTGCTTTTCTATTGAGTATATTGCCAGATTAAGTTCGTCATATCCACACTAGTGAGGATAAATCAGCTTGACTTTAAGCAAGTTTCCCTTGCAAAGAAGGTAGGTGTGTAATGTAAACCTTAACTTGAATGCAAGTACAGTTTGCATCAACTTGCAACTCCTACTTACGCAAGCGCTACATGCTAGTGTAAACGCCGCTTTAGAGGGAAAAAACAGTCACTGAGTTTTAACCTAACCTAATACTTCACTAATACTCTTCTGCACCATAATGACTACACTTTTCTTCTTCTTTATAATCCTTTTCTCTTTGTCTTATTTGGTATTTTATTAGCTTTCTGGCCTCTAAAATCTTTATTTGATTAATTTCCTGTAGGCCTACTACACAGTTTTTACCAGCATCATTACACAATCTCTCTACAACTTTGACTTTCCCAAGATTCCCAGTGTTATAACTAATTATAGCTTGCCATAAACCTACTAGGCCTATCAATATATTATAATATAAAAAATTGTTCTTTGGTCCTTGTCCAAATAACATTATTTAACGCTTCGCTACAATTTTGTGTGTGACCATGTACACACTATTTATTTTCAAAAGTTCTGTTGCAGTTAGAACAACAGAACCTAGTCGGTTTTATTGCTGTTATTACAGCTATTGCTAAACTGTGATGGTGATTTATAACTTGAGTCCTTTGATACCTACACCAAGAGTTTTCACCCTTTGAACACAATGCGAGTTGCGGTTGGTCATCAGTTGACAATTTATGAAATATGTAGCCCAAACAGATGATCTTATTTTATCCACATCATCATTATTGTCCTGAATAGCTTGACCATAATATACCTGTAAAGTATCAATTACAGCATCTGTTAATCCTACCTTCCTATTTAGTGGTTTACCTTCCGATAATTGTTGACCTCACATTTTCTTTTTGAACCTCCGTAATCTGCTTCCCATTCTCTTTTGGACGTCTTCGATGCATTCCAACTTACTAATTTCTCCACAAGGTTTGGATTATACAACTGCTTGGAAAGCATTATTGTCACCATCTCCAAGATATTTGTCATAAAGTACCTTTCTATTTTATGAACGAATGTAAACTTGTTTTGTAGCTGCTACCTTCATGCCCCCACTAGAACATTCATAATTTTTGCTACAATTTTCATTTTGTTCTTTGATAAATACACAGCATCTAACACCTTACCTAGTAACAGTGAACCATTTAGAGATGTGTCAACATATTTAGCATGTTCTATCAATGCATGCAGCTACATATTTATTCCCAACATTTCTATAACTGCTTCATGAGCTTCCTCAATCATTACACTTTCAGTGGTAATTATTTACTGTAGCACCCCAATTTAGATATTTTTGTACTACATACCTTTCTTCACAAGAATAATAACATTTTTTGGTGAGCATAAAATTTTTTCACTTCGAATTTGACATATCCATCCAATGAAAGTTCAACAGGAGTTTGAAAGCTAAAAACCCTATAGCTCTTATTGGCAAGAGCCTCACAATAGAAGATTATATGGCCTGTGGTATCTTCACCTGTCCTCCACAGTTTTGCCATGGTATGCCCTCAAACCACAGTGACTTGTAGTGTTACCCTATTAGACACAGGTCTGCTTAGAGGGACTTCTTAGTATTAACTTGCTATGAGAATACCCCATAAGACCGTTTAGACAATGTAACCACCTCCTTGTCTCCTTCTTGCCTCAGTATCCAATGTAAAGTTACCATGTTTTCCAGAGACAGAGTGTTGAGGTTCTGTCTGCAACAACTAGATTTTAACAGAAAGTTCTTTATTCCAGTCTGATTGTCAGTGTAGATGTGAATGAGGGTTTTCTTAAAAAACTCACCTCATATTCTCCTGAACAGAGTTATTTATGGCCATTACCTCAGTCTGAAAAACTGTGGTATAGGCCTACTGTTCTAATAGAGATGAACGTTCAACCGCAGTCTCACCCCCATTAACTCAGCACCAGTGCCTACCTTAATTTTGTAACAATCAGTGTATCTCAATAGGTCCCCTGAATCCACGATCCTCCTCCCCATAAGTCAGTTTAACTTTTAAAGACTTTCGAAAACGAGTATCTAGTATCTATATTGTACCGATCCTAATTAATATGACTAAGAAGTCGTGTTACTGATATAAACACAGGTATTATTCAAGTATTTAAGAATTATAGATTGTTCATATCAAAGTTTATACTATCATTCGTGAGTATGGATCAACTTTTGTTGTCAAGTGATAAAAAAAATATAAAACTAAAAGCATAGAAGTCTACGCCTACACTAAGCTGTTGGAGTAGAGACGAAAAGATTGTTTTTGCCAAAAAATTAATTAAATTACCATCCTGTTGTTAACAGACGTCCTTGACTTTATTAAATTCACCAGTGAACGTCCTGATGTCAACTTGGTTGTTTACTATACATTCTGTTCGTGTATTGTGTCTAGATCTGCTCGGAATCAGTGGATTCCTGATATTTGATTTTGGTTATTTTGACAATTTAAACTTAGTTAATTAAAATAACCGCCATTTGAGATTTTTATTAGTTTTTTTCTGAATTTCAATAGGGTTTATGACTACACTGTATCTCCCTGTACTAAATTTGATTTTCCTATATTAATTTTGTGGCTGTTATTGTGCTTAAGTCAGACAACGACAACGACGGACGGATGGCATGTGGAGAATCAATTTTTAAGTTTCCTGACTACATGAAACCTGAAGGTCAGTCAAATAACTAACCGTACACTACATAATGGGTAAGTAAATGGTAGAAAAGAACATAAAATAAAAAATAGCGAATGATCAGTAGAGAACAAGAGTTGGTCAAGAGAGATCTGATAGGAAAGATGAAAGAGAAAACTACAAAAAGAAGGGTACCTATAGATCAAACTAGGGTCCATCAGAATTACCCGTACTCACCAGAGGTGAGCTTCTAAATAAACTAACGCTGCACATAGACTTGTGATCACCAGAAAATGTCTATAAATAAATAATTAAAAAACATACAGTGAGACAAAATTACTCTTAGTATTAGGACATTGTACATTTCATCTGTCGAGCTATTGATGAGAGAAATTGCGATATCTAGAATTTATCTAAACAAATTCATAAATATTAAATACTACAAGTGCACCCTTAAGATTTAGTACGCCTACCTTATATCCTTCATCCTTTTCTTTCTCCTTCTTCGATACAGCTGTTGTACCCGACTTCCTTGTTAATATTGAACTTGGTGTGACTCTACTTCGGACTTTAAACCTATTGCTTGCAGATGTTTCTTGATCAGTTCTTACTCTGTTGGAAGAACTCGAAGCTGAAGTTGACGGCCTACGAAGTCTTCTTCTTGTTGCTGAAAAATTAAGGAAAGGTTTCATTTCAAATTTTTATTTAGCAGATTCCATTCTGGGAAGGATGGTAGAAGGAAATGGCAGAGCAATAAGGTCATGAATATAAGTTCAACAGTCATGAGTTCGATAGTTGTGTGATCGACAATTATAAGTTTGATAGTTATGAGACAGCAATAATAAGTTCGACAATCATGCAATTGACAATCATAAGTTCAACATTTATGAGGTTGAAAATAAAACTGGAAGTTAAGGAAAAGTTTTCATTTCAACCGTTTTACTCAGCAGATTTCATTCTTTCAATGTGGTTCTGCTATCACTAAAATATGAAGAATTTCTATGTATTTTTACTGTGAATGAATACTTTAGGTATTTCTTTAATCATTAATCTACAGTTTGAATTGATTTGTGGTGTTACAGTATTCAGTAAAAAATTGAAAAGTATCCTTTTTAAAGTAATATTTTCAATTAATAATCGTACGTTTGGTCCTTCATCCATAACATTAACATTCAGTACACCTAAATAACAATGACAGAAACAACATTCTATGGAAAAATATGTTTTAATAAAAACAACATAAGATATGCAATGTGAGTACGAATGTACTCAAAGCCTATAGATTAATTAATACAGTATTCTAACTTTTCAAAATTATATTCATTTTTATTTTTATATTCAAATTTCATGATTAAATAATTTACTTTCTTTTAAAATAAGCTTTAAAGTTAACGTTTTACAACTCATTGTGATATGTACATAACCTATGCATATTTGAATTTGATACATTTCTATTTGTAATTTTTCAGCGAAAAAATGAATTCTGCGTTAAATTATTATATTATAATTTCATAATAAGGTATGTAGTAAAAGAATTCCTAAGCTTATTGTACACACCAAGGACCTACTGGCAAGGCTTAGGTTATCACCTGGTTGTGAAGCTCTTCTCCTAGCCTTGAGCCTTCCACATTCTAGGATGATATTTTTATAAATCTCTTCAGACTGTTTACATAGCCTATAAATAAGATCACTATTGATGATCCGGAAGTTTAATAGATGTTTCCTGAAGTGGCAGAGTCCATATGCGAAGCCCTTTGAGTCTTCCTTTGCCGAAAGTACCTTCCATCCACATACCTTAAGAGTAATGTTATGCTGGACAAGCATCTCCTAGAGTTGATAAGAGGACCACTTCAGAAGCTTTGGGCGTGTCCTAAAAAACACCCTTATAATCTTCAGAATGTCCTTTTTCAATCCGGTGATCAACTTATTTTCTTCACCTAATGGTTTCAAGGTAACACTCATTGTCTCCAGCCAACGCTTTGTTGCATCATTGTAGCAGGAAAAAACAACAGCTCCTTTTCCCATATAGCTACCTGAAAATGAAGGAAACTTCTATCCTCTATGAGTTTGAACTTATCCATTAGCGAATCTTCGATGTCTTCATCTTACCTATCGGTAAGTTTAGCCTCAGGATAGGCATAGAAAACAACAACAATTTTATAGGTGAGGATGGCCCTATAAGTAGGAACTTCCTTACCAGATGATTCCATATGACGGTGAGTTTTGTTACATCAGAATCTCGATTTTCACCTTCTTTGAAGGACTCTCAATAGAGGGGGGAGTGGCCGAATTGCCTCTAAAGAGCTTGACCACACCAATCTCCACCTCGGAACCTCGTTGGTACCTAAGGTGCCCGACTCTAACTTCCTCTTCTTTTTTACTTTCCTGCTCCCACTTGTTAAGGTCCAATTGCTCACCACTTTCCCAGAGTTTGACTTTGATGGCCTTATTTCGTTGGGCAGTAATGAGATTATGCATTCTTGACTAGAAGCCTTATCAGTTGCTTCAAACCAAGAGACCGATAGGCTAATTGTGCACAAGACAACGGGATCGCCAACCCCCCACGTAAAAACTTTCATTGTACCACGTTTCTGTGGAAAAGTAAAAAACAAAGAGAAACAACTGAGGATCTCCTAATTTTACATTACAAACCAAACAGTTATTCCATTTCCAAGCTGTTTTCAAGAGGGAATTTTGCACAAAAATGGTACAGAAGAGGCTTTTTGTCTCACAATGGCAAATAGCAAAGTTGTCAAAAGAGTAGTTTTGAACTCTGGTCACCAAAAAAAAAAAAAGTATTCTTATAATTATGAGATATAGGGTCGTGTCACCGACACAAACATAGCGAGTGGAGATTTCTTCCTATATGTACGAGCGAAGCGACCCTGGATCTACCAATACAATTTAACATTTCCTACAAGGTCCAAGAAACCATCTTGTCATTGTACGTTGGGGCCAGGTAGGTAGCATCAATTTGTTGACTTATTGTTATTACAACTTGTCCTGAGGCATTGACTAAGGAAGTAAAACCACAGATTAAAAGAGAAAATCAAACAAGGATATATGAGTGAAAGTTGTGCAAGATGAATATTTGGTGTTAATTATATGTTAGTAGAGACAACTGGATATACAGGGTGGTTAGAACTACATCACTAATGGTGAAGAGCAGCGTTTCAAATTAAAAAAAATTTTGTCTTTAAACATTTAATTGCTGATATGATAAAGTGCAAAAACATTGTACAAATTTTCTCACTCATCAAAACAACATAAAAACCGACCAATTCGTCACTAACAATCTGCTTCATCGATTTTGGTATAATGTGAAAATTTATAGCCCAAACCAATGTGTACAATATCAAATTTAAAAAATTTACTGTTCAGGAATTATCAGCGAAAAATGAACTTTGATCACCGTAATTAAAAGCTCCATCTAAATCAAATACGCAATGATTTGATGATGATAAGGTGTCTACTTGCCTTATTTATGACATAAATGATGTCAGTTTTGGCTCTATTTAAAACAAAAATGTGAGCATTTTCTAAACTAGTTCTTGATACCCGTTGTTATAACGTAAGTACTTATTTTATTCATTAAAATATTTCAAAAATTGGGTGAATATAAGAATTTTTAAAGTAGCATTTAATAAATAAAAGGTTAAAGGGTGTGCTGAAACCACACGACTTAATGTCAATAGCCTATAGGAACATTTATTTTTATAAAATCAGTCTTTTAAACAGCAGTTTAAATTTTACAGACACACACGTGGATTGTAATGGTCCTTGGTTTTACCTACCCCTAATAAAGAGAAATCAATGAAAATATAATCATTCTTTTAATGGCTGTTGAATTGTTTGTCTCACATCTCACAAAAACTGCTTTTAAAACTTACATGCTATGAATTTCTAATTTTGTAATTAGATTAGGTTGTAGTCATCATACAAAAAACTACAATGTCACACTGCAATTCAAATCCAAATAATTTATTTTAAAATTTGTAAATCGCTACATGTTCAAGTTTTGGGGAAAGAGGAAGTCACTTTAAATTTGGTCTAGCGCCAACATATTAACTTTTTTCGTCACATACACATTCGTAATTAGAATAACTTCTAGTTTTATTTGATACAACAGTATATATTTTTTTTTTAAATCCAACAAGATAGGTTTTACCCTTTAATTATCCCAAGGTCATGTTTTGTTACCGCTAATTTTTCCTATATGTGGGACAAAAAAATAATAAATGCAAAGTTTGAAATATATAGAATTCATCGTTTTGTTTGGTTGTAACTTACAGATGGACAGACACACGGGTGAAATAATAAGGGTCCTTGGTTTTATCTACGTATACTAAAAAACATGCGAACGGAGAAACTGAACTTTAAAAATTACGAATATTCCACCTTATATTTTGTGAATTTACTGAGATGCTTATGCCTTCTCTGCTACCACACTTGTGGGTTTGTTTGTGATTGTTTCCAAATATTTCATTGAAAAGGTTGCAAATTCAATAATTTGCAAACTGCAGAGGAAATACTGGGAGTGCAAATAACTTACGAATGTGATAAAATTGAAAAATAATGAAATATTTATTTCTTTAAACTAAGCTTGTTTGATAATTTGTAGATATTGACTAAATTGTTGCCAATTTTTTTCATCCATCATTCAAGGAGAAAAATTACAGGAAAATAAAAAAGTTTTTATTCAACAGAGCGATCACAGAAAACAGATACTATAAACTATTAATTGATGTAAAATAGTTAAAAACAGCCAATTTGGACATTTTAGTTTTTAACATAGTTCTTAGTTGAATATCGATATAAGACCACTTGAAAATGAAAATATGATACCGGACCAGTGTTGCCAACAATAACCTAAAAACACCAAAAAATTACCCCAACAGCTGATTTTGCCTCTCCTGAAAAATTTGATTTTTTTAAAGATAAGGTCCCTTTCCTCAGTGTAAAGGTTCAGAAAAATCTATTTTTAACATACTTCTTCGCTGAATATCAATATCCACTTGAAATATGTAGATAAGATACTGAAGCAGTGCTGCCAACCTTAACCCAAAGACGGCATGCTTGATTTTCACTTTTTGATTCACAACTACTGAAATTAAATTTTTGACGATTATTTTTAGTTTCATTTTTGGAATTAGTGAGTTGAAAAGCCTGATCAATGTTTACTGTTCATTTCTAAAAATTATGTATTTTCTTTGTACCCCAAACAAAATTTAAAAGCACCAATAGTTGGGTTTTGTACCGCCATTTTGAAATGATTTAGACCTTTATCTCACGATAAGACCTTTGGTAGTACCAAATTCGAAAGAAAAAAATTCAGTATATGCGAATTAGTGAGGTTAAAGCTTATAATTTAAACTGTTTGCTTGGAATATATTTGACAGGTTGTCCGACACTATTACCATGGGGAAAGTCACAAATGTTCTGATGAATAGAAAAACATACAATGAAAATTGAATTAGGCCTAATCGTGCGTGGAGTTATTCCATTGAAAACAGTTTCGCATGAACTTTCTACTTGATTTTTCACCAATCAACTTGCAATGATTGGTTTCATAGGAAAAACAGTATAGTTTATTGGTTACGGATGTTGCACAGTTTGAGGTTATGTTTAAAACCCATCTGACTGACCAAACACCTGTTGTGAGCTTTCACTTCTAGTCAGCCTCACTTTCTTGTCAAGGCCGAAGTAGGCCATGTATCAATGCGCCAAGAAAGTCCTACTTTTATGATAAACTGAATTAAGTTTTCGAAGTACATTAAGTTAACTCAATTGTTTTTGACGGTCTGTCTGTTTGATACAAAAACATGAACAGACTTTCTCGCTTAGCCATCTCTAAAATCAAATAGGCTAAAAACCAACCATGTCTGTTCGATAATTGTCAAAAAATGAATCAATGCCATTTATATAACCAACACCTATATTTGCTCTGCTTGTGTCATAAACACATCTTTAGGCATAAATTGTATTAAATTATTAAGGTCTATTTTGTTTTTTGCCAATTATTCCCGGACAGTCATTACATTGCGATTTTGTACAGTGTTATCAATTTTCACATTTTACTAAAATTTAAATACAAACGACATAGCCGATTTTTGAAAATAAAAAAAAAGTTTTTTTAAGAGCATTCATGATTCCTTTTTACTAATACCTATGTCACAAACCAGAATTTGTTTTAGTAATGGCAATGACTACATAAATACTATAAGACACGACATGGCCATGTTAAATATTCTACGCTTATTCTTGAGTTGACCAATACCCGTTAGGTCGCTCTGCTAGAGAATCTGAAGTTGATGTGACTGGCGCTAGGTGGCTCTACGGTCAAACAATGTTTCAGGCGGGTAAGAGAAAACGCACTGATGCCACATATGGGACCAGAGATGCGAGGGAAGGTCGAGAATCGCTTATCTCAGCGCACGAACTGACAACACTGACTATGCTGACGGAAGTAAGTGAGAAGGTTTGTGAGAGAGAGGTCAACAGTTGTACAGTCTCAACCAAGTGGGATGCGTACAGTCAAGCACCTGCTGCTAGCGCTTTCTGATAGCTGTGTGTCAAACTTGTGACTAACAGCACCCGTAAAGCGTAGACTATTTCCCTATCCTATGTCGTGTCTTATAGTATTTATGTAGTCATTGGTAATGGTGGTACGTATTTATACTTTATCAAGTTCAGGTTGGCGGGTGGACCCGGGACTACCTGAGGCCACCCCTATACTGCCCTCATAAACTAAAAGGCCTTAACTCCAATTTTTTTTAATTTAGATTTTTATGTATTTGGATCAATAATGACAAAAGACACATGTTTATCAACTTTTTTTGGATCATATGCATAAAAACATTTTAAAATTAATAAAATTACTAACAAGAATAGCCTCAAGTCCACTGACTTGTAGCCAATAATAACCTAAAAAGCCTTAACTCCCAGTAATAATCAAAACAAGCTCAACTCCAATGGAGTTGAGGTCTTCTGATTTAGTATTTGGAGTTAAGGTTTTATGCCTTATGACAAATTCTTTAAAATGGAGATGAGGTGTTTTTGTTGGAGATGAGGTGTTTTGTTTTATTTTGTTGGTACTGGTTTAACCACCTGATCAGTGTTGCATAAAGTGCCTGTAGTTAGGTAGCCTAGAACCAATTAAATACACAAACGTGCTGCAGACCCTTGATTAGGAAGTGGAGTTAAGGCTTTTCTCTTAGTTGTTACTAAACTGGCTTTAATGTATCATAAAACAAAAAGCCTTAACTCCAATTTTTGACATATTATCATTATTATAAATTATAATTTGTAAAATCTACCATCACATATACATATAAATGTATTATTTCACATTATAAATCAATAAACATAGTAGTAAGCCAATATAAATAGTGTAAACAGAAAAACAGTTCTAGTGAAAAATTCCATTTCTTGGAGTTAAGTTTTTTAATTTATGAGGGCAGTATAATCCCTCGTCACGTCCGCCTGAGCTGTCTGCTGCCTAGGCGATGAGTCACCTACTGGCTGTGTTTATACAAAGGTATACTTTCTTAACAGAATAATAATTTAACATGTTTAAAAGTATATTTGAAATCTAATAAATAAGTTATGAAAAATGATACCAAACTCGACCTAGCTATTAGAACATTTAATACGAACTTTATTAAGAATTGTTTACATTGTGACTGCGACTTTTTATTTTTAAGTTTTAAGCTGTAATGAATATTAAAAGCTTTACTTAGTTCAGACCGCTGTAGGTTTAATAGTTAATAAACTATTGTGTAGTATTGTATTTTTATTGTTGTGTAGGATTTGTATTGTATAGTATTATATTCCATTGTATATAGCATACTGTGTATATAACCTTTTCTCCGATTGTTATTGTAATTTGTATTAAAGACATTATATCTCAGTAAAAGATTTACTATTATTAACAAATTCTACGGTCAATTTACTTTTACCCAAACAGTCCCTAAGTAAAGCTTTTAATATTTATAAACTTACCTTCTAAATTGTCTAAATAAAAAGTCGCAGTCACAATGTAAACAATTCTGTCGTTGTAATTCTGTCAGACACAATGTGTCTGTTGTAATGGGCGTGTCCTCCCTTCAAAGAACGAAAAAACACGGACAGGTTGGAATTTCTGCAGAGAAAATCGTCATGAAAACTTTAAGTGTAAAAAAAAAATACAATTCCTAAAGAAACAGTTAAAAGTTTAATTAGGCAAAGAATATTTATAAGAATGGTAAAATAACCAGTTTTGTATTTTACAAAGATAATAAAAATTACAAAAAGATTGTTTTTGTAATAAGATTGTTACGGAAAATAAAATGCGAGAAACATTCCTTGTGATTGCAACAATTAATTTCATTAAAATAACTTTACTCATACATAAAAATTTGAAGTTGTTAATATAGGTCGCGTGCAGTCAGAACTAAGCGTTTCAGTAGATTGCTAAATGTGTTTTTATAAAAATCGTACAATATCTAAACCGTAGTGTACAAATTTATATGGATTTAATTTTAATACTTCACTAATTAATTAAAAGATAACATTTAAACCACATTTGTTTGCACGCTGTAAGAAAAACGCATGCAGTTTATGGGAAGGGTGGTTTTACGGGTAACCAGATGATGTCAAGGTCATGCCAATACAGGTAGATAGGAAATTAACGAACCCCAATACATGAGACTTGGTTCATTCCATAGTACAATGTCAGACTCCTGTACTCAGATTGCCTACCGTGCCCCTGACTATCATCTATATTTTTAGAGAGAGTGAAGTATGTGGTGAACAATACAGAAAACTACCCAAGATCTTTGTCATGAATGCTTACTGTATGTACAGGATGTCGAGTAAATAGAGTTCCAGAAGAAGAGATCCAGATATTAAATAAATATTACGACATACAACTCTTCGTTTTTGCTGAGGAGTGAACGTAAGTGAACCGTCACGCTCGCATCGGTTACGCTGAATCGGGTTTACTCGGCTCCACTCGACATCAAGAGCGCTCGGGTCAGTGACGCACTGAATCGGGTTTACTCGGCTCCACTCGACATCAAGAGCGCTCGGGTCAGTGACGCACTGAATCGTCTACACTCGGCTCCAGTCGTCATCAGCCACGTTTACTGTCTGACAAGAAGTGCATCGTTCCAATGTTATTGTATATGATCAGTGTAATATTTAAACTGTTTACAATTTGTGCTGCATTTTACAAATAGTGAAAAATTTATTTCGCACCAAGGTAACTTCTCGCGTTTCTCCAATAATATGAAGGACTTTGACATCAATTAGTACAAGTTAATAATGATATTAATAAGTTTCTCGCAGAAATAAATAATATGTACAATAGTTTTTTAAGTAAAAATTTCATGTACACTTCCTCCCGTGAAATTTTCTTTTCTTTTTCTTTATTTAAAAATTACTATTATTTATTTACATTTACACTTTGATAAATCTGTATGAACTTTAATGTACTTGTATTTATTTATTACATTTGATAAATTTGTATAAACTTTAATGTACTTGTATTTAATTATTACTTTTGATAAATCTGTATGAACTTTAATGTACTTGTATTTATTTATTACATTTGATAAATTTGTATAAACTTTAATGTACTTGTATTTAATTATTACTTTTGATAAATCTGTATGAACTTTAATGTGCTTGTCTTTTTATCACTTTTGATAAATCTGTATGAACACTAATGTAGGTACTTGTATTTTTATTACTTTTGATAAATCTGTATGAAATTTAATGTACTTGTATTTATTTATTACTTTTGATAAATCTGTATGAACTTTAATGTACTTGTATTTATTTATTTCATTTGATAAATTTGTATGAACTTTAATGATTTATATTTATTTATTACTTTTGATAAATCTGTATGAACTTTAATGTACAGTACTTGTGTTTATTTATTACTTTTGATAAATCTATATGAACTTTAATGATTTATATTTATTTATTACTTTTGATAAATCTATATGAACTTTATTGTACTTGTGTTTATTTATTACTTTTGATAAATCTGCATGACCTTTAATGATTTATATTTATTTACTACTTTTGATAAATCTGTATGAACTTTAATGATTTATATTTATTTAATACTTTTGATAAATCTCTATGAACTTTAATGTACTTGTGTTTCTTTATTACTTTTAATAAATCTGCATGAACTTTAATGATTTATATTTATTTAATACTTTTGATAAATCTCTATGAACTTTAATGTACTTGTGTTTCTTTATTACTTTTAATAAATCTGCATGAACTTTAATGATTTATATTTATTTATTACTTTTGATAAATCTATATGAACTTTAAAGATTTATATTTATTTATTACTTTTAATAAATCTGCATGAACTTTAATGATTTATATTTATTTATTACTTTTGATAAATCTGTATGAACTTTAATGTACTTGTGTTTATTTATTACATTTGATAAATTTGTATAAACTTTAATGTACTTGTATTTATTTATTACATTTGATAAATCTGTATGACCTTTAATGTACTTGTGTTTATTTATTACTTTTGATAAATCTGTATGAACTTTAATGTACTTGTATTTATTTATTACTTTTGATAAATCTGTATGAACTTTAATGTACTTGTATTTATTTATTACTTTTGATAAATCTGTATGAACTTTAATGTACTTGTATTTATTTATTACTTTTGATAAATCTCTATGAACTTTAATGTACTTGTGTTTATTTATTACTTTTAATAAATCTGCATGAACTTTAATGATTTATATTTATTTATTACTTTTGATAAATCTATATGAACTTTAAAGATTTATATTTATTTATTACTTTTAATAAATCTGCATGAACTTTAATGATTTATATTTGTTTATTACTTTTGATAAATCTGTATGAACTTTAATGTACTTGTGTTTATTTATTACATTTGATAAATTTGTATAAACTTTAATGTACTTGTATTTATTTATTACATTTGATAAATCTGTATGACCTTTAATGTACTTGTGTTTATTTATTACTTATGATAAATCTGTATGAACTTTAATGTACTTGTATTTATTTATTACTTTTGATAAAACTGTATGAACTTTAATGTACTTGTATTTAGTTATTACTTTTGATAAATCAGTATGATCTTTAATGTACTTGTATTTCTTTATTACTTTTGATAAATCTGTATGAACTTTAATGTACTTATATTTATTTATTACTTTTCGTGGCATAAGGTTTCCTAACCTTACATATTATAACGTAAGGTTATAGGTTTTTACTTCTATCGTGAGGTATTCTTATTTTTTTTTAAACAAGATAAATAGCCCACCCTTTAACAGATTGAAGTAACAGCTGTTTTAAACAAACACCCTACCGGATATGACTTCTTGATCTACCAATAAAATTTAACATTTCCTACAAGGCACAAGAAACCACTTTTGGGCGTTACATTTAGAGGATCTGTTTGTATTAAGATGTATAATTGGGTGGGTGGGTGTGGTTAGGTTAGGTTAGGTTAGGTTAGGTTAGGTTAGGTTAGGGTAGGTTAGATTAGGTTAGGTTATGTTAGGTTAGGTTAGGGTAGGGTAGGTTAGGTTAGGGTAGGTTAGGTTAGGGTAGGTTAGGGTAGGTTAGGTTAGGTTAGGTTAGGGTAGGTTGGGTTAGGTTAGGTTAGGTTAGGTTGAAATCCGATGAAAAATCACAATTTTGTTTCAACGAAACACGAAAATTGTCAATTTATCATTTTTTTATAGAGCACACAATTACGTACGATTTCTCCTTGGGGGGGGGGGCATTTCAGTACAATGGAAACTCGTTGATTGAAATATGACTTGGGAGATGGACATTATTGGTATGTTCAGAGTACGCCCTAACCTAACCTAAACTAACAATGTCCTATGCGATATTTTTAACAGTGAATCTGGATACAATTTCCCATTTTATTGTATTCTGTAGCAACTTACTTGCGTTTGTACTGTCTGTAGTTTGAATAATGACCAGTATAGCGATGACCAGAAGCAGCAGATGCTGCACTCTTTTGACGGATATCTGAAACATAAAAATTATTTTGTTAAATCTCGCATTTCTGTGAATTTATTGACAAATAAAGCACAATCACTACATATCGATGTAACATAACATTAGAAAACAAGTTGATATGTAACATCATGGTACTTACCCAACCTGGTCATACAATGTAATACAAGTACCTCTAACTGTAGTGCACTAAAGTTGATCTCTTAGGAGATATGAACAAAGAACTGTTTAAAATAGCAGCCATTATGTCATTTTCAATTCAATTAGGAGTTCTATATGAACTAACCTAACCTATCGTCTATGCCGAATGTCATGTTACTATCTTCATTTGTGTGGCCGATATCTTGCTTACAAACGAAAACACAGAAATTGAAATTATTTACTATTACCAACCTTATTATATACTTCATATACTAGCCGAGTAAAAAAGGAAGAAAAGACCATAAAATAAGACTCCTAATCCTTGAATACTCTAATAATGTCAGGGTCAGAAGGAAATAAGAGTTGGTCAAGACAGACTTGATAGGAGAGATGGAAGAGAATAATCTAAACCAAGATTACATGAATAAAAATGTGTGGTGTGAACCTAACATAACCTAACCTAACCTAATCCTTGAATACTCTAATAATGTCAGGGTCAGAAGGAAACAAGAGTTGGTCAAGACAGACTTGATAGGATATATGGAAGAGAATAATCTAAACCAAGATTATATGAATAAAAATGTGTAGTGTGAACCTAACCTAACCTAAAACAACCTAACCTAACCTAATCCTTGAATACTCTAATAATGTCAGGGTCAGAAGGAAACAAAAATTGGTCAAGACAGACTTGATAGGAGAGATGGAAGAGAATAATCTAAACCAAGATTACATGAATAAAAATATGTGGTGTGAACCTAACCTTACCTAAAACAACCTAACCTAACCTAAGCCTTGAATACTCTAATAATGTCAGGGTCAGAAGGAAACAAAAATTGGTCAAGACAGACTTGATAGGAGAGATGGAAGAGAATAATCTAAACCAAGATTACATGAATAAAAATGTGTGGTGTGAACCTAACCTTACCTAAAACAACCTAACCTAACCTAACCTAATCCTTGAATACTCTAATAATGTCCGGGTCAGAAGGAAATAAGAGTTAGTCAAGACAGACTTGAGAGATGGAAGAGAATAATCTAAACCAAGATTATATGAATAAAAATGTGTGGTGTGAACCTAACCTAACCTAACCTTTCCTCCTCCAGTATTCGGTTTTATGATGAGTGTGTGACAAATTTTGTACACAATTTCAACATTGTATCTATCAACACGCCAATACTAGACTAAATGCTTTACCATCGCCTTGGTTCTGTAACGTCGCGAGTACGCTTCACAACACTGATTCGGCAGCTGTTTATTACCGCAACATGCATAATGACACTACTTTGCATACAAGACCAGATCACCTTGTAATTGAACTGACGCACGGGCACTCACGAGCGCAGTTACATAATATTGATGACTAAATGATGCCTATAATTCCAAGAAGACAATCTGTGCAAGGCTGTACCGTTGATACAGTTTAAAACGAAAGAATGACTAATGCTTATAACTAGCGACTTCCTGTTTTAACGGTGACCACTTCCGGTACGGAGAAAGTGAGAAACACCTGTTTCCATAGAAGTATGTGATTTGTCCATTTCCTGTTCTGATCCTTGTTGGAATTTTATTACAGTTCCTGTAGAACAAAACTCGTTGAGAGTTTGAAGTGAGTCCGCCAGTTTAGCGAACTCGACCTTGGTACGCAGACGAGTAATCTGCTATAAAAGTGTTATTGAAAGTTCGTGTCCTAGTTAAGAAGGATAAGTTAGGTTAGGTTAGGGGTGTATACATCACATACTAAATCAAAAGGTGTAAATGTTTTAACTGCCGTCACTAAGGATGGTGTTTTATCTTATGACATCCCATTAGACAATGACTGAAGACAGATACGCATCAATATTAACTGATCACAAAGTTCCTCATCTTACTCAGCCGAAGATGAGGGACGTTTTTCCAACAGGATGGAGCTCCTCCTCATTATGCTAACCTAACCTAACCTCACTTCACCTAACCTACAGCTTCTCCTCATTATGCTAACCTAACCTACAGCTCCTCCTCATTATGCTAACCTAACCTACAGCTCCTCCTCATTATGCTAACCTAACCTAAACTAACTTAACCTAACCTACAGCTCATCCTCATTATGCTAACCTAACCTACAGCTCCTCCTCATTATACTAACCTAACCTACAGCTCATCCTCATTATGCTAACCTAACCTACAGCTCCTCCTCATTATACTAAACCTAACCTAACCTACAGCTCCTCCTCATTATGCTAACCTAACCTACAGCTCCTCCTCATTATGCTAACCTAACCTACAGCTCCTCCTCATTATGCTAACCTAATCTAACCTAACTTCACCTAACCTACAGCTTCTCCTCATTATGCTAACCTAACCTACAGCTCCTCCTCATTATGCTAACCTAACCTACAGCTCCTCCTCATTATGCTAACCTAACCTAAACTAACTTAACCTAACTTACAGCTCATCCTCATTATGCTAACCTAACCTACAGCTCCTCCTCATTATACTAACCTAACCTACAGCTCATCCTCATTATGCTAACCTAACCTACGCTCCTCATCATTATACTAAACCTAACATAACCTACAGCTCCTCCTCATTATGCTAACCTAACCTACAGCTCCTCCTCATTATGCTAACCTAACCTAACTTAACCTAACCTATAGCTCCTCCTCATTATGCTAACCTAACCTACAGCTCCTCCTCATTATGCTAACCTAACCTACAGCTCCTCCTCATTATGGTAACCTAACCTAAACTAACTTAACCTAACCTACAGCTCCTCCTCATTATGCTAACCTAACCTACAGCTCCTCCTCATTATGCTAACCTAACCTACAGCTCCTCCTCATTATGCTAACCTAACCTAACTTAACCTAACCTATAGCTCCTCCTCATTATGCTAACCTAACCTACAGCTCCTCCTCATTATGCTAACCTAACCTACAGCTCCTCCTCATTATGCTAACCTAACCTAAACTAACTTAACCTAACCTACAGCTCCTCCTCATTATGCTAACCTAACCTACAGCTCCTCCTCATTATGCTAACCTAACCTACAGCTCCTCCTCATTATGCTAACCTAACCTAACTTAACCTAACCTATAGCTCCTCCTCATTATGCTAACCTAACCTACAGCTCCTCCTCATTATGCTAACCTAACCTACAGCTCCTCCTCATTATGCCAACCTAACCTACAGCTCCTCCTCATTATGCTAACCTAACCTACAGCTCCACCTCATTATGCTAACCTAGCTTAACTTAACCTAACCTACAGCTCCTCCTCACTATGCTAACCTGACCTACAGCTCCTCCTCATTATGCTAACCTAACCTACAGCTCCTCCTCATTATGCCAACCTAACCTACAGCTCCTCCTCATTATGCTAACCTAACCTACAGCTCCACCTCATTATGCTAACCTAGCTTAACTTAACCTAACCTACAGCTCCTCCTCATTATGCTAACCTAACCTACAGCTCCTCCTCATTATGCTAACCTAACCTACAGCTCCTCCTCATTATGCCAACCTAACCTACAGCTCCTCCTCATTATGCTAACCTAACCTACAGCTCCACCTCATTATGCTAACCTAGCTTAACTTAACCTAACCTACAGCTCCTCCTCATTATGCTAACCTAACCTAAACCTGCTCCTCATTATGCTAATGTGGGCAAAGCCGTTTTAGATCGAGAGCTTCCTAACAGTTGGATATGTCGTGACAGCAACTTCATGGAGCCATGTCCACGGTCCCCAGACTTGACTGTTTGCAATTTTTTCTTGAGGCTTTTTGAAAAGAAAAATAAATTCTCACCCTATAGCAACAGATAATCAATTAATGAGGTTGATTAAAGAGGAATTACTGTTGATGCCTTGGCAAGATAGAATAAAACTTGAACACAAGATCTCACAAAAATTACGTTTATTTAATCAAACGCATTTCAACGACAAAGTTTCCATCCTCAGGGATACATGAGCTACAATAACTAAACTATAACTGAACAAAAATAATGGGCAATTTTATTATATCTTGGCAATTTTATCAAAAGTGCTTATGACTCTTTTTGTTTCGTTGTTATCGATGGACATCAATTCCAAAAAGTCAAATCTGTATCACTAATAACTTATTACTGTAATTTTTCTTTATTAAATTTTATATATTTTCATGATATCTGCAAATCAACAATCTGTAATGGTTATGCAAATAAAATGCGGTAAAAACTTACCATTATTTTCTTATTCCGCCATTTTGTTTTGATTGATCATACAAAAATAAAACTCAATGATACTTTACTTTATCTATGTAACCTAACTGTAAAGTGTCAAGTTAGTAGAGTGTTCCATATGTCCGGCATATTTAATTCAAAAATAGAGACCTCGTCGTGGGACACTCTGTATAATATTTCGCTGCTGATTTTTCTATATTTTCAATTTAAGTCATTTATAATACAGTTTATTATATTATTGCTGAACGACAGTAGAAAATATATAAGACATGATAGTTTACTATTAAAGCGACCATGTGGTAACAAAATAATTACAAAACATAACCTCTTTAAACACAGAGTGTTTCTCAATGCAGTCATCTTCCATAACTTAGTACAACGATGGTAGATTCACGATATGCGTGCTGAAGAATTCTCCGTGAGAAGAAGAACGTTGAACGTATTCTACCATATGACCTTTACATCTTTGTAGAGAAAGTACGTGTAGATCGTGCTCAATGAGGAAGTCTCATGTTGATTTCTGTCGTTACTGGTGTTTATTTTGCATTAGGATTAGGTAACAGTGGAAGTGTGCAATGCAAATCCTTGGTATAAAGCCATTTTCTTATCGAAATGAAAAGGTAAATTGATAATGTAAGTTTAGGTAATTGGCAAACTTTTAACCTCTGTTTTTTTTTTTTACTGATCTTTACATTTCATCGTATCGAGGGGGGGGGGACAGAAAAGTGAATTTCGATATACTGTCCGTCCGTCAGCTGTGTCGTCTGTGGGTACACACAATAGAGGTCACGAAAATTAATTTCGGAACATGTTTGGTGCAGGGAACTATTGCTCAATCAGGAAATCGAATTAAAATGTCAGCCATTTTAAACAGTGCACTACTGTCTGTAGGTTTGAACAACATTTATCTGTTCAAAGTACTTGAGGTGTTTTTCTTATTTTTTTAAAGGCGAAAACCTCTTCGGTTCATCATAGAAAAAGCGAGAAAATAAACTAAAATAAAGATCATTACCTCTTGAATACTCTACTATCGTTGAGCTCAGAAGAGAACTGATAGTAATCTAACCGAAGTCTACACGAAGAAAGATGTAGATGGTCCTTCAAGCTTGTTACACCCATACTCACTTTAAGTGTGCTCCTGAAGCTGAATGTTCTGCGCCCCGCTAAGCATAACTGTCTGTAGAGTTGCATACATTTCAGGGGCAAAAGCAAAGAATTTTGTCTACATTTATTTGTTGACAAAGTGGCATTTTGTTCATTTAAATTAGTTTGCAAAACAGCTGATTTCTCAACCGTTTCACTTTGCACACTACTTTGCTCACTCCGAATGGCAACCGAACAAAACGAAATTTAGGTTAAGTTTATTTGAATTGATTTATAATATACAGGAAATGTCCCGTATGTAGGTTAGAATAATTCTTACATGTAAAATAACATAAATAAACAACAAAACAACGTTTTAAAGTTGAAAAAGGAAGTAATTATTCATGAAGATGATTGACAGTGTATGTACACTGAGAGTATTTTTCGTTTGTCGAGTTTTAAAGTTGGTAATCCCGTTTCCTCAACAATACACCTAAGTTATTTGTAATATTCATAAATAACCTCAGTTTTGACGTGAGAACTTCTACTCAGTGTTGATGTGTTGTTTAGCACTACTGCTATATTTTGTGTAGTTAGTTTTAAAATATGGACAGTTCAGATTTTAAAATAATCTGAAAAATAAGAAAAATGCAGTTATTAAAGATCGAATTGTAATTGATTGTTTGTTTGAACACTATTGTATTTTATGTTTAATTGTTTAATGTTTTATTAAATTGTGTTACTGCTGAAGTATGTTTTTTATTTGTCACAAAATAACAACTGTAGACAAAGTATAATGTGCAATTCGTGAGCAAAGTGTCTTTTTTAAACTCGATAAAATTGACGCACGAGGCAAGCCTCGTGCGTCAACATTTTTCTCTCGTTTAAAAAAGTGCCACTTTGCTCACTAGTTGCACAAATAACTATTTCTTGTTTTGTTTTGTCGTTTAGAGACCTTTCGGTCGTCATCGCTTTGTAAAAAAGGAAGAAACTAACCTAAAATAAAGATCATTACCTCTGGAATTGCGTTGGAAGAGGACAATAGAGATCTACTAGGAAAGTTGAAAGAGAGGGATTATCACCACTTGCGACTTGTTAATCAATTTAATCTTAAAATAGATCAGAATGTATTTGGAAAACGTTTGTTTAGGTAATTGTCTAGAATAAATTGTCCTTGTATGTAGACCAACGGTTAGCCAATGACTTGGTAGGAAGACACTGAGATAGGTCGGACATGACGGATTCTGAGATCACTTAGGAAAGTTTTTCGTGATGTTTGAAAAAAAACGTGTTCAATATTCCACGCGAACCGTGAAATGACGCAGTTTTATTCAAGGGCGCGCATTACCAAAGAGGAACAGAATGATGTTTCCTTCCTCCAGGTACAGGTACAACGTTCCAGGTTTAATTGTGTGTTTAGGATAGTCTCTAAAACTTAGTTATCAAACAAAATTAAAAGACACGTCCAACGAGCCGACTTCAAGAAAGTACGATGGGGCTGGGAAGTACCAAGATGGCGTCCGTCAAACTTATAATATTCTGTTTAATGTTAAAATTTCCGTATTTAAAAAAGTTAAAATTTTTTTTTTCGGACACAGCGACAGGAATTTTGTCAGACCTTGTGAACAGTTTATCGAAAAACCTTTTCGCTAAACAGATGTTTTTCCAATATTAAAATTAACACAAAAATCTCTATTAATACGTTATAGACAAAACTCAATGTCATTTAGAGAATTGTGGACGATTTAAAAACTAAATATTACTTGACTCAAGGATTTTACTTCTCAAGTGGCTTCCGCTAAAACTTCATGCGCCAATGTCCTTGAGTCTGATACTGCTTTCACATCAGCTGTCTGTGGTCTAAAGTATGGTTGCTTTACGACACTTATATTTACAATACAAACAATAAAAAACACACAGTGAAAGGTGGTTTTGGGTTGCTTTCTGATTTATTTTTGTGAAATACTTGCAACAATAAATAAACAGTCCCGCTAGTGTTACAGATTTCGCCGTAAAAATAACAATTTACCAATGAACAAATTTTCTTAGATAAGAACAAAATACCAAATACCGCCGTATTGATACTTAATCAGACCTATTATACAATATAATACTCCTCTAAATGTAATCTAAAACTTGTAGGAAAAGTTAAATTATATTGGTAGATCAAGGAGAGTTACCCCAGTAGGGTACGATTAGGTTAGGTTAGGTTAGGATAGGGGAGATTGAGGTAGATTAGGGTAGATTAGGTTAGGTTAGATTAGGTTAGGGTAGATTAGGTTAGGTTGGGTTAGATTAGGTTAGGTTAGGTTAGGGTAAATTAGGTTAGGTTAGGTTAGATTAGGGTAGGTTAGATTAGGGTAAGTTAGGTTAGGTTGAGTTAGATTAGCTTAGGTTAAGGTAGGTTAGGTTAGGTTAGGGTAAATTAGGTTAGGTTGGGTTGGGTTAGGTTAGGTTAGATTAGGATAGGTTAGGTTAGGTTAGGTACTACCTAACTTTCATGACGTCAGCTAGGAATGTTAGATGTGTATACAGGGTGTTAAATAAGTCCCGGGACGGCTCAATATTTTTTTAACCATTACAAATAAAGCTACAAAGCTTTGCACATTGTTAATGGACACCAAAACCGATTTTAGTACGTATTCAGTGGACTCTAGCTTTCCAGGGGGACGGCCCACAAGGAGTAAGTTAGAAATCTTAAATAAGAGATTTATATTTTTTTTTGTTTCGTGTTATCGTGTATGTTCAGTGTCGCTATGTATTTTATTTAAGTGTTAAGCCTACACCTGACGAAGCCGGCTGTGAACGGCGAAACAGCGCTGTAGTGTTTCTACAACAAAATAAGAATTGCTCTGACTACTAAAAAAGGTAACTAATATATATATATATATTAAATAAGAGAATACATAGAATTAAAGGCCTTTATGAGTAGAACACAATGCCGCAAATGTGACCTCAAAAGGTTCACCCTAGCTAAAATACCGTGTGTTTATTAAAATGAGGATTTATATATGATAAAAGTTTTGCTAAGCGTGATTATAATTTTGAAGTGTTTCTGGGTTTAGCACCTCCAGTTCTACTTTCTACACAAAGACCATGAAATTTATAGTTAACTTTATTAATAAAAAATGACTACCTAACCTAACCTAACCTACAGTTGTATCATTTGCATAGTGAACCACGTTGTCAATATTGTGTTGACAAATCATTACTATACAATTAAAACAAAATGGGGCCAAGAACTGATCCCTGAGGAACCTGATTTCTAAGTTCTACTTGGTTAAACCGCTTACCAGCAATTGCTGGTTTATTTTGATTATTTAATCCACCATAACCCTCCCCTTATGCCAATTTATTCAAGTTTATTAAGTTGTTTGAAAATTGACACTATCACTGTTCACCTCTATCCAAGAGGGGGTCTAACTCGCGTAAATAAGTTTTACTAAAAAAATAAAATAAAAAAGTTACAATATATGTTCACAACGGACAACGGACGATACTTTTCACACTGTAAATAATAAAAGAAATATAATTTATCAACAAAATGTAATTACCCTTAAAAGTATAACTTCTTAACCGAACATTAAAGGTTATAATTTCTAAATTTTAAACTTCATTTATTTATTGATAATTTATTTATGAATGAAATTGTATATGATCGATTATAGGCCTATTTACTTAATAAACTATATGATAATGAATCATTTAAATCTTTGTCAGACATTTTATCAGTAATATTTCCCACAAAATAATGACAACAAAACAGTGTTTGCATTGTTTTTAGTTTATACTGCTAGCTAAATAAATAAGAACAGCTGATTTCAAATACAAACTACCACTGATAGAAGCAACGTGCTACTAGCGCAACTGGTGTTAGAATGCATAACTACATAGCAGTACGGGAAACATCTCAGCTGTTTATACCGGGAAAATATCACTTTCAATATTCACAGCTGTAATTGAAAATTATTAATTTCTATACAGTGTGATGACAAAAAACCTTTAGGCCGATAACTCTCGAACCGATAACGACCTTTTGACCTTAAAAACTATTCTCATCACCTCAGAGGCTTACGTTAGTGACAATCCCAAGGGACTCTGCTAGATTTACACTCATTTTTTATATAATCTTAGGTTAGACTCCTTGGGTCTATCTTGACCAAATCCTGTTCTCTTCCGAGCCTGTCACTAATAGTACTAGCTGCTCTCTTCTCCCTTGTTTTTATAAGACGATGATGAACGAAAGGTTTTTCCCTTTAACCAAAGCTGATATAAAAATATGTTCCAAGATATTTAGAATTTGATTAATATTCATCCACGTGCAACAGACGACTGTCAATTCCAAAAACCTCTTTTCTGAACTCACGGGACTCAAGAATTGTTTACATACATGAGCCATCACATAACAGTCTCTGTACATAATCTTATTCACACCACACGCTGTTTTTAGCATCGAACGTGTTAATAACGATATATCGAAACAAAAGTCAGTCAACTTTCTCTGGTCACGTGTCAAACATAAAAGGCAGCGGCTAACGCGTGTAGAATGATTATCGTTGATTAGTTTGCGGTTTAAATTTTAATTTGTTCTAAAGTAGTCGAAGGCCACAGTTGTAATACTTATGCTAACCAAGTTTTGTAACAATGAAGTTTTCACGTGTTTCGTGGGAATCAGAGTTCTGAGTCTGGTTAGGTTAGGTTAGGTTATGTTAGGAAAGTTAGATTATGTAAGGTTGGGTTAGGCTAGGTTAGATTATGTAAGGTTAGGATATGTTAGATTAGGTAAGGTTAGGTTAGGTTAGGTTAAGTTAGGTTAGGGTGGGTTAGATTAGGTAAGGTTAAGTTAGGTTAAGTTAGGTTAGGTGAGGTTTGGTAAGGATAGATTAGGTTACGTTAGGTTAGTTTAGATTAAGTTAGGTTAGGTTATGTTAGGTTAGATTAGGAAAGTTAGATTAGGTAAGGTTGGGTTAGGGTAGGTTAGATTGTGTAAGGTTAGGATATGTTAGATTCGGTAAGGTTAGGTTAAGTTGGATTAGGAGGGTTAGTTTAGGTAAGCCCGAAACCTAACCTAACCTTACCTAACCTAACCTAACCTAACCTTCCCTAACCTTAACACGTCATCTGTAACTTATTGTTGAACTTTGAGAATTGAGCATGTTCTCAACCTAACCTAACCTTACCTAACCCAACCCAAACTACCTAACCTAACCTATCCTAAACTAACCTATCCTAACCTAACTTAACCTAACCTAACCTTAACACGTCATCTGTATTGTTGAACTTTGAGAATTGAGCATGTTCTCAACCTAACCTAACCTAACCTTAACACGTCATCTGTATTGTTGAACTTTGAGAATTGAGCGTGTTCTCAACCTAACCAAACCTAACCTTAACACTTCATCTGTATTGTTGAACTTTGAGAATTGAGCATGTTCTCAACCTAACCTAACCTTACCTAACCCAACCCAAACTACCTAAACTAACCTATCCTAAACTAACCTATCCTAACCTAACTTAACCTAATCTAACCTTAACACGTCATCTGTATTGTTGAACTTTGAGAATTGAGCATGTTCTCAACCTAACCTAACCTAACCTTAACACGTCATCTGTATTGTTGAACTTTGAGAATTGAGCGTGTTCTCAACCTAACCAAACCTAACCTTAACACGTCATCTGTATTGTTGAACTTTGAGAATTGAGCATGTTCTCAACCTAACCTAACCTTAACACGTCATCTGTATTGTTGAACTTTGAGAATTGAGCATGTTCTCAACCTAACCTAACCTTAACACGTCATCTGTATTGTTGAACTTTGAGAATTGAGCATGTTCTCAACCTAACCTAACCTAACCTTAACACATCATCTGTATTGTTGAACTTTGAGAATTGAGCATGTTCTCAACCTAACCTAACCTTAACAGGTTATCTGTATTGTTGAACTTTGAGAATTGAGCATGTTCTCAACCTAACCTAATCTTAACACGTCATCTGTATTGTTGAACTTTGAGAATTGAACATGATCTCAACCTAACCTTAACACGTCATCTGTATTGTTGAACTTTGAGAATTGAGCATGTTCTCAACCTAACCTAACCTTAACACGTCATCTGTATTGTTGAACTTTGAGAATTGAACATGATCTCAACCTAACCTTAACACGTCATCTGTATTGTTGAACTTTGAGAATTGAGCATGTTCTCAACCTAACCTAACCTAACCTTAACAGGTCATCTGTATTGTTGAACTTTGAGAATTGAGCATGTTCTCAACCTAATCTAACCTAACCTAACCTAACCTAACTTAACCTAACCTTAACAGGTCATCTGTATTGTTGAACTTTGAGAATTGAGCATGTTCTCAACCTAACCTAACCTTAACACGTCATCTGTATTGTTGAACTTTAGAAACTTAGGGACGCCATTGGAGATATCTTCGATTTAAATAGTTTCATAGCTCAGAGTAAAATTTGAAATTGTGACTAATCTCAGTATAAAACCCTGTTTAAAATAAAGTTAATTAAGTTTTTTACTGTGATCATTTTGAGATTCTCTAAATACCAACCCGTGGATTTGAAATAATGTCTTTGATTTGTCTGTACCAGCAGGGTGTTCCACTTTAGTAAGTACAGGCTTGGCAATCCCGAGGAACCCTGCTGGATCTACCTCTCTTGATCAACTCTTGTTCTTTTCCGACCCTGACGCTATTAGAGTATTCAACAGCTAGAGGTTTTTATTTTATATTAAATGATGACTGAAAAGTTGGCCATCTTTTTAAACCCAAAAAAGTGTACTATTGAGTCGACAGATGTTTATCTAATTTGGAATAGGGAGAATTAGAGGGATTTCAAGGTATTGATCTCAAAATTGTTAAAAGTTGATAAACTCCAACATAGGTCGACTATTCGAACTTGATTAACCAAAATTTTGAGAAAATATGAAAACTTACGTAATGGCAGATTTTCCTTTAAATTTGTATTTCGTGTTGTAGGGGTGTATGAGAAAGCTGGTGCAATATTAATAATTGTTAAAATGTTTTTGAGCACTGCATTAACTGTTATGATTTCCCAGTCAAGGTCACCAATTTCTATATTCTTCAGATCACTTTCCCATCGTCTTTTCTGTCTTTCTATACAGTTACTTAATTTTTTTCTCATGTTCCATTGTAAACTCCTTTCTTTAAAGGTTTTAGTTACCTAGTTGCAGAGAATTACTACTCAATTTTCTTATTTTCCAATTGGAGATTCGAAGGAAAATATTTCTTTAATTTAAATTTACTTCTGCGATCCACCATAACACACCGGTTTAAATAGACTTGAACGGTGGGTTAGCAACGTACGGTTCCTCAGCCTTGATATATAAAATAAATTGATCTGTCAATCAATATTACATCTATCTCTCTCGCACACACACAAGGCCAGTCTCTTTGTCTATCCTCACAAAAGATAGCACTTGTTTGCTTTAGCTAATACACGGTCTGTTTGGAAAATAATTAACTTTTTCTTTAGGATTGTACAGTCTGTATGTACGTTGTGACTTCAGGCGCTGTTTTATACTCAAGGTCGTTTGAAAATATGTATCCGAATCACGAAATTTAACCACTGGGTTGTTTTTCTTCCTGCTCATGTTGTCTTGGGTTAGATCCCTCTCTTTCATCTTTCCCATCATCTCTCTTGGAAAACACTTGTTTTCTTTCTACCCTGACGCTATTAGAGGATAAGTGAGCTAAGGATCTTTATTTCATGTTCTTTTCGACCTTAGAGATGATGATGGCTGAGAGATTTTTCACATTTAAAGGTGTTTAAACCAAGTGAATAAAACAGCAGAACTATTGACGCTCCAAGTTACAGTGTCTAGAAAATCATTTAAGATCTTATTTCTGACAAAATTACTTTTAATTTTAGACACATGTATGTAACGGTAAAGTTTGAAAAAAAAACTGCGATTTGTAATTCGTATAAAACAGAAAATCATTGACGATTGACTGTTTCCCACTATTTCAGCTTAAAGTAGTGTTTTCCCTCCTGTTCATATCATCAGGTAATATTGTCAATTTAAAATTTGTGTTTTCTACAAATGAAAGTTAAATTCCCTTCCTCAACAGTTAAGAAAGTGTTGAGACTTGAGGATCAGTTATTGTACACCCTTAGTGAACAAAACAACCTCATCATAGATTAAACTTTCTACAGAGTTTCCACGGTAAATTGGGATGCTCATAGAGAAAGGTTTTTGCCGTGTCATTGTGTGCAAATCATAGATTATACGCAAGACGCTTTCTATGTCGCAGAGATGCGACATTCTTGACTTGAGTGAGAGTTTCGAGACGGTGACCATCTGCCGTTATCAGGGGAAGTAGATATATAATAGGAACTGAAGTTTACTAAGCTGTCCTAGCTTAGTTCTACACCCTTGATTAGGTTAGGTTAGGGCGTAGACCCCACAGCAAATGAAACTTTTTATATATTTCTTGATTCGTGTGCCTAAATTTGTTCTACACCCTTGGTTAAGTTAGGTTAGGTTAGGTTAGGTTAGGTTAGGTTACATTAGGATAGGTTAGGTTAGGACTTAGACACCACAGCAAATGAAACTTCCTATATATTTCTTGATTTGTGTACTTAAATTTGTTCTACACCCTTGGTTAAGTTAGGTTAGATTAGGTTAGGTTAGATTAGGATAGGTTAGGTTTGGACGTAGACACCACAGCAAATTAAACTTCTTAAGTTATATACTTCTTGATTTGTGTATCTAAATTTGTTCTACACCCTTGGTTAAGTTAGGTTAGATTAGGTTAGGTTAGGTTAGGATAGGTTAGGTTAGGACGTAAACACAACAGCAAATAAAACTTCCTATATATTTCTTGATTTGTGTACCTAAATTTGTTCTACACCCTTGGTTAAGTTAGGTTAGATTAGGTTAGGTTAGGTTAGGGTAGGTTAGATTAAGTTAGGTTAGGATGCGTTAGATTAGGATAGGTTAGGTTTGGACGTAGACGCCACAGCAAATGAAACTTCTTAAGTTATATATTACTTGATTTGTGTGTCTAAATTTGTTCTACACCCTTGGTTAAGTTAAGTTAGGTTAGATTAGGTTAGGTTAGGTTACGATAGGGGTGTTTGTGTGTGTGTGTGTGTGTCCTTCATCCATTTCTTAAGTTGGTTTTACCATAACAGAGATCCTCCTAGTAATTCTATATTCACTAATAACATGTTACAAATACGAGAACGCAAGGGACAGACAGACCCTGTCCTCCGTGGGCTTTACGTTGTGTTGAACCGTAATTATAAACACCTCAGTAACCTAGTTTTAGATCATTGTTTGGTTCCCACACGCGCACACACACTCACACACTAAACTATCACTTAGCAAAGTACACTCGAAACAAAAAGTGAGTGACGTGTAGATGTACATTTCATGGTATTTTTTAGGAACTTATTTCAATAAAAGTATCTTGTGGCTTTCTCATGTTATTGTCATTGAAATTAGTTTCTAAAAATAGAGCGTAGGTTGTTTGTAGGAGGAGGAGGAGGGGGAGGAATTTCTTTATAAACATCCAAACTGTCATTCGTAGAAAACACAAGTTTTAAATTGTCAATATTACCTGATGATGTCTATACCGAGTGGTTGAAGAAGACCGATTATTTATTTTAATATTTAAAAAAACAAAGGTTTAGGTTTCATTAATTGTTAGAGTGGGGGGTGTGAGGTTGCTCATAAACTTCAAATATCATTTATAGGCTTGTGACACCTCATTTTAAACGCTTCTGTCAAAAAAATTACACGAAGAAAATTAAATTCTGAGCAAACAAAACAAAATGGCGTCTAACAGAGTTATTTTATTTACGAACCTGACAATCAGCTAAAAAGGCAATATCAGTTTTTCTATGTTGGTTAGGTTAAGTTAGGTTATTGTGGGTTAGGTTAGGTTATTGTGGGTTGTTTTTAATAATGTTGCAGAATCAATTAGACAATTTCAGGTTGTCTTCCCAGGTGTTGATCCAGTAAAAGTAAAGCTTGAAACTGGAGTGTCCAAATATTCATTGCAGAGAATCGTAAAGAAAAACAAAATTATATTTTACAAAAGCCACCATAACCTACTTGAAGATGATCCTGATAGAAGACTGGAGTTCCAGCATCATAGAGTTTCATGACTGATCCTGATAGACATATTTGTATTGTTTTCTCAGACAAGTCAACTTTCTACAGCAATGGTGTTGTAAATAGACAAAACTCTAATTATTACAACACCCAAAACCCTCACGTTGTTGCTCGGAAACTTCTAAAATCAAAAGGAATTACTCTCTGGGCAGTTGTGATAGTGGCTACAAAATAAAAATAGAAACATGAAATGTGATATTGACACTATAGTGTGCTCATGTATACACAGGGTGAGACCAAACTCCGGGAAGTGATTCTACATAACATACTGGTGAAAAAATGTCCAGTAAACGTAGCCCCGGAAATGCTTTGTTTCCTAGTAATCCGCCATTTTTTTTTTTTTTTACAAAATACTTAATATTTTCGCAAGTAGAAAAGATATTGAGCTCAAACTTTGTATACCTATTTGTTGCTTAACCGTTTATTACGGTACGAAAAACCAAAACGTTCTTTTGAATATTTTCAAAATGGCGGCAGTTTAAAATCTTTAATGTCAAATATCTCAAAAACCGCTAACTTTACAAAAAATTGATTTGAAACCAAAAGGTTTAGTTTTTTAATAACAAACACATCTGTAGCTCAAAGGATAACAGAGATATTGACAAAAAACAAAAATATATTTCTTGGTAGTTGTCAACAATACCCAGAATTACTCCATAATTAGGTAAATTATGATTTCCTAAGTTGGTAATGCAAAACACATGGTCAACAAGACATTAGTGAATGTTCTTTGACAATAGTGAGAATATTAAAACAGCTGTTTTAAGTACTAAAATTGTTGCAATGAAAAGTAAATCGTTAATATATAGAACCCACTGACACTCAGAAAATGAAATAAAAAATGTTAAAATGACGATTTTTTTCAGTTTTTTGTTCATAACTCGCGTGTTATTCAACTTTATATTTAATTTGGTAAAAATTGAATTGCATATTTTAATACTGCATGTAATGGTACCAACCCCACCTCTCTACGATGACAAATAGCGAAGTTATTGTCAAAATTGTAATTCATTAATCTGAATTCCTAAAAAATGTAATATAGTTACAAGAACTAGTAGGGCCGAGTCACAGAGACAAGCGTAGCGAATGAAAACGTTTATATAGAGCTATGAGGCCCGTTAGGGTAGGTTAGGTTAGGTTAATAGGTTAGGTTAGGTTAGGTTAGTTTAGGTTAGATTAGGATAGGTTAGGTTAGGTTTATAGGTTAGGTTAGGTTAGGTTAGGATAGGTTAGGTTAGGTTAGGTTAGGTTAGTTTAGGCTAGGTTAGTTTAGGTTAGGTTAGGTTAGGTTAGTTTAGGTTAGGTTAATAGGTTAGGTTAGGTTAGATTAATAGGTTAGGTTAGGTTAGGTTAGGGTAGGTTAGGTTAGGTTAGGTTAATAGGTTAGGTTAGGTTAGGTTAGTTTAGGTTAGATTAGTTTATGTTAGGTTAGGTTAGGTTAATAGGTTAGGTTAGGTTAGGTTAGTTTAGGTAGGTTAGTTTAGGTTAGGTTAGGTTAGGTAGTTTAGGTTAGGTTAGGTTAGGTTAATAGGTTAGGTTAGGTTAGATTAATAGGTTAGGTTAGGTTAGGTTAGGGTAGGTTAGGTTAGGTTAGGTTAATAGATTAGGTTAGGTTAGGTTAGGTTAATAGATTAGGTTAGGTTAGGTTAGTTTAGGTTAGGTTAGGTTAGGTTAGGTTAGGTTAGGTTAGGTTAATAGGTTAGGTTAGGTTAGGTTAGGTTAGTTTAGGTTAGGTTAGGTTAGGGCCTAGCCGACGTCAAGAAAGTAGTGATATACACAATTACAAGGTCCAGAAGTGTAACAACTGTTTTAAATAAACACCCTACTGGATAAGACCTCTTGATCTACCAATACAATTTAACATTTCCAACAAGGCCTAAGAAACCAACTTTTGGGGGTTACAATTAGATAATCTACTTGTATTACAGGGCTGGGTAAATACCATCAAACTAATTTTACTTTAAAACTGACAACTACATTTTCGTTTTGGTTGAAAGAAAAAATTTTCGTAATTTTTTTGTTTATTGTGGTAATGAAAATTACATTTTCTGCTGTTAAATGGCCGGACTTTTCCAACACCCTTTATATAGCGAAAGTAAAAACTACAGCAGTCGATGCTATACGCCTGTATATATAGACCATTAATTATATTGCATAATCTCGGCTACGTAATGGTTCTTTGACCTCTTTGCCTTTCTCATATTTTGCTTAGCACATATTTATAACACATGAATGTGTTATTATATCGCTGGTTTCAACATGTGTTGCTTGAATGTCAGTGCTACCAATATAACAATGTGGAAACAATTACGCATGTAGGTAATACTTGCCATTGTTTTGTTTCCCCCCCCCCCTTTGCAAACGGAACATTACAAAGAGAATCTATTGTATTCAAAAAATCATTTCGCTATTTTTACGGTTGGTCAAATTTTCAGTCTGTGTTTGTTAAATTATTACACATACAAGCGGGAACCGTGACGTATGTCTGGAAATTTGTTTTCAGTGATGGTGGAAACGTAGTAGTGCTTCCAAGGAAGAAATTCTTTAATATTTGAGTTTTACCTAACGACACTCTAATACAGGATGAGGTAAACCACAGAGTGGACTCTGGTGGACATCTTTGACAGTAGGAGGGACATAACAGGTGTCTCTAAATTACTTTCTCTGGCAAAATGCCAACATAACTTCAAGGTTATATAAAGGTCAATAGAAAACAACTGACTGAACAACCTTACAACCAACAGAAGAATTATTTTAAAGTAAATCCAGTCGGACAGTAAAGAGTGGGCAATGTTCATATCTCGTAAACCTTTAACAATACGTTTGGATATCTGTTATCGAAATTCAGCTGACATTCTTACAAAAAGAACACTTTTGTTGTTTTCGGATCATATAAAAGGGTTCCTATTCGAAATTTTCTATTTAGGTACCATATTGGGAAAAGTGTTAGGTGCATTTTTTAAAGTTTCCATATTCTCAAAATCTACTAAATATTAAATTCAAAGACGGTGTCCTTGGTGCATTTTTACTTTTTAACTGGCAACTACAGAACGTTAGTTTTGTTGGTTTTAAATTGATTTTAATAAGAAAGTTTATGCAATGTTTTATCCATAATATATAAAACGCAATGTGGCCTTAAATTGCCCTCTCTGTTATTCCATGTGCAATTAACCAGTTTGAATTTTGAAAAATAAAATTTATTTTAAAACATTTTTGATACGTTTGAAATCTTACGTAAGTACGAAAAAATTTGAGGTTAGTTTTTTATTTTATTAAATGCAAAAAGACAGTTAGATTTCATATTATCCGTTGAATAAATAAGGAATTTAATTATTAATAACAACTTTATCTAGATTACTTTTAGGTTATGTTTATATTAAACTAAAATATGAAGTTAATTTCATTTTTTAAGTATTTAAAAACTTCTTTTTTTATTAAGAAAGCACATTAATTTTTTAAAACATTTTATTTGTAACAGGATAACGTTTGCAGTCATTAAAAAATCTACTATATAAGAATCTAATGGTGTCGTCTGTCTGTCTGTGTGTTACTCAATCACGTAAAAACTACTGGACCCATTGACTTGAAATTGTACATGGACATTCTTAGTGTACCTGGTTAACACGTAGGCCTGTTTTTATTTAGAAATTCCATCAGGGCACCACCCCACTGGCCTTGAAAACTCCCTTAACACTCAATACATATATACGTCAAACTGTACGAAGGACGGGTACTCTGCTAGTAGATAGAATAGAACTCGAACACAAGATCTCACGAAAATTGTGTTTACTTAATAAAACGCGTTTCGGCGACAAAATCGCCATCCTCAGTGATACATGAGCTACAATAACTAAACTATAACTCAAGTAACTGTTATAGTTTAGTTATTGAAGCTCGTGTATCAATTGAGGATGGCGATTTTGTCGTCGAAACGCGTTTTATTAAGTAAACGTAATTTTTGCGAGATCTTGTGTTCGAGTTTTTTTCTATCTAAAATATTATCTCACAAATCAAGCTGAATATTTATTAATTAAAAAGTACTGCTTCTTTTGGTTCAGTGGCACGTTTGTTAATATAAAACAACTGAAGATGATTTCGTGTTCTCTGAAACGTAGTGTTGTTTTGAAGTAAAATATTTGATCTAAAATCCGTGTGTTTTATTTAGTGATTGAAGTTTTCACAAATTTTGCTCATTTCAAAGGAAAATACAAGTTAGGTTAGGTCAGATTATGTGAGATCAGAACAGGTAAGGTTAGAGTATCCTGTGCACAATGTATAAAAACCATTATGTTCAAGTTAAGAGACCTCAGAATATGATAAATGGTTAAGTTAGGTTCTAATCAATTAAGTCAGGTTAGGTTAGTTTAGTTTAACCAGTAATAATGTTTAAAACCGATTATTTTCAAGTTTTTAATACCTCAAAATATGACAAGTGATTAGGTTAAGACATGTTAGGTTAGGTTATGTCAGGTTAGGATAGATTAGGATTAAGTTAGTTTCTTTTATCCAGTATACAATGTTTAAAAACTATTATTTTCAAGTTATGAAGACCTGAAAAAATGATAATGATTAGGTTATGATAGGTTAGGTTATGTCAGGTTAGGTTAGGTTATATCAGACTAGGTTAGGTTAGGTTAGGTTATGCCATGTTAGGTTAGGTTAGGTTAGTTTATCCAGTATACAATGTTTAAAAACTATTATTTTCAAGTTATGAAGAATTGAAAAATGATAATGATTAGGTTATGATAGGTTAGGTTAGGTTATGTCAGATTAGGTTAGGTTATGTCAGGTTAGGTTAGGTTATTCCAGGTTAGGTTAGGTTAGTTTAGATTATCCAGTATACAATGTTTAAAAACTATTATTTTCAAGTTATGAGGAACTCAAAACAATACAAATAGTGTCCCGTACCCCCAAATAACTACCACCAAAGTATCACTAAAACCACTTCAGATTTTCTGTCACACAGACAGTAAAGGAAGGTTCTTCGCTGAACGTTGTCATACTATATTGGTCTACTTTCCTTAGACCAGTTTGACTGATTAAAAATGGATTAAAACAAAGCGACTAAACAAGGCTTCGGCTCAATGGAAACTGGTTGCCTTGGAAACCGGTTCAGTATGTGTTGACGCATGAGCAATGCAGTTTATTGCCGAGGAACTCTTTACTGTGGTTGTCGCATAATGTTTGATAAAGATATTACTGATATAGAGGGTGTATGCAAATTCATGATTACTGTAGGCGTCTTTGAAACTAGGAAAGTTGAACAATGGGGGATATTCTTCAATTTTTTTTAATGGTTGGAAAGTAATTTTACAATTACAACTTGTTTAAAGCAAGAAATGTTTTTATTACGAAGTGTAGAGCAGGTAAATTTCGAAGTAAACACAATCTGTCTTAAGAGCTTGAAATTTGGTGTAGGGGATTTATTTTGTGTGCTCAAATAAAACCCTATCGAAATTCGGAAAATATTAATTACAAATTAAAAATGGCGACCATTTTAAAAACATCTCGTGTATTTTTCAACTTATAACACACTACTTTAGAATAAAATTTGCATCTAATAGTATCATCCTAATCTAACCTTACCTAACCCAACCTAACCTAGCCTAACCTAACCTAACTTAACCTAACCTAACCATTCAAAAACATCTCGTGTATTGTTCAACTTATTACACACTAATTTAGAATAAAATTTGCATCTAATAGTATCATCCTAATCTAACCTTACCTAACCCAACCTAACCTAACCTAACCCAACCTAACCTAACCATTCAAAAACATCTCGTGTATTGTTTAACTTATTACACACTAATTTAGAATAAAATTTGCATCTAATGGTACCAACCTAATCTAACCTAACCTAACCTAATCTAACCTAACCTAACCCAACCTAACCTAACCCAACCAAACCTAACCTAACCTAACCCAACCTAACCCAACCTAACCTAACCTAATCTAACCTAACCCAACCTTACCTGACCTATCTAACCTAACCTAACTTAACCTAAACTAACTTAACCCAACCTAACATATCGTAATCTAACCTATCCTAACCTAACCTAACCCAACCTAACCTATCGTAACATAACCTAACCCAACCTAACCTATCCTAACCTAATCTAATTTAACCCAACCTAACCTATCTTATAGGTTTTATAGTTTATATTTTATAACTCTTTTCAAATATCGATTTTTAGACAAATTACACAAATTTCACACAATTTAAACGAAGCTAAATCACTCCAATGCGTAGGATCGGTGCACATTTCAAGGCCTCAGGTGTTGCGTTCTTAGCTCAACAGTTTTTGTCACTCAAACAGAGCAACCAGTTCCCAGTTCCAAATGTCACTAGTCGAACGACACGCAGATTTCACGTGAACTTTTCTCCCTTCAAGGCCAAATTATAACTTTATTGCCTTCGCACAACCACACAAAACATGTTGTAAACAATGGGGAAATATCGTAAGAACTTCTATACATTAACCTAAAAATAACAAGTTTTGTTACTGTCAGTAAACAACATAATTAATTGGGCCAACGTAGTACTTGCCCAGCCCCATCATAGTAGCAGATCCTCTAAAATGTAATGAACAAAAATGGGTTTCTGTGACCTTGTTAAATTGTATTGCTAGATAAAGTGGCTTTATCCAGTAGAGGGTGTTTGTAACAGTTGTTACACAGGTGTTTGATGTCGGCTAGACTCTAGTGCATCTCGTACAAATGTTTATCTTAAAAGCCTCTACTCGCTTCGCTCGCTCGTGCCTCGGAGCTAAACGTAAGAGCCTCCATTCAGTGACTCGGCGCTGAAGGATCTCGTAAATAACCAATATCTCATTTTCTTGGGAGGTTAGGTTAGGTTAGGTTAGGTGGGTTAGGTTAGGTTAGGATAAATAGCTTAGGTTAGGTATGTTAGGTTGGGTTAGGTTGGGTTAGGTTAGGTTAGGTTAACTAGGTTAGGTTAGATAGGTTAAGTAGGTTAGGTTAGATAGGTTAGGTTAGATTAAGTAGGTAGGTAAAGTTAAGTTAGGTTAGTAAGGTTAGGTTAGGTAGGGTAGGTTAGGTTAGATTAGGTTATATAGGTTAGGTTAGGTATGTTAGGTAGGTTAGGTAGGTTAAGTATGTTAGGTTAGATAGGTTAGGTTAGGTTAGGTTAAGTTAGGTTAGGTTAGGTAGGTTAGGTTGGGTTAGGTTAGGTTGGGTTAGGTTAGGTTAGGTTGGGTTAGGTTAGGTTAGGTTAGGTTATGTAGGTTAGATTAGGTAGGTTAGGTTCGGTTAGGTAGGCTAGGTTAGGTTAGTTAGGTTAGGTTATGTTAGGTTAAATAGGTTATGTTAGGTATGTTAGGTAGGTTAGGTTGAGTTATGTTAGGTAGGTTAGGTTGGGTTAGTGTAGATAGGTTAAGTAGGTTAGGTTAGATAGGTTAGGTTAAGTTAGGTTAGTTAGGTTAGCTTAGGTAAGTTATGTTAGGTTAGGAAGGTTAGGTTGGGTTAACTTGTGTAGGTTAGGTTAGGTAACTTAAACTGAATAAAATGGTGGCTATTTTGACTTTTAGAATTATGTATTTCTGAATTTCAATAGGGTTTAGTGTGAGCACACTATAGTCTACCTATATTATTTGTTGTATCTATTATCGTCCATTATAACAACGACGATTAAGGGACATCGTGTCGAAATGATTTTAAAAAATTTCTTGAAGCAACCAGATCAGCCAAAAAAACAGAGGTCGAAATAACCTCATCCTAGACGATTAAACATTCATGTAACTTCTAGTATTCGTGCGCACTACTGCGCATGAGCAACACTTGATGAAGGTATTTCTCCTTCACTTTGCAGGAAATATGAAATTTAATAAAACTATTATCACCACATAGAGACCAACAAGCTATGAAGTGAAAGTGTTCGCCTTGGTTTCTTTGTGCAAGAGACTGTCCGTGCATGACCATTCCTCAACAAGGAGTAACAAAAGTAAAGTTTAAGGAGATGTGTAAGCGATTAAACCAAACATTTCGTCAATAGTGACTAACGAGGACCTGATTATACTTTTCATGTGTGGTTTTCATAAAAATAAAATATTACGATCGCGAACTGTCACAAATTAAAATTTTACAACTATTTTAGAAAAAATAATTTATTGTGACCCCTATAAAAATGCATTATTGTGATGTCCTTGAAAGAAAATTACTTTATTGTGATTCTATTGGTAGAAAATTACAATATTGTGATCCCTCTTGTGGTAAAATTACAATATTGTGACCCCCCTCGGCAGAAAATTACAATATTGTGACCCCCCTCGGCAGAAAATTACAATATTGTGATCCCTCTTGTGGTAAAATTACAATATTGTGACCCCCCTCGGCAGAAAATTACAATATTGTGACCCCCCTCGGCAGAAAATTACAATATTGTGATCCCTCTTGTGGTAAAATTACAATATTGTGACCCCCCTCGGCAGAAAATTACAATATTGTGACCCCCCTCGGCAGAAAATTACAATATTGTGATCCCTCTTGTGGTAAAATTACAATATTGTGATCCCCCTCGGCAGAAAATTACAATATTGTGACCCCCCCTCGGCAGAAAATTACAATATTGTGATCCCTCTTGTGGTAAAATTACAATATTGTGACCCCCCTCGGCAGAAAATTACAATATTGTGATCCCTCTTGTGGTAAAATTACAATATTGTGACCCCCCTCGGCAGAAAATTACAATATTGTGATCCCTCTTGTGGTAAAATTACAATATTGTGACCCCCCTCGGCAGAAAATTACAATATTGTGATCCCCCTCGGCAGAAAATTACAATATTGTGATCCCTCTTGTGGTAAAATTACAATATTGTGACCCCCCTCGGCAGAAAATTACAATATTGTGATCCCTCTTGTGGTAAAATTACAATATTGTGACCCCCTTCGGCAGAAAATTACAATATTGTGATCCCTCTTGTGGTAAAATTACAATATTGTGACCCCCCTCGGCAGAAAATTACAATATTGTGACCCCCCTCGGCAGAAAATTACAATATTGTGATCCCTCTTGTGGTAAAATTACAATATTGTGACCCCCCTCGGCAGAAAATTACAATATTGTGATCCCTCTTGTGGTAAAATTACAATATTGTGACCCCCCTCGGCAGAAAATTACAATATTGTGATCCCTCTTGTGGTAAAATTACAATATTGTGACCCCCCTCGGCAGAAAATTACAATATTGTGATCCCTCTTGTGGTAAAATTACAATATTGTGACCCCCTCGGCAGAAAATTACAATATTGTGACCCCCCTCGGCAGAAAATTACAATATTGTGATCCCTCTTGTGGTAAAATTACAATATTGTGACCCCCCTCGGCAGAAAATTACAATATTGTGACCCCCCTCGGCAGAAAATTACAATATTGTGATCCCTCTTGTGGTAAAATTACAATATTGTGACCCCCCTCGGCAGAAAATTACAATATTGTGACCCCCCTCGGCAGAAAATTACAATATTGTGATCCCTCTTGTGGGAAAATTACAATATTGTGACCCCCCTCGGCAGAAAATTACAATATTGTGATCCCTCTTGTGGTAAAATTACAATATTGTGACCCCCCTCGGCAGAAAATTACAATATTGTGATCCCTCTTGTGGTAAAATTACAATATTGTGACCCCCTTCGGCAGAAAATTACAATATTGTGATCCCTCTTGTGGTAAAATTACAATATTGTGACCCCCCTCGGCAGAAAATTACAATATTGTGACCCCCCTCGGCAGAAAATTACAATATTGTGATCCCTCTTGTGGTAAAATTACAATATTGTGACCCCCCTCGGCAGAAAATTACAATATTGTGATCCCTCTTGTGGTAAAATTACAATATTGTGACCCCCCTCGGCAGAAAATTACAATATTGTGATCCCTCTTGTGGTAAAATTACAATATTGTGACCCCCCTCGGCAGAAAATTACAATATTGTGACCCCCCTCGGCAGAAAATTACAATATTGTGATCCCTCTTGTGGTAAAATTACAATATTGTGACCCCCCTCGGCAGAAAATTACAATATTGTGATCCCTCTTGTGGTAAAATTACAATATTGTGACCCCCCTCGGCAGAAAATTACAATATTGTGATCCCTCTTGTGGTAAAATTACAATATTGTGACCCCCCTCGGCAGAAAATTACAATATTGTGACCCCCCTCGGCAGAAAATTACAATATTGTGATCCCTCTTGTGGTAAAATTACAATATTGTGACCCCCCTCGGCAGAAAATTACAATATTGTGACCCCCCTCGGCAGAAAATTACAATATTGTGATCCCTCTTGTGGTAAAATTACAATATTGTGACCCCCCTCGGCAGAAAATTACAATATTGTGATCCCTCTTGTGGTAAAATTACAATATTGTGACCCCCCTCGGCAGAAAATTACAATATTGTGATCCCTCTTGTGGTAAAATTACAATATTGTGACCCCCCTCGGCAGAAAATTACAATATTGTGATCCCTCTTGTGGTAAAATTACAATATTGTGACCCCCCTCGGCAGAAAATTACAATATTGTGACCCCCCTCGGCAGAAAATTACAATATTGTGATCCCTCTTGTGGTAAAATTACAATATTGTGACCCCCCTCGGCAGAAAATTACAATATTGTGACCCCTCTCGGCAGAAAATTACAATATTGTGATCCCTCTTGTGGTAAAATTACAATATTGTGACCCCCCTTGGCAGAAAATTACAATATTGTGACCCCATTGGTAGAAAATTACAATATTGTGACCCCCTCGGCAGAAAATTACAATATTGTGATCCCTCTTGTGGTAAAATTACAATATTGTGACCCCCCTCGGCAGAAAATTACAATATTGTGACCCCCCTTGGCAGAAAATTACAATATTGTGACCCCATTGGTAGAAAATTACAATATTGTGTGATTCTCTTGGCAGAAAATGACAATATTGTGACCCCCCTTGGCAGAAAATTACAATATTGTGATCCCTCTTGTGGTAAAATTACAATATTGTGATCCCTCTTGTGGTAAAATTACAATATTGTGACCCCCCTCGGCAGAAAATTACAATATTGTGACCCCCCTTGGCAAAAAATTACAATATTGTGACCCCATTGGTAGAAAATTACAATATTGTGTGATTCTTTTGGCAGAAAATGACAATATTGTGATCCCCCTTGGCAGAAAATGACAATATTGTGTGATTCTCTTGGCAGAAAATGACAATATTTTGACCCCCCTTGGCAGAAAATGACAATATTGTGATCCCTCTTGTGGTAAAATTACAATATTGTGATCCCATTGGTAGAAAGTTACAATATATTTTTCACATATTGAATGACAACTACCTAACATAACCTAACCTACCTATCCTAATTTCACATATTGAATGTCAACTACTTACCCTAACCAACCCAACATAACCTAGAATAACCTAACCTAACCAAATATATATATATATATTTTTTTAGATGACCTCCATAAGTTCATTTACACATATTGAATGTCAACTACTTA